>JASSKH010000006.1:4213690-5448963 GCA_031763025.1 Macrocystis pyrifera | reverse complement strand
AACGAAAACACGCACGCCTCTCCCACATTGGGGGGGCAAGTGTAGATTTGGTGCATGAAATACCGTAGTGGCGGGCGTTGCGGTCGCAGGTGATTCGCGCCCAAATTACGATGTGGGCGTTTGACTCAGGAGCAGTGGCGGGGGGGGGGACTGATATTGGAGCTGATACTTAAGAGTAATGACTGAACGTTTGCCTCATCGATACTACGTAACCTGTGCTGTGTCTTATCTGGTCATCCGTAAGCGAGCCCATTCTGATCGCGTAAGCATCAACACGAGCTGATGTATATATGTGCACGAAATCCCAACACATGAAAGAACGAACTCGTTCGATCATACCAGCAAATCAATGTGAAATGTTGTACGTTATAAACATGTTTGGTCATCTGTCCTCGACTATTTTCTGTCTGTGTTGCTGTTGCGCAGCACATGTACCCACCTAGATGCCAAAATTGTTATGCCAACCACGTCCTTGCCTACTTCGGAAACAGCTACATTCCCCCCACTCGAAACGGCTTGCTAGCTCCGACCGGGGCGTCTCCCCACACCAGTGAACGAGGAAACGAGCACTCCATGCCCGGGGCATTTTATAGTTTGCGTTTGACGAGGGGGCTTTACTCGGGATTAGGCTCCTTTTCGCTAAAAACGGCATCCGTAAGGCTTTTACTAGCATTATTGTGGCTTTTGGCCACTCTCTGGCCAATAATATAGTACCCGTTCGATATGATGTTGACATCACACTCCGAACGTGGATTACAATATTGTCCAGGGCGGAACGGTAGAAATTATTATGTGGCGTGGGAATCAAGAAAAAAAGTAATGATTGTGTACGTACTGGGTATGTAAAGTAGGATGGGCCCACGAAGAAGACATGACACATCCTGCACATCCTGGTCAGAACGCCACTCTTCCGTTTGGGTGGACGCCAATTTATTTTTGATAAATACCGATATTGTGCAACAGTGAGTTATATGCTACACTAAAGGTTTAACGAATAGACTTCGCTCGAGGTTGCTCAAAAGGGTACATGGTGTCACAAGAAGGTTTAGAGCCTTACCCAGGTTACACTCGGATTACGAAGGCATGTCGTGTTGGCGGGCCCGTACTATTGTGCTATCAATAGTACACTAGGCGCTTGCTGTAGTCACCATCACGCTCCTTTGCAATGACGGCTGCTGGTATGCGTTTAGTGGAAGTCACTGTATATCACGCGATTTGCATCATACTACAGCCGATAGAGGACCCCTGTACTATAACCTACCCGTATGTGACTAATAGCAAAAGGAGCACTGGGAACGACAGGCTGATATTTACGTAACGTAAGAATTTCGGGGCATCGTCACACTGAAGTCACAGAACATAACGAGCATAAAACACGCTTGACCTCGGACGGAAGAGCCCAAGCCTGAAAACAAACTTTCCTCTTTCTTCTTACGCGTAGATGTCTTCCGCTGCATGTTTTTATGCACTTGAAAAATAGCGAGCTTAAGAACCATCTCAAAACTCCACTCGGGCTGGTTAGTAGGTTACGAACGATGCATATTTACACATGTGGGTACGTGGTAATGCACAACAACCCCTGAGGGTATATGAAAGTGTGGCTATGTATGTGTATATGTATGTATGTGGACGTCAGCGGTTTCGAAACCCGCCGTCGTTTGGCTCGGCGTTCAGCCGAACAATAAAATAAGTAGAGAGGGGGAGGTAGGTAAATACGCTGCTCTCTGCGCCACTCGTGTATCGGTTTTCAGGTGAACAGGCAATACAACGTAATGGCGGCTACGAAGAACGGGCAAGAATTTTTTCGCGCGGCTCGTGTGTCGGTATTTCGCGGAAAAGAAGGGGTATTGGTGGTTTGATAAAGAGGCCACTAAGACCCGTCATTATCGAAGTACATGAATCCAAATTGTTCCCGCTATTTTAAAATAACACAGGCGAACAAGTGGAAAAATAGGATTGTTTTTCCCTAAATCGAGAAAATGAAAAGAGGGCAAAGCATCCAGGATACTTACCAGCCATTCCTCTCTATTTAGAAAAGAAGCAGGAAAATACAGGAGGACAAAACGTTCGTCGATAATAGCGTCCCTAAGCTTCTTGCTGGGCGATTCGTGTGTCGTTGTTTCGAGAACATGCAAGGCGTTGGTGACTACGCAGATATTGAGTACCAGAGCTGCTTTTCGCACGACTCGTCAGACGGTCTCATGCATACAAGCAGGTGCTAGCGGCTGTATAGATTGGGTGGATATCAATAGAATGTTTGCTGCGCGACTCGTGTACCGCTTTTCGCGGACATGCAAGAGGTTAACGGCTAAGGTAGACATGAGTTGATATCCGCCTCCTGCGTGACTCGTGTGACTGTCGTTTACGATCAGGCAAGCTGCTTACAGCTAGATATAATTTGAAACTACTGTACCTCCTGCGCGGCTTGTGTGTCGGTGTTTCGCTGAGGCAGACGGAATACAAAAAAACTTAGAGCACAGTACATTCAGCAGGCATTGCTCATCGTCGTTCAAGGCTCCGCCATGATAACGGGGACATTCGACACAAGCACATATTCACGCATTGATCAACGGCAGCATTTTTTACACTGGTGTTTTTTCGATGGGCAATAGCATCATTCGAATCTTCTCACGCACAAACACTTCTCTTGATGGTCCCTAACTTCATGGTCCCCATTTCGCGTCCGACAAAATACGTACGAAGCAAACAGCACGATACGAGACGATCGATCTACTCCCACCCCCATTCTCCCCCAGACCACACACGTGCACACCACACCCACACCCCTCCCTTCACCCCGAATTCCCTAACACCCCGACAACATCACTGTTTCAGCCCCGACATACGCAATTTGAACCCATCTCCAGGCGATCTTTGCTTTAGTGAGTTTTACGTGCTAAATACTCAGCGACTTGAGCATAACAGTTTTTACACAAACGTGCGCAACGAAGACCACGAAACACTAATAGACATCACCCACCATAGCACACTAAGAAGCACAGCGCAGACAGCAACTCAAACGAGCGAGAACAAAAACGTTGACGGAGAAAACAATTCCCACGGTGCTCGTCCCTCCGAACCCTTCTCGTGCATGCTACAAAACACAGCGTAACGCACAGCAAGCAATCACGGGACATGACTCTAACTAAAAAAACCGTGTTCCAAGCAACCCTCGCAAAACATCCGACCCGTTTTCCTGTTTAACACGCTTAGGACCTACTTGACTCACAACTATACGCCGTTCGTATATATCTGTGCTTTATTCCATATCGGATAGGTAGGTGCCGGCATTTGGGTTTACTCCGGTTGACACAAGGTCATAGGGCAGATCTCCTTGTTCCCGTGACCCCTCTCTCCTCCCCTGGTTTCGGTCTGACCTATGTTTATGAGCCGGACATTGATGAGCTCGACAGGCATCGACTGTATTCGTGTCGAGTTACGTGTATCCAAGCTACAGAAATCACGCACGATGCGCTAACTGCGTACCACAGTGTGTACCAGACAGTACGACACGAAAGATCAGCAGAATGAACAGATCGTTTTCAAGCTATTCCCCAATACACAGCAAAGCCCCAACGTGATAGTGGCCTAGGAGGAGGGTACCTCCCACAGAGGTATTGACAATAAAACGAGTGCACGTTATTGTACTATTCAACAAAAGGAATGCACAACGAGACCTGATATGACCTACCAGTAAGCTGAAAATATTCCAGAGTGTCATAAGCGGACGCCAACTGCCATATCCTCAATAAAACAGCATAGCGTGATAAGGACTTATCAGAAGGGTACACCCCATATTTATCTACTAATAGCAGTGTACTTAACCGACGCTGGCCATACACATTTTGCTCGAAACGCACACATATAATGTGCCAGGTAGCCCATTCGCGTAGCAGGAGGGAGAACCCTAAAGGAAAAACATCCAGTACAGAACGACGCTCACCACGTGTACTACTCTCCACAAAAACAATTCCGTTGCGTACACGGAGCACCAAGTACTGTCGTGCGTCGAGTAGCCTTCACTGTCTAGGTCCTTGCTCTTGGAGCAGACTGTGTCATTACCGAGGTCGTTGTTCCACTGCGAGAGCATAGCCCACCCGGCATCCCCGTACGCCCGAGACAAAGGTGGGCACTGTGGGCATACGTGGGCTCCGCGGAGAGTCGACGCCTTCGACCTCCGCCGAGTGCTGCAGGCTGCGGTTGTCCCCCGTGTCCCGGGCGACCTGGTTGGCAATCTGATGGTGACAGTCGACGTCCTGGTTGTCGTGGCGGTCGCCGTGGTGGTTGTGGTGGCGATACACGCACAGGACGCGGCATGCATCGCCTGACGAGATGGTCGTCACGCTGGGGTTGTGCCGTACCAGACCGGTGCTCAACCCAATGCCCCCGTAGGTCGAGATAAAGGTGGGCACTGCGAGCATACGTGGGCTACGCCGAGAGTCGGTGCCTACGACCTCCGCCGAGCGCTGCAGCCTGCAGTTGTCCCCCGTGTCGTGGGTGTCCAGGTTGGCAATCGTGTGGTGAAGGACGCCGTCGTGGTCGTCTTGACGATCGTCGTAGTGGTTGTTGTGGCGATACACGCACAGGACGCGGCATGCAACGCATGCCGAGGCAGTGGCCACGCTGCTGTTGTGCCGTACCAGAACCGTACGTAGCCCAATAGCCCCATACGCCGAGGCATAGGTAGCACATGAGGGTATGCGCGGGCTCCGCGCAGCGTCGACGCCTAGGACATCCGCCGAGTGCTGCGGGTTGGGGTTGTCGCCCGTGTCGTGGGTGTCCTGGTTGGCATGCTCCGGGTGACGGTCGCCGTCATGCTCGTCGTGGCCGTCGTCGTGGTCATCGCGGGGGCGATACACGAACAGGACGCGGCATGCATCGCCTGCCGAGGCGCTGGCCACGCTGCTGTTGTGCTGTACTGGAGCCGTGCGTAGCCCTATGTCCTCATTCGTCAAGACAAAAGTGGCCCATGTAGGTATGCGCGGGCTCCGCGCAGCGTTGATGCGTTGCACCTCCGCTGCGTGCTGCAGACTGCGGTTGTCCCCCGTGTCGTGGGTGTCCTTGCTGGAATGCTTGAGGTGACGATCGCCGTCCTGCTCGTCGTGGCCGTCGTGGTGGTGGTTGTGGTGGCGATATACGCACAGGGCGCGGCATGCATCGCCTGCCGAGGTGCTGGCCACGCCGCAGTTGTGCTGTACCGGAGCGGTGCGTAGCTCAATGCCCGAGGACGACGAGACAAAGGTGACCCACGTGAGTATGCGCTGGCTCCGCGCAGCATCGACGCCTAGGACCTCCGTTAAGTGCTGCAGGCTGCAGCTGTCCCCTGTGTCAACGGTGTCTTGGTTGGCAATCTCGTGGTGAAGGACGCCGTTGTGGCCGTCTTGACGATCGCCGTGGTGGTCGTGGTGGCGATACACGCACAGGATGCGGCATGTATCGCCTGTCGAGGTGCTGGCCACGCTGCTGTTGTGCTGTACAAGAACCGTACGTAGCTTAATAGCCCCGTACGCCGAGGCAAACGTGGAACATGTGGGTATGCGCGGGCTCTGCGCAGAGTCGACGCGTTGCATCTTCGCCGGGTGCTGCAGGCCGCAGTTGTCCCCCGTGTCGTGGGCAGCCTTGTTGTCAATCTCGGAGTAACGATCACCGTCCAGCTTGTCGTGGCCGTCGCCGTGGTGGTCGTGGGGGCGATACACGCACAGGACGCGGCATGCATCGCCTGCCGAGGCGCTGGCCACGCTGCTGCTGTGCTGTACCGGAACCGTTCGTAGCCCAATTCCCCCGTATGCCGGGAAAAACGTGGCACATGTGGTTATGCGCGGACTCCGCGCAGCGTCGACGCCTAGGACTCCCGCTGAGTGCTGCAGACTGCTGTTGTCGCCCGTGTCGTGGGTGTCCTTGTTGGCATGCCCGGGATGACGGTCGTCCGTCTCGTCGTGGCCGTAGCCGTGGTGGTCGTGGGGACGATACACGCACAGGACGAGGCATGCATTGCCTGCTGAGGGGCTGGTCACGCTGCAGTTTTGCTGTACCGGAACCGTGCGCAGCCTAATGCCCCCGGACGCCAAGACAAAGGTGGCCCATGTGGGCTTGCGCGGGCTCCGCGCAGCGTGGACGTCTCGGAGCTCCGCGCAGTGCGGCGAGATGGGGTTGTCCTTCGTGTCGTGGGCAGCCTTGTTGTCAATCTCGGAGTAACGATCGCCGTCCAGCTCGTCGTGGCCGTCGCCGTGGTGGTCGTGGGGGCGATACACGCACAGGACCCGGCATGCATCGCCTGCCGAGGCTCTGATTACGCTGCGGTTGTGCTGTAATCGAACCGTGCGTAACTCAATGCCCACGGACGCCGAGACAAAGGAGGCCCATGTGGGCTTGCGCGGGCTCCGTGCAGCGTGGACGTCTCGGAGCTCCGCGGAGTGCTGCGAGATGGGGTTGTCCTTCGTGTCGTGGGCAGCCTTGTTGTCAATCTCGGAGTAACGATCGCCGTCCAGCTCGTCGTGGCCGTCGCCGTGGTGGTCATGGGGGCGATACACGCACAGGGCGCGGCATGCATCGCCTGCCGAGGCGCTGGCCACGCTGCTGCTGTGCTGTACCGGAACCGTTCGTAGCCCAATTCCCCCGTATGCCGAGACAAAGGTGACCTTTGTGGGCTTGCGCGGGCTCCGCGCAGTGTCGACGCGTTGCACCTTCGCTGAGTGCTGCAGGCTGAGGTCGTCTCCCGTCTCGTGGGTGTCCTTGTTGGCATGCTTTAGGTGACGGTCGCCGTCGTCGTTGTACCCATCCGCGAGCTTTTGGATTCCGATCTGAACGTACTCCATGAGGCTTTCGCTCTCGAGGATAGTATCCCGTAGGCTACGAATGGGGTCGACGTCCTCGTTCTCTGACGGAAGGTGTGAGAGTGGGCCTTTCTTCTCGTCACCATCGCTGTCCTTACTGTGACGGTGGTTGCGGTCGTTGTGTCGGTTGAGGCCGTTTTCGTGGGGGTGGAGGTCGCTGTCGTGGTGGTGCTTGTCGCTCTCGTCGTTGACGCCCAAGACGTGAGGCATAACGTCCTTGTGCAGGTTGCATGTCGCTGGCCTGACCTCGCTCTCCTCGTATTTCTTCATGAAAGACACAGAGAGCAGAGGGCGCGAGAGCAGGGACGAGGGGGAGAGAGGGAGAGAGAGAGGGGGGGGAAGGAGAGAGAGAGAGAAAGACACGGGTAGAGAAAGGAAGACGTAAATTTAAGACACAAATAGAGAGTGAGGGAGTGGTTGAGACAGAGGGTGAGAGGGCGAGTGAAACAGAGGGGTAGGGATGGCGAGAGCGAACGAACGATATATGTATACATACAGTATGAAAGTAAAGGAGAGCGAGGGAGATGGTCGGCCTGCTTGATCCAGCCATCAGAGAAACAAAAGAGAACACGATCAAACATTTGACATGCCTACACCCAACGGTATGGATGCTGCCGTATCCACGTCGTGCCGAAATGGGTTCCGCGCAACAAGGTAGTAGAGTACCACGGAAGGTGGTACTCGTTGTGAGCGGAGGTTGGGCATACGCCAATCCGTTTTACGTAATTGATTGACCCATTACGAACTGCAAAATGTGAGTGAAACGTGTCCACCAGAAAAATGGCATGCAAACCACATTGCAAAGTGCTACAGTTGGATTAGCTTTGTAGATCTACAAGGCAGTAGAGCTCACTACGTGTTCCATAAAAAAATGATTGACACACACTGTGTACGAGACGAAGGGACTAAGGCTAACCAATGCTTGCTTCGAATGTTGACGTGTTAATCAAATCCGGGGTAAGCTGCATTCCTGTACGAATTATACGATACAACTGGCACGTCGTGTTTTTTACGCAATTTAAAACACATTGCACGATCTCCTACAGCAGTAGAGTAGCTGGTACAGGTACGACTGTATAATGTGTCAAAGTATGGCGTTTGGCAATTTGACATGATGAGAGCTCGAGCAGTACGTCGTACGAGTGCTCGTAGAGGGTACGTTAATAATATCGTGTATTATGTCCCGAACCACGAACTGCAATACAGAAACCGACGGTCGATTGTGACCTTTGGTGGTAAATGTGATTAAATACAATCGTACTGGAAATAGAGGTAATTATTTATAGGCAAGACCAAATGGATACACTTTTTATCCAAAGGGGCCGATACGGCACTTGCGTAGAAAAGAAAGATCCTGATTTTTGTAACGATCCCTAAAGCGGGGAAAGGAAGTGGGCGCGAAACAAAGAATCGAATATATGCAGCGACCAAAGATACAAAAGTGCCAGTAGAACGGCAACAACAGTAGTGCCGCTGCCAGCCGCTATCGCCTGATATTGGCAAGCAGGAGGATCATGCGGACAAGCTAGTAACACAACAGCTAGCTGCAGCAGCGGTAGCAGGATAAGCAGCAGACTGCTGCAATAACGTGCAGCAGTAGCATCACGGCAGAAAAGGCGAGGGCCTGCTTCGAGTATGAGTTGCTGCTGATAAAAACAATGGTGCGCTCAATACCAGCCTGCTGGCGTAACCGCGCCCGAGCATTACGCTCTATGCACGCCCGGAGCCCAACTTGGACGCTTGGCGAACAGGCCGCGGAGATCTTGCTCGTACCGCCGTGCTGCTACGCTGCTGCTGTGCTACTGCTTATGCGCCTGCTGCTGCTGCTGCTGCTGCGTTGGGTGTGCGGGAAGATCTTGCCTGTATATGATTATGCTACTGGTGTGGAGAGAGCCAAGAAGTGAATAATAGAGTAGTGATGGAGTGGGCGCGGGCGGGGGGGGGGGGGGGCGTACTCATTTGTTGCTTGCCTTAGTCAAGGCTTAGTCTTTAACCATTGACCACGCATCCCTTTCGAGACGGAGGGGGGTCGGTGATAGTCGCTTCTCCTCTTCATATCTGGCACAACCCTCTCTGGTTTGTCCCGGTAGCGCGCCAGAAAAGCGTCGGATTTCTCTTCTGGGTTCTAGCTCCGTGATTTGAGCACGCTCGCACATTTGTTAAGACAAACGGAGAAGCCGGCAGGTTGGACGAGTTCGCAAGCTGTATCCCCGGTCGATATAGATTGCATATACTCATCGTACGTTTCTTTGTACAACCCAGCGATAAAATGTTACATTTGTGTAAACTATCCTACAAGATGTCTTCATTTAGGGACGTCTAAAAAACACCCTGTCGTACCTGGTGCTTCTTCATTTTTCCACTCGGGGATGCAATAAAATCATGCAGCTACAGCAGCTGCTGTTTTTGTTGACACTGGCGTTGGGTGCGGGAAGATTGTGACAAGAGAACTGCTGTAGACGATGAGAAAACGGCTGTGAAGCGTGTGGGGGGGGGGGGTGTTGGTGGTCTCGGTCGGATAGCCTCTTCGTGCCTGGCACGGGACCGACGGTCTATTTAGACACCGGTACGGACTTGCACGCTTTCACAACAAACCACAGAACGATACTCGTACCATATACTTGTACTTCTCTGGTGAGTTGGGTTCTCGGTCCCTGGTTTGGGCACGCTCAACAGGCAAAACCAACCATAAAGCCGGCACGTTTGCAAAGTTTGAAAGCCCTTTTCAGCAGTTATTGATTGTTGTATTCGCCCGCGAACAGTATAGTGGTTTGACCCTAACAAGGTCGACTCATTTCTTTGTTTTCGAGCCGGTTTTCGCATGCTGTTCGTGCTTTTCACAGATTGACCCGCGTGAGACCCTCGCCTAAAAAACGAAATCTTCGAGGAAACTTGTTTCAATTTTTTATTTTTCGATTCGGATATGCAATCTGACCAAACCGTATAATAAATGGACCTGAATTTCAACTTAATTAATTCGTACTGAAAATCGAGTTAACTTATATATTTTCCGTCGTCGGGCACACGAAATGGGATCATCACACAACGTACAAGGGCGGCTTTGCCGCGGCGGGCGGGCCCCCGCTTACATGCTCGTTACGATCGAGGATGTAGGCTAATCGAGGCCGTCAAAGCGATAGCACTGTGAGCACATTAATAACAATTCGTGTTTGAGTGAACCAGCAACAACAAAACGTTCCATCCAGCACAATACATAAACTAATCGAAGAAAATGTAGTACATCGAGTTGGCTACGAACTACGTCAGAAGCCGAATTAAACGTTTCGAATATGACCACTGAGTATCGCTCTCATCTGGGTGGCTTGCTGCCTCCCCTCGTGGGCCTACTTCAAGGCGCCGCTGTTACCGTCTGGCACTTTTTCGTACAACAGAATCAACAACATTCCATACCATTAATAGGAGAACTCATAGTTCGTATACATACCGACAGCATGTCTGCTGTGTGATACGAGGTGCCAAGCAACAAAGGCAAAACAAATACGTAGCACCCAAGAAACAAAATACGAGTTCTCCTGGATTTTGAACCTGGGCCTTGTCCAGCAGAACGAAGGTATCCATGCTGCGCGTTGAACCACCTTTCATAAGTCGGAGTGAGTCCTTCAGTAAATGCGTTCTTATATATACGAGTAGACGCTTGACATCGGGACAACTACTGTTGAAAACAATCGAAATTCCGCCGCCCCCCCCCGGGAGACGATGTGAGGCATGAACGAAAAAAAAAAAACGCACCGATTGGTGGACCTCATTGCTAGCTACAGTAGAGCAAATACGACTCAAATAATAATATATGTTAAAAGGACGCTTCGATTGCTTACACACGACCGACCCCAACATATCTGTATATTTTGTGTATCACGCGTGATTTATGATATTGTTTTCCTATTTATTTCTACCTACCAGGTAAGCAGTATATAATATCATGTATCTGAGTTCGTTCGATTCTGAATTCTCATTTATATATATACCAGGTAAAATATACCAGGGACACGTATGTATGTGGATGTGATTTTGGGAACATGGGCTACACCTTGTCTGATGGCCAGTAGAATCATACTGTTGTGATAGTATACTGATATTATAATATTTATACTTCGTATTACCAAAAGTAGTTGTGTAAGTTCCTTTTTTGTTTTCGGTACTTCCATTCGTTCTATTTTTTGTTCTTTTTGGGAGCATTGATGAGCTATCCCCAACGCCCCCAATTGTGTCTGCTACAAATGCGGCATGCAATAGCTACTGGAATGTCACCTATATGCATGCTTGATATCATACTGATCCCCAGGAAGAGTGGGAGAGCGTTGCAGAGCCAGATTTGTCTGGTGAGGGCCTAGGGCCGACGCTGGCGGTAAACATCTGTCCCGACCAACCACAGACGTTCAACAAAGGTCATTAATAATGAGGCGTTTCCGTAGTAAGAAACCAGTGGTTTCCACTTTCCTGACGAAATGATTCCAGCCGCAGTACTATCAAATGTTTCGCGAACGTGTTTGAAGAAATGGCTGCGTAAGGACAACATCAAGTAGAATATAACTCCAGAATCATTCCTACCCTGAATCTAAGCACATACAAGGCAAGCACACAAAATCTACAAGTTTCCCGCACAAAGATTCAAGTGTCCACGCTTGTTAAGAGATAGACCTTTTGCACACGTGTTCTACTAACCCCTGCCATACCGTCGACGAATGTGCTTTTTCTGTTTCCGCTGGAAACTTGATACACCCAGGAAAACAAAAGCCCAAACATCTGGCGAAAAAAACACACTCGTGAACGGGTTGGCAGGGGCTCATGTAGCACACGTACGCCAACACGCAGGACCTATCGCCAACAAACGGCTTGCACGTCCGATGCTTGAAATATTTCGGTTGATGAACTCGAAGCAGCCTGTAGCCTAGATCACACAGAGTTTCGTGTCATATGTACACACAGAGGGATCTGAGTGAGCTTGCAGAAGTTCACGCAGGCTTCTGGGGGGGGGACTATTTGGATTGGTGTGGAAACGCTTTTGCGGCATTGTTGGTGAAAGGGCTACCGTAAGGCCCTTTCTTCCTGTGCACGAAAGAAATCGGACTCCGCAGACTTTAGGTCTGATTGTTTTGCCGCCAAAGATCTCAGTCCCTTCCGTTTACGATCGGACTGGTTTACAGAACCTATATCGCTTCAACCTTACATAAAACCAGGGCCAGACTCGGTGAAGATATATGGTACGGTACAAAACGTTTGTGGAAGACATTATTATAGCAGTAGTTTGAGAGTAAACTTGTTTGGGCAACTATGCACCTCCGAAAGTGTCGGGACGGCTATTCGGAAAACGGTTGTGAATGGACAGTAAACATGTTTGGTATTAGTACACATCTGTACAGCAGTATCAATAGCCATAAACTTGTCACCCTCGCGGTGGAAAGCTTTGGACGCCTCGGGAAGGAAGGCAGCGATTTCATTGACCAGCTGGCAACGAGCATCATCGGAGGAACGGACGGGGGATCTCTAGCAAGAAAAGGGGTTTGTAAAGAGCATATTTTCCAGATCATATCGGTGACCACCCAGGTCGCGATCTCGCGCCGGGTGCACCGATATAGGCTCGCCCTTCGAGACCGACAGGCCGCCAGGGGGAGAAGAGAGGGGGAGGGAGGACTACTTCCAATGGCGTGGGGATGGAATGTAGATACGGAGTAGGACGCAGGGCGTATAGATACATGGTCAGTGAAAATATATCGGTAAAAGGTAGTGCGTATTCAATTGAGTATACGCAAGGAAGGAGAAAAGGTTGGATAAAATTGAGGGTGTTCGACGAATTATGTTAGTTTTTTTCATCTTGAATGAATAACGCCCTGCACATTGTCAGAAGGCAAATAAAAAAATAAAAAAAATTGTAGTGGGGATGCGTTGGAAAACGTCGAGCTTTTGACGGTAGGGAGTGCTGCTCGGGAGCGAGACACCTCGGATACGGTCGGGGTGGTAAGCAAAAACGTCGATGAAAATTCAAGTGGACGTTGTGGGGTAATAATACACCCCGGAAAATGTCGGTACGGGGCACGTCGCGCATCCTTTGCGTACATCACGATGACGACAATGACGACGGCGACCACCGCTACCATCACGAGGACAGCCACAACGATGCAGTCCATGCCAACGGTCTCCAAGATTCGTCGCAGTGCGAGACACCGAACAAACCAAATAAATCCAAGCCGAACCAAACCAACCAAAATAAAAACTCTCCTTCGCGGCAACACACGCGCATCACTTTGTCCGTAAATATGAGGAACGATTATTCAATCGGGTGAATGCCAAACTGCAAAATGTTGATTATACATGATTGTATTATTGCTTCCAGATCAATACGAGAGTACATACAAGTACACACAAGTAGAAGTACAGGGACGTTTTAGTGAACGACACAACGTATGCGGAATGGGTTGTTATCACTTCATACACCATGTACCTGGTGTAGCCAAAAGATACCAAGCCGTGGAGGTTTCAGTGTAATCGCATGTGTGAGTGGAGCAGTGGCCGGGGATCCTGTGTGATGTCCCCTAGCCACCTGGCTCGTGGTCCGATGAGGATCACTCCGTGATAATACAAGCTCTAAGAACAAGACTTACTGAGTGCGAGGCCAGCGAGACTGGTGGAGTCCCTCGCTGGAAGCCCTCTTGCTGATATCATCTGGCAGAGGCCATAATATCTAGATATTCGCGGAACTTCTGTTGGAGGAGTTTTCGGCTGCGGAGTATTGGGTCACAGCTGGGAAGGCAGTTGGCCCGTTGGACGGATCGAAACGGCTTGAAGCGCACAGCAGGGGAGGACGCTCCGGGAGCTGGAGGACGCACAGGTCAGGCGGCAGTTTCTCCGTTATTACAGTAGAGTCCAGGTGGACTGCTGTGGATTATGGCGCACACGGCAAGCACGCCGCTGGTGGTAGGGGAGTCTCTGACTCCACCGAAATACGGAGAGGTGTGGACCGAGCAGGCCTCTCGTGTTTTTTTTACGCAGCGTACCTCGATTATGAGGAACGGCTGCAGCTCGCCAACGCTCAGGGGGTGGTTCAGCACTCCAAAGTGAGCATGGGCCAGCTTATCCCCAATTACATTCATCGGTGTTTTGAGGGATTTTACAAGCATCAGACTACGATGACCGCCTCGGAGTTGTTGGACGCTGTTAGGCAGCACGCTGGTTACACAACCACCAGCAACAGATTTGACACCTCGCGGGCGGCAGCGGACTTGCGTCGCGTTCTCTCAATGAGGCGCGATGAAAAGCAGGGCGGTGAAACATCCGTCAAAGACCGCGCGATGATGGTAAACTCCGCTATGGAAAAGTATTTTGGAGAAGCTTCGCCCTCGCGCAGTGCCGGTATCGACCGGTGTGGAGACTCCGAGTTACCTTGCGGCGCGCAGAGTGACGGTTTCCGTGCGTGCTTTTCAGACCGAGGCTACGGTGGATGCTCCGGAGGACAAGGCGGTGGAACATTTGGTCGACCGGGGGCCAGACATGTTCATGGATCCGGAGGCGGAGCGGACGGCCCGAGAACGGGCGTTGGAGGACAGCGTGCAGCAGGCAGAGCAGAGTGGATTAAGCGTCGGCGGAGCAACCCGTTTGCGCGAAATTTTGGCTCGTCGCGTGGGTGCTTTTCGCCGTGCGCTGTGTGGTGATCCGCCAGCGCAAGTGGAGCCGATGCGAGTGCAGCTGAAGCAACAGGCGAAGCCTGTCAAGGCAACGCCACGTCGGTACGAACCGACGAAAAGGGACTGGCTCTCGAAGTGCATTGCTGCTTTGGTGTTTTTTGGCTTTGTCTACCACAACATCCAGGCGGTGTGGGCGAGTCCGGCGATGGCGGTGCCCAAGAAGGACTCTTTCCGTTTGGTGAGCGACTACTCGGCGGTGAACGCACAGGTGGAGAAGTCCCCGGGCGTCATGCCCAACCATGAAGACATGGGAGATCTGCTGGGGGCGCGTTTTTCTTCGGCAAGCTGGACCTACTTCAAGGGTACTGGCAGATGCCTTTGGCTCCGGAGGCGCAAGACGTCTTCACCATGGCGACAAGCGACGGTTTGTTCACGCCTACCCGTGTTCCCCAAGGTGTTTTGAATGCGACTTCTTATTTCCAAGGTGTCATGACTGAAGTGTTTGCGTGGTTTGGATTGCAAAGTTTGGGTCGATGACGTTTTCTTTTTCGCAGACACCGAAGAAGCTCTTCTGCAGCTGCTTGATGACATTCTTGAACGCCTGGAGAATGTTGGACTGTTTGTCGCCGCCCACAAGTGTACCTTCTTCTCTCGTGAACTGGTCTGGTGTGGTAAGGTGTATTCCAATGGTGTCGTGTCCCATGACCCCGCTCGAGTGCAAGGTTTAAGTGAAATGCGTCGTCCCGAAAACGCTGGAGAACTAATGCAATTCTTGCAGGCTGTCAACTGGTTGCGTACATCGTTACCACGTTTAGCGGAAACGGTAGCACCGTTACGTGATTTTTTGGAGGAGCTCCTTGTTGGGGCTACACGTCGGACTAAGCGAGTGGCGCGCAATCGTGTCATCAAGGATACCGCGTGGACGGAGGATCGGGTGCGGGCGTGGAATGCCGCACGGGGTTTGGTGGCGCAAGCAGTGCCGCTTCATCATCCTCGTCCCGGGTGCGTTGTTTTGATGTTTCCTGACGCTTCTGATTTCCATTGGGGTAGTTTTCTCACCCAAGTGCCTGAACACGAATTTCGCAGTGGATTGGCGTTGGAAAGCATGTCTCACGAGCCTCTCGGATTTCTGAGTGGTTCGTTCACAGGTTCGCAGTTGCGCTGGGCGACTGTCGACAAAGAAGGTTTTGCGATCGTTAATACGTTCCGGAGGCTCGAATACCTGCTTTGGGGTGGTGTTCATATCTTTACTGATCATCGAAACTTGCAGTACATTTTCAATCCGGAGAAGTGTGTCACGACGGTCACAAAGACCATGGCACAACGCCTAGAGAATTGGAAGGGTGTTTTAGGACAATACCGCTATGCAATCGAACACATCCCTGGCGATCGAAACTGTTGGGGGGATCTGTTGTCTCGTTGGGTCAAAGTTCCTACGGTGCCTGTTCGTTCGGTTGCCGTGCACAGCCCATGTAATGCTGACGATTCGCTTCCCGCATTGGATGTGATTCGTGCCTCGCAACAAAGGTCTGTCGCTCGTATCGGCGTTGGTGTTCATGAATTTTCGACAACCTTCGGTCAAGCTACCTTGGCCGATGATGGTTTGTTTCGTGTGCGTGTTGGGGTGCGTGACGTCTTGTGGATTCCGCCGGATGATCTTGCTCTTCAAACTCGTTTGATGGTGTGCGCGCACATGCGCTCGGCTGGTCACCGTGGTGTGGCGCCGACTTTGTTTCGCCTGAAGGAATATTGTGTTTGGCCTCACATGGATTCTCAGGTTCGCGAATTCGTTCGCCAGTGTTTGCACTGTGTAGACACGCGTGCAGGTGCACTCATTCCTCGTCCCTACGGAGACACGGTGCATGGTACCGCTCCGGGAGAAGTGGTGCACTTTGATTTTTTGTATGTTGGCCACAGCGGGCCCGAAGGTAGCGATGGCCTGCCTGATGAGGATGGTTTCCGATATGTTTTGGTCATCATGGATGATTTGTCCAACTACGTGGCGTTGGAACCGGCCGAGGCTTGTACAGCCGAGGTCACAGCGAAGCATTTGCTAGCCTGGTGTAAGACTTTGGGGGTGCCGCGTGTGTGGGTGAGTGATACCGCCACGCATTTCAAGAACAGGGTGCTTGCTTTGTTGAGCGACGCGTTGCACATCGAACATCGTTTTGCTGTCGCTTACACGCCGTGGTCGAACGGTACGTGTGAACGCATGGTAAAAGAGGTGGTACGTGCTCTGCGTTCCATTCTGTCAGAACAGCGTCGTCAGGTTTCGGAGTGGGTTGATGTTTTGCCGGCCGCTCAGTGGGCCTTGAACACTTCGTTTCGTGAACGTTACCGAAGCACTCCGTACAGCGTGATGTTTGGGCGTGCTCCGCGTACCGATTTCTCGGCGCTCGTTTCTGAGTCTGATGGCAGGTGGAATGTTGACGTGATGAATGCTGACTTGTTGCGTGCGAACGTCCGTGAAGTCGTTGCAGAGCAGGAGAGATTTTGCGCCGATATTCGCGCAGCTGTTGCCGTGTCTCGCGACAACAAACGTAAACAGGCTCAGGGCCAGGTGGTGTTGCCAAAATTTGCGGTTGGTGATTTCGTGTTGTATGCTCGTGTTCGTCGGCAGGGTGTCACACCGAAATTGTTGTCCACATGGACTGGTCCGTGGCGTGTGGTAGCAGCTGATCATGATCATGTGTACTCAGTTCAGAACATCGTTTCTGGGAAGGTGCATCAAGCTCACGTGGCTCGTTTACGATTTTATGCGGATGCGACGTTGAACGTCACCGCTGATCTGAAGGATGTTTTCCAACATTCCTTTGCGCAGGGTGAATGCCGCATGAATGCTGTGGTGCATGTGGCCGAAGATGATGCCAACGAGGTGATTGTCTTGGTCGATTGGGATGGTTTCGAAGCAGAGGAGCGCACGTGGGAGTCTTTGCGGTCGATTTATTCTGCTGCGCCTGAATTCGTCGTGAAGGAATTGCGCAAATTACGGATGACCCGTGCGCTCAAGATTAAAATTGCTTCAGAGTTCAGCATTGATTTGTGATTTGCCGCATGCGATTTCGTCTTGGTTTTTTGGTTTTGTCAAGCTCGTTCGTGTCGAGTGAACTCGCTTTGGGGGTGCTGTAGCCAAAAGATACCAAGCCGTGGAGGTTTCAGTGTAATCGCATGTGTGAGTGGAGCAGTGGCCGGGGATCCTGTGTGATGTCCCCTAGCCACCTGGCTCGTGGTCCGATGAGGATCACTCCGTGATAATACAAGCTCTAAGAACAAGACTTACTGAGTGCGAGGCCAGCGAGACTGGTGGAGTCCCTCGCTGGAAGCCCTCTTGCTGATATCATCTGGCAGAGGCCATACTGGCAACATTCTTCATGGCTTTCCTTGTTTTTCTTGGGAAAAAATGAGAAAACCCAGGAAACAAGGAACATCCATTTCCTACTAAATGGGTCGGTTATTACTAAAAAACACCCATGTACCCGTCAACATTTTTCCTGGCTTGCTTCATTTCTCTTGGAAAAAAATAGCAAGAAAACCGTTGCAACCGTTGCGATCACATGATGAAAATAGAATATAGGTACTTTTTTCGCCCATTTTTTCATTTTTTCCCTTGGTTCTAGTGACCCCCCCCCCCCCTTCTCTCAATCTGGATGGGTTGGCGTCGAATGGCGGGGACGCGGTGTCTTTTTCCCCTGACACTAGACATGCAATGTGCAGTTCCTTCCGGCACAAATACCACATAGACCAGAAAAAACACAGACACCATGCAAACAACAGCTCCAAAAACCAGACCCACCGGTGAAGTAAACACAATACAATATAATTATTTTCCCATACCAAAACACTACCCAGATTTAGAGGTGAATTTACTCAACTAACATTTTTTTTCCATACTGAAACGCAAAAAAAAAAAACAGCTTTAGACGTGAAACAATTGAATTAACGCCTTTTTTTCCATTATCATAACACAAATCGCATTCAGACATGAAATTACTCTACTATTAATAATCATTTTCTTTCGATATCGAAACCCAAAACAGAAATATACATGGAATTACTCTCCTAACCGTTTGTTTTTTTCCCGTACCAAAACACAAACCAGATCTAGACATGAAACAACTCATTTATCCAGTTTTTCGCCCCCATATCCGAACCCAGACCAGACCTAAGACATGAATAAAGTGTATAGTCTCTCCCATACCATAGTACCGGCGGAAACGGAACAAACGATAGACCAGATATTTAGCATGAAGGTGGACCGCCTGACATGCACACACCTAGATACAGCATGGTCACCGCAACATGTTTAATTCACATCAAGGCTGGGGGCCTTGTGGTAAGATATCCGTAAAACTTTACCGTTACTGATTCCCATTGGGCGGTGGAAGCCTGGGCTGACATTATTCCTAAAATCCCCGACATTAGGTACACATACCAAGCGCTAAGTGAAGGGGAGGGGTGGATGATGCAAGCCACTAAGTCAAGATCTATTATACTCATGAAACAAACACCTTGCATTTGACCGACCACACGACCAAAGAGAAGGAGCACCAATCTGTACGTGGATATCTCAATATCTTGAAGGATAGAAGTCGGTACGAAATGTAGGGGGATTGTTGGCCAAGCTTTCGGCAGTGGAGGTCCACTCGGGAGCATTAGTGGGATAGTTACCCATGGTGAAACGTGAATATGACAGAGGAAGCGACGTACGGGGCATCTCGATGTGAGTAAGACTTTGTGTTATGCAAGCCGTCCTTGAACGTTGCATGGTAAAAATGGCCTCCCTGGAGGAAAGTAACCAATACAGCAGCGGGGCAAGAAGACAGAAGATACTATCGTGGGATGCCAGGATGGCTACCATACAGATCGCCTGAAACAAAGGTGAGGTACTTGTGTTAAGGGTGTTGAACTTGGCTCCAGACTACGAGCCCGTATTGGAGGCACTATATAGTGTGGTGCGCCGGCAAAAGAACTGCAAGACACCAGACCCTCAACGAGTACTAGGATTGGGAAGTCCCAGTAACATGAACAATTCCCACTACCGATATGAACACAAACAAGCTGGAGATATTCTTGGGCTGTAATTGAAAGAAAGACGGCGAGGCAGGGTGAATGGAGAAAGAAAGATTGGCAGGGTAAAGTCCAGATAGTGCTGATATTAGGAGTTCCTAGGGCCATGACGAGGATTGAGTCCATAAGGAAGTGCGACGACAAAGTAGGACTGTACCGCATTGCAATACGAAACATAGAACGAGAGAGAGAGAACACCTTCGAGTCGGGCTAAAGCCGAAAGTGAGAGCGAGTGGCAGAGGATAGAGACAGAAACATGGTCGACATGGGTTAGAAAACTAGGATGAAGAGCATGTATAGCTAGTGGGATAGCGAAACTAGGACGTAGTCTAAGCGTGAACGAAGGGAATTCGAAGCAGGAAACAACAAGTGGCTCAAAGGGAATGGGGGAAAAACACATGGGCGCAGAACAAGCAGACAAAAACAGAAACGGAAACGGAAAGAATGCTCAAAGAAGAGATAGAAAATACTCTTAGCGACAACTGAAAAGGAACAACAGGTAAGACTAGAGCGGATGGTGAAACGAAAAAGAGGCTGAGAATAAGATCATGGAATGTATGTGAGTTCGCCACGGCGGAAGAGCGCAAAAGGATCGAAATTGCCAAACAAGTCAGTAAGCGCGACCTAGACATAGTTGGAATTCAAGAGTTGTGGGAGAAGGAGGGAGGGGAGATAGGATGCACAGTTGGAGAGTACGCATGGACAAGAAAAAAGAGGAAGGGACAGAATAGCGAGGATAGGGGGGCAGGGGGCGTGAGATTCCTAGTCAAATAATACCTGCGTGAAATAATAGAGTTGATCTAAGACACTAACTTCGCCGAAAGCATATGGATTAAGATACCAGGGGAGTGGGGAGCGAACAATTACTTTTTAGGAAACATTTATATGCCCCCAGAGTCGAAGAATACGATACCCTATATACAGAGGAAGTTCGAAGAAGTCGCAGTAGATGTACAGAAAAATACGAGGCAAGGAAAAGTCGTAGTAGTGGGAGATTTTATTGAGGAATTGGGAAGGCAAGCAAACTGAATGGAACGTTGGAAAATACGGAGAAGTAAACAAGAATAAGAATCGGGAAGAGATGTTGAAGCTCCTCAAGCACAACGGGATGAAGACGTTGAACGACAGAGCAGAAAACGCAGAACCGGAATGGACTAGACGGTGCATACAAAGGGGAAAAAGCTCTGTCCTTGACTCTATAGCAGTAGAAAATGGGGGTCGTAAGGAAACGGAACCACATGTATGCGCAGCGGACGTAGGAATTACGGATCACCGTCGAATATGGGCAGACAGCTAACAGAGGAGAGTTATCAGCCATAGACGAGGTAGGAAATTGCACAGATGTAAACTAGATAAAACCAAAGATAAACGGCACGAGTTCCAAGAAGAGATGGCCAAACATTCAGGGCACTTTTCCGAGCTATTGGAAATAATAGGTGAAACGAGGAATGATATTGAGAGGGACGATGCAGGAGCTAGGATAATAGAAGGATGGGAGCAGTTGGTCAAGACCACATCAAGTGAAGTAGTAAGGACGAAATTGATAGTATGTAACAGAGCAGTAAAATAGTGGGATGAGGATATGAGAGCGACTATAACAGCAAGGAGAAAGGCACACGAAAGATATATATCGAGTAAAAACATGACAGGATGGGAGGTATATGCTACAGCTATTACAGTGGTCCATAGTTAATAGGACATGTGGTATACATAAAAAACTATATATTTACCTATTTTTACTAACAAAATTTGGTCCCGTTAACTATGGACCCCCGTAATAGAAAGAAAGTACCAAAATGGTAGAGAAGAAGAAGAGGGTACGGAAAGACGTAGTAAACAAAACGAATCAACACTTTGTGGGCGGGATGAAGCAGATGTGGGTAGGGATAAAAAAGAGTTACCGGGCAAACAAGCAGGAGAGGCAGACACGGGAATAGTCACCCTAAGAGCACAGAACGGTAGAATGGTTGGTAGTTGGAAGGGGAAAAGTGAAGTACCAGTAGAGCATTAGCGTCAGCTAGAAACACCCGCAGCCAACGAAGCATTCGACGTAGAATTCGAGATAGAACTCGACGCGTGGGCAGAGGTGGACGTAGATGCATAAGAAAGAGAAGACAGTGGTCGGAAGGGTTACAAAGAGCGTTCACAAGGGAAGAAGTAAAGATGTGTGTAGCTAAACGTAAGAAAAGAAAGGCAGCAGGGGCAGCCCAAACAGTGCATGAATTTATGAAGTACGGGGGAGCAGGAATGTTGTATAACTGGATATGGGATAACGAGAACGCACCTAGGAGGTGGAGAGAAGGAGCAGTAGTAAATTTATTCAAGAAAGGAGATAAGGCTGACCCGGGGAACTATAGAGAGATAACGATACTAAGCACAGTAGGCAAAACATTTTGTAAGATTTTGAACGATAGAATGGGAATGATGTTAGAGAAGGGAGACAAAATAAGCGAAGGGCAAGCAGGGCTTAGGCCAAACCGTAGCTGCGTAAACCATGTATGTGTACACCTTAGTTAAGATAATCCAAGGCGGCAAGGACCCGGGGACTAACAACGTACTGTTTCTTTCTAGATGTACAGAACGCCTACGACACAGTATGGAGAAATGGATTGTGGAAAAACCTGTGGAGACTAGGACTCAGAGGAAGGATATGGAGAATGATGAAAGAGATGACGAAATGTGCGAGAAGTGCTGAGATGCTGGACGATCAAGTATCGAAGTATGTTGATATATTACAAGGAGTTGTACAGGGATGTACGCTGTCACCTAGCCTATTCAAAATATGCTTTAACGACCTGGTAGTAGCAGCCGAAGCAGCAAGGCAGAGAGTCGCTGTAGGGGAAAATACGGTGTCGGGATTGATGTTTGCGGATGACTTCGTGGGGATATCAGAAACACCCGAAGAATTGCAGAAACTAATAGAGAAGGCGCTGGAGTACAAGTAGGAAATGGAGGGTGACGGTGGAGTTCCAGAAATGCGCAGTAGTGGTTTGTAACGAAGATAAGGTAAACCCGGAAAATTTCAGGTGGAAGTGGGGAGAAGATGAATTGCCGATCGTAGATCAGCATACGTACCCTGACGTAGACATCTCCAAAGACTGCTCTTGGGATGCACATATAGCAAGAGTAATAGGATAGGGTAAAGCACGCGTAGGCAAGATGGATGCGATCCTAACAGACTCGCACCTTGACACCAGGATTATGACATGTATCCTCATGATTGGGGTTGTACCAAAGCTAGAATATGCAGGTGAAGTACGGGAAGGGAACGCGAAACTCGTACAACAGTTAGAAACAGTACAGATGACAGCAGCTAAAAATTTGTAAGATGCCCAAGTACGACTATAAATTCAGAATTAGGAGCAGAATCTGGAATGCAACCACTCAAGACAAAGAGAGCCATGAGAAAATGGAAATGGCAAAATAAAGTAAGGAACACATGCACTAAAAAGAACTTGCCAGTCATAGTTGATAGAGCTGTATGGGAGACAGAAACAAAAGGCCGAGCTGGAATATGGTGGGATGGCGTAGTTGACAAAGCATCAAAGGATATAGGGGGAAACCAAGAAGAGTTGATGCCCGCCGGGAAGTCTGGGAGGTACATGGCAGAAGTAGAAGAAATGATAGAAAGGAGGGAAAGGCTAGCGTTAAGACACAGGGTGGAATCGGAGAAACACTCATTTGTAAAGATCTACGGGGGATTGAGGGAAGGAATAGGAATGAAAACGTATGTGCACGGCTCAATCGACTTCGCGAAAACGCTGAAACTGCGCTTTCGTGTAGGTGACCTGGACCTGCCAGAAAGAAGAAAGAGGTGTACCAGTAGCTAAGAGGAGGATTAAGTAGATGCACTGATGCGCCCGTGTGGCAAAGCAATAGAGAGTAGAACTCGCATAGTAGGAGGATGTGAAATATAGAAGAAGGAACGGGATTAGGGGAGGAGATGAGGGAAATAGACGAATGTGATATGGAGGAGTTTGATACACTAGATCGCAACGAGAAAACGGTCGCTATCCTAGGATATAGATGGTGGCCACAGGCGGCCAAGCAGGAAGGGGATAATATTAGAAAATGTTTCTATTACATATTTGGAAATAACGCATTGAGCGCCCAATTGTTGGACGTGTCTCTTCTAGGAGTAGGGACGGTGCTCCGTGTCGAAAGGGATGCGTGGTCAATGGTCAAATGACTAAGGCGAGCAACAAATACGGCCCCCCCGCCCCCCCCCCCCCCCCCCCCCCCCCCCCCCCCCCCCCCCCCCCCCCCCCCCGCCCCCCCCCCCCCCCCCCCCCCCCCCCCCCCCCCCCTGTCTAGCGAACGAAAAACAAATGACGATTCACCTTTTTTTTTTTTTCCGGGGTGCGCAAAATATCAGGAAAGAGTGCAAGAAAATCAGGAAGAAAACAGGAAACTTACCGAAGAACAAGAAGGTTTTCGACTATACGAAGGGTGATAACCACCGGCGGCTGAATATGATTGCCAAAGAAAAAAAAAGAATGCGCAGAACGAACGACGCGGTATCTGCCGCGGGGTATCTGTCATCAATTTGCGGTCTCTTTTAAATCTCTCTCACCTTGTCGTTTGCCTTGGTGTTGCTGCTGATGTTGGCCTTGGTGTTGCTGCTGATGTTGGCCATGTTGTTGTTGTCAATGTTGGTGCTGCTGTTTTTGTTGTTGTTGTTGCTGGGCGACTCGGACTTGGTGATGTTGTAGGCCCAGTCGCTTCCGAGGGGCAGGTCGTACACGCACATGATATCTTTCTCTTCGATCCTTATATTGCCGTCCTTCGAACTTCACCGGCCACTCACTGCAGTTCGTAGAGGTTTGCTTGTGTCGTCCTGTGGGATTATGACGATGGCGATCGTGCTCGTAATAAACCTGTGGTATCATATCGTATGAATGTACACACAGAAAGGAGTAAATAAGTACGTAGCAGGAATGACAACGAGGCGAGGGAGGAGTACTGCTGTATGTAGCAGTGGTGAATGCGTTTGGAAGACTTTTTGCAGTTCGTCGTAGTGTCGGTGTGATTTCGATGGTCGGTTGGCAAGAGCATTCCTGCAACACACAGAGAAAGAGGAGCAGAGAGCCACCCCATGTACTCTTATCATATTAATAAGGTCGGTCGTCGCACTTGTATTCTGCCTGTTATTACAAATGTGTCCCAAAATATAATGATCGATGGTATATTAATATTCAATTTAAAAGGTCCTTAAAATTAGGTGGAGAGTGATGCCACAGGCAGGTACAGTAGTGTATTGTATACGAGGTATCGTATTACTCCGGAGTAAATGGATGCAGAGGGTACACAACAGAACTAATGTTGTACTTCGAGTATACTACAGAGGGAAAACACGACGGCAACACAGACCTCATACCCAGCAGCATATGCTACCATACTACAACAGTACTACTATCAATACTACGGAGGGGAAGCACGGCGAACAACACCACAGATCCTCATAACGATTACGGTAGGTCGTATCGCAATACTACTACTTCCTGCTTGTGATCGATAAATCTGGTGCCCGCACCTGTCCCAGCTGCAAAGCGCTGCAAGGGGCGGCTGTCGTATATTACAGTGCGTCGTGCGCACGGGCGGTGCGCGATCCTACTCACTCCTGCAGCGATGCTTCTGTAAGACACAACTGATACGGACTCGTTGAGGAAGTACACTTTTTTTCATATCGCTACGTACAGCAGGATATAGACGTTACCTGGCTCCCGACGGGGTTATACTGCTGTAGTGCTTGTAGTACGTGCCTTAGTACGAGTAGCAGTAGTAGCGAACGTCGGTGCTGCCGGTGGGTAGTGTGAGCAGGTTGTCCAGTCTTGCGGCAGGGTGAAAAGGAGCGCGGTGTTCGAGGTGGAAAGTTTTGTTGTGAAGCGAGGAAGAAAAGCAAGGCACACCAGAAAATGGGGTCCGAGGAATAAGTGATCGAGGGGGGGAGTGGAACAGCGCAATCGCTCGACTCGGCACGGTTCAATCCACCATAATTAAGCCTTGGCGCTTTGGTCGCATCATATTTAAACCGTGGCGCTTTGGGTTTTACTGGATAAGCCGTTGAACCACGTTTGACGGCTATTACACCGTCTTTTGCCTGGAAGGGGAATCTGGGTTAGGCCGGGGAGAGAAATGTCGACCAATGAGATCGAGCCGGCTTTTATCATATCTGCCCACAGGACTGTCACAAAGTGGTGACAGGACTGTCACACTGTATGTATGTGGTTGTATCATATATCGTGCTGTTTTGGCCGGATGGGACCTGTCTAGTATGTGAAACTACAATAATAATAACAGTGTATACAACCGGTAGCAGTGGTAGTACTCGTATTATTACTACACAGCAGTACTACTGTAGCACGTATTACGCAGCTTGCGAAATTGAGTATCAACTATTTAATCAGTCGAACTCACAGCTGACGTATTTCAAAATTTATAAAATAAAAAAATTAATACTACTGCTACTACTACTGTAGTGTAGTTGGAAGCACCGGGCATGGTGCTTACCATGGGCCAAGCAACGTCTCACCAACACATGGACACCGCCCATGGGACGCCCCATGGGCAAACTCACAGAGTATGCCGCGGTTCACCTCGCAGGGTGGACGAAATGGAACACCCACGGGTCGAGTGATCGTGACGAGGACCCATGATTCACCATGTGCGACGTGCCGTATGGCATGCACGATTGCACACCCACCGGTCAAGTAGTCAAGACATGGAGGGTACTATATTGATACTGTTTCTTGTAGGTCATGGCAACCCGCATGGGACATACAACCGGGCGCAAGATGGCATGCCACATGCAATAGATTGCGATACGGTAAGAGGTACAGACAACAAGTAGATGAACAGTTGCTGTAGTAGCAGTGCTTGTCCCGTGCGGTGCGGCATGGCTTATACATACCTTGGTCGCGCAAAAAGACATGCACATACATACACACACAAAGACCTAGTACACACGTGATGACCACGGCGCTCGTATGGCACACCTCTTCTTGCGCAACATTCCAATACAACTACGTACGGCTAGCATGGGTATTGGTGCTACTGGAGTAGTGTACCTGTGGCATACTACCGGTATTCGTAAAATATGTACGTGTACCTAGCGCATACTTGGTAGCAACAACCTGGTATACCGGTAGGATCTACTTTATGTTATGTCCCAGTGGTACTATCTATCGTACGTACACACCTGGTCAGCACTTCGTTGTAGACAGGAATAATAATTGATCGTGATCTTTGTGGTGTACACATTCCAAGAATGCAGGCGGGTAACAATTAAACCGCCCTCGATCTATTTGCCGGTAGCAGCAGGTAGTTTGTTTCAAAGCGCGGTAAACACCTGTGGCATTCTGGTACCGGTATACCGGGTACGCATTAAATCGGTCGGGTGGTTTGGCTATATGGGTACACGTGGCCGGGTGTTGTATACCAGATTTCTACGTCCATCACGGTTCAGTTGACCATACAAAAACGTACTAGGCAACAAGCGCGGTGTAACCGTGAACGAACCCAAACAGCCAAGGTTTCAATAATGCGTGTACTAACCATCTATATTGTGGCACCAAAAAAGCGCCTAGACTTAAAACATGATACTGGTACACCCGAAGCGCAAAGGGCTTAAATTACCGTCCCATACCTTCAGGAACAAACGATAAAAAGCTAGAGTTTCCGCATTGAATTGTACCGCCTCCGATTTTTCGGGAATGGTACTATACGGATGTTACGCCTTGTTGATGCATTCGCCTTTCTCTCTGTCAATCGGTGAGACATATACTATTTTGTTGCGTGGGTGCGCACATGCACACGGCTTGGTTTGGCCTTGTACACTTCTTTGGACGGACATATAGGAAACAATTCACCATCCATATGAATATTCAAATGTCCTTACAGTTTCGTGCTATGAATGGTACGCATCAGCAACATGTTACAGCAGTATTATTCAAAATATCGTACCATATTTATTATGCCATGCTGCTGGTAGTGTCTCGTGGGCTGTACGAAGTGTCAGAGGCCTGCCGACAACAGCAACAACAACAACAGCAACAGCAGTTTACCCGTGACTACGACTATGCACCGCAAGAAAGAGTACCATACATCAGTAGTAGTAGCGGCACCTTTCCCGTTACCCCGTGTGCTGTCCCAGGCATGTATGATCGATGCTTGTCATTTTTCGTATATACCATGCGTACTGATCGACACACTTCTCTCTCTGCTCGCTGCTGCGCTGCTGCACTGCTGACTGCTGCAGCAATGGTGCTGCACTGCCCCTACCGAACCAACGACGACATGGCCGGCGTCAACGGGGCCTGTCCGGGGACGTAGGTGACATGAAGAGGTACCTGCCGCCGGATGTTGTCGTGCGTGAGGTGTGCCTTCTACGAGCTTGGTTGCTGGTTGCTACCAGCTGGTTGTTACCTACTACTGGTACCTCAGTACGTACCGTACTTGTTGCTTGCACCGCGAGTCTGTCGAGTCCTCGAATCGCCCAACCTTGCTGTCCACTATTACTTTCTGTACATAGCATATGTGTATTCCGGGTAAGATTTTGGAAAATCACAGCCCGGCACGGCAGCAACCGCAAAAGCAATCAACATGAAACCCAAAAAGAAAAAAAAAAAACTCTGTCCCCTCTTATGTAAAACTTTTCTGCCTTATTGAAACACCTTGCACAGCTCAGAAAAAAAAACTCGAACAGCAGAGCTTCTCTCTCAGCCTTGTACGCCGCCCGCACCTCTCGCGACCACCTCACCACCGATTCGGTCCGGGTAAAACTTTCCTCCCTCTCTGCCACAGTGAGCCTCGTCGCCCGCCTCGAGTTAAGTCCGGTGCTCACCGTGGCCTTCGTTCGCCAGCTCGACGATATTGGTGCTCAGACCACGTACCCCCCTCTCTGAACTTCAGCTTGGTCGCCAAAATATGCACCGGTTGAATCTTAGTTTGCTATCCCGAACGACCCTTATTTTACTCGTAGATACTGTATCCAATTCCACAAATGGAGGCCAGACAAAGCCCATTCATGCTGCCCTCGTGTCTCGAGGCACACGCGACGCCTAGACACGAAAACATCGATCGCACTCCTTGCGATCTCCCCTCTACCCGCCAGCACCCGCTGACACCCACGACGTCGCTGGGCTCGCCCGCGGTGCCGTGCTCGGAGTACACATACGCACACGCAACAAAACAAGAAAAATTAAAATTAAAATTAAAGTGCAAAACAAATGGGGAACACAAGGAACCGCTGGAAAGGTCTGCCAAGCATTCGAAAGAGGCGTTGTCCGAGTGTGAGCTCTGAGAGGCCAGGGATATATCAACCGAGCACGCTCAGAGAGTGAGATATCTATAAGTAGTTCTATATATTAACAGGGTTCTTTTTGCACATCGGTATTTTTCTTTTCCGGTCGGGAGTCGTCTCTCGTGCTCTCGGCCGCGAGGCACGCAGGAGGCCCGCGTGTACACACGGCCCAAGTTTGGGGCCCCGGCCGTGGCGCGTTGGGGGGGCGTCAAAGTCATGAAAACTAGCAAGCAACTACAGGATGTGTTTTCCCCCGAGCCAGAACCCGCCAGGACTATGCGAGCCCCTCAAATTAAATAAAATAAAATAAAAAACTCTGCCGCTGCATCTCCACTGTCCTTCTGGCTCTCATTTGTATAATGCGGCAGCCACAGTACAACAGCAGTCCCACACGAAGTGGGGACGGACCGCGCTTCTGCGTGTGTGCGTGTGTATGCCATGAATCCTGTCTTGCCTGGAAATCGAAACGGACGCATACCAGTGGTCTCAAAGAATGGTGTATTTGCCGGGGCAGAGCAGCGACGGTGCTTTCGTGTTTGTGTGTGTGCATTGTTCACCACCTGGAGGAGATGTAAACTACAGAAGCAGCAGTAAGTTTTCACGCCCAATTTTGTACGTCAACCACACATCGTCGAGCCTATCCCGCCATACACATGCACAATAACGCCTGGTAGCGTTCCCCTCTTTCAACTTGCGACACACTCGGGAGGTCGAGTCAACCCCATTCCGAACGGGGACCTTGTAACCTTGTAAAATATCAGCTCCAACGTAATGTCCGATCCCCGCCAGGTATATTCGTCTTGTGTGTCTCTCGTTTTTTTCTCCTCGCGAGGTGAAAAGGTCGGAATCCTGTTTCATAATACGCTCTGGTCACACGGCCACACCGTAACAGTCCCGGGACGTCTTTTCACGCGTGCGAAAACCGTAGCGCGCCGGGGGGCGTATAATAGAGTACTTTGTTTTTGGCACTGTAGTCTAAAACACGTACTGGACGTTCCTCGTTCCTGCGCATGACTGAACGCCCGCTCACGCGGTGGTCCTGGCGCAGGTGTTGCGCGTCTACGCGAGACCGTCCCGTCCGCCGTCATCGGTAAGGGCCAACGGAAGGCCCAGCGGAGGCAGAAATTCTCCGCCTCCTCGGATTTTCCACCCTGGCTGCAGGTCATCTAAGCTAGGCGCGGTCTCTCAGAGAGACCACGGCTTCGCGTTTGTCAATACGGACTTCAGCGAGGTGCGCTGTGAATGGTTTATGAATGCTACTCGTATTAATACCCGTACACTGGTAGTCCATAGCAGATGGGAAACCGGTCTCTCTGGGCGCAACAGGGGCTCCGTTAGCCGAAATATTAAATATGCTGTTAACAGTGCACAAGATGCTACGCCCGTACAAGGCCTATCTCTTCGAGGGCCATCAAAAACTTTTCGAGTCCTTCATTCATGCGTGGTATACAGTACAAGCGTTTGTGTAGTGTAGGGGGGGTGGTCAGTCAAAGGGCCAAACCGCGGTCTCCTACATACGAGGGGTATTTGCTGTGAATCGCTGTACTGCCGTAGTGGGGGTATACGTGGCAGCCGCGGTGCTGTTGGAGTGTACAGTTTGTGTTGCTGAGGGTGTACCCCGTTCTAAAGATAGTGCCAGACACACACCTAGTGGTATAGACTAGCAGCAGTATGATATGTAGCAGTAGTAATAGTAGAAGTAGTAGTAGTAGTAGTAGTAGTAGTAGAAGTAGTAGTAGCAGCAGCAGCAGTAGTATTAGTACTGTATTAATGGTAGTGGTAGTGGTAGTATTCAAGAAGCCACACAGTTTGTACGTGTATTGCCCCCGTGGGGGTGTGAACGTCTGACACCAACCTCTTCAGCCGGCGCCCTTGCACCCGCCCTCCACCCACCCCGCCCAATCGCTTTCCCCCCCTCATGCCCCCATCAACCGCCACCCTTGCACCCGTCCTCCTCTCGCCACGCCCAACCTCCCCCCCATCCCCCCTTCCCAACATTATAGGGATGCGGTCTATGGTAATATAAGGTCATACGACTATGGCCATGCATGATAATGAGTATACTCCCCCCCCCCCCTCTCCCCCTTTCCCCCCACGATCGTGCCCCCCCCCGCCCTCCCCGCTCAACTCTCTTCCCCTTCCCCCCGCTCTGGTTTGCGTTCGAGGGCTGTTTAGACCTCTGCCAAGGTTAGACACGATGGATACAATATGCTGGACATTGGTTTTTAACCCTAACCCTAACCCTACCGCCTAGACATTTCCTCGAAAACATGTACATAATGACGAGTTATTGTCATGTGAATTGTAAAGGCTAAACAACCCTAACTCTAACCCCGGCCTCCTGGAAAAGTCACCAGAAAGTATATTGTGACGGGCAGTTACTATACGTAGTCTGAGGGGTCAACTACTTTGTCGAACCTACCCAAAATAGTAACGAAAGTACCCGCGCTGGCGTGTACGTTTCCACAATGATTGTTCAGGTCGCGATTTCCGGAATGCGAGTTCGTTCGCTCGGACGCACGAGACGCGGGGTTTCCAGACGGAAGCTTTGAACTCTCGGTGGACAAGGAGATCTTTGACAGCGTCACGCAGGTGGCTCAGGGGCGGATGGAGGCGGCCAGGTACGAGGGTCCACGTGTGTCTGTGCTGCGGGATACATCATTTCTGTGACGGGGGTTGTGGTGGTGCTTGTGTTGGCGGTGGCAGTGGTGGTGGTTTTGGCGGTGGTGGTTTTGGCGGGGGTGTCGGGGAAAAATAATGCAAACTTGGTCATGGACTGACGGCGGCAAGGGAGCACGCAAGCAAAACTACCAATAGGGGGGGGGCGTACTCATGTTGTGCTTGCCTTAGTCATTTGACCATTGACCACGTATCCCTTTCGAGGCGGAGCAAAAACGGCGGGGGGATACTCATTGTCATGCATGGCCGTAGTCGTATGGCTATATACACAAAGCGCCGTGAGGTGTTGGGCGAGTCGCACGAAGGTTGAGCTGCATTCTACCAAGAACGGCTTTTCAGACGGGTTTTCTTGCATATAGATGACAGCGTTAATGCTTTGATTTATTTTCTGGTGTGGCCACTTCCAGAGACAGCAATGAGCTCACTGTGTAACTGCGTCGTGGGTGCTTTACCATATACCACACTACGTGACACGATCATACCCGTTGTGCGGAGTTGAGGTTCTTCCCGCGCAAAAAGGATCTAACTCGACCGCCAGCCGTAGTGACCGCAACAAAATAAACCGGTACACTGGCTGTCGAGCTCACACAGTCAGAGGCGTGCTATACAGCGTCGTCGCCAACGGACACCAACCCAACCTTCGTGTAGATACGAGGTATATGATATGGGGCGGGGGTGGGGCGTACTCATTTTCCGCTTACTTTACTAGTTGCCATTTGACCATTGACCAAGCCCCCCTTTCGAGAAGAAGCATATAGGGGGGGGGGGGGGGAGTTGACCCCCCCCTCCCCCCCGCTGGGGTGTCCAACAACCATTATCCCGTTGTCCCGCCCGATGACCGACCATCACAGCCCTCTCGCTCTTCCCCCGGATGACCGACACATCACGCTCCCCGCGGATGACGAACCCCCTCTCAGCCGGATGACCGACCCTCGTTACCCTCTCCCACCCCCGCCAGATGACTGACCACCACTAACCCCGTTCCTCCCAGCATGACCGATCACCATTCACCCCCCCCCCCCCTCAACTGTCGTTGCCATTATCTAGGGAGTTCCTGGGGGAAGCTGCACGCGTGCTTGCCCCGGGCGGTAAATACGTCATGTTCAGCGCCTTCAGAGACGATGGCATGGGGCGCAAGGACCTGAAAGAAATCCTCTCGCACCCGGGGTTCATGGGCGTGGAGGTGAACAATCATTCCGCGTGCGTGCGTGTGTACGTTGCGGTGCCATCTGCTTACGTTTTATTTTTCTTTGTAGTTCTGTCTTGTGCTTTCGCTTGGGAATGTACCATCGATCCGCACCCGCGCTCAGATTTACACGTGTTTTGTTGTTGTCCCTTAGCTTGGTTGGAAAATTCTGATACAATGAAGGCCGCGACTTGAGAGAGGGGTGCGCCATCCCAATTGCTGAATTACAGAGTGATCATAACCTACCATGGTGTATAAACAGAGTAATCAGCACCTAGTATGGTGTGTAAACAGAATAATCAGACCTACTATGGTGTGTGAACAGAGTAGTCAGAACCTACTATGGTGTGTAAACATAGAGGGGCACTGCGGTGTTTTGGGTCCATCGTGGGTTCTGATTACTGTGGACCTCTGTGATAGTTACCAGGTATTTCGTTAATCTGGAATTTCTCTTAAACAGCAATGAATACTATACTACTGTAGCACAGGTTTTGTAAATAGCATGTCCGTCCCAAACAATTTGGCGTCGCTTGAATGGGCGTTTCTGTGACATCGAGCTCTCCGGAATCGTGCCCTCCCCCCTGTATGCTATTGATGGGAAACCTGCGGGTTTGTGCCCCTTGACTGACGGCCCCCCTACTGTACACTAACCCTAAGAAAAATTAGCAATCGGAACCAAACATCGTGCGTAAACATAAAGGGACACATGGTGTTTGGACCCTTTGCGGGCTCTGATTACTAGGTAAAACTACGTATTACTAAGTATGTATTAGTATGTATTGCTATGCCCCCGCCGTACTAACACTAATAGGCCGCGGTATGACCGCTTGACGGACCGCACGTCTGCACTAAACCCACTATCTAAAGATGCTACAGGTCAGAACACCGCGGTTTGACGGCTTGACGGACCATCCCCCACACTGAAACTAGTACACACAGATGCGACAGGTCGGAAGATCGCGGCTTGACCGCTTGATTAACCGCACCTCTGCACTTTTAGTAGTATATCTAGTGTACGAAAATGGTACAGGTCGGAAGACCGTGGTTTGACAGCTTGACCGAACGCACCCCTGCACTTTAACTAGTATACTTGGCAACTAGTATACAAAGATGCTACAGGTTAGACGACCGCGGTTTGACCACTTGGCTGGCCTTCCCCCACTCTAAAACTATAATATTAAGGAACAAATAGGCCGTGACGTGCCCAAAGTTGCCAGGGCAGCTCATGGGTCAGGTCAAACCTCAAGGGTCGGGTCGGGCCGGAGTCTGCGGAGCCAACCCGACGACCGACAAGATTTTGGAAACCTCGTGACCCGACCCGATCCGACCCGTGAGATTCGAAAACCTACAGACCCGACCCGACCCAACCCGCAGGATTCCGATAGCCCCGTGATATACGGGTCATGTCGCTGGTCGAGTTCACCTCAACCCGCGGGACGAGTTGTCTCGACCCACGGGTTCCACCCGCGGATCTAGCCCGTGGGTTGACACTCCAAAAACAAATGCATCTTCATGTTTACACCTCTCCGTAGTATGCAGCCTGGCTGCAGTGGGTATCGATGGACGCCAACATGCGTGTATAGATTTGGTGGTGTTTTTAGTTGGCACCAAATGATTACAATTAACAGTATAGAGGTGAAAGAGGCCGTGTACTCTCGATGAGAAACAAACCACACAAACTCAACGAAATCAGACAAGGAATACTACTATTACGGGGGTCCACAGTTAATAGGACCAAATTTTGTTGGTAAAAATAGGTAAATATATAGGTTTTTATGTACACCATAGGTCCTATTAACTATGTACCCCCGTAATAACAGGAAACAGAAATATGACGGCTTGACTGACACCCCCTACACTATATCCCGTATATCGGGGAGCCAAATATGCTAAGAGACTGCGGTTTGATAGCTTGACTGACCGCTCGCCTGGTACACTACAACCAGTATAACGAAAAGAGACCTTGACGAGCACAAGCAAGCGATCTCCTATCATATTTCCGCGGGTAGGGGCGTGTGGGGTGTGGGCGGGAGGGGGCGGGGGGGAGGAGGAGGAGGGTCGGAATTTGTACGGAAGCAAGTAACGGCTGTGTACCAGCATTGTTCGCCACTCTGGCCGGGAATTCAATGGATACCGCTTCGACCAGATATACAATCCCGGTGTAGACTGCAACATCACATCCAAACGGTCATTATACTCCCAGCGAGGGTGATGTACGATATAAGCTGCTTGCCTCGCTTGCAGATGATGTAATACCCGTCTTAGGGTGGCACGGGTAAGCGTAGCGCCTATTCGCAATCCGAGGTTAATATATATATATATTGTCCCTCATTATCGCTGAAAGAGCCGAGAGACGAGAGACGGCGCCTATCCCTAATCGTAACCGTAGATAGGCCCTCGCTGGGGAGGGGGGGGGGGGGGCGTTGATCGTCGATGCTCGGAGTTCGTTCCGACATAAGACTAAGCGTCAACATAATATCGACAACCGCTGTGTGCCTCTTCAATATGAAACGAAGACTCCGGTCGGTCGGTCAGTCGATCGGTCAGTCTGTTGTTGCCTCTTTCTTGCGATCCACACCACAAACACTTTTATTTCGTTGTTTGTCGTGTGCTCTTATTGGGGCTTTGTACCTTCTACAGAGAGTATTCATTGGTTGGACTTTGAAACAAAACTCGTGCATAGTATCCAAAGCTGTTTTCTCTCGCTCCGGTGGGAATTCAGTGCCCACGGAGAGGTGTGGGGGGGGCAGTGTGATGGCGGGGGGAAGGGGGGGGTCAGCGAAACATATTTCGTGCCTGTCAGTTTGGTTGAACGTTTGACGAGGGCTTGAAGCCGACCGCCAGAGCGCTCGTACCTGTGGCAGTGGTAGTGGCAGTAGCAGATCAGTAGCAGGAGAGTATACGGTATGTACAGCAGTATTGTACCGTAGGAGTAGCGCTTTTTGGCTGGTGACTTATTGAACTTCCGGAATGTTGAACTGGTGGTCGGGTGTGACGATGAAGTGCAAATGGTTCGCGCGTCGGAAAGAGAAGATTCACTACTCTATGGTCTGTGTATTTCGGGGCAGACTATACATCCCTGACCTAGTGCATATACTCTGGGCGCGATCTGTTGTGCATGATGGTATATCGATCCGATTTTGTGAAGGAAGTGTTTTTTCAGGTTGAACTACTGTTGAGGTGGTGAAGTGTGGGCGGTGCGAAAGTGCTGCTGGCGCCATGTCGGCAAGCTGAAAAACTGTCGCCATGTTGAAGCGCTCAAGTACTGTCACAATGTTGAAGTTTCGAAGTACTGTCATCAAGCCACGTCGACGTGTTGTACTGCTGTCACCAAGCCATGTCGATGTGCTGAAGTACTGTCACCTCGATGAAATACTGTCAAATGTCGGGTTGTTGACATATTTCCGCCGTGTGTTGGTGTATTGAAATGCTGTCGCCATGTTGAGTTGTTGAGTTTCTGTCGCAATGTCGACGTGTCGAAAGAAGTATTGCTACCATCTTGAAGTGTTGATGTACTGTCGTCAAATAGACGTGATGACTTGCTGTCGCCAATTTGAATCGTCGAAAGACTGTCACCCTATTGAAGTGGTGGATTACTGCCGTAGCCTCTGTTCTTCTCGGCGCCTTAGCGATAGCCCTCCCGCGAAGCATTGCATTCTTCACTCAAGCATGGGTTTTAAAATCCGTTAGAAGAGTCAGTTAACGTTCTGCAAGTACTGCTGTAAGACTAAGTGTTCTCACGGTATACTCTCGTAGACGAGGTGGGTGAAAGATGGGATGGTTTGGGGGGATGGGTGGGAGAAGAGAGGGTCAAAAGACACGAGACCGCTAAATGAGTGGCGGGATGGATTTGATGAGAGACGAGACGGTTAAAAGAAGCAGACGGATGGTCGAGAGGATGACCGGACGGTGGAGACATTGGGTGGCCAAGAGAGGCATCCCATCGGTTCGCATCAGTGGCCATCACTACCGCCGGCTGGTTTGAGATATGTACGAGTACTCAACCGAAGCGAGAAACACTAGGCGCATATTTGCCGTAGTATTGTTGGTAAATGATCTCCGGGTCGTTGTGACTGTGCACGCGTGAAATAGTACCCCGGGGCGTTTACTACGTGGCCGGGTCGTTTTCCGGAAATATATCTCGGGCATTTTGGTCCTCTAGAGCGATACAAGCAGAAGCAAACGAAAACACGCACGCCTCTCACACATTGGGGGGGCAAGTGTAGATTTGGTGCATGAAATACCGTAGTAGCGCGCGTTGCGGCCGCAGGTGATTCGCGCCCAAATTACGATGTGGGCGTTTGACTCAGGAGCAGTGGCGGGGGGGGATCGGATATTGGAGCTGGTACTTAAAAGTAATGACTGAACGTTTGCCTCATCGATGCCACGTAACCTGGGCTGTGTCTTATCTGGTCATCCGTAAGCGAGCCCATCCTGATCGCGTAAGCATCAACACGAGCTGATGTATATATGTGCACGAAATCTCAACACATGAAAGAACGAACTCGTTAGATGATACCAGCAAATCAATGTGAAATGTTGGACGTTATAAACATGTTTGGTCGTCTGTCCTCGACTATTTTGTGTCTGTGTTGCTGTTGCGCAGCACATGTACCCACCTATATGCCAAAATTGCTATGCCAACCATGTCCTTGCCTACTTCGGAAACAGCTACATTCCCCCCACTGAAAACGGCTTGCTAGCTCCGACCGGGGCGTCTCCCCACACCAGTGAACGAGGAAACGAGCACTCCATGCCCGGGGCATTTTATAGTTTGCGTTTGACGAGGGGGGCTTTACTCGGGATTAGGCTCCTTTTCGCTACAAACGGCATCCGTAAGGCGTTTACTAGCATTATTGTGGCTTTTGGCCACTCTCTGGCCAATAATATAGTACCCGTTCGATATGATGTTGACATCACACTCCGAACGTGGATTATAATATTGTCCAGGGCGGAACGGTAGAAATTATTATGTGGCGTGGGAATCAAGAAAGGAAAAGTAATGATTGTGTACGCACTGGGTATGTAAAGTAGTATGGGCCCACGAAGAAGACATGACACATCCTGCACATCCTGGTCAGAACGCCACTCTTCCGTTTGGGTGGACGCCAATTTATTTTTGATAAATACCGATATTGTGCAACAGCGAGTTATATGCTACACTAATCGTTTAACGAATAGACTTCGCTTGAGGTTGCTCAAAAGGGTACATGGTGCCACAAGAAGGTTTAGGGGCTTGCCGAGGTTACACTCGGATTACGAAGGCATGCCGTGTTGGCGGGCCCGTACTATTGTGCTATCAATAGTACACTAGGCGCTTGCTGTAGTCACCATCACGCTCCTTTGCAATGACGGCTGCTGGTATGCGTTTAGTGGAAGTCACTGTATATCACGCAATTTGCATCATACTACAGCCGATAGAGGACCCCTGTACTATAACCTACCCGTATGTGACTAATAGCAAAAGGAGCACTGGGAACGACAGGCTGATAGTTACGTAACGTAAGAATTTCGGGGCATCGTCACACTGAAGTCACAGAACATAACGAGCATAAAACACGCTTGACCTCGGACGGAAGAGCCCAAGCCTGAAAACAAACTTTCCTCTTTCTTCTTACGCGTAGATGTCTCGCGCTGCATGTTTTTATGCACTTGAAAAATAGCGAGCTTAAGAACCATCTCAAAACTCCACTCGGGCTGGTTAGTAGGTTACGAACGATGCATATTTACACATGTGGGTACGTGGTAATGCACAACAACCCCTGAGGGTATATGAAAGTGTGGCTATGTATGTGTATATGTATGTATGTGGACGTCAGCGGTTTCGAAACCCGCCGTCGTTTGGCTCGGCGTTCAGCCGAACAATAAAATAAGTAGAGAGGGGGTATTGATTGTGCTCAGAAACACGACGGAGACGTTACATCTAATATTAGGGAGTTCCATATATTGACATAGGATTATAGGAGAGGGATATTTAGTCGGATATTCGGGGGGATAAACGGGAGGTTTATTCCCGCGTCATGTTGAATAATAATCTGCATACGATGCATGAGCTGTCACTCGACAGCTCGGATATAATACAAGAGGAGTTCCGTGTTACTGTCTGGAGTCAACCACGCGTTCCCGTGCCAGCTGCGCCTATACCTTTAGAGATCAATCAACACACTAGTGAGAGTCCGGCGATCTTCTATTGGCAAGCGTAGCCAAGGCCAACCTAGAGAGGTGGGAACCTGCTTCGGCATGCCTAGTTTCGAGGACATGCCCAGTCAAGAAGCCAGCGTGGACAGTGAAAAGACCATAGAGGAGATGAAGAAGAAAATAGAGGTCCTGGAAAGGACGATGGAGGAGCAGAGACTGCGCGCCGAGAGGGACGCGCAGGGAGCAGGAAAGGAAGGGGGGGCCGGTGGGGGGGCGAGAGGAGAAGGAACTGCTGGAAGACAACAAGCAGCGTCGACGGTGCCGACACCTGGGCTGGAGGCCCGATCAGGCATGTCACTACCTTCTTTGTACCGCCCAAGTTTGTCCCAGTCGAGACCCCCGAAGTTCGATAACGTAGAGGCCCACTTTAGCATGTGGCGTAGTAAGTTTTTGGCATACCTATCATCGCTTGGGTGCTTGCATGTACTCAGTAGCACAGCAAACCCAGTTATGGTGGGTGACATGAGGGTTTCGCCGGAGGAATTAGCCTCCAGACATTCCCCCCAGGAGATTAGGGACGCGAGATTGGTGTATGGACTGATGATGGAGGCCATGACAGGATACGATATGGCAGAGTTTAGAATGCAAAAGGCAATGTCTCCGAGTGGTGCTTGGAAGGAGTTGGAAGACTATTATATGCCGAAGACGATAGCCGCAACTCATAGATTGAGGAGGGAATTTGATACAATTAGAATGGCCGAGGATGAAAACCCCTTGCTATTCCTAGGAAGGGTAGACAAGGCTGCAGATGAGCTGGCAATGCTAGGATGTGGTAAGAGTACGGAGGAAGTGAACCGCCACATTGTCACCAACCTCTCATCTTTGTATACTATTCAAAGCAAGTCCATTCTTTCCCGCCCTTCCATCCCCCGCTCCGAGATCGATGAGATCATCCGTGACGCGTATGCTAACGACAAGGTAGAGAAGGAGATGGTTTCTAGGGCGTTGGGCGTGCAGGGAGTGGTAGATCAGCATGCCTTGTACGCCGGAGGTGCGCAGCCTGCCGGTGGCGGAGGTGCGGGTCCAGGAGGGGGAAGGAGGAACAGGAGAGGTGGGAGGCTCAAGGATGGGCAACAGCAGCAACAGCAGCAGCCCCAACGACAGCAGCAGCCCCAGCAGCAGCAGCAGCAGCAGCAGCTCCAGCGACAGTATCAGCAGCAGCAGCAGCAATATCAGCAGCAGCAGCCTCAGCAGCAGCAGCAGCAGCAGCAACGGCAGCAGCAGCGTCCTCAACAGCAGCAGCAGCACCGTCCCCATCAGCAACGTGGCAACCGGGGAGGAGCTTCGTCGGGGGGGATAACCGGCCCCAAATGGCGTTGGGATGCCGTGGCCTGCAGGTACCGTTGGGATGACTCAGTCCCAGACCCCTTCGGTACGGGTGGAGTAGTTCCCCCCATGGGTTGGGTACCTACCGGCCCACCACCAGGGACGTTGCCGCCGATGCCCCCGCCGCCCGCAGCGACTCCGGCAGGCTGGGGTCCCCCACCGAACAACACATGGAGGCGCAAGGGGCCCTGCTTCCGGTGCGGCAGACCGGGCCACCACGCCGCGGAATGCCAGGCAGCTCCCGCGCAAATGAATATCGCTTTCCCGGGTGCCGCTTCTCAAGGTGGCTGGCTGCAGGAGACGCCCTACGGCAGTGGTGGGTATACCTCGGCCGGAGCTTCCCCGCCACAGCAACCCTCCTTCAGCACTTCCCCCTCCCCTGGCCCAGCGAACAACGGCAACCCTACGCCAACGTTCGATCCGCATCTCCTCACCGCGCAGTTTGCGCACCAAGGCAAGGCGAATGATGATTTGTTTTGGGTTAATGGGAGAGAAGAGTGGGTAGCGGATTCGGGAGCAACTTTTCATGTGACTGGCAACCCTTTTGGGATGGTAAACTGTACTCCCCCTCCCCCCCTGGTAAGAGCCGTTTGGTGGTCGGTGACATGAGGTCACTGAAGATAGAGTACTTCGGCCAGATTCCAATTGTGATGCACAGCTTTCAGGGTGACGTTCAAGTTAGGCTGATGGACGTAGCATACGTACCCGGTGTTCGCTTCAATTTATTTTCGCTTCATGCAGTAATGTTGAAATGCCCGGTGACACTTGATGCTCAGGGAGCTCCACACGTTGAATGGACAGCTGTCTTTCGTACGTAGGGACGCGGGTTCATACGTAGACGCCACGCGGATTGTAGAGACCCCGATTGCTGCCGCTGTTTTGGCTCCTGGAAAAATAAGGAGGATCGATATTAACGACCTTCACGTTGCCCTTGCCCACTCCCATGCTGACACTCTCCGTGAGACGGCACGTCAGATGGACATTAAGGTTTTTGGGGAGTTGGTTCCGTGTGCTGGGTGTTCTGAGGCGAAAGGGAGGAGGATGGCGGTGCCGTGGACGACCGAATGCCGTTCTACCAGGCCTCTGGAGCGTCTGTTCGTGGATCTGTCGGGACAACAGCCTACGTCTGCTGGCGGTGCGTCATACTTGATGATGATCGTCGACGACTACTCGCGACTGGGATGGCCGTATTTCTTGAAGCGGAAGTCCGACGTCCCGAAGGTCTTCGCTGGTTTCCTGGCCGACATCAACGCGAAGGGTGTGCCGTCCATCGTGGAGTGCCTTCGCTCGGACAACGGCACCGAGTTCACCAAGGCGGAGTTCGTGGAGTTGCTCAACCACCACGGCATCCGCCGCGAGTACACGCCCGTCGATTCTCCGAAGCATGACGGGGTGGTCGAGCGACGGATCGCCATGACGCTGGAGCTTGCAATGGCGTCCCGCCTGGAGGCCACCCGCCTGTTCGGCGATGCAAGGATGCCGGCGACGCAGCCCCTCTGGGCTGAGTCATGCGTGTACGCGAGCGATGTGATCAACATGACGGCGAGGGTAAGGGACAAGCCGGAAATGCACTCGCCGTACCGAAAATTCTACGGGAGACCACCGTTTGCGCGGCTGCTCCCGTTTCTGAAGCCGGGCTTCCACCACGTCAGGAGGACCCTGAAGACCGAGCCGAAGGCGGAGGCTTGCTTCTACCTCAACGGCGGCAACCACCACGCAGCTGACTGCAGCAAGATCCTGCTGATGTCTGGCCGAAGGTCGTTCTCCCGTGACGTCACTTGGGAACACCCGAGGAAACCGTTTGTGGGGTTACTGCCTTCGGAGGAGGAGAGCTCCCCGCCGCCGCCGTCGCCGTCGCCACCACCGCCGGGTACGCCGGAGCCTCTGAGGGGCCCCGACGTATGGCCCGAGCCACCGTCCCCATCTCCACTGCTGCCGCCGCAACCGCCGTCATCAACGCCGCTACCGCCGCCGCCGCCGCCGCCGTCGCCGTCGCCACCGCCATCGCCGTCACCGTCGCCGTCGCTGCCGCCGTCATCGTCACCGCCGCCGCTACAGCCACCGTCACCGCCGCCGCCGTCGCCACCGCCACCGCCGCCGCCGCCGCCGTCGCCGCCGTTATCATCGCCGTCGCCGCCGCAGCAGTCACCGCAGCCACAGCTTTCGCAGCGTGCTGCCCGGGCACTGGGTTATTATATCCCGGACCCGGGGGATGGCGATGTGCTGAGGGGGCGGACAAGGGGGGAGACTGCACGACACCAGGAGAGCGGTGGCGCTGTGCGGAGAGGGCGGACTAGGGGGGAGACCGCACGACACCAGGAGGGTGATGGCGGTGTGCAGGGTGATCGGGCCAGGGGGGAAGCTGGGCGACATCCGGAAGGTGGAGATGTGCTGAGGGGGCGGACAAGAGGGGAGACTGCGCGGAACCGCGAGGCTATGGGGCATGGGCTGCTGTCGTTGATGGCAGCGCGGGAAGGTATAGGACATGTACTTTTCCACCAAGCCCCACCGCGCGAGAACCCTCCCCTTCCCACACGCCCGGCGAGCGAGCTTTCGACGCCGAACTCGTATGCTGAAGCGTGTGCGGACGAGTATTCGGCCATCTGGAGACAGGCGATGGACAAGGAGTACCATGGGCTGGCGGACGCGGGGACATTTGGAGCGACGTAGCAACCAGAGGGGCTCAACGTCATCTCGGCGAAGTGGGTGTTCGCCTGGAAGTCCAACGAGCATGGTGACGTGGTGCGGGCGAAAGCAAGGCTGGTGGCACGAGGTTTCAAGCAGCGTGAGGGTATTGATTTCTTTGAGACTTTTGCTCCGACGCCTGCAGCGTCTTGTTTCCGTTTGTTGGGTGCTATTGCGTGCGAGTTGGGTTTGGATTTGTGTCATTTTGATGCTGAGCAGGCGTTCGTGCAGTCGAGTTTGGATGAGGATGTATTCATGCGACTACCTCCCGGCTGCGGCGAAATGTCTGGTAAGGTGGTCAGGTTGAATCGCAGTCTCTACGGCTTGAAGCAAGCGTCGAGGTCGTGGCACAACCACCTTCTCACTCACATGAAGAGTCTAGGATTTGAGCAGAGCCCCGCTGACGCGTGTGTCATGAGGTTGGTCGAGTCGGGCTCTGTCTCCATTGTAACGGTAGTTCATGTGGATGATATTTTTGCTGTAGGACTCAAGGCTAGATGCGATCAGTTCTGTGTCGACCTGAACAACCTTGTTCCGATCAACAATCTGGGCGAGTTGCGGTGGTATGCTGGTTGTTGTTTTACGAGGGATTGGGATGCTGGTACTTTGACGATTTCGCAGCAGGCGTTCGCTGAAAATACCGCGGCGAGGTTTGGTGTTAGTTCTGGGAGGAATAACCCGCTTTCGACTGGTGTGAAGCTCGAGGAGTTTGACGAGAATGAACCCGTGGGTGATTGGCCTTTCCGCGAGTTGGTGGGGTGCTTGATGTGGCTTGCGAACCAAACACGACCAGATATTGCGAACGCGGTGAGGGCGGTAGCGAGGTACACGAATAGGCCGAGGGAAGTACACTGGAAGACAGCAGTCGGTATTTTAGAGTATGTATTTTCTACGAGCGATTTCGGCATTACGTTCCAGAAGGGTAGCGGGCTTGAGCTGGTAGCGTTTGCAGATGCAGACTATGCCAACAAAGCCACTGACAGGAGGTCAGTTTCCGGTGGGGCCATCATGTGTGCTGGGGCGTGTGTGTGCTGGTTTTCTAGGACGCAGAAATGCGTCACACTCTCAACCACTGAGGCCGAATATGTAGCACTGGCAGACACCATCAAGGAGGCAATGTTCATGCGCTATGTATGGAGTTTTATTTTTCCGGGGTTTGGGGAGAGATGCATTACGGTTTTCGAGGATAACGAGGGGGCAAGGCACCTGGCACAAAATCCAGTGTGCACGTCGAATTCGAAGCACATCGACGTACGACACCACTTTTTGCGCGAGCTTATTTTTAAGGGGGAGTTTGTTATTACCCATGTAGAGTCGGAGAAACAGCATGCAGACTTCTTGACAAAGCCGCTCAACAACACGGTGTTTCGTTACCACCGGGATTTTCTGATGAATATTTGACACGGTTACGGTTTTTCCGAGGTGGAAGGTTTTATGTTATTTTTGAGTGAAGGATTTGTGTGAACTACGTATAAATCCGAAGATGCTGCCGTTTTTCCCTGGCTAATTCCGAGGATGATACCATTTCGTTCCTGGTGATGGATTTCGAGAGTTTTTGGTGTTTTCGAGTAGTCCCCACGTCAAATAAAATTCAAGTGAAGGAATGTATGCTATCTCGCATTACCGTCGCGATCTGTGTATCTATGGCGGGAGTAGGGGGCAAGGGGAGACCCTTGTCCGAGGGAACGGGGTTCCTTGCGATCTCTGGCATTTATTTTCTTGGCTTAATTTTTATTCTGATGAGTATGACTACTGTGATGTTTTATATGATTTGCATTAATTCCTCATGAAATAGAGGGAGATTTTTTGGATAAGGTTGAAGAGACTATGAAGCGCCTGGGGGCGTGTGCGGTCCATAGAAAATGTTTTCTGAGTTGGAGAGTTTGGATAGTATTTTGGAAATTGAGAGTTTGATTTTTGGTTCTGGAGTGAAATTATGTTTCTGAATTTCGTTTGAGTTGGTCATAATATTGAGATGTTTCCACCCAGCGGAGTCGTACATTGTAGTGTACAGAGCTGGGGGGATATTAAAGTATGGTCGTGTATAATGAGCAGGGGGGATATTGATTGTGCTCAGAAACACGACGGAGACGTTACATCTAATATTAGGGAGTTCCATATATTGACATAGGATTATAGGAGAGGGATATTTAGTCGGATATTCGGGGGGATAAACGGGAGGTTTATTCCCGCGTCATGTTGAATAATAATCTGCATACGATGCATGAGCTGTCACTCGACAGCTCGGATATAATACAAGAGGAGTTCCGTGTTACTGTCTGGAGTCAACCACGCGTTCCCGTGCCAGCTGCGCCTATACCTTTAGAGATCAATCAACAGGGGGAGGTAGGTAAATACGCTGCTCTCTGCGCGACTCGTGTATCGGTTTTTAGGTGAACAGGCAAAACAACGTAATGGCGGCTACGAAGAACGGGCAAGAAGTTTTTCACGCGGCTCGTGTGTCGGTCTTTCGCGGAAAAGAAGGGGTATTGGTGGTTTGATAAAGTGGCCACTAAGACCCGTTATTATCGAAGTACATGAATCCAAATTGTTCCCGCTATTTTAAAACAAAACAGGCGAACAAGTGGAAAAATAGGATTGTTTTTCCCTAAATCGAGAAATTGAAAAGAGGGCAAAGCATCCAGGATGTTTACCAGCCATTCCTCTCTATTTAGAAAAGAAGCAGGAAAATACAGGAGGACAAAACGTTCGTCGATAATAGCGTCCCTAAGCTTCTTGCTGGGCGACTCGTGTGTCGTTGTTTCGAGAACATGCAAGGCGTTGGTGACTACGCAGATATTGAGTACCAGAGCTGCTTTTCGCACGACTCGTCAGACGGTCTCATGCATACAAGCAGGTTCTAGCGGCTGTATAGATTGGGTGGCTATCAATAGAATGTTTGCTTCGCGACTCGTGTACCGCTTTTCGCGGACATGCAAGAGGTTAACGGCTAAGGTAGACATAAGTTGATATCCGCCTCCTGCGTGACTCGTGTGACTGTCGTTTACGATCAGGCAAGCTGCTTACAGCTAGATATAATTTGAAACTACTGTACCTCCTGCGCGGCTTGTGTGTCGGTGTTTCGCTGAGGCAGACGGAATACAAAAATACTTAGAGCACAGTACATTCAGCAGGCATTGCTCATCGTCGTTCAAGGCTCCGCCATGATAACGGGGACATTCGACACAAGAACATATTCACGCATTGATCAACGGCAGCATGTTTCACACTGGTGTTTTTTCGATGGGCAATAGTATCATTCGAATCTTCTCACGCACAAACACTTCTCTTGATGGTCCCTAACTTCATGGTCCCCATTTCGCGTGCGACAAAATACGTACGAAGCAAACAGCACGATACGAGACGATCGATCTACTCCCACCCCCATTCTTCCCCAGACCACACACGTGCACACCACACCCACACCCTCCCCTTCACCCCGAATTCCCGGACACCCCGACAACATCACTGTTTCAGCCCCGACATACGCAATTTGAACCCATCTCCAGGCGATCTTTGCTTTAGTGAGTTTTACGTCCTAAATACTCAGCGACTTGAGCATAACAGTTTTTACACAAACGTGCGCAACGAAGACCACGAAACACTAATAGACATCACCCACCATAGCACACTAAGAAGCACAGCGCAGACAGCAACTCAAACGAGCGAGAACAAACAAGTTGAGGGAGAAAATGTTTCCCACGGTGCTCGTCCCTCCGAACCCTTCTCGTGCATGCTACAAAACACAGCGTAACGCACAACAAGCAATCACGGGACATGACTCTAACTAAAAAAAACCGTGTTCCAAGCAACCCTCGCAAAACATCCGACCCGTTTTCCTGTTTAAAACGCTTAGGACCTACTTGACTCACAACTATACGCCGTTCGTATATATCTGTGCTTTATGCCAAATCGGATAGGTACGTACTGGCATTTGGGTTTACTCCGGTTGACACAAGGTCATAGAGCAGATCTCCTTGTTCCCGTGACCCCTCTCTCCTCCCCTGGTTTCGGTCTGACCTATGTTTATGAGCCGGACATTGATGAGCTCGACAGGCATCGACTGTTTTCGTGTCGAGTTACGTGTATCCAAGCTACAGAAACCACGCACGATGCGCTAACTGCGTACCACAGTGTGTACCAGACAGTACGACACGAAAGATCAGCAGAATGAACAGATCGTTTTCAAGCTATTCCCCAATACACAGCAAAGCCCCAACGTGATAGTGGCCTAGGAGGAGGGTACCTCCCACAGAGGTATTGACAATAAAACGAGTGCACGTTATTGTAATATTCAACAAAAGGAATGCACAACGAGATCTGATATGACGTACCAGTAAGCTGAAAACATCCCAGAGTGTCATAAGCGGACGCCAACTGCCCTAACCTCAATAAAACAGCATAGCGTGATAAGGACTTATCAGAAGGGTACACCCCATATTTATCTACTAATAGCAGTGTACTTAACCGACGCTGGCCATACCCATTTTGCTCGAAACGCACACATATAATGTGCCAGGTAGCCCATTCGCGTAGCAGGAGGGAGAACCCTAAAGGAAAAACATCCAGTACAGAACGACGCTCACCACGTGTACTACTCTCCACAAAAAACAATCCGTTGCGTACACGGAGCACCAAGTACTGTCGTGCGTCGAGTAGCCTTCACTGTCTAGGTCCTTGCTCTTGGAGCAGACTGTGTCATTACCGAGGTCATTGTTCCACTGCGAGAGCATAGCCCACCCGGCATCCCCGTACGCCGAGACAAAGGTGGGCACTGTGAGCATACGTGGGCTCCGCGGAGAGTCGACGCCTTCGACCTCCGCCGAGTGCTGCAGGCTGCGGTTGTCCCCCGTATCCCGGGCGACCTGGTTGACAATCTGATGGTGACGGTCGACGTCCTGGTTGTCGTGGCGGTCGCCGTGGTGGTTGTGGTGGCGATACACGCACAGGACGCGGCATGCATCGCCTGACGAGATGGTCGTCACGCTGGGGTTGGGCCGTACCAGACCGGTGCTCAACCCAATGCCCCCGTAGGTCGAGATAAAGGTGGGCACTGCGAGCATACGTGGGCTACGCCGAGAGTCGATGCCTACGACCTCCGCCGAGCGCTGCAGGCTGCAGTTGTCCCCCGTGTCGTGGGTGTCCAGGTTGGCAGTCGTGTGGTGAAGGACGCCGTCGTGGTCGTCTTGACGATCGTCGTAGTGGTTGTTGTGGCGATACACGCACAGGACGCGGCATGCAACGCATGCCGAGGCAGTGGCCACGCTGCTGTTGTGCTGTACCAGAACCGTACGTAGCCCAATAGCCCCATACGCCGAGGCATAGGTAGCACATGTGGGCATGCGCGGGCTCCGCGCAGCGTCCACGCCTAAGACATCCGCCGAGCGCTCCGGGTTGGGATTGTCGCCCGTGTCGTGGGTGTCCTGGTTGGCATGCTCCGGGTGACGGTCGCCGTCATGCTCGTCGTGGCCGTCGTCGTGGTCATCGCGGGGGCGATACACGCACAGGACGCGGCATGCATCGCCTGCCGAGGCGCTGGCCACGCTGCTGTTGTGCTGTACTGGAGCCGTGCGTAGCCCTATGTCCTCGTACGTCAAGACAAAAGTGACCCATGTAGGTATGCGCGGGCTCCGCGCAGCGTTGACGCGTTGCACCTCCGCTGCGTGCTGCAGACTGCGGTTGTCCCCCGTGTCGTGGGTGTCCTTGCTGGAATGCTTGAGGTGACGATCGCCGTCCTGCTCGTCGTGGCCGTCGTGGTGGTGGTTGTGGTGGCGAAATACGCACAAGGCGCGGCATGCATCGCCTGCCGAGGCGCTGGCCACGCCGCAGTTGTGCTGTACCGGAGCGGTACGTAGCTCAATGCCCCAGGACGACGAGACAAAGGTGACCCACGTGAGTATGCGCTGGCTCCGCGTAGCATCGACGCCTAGGACCTCCGTTAAGTGCTGCAGGCTGCAGCTGTCCCCTGTGTCAACGGTGTCCTGGTTGGCAATCTCGTGGTGAAGGACGACGTTGTGGCTGTCTTGACGATCGCCGTGGTGGATGTGGTGGCGATACACGCACAGGACGAGGCATGTATCGCCTGTCGAGGTGCTTGCCACGCTGCTGTTGTGCTGTACAAGAACCGTACGTAGCTTAATAGCCCCGTACGCCGAGGCAAACGTGGAACATGTGGGTATGCGCGGGCTCTGCGCAGAGTCGACGCGTTGCATCTTCGCCGGGTGCTGCAGGCTGCAGTTGTCCCCCGTGTCGTGGGCAGCCTTGTTGTCAATCTCGGAGTAACGATCGCCGTCCAGCTCGTCGTGGCCGTCGCCGTGGTGGTCGGGGGGGCGATACACGCAGAGGACGCGGCATGCATCGCCTGCCGAGGCGCTGGCCACGCTGCTGCTGTGCTGTACCAGAACCGTTCGTAGCCCAATTCCCCCGTATGCAGAGAAAAACGTGGCACATGTGGTTATGCGCGGACTCCGCACAGCGTCGACGCCGAGGACTCCCGCTGAGTGCTGCAGACTGCGGTTGTCGCCCGTGTCGTGGGTGTCCTTGTTGGCATGCCCGGGATGACGGTCGTCTGTCTCGTCGTGGCCGTTGCCGTGGTGGTCGTGGGGACGATACACGCACAGGGCGCGGCATGCATCGCCTGCCGAGGCGCTGGCCAAGCTGCTGCTGTGCTGTACCGGAACCGTTCGTAGCCCAATTCCCCCGTATGCCGAGACAAAGGTGGCCCATGTGGGCTTGCGCGGGCTCCGCGCAGCGTGGACGTCTCGGAGCTCCGCGCAGTGCTGCGAGATGGGGTTGTCCTTCGTGTCGTGGGCAGCCTGGTTGTCAATCTCGGAGTAACGATCGCCGTCCAGCTCGTCGTGGCCGTCGCCGTGGTGGTCGTGGGGGCGATACACGCACAGGACCCGGCATGCATCGCCTGCCGAGGCTCTGATTACGCTGCGGTTGTGCTGTAATCGAACCGTACGTAACTCAATGCCCCCGGACGCCGAGACAAAGGAGGCCCATGTGGGCTTGCGCGGGCTCCGTGCAGCGTGGACGTCTCGGAGCTCCGCGGAGTACTGCGAGATGGGGTTGTCCTTCGTGTCGTGGGCAGCCTTGTTGTCAATCTCGGAGTAACGATCGCCGTCCAGCTCGTCGTGGCCGTCGCCGTGGTGGTCGTGGGGGCGATACACGCACAGGGCGCGGCATGCATCGCCTGCCGAGGCGCTGGCCAAGCTGCTGCTGTGCTGTACCGGAACCGTTCGTAGCCCAATTCCCCCGTATGCCGAGACAAAGGTGGCCCATGTGGGCTTGCGCGGGCTCCGCGCAGCGTGGACGTCTCGGAGCTCCGCGCAGTGCTGCGAGATGGGGTTGTCCTTCGTGTCGTGGGCAGCCTGGTTGTCAATCTCGGAGTAACGATCGCCGTCCAGCTCGTCGTCGCCGTCGCCGTGGTGGTCGTGGGGGCGATACACGCACAGGACCCGGCATGCATCGCCTGCCGAGGCTCTGATTACGCTGCGGTTGTGCTGTAATCGAACCGTACGTAACTCAATGCCCCCGGACGCCGAGACAAAGGAGGCCCATGTGGGCTTGCGCGGGCTCCGTGCAGCGTGGACGTCTCGGAGCTCCGCGGAGTGCTGCGAGATGGGGTTGTCCTTCGTGTCGTGGGCAGCCTTGTTGTCAATCTCGGAGTAACGATCGCCGTCCAGCTCGTCGTGCCCGTCGCCGTGGTGGTCGTGGGGGCGATACACGCACAGGGCGCGGCATGCATCGCCTGCCGAGGCGCTGGCCAAGCTGCTGCTGTGCTGTACCGGAACCGTTCGTAGCCCAATTCCCCCGTATGCCGAGACAAAGGTGGCCCATGTGGGCTTGCGCGGGCTCCGCGCAGCGTGGACGTCTCGGAGCTCCGCGCAGTGCTGCGAGATGGGGTTGTCCTTCGTGTCGTGGGCAGCCTGGTTGTCAATCTCGGAGTAACGATCGCCGTCCAGCTCGTCGTGGCCGTCGCCGTGGTGGTCGTGGGGGCGATACACGCACAGGACCCGGCATGCATCGCCTGCCGAGGCTCTGATTACGCTGCGGTTGTGCTGTAATCGAACCGTACGTAACTCAATGCCCCCGGACGCCGAGACAAAGGAGGCCCATGTGGGCTTGCGCGGGCTCCGTGCAGCGTGGACGTCTCGGAGCTCCGCGGAGTGCTGCGAGATGGGGTTGTCCTTCGTGTCGTGGGCAGCCTTGTTGTCAATCTCGGAGTAACGATCGCCGTCCAGCTCGTCGTGGCCGTCGCCGTGGTGGTCGTGGGGGCGATACACGCACAGGGCGCGGCATGCATCGCCCGCCGAGGCGCTGGCCAAGCTGCTGCTGTGCTGTACCGGAACCGTTCGTAGCCCAATTCCCCCGTATGCCGAGACAAAGGTGGCCCATGTGGGCTTGCGCGGGCTCCGCGCATTGTCGACGCGTTGCACCTTCGCTGAGTGCTGCAGGCTGCGGTCGTCTCCCGTCTCGTGGGTGTCCTTGTTGGCATGCTTTAGGTGACGGTCGCCGTCGTCGTTGTACCCATCCGCGAGCTTTTGGATTCCGATCTGAACGTACTCCATGAGGCTTTCGCTCTCGAAGATAGTATCCCGTAGGCTACGAATGGGGTCGACGTCCTCGTTCTCTGACGGAAGTGTGAGAGAGGGCCTTTCTTCTCATCACCATCGCTGTCCTTACTGTGACGGTGGTTGCGGTCGTTGGGTCGGTTAAGGCCGTTTTCGTGGGGGTGGAGGTCGCTGTCGTGGTGGTGCTTGTCGCTCTCGTCGTTGACGCCTAAGACGTGAGGCATAACGTCCATGTGCAGGTTGCATGTCGCTGGCCTGACCTCGCTCTCCTCGTATTTCTTCATGAAAGACACAGAGAGCAGAGGGCGCGAGAGCAGGGGCGAGGGGGAGAGGGGGAGAGGGAGAGGGGGAAGGAGAGAGAGAGAGAAAGACACGGGTAGAGAAAGGAAGACGTAAATTTAAGACAGAAATAGAGAGTGAGGGAGTGGTTGAGACAGAGGGTGAGCGGGCGAGTGAAACAGAGGGGTATGGATGGCGAGAGCGAACGAACGATAAATGTATACATACAGTATGAAAGTGAAGGAGAGCGAGGGAGATGGTCGGCCTGCTTGATCCAGCCATCAGAGAAACAAAAGAGAACACGATCAAACATTTGACATGCCTACACCCAACGGTATGGATGCTGCCGTATCCACGTCGTGCCGAAATGGGTTCCGCGCAACAAGGTAGTAGAGTACCACGGAAGGTGGTACTCGTTGTGAGCGGAGGTTGGGCATACGCCAATCCGTTTTACGTAATTGATTGACCCATTACGAACTGCAAAATGTGAGTGAAACGTGTCCACCTGAAAAATGGCATGCAAACCACATTGCAAAGTGCTACAGTTGGATTAGCTTTGCAGCTCTACAAGACAGTAGAGCTCACTACGTGTTCCATCAAAACATGATTGACACACACTGTGTACGAGACGAAAGGACTAAGGCTAACCAACGCTTGCTTCGAATGTTGACGTGTTAATCAAATCCGGGGTAAGCTGCATTCCTGTACGAAATATACGATACAACTGGCACGTCGTGTTTTTTTACGCAATTTAAAACACATTGCACGATCTCCTACAGCAGTAGAGTAGCTGGTACAGGTACGACTGTATAATGTGTCAAAGTATGACGTTTGGCAATTTGACATGATGAGAGCTCGAGCAGTACGTCGTACGAGTGCTCGTAGAGGGTACGTTAATAATATCGTGTAATATGTCCCGAACCACGAACTGCAATACAGAAACCGACGGTCGATTGTGACCTTTGGTGGTAAATGTGATTAAATACAATCGTACTGGAAATAGAGGTAATTATTTATCGGCAAGACCAAATGGATACACTTTTTATCCAAAGGGGCCGATACGGCACTTGCGTAGAAAAGGAAGATCCTGATTTTTGTAACGATCCCTAAAGCGGGGAAACGAAGTGGGCGCGAAAAAAAGAATCGAATATATGCAGCGACCAAAGATACAAAAGTGCCAGTAGAACGGCAACAACAGTAATGCCGCTGCCAGCCGCTATCGCCTGATATTGACAAGCAGGAGGATCATGCGGACAAGCTAGTAACACAACAGCTAGCTGCAGCAGCAGTACCAGCATAAGCAGCAGACTGCTGCAATAACGTGCAGCAGTAGCATCACGGCAGAAAAGGCGAGGGCCTTCTTCGAGTATGAGTTGCTGCTGATAAACAATGGTGCGCTCAATGCCAGCCTGCTGGCGTAACCGCGCCCGAGCATTACGCTCTATGCACGCCCGGAGCCCAACTTGGACGCTTGGCGAACAGGCCGCGGAGATCTTGCTCGTACCGCCGTGCTGCTACGCTGCTGCTGTGCTTCTGCTTATGCGTCTGCTGCTGCTGCTACTACTGCGTTGGGTGTGCGGGAAGATCTTGCCTGTATATGATTATGCTACTGGTGTGGAGAGAGCCAAGAAGTGAATAATAGAGTAGTGATGGAGTGGGCGCGGGCGGGGGGGGGGGGGGGGGCGTACTCATTTGTTGCTTGCCTTAGTCAAGGCTTAGTCTTTAACCATTGACCACGCATCCCTTTTCGAGACGGAGGGGGGTCGGTGATAGTCGCTTCTCCTCTTCATATCTGGCACAACCCTCTCTGGTTTATCCCCGTAGCGCGCCAGAAAAGCGTCGGATTTCTCTTCTGGGTTCTCGCTCCGTGATTTGAGCACGCTCGCTCATTTGTTAAGACCAACGGAGAAGCCGGCAGGTTGAACGAGTTCGCAAGCTGTATCCCCGGTCGATATAGATTGCATATACTCATCGTACGTTTCTTTGTACAACCCAGCGATAAAATGTTACATTTGTGCAAACTATCCTACAAGATGTCTTCATTTAGGGACGTCTAAAAAACACCCTGTCGTACCTGGTGCTTATTCATTTTTCCACTCGGGGATGCAATAAAATCATGCAGCTACAGCAGCTGATGTTTTTTTGACACTGGCGTTGGGTGCGGGAAGATTGTGACAAGAGAACTGCTGTAGACGATGAGAAAACGGCTGTGAAGCGTGTGGGGGGGTGGGGGTGTTGGTGGTCTCGGTCGGATAGCCTCTTCGTGCCTGGCACGGGACTGACGGTCTATTTAGACACCGGTACGGACTTGCACACTTTCACAACAAACCACAGAACGATACTCGTACCATATACTTGTACTTCTCTGGTGAGTTGGGTTCTCGGTCCCTGATTTAAGCACGCTCAATAGGCAAAACCAACCATAAAGCCGGCACGTTTGCAAGCTTTGAAAGCCCTTTTCAACAGTTATTGATTGTTGTATTCGCCCGCGAACAGTATAGTGGTTTGACCCTAACAAGGTCGACTCATTTCTTTGCTTTCGAGCCGGTTTTTGCATGCTGTCCGTGTTTTTCACAGATTGACCCGCGTGAGACCCTCGCCTAAAAAACAAAATCTTCGAGGAAACTTGTTTCAATTTTTTATTTTTCGATTCGGATATGCAATCTGACCAAAACGTATAATAAATGGACCTGAATTTCAACTTAATTAATTCGTACTGAAAATACAGTTAACTCATATATTTTTCGTCGTCGGGCACACAAAATGGGATCATCACACAACGTTCAAGGGCGGCTTTGCCGCGGCGGGCGGGCCCCCGCTTTCATGCTCATTACGATCGAGGATGTAGGCTAATCGAGGCCGTCAAAGCGACAGCACTGTGAGCACATTAATAACAATTCGTGTTTGAGTGAACCAGCAACAACAAAATGTTCCATCTAGCACAATACATAAACTAATCGAAGAAAATGTAGTACATCGAGTTGGCCACGAACTACGCGAGAAGCCGAATTTAACGTTTCGAATATTACCACTGAGTATCGCTCTCATCTGGGTAGCTTGCTGCCTCCCCTCGTGGGCCTACTTCAAGGCGCCGCTGTTACCGTCTGGCACTTTTTCGTACAACAGAATCAACAAATTTCATACCATTAATAGGAGAACTCATAGTTCGTATACATACCGACAGCATGTCTGCTGTGTGATACGAGGTGCCAAGCAACAAAGGCAAAACAAATACGTAGCACCCAAGAAACAAGATACGAGTTCTCCTGGATTTTGAACCTGGGCCTTGTCCAGCAGAACGAAGGTATCCATGCTGCGCGTTGAACCACCTTTCATAAGTCGGAGTGAGTCCTTCAGTAAATGCGTTCTTATATATACGAGTAGACGCTTGACATCGGGACAACTACTGTTGAAAACAATCGAAATTCCGCCCCCCCCCCCCCCCCCGGGAGATGATGTGAGGCACGAACGAGAAAAAAACGCACCGATTGGTGGACCTCATTGCTAGCTACAGTAGAGCAAATACGACTCAAATAATAATACGGTGTTAAAAGGACGCTTCGATTGCTTACACACGACCGACCCCAACATATCTGTATATTTTGTGTATCACGCGTGATTTATGATAATGTTTTCCTATTTATTCTACCTACCAGGTAAGCAGTATATAATATCATGTGTCTGAGTTCGTTCGATTCTGAATTCTCATTTATATATACCAGGTAAAATATACCAGGGACACGTATGTATGTGGATGTGATTATTGGAACATGGGCTACACCTTGTCTGATGGTCAGTAGAATCATACTGTTGTGATAGTATACTGATGGTATAATTTTTATACTTCATATTACCAAATGTAGTTGTGTAAGTTCCTTTTTTGTTTTCGGTACTTCCATTCGTTCTATTTTTTGTTCTTTTTGGGAGTATTGATGAGCTATCCCCAACGCCCCCAATTGTGTCTGCTACAAATGCGGCATGCAATAGCTACTGGAATGTCACCTATATGCATGCTTGATATCATACTGATCCCCAGGAAGAGTGGGAGAGCGTTGCATAGCCAGATTTGTCTGGTGAGGGCCTAGGGCCGACGCTGGCGGTGAACATCTGTCCCGACCAACCACAGACGTTCAACAAAGGTCATTAATAATGAGGCGTTTCCGTAGTAAGAAACCAGTGGTTTCCACTTACCTGACGAAATGATTCCAGCCACAGTACTATCAATTGTTTCGCGAACGTGTTTGAAGAAATGGCTGCGTAAGGACAACATCAAGTAGAATATAACTCCAAAATCGTTCCTACCCTGACTCTAAGCACATACAAGGCAAGCACACAAATTCTACACGTTTCCCGCACAAAGATTCAAGTGTCCACGCTTGTTAAGAGATAGACCTTTTGTACACGTGTTCTACTAACCCCTGCCATACCGTTGACGAATGTGCTTTTTCTGTTTCCGCTGGAAACTTGATACACCCAGGAAAACAAAAGCCCAAACATCTGGCGAAAAAAACGCACTCGTGAACGGGTTGGCAGGGGCTCATGTAGCACACGTACGCCAACAAGCAGGACATATCTCCAACAAACGGCTTGCACGTCCGATGCTTGAAATATTTCGGTTGATGAACTCGAAGCAGCCTGTAGCCTAGATCACACAGAGTTTCGTGTCATATGTACACACAGAGGGATCTGACTGAGCCTGCAGAAATTCATGCAGGCTTCTGGGGGGGAACTATTTGGATTGGTGTGGAAACGCTTTTGCGGCATTGTTGGTGAAAGGGCTACCGTAAGGCCCTTTCTTCCTGTGCACGAAAGAAATCGGACTCCGCAGACTTTAGGTCTGATTGTTTTGCCGCCAAAGATCTCAGTCCCTTCCGTTTACGATCGGACTGGTTTACAGAACCTATATCGCTTCAACCTTACATAAAACCAGGGCCAGACTCGGTGAAGATATATGGTACGGTACAAAACGTTTGTGGAAGACATTATTATAGCAGTAGTTTGAGAGTAAACTTGTTTGGGCAACTATGCACCTCCGAAAGTGTCCGGACGGCTATTCGGAAAACAGCTGTGAATTGACAGTAAACATGTTTGGTATTAGTACACATATGTACAGTATCAATAGTAGTGGGGATGCGTTGGAAAACGTCGAGCTTTTGGCGGTAGGGAGTGCTGTTCGGTAGCGAGACACCTCGGATACGGTCGGGGTGGAAATTAAAAACGTCGATGAAAATTCAAGTGGACGTTGTGGGGTAATAATACACCCCGGAAAATGTCGGTACGGGGCACGTCGCGCATACTTTGCGTACATCACGATGACGACAATGACGACGGCGACCACCGCTACCATCACGAGGACAGCCACAACGATGCAGTCCACGCCAACGGTCTCCAAGATTCGTCGCAGTGCGAGACACCGAACAAACCAAATAAACCCAAGCCGAACCAAACCAACCAAAATAAAAACTCTCCTTCGCGGCAACACACGCGCATCACTTTGTCCGTAAATATGAGGAACGATTATTCAATCGGGTGAATGCCAAACTGCAAAATGTTGGTTGTACATGATTGTATTATTGCTTCCAGATCAATACGAGAGTACATACAAGTACACACAAGTAGAAGTACAGGGACGTTTTAGTGAACGACACGACGTATACGGAATGGGTTGTTATCGCTTCATACACCATGTACCTGGCAACATTCTTCATGGCTTTCCTTGTTTTTCTTGGGAAAAAATAAGAAAACCCAGGAAACAAGGAACATCCATTTCCTACTAAATGGGTCGGTTATTACTAAAAAACACCATGTACCCGTTAACATTTTTCCTGGCTTGCTTCATTTCTCTTGGAAAAAAATAGCAAGAAAACCGTTGCAACCGTTTCGATCACATGATGAAAATAGAATATAGGTACTTTTTTTTCGCCCATTTTTTCATTTTTTTTTCCCTTGGTTCTAGTGACCCCCCCCCCCCCTCCCCCCTTCTCTAAATCTGGATGGGTTGGCGTCGAATGGTGGGGACGCTGTGTCTTTTTCCCCGGACACTAGACATGCAATGTGCAGTTCCTTCCGGCACAAATACCACATAGACCAGACAAAACACAGACACCATGCAAACAACAGCTCTAAAACCAGACCCACCGGTGAAGTAAACACAATACAACATAATTATTTTCCCATACCAAAACACTACCCAGATTTAGAGATGAATTTACTCAACTAACATTTTTTTTCCATACTGAAACGCAAAAACCAGCTTTAGACGTGAAACAATTGAATTAACGCCTTTTTTTTTTTCCATTATCATAACACAAACCGCATTCAGACATGAAATCACTCTTCTATTAATAATCATTTTCTTTCGATATCGAAACCCAAAACAGAAATATATATGGAATTACTCTCCTAACCGTTTGTTTTTTTTCCCATACCAAAACACAAACCAGATCTAGACATGAAACAACTCATTTATCCAGTTTTTCGCCACCATATCCGAACCCAGACCAGACCTAAGACATGAATAAAGTGTATAGTCTCTCCCATACCATAATACCGGCGGTAACGGAACAAACGATAGACCAAAAACTTAGCATGAAGGTGGACCGCCTGACATACACACACCTAGATCCAGCATGGTCACCCCAACATGTTTAATTCACATCAAGGCTGGGGGCCTTGTGGTAAGATATCCGTAAAACTTTACCGTTACTGATTTCCATTGGGCGGTGGAAGCCTGGGCTGACATTATTCCTAAAATCCCCGACATTAGGTACACATACCAAGCGCTAAGTGAAGGGGAGGGGTGGATGATGCATGCCACTAAGTCAAGATCTATTATACTCATGAAACAAACACCTTGCATTTGACCGACCACACGACCAAGGAGAAGGAGCACCAATCTGTACGTGGATATCTCGATATCTTGAAGGATAGAAGTCGGTACGAAATGTAGGGGGATTGTTGGCCAAGCTTTCGTCAGTGAAGGTCCACTCGGGAGCATTAGTGGGATAGTTACCAATGGTGAAACGTGAATATGACAGAGGAAGCGACGTACGGGGCATCTCGATGTGAGTAAGACTTTGTGTTATGCAAGCCGTCCTTGAACCTTGCATGGTAAAAATGGCCTCCCTGGAGGAAAGTAACCAATACAGCAGCGGGGCAAGAAGACAGAAGATACTATCGTGGGATGCCAGGATGGCTACCATACAGATCGCCTGAAACAAAGGTGAGGTACTTGTGTTAAGGGTGTTGAACTTGGCTCCAGACTACGAGCCCGTGTTGGAGGCACTATTTAGTGTGGTGCGCCGGCAAAAGAACTGCAAGACACCAGACCCTCAACGAGTACTAGGATTGGGAAGTCCCAGTCACATGAACAATTCCCACTACCGATATGAACACAAACAAGCTGGAGATATTCTCGGGCAGTAATTGAAAGAAAGACGGCGAGGCAGGGTGAATGGAGAAAGAAAGATTGGCAGGGTAAAGTCCAGATAGTGCTGATAATAGGAGTTCCTAGGGCCATGACGAGGATTGAGTCCATAAGGAAGTGCGACGACAAAGTAGGACTATACTGCATTGCAATACGAAACATAGAACGAGAGAGAGAGAACACCTTCGAGTCGGGCTAAAGCCGAAAGTGAGAGCGAGTGGCAGAGGATAGAGACAGAAACATGGTCGACATGGGTTAGAAAATTAGGATGGAGAGCATGTATAGCTAGTGGGATAGCGAAACTAGGACGTAGTGTAAGCGTGAAAGAAGGTAAGTCGAAGTAGGAAACAACAAGTGGCTCAAAGGGAATGGGGGAAAAACACATGGGCGCAGAACAAGCAGACAAAAACAGAAACGGAAACGGAAAGACTGCTCAAAGAAGAGATAGAAAATACTCTTAGCGACAACTGAAAAGGAACAACAGGTAAGACTAGAGCGGATGGTGAAACGAAAAAGAGGCTGAGAATAAGATCATGGAATGTATGTGAGTTCGCCACGGCGGAAGAGCTCAAATGGATCGAAATTGCCGAACAAGTCAGTAAGCGCGACCTAGACATAGTTGGAATTCAAGAGTTGTGGGAGAAGGAGGGGGGGAGATAGGATGCACAGTTGGAGCGTACGCATGGACAAGAAAAAAGAGGAAGGGACAGAATAGCGAGGATAGGGGGGCAGGGGTCGTGAGATTCCTAGTCAAATAATACCTGCGTGAAATAATAGAGTTGATCTAAGACACTAACTTCGACGAAAGCATATGGATTAAGATACCAGGGGAGCGGGGAGCGAACAATTACTTTTTAGGAAACATTTATATGCCCCCAGAGTCGAAGAATACGATAAAATATATACAGAGGAAGTTCGAAGAAGTCGCAGAAGATGTACAGAAAAATACGAGGCAAGGAGAAGTCGTAGTAGTGGGAGAGTTAATTGAGGAATTGGGAAGGCAAGCAAACTGAATGGACAGTTGGAAAATACGGAGAAGTAAACAAGAATAAGAATCGGGAAGAGATGCTGAAGCTCCTCAAGCACATGGGATGAAGACGTTGAACGACAGAGCAGAAAACGCAGAACCGGAATGGACTAGACGGAGCATACAAAGGGGAAAAAGCTCTGTCCTTGACTCTATAGCAGTAGAAAACGGGGGTCGTAAGGAAACGGAACCACATGTATGCGCAGCGGACGTAGGAATTACGGATCACCGTCGAATATGGGCAGACAGCTAACAGAGGAGAGTTATCAGCCATAGACGAGGTAGGAAATTGCACAGAGTGTGAACTAGATAAAACCAAAGATAAACGGCACGAGTTCCAAGAAGAGATGGCCAAACATTCAGGGCACTTTTCCGAGCTATTGGAAATAATAGGTGAAACGAGGAATGATATAGAGAGGGACGATGCAAGAGCTAGGATAATAGAAGGATGGGAGCAGTTGGTCAAGACCACAGCAAGTAAAGTAGTAAGGACGAAATTGATTGTATGTAACAGAGCAGTAAAATGGTGGGATGAGGATGTGAGAGCGACTATAACAGCAAGGAGAAAGGCACACGAAAGATATATATCGAGTAAAAACATGACAGGATGGGAGGTATATGCTACAGCTATTACAGTGGTCCATAGTTAATAGGACATATGGTATACATAAAAAACTATATATTTACCTATTTTTACTAACAAAATTTGGTCCCGTTAACTATGGACCCCCGTAATAGAAAGAAAGTACCAAAATGGTAGAGAAGAAGAAGGGGTACGGAAAGACGTAGTAACCAAAACGAATGAACACTTTGTGGGCGGGATGAAGCAGATGTGGGTAGGGATAAAAAAGAGTTACTGGGCAAACAAGCAGGAGAGGCAGACACGGGAATAGCCACCCTAAGAGCACAGAACGGTAGAATGGTTGGTAGTTGGAAGGGGAAAAGCGAAGTACCAGTAGAGCATTAGCGTAAGCTAGAAACACCCGCAGCCAACGAAGCATTCGACGTAGAATTCGAGATAGAACTCGACGCGTGGGCAGAGGTGAACGTAGATGCATAGGAAAGAGAAGACAGTGGTCGGAAGGGTTACAAAGAGCGTTCACAAGGGAAGAAGTAAAGATGTCTGTAGCTAAACGTAAGAAACGAAAGGCAGCAGGGGCAGCCCAAACAGTGCATGAATTTATGAAGTACGGGGGAGCAGGAATGTTGTATAACTGGATATGGGATAACGAGAACGCACCTAGGAGGTGGAGAGAAGGAGCAGCAGTAAATATATTCAAGAAAGGAGATAAGGCTAACCCGGGGAACTATAGAGAGATAACGCTACTAAGCACAGTAGGCAAAACATTTTGTAAGATTTTGAACGATAGAATGGGAATGATGTTAGAGAAGGGAGACAAAATAAGCGAAGGGCAAGCAGGGCTTAGGCCAAACCGTAGCTGCGTAGACCATGTATGTGTACACCTTAGGTAAGATAATCCAAGGCGGGAAGGACCCGGGACTAACAACGTACTGTTTCTTTCTAGATGTACAGAACGCCTACGACACAGTATGGAGAAATGGATTGTGGAAAATCCTGTGGAGACTAGGACTCAGAGGAAGGATATGGAGAATGATGAAAGAGATGACGAAATGTGCGAGAAGTGCTATGATGCTGGACGATCAAGTATCGAAGTATGTTGATATATTACAAGGAGTTGTACAGGGATGTACGCTGTCACCTAGCCTAAATATGATTTAACGACCTGGTAGTAGCAGCCGAAGCAGCAAGGCAGGGAGTCGCTGTAGGGGAAAATACGGTGTCGGGATTGATGTTTGCGGATGACTTCGTGGGGATATCAGAAACACCCGAAGAATTGCAGAAACTAATAGAGAAGGCGCTGGAGTACAAGTAGGAAATGGAGGGTGACGGTGAACTTCCAGAAATGCCCAGTAGTGGTTTGTAACGAAGATAAGGTGAACCCGGAAAATGTCAGGTGGAAGTGGGGAGAAGATGAATTGCCGATCGCAGATCAGCATACGTACCCTGACGTAGACATCTCCAAAGACTGCTCTTGGGATGCACATATAGCAAGAGTAATAGGAAAGAGTAAATCACGCGTAGGCAAGATGGATGCGATCCTAACAGACTCGCACCTTGACACCAGGATTATGACATGTATCCTGATGAATGGGATGGTACCAAAGCTAGAATATGCAGGTGAAGTATGGGAAGGGAACGCGAAACTCGTACAACAGTTAGAAACAGTACAGATGACAGCAGCTAAAAATATGTAAGATGCCCAAGCACGACTAGAAATTCAGAATTAGGAGCAGAATCTGGAATGTACCCACTCAAGACAAAGAGAGCCATGAGAAAAAAAAAATGGCAAAATAAAGTAAGGAACACATGCACTAAAAAGAACTTGCCAGTCATAGTTGATAGAGCTGTATGGGAGACAGAAACAAAAGGGCGAGCTGGAATATGGTGGGATGGTGTAGTTGACAAAGCATCAAAGGATATAGGGGGAAACCAAGAAGAGTTGATGCCCGCCGGGAAGTCTGGGAGGTACAAGGCAGAAGTAGAAGAAATGATAGAAAGGAGGGAAAGGCTAGCGTTAAGACACAGGGTGGAATCGGAGAAACACTCATTTGTAAAGATCTACGGGGGATTGAGGGAAGGAATAGGAATGAAAACGTATGTGCACGGCTCAATCAACTTCGCGAAAACGCTGAAACTGCGCTTTCGTGTAAGTGACCTGGACCTGCCAGAAAGAAGAAAGAGGTGTACCAGTAGCTAAGAGGAGGATTAAGTAGATGCACTGATGCGCCCGTGTGGCAAAGCAATAGAGAGTAGAACTCGCATAGTAGGAGGATGTGAAATATAGAAGAAGGAACGGGATTAGGAGAGGAGATGAGGGAAATAGACGAATGTGATATGGAGGAGTTTGATACACTAGATCGCAACGAGAAAACGGTCGCTATCCCAGGATATAGATGGTGGCCACAGGCGGCCAAGCAGGAAGGGGATAAGATCAGAAAATGTTTCTATTATATATTTGGAAATAACGCATTGAGCGCCCAATTGTTGGACGTGTCTCTTCTAGGAATAGGGACGGTGCTCCGTGTCGAAAGGGATGCGTGGTCAATGGTCAAATGACTAAGGCAAGCAACAAATGAGTGCGCCCCCCCCCCCCCCCCCCCCCCCCCCCCCCCCCCCCCCCCCCCTGCTGTCTAGCGAACGAAAAACAAATGACGATTCACATTTTTTTTCCGGGGTGCGCAAAATATCAGGAAAGATTGCAAGAAAATCAGGAAGAAAACAGGAAACTTACCGAAGAACAAGAAGGTTTTCGACTGTACGAAGGGTGATAACCACCGGCGGCTGAATATGATTGCCAAAGAAAAAAAAGAATGCGCAGAACGAACGACGCGGATCTGCCGCTGGGTATCTGTCGTCAATTTACGGTCTCTTTTAAATCTCTCTCACCTTGTCGTTTGCCTTGGTGTTGCTGCTGATGTTGGCCTTGGTGTTGCTGCTGATGTTGGCCATGTTGTTGTTGTCAATGTTGGTGCTGCTGTTTTTGTTGTTGTTGTTGCTGGGCGACTCGGACTTGGTGATGTTGTAGGCCCAGTCGCTTCCGAGGGGGAGGTCGTACTCGCACATGATATATTTCTCTTCGATCTTTATATTTCCGTCCTTCGAACTTCACCGGCCACTCACTGCAGTTCGTAGAGGTGTGCTTGTGTCGTCCTTTAGGATTATGATGATGGCGATCGTGCTCGTAATAAACCTGTGGTATCGTATCGTGTGAATGTACACACAGAAAGAAGTAAATACGTACGTAGCAGGAATGACAAGGAGGCGAGGGAGGAGTACTGCTGTATGTAGCAGTGACGAATGCGTTTGAAAGACTTTTTGTTGTTCGTCGTAGTGTCGGTGTGATTTCGATGGTCGGTTGGCAAGAGCATTCCTGCAACACACAGAGAAAGAGGAGCAGAGAGGCACCCCATGTACTCTATCATATTAATAAGGTCGGTCGTAGCACTTGTATTCTGCCTGTTATTACAAATGTGTCCCAAACTATAATGATCGATTGTATATTAATATTCAATTGAAAAGGTCCTTAAAATTAGGTGGAGAGTGATGCCACAGGCAGGTACAGTAGTGTATTGTATACGAGGTATCGTATTACTCCGGAGTAAATGGATGCAGAGGGTACACAACAGAACTAATGTTGTACTTCGAGTATACTACAGAGGGAAAACACGACGGCAACACAGACCTCATACCCAGCAGCATATGCTACCATACTACAACAGTACTACTATCAATACTACGGAGGGGAAGCACGGCGAACAACACCACAGACCCTCATAACGATTACGCTAGGTCGTATCGCAATACTACTACTTCCTGCTTGTGATCGATAAATCTGGTGCCCGCACCTGTCCCAGCTGCAAAGTGCTGCAAGGGGCGGCTGCCGTATATTACAGTGCGTCGTGCGCACGGGCGGTGCGCGATCCTACTCACTCCTGCAGCGATGCTTCTGTAAGACACAACTGATACGGAGTCGTTGAGGAAGTACACATTTTTTTTCATATCGCTACGTACCGCAGGATATAGACGTTACCTGGCTCCTGACGGGGTTATACTGCTGTAGTGCCTGTAGTACGTGCTGTAGTACGAGTAGCAGTAGTAGCGAACGTCGGTGCTGCCGGTGGGTAGTGTGAGCAGGTTGTCCAGTCTTGCGGCAGGGTGAAAAGGAGCGCGGTGTTCGAGGTGGAAAGTTTTGCTGTGAAGCGAGGAAGAAAAACAAGGCACACCAGGAAATGGGGTCCGAGGAATATGTGATCGAGGGGGGGAGTGGAACAGCGCAATCGCTCGACTCGGCACGGTTCAATCCACCATAATTAAGCCTTGGCGCTTTGGTCGCATCATATTTAAACCGTGGCGCTTTGGGATTTACTGGATAAGCCGTTGAACCACGTTTGACGGCTATTACACCGTCTTTTCCCTGGAAGGGGAATCTGGGTTAGGCCGGGGAGAGAAATGTCGACCAATGAGATCGAGCCGGCTTTTATCATCTCCCCACAGGACTGTCACAAAGTGGTGACAGGACTGTCACACTGTATGTATGTGGTTGTATCATAGATCGTGCTGTTTTGGCCGGATGGGACCTGTCTAGTATGTGAAACTACAATAATAATAACAGTGTATACAACCGGTAGCAGTGGTAGTACTCGTATTATTACTACACAGCAGTACTACTGTAGCACGTATTACGCAGCTTGCGAAGTTGAGTATCAACTATTAAATCAGTCGAACTCACAGCTGACCTATTTCAAAATTTATAAAATTAAAAAAATTAATACTACTGCTACTACTACTGTAGTGTAGTTGGAAGCACCGGGCATGGCGCTTACCATGGGCCAAGCAACGTCTCACCAACACATGGACACCGCCCATGGGACGCCCCATGGGCAAACTCACAGAGTACGCCGCGGTTCACCCCGCAGGGTGGACGAAATGGAACACCCACGGGTCGAGTGATCGTGACGAGGACCCATGATTCACCATGTGCGACGTGCCGTATGGCATGCACGATTGCACACCCACCGGTCGAGTAGTCAAGACATGGAGGGTACTATATTGATACTGTTTCTTGTAGGTCATGGCAACCCGCATGGGACGTACAACCGGGCGCAAGACGGCATGCCACATGCAATAGATTGCGACATGGTAAGAGGTACAGACAACAAGTAGATGAACAGTTGCTGTATGTAGTAGTAGTAGCAGTGCTTGTCCTGTGCGGTGCGGCATGGCTTATACATACCTTGGTCGCGCAAAAAGACATGCACATATATACACACACAAAGACCTATTAATAGTACACACGTGATGACCCCGGCGCTCGTATGGCACACCTCTTCTTGCGCAACATTCCAATACAACTACGTACGGCTAGCATGGGTATTGGTGCTACTGGAGTAGTGTACCTGTGGCATAATACCGGTATTCGTAAAATATGTGTGTACCTAGCGCATACCTGGTAGCAACAACCTGGTATACCGGTAGGATCTACTTTATGTTATGTTCCAGTGGTACTATCTATCGTACGTACACACCTGGTCAGCACTTCGTTGTAGACAGGAATAATAATTGATCGTGATCTTTGTGGTGTACACACTCCAAGAATGCAGGCGGGTAACAATGAAACCGCCATCGATCTATTTGCCGGTAGCAGCAGGTAGTTTGTTTCAAAGCGCGGTAAACACCTGTGGTATTCTGGTACCGGTATACCGGGTACGCATTAAATCGGTCGGGTGGTTTGGCTATATGGGTACACGTGGCCGGGTGTTGTATACCAGATTTCTACGTCCATCACGGTTCAGTTGACCATACAAAAACGTACTAGGCAACAAGCGCGGTGTAACCGTGAACGAACCCAAACAGCCAAGGTTTCAATAATGCGTGTAATAACCATCTACATTGTGGCACCAAAAAAGCGCCAAGACTTAAAACATGATACTGGTACACCCGAAGCGCAAAGGGCTTAAATTACCGTCCCATACCTTCAAGAACAAACGATAAAAAGCGCGAGTTTCCGCACTGAATTGTACCGCCTCCGATTTTTCGGGAACGGTACTATACGGATGTTACCCCTTGTTGATGCATTAGCCTTTCTCTCTGTCAATCGGTGAGACATATACTATTTTGTTGCGTGGGTGCACACATGCACACGGCTTGGTTTGGCCGTGTATACTTCTTTGGACGGACATATAGGAAACAATTCACCATCCATATGAATATTCAAATGTCCTTACAGTTTCGTGCTATGAATGGTACGCATCAGCAACATGTTACAGCAGTATTATTCAAAATATCGTATCATATTTATTATGCCATCCTGCTGGTAGTGTCTCGTGGGCTATACGAAGTGTCGGAGGCCTGCCGACAACAGCAACAGCAACAACAGCAACAGCAGTTTACCCGTGACTACGACTATGCACCGCAAGAAAGAGTACCATACATCAGTAGTGAGTAGCGGCACCTTTCCCGTTACCCCGTGTGCTGTACCAGGCATGTATGATCGATGCTTGTCGTTTTTCGTATATACCATGCGTACTGATCGACACACTTCTCTCTCTGCTCACTGCTGCGCTGCTGCACTGCTGACTGCTGCAGCAATGGTGCTGCAACACCGCCCCTACCGAACCAACGACGACATGGGCGGCGTCAACGGGGCCTGTCCGGGGACGTAGGTGACATGAAGAGGTACCTGCCGCCGGATGTTGTCGTGCGTGAGGTGTGTCTTCTACGAGCTTGGTTGCTGGTTGCTACCAGCTGGTTGTTACCTACTACTGGTACCTCAGTACGTACCGTACTTGTTGCTTGCGCCGCGAGTCTGTCGAGTCCTCGAATCGCCCAACCTTGCTGTCCATTGTTACTTTCTGTACATAGCATATGTGTATTCCGGGTAAGGTTTTGGAAAATCACAGCCCGGCACGGCAGCAACCGCAAAAGCAATCAACATGAAACCCAAATATCGGAAGAAAGAAAAAAAAAACTCTGTCCCCTCTCATGTAAAACTTTTCTGCCTTATTGGAACACCTTGCACCGCTCAGAATAAAAAGCTCGAACAGCAGAGCTTCTCTCTCAGCCTTGTACGCCGCCCGCACCTCTCGCGACCACCTCACCACCGATTCGGTCCGGGTAAAACTTTCCTCTCTCTCTGCCACAGTGAGTCTCGTCGCCCGCCTCGAGTTAAGTCCGGTGCTCACCGTGGCCTTCGTTCGCCAGCTCGACGATATTGGTGCTCAGACCACGTACCCCCCTCTCTGAACTTCAGCCTGGTCGCCAAAATATGCACCGGTTGAATCTTAGTTTGCTATCCCGAACGACCCTTATTTTACTCGTAGATACTGTATCCAATTCCACAAATGGAGGCCAGACAGAGCCCATTCATGCTGCCCTCGTGTCTCGAGGTACACGCGACGCCTAGACACGAAAACATCGATCGCACTCCTTGCGATCTCCCCTCTACCCGCCAGCACCCGCTGACACCCACGACGTCGCTGGGCTCGCCCGCGGTGCCGTGCTCGGAGTACACACACGCACACGCAACAAAACAAGAAAAATAAAAATAAAAATAAAAGTGCAAAACAAATGGGGAACACAAGGAACCGCTGCAAAGGTCTGCCAAGCATTCGAAAGAGGCGTTGTCCGAGTGTGAGCTCTGAGAGGCCAGGGATATATCAACCGAGCACGCTCAGAGAGTGAGATATCTGTAAGTAGTTCTATATATTAACAGGGTTCTTTTCGCACATCGGTATTTTTCTTTTCCGGTTGGGAGTCGTCTCTCGCACTCTCGGCCGCGAGGCACGCAGGAGGACCGCGTGTACACACGGCCCAAGTTTGGGGCCCCGGCCGTGGCGCGTTGGGGGGGGTCAAAGTCATGAAAACTAGCAAGCAACTACAGGATGTGTTTTCCCCGAGCCAGAACCCGCCAGGACTATGCGAACCCCTCAAATAAATAAATAAAAAAAAAATACTCTGCCGCTGCATCTCCACTGTCCTTCTGGCTCTCATTTGTATATTGCGGCAGCCACAGTACAACAGCAGTCCCACACGAAGTGGGGACGGACCGCGCTTCTGCGTGTGTGCGTGTGTATGCCATGAATCCTGCCTTGCCTGGAAATCGAAACGGACGCATACCAGTGGTCTCAAAGAATGGTGTATTTGCGGGGGCAGACCTTATTAAACCACACTTTCTCGGAATTACACAGCAAGTCACAGCCACGGGATACACTACTCCTACAACGGCAGCAGCGATACAGTCAGCAGTACAACAGCAGTACAGCAGCAGCAGTCTAACAGCTGTCGAACAGCAGTGATCCAACAGCACCAGCGAGCCACGCTCTTGACTTTGTGGCAGCGACGGTGCTTTCGTGTTTGTGTGTGTGCATTGTTCACTACCAGGAGGAGATGTAAACTACAGAAGCAGCAGTAAGTTTTCACGCCCAATTTTGTACGTCAACCACACATCGTCGAGCCTATCCCGCCATACACATGCACAATAACGCCTGGTAGCGTTCCCCTCTTTCAACTTGCGACACACCCGGGAGGTCGAGTCAACCCCATTCCGAACGGGGACCTTGTAACCTTGGAAAATTTCAGCTCCAACGTAATGTCCGATCCCCGCCAGGTATATTCGTCTTGTGTGTTTCTCGTTTTTTTCTCCCCGCGAGGTGAAAAGGTCGGAATCCTGTTTCATAATACGCTCTGGTGACACGGCCACACACAGTAACAGTCCCGGGACGTCTTTTCACGCGTGCGAAAACCGTAGCGCGCCGGGGGGCGTGTAATAGAGTAGTTTGTTTTTGACACTGTAGTCTAAAAACGCCATGGACGTTCCTCGTTCCTGCGCATGACTGAACGCCCGCTCACGCGGTGGTCCTGGCGCAGGTGTTGCGACGCGAGACCGTCCCGTCCGCCGTCATCGGTAAGGACCAACGGAAGGCCCAGCGGAGGCAGAAATTCTCCGCCTCCTCGGATTTTCCACCCTGGCTGCAGGTCATCTAAGCTAGGCACGGTCTCTCAGAGAGACCACGGCTTCGCGTTTGTCAATACGGACTTCAGCGAGGTGCGCTGTGAAAGGTTTATGAATGCTACTCGTATTAATACCCGTACACTGGTAGTCTATAGCAAATGGGAAACCGGTCTCTCTGGGCGCAACAGGGGCTCCGTTAGCCGAAATATTAAATATGCTGTTAACAGTGCACAAGATGATACGCCCGTACAAGGCCTATCTCTTCGGGGGCCATCAAAAACTTTTCGAGTCCTTCATTCATGCGTGGTATACAGTACTAGCGTTTGTGTAGTGTAGGGGGGGTGGTCAGTCAAAGGGCCAAACCGCGGTCTCCTACAGACGAGCGGTATTTGCTGTGAATCGCTACTGCCGTAGTGGGGGTATAAGTGGCAGCCGCGGTGCTGTTGGAGTGTACAGTTTGTGTTGCTGAGGGTGTACCCCGTTCTAAAGATAGTGCCAGACACACACCTAGTGGTATAGACTAGCAGCAGTATGATATGTAGCAGTAGTAATAGTAGAAGTAGTAGTAGTAGCAGCAGTAGTAGTTGTAGTAGTAGAAGTAGTAGTAGCAGCAGCAGCAGCAGCAGTAGTAGTAGTACTGTATTAATGGTAGTGGTAGTGGTAGTATTCAAGAAGCCACACAGTTTGTACGTGTATTGCCCCCGTGGGGGTGTGAACGTCTGACACCAACCTCTTCAGCCGGCGCCCTTGCACCCGCCCTCCACCCACCCCGCCCAATCGCTTTCCCCCCCCCTCATGCCCCCATCAACCGTCACCCTTGCACCCGCCTCCTCTCGCCTCGCCCAACCTCCCCCCCATCCCCCCTTCCCAACATTATAGGGATGCGGTCTATGGTAACATAAGGTCATACGACTATGGCCATGCATGATAATGAGTATACTCCCCCCCCCCCTCTCCCCCTTTCCCCCACGATCGTGCCCCCCCCCCCCCCCCCCCCTTCCCCACTCAACTCTCTTCCCCTTCCCCCCGCTCTGGTTTGCGTTCGAGGGCTGTTTAGACCTCTGCCAAGGTTAGACACGATGGATGCAATATGCTGGACATTGGTTTCTCAACCTAACCCTAACCCTACCGCCTAGACATTTCCTCGAAAACATGTACATAATGACGAGTTATTGTCATGTGAATTGTAAAGGCTAAACAACCCTAATTCTAACCCCGGCCTCTTGGAAACGTCACCAGAAAGTATATTGTAACGAGCAGTTACTATACGTAGTCTGAGGTGTCAACCACTTTGTCGAACCTACGCAAAATAGTAAGGAAAGTACCCGCGCTGGCGTGTACGTTTCCACAATGATTGTTCTGGTCGCGATTTCCGGAATGCGAGTTCGTTCGCTCGGACGCACGAGACGCGGGGTTTCCAGACGGAAGCTTTGAACTCTCGGTGGACAAGGAGATCTTTGACAGCGTCACGCAGGTGCCTCAGGGGCGGACGGAGGCGGCCAGGTACGAGGGTCCACGTGTGTCTGTGCTGCGGGATACATCGTTTCTGTGACGGGGGTTGTGGTGGTGCTTGTGGTGGCGGTGGCAGTGGTGGTGGTTTTGGCGGTGGTGGTTTTGGCGGGGGTGTCGGGGAAAAATAATGCAAACTTGGTCATGGACTGACGGCGGCAAGGGAGCACGCAAGCAAAATTACTAATAGGGGGGGGCGTACTCATGTTGTGCTTGCCTTAGTCATTTGACCATTGACCACGTATCCCTTTCGAGGCGGAGCAAAAACGGCGGGGGGATACTCATTGTCATGCATGGCCGTAGTCGTATGGCTATATACACAAAGCGCCGTGAGGTGTTGGGCGAGTCGCACAAAGGTTGAGCTGCATTCTACCAAGAACGGCTTTTCAGACGGGTTTTCTTGCATATAGATGACAGCGTTATTGCTTTGATTTATTTTCTGGTGTGGCCACTTCCAGAGACAGCAATGAGCTCACTGTGGAACTGCGTCGTGGGTGCTTTACCATATACCACACTACGTGACACGATCATACCCGTTGTGAGGAGTTGAGGTTCTTCCCGCGCAAAAAGGATCTAACTCGACCGCCAGCCGTAGTTAGTGACCGAATCAAAATAAACCGGTACCCTGGCTGTCGAGCTCACACAGTCAGAGGCGTGCTATACAGCGTCGTCGCCAACGGACACCAACCCAACCTTTGTGTAGATACGAGGTATATGATATGGGGCGGGGGTGGGGCGTACTCATTTTCCGCTTGCTTTACTAGTTGTCATTTGACCATTGACCACGCACCTCTTTCGAGAAGAAGAATATAGGGGGGGGGGGGGGGGGGGAAGTTGACCCCCCCCTCCCCCCCGCTGGGGTGTCCAACAACCATTATCCCGTTGTCCCGCCCGATGACCGACCACCACAGCCCTCTCGCTCTACCCCGGATGACCGACACCAACCACACCATCGCGCTCCCCGCGGATGACGAACCCCCTCTCAGCCGGATGACCGACCCTCGTTACCCTCTCCCACCCCCGCCAGATGACTGACCACCACTAACCCCGTTCCTCCCAGCATGACCGATCACCATTCACCCCCCTCCCCCTCAACTGTCGTTGCCGTTATCTAGGGAGTTCCTGGGGGAAGCTGCACGCGTGCTTGCCCCGGGCGGTAAATACGTCATGTTCAGCGCCTTCAGAGACGATGGCATGGGGCGCAAGGACCTGAAAGAAATCCTCTCGCACCCGGGGTTCATGGGCGTGGAGGTGAACAATCATTCCGCGTGCGTGCGTGTGTACGTTGCGGTGCCATCTGCTTACGTTTTCTTTTTCTTTGTAGTCCTGTCTTGAGCTTTCGCTTGGGAATATACCATCGATCCGCACCCGCGCTCAGATTTACACGTGTTTTGTTGTTGTCCCTTAGCTTGGTTGGAAAATTCTGGTACAATGAAGGCCGCGACTTGAGAGAGGGGTGCGCCATCCCAATTGCTTAATTACAGAGTGATCATAACCTACCATGGTGTGTAAAACAGAGTAATCAGCACCTAGTATGGTGTGTAAACATAATAATCAGGACCTACTATGGTGTGTGAACAGAGTAATCAGAACCTACTATGGTGTGTAAACATGGAGGGGCACTGCGGTGTTTTGAGTCCATCGTGGGTTCTGATTACTGTGGCCCTCTGTGATAGTTACCAGGTATTTCGTTAATCTGGAATTTCTCTTAAACAGCAATGAATACTATACTACTGTAGCACAGGTTTTGTAAATAGCATGTCTGTCCCAAACAATTTGGCGTCGCCTGAATGAGCGTTTCTGTGACATCGAGCTCTCCGGAATCGTGCCCTCCCCCCTGTATGCTATTGATGGGAAACCTGCGGGTTTGTGCCCCTTGACTGACGGCCCCCCTACTGTACACTAACCCTAAGAAAATTAGCAATCGGAACCAAACATCGTGCGTAAACATAAAGGGACACATGGTGTTTGGGCCCTTTGCGGGCTCTGATTACTAGGTAAAACTACGTATTACTAAGTATGTATTAGTATGTATTGCTATGCCCCCGCCGTACTAACACTAATAGGCCGCGGTATGACCGCTTGACGGACCGCACGTCTGCACTAAACCCACTATCTAAAGATGCTACAGGTCAGAGCACCGCGGTTCGACGGCTTGACGGACCATCCCCCACACTGAAACTAGTACACACAGATGCGACAGGTCGGAAGATCGCGGCTTGACCGCTTGATTAACCGCACCTCTACACTTTTGCTAGTATATCTAGTGTACGAAGATGGTACAGGTCGGAAGACCGTGGTTTGACAGCTTGACCGAACGCACCCCTGCACTTTAACTAGTATACTTGGCAACTAGTATACAAAGATGCTACAGGTCAGAAGACCGCTTGGTTGGCCTCCCCCCACACTAAAACAATAATATCAGGAAAAACAGGCCGTGACGTGCCCAAAGATGCCAGGGCAGCTCATGGGTCGGGTCAAACCTCAAGGGTCGGGTCGGGCCGGGTCGGGTCGAGTCTGCTGGCCCAACCCGACGACCGACAAGATTTTGGAAACCTCGTGACCCGACCCGATCCGACCCGTGAGATTCGAAAACCTACAGACCCGACCCGACCCAACCCGCAGGATTCCGATAGCCCCGTGATATACGGGTCGTGTCGCTGGTCGAGTTCACCTCAACCCGCGGGACGAGTTGTCTCGACCCACGGGTTCCACCCGCGGATCCAGCCCGTGGGTTGACGGTCCAAAAACAAATGCATCTTCATGTTTACACCTCTCCGTAGTATGCAGCCTGGCTGCAGTGGGTATCGATGGACGCCAACATGCGTGTATAGACTTGGTGGTGTTTTAGTTGGCACCAAATGATTACAATTAACAGTATAGAGGTGAAAGAGGCCGTGTACTCTCGATGAGAAACAAACCACACAAACTCAACGAAATCAGGCCACACAGGAACACGCCACTACAATCACAGCAGCCCAGCGACTGCGAGCAATTCGGGATAGCGTGCCACGAAACAACTCCCACGCGCTAACCCCAGCTCACCCGCTTCTACAGATGCCGATTTTGTGGAAATCGGATGCGTACGAATAGCTCTCGCAATCAGCGAAAACCGCGAATGTTAGAGACAAACAGTACACAGCAGACAGGCAGATTGCAGTGATGGAAAAGTGGAAGCCTGTACGTACCCCAGCAGGAAGTGTTATATATTTGCCTACAAATATAGGCCTCATCATTTTTTGGTGTTGACACGAGAAAAGAAGGCTTTGAGCAGAAAGAGCGATTTTTTTTCAATTGGCGGATCTGCGGGCCGGAGGCACGGGTCCGCCCCGCGGATTAGCAGAATACAACTCCCTAGTAATGCTGGCCCGACTCGCGCGTGACACGTTTTTCTGGGGTCATTACCTGACCCGACCCAGTCAGTTTTTCTTCACCTCTTGACCCGACCCGACCGACCCGACCGAGTAAAGTTATGAAAGCTCTTGCCCCGGCCTGACCCGACCCGCGAGATTTGAAAACCAATTACCCCACCCGACTCATCCAGACCCGACCCGTGAGATTGTTAACGTTTCCTCACCCGAGCCGCGGGTCGTGTCATGACCCGCGAGCAATCATTAAAAATATGGGTCTCCCATGTGCCACTCTGATCGGGAATATAAACCATGTTGCGAGTCTGATGCGATACTCAAACGGTGACTATGTTCCTGGCCAGATTGGTATAGCTTGGGGCATGTTCGTTCGTTAGCCCTGGGCAGGGGAGTTGTCGGTCCCCGAGAGGGCCGACCACAGAAACGAAAACATGCGTTCGTGCAGTGTCTCAGGTATGAAAACACAAAAAAAACACAAATAAAAGGTATATATCTCCCTACAGCAGTAGGTAGAAAGTAGCGCTGGTGCATTAGTTGTGGCCACCTGAGGTTTATAGCTCAGACGCGGCTGTCCTACATGTGTTTTTGCGGACTAGATCACAGCAGCATGTTTTATGTCCATACGTACGAAATACGCCGCTCTGGCCGGGACAATATTTCCCTGTTCCGACTCTGATATGAACGTTTGAACGGTGATAACATTCCCGACTATATTTAATGGCTTTCGTTTTTTGGGGCCTGTAACCGCGGCAGTCTTGCGTGTGCCTGTGCCGCTCTGACCTATATACTTTGATGCAAATATCCCTCCCTCCTCCCCGCCCCCCCCGCCCATCTTTAGCACCTGGTATAAATATATATGTATACAGGTGGGCTGGCGAGGCGTTTTACAAGTTTCACACTTGGGAAAAAAACATTCTGAGCCACCACGGCGTCCTCACCGGGCGCCGGTTGAAGGATGAGCACGAAACTTGTGCTTTACATTGTTGGCCGTAATGCGTACGTACACGTACGAGATACGTGTAGCATGAGTCGTATTCATATGTTTGCCCCCGTTGAATTTCGCAGTATACCATGGGGAGACATAGGAGCCTCAGAATTTTGAGGGTGAATCTCTATCGTAAAACGCCTCTGGCGTCTGTTCGCGACGACGCTTTATAACACGCCACCAACTGCGTGAGCTAGACAACCAGAGTACCGTTTTTTGTTGTTTTGCTTTTTGGCGGTCACTACAGCCGGCGGTCGAGGTGGATCATTTTTATGCGGGGAATCCCTTGACTCCGCACAAGGCAGAAGATCCTATCACGAATCGTGTACACGATAAGTCACCCACGAGGCAGTTAAATCGCCAACCTATCGCCTTCTCTGGAAGTAGCCACACCAGGAAAAAAAAACATTACTTGACGGTGTCATCCATCTCCAAAAGCTCCGCCTCAATAGCGGTTATTAGTACGATGCAGCTCACCCTTCATGCGGCCCACAAAACACCTCACTTCACTTCGTGCTTTGCGCAAGCATTATCTGCCTGGTCGGTGAAACCCCGACGTGCTCCACCCTGGCAATAAAAGGATGCGAGGGCATATGGTCAAACAACTACGGCCATGCATGAGAATGAATACACCCCCCCCGCCCCCACCCGCGCGAGAAAATAGTCGACACCCCTCTCTCTTTGTTATCGATGTTTTGTAACTTCCCCCCGGCCCTCCTCTCTTTCCCTCTCCCTCCTTCCTCTCCCCTCTCCTTCCCTCTTTTCTCCTCCCCCCCCCTCCCCTCGCTCCCGTCCCGTCCCGTCTCCTCCCCCTTCCCCCCCGCTCGTCTCCCCGCCGTCTCGTCCCTCCCCCTCCCCCTCGTCTCTTCATTGACCTTGATTGACCTCCGCTGACGGTCGTTGGTCTTCGTTGATTTTCTTTCATTTCTCCGCCTTGGTCATCGCGGATCTCCACTTTGATATTCACCGATCGTGACATTATCTTCACTGATGTTCTCTGAACTTTTCATGGGTTGTGATTGGTCTCCACTGGTCGTTTGGTCGACTTTCCACGGTTCGCCCTCACTGTGCGGATCTTCATGACCGACCTTGGTCACCGATCTTGATTTTATCTTGTTGTATATATATGATGGATGGAAGTTCTGGACGCCCCACCGCTAGAGTACCCCGACCAGACATGTAGCTATATCTATATCCTCACCAAAGCGGACACCGCTTCCCTCCCGGCCCCGTTCTAGCCAGAGACAAGGAATACTACTAATATGAAACCGAAATATGACGGCTTGACTGACACCCCCTACACTATATCTCGTATATCGGGGAGCCAAATATGCTGAGAGACTGCGGTTTGATAGCTTGACTGACCGCTCGCCTGTTACACTACAACCAGTATAACGAAAAGAGACCTTGACGAGCACAAGCAAACGATCTCCTATCATATTTCCGCGGGTAGGGGCGTATGGGGTGTGGGGGGGAGGGGAGGAGGAGGGTCGGAATTTGTACGGAAACAAGTAACGGCTGTGTACCAGCATTGTTCACCACTCTGGCCGGGAATTCAATGGATACCGCTCCGACCAGATATACAATCCCGGTGTAGACTGCAATATCACATCCCAACGGTTATTATACTCCCAGCGAGGGTGATGTACGATATAAGCTGCTTGCCTCGCTTGCAGATGATGTAGTACCCGTCTTAGCGTGGCACGGGTGGGCGTAGCGCCTATTCGCAATCCGAGGTTAATATATATATATATTGTCCCTCATTATCGCTGAAAGAGCCGAGAGACGAGAGACGGCGCCTGTCCCTAATCGTAACCATAGATAGGCGCTCGCTGGGGAGAGGGGGGGGGGGGGGGGGGGCGTTCATCGTCGATGCTCGGAGTTCGTGCCGACATAAGACTAAGCGTCAACAGAATATCGACAACCGCTGTGTTTCTCTTCAATATGAAACGAAGCGATCGGTCAGTCTGTTGTTGCCTCTTTCTTGCGATCCACACCACAAACACTTTTATTTATTTATTTGTCGTGTGCTCTTTTTGGGGCTTTGTACCTTCTACAGAGAGCATTCATTGGTTGGAACTTGAAACAAAACTCGTGCATAGTATCGAAAGCTGTTTTCTCTCGCTCCGGTGGGAATTTAGTGCCCACGGAGAGGTGTGCTGGGGGCAGTGTGATGGCGGGGGGAAGGGGGGGGTCAGCGAAACACATTTCGTGCCTGTCATGTTGGTTGAGCGTTTGACGAGGGCTTGAAGCCGATCGCCAGAGCGCTCATACCTGTCGCAGTAGAAGTGGCAGTATCAGAGCAGTAGCAGGAGAGTATAGGGTATGTACAGCAGTATTGTACCGTACGAGTAGCGCTTTTAGGCTGGTGGCTTATTGAACTTCCGGAATGTTGAACTGGTGGTGGGGTGTGACGATGAAGTGCGAATGGTTCGCGCGTCGGAAAGAGAAGATTCACTACTCTATGGTCTGTGTATTTCGGGGCAGACTATACATCCCTGACCTACTGCATATGATCTGGGCGCGATCTGCTGTACCTGATGGTCTATCGATCCGATTTTGTGAAGGAAGTGTTTTTTTTAGGTTGAACTACTGTTGAGGTGGTGAAGTGTGGGCGGTGCGAAAGTGCTGCTGGCGCCATGTCGGCAAGCTGAAAAACTGTCGCCATGTTGAAGCCCTCAAGTACTGTCACCGTGTTGAAGTTTCGAAGTACTGTCATCAAGCCACGTCGACGTGTTGTACTGCTGTCACCAAGCCATGTCGATGTGCTGAAGTACTGTCACCACGATGAAATACTGTCAAATGTCGGGTTGTTGACATACTTCCGCCGTGTGTTGGTGTATTGAAATGATATCGCCATGTTGAATTGCTGAGTTTCTATCGCAATGTCGACGTGTCGATAGAAGTATTGCTACCATCTTGAAGTGTTGATGTACTGTCGTCAAATAGACGTGATGACTTGCTGTCGCCAATTTGAATCGTCGAAAGACTGTCACCCTATTGAAGTGGTGGATTACTGCCGTAGCCTCTGTTCTTCTCGGCGCCTTAGCGATAGCCCTCCCGCGAAGCATTGCATTCTTCACTCAAGCTTGGGTTTTAAAATCCGTTAGAAGAGTCAGTTAACGTTCTGCAAGTACTGCTGTAAGACTAAGTGTCCTCACGGTATACTCTCGAAGACGAGGTGGGTGAGAGATGGGATGGTTTGGGGGGATGGGTGGGAGAAGAGACTGTCAAAAGACACGAGACCGCTAAATGAGTGGCGGGATGGATTTGATGCGAGACGAGTTGGTTAAAAGAAGCAGACGGATGGTCGAGAGGTTGACCGGACGGTGGAGACATTGGGTGGCCAAGAGAGGCATCCCATCGGTTCGCATCAGTGGCCATCACTACCGCCGCCGGCTGGTTTGAGATATGTACGAGTACTCAACCGAAGCGAGAAACACTAGTGGCGCATATTTGCCGTAGTATTGCTAGTAAATGATCTCCGGGCCGTTGTGACTGTGCACGCGTGAAATAGTACCCCGGGGCGTTTACTACGTGGCCGGGTCGTTTTCCGGAAATATATCTCTGGCATTTTGGTCGCCTAGAGCGATACAAGCAGAAGCAAACGAAAACACGCACGCCTCTCACACATTGGGGGGCCAAGTGTAGATTTGGCGCATGAAATACCGTAGTGGCGGGCGTTGCGGTCGCAGGTGATTCGCGCCCAAATTACGATGTGGGCGTTTGACTCAGGAGCAGTGGCGGGGGGGGAACTGATGTTGGAGCTGATACTTAAGAGTAATGACTGAACGTTTGCCTCATCGATACTACGTAACCTGGGCTGTGTCTCATCTGGTCATCCGTAAGCGAGCCCATTCTGATCGCGTAAGCATCAACACGAGCTGATGTATATAGTGCACGAAATCCCAACACATGAAAGAACGAACTTGTTCGATGATACCAGCAAATCAATGTGAAATGTTGTACGTTATAAACATGTCTGGTCATCTGTCCTCGGCTTGTTTTTGTCTGTGTTGCTGTTGCGCGGCACATGTACCCACCTAGATGCCAAAATTTATATGCCAACCACGTCCTTGTGTACTTCGGAAACAGCTACATTCCCCCCACTCAAAACGGCTTGCTAGCTCCGACCCGGGGCGTCTCCCAAAACCAATGAACGAGGAAACGATACTCTATGCCCGGGGCGTTTTTTAGTTTGTGTTTGACGAGGGGGGCTTTACTCTGAACTACGCTCCTTTTCGCTACAAACGGCATCCGCAAGGCTTTTACTAGCATTATTTTGGCTTTTGGCCACTCTCTGGCCCATAATATAGTACTCGTTCGATATGATGTTGACATCACACTCCGAACGTGGATTACAATATTGTCCAGGGCGGAACGGTAGAAATTATTATGTGGCGTGGGAATCAAGAAAGGAAAAGTAATGATTGTGTACGTACTGGGTATGTAAAGTAGTATGGGCCCACGAAGAAGACATGACACATCCTGCACATCCTGGTCAGAACGCCACTCTTCCGTTTGGGTGGACGCCAATTTATTTTTGATAAATACCGATATTGTGCAACAGTGAGTTATATGCTACACTAAAGGCTTAACGAATAGACTTCGCTTGAGGTTGCTCAAAAGGTGCATGGTGTCACAAGAAGGTTTAGAGGCTTACCCAGGTTACACTCGGATTACGAAGGCATGTCGTGTCGGCGGGCCCGTACTATTGTGCTATCAATAGTACACTAGGCGCTTGCTGTAGTCACCATCACGCTCCTTTGCAATGACGGCTGCTGGTATGCGTTTAGTGGAAATCACTGTATATCACGCGATTTGCATTATACTATAGCCGATAGAGGACCCCTGTGCTATAACCTACCCGTATGTGACTAATAGCAAAAGGAGCACTGGAAACGACAGGCTGATATTTACGTAACGTAAGAATTTCGGGGCATCGTCACACTGAAGTCACAGAACATAACGAGCATAAAACACGCTTGACCTAGGACGGAAGAGCCCAAGACTGAAAGCAAACTTTCCTCTTTCTTCTTACGCGTAGATGTCTTCCGCTGCATGTTTTTATGCACTTGAAAAATAGCGAGCTTAAGAACCATCTCAAAACTCCACTCGGGGTTACGAACGATGCATATTTACACATGTGGATACGTGGTAATGCACAACAACCCCTGAGGGTGTATTGAACGTGTGGCTATGTATGTGCATATGTATGTATGTGGACGTCAGGGGTTTCAAAACCCGCCGTCGTTTGGCTCGGCGTTCAGCCGAACAATAAAATAAGTAGAGAGGGGGAGGTAGGTAAATACGCTGCTCTCTGCGCGACTCGTGTGTTGGTTTTCAGGTGAACAGGCAAAGCAACGTAATGGCGGCTACGAAGAACGGGCAAGAAATTTTTCGCGTGACTCGTGTGTCGGTCTTTCGCAGAAAAGAAGGGGTATTGGTGGTTTGATAAAGTGGCCACTAAGGCCCGTTATTATCGAAGTACATGAATCCAGATTGTTCTCGCTATTTCAAAATAGAACAGGTGAACAAGTGGAAAAATAGGATTGTTTTTCCCTACATCGAGAAAATGAAAAGAGGGCAAAGCATCCAGGATGTTTACCAGCCATTCCTCTCTATTTAGAAAAGAAGCAGGAAATTACAGGAGGACAAAACGTTCGTCGATAATAGCATCCCTAAGCTTCTTGCTGGGCGACTCGTGTGTCGTTGTTTCGAGAACAAGCAAGGCGTTGGTGACTACGCAGATATTGAGTACCCAAGCTGCTTTCCGCACGACTCGTCAGACTGTCTCATGCGGACAAGCAGGTGCTAGCGGCTGCATATATTGGGTGGATATCAATAGAATGCTTGCTGCGCGACTCGTGTACCGCTTTTCGCGGACATGCAAGAGGTTAACGGCTAAGGTAGACATAAGTTGATATCCGCCTCCTGCGTGACTCATGTGACTGTCGTTCACGATCAGGCAAGCTGCTAGCAGCTAGATAAAAAATTGAAACTACTGTACCTCCTGCGCGGCTTGTGTGTCGGTGTTTCACTCAGGCAGACGGAACACAGAAATGCTTAGAGCACAGTACATTCAGCAGGCATTGCTCATCGTCGTTCAAGGCTCCGCCATGATAACGGAGACCTTCGACACAAGACCTTATACACGCATTGCGCAACGGCAGCATTTTTCGCTCAAGTGTTTTTTCAACGGGCAATAGGATCATTCGAATCTTCTCACGCACACCCAATTCTCTTGATAGTCCCTAACTTGATGGTCCCCATGTCTCGTCTGACAAAGTACTTTCGAAGCAAACAGCACGATACGAGACGATCGATCTACTCCCACCCCCATTCGCCCCCAGACCACACACGTGCACACCACACCCACACCCCTCCCTTCACCCCCCGAATTCCCTAATACCCCGACAAGGTCACTGTTTCAGCCCCGACATATTCGATTTCAACCCATCCCCAAGCGATGTTTGTTTTAGTGACCTTTACGTGCTAAATATTAAGCGACTTGAGCATAACAGTTCTTAATAAATCGTGCGCAACGAAAACCACGAAACACTAATAGACATCACCCATCACCCATATGTCATAGCACACCAAAATGCACAGCGCAGACGGGAACTCAAACGAGCGAGAACAAACTAAAAGAGCATGCAAATGTTTCCCACGGGGTTCGGCCCTCCGAAACCCTTGTCGTGCATGCTACAAAACACGGCATAGCGCAAAACAAGCAATCACAAGACATGGCTCTGAATATATAACCCGTGTTCCAAGTAACTCTCTCACAACTTCCGACTCGTTTTCCTCTTAAAACCGCTTAGTACCTACTAGACTAACAATTATACGCCGTTTTTGTTTTTATGTGACATATGCAAAAGCGGATACATACGTACCGCTATTTGGGTTTACCCCGGTTGACACAAAGTCAAAGAGCAGACCTCCTTCTCCCCCCGGCCCCTCTCCGATCCCCTAGGTCCGGCCCGGCCTCTATGTTTATGAGCCGGATATTGGTGAGCTCGGCGCCCATCGACTGTTTTCGTGTCGAGTTACGCGTATCCAAGCTACAGACATCACGCACGATGCGCTAACTGCGTACCAGAGTGTGCACTAGGCAGTGCAATACGAAGGATCAGTAGGATAAACATATCGTCTTCAAGCTATTCCCCAATAACCAACAAAGCCCCAACGTGATGGTGACCTAGGAGGAGGGTACATCCCACAGTGGTATTGACAATAAAACGAGTACACGCTCATAGTACTATCCAACAAAAGGAACGCACAACGAGTGTCTGATATGGCGCACCAGGAAGCTGTAAATTCCACAGTGTCAAACGCGGACGCGAACTGCACTATCCTCAATAAAACAGTACAGCGTGAGAAGGACATATCAAGAGGTACACCCCACTTAAAAATATTAATAGCAGTGTACTTAACAGACGCTGACCATATACATTTTGCTCGAAACGCAGACATACAATGTGCTACGTAGCCTATTCGCGTCGCAGGAGGGAGCACCCTAAAGGAAAAACATCCAGTACAGAACGACGCTCACCACGTGTACTACCCTCCACAAAAACAATTCCGTTCCGTACACGGAGCACCTAGTACTGTCGTGCGTCGAGTAGCCTCCACTGTCTAGGTCCTTGTTCTTGGACCCCACCCTATCATTACGGAGGTCGTTGTTCCGCTGCGAGAGCATAGCCAGCCCGATGCCACCGTACACCGAGACAAAGGTGGTCCATGCGGGCTTGCATGGGCTCCGCTCAGCCTCGACGCCTTGGACCTGCGGTGAGTGCTGCAGGCCGCGGTTGTCCCCCGTGTCGCGGGTGTCCTGGTTGACAATCCCGTAGTGGTGATCGACGTCCTGATCGTCTTGGCGGTCGCCGTGGTGGTCGTGGTGGCGATACACGCACAGGACGCGGCATGCATCGCCTGCCGAGGCGATGGCCACGCTGCTGTTGTGCTGTACCCGAATCATGGGCAGCCCAATTCCCCCGTATGCCGAGTCAAAGGTGGCCCATGTGGGTATGCGCGGGCTCCGCGCAGCGTCGAAGCCGTGGATCTCCGCCGAGTGCTGCGGGATGGGGTTGTCCTCCGTGTCAAGGGTGTCCTGGTTGGAAATCCCGTAGTGGTGATCGCCGTCCTCCTCATCGTGGCCGTCGCCGTGGTGGTCGTCGGCACGATACACGCACAGGGCGCGGCATGCATCACCTGCCGAGGCGCTGGCCACGCTGCTGTTGTGCTGTACCGGAACCGTTCGTAGCTCAATACCCCCGGACGCCGAGACAAAGGTGGCACATGGGGCGTATGCGCGGACTCCACGCAGCGTCGACGCCTCGCACCTCCGCTGGGTGCTGCAGGCAGAAGTTGTCGCCCGTGTCAAGGGTGTCCTGGTTGGCGAGCTCGGGGTGACGGTCGCCGTCCAGCTCGTCGTGACGATCACCGTGGTGGTCGTGAGGGCGATACACGCACAGGGCACGGCATGCATCGCCTGTCGGGGCGCTGGCCACGCTGCAGAGGTGTACCCGAACCGTGGGCAGCCCAATTCTCCCGTATGCCGAGACAAAGGTGGCCGGTGTAGGTACGCGCGGGATCTGCGCGGCGTCGACGCCGTGGATCTCCGCCGAGTGCTGCGGGATGGGGTTGTCCCCTGTGTCGTGGGTGTCCTGGTTGGCGAGCTCGAGGTTACGGTCGCCGTCCTTCTCATCGTGGTCGTCGCAGTGATGGTCGTGGGGGCGATACACGCACAGGGCGCGGCATGCATCGCCTGCCGAGGCACTAGTCACTTTGCAGTTGTGCTGTACCCGAATCGTGGGCAGCCCAATTCCCCCGTATGCCGAGACAAAGGTGGCCCATATGGGTAAACGCGGGCTCCGCGGAGAGTCGACGCCTTGCACCTCCGCTGAGTGCTGCAGGCTGCAGTTGTCCCCCGTGTCCTGGATGTCCTGGTTGGCAATCTCGGGGTGACGGTCGCCGTCCTGCTCGTCGTGGCCGTCGTTGTGGTGGTCGTGGGGGCGATACACGCACAGGGCACGGCATGCATCGCCTGTCGGGGCGCTGGCAACGCTGCAGAGGTGGTGTACCCGAACCGTGGGCAGCCCAATTCTCCCGTATGCCGAGACAAAGGTGGCCCGTGTAGGTACGCACGAGATCTGCGCGGCGCCGACGCCGTGGACCTCCGCCGAGTGCTGCGGGATGGGGTTGTCCCCTGTGTCGTGGGTGTCCTGGTTGGAGAGTTCGAGGTTACGGCCGCCGTCCTTCTCATCGTGGTCGTCGCAGTGGTGGTCGTGGGGGCGATACACGCACAGGGCGCGGCATGCATCGCCTGCCGAGGCACTAGTCACTTTGCAGTTGTGCTGTACCCGAATCGTGGGCAGCCCAATTCCCCCGTATGCCGAGACAAAGGTGGCCCATATGGGTAAACGCGGGCTCCGCGGAGAGTCGACGCCTTGCATCTCCGCTGAGTGCTGCAGGCTGCAGTTGTCCCCCGTGTCCTGGATGTCCTGGTTGCCATGCTCGGGGTGACGGTCGCCGTCCTGCTCGTCGTGGCCGTCGTTGTGGTGGTCGTGGGGGCGATACACGCACAGGGCACGGCATGCATCGCCTGTCGGGGCGCTGGCCACGCTGCAGAGGTGGTGTACCCGAACCGTGGGCAGCCCAATTCTCCCGTATGCCGAGACAAAGGTGGCCCGTGTAGGTACGCACGAGATCTGCGCGGCGCCGACGCCGTGGACCTCCGCCGAGTGCTGCGGGATGGGGTTGTCCCCTGTGTCGTGGGTGTCCTGGTTGGAGAGTTCGAGGTTACGGTCGCCGTCCTGCTCGTCGTGGCCGTCGTCGCGGTGGTTGTGGTGGCGATACACGCACAGGACGCGGCATGCACCGTCTGTTGAGGCGCTGGGCACGCTGCAGAGGTGGTGTACCCGAACCGTGGGCAGTCCAATTCCCCCGCATGCCGAGACAAAGGTGGCACGTGTTGGCTTGCGCGGGATCTGCGCGGCGCCGACACCGTGGACCTCCGCCGAGTGCTGCGGGATGGGGTTGTACCCTGTGTCGTGGGTATCCTGGTTGCCATGCTCGGGGTGACGGTCGCCGTCGTCGTTGTACCCATCCGCGAGCTTTTGGATTCCGATCTGGACGTACTCCATGAGGCTTTCGCTCCCGAGGATAATATCCCGTAGGCTACGAATGGGGTCGACGCCTTCGTTCTGTGACCGAACCTGTGGGGTAGGAGCTTTCTTCTCGTCACCGTCACGTTCCTCACTGTGACGGTGGTTACGGTCGTAGAGGAGGTTGTGGTGGTGGTGGTGGTGGTCCTTGTCTTTACAGTTGAGGCCGTTCTCGTGGGGGTGGAGGTCGCTGTCGTGGTGGTGCTCGTCGCTCTCGTCGTTGACGCCCAAGACGTAAGACATAACGTCCACGTAGAGGTTGTATGTCGCCGGCCTGACCTCGCTCTCCTCGTATTCCTTCACGAAGGATACAGGGAGCAGAGGGTGCAGTAGCATGGGCGAGGGAGAGAGAGAGAGATAGAGAGAGACAGAGAAAGAGAGAGAGAGAGAGAGAGAGAGAGAGAGAGAGAGAGAGAGAGAGAGAGAGAGAGAGAGAGAGGAAGATGTATATTTAGAGACATAAATAGAGAGTGAAGGAGTGATTGACGCAGGGGGCGAGAGGGCGAGAGAAACAGAGGGGTAGAGATGTTGAGAGCGAGCGGACGATATATGTATACATACTGTATGAAAGCTAAGACGAGCGAGGGAGATGGGCGGCCTGCTTGATCGAGCCATAAGAGAAACAAAAGAGAACACGATCAAATTTTGACGTATCCACGTCGTGCCGAAATGGGTTCTGCGCAACAAGGTAGCACAGTACCACGGAGGGTGGTGCTCGTTGCGAGCGGAGTTTGGGCATACGCCAGTCAGTTATATGTAATTGATTGACGCATTAAGAGCTGCAAAATTTGAACAAAACGTGTCCACCAGGAAAATAGCATGCAAACCACATTGCAAAATGCTAGAGTTGGATTAGCTTTGCAGCTCTACAAGACAGTAGAGCTCACTACGTATTCCATCAAAAAATGGTTGACACACTGTGTACGAGACGAAGGGACTAAGGCTAACCAGTGCTTGCTTCGTAGACAGGCGTGTTTTAACGTGTTAATCAAATCCGGGGTAAGCTACATTCCGAAACTAATTACGCGATACAACTGGCACGTCGTGTTTTTTACGCAATTTAAAACACATTGCACGATCTCCTACAGTAGTAGAGTAGCAGGTAGAGGTACGACTGTATAATGTGTCAAAATATGGCGTTTGGCAATTGGACATGATGAGAGCTTAAGCAGTACGTCGTACGAGTGTTCGTAGAGGTTGTGTTAATACTATCGTGTATCATGTCCCGAACCCCGAACTGTACTACAGAAACCGATGGTCGATTGTCACCTTTGGTGGTAAATGTGATCAAATAAATCGTACTTGAAATATATTTCATATACTCATCGTACGTTTCTGTGTGCAACCCAACGACAAAAAAGTTACATTTTTGGAAACTATCCAACAAGATGCCTTTATTTTTGGACGTCTAAAATAAACCCTGTCGTACCTGGCACTTCTTCATTTTTCCACTCGGGGATGCAATAAAATCATGCAACTACAGCAGCTGCTGTTTTTGTTGACACTGGCGTTGGGTGCGGGAAGATTGTGACAAGAGAACTGCTGTAGACGATGAAAAAAAAACGGTTGTGAAGCATGTGGGGGGGTGGGGGTGTTGGTGGTCTCGGTCGGATAGCCTCTTCGTGTCTGGCACGGGACTGACGGTCCATTTAGACACCGGTACGGACTTGCACGCTTTCACAACAAACCACAGAACGATACTCGTACCATATACTTGTACTTCTCAGGTGAGTCGGGTTCTCGCTCCCTGGTTTGGGCACGCTCAATGGGCAAAACCAACCATAAAGCCGGCACGCTTGCAAGCTTTGAAAGCCCTTTTCAACAGTTATTGATTGTTGTATTCGCCCGCGAACAGTATAGTGGTTTGACCCTAACAAGATCGACGCATTTCTTTTTTTTCGAGCCGGTTTTTGCATGCTGTTCGTGTTTTTCACGGATTGACCCGCGTGAGACCCTCGCCTAAAAAACGAAATCTTCGAGGAAACTTGTTTCAATTTTTTATTTTTCGATTCGGATATGCAATCTGACCCAAACATTAAAACAATAAAATAATGGACCTGAATTTCAACTTAATTAAATCGTACTGAAAATACAGTTAATTATTTATTTTCCGTCTTCGGGCACACGAAATGGGATCATCGCACATCATACGAGGGAGGTTTTGCCGCGGCGGGCGAGCCCCATCTAGCACAATACATGAACTAATCGAAGAAAATGTAGTACATCGAGTTGGCCACGAACTACGCGAGAAGCCGAATTTAACGTTTCGAATATTACTACTGAGTATCGCTCTCATCTGGGTAGCTTGCTGCCTCCCCTCGTGGGGCTACTTCAAGGCGCGTCTGGCACGTTTTCGTACAACAGAATCAACAACATTTCATACCATTAATAGGAGAACTCATAGTTCGTATACATACCGACAGCATGTCTGCTGTGTGATACGAGGTGCCAAGCAACAAAGGCAAAACAAATACGCAGCACCCAAGAAACAAAATACGAGTTCTCCTGGATTTTGAACCTGGGCCTTGTCCAGCAGAACGAAGGTATCCATGCTGCGCGTTGAACCACCAATCATAATTCAGAGTGAGCCCTTCAGTAAATGTGTTCTTATATATGCGAGTAGACGCTTGACATTGGGACAACTACTGTTGAAAACAATCGAAATTCCGCCCCCCCCCCCCCCCCACGGGAGATGATGTCAGGCACGAACGAGAAAAAAAGCACCGATTGGCGGACCTCATTGTTAGCTACAGTAAATCAAATATGACTCAAATAAGGATATGGTGTTAAAAAGACGTTCCGATTGCTCACACACAACCGACCCCAACATATCTGTATATTTTGTGTGTCACGTGTGATTTATGATAATGTTTTCCTATTTATTCTACCTACCAGGTAAGCAGTATATAATATCATGTGTCTGAGTTCGTTCGATTCTGAATTCTCATTTATATATATAATATACCAGGGACACGTATGTATGTGGATGGTACTATTGGAACGTGGGCTACACCTTGTCAGATGGCCAGTAGAATCATACTGTCGTGATAGTATACTGACAGTATAATTTTTATACTTCGTATTACCAAAAATAGTTGTATAAGTTCCTTCTCTGTTTTTGTTGCTTCCATTCGTTCTATTTTTTGTTCATTTTGGAAGCATTGATCAGCTCCTCTGCCACAAATGCGGCATGCAATAGCTACTGGAATGTCACCTATATGCTTGGTATCATACTGATCCCTAGGAACAGTGAGAGAGCGTGGCAAAGCCATATTTGTCTGGTGAGGGCCTAGGGCTGACGCTAGCGGTGAACATCTGTCCCGACCAACCACAGACGTTCAACAAAGGTCAACAATAATGAGGCGTTTCCGTAGGAAGAAATCGGTTGTTTCTACTGTTCTGACGAGATGGTTCCAGGTACAGTACTTTAAATTGTTTCACGAAAGTATTCGACGAAATGGCTGCGTAAGGACAACATTGAGTGGAATATAACGACAAAAATCAATCCTACCCTAAAACTAAGCAGATACAAGGCAATCACGCAAATTCTACACGTTTCACGCACAAAGATTCAAGTGCCCACGCTGTTGTTAAGAGATAGACCTTTTACACACGTGTTCTACGAACCTCTGCCATACCGTTGACGAATGTGCTTTTTTTGTTTCCGCTGGAACGCTCATACTCCCAGGAAAACAAAAGCCCAAACACCTGGCGGAAAAAAACGCACTCGTGAACGGGTTGGCAGGGGCTCATGTAGCACACGTACACAAACGCGCAGGACCTATCTCCAGCAAACGGCTTGCAGGTCCGACGCTTGAAATATTTGGGTTGATGAACTTGAAGCAGCCTGTAGCCTAGATCACACAGAGTTTCGTGTCGTATGTACGCACAGTGGGATCTGAGTGGTCACTTCAACATGTTTGATTCACATGAAGGTTGGGGGTCTTGTGGTAAGATACCCTTATAGCTTGCCGTTACCGAATTCCATTGGGCGAAGGAAGTCGGGTCTGACATTATTCCTAAAATCTCCGACATTAGGTGCACATACCAAGCGCTAAATGAAGGGGAGGGGTAGATAATGCATCTAACTAAGTCAAGACCTATCATACTTATGAAACAAACACGTTGCATTTGACCGACCACACGGCCAAAGAGAAGGAGCACCAAGCGGTACGTGGATATCTTGATTTCTTGAAGGATATAAGCCGGTACAAAATGTGGGGGGAATGTTGGCCAAGCTTTCGGCAGTGAAGGCCTACTCGGAAGCATTTGTGGGATAGTTACCCATGGTGAAACGTGAATATGACAGAGGAAGCGCATCTCGATGTGAGCAAGACTTTGTTTTATGCAAGCCGTCCTTGAACCTTGCATGGTAAAAATTGCCTCCCTGGCGGAAAGTGACCGGTACAGCAGCGGGGCAAGAAGATAGAAGATACAATCGTGGGATGCCAGGATGGCTACCATACGGATCGCCTGAAACAAACGTGGGGTACTTGTGTTAAGGGTGTTGAACTTGACTCCAGGCTACGAGTCTGTGTTGGAGACACAATTTAGTGTGGTGCGCCGCCAAATTACCCGATGTGACACCAGACCCTCAACGAGTACTAGGATTGGGAAGTCTCAGTAACATGAACCCTTCCCACTACCGTTATGAACACATACAAGCCAGAGATATTCTCGGACAGAGATTGAAAGAAAGGCGGCGAGGCAGGGTGAGTGGAGAAAGAAAGATTGGCAGGATAAAGTGCAGGTATTTGGAGTTCCTAGGGGCATGACGCGGATCGAGTTAACGAGGAAGTGCGACGAAGTAGGACTGTACTGCTTTGCAATAGAAAAACGTAGAACGAGAGGCACAAGACCGTCGAGTCACGCTAAAGCCGAAAGTGAGCGAGTGGCAGAGGATAGAGACAGAAAGAGGGTCGGCATGGATTACAAAACTAGGATTAGAGCATGCATAGCTAGTGGGATAGCGAGACTATGACGTAGTCCAAGGGTGAACGAAGGTAAGGGGTAGCAGGAAACAGCAAGTGGCTCGAAGGGAATGGGGGAGAAACAGATGGGCCCAGAACAAGCAGACAAAAACAGAAACGGAAAGGGGAAAGAATGCTCAAAGAAGAGACAACAGAAATACTCGTGGCGACAACGGAAAAGGAACAACAGGTAAAACTAGAGCGGATAGTGAAACGAAAAAAAGGCGGAGAATAGGATCATGGTATGCATGTGGGCTCGCCACGGAAGAGCGCAAAGGGATCGAAATTGCCGAACAAGTTAGGAAGGGCGACCTAGACATAGTGGGAATTCAAGAGTCGTGGGAAAAAGAAGGAGGGGGGGGAGATAGGATGCACAGTTGGAGAGTACGCATGGACAAGAAAAAAGAGGAAGGGACAGAATAGCGAGAATAGGGGGGCGGGGGGCGGGGGATTCCCAGTCAAATAATACCTGCGTGAAATAATAGAGTTGATCTAAGACACTAACTTCGACGAAAACATATGGATTATGATACTAGGGGAGCAGGGAGCGAACAATTACTTGTTAGGAAACATCTATATGCCCCCAGAGTCGAAGAGTACGATACCCTACATACAGAGGAAGTTCGAAGAAGTCGCAGTAGATATACAGAAGAAATAGATGCAAGGAGAAGTAGTACTAGAGGGAGATTTTAATTGAAGAATTGGGAAGGCAAGAAAACTGAACGGAACATTGGAAAATACGGAGAAGTAAACAAGGATAATAATGGGGAAGAGATGTTGGAGTTCCTCAAGCACAACGAGATGAAGACTTTGAACGACAGAGTAAAAAAAGCAGAACCGGAATGGACTAGACAGCAGTGCATCCAAAAGGGAGAAGTCTTATCTCCTTGACTTTATAGCAGTAAAAAAATGGCGGTCGTAAGGAAACGGGACCACATGTATGCACAGCGGACGTAGGAACTACGGATCACTGTGGGATATGATATATTGTCAACAGATGAGAGTTATCAAACACAGACGAGGTAGGAAACTGCAGAGATGTAAACTAGATGAAACAGAGGAACGGGAAGAGGTCCAAGAAGAGATGACAAAAAATGCAGAGCAATTTTCCGAGCTATTGGCAATACTAAGTACAACCAGGAATGATATAGAGAGGGATGATGCAGGAGCTAGGATAATAGAAGGATGGGAGCAGTAGTCAAGACCACAGCAAGTAAAGCAATAAGGAAGAGGTTGACAGTATGCATCAGAGCAGTAAAAATGGTGGGATGAGGAAGTGAGACAGAACTATAACAGCAAGGAGAAAGGCACACGAATGATATGCATCGAGTGAAACTACGACAGGATGGGAGATATATGCTACAGCTAGAAATAAAGTAAAAGATGTGATAGAGAAGGTTAAAGGGGTATAGAAATACGCAGTAAATAGAACGAATCAAGACTTTGTCGGCGGGATGAAGCAGATGTGGGTAGGCATATAAAAGAGATACTGGGCAAACAAGCAGGAGAGGCAGACACGGGAATAGCCACCTTAAGAGCACAGAACGGTAAAATGGTTAGTTGTTGGAAGGGGAAACGTGAAGTACTAATAGAGCGCTAGCGTAAGCTAGAAACACCCGCAGCCAACGAAACGTTCGACGTAGAAATCGAGAAGGAAATCAACGCGTGGGCAGAGGTGAATTTAGATGCATCAGAAAGAGAAGACAGTGGTCGGAAGGGTTACAGAGAGAATGCACAAGGGAAGAAGTAAATAAGTGTGTAGCTAAACTTGAGAATGGAAAAGAAACAGGAGCAGCCCAAACAGTGAATGAATTTATGAAGTACGGGGGAGAAGGAATGTTGTGTAACTGGATATGGGAAAACTAGTACGCACCTAGGAGGTGGAGAGAGGGAGCAGTAGTAAACTTGTTCAAGAAATGAGATAAGGCTGACCGTGGGAACTATAGAGAGATAACGCTATTAAGCACCGTAGGCAAAACAGTTGGTATGGTTTTGAACGATAGAATAGGAACGATGATAGAGACGGAAGACAAAATAAGCGGAGGGCAAGAAGGGCTTAGGCCAAGCCGTAGCTGCGTAGACCATGTATGTATACACCTTAGGTAAGATAATCCAAGGCAAGAAAGACCCGGGACTAACAACGTACTGTTTCTTTCTAGATGTACAGAAAGCCTACGACACAGTATGGACATATGGATTGTGGAAAAACCTGTGGGGAATAGGAATCGGGGGAAAGATGTGGAGAATGATGAAAGAGATGACGGAATGTGCGAGAAGTGCTGTGATGCTGGACGGGGAAGTATCGAAATATGTTGATATTTTACAACGAGTTGTACAGGGATGTACGTTGTCACCTAACCTATTCAAGATATGCATTAATGACCTGATAGTAGCAGCCGAAGCAGCAAGGCAGGGAGTCACGGTAGGGGAAGATACGGTGTCGGGATTGATGTTTGCGGATGACTTCATGGAGATGTCCGAAACACTCGAAAAATTACAGAAACTATAAGAGAAGGCGCTAGAGTACAAGTAGGAAATGGAGGATGACGGCGAGCTCCAAGAAATGCGCAGTACTTGTTTGTAACGAAGATAAAGTGAACCCGATAAATTTCAGGTGGAAGTGGGGAGAAGATGAATTGCCGATCGTGGACCAGTATACGTACCTTGGCGTAGACATCTCCAAAGACTGCTCTTGGGATACACATATAGCAAGAGTAATAGGATGGGATAAAGCACGCGTAGGCAAGATGATTGCGATCCTAACAGACTCGCACCTTGACACTACGATTACGACATGTATCCTGATGAATGGGATGGTACCAAAGCTAGAATATGCAGGCGGAGTATGGGAAGGGAACGCGAAACTCGTACAACAGCTAGAAACAGTACAGGTGACAGCAGCTAAAAAAAAAGTAAGATGCTCAAGTACGGCTAGTAATACAGTATTAAGAGCACAACTTGGAATGCACCCACTCAAGACAAAGAGAGCCATGAGAAAGTTGAAGTGGCAATATAAAGTAAGGAACATGCACTAAAAAGAAGTTGTCAGCCATAGTTGATAGAGCTGTATGGGAGAAAGTAACCAAAGGGCGAGCTGGAATAAGGTGGGATGGCGTAGTTGAGAAAGCATCGGAGGATATAGGGGGAAAGCAAGAAGAGCTGATGTCCGCCGGGAAGTTTCGGAGCTACATGGCAGAAGTAGAACAAACGATAGAAAGAAGGGAAAGGCTAGCGCTAAGACACAAGGTGGAATCGGAAAAAAAAACTTATTAGTAGAGATATACGGGGGATTGACCGAAGGAAAAGGAATGAAAACGTATTTGCACGGCCCAATGGACTTCGCGAAAACGCTGAAACTGCGCTTTCGTGTACGTGACCTGGACCTGCCAGAAAGAAGAAAGAGGTATACCAGTAGCTGGGAGAAGGAAGTAGATGTACTGATGTGCCCGTGTGGCAAAGCAACAGAGAGTAGAACTCACATAGTAGGAGAATGTGAAATATAGAAGAAGGGACGGGATTAAGAGAGGAGGTGAGGGAAACAGACGAATGTGACATGGTGGAGTTTGATACACTAGATAGCAACGAGAAAACGATCGCTATCCTAGGAGATAGATGGTAGCCACAGGCGGCCAAACAGGAAGGGGATAAGATTAGTATAACGTTTCTATGCTATAGTTGGAAAGAACGCATTGAGCACCCAATTGTTGGAGGTGTCTCTGTTAGGAGTAGGGACGGTGCTCTGTCTTGAAAGGGATGCGTGGTCAATGGTCAAATGACTAAGGCAAGCAACAAATGAGTTGCCCCACCCCCCCGCTGTTCAGCGAACGAAAAGCAAATGACGGTTCACATTTTGTTTTTCCGGGGTGCGCAAGAAATCAGGAAAGAATACAGGAAAATCAGGAAGAAAACAGGAAACTTACAGAAGAACAAGAAGATTTTCGATAATACAAAGGGCGATAACAACCGGCGGCTGAGTATGATCCTCTTACAGAAAATAAAAATGCGCAGAACGAACGACGCGGGTATCTGCCGCTGGGTATCTGTCATGAATTTACGGTCTCTTTTAAATCTCTCTCACCTTGTCGTTTGCCTTGGTGTTGCTGCTGATGTTGGCCATGTTGTTGTTGTCCATGTTGGCCATGTTGTTGTTGTCGATGTTGGCCATGTTGTTGTTTTCAATGTTGGTGCTGCTGTTTTTGTTGTTGTTGTTGTTGCTGGGCGACTCGGACTTGGTGATGTTGTAGGCCCAGTCGCTTCCGAGGGGGAGGTCGTACACGCACATGATATCTTTCTCTTCGATCCTTATATTGCCGTCCTTCGAACTTCACCGGCCACTCACTGCAGTTCGTAGAGGTGTGCTTGTGTCGTTCTTTGGGATTACGATGATGGCGATCGTGCTCGTAATAAACCTGTGGTCAGAAAGGAGTAGATACGTACGTAGCAGGAATGACAAGGAGGCGAGGGAGGAGTACTGCTGTATGTAGCAGTGATGAATGCGTTTGAAAGACTTTTCGTTGTTCGTCGTAGTGTCGGTGTGATTTCGATGGTCGGCTGGCAAGCAACAACACAGAGAAAGAGAAGCAGACAGCCACCCGATGTACCCTATCATACTAATAAGGTCGGTCGTCGCACTTGTATTCTGCCTGTTATTACAAATGTGTCCCAAAATATAATGATCGCTTGTATATTAATATTCAATTTAAAAGGTCCTTAAAATTAGGTGGAGAGTGATGCCACAGGCAGGCACAGTAGTGTATTGTATACGAGGTAACGTATTACTCCGGAGTAAATGGATGCAGAGGGTACACAACAGAACTAATGTTGTACTTCGAGCATACTACAGAGGGAAAACACGACGGCAACACAGACCTCATACCCAACAGCATATGCTACCATACTACAACAGTACTACTGTCAACACTACGGAGGGGAAGCACGGCGGACAACACCACAGACCCTCATGACGATTACGGTAGGTCGTATCGCAATACTACTACTTCCTGCTTGTGATCGATAAATCTGGTGCCCGCACCTGTCCCAGCTGCAAAGCGCTGCAAGGGGCGGCTGTCGTATATTACAGTACGTCGTGCGCACGGGCGGTGCGCGATCCTACTCACTCCTGCAGCGATGCTTCTGTAAGACACAACTGATACGGAGTCGTTGAGGAGGTACACTTTTTTTTTTCATATCGCTACGTACCGCAGGATATAGGCGTTACCTGGCTCCCGACGGGGTTATACTGCTGTAGTGCCTGTAGTACGTGCTGTAGTACGAGTAGCAGTAGTAGCGAACGTCGGTGCCGCCGGTGGGTAGTGTGGGCAGGTTGTCCAGTCTTGCGGCAGGGTGAAAAGGAGCGCGGTGTTCGAGGTGGAAAGTTTTGCTGCGAAGCGAGGAAGAAAAGCAAGGCACACCAGGAAATGGGGTCCGAGGAATAAGTGATCGAGGGGGGGAGTGGAACAGCGCAATCGCTCGACTCGGCACGGTTCAATCCACCATAATTAAGCCTTGGCGCTTTGGTCGCATCATATTTAAACCGTGGCGCTTTGGGTTTTACAGGATAAGCCGTTGAACCACGTTTGACGGCTATTACACCGTCTTTTCCCTGGATGGGGAATCTGGGTTAGGCCGGGGAGAGAATTGTCGACCAATGAGATCGAGCCGGCTTTTATCATCTCCCCGCAGGACTGTCACAAAGGTGACAGGACTGTCACACTGTATGTATGTGGATTTGTATCATAGATCGTGCTGTTTTGGCCGGATGGGACCTGTCTAGTATGTGAAACTACAATAATAATAACAGTGTATACAACCGGTAGCAGTGGTAGTACTCGAATTATCACTACACAGCAGTACTACTGTAGCACGTATTACGCAGCTTGCGAAGTTGAGTATCAACTATTTAATCAGTCGAACTCACAGCTGACGTATTTCAAAATTTATAAAATACAAAAAATAATACTACTGCTACTACTACTGTAGTGTAGTTGGACGCACCGGGCATGGTGCTTACCATGGGCCAAGCAACGTCTCACCAACCCACGGACACCGCCCATGGGACGCCCCATGGGCAAACTCACAGAGTACGCCGCGGTTCACCCCACAGGGTAGACGAAATGGAACACCCACGGGTCGAGTGACCGTGACGAGGACCCATGATTCACCATGTGCGACGTGCCGTATGGCATGCACGATTGCACACCCACCGGTCGAGTAGTGAAGACATGGAGGGTACTATATTGATACTGTTTCTTGTAGGTCATGGCAACCCGCATGGGACGTACAACCGGGCGCAAGATGGCATGCCACATGCAATAGATTGCGACATGGTAAGAGGTACAGACAACAAGTAGATGAACAGTTGCTGTATGTAGTAGTAGTAGCAGTGTTTTTGTCCCGTGCGGTGCGGCATGGCTTATACATACCTTGGTCGCGCAAAAAGACATGCACATACATACATACACAAAGACCTAGTACACACGTGATGACCACGGCGCTCGTATGGCACACCTCTTCTTGCGCAACATTCCTATACAGCTACGTACGGCTAGCATGGGTATTGGTGCTACAGGAGTAGTGTACCTGTGGTATAATACCGGTATTCGTAAAATATGTACGTGTACCTAGCGCATACCTGGTAGCAACAACCTGGTATACCGGTAGGATCTACTTTATGTTATGTTCCTGTGGTATTATCCAAAATCTCACATCATATTTATTATGCCGTCCTGCTAGTAGTGTCTCGTGGGCTATACGAAGTGTCGGAGGCCTGCCGACAACAGCAACAGCAACAACAGCAACAGCAGTTTACCCGTGACTAGGACTATGCACCGCAAGAAAGAGTACCATACATCAGTAGTGAGTAGCGGCACCTTTCCCGTTACCCCGTGTGCTGTACCAGGTATGTATGATCGATGCTTGTCATTTTTCGTATATACCATGCGTACTGACCGACACACTTCTCTCTCTGCTCACTGCTGCGCTGCTGCACTGCTGACTGCTGCAGCAATGGTGCTGCACTGCCCCTACCGAACCAACGACGACATGGCCGGCGTCAACGGGGCCTGTCCGGGGACGTAGGTGACATGAAGAGGTACCTGCCGCCGGATGTTGTCGTGCGTGAGGTGTCTCTGCTACGAGCTTGGTTGCTGGTTGCTACCAGCTGGTTGTTACCTACTACTGGTACCTCAGTACGTACCGTACTTGTTGCTTGCGCCGCAAGTCTGTCGAGTCCTCGAATCGCCCAACCTTGCTGTCCACTATTACTTTCTGTACATAGCATATATATATATGTGTATTCCGGGTAAGGTTTTGGAAAATCACAGCCCGGCACGGCAGCAACCGCAAAAGCAATCAACATGAAACCCAAATATCGGAAGAAAGAAAAAAAACTCTGTCCCCTCTCATGTAAAACTTTTCTGCCTTATTGGAACATCTTGCACCGCTCAGAAAAAAAAGCTCGAACAGCAGAGCTTCTCTCTCAGCCTTGTACGCCGCCCGCACCTCTCGCGACCACCTCAACACCGATTCGGTCCGGGTAAAACTTTCCTCCCTCTCTGCCACGGTGAGCCTCGTCGCCCGCCTCGAGTTAAGTCCGGTGATCACCGTGGCCTTCGTTCGCCAGCTCGACGATATTGGTGCTCAGACCACGTACCCCCCTCTCTGAACTTCAGCTTGGTCGCCAAAATATGCACCGGTTGAATCTTAGTTTGCTATCCCGAACGACCCTTATTTTACTCGTAGATACTGTATCCAATTCCACAAATGGAGGCCAGACAAAGCCCATTCATGCTGCCCTCGTGTCTCGAGGCACACGCGACGCCTAGACACGAAAACATCGATCGCACTCCTTGCGACCTCCCCTCTACCCGCCAGCACCCGCTGACACCTACGACGTCGCTGGGCTCGCCCGCGGTGCCGTGCTCGGAGTACACATACGCACACGCAACAAAACAAGAAAAATAAAAATAAAAATAAAAGTGCAAAACAAATGGGGAACACAAGGAACCGCTGGAAAGGTCTGCCAAGCATTCGAAAGAGGCGTTGTCCGAATGTGAGCTCTGAGAGGCCAGGGGTATATCAACCGAGCACGCTCAGAGAGTGAGATATCTATAAGTAGTTCTATATATTAACAGGGTTCTTTTTGCACATCGGTATTATTCTTTTCCGGTCGGGAGTCGTCTCTCGTGCTCTCGGCCGCGAGGCACGCAGGAGGCCCGCGTGTACACACGGCCCAAGTTTGGGGCCCCGGCCGTGGCGCGTTGGGGGGGGGTCAAAGTAATGAAAACTAGCAAGCAACTACAGGATGTGTTTTCCCCCGAGCCAGAACCCGCCACGACTATGCGAACCCCTCAAATTAAAAAACAAAATTAAAAAATACTCTGCCGCTGCATCTCCACTGTCCTTCTGGCTCTCATTTGTATATTGCGGCAGCCACAGTAGAACAGCAGTCCCACACGAAGTGGGGACGGACCGCGCTTCTGCGTGTGTGCGTGTGTATGCCATGAATCCTGTCTTGCCTGGAAATCGAAACGGACGCATACCAGTGGTCTCAAAGAATAGTGAATTTGCGGGGGCAGACCTTATTAAACCACACTTTCTCGGAATTAAACAGCAACTCACAGCCACGGGATACACTACTCCTACAACGGCAGCAGCGATACAGTCAGCAGTACAACAGCAGTACAGCAGCAGCAGTCTAACAGCTGTCGAACAGCAGTGGTCCAACAGCACCAGCGAGCCACGTTCTGGACTTTGTGGCAGCGACGGTGCTTTCGTGTTTGTGTGTGTGCATTGTTCACCACCTGGAGGAGATGTAAACTACAGAAGCAGCAGTAAGTTTTCACGCCCAATTTTGTACGTCAACCACACATCGTCGAGCCTATCCCGCCATACACATGCACAATAACGCCTGGTAGCGTTCCCCTCATTCAACTTGCGACACACCCGGGAGGTCGAGTCAACCCCATTCCGAACGGGGACCTTGAAACCTTGGAAAATTTCAGCTCCAACGTAATGTCCGATCCCCGCCAGGTATATTGTCTTGTGTGTTTCTCGTTTTTTTTTCCCCCGCGAGGTGAAAAGGTCGGAATCCTGTTTCATAATACGCTCTGGTGACACGGCCACATAGTAACAGTCCCGGGACGTCTTTTCACGCGTGCGAAAACCGTAGCGCGCCGGGGGGCGTGTAATAGAGTAGTTTGTTTTTGGCACTGTAGTCTAAAACACGTACTGGACGTTCCTCGTTCCTGCGCATGACTGAACGCCCGCTCACGCGGTGGTCCTGGCGCAGGTGTTGCGCGTCTACGCGAGACCGTCCCGTCCACCGTCATCGGTAAGGACCAACGGAAGGCCCAGCGGAGGCAGAAATTCTCCGCCTCCTCGGATTTTCCACCCTGGCTGCAGGTCATCTAAGCTAGGCGCGGCCTCTCAGAGAGACCACGGCTTCGCGTTTGTCAATACGGACTTCAGCGAGGTGCGCTGTGAATGGTTTATGAATGCTACTCGTATTAATACCCGTACACTGGTAGTCTATAGCAGATGGGAAACCGGTCTCTCTGGGCGCAACAGGGGTTCCGTTAGCCGAAATATTAAATATGCTGTTAACAGTGCACAAGATGCTACGCCCGTACAAGGCCTATCTCTTCGGGGACCATCAAAAACTTTTCGAGTCCTTCATTCATGCGTGGTATACAGTACAAGCGTTTGTGTAGTGTAGGAGGGGTGGTCAGTCAAAGGGCCAAACCGCGGTCTCCTACAGACCAGGGGTATTTGCTGTGAATCGCTGTACTGCCGTAGTGGGGGTATAAGTGGCAGCTGCGGTGCTGTTGGAGTGTACAGTTTGTGTTGCTGAGGGTGTACCCCGTTCTAAAGATAGTGCCAGACACACACCTAGTGGTATAGACTAGCAGCAGTATGATATGTAGCAGTAGTAATAGTAGAAGTAGTAGTAGTAGCAGCAGTAGTAGTAGTAGTAGAAGTAGTAGTAGCAGCAGCAGCAGTAGTAGTAGTACTGTAGTAATGGTAGTGGTAGTGGTAGTATTCAAGAAGCGAGACAGTTTGTACGTGTATTGCCCCCGTGGGGGTGTGAACGTCTGACACCAACCTCTTCAGCCGGCCCCCTTGCACCCGCCCTCCACCCGCCCCGCCCAATCGCTTTCCCCCCCCCATGCCCCCATCAACCGTCACCCTTGCACCCGTCCTCCTCTCGCCACGCCCAACCTCCCCCCCATCCCCCCTTCCCAACATTATAGGGATGCGGTCTATGGTAATATAAGGTCATACGACTATGGCCATGCATGATAATGAGTATACTCCCCCCCCCCCCTCTCCCCCTTTCCCCCACGATCGTGCCCCCCCCCCGCCCTCCCCGCTCAACTCTCTTCCCCTTCCCCCCGCTCTGGTTTGCGTTCGAGGGCTGTTTAGACCTCTGCCAAGGTTAGGCACGATGGATACAATATGCTGGACATTGGATTCTAACCCTAACCCTAACCCTACCGCCTAGACAATTCCTCGAAAACATGTACATAATGACGAGTTATTGTCATGTGAATTGTAAAGGCTGAACAACCCTAACTCTAACCCCGGCCTCCTGGAAAAGTCACCAGAAAGTATATTGTGACGAGCAGTTACTATACGTAGTCTGAGGTGTCAACTACTTTGTCGAACCTACGCAAAATAGTAACGAAAGTACCCGCGCTGGCGTGTACGTTTCCACAATGATTGTTCAGGTCGCGATTTCCGGAACGCGAGTTCGTTCGCTCGGACGCACGAGACGCGGAGTTTCCAGACAGAAGCTTTGAACTCTCGGTGGACAAGGGGATCTTTGACAGCGTCACGCAGGTGCCTCAGGGGCGGACGGAGGCGGCCAGGTACGAGGGTCCACGTGTGTCTGTGCTGCGGGATACATCGTTTCTGTGACGGGGGTTGTGGTGGTGCTTGTGGTGGCGGTGGCAGTGGTGGTGGTTTTGGCGGTGGTGGTTTTGGCGGGGGTGTCGGCGAAAAGTAATGCAAACTTGGTCAAGGACTGACGGCGGCAAGGGAGCACGCAAGCAAAACTACTAATAGGGGGGGGGGGCGTACTCATGTTGTGCTTGCCTTAGTCATTTGACCATTGACCACGTATCCCTTTCGAGGCGGAGCAAAAACGGCGGGGGGATACTCATTGTCATGCATGGCCGTAGTCGTATGGCTATATACACAAAGCGCCGTGAGGTGTTGGGCGAGTCGCACGAAGGTTGAGCTGCATTATACCAAGAACGGCTTTTCAGACGGGTTTTCTTGCATATAGATGACAGCGTTAATGCTTTGATTTATTTTCTGGTGTGGCCACTTCCAGAGACAGCAATGAGCTCACTGTGTAACTGCGTCGTGGGTGCTTTACTATATACCACACTACGTGACACGATCATACCCGTTGTGCGGAGTTGAGGTTCTTCCCGCGCAAAAAGGATCTAACTCGACCGCCAGCCGTAGTGACCGAAACAAAATAAACCGGTACCCTGGCTGTCGAGCTCACACAGTCAGAGGCGTGCTATACAGCGTCGTCGCCAACGGACACCAACCCAACCTTTGTGTAGATACGAGGTATATGATATGGGGCGGGGGTGGGGCGTACTCATTTTCCGCTTACTATACTAGTTGTCATTTGACCATTCACCACGCACCTATTTCGAGAAGAAGCATATAGGGGGATAGGGGGGGGGGGGGGGTGAAGTTGGCCCCCCCCTCCCCCCAGCTGGGGTGTCCAACAACCATTATCCCATTGTCCCGCTCGATGGCCGACCATCACAGCCCTCTCGCTCTTCCCACGGATGACCGACACCAACCACACCATCGCGCTCCCCGCGGATGACGAACCCCCTCTCAGCCGGACGACCGACCCTCGTTACCGTCTCCCACCCCCGCCAGATGACTGACCTTCACTAACCCCGTTCCTCCCAGCATGACCGATCACCATTCACCCCCCTCCCCCTCAACCGTCGTTGCCATTATCTAGGGAGTTCCTGGGGGAAGCTGCACGCGTGCTTGCCCCGGGCGGTAAATACGTCATGTTCAGCGCCTTCAGAGACGATGGCATGGGGCGCAAGGACCTGAAAGAAATCCTCTCGCACCCGGGGTTCATGGGCGTGGAGGTGAACAATCATTCCGCGTGCGTGCGTGTGTACGTTGCGGTGCCATCTGCTTACGTTTTCTTTTTCTTTGTAGTCCTGTCTTGAGCTTTAGCTTGGGAATATACCATCGATCCGCACCCGCGCTCACATTTACACGTGTTTTGTTGTTGTCCCTTAGCTTGGTTGGAAAATTCTGGTACAATGAAGGCCGCGACTTGAGAGAGCGGTGCGCCATCCCAATTGCTGAATTACAGAGTGATCATAACCTACCATGGTGTACAAACAGAGTAATCAGCACCTAGTATGGTGTGTAAACAGAATAATCAGGACCTACTATGGTGTGTGAACAGAGTAATCAGAACCTACTATGGTGTGTAAACATAGAGGGGCACTGCGGTGTTTTGGGTCCATCGTGGGTTCTGATTACTGTGGCCCTCTGTGATAGTTACCAGGTATTTCGCTAATCTGGAATTTCTCTTAAACAGCAATGAATACTATACTACTGTAGCACAGGTTTTGTAAATAGCATGTCCGTACCAAACAATTTGGCGTCGCTTGAATGGGCGTTTCTGTGACATCGAGCTCTCCGGAATCGTGCCCTCCCCCCTGTATGCTATTGATGGGAAACCTGCGGGTTTGTGCCCCTTGACTGACGGCCCCCCTACTGTACACTAATCCTAAGAAAAATTAGCAATCGGAACCAAACATCGTGCGTAAACATAAAGGGACACATGGTGTTTGGGCCCTTTGCGGGCTCTGATTACTAGGTAATACTACTAAGTATGTATTAGCATGTATTAGTATGTATTGCTATGCCCCCGCCGTACTAACACTAATAGGCCGCGGTATGACCGCTTGACGGACCGCACGTCTGCACTAAACCCACTATCTAAAGATGCTACAGGTCAGAACACCGCGGTTCGACGGCTTGACGGACCATCCCCCACACTGAAACTAGTACACACAGATGCTACAGGTCGGAAGATCGTGGCTTGACCGCTTGATTAACCGCACCTCTACACTTTTACTAGTATATCTAGTGTACGAAAATGGTACAGGTCGGAAGACCGCGGTTTGACAGCTTGACCGAACGCACCCCTGCACTTTAACTAGTATACTTGGCAACTAGTATACAAAGATGCTACAGGTTAGAAGACCGCGGTTTGACCACTTGGCTGGCCTTCCCCCACACTAAAACTATAATATTAAGGAACAAATAGGCCGTGACGTGCCCCAAGATGCCAGGGCAGCTCATGGGTCGGGTCAAACCTCAAGGGTCGGGTCGGGCCGGAGTCTGCTGAGCCAACCCGACGACCGACAAGATTTTGGAAACCTCGTGACCCGACCCGACCCGATCCGGGTCTGTAGGTTTTCGAATCTCATGTCGCTGGTCGAGTTCACCTCAACCCACGGGACGAGTTGTCTCGACCCACGGGTTCCACCCGCGGATCCAGCCCGTTGGTTGACGCTCCAAAAACAAATGCACCTTCATGTTTACACCTCTCCGTAGTATGCAGCCTGGCTGCAGTGGGTATCGATGGACGCCAACATGCGTGTATAGATTTGGTGGTGTTTTAGTTGGCACCAAATGATTACAATTAACAGTATAGAGGTGAAAGAGGCCGTGTACTCTCGATGAGGAACAAACCACACAAACTCAACGAAATCAGACAAGGAATACTACTATTACGGGGGTCCATAGTTAATAGGACCAAATTTTGTTTGTAAAAATAGGTAAATATGTAGGTCTTTATGTACACCATAGGTCCTATTAACTATGTACCCCCGTAATAATAGGAAACAGAAATATGACGGCTTGACTGACACCCCCTAAACTATATCCCGTATATCGGGGAGCCAAATATGCTAAGAGACTGCGGTTTCATAGCTTGACTGACCGCTCGCCTGGTACACTGCAACCAGTATAACGAAAAGAGACCTTGACGAGCACAAGCAAACGATCTCCTATCATATTTCCGCGGGTAGGGGCGTATGGGGTGTGGGCGGGAGGGGGCGGGGGGGAGGAGGAGGAGGGTCGGAATTTGTACGGAAACAAGTAACGGCTGTGTACCAGCATTGTTCGCCACTCTGGCCGGGAATTCAATGGATACCGCTCCGACCAGATATACAATCCCGGTGTAGACTGCAATACCACATCCAAACGGTCATTATACTCCCAGCGAGGATGATGTACGATATAAGCTGCTTGCCTCGCTTGCAGATGATGTAATACCCGTCCTAGGGTGGCACGGGTAAGCGTAGCGCCTATTCGCAATCCGAGGTTAATATATATATATTGTCCCTCATTATCACTGAAAGAGCCGAGAGACGAGAGACGGTGCCTATCCCTAATCGTAACCGTAGATAGGCCCTCGCTGGGGAAGGGGGGGGGGGGGCGTTGATCGTCGATGCTCGGAGTTCGTTCCGACATAAGACTAAGCGTCAACAGAATATCGACAACCGCTGTGTGCCTCTTCAATATGAAACGAAGACTCCGGTCGGTCGGTCAGTCGATCGGTCAGTCTGTTGTTGCCTCTTTCTTGCGATCCACACCACAAACACTTTTATTTCGTTGTTTGTCGTGTGCTCTTATTGGGACTTTGTACCTTCTACAGAGAGTATTCATTGGTTGGACTTTGAAACAAAACTCGTGCATAGTATCGAAAGCTGTTTTCTCTCGCTCCGGTGGGAATTCAGTGCCCACGGAGAGGTGTGGGGGGGGGCAGTGTGATGGCGGGGGGAAGGGGGGGGGTAAGCGAAACATATTTCGTGCCTGTCATGTTGGTTGAGCGTTTGACGAGGGCTTGAAGCCGATCGCCAGAGCGCTCGTACCTGTGGCAGCGGTAGTGGCAGTAGCAGAGCAGTAGCAGGAGAGTATAGGGTGTGTACAGCAGTATTGTACCGTACGAGTAGCGCTTTTAGGCTGGTGACTTATTGAACTTCCGGAATGTTGAACTGGTGGTGGGGTGTGACGATGAAGTGCAAATGGTTCGCGCGTCGGAAAGAGAAGATTCACTACTCTATGGTCTGTGTATTTCGGGGCAGACTATACATCCCTGACCTACTGCATGTACTCTGGGCGCGATCTGTTGTGCATGATGGTATATCGATCCGATTTTGTGAAGAAAGTGTTTTTTCAGGTTGAACTACTGTTGAGGTGGTGAAGTGTGGGCGGTGCGAAAGTGCTGCTGCCGCCATGTCGGCAAGCTGAAAAACTGTCGCCATGTTGAAGCGCTCAAGTACTGTCACCATGTTGAAGTTTCGAAGTACTGTCATCAAGCCACGTCGACGTGTTGTACTGCTGTCACCAAGCCATGTCAATGTGCTGAAGTACTGTCACCACGATGAAATACTGCCAAATGTCGGGTTGTTGACATACTTCCGCCGTGTGTTGGTGTATTGAAATGCTGTCGCCATGTTGAATTGTTGAGTTTCTGTCGCAATGTCGACGTGTCGAAAGAAGTATTGCTACCATCTTGAAGTGTTGATGTACTGTCGTCAAATAGACGTGATGACTTGCTGTCGCCAATTTGAATCGTCGAAAGACTGTCACCCTATTGAAGTGGTGGATTACTGCCGTAGCCTCTGTTCTTCTCGGCGCCTTAGCGATAGCCCTCCCGCGAAGCATTGCATTCTTCACTCAAGCATGGGTTTTAAAATCCGTTAGAAGAGTCAGTTAACGTTCTGCAAGTACTGCTGTATGACTAAGTGTTCTCACGGTATACTCTCGTAGACGAGGTGGGTGAGAGATGGGATGGTTTGGGGGGATGGGTGGGAGAAGAGAGGGTCAAAAGACACGAGACCGCTAAATGAGCGGCGGGATGGATTTGATGAGAGACGAGACGGTTAAAAGAAGCAGACGGATGGTCGAGAGGATGACCGGACGGTGGAGACATTTGGTGGCCAAGAGAGGCATCCCATCGGTTCGCATCAGTGGCCATCACTACCGCCGGCTGGTTTGAGATATGTACGAGTACTCTACAGAAGGGAGAAACACTAGTGGCGCATATTTGCCGTAGTATTGTTGGTAAATGATCTCCGGGCCGTTGTGACTGTGCACGCGTAAAATAGTACCCCGGGGGCGTTTACTACGTGGCCGGGTCGTTTTCCGGAAATATATCTCGGGCATTTTGGTCGCCTAGAGCGATACAAGCAGAAGCAAACGAAAACACGCACGCCTCTCACACATTGGGGGGGCAAGTGTAGATTTGGTGCATGAAATACCGTAGTGGCGGGGCGTTGCGGTCGCAGGTGATTCGCGCCCAAATTACGATGTGGGCGTTTGACTCAGGAGCAGTGGCGGGGGGGGGAACTGATATTGGAGCTGATACTTGAGAGCAATGACTGAACGTTTGCCTCATCGATACTACGTAACCTGTGCTGTGTCTTATCTGGTCATCCGTAAGCGAGCCCATTCTGATCGCGTAAGCATCAACACGAGCTGATGTATATATGTGCACGAAATCCCAACACATGAAAGAACGAAGTCGTTCGATGATACCAGCAAATCAATGTGAAATGTTGTACGTTATAAACATGTTTGGTCATCTGTCCTCGACTATTTTTTGTCTGTGTTGCTGTTGCGCAGCACATGTACCCACCTAGATGCCAAAATTGTTATGCCAACCACGTCCTTGCCTACTTCGGAAACAGCTACATTCCCCCCACTCGAAACGGCTTGCTAGCTCCGACCGGGGCGTCTCCCCACACCAATGAACGAGGAAACGAGCACTCCATGCCCGGGGCATTTTTTAGTTTGCGTTTGACGAGGGGGCTTTACTCGGGATTAGGCTCCTTTTCGCTACAAACGGCATCCGTAAGGCTTTTACTAGCATTATTGTGGCTTTTGGCCACTCTCTGGCCAATAATATAGTACCCGTTCGATATGATGTTGACATCACACTCCGAACGTGGATTACAATATTGTCCAGGGCGGAACGGTAGAAATTATAATGTGGCGTGGGAATCAAAAAGGAAAAGTAATGATTGTGTACGCACTGGGTATGTAAAGTAGTATGGGCCCACGAAGAAGACATGACACATCCTGCACATCCTGGTCAGAACGCCACTCTTCTGTTTGGGTGGACACCAATTTATTTTTGATAAATACCGATATTGTGCAACAGTGAGTTATATGCTACACTAAAGGTTTAACGAATAGACTTCGCTCGAGGTTGGTCAAAAGGGTACATGGTGTCACAAGAAGGTTTAGAGCCTTACCCAGGTTACACTCGGATTACGAAGGCATGTCGTGTTGGCGGGCCCGTACTATTGTGCTATCAATAGTACACTAGGCGCTTGCTGTAGTCACCATCACGCTCCTTTGCAATGACGGCTGCTGGTATGCGTTTAGTGGAAGTCACTGTATATCACGCGATTTGCATCATACTACAGCCGATAGAGGACCCCTGTACTATAACCTACCCGTATGTGACTAATAGCAAAAGGAGCACTGGGAACGACAGGCTGATATTTACGTAACGTAAGAATTTCGGGGCATCGTCACAGTGAAGTCACAGAACATAACGAGCATAAAACACGCTTGACCTCGGACGGAAGAGCCCAAGCCTGAAAACAAACTTTCCTCTTTCTTCTTACGCGTAGATGTCTTCCGCTGCATGTTTTTATGCACTTGAAAAATAGCGGCTTAAGAACCATCTCAAAACTCCACTCGGGCTGGTTAGTAGGTTACGAACGATGCATATTTACACATGTGGGTACGTGGTAATGCACAACAACCCCTGAGGGTGTATGAACGTGTGGCTATGTATGTGCATATGTATGCATGTGGACGTCAGGGGTTTCAAAACCCGCCGTCGTTTGGCTCGGCGTTCAGCCGAACAATAAAATAAGTAGAGAGGGGGAGGTAGGTAAAAATACGCTGCTCTCTGCGCGACTCGTGTATCGGTTTTCAGGTGAACAGGCAAGACAACGTAATGGCGGCTACGAAGAACGGGCAAGAAGTTTTTCGCGCGGCTCGTGTGTCGGTATTTCGCGGAAAAGAAGGGGTATTGGTGGTTTGATAAAGAGGCCACTAAGACCCGTCATTATCGAAGTACATGAATCCAAATTGTTCCCGCTATTTTAAAATAACACAGGCGAACAAGTGGAAAAATAGGATTGTTTTTCCCTAAATCGAGAAAATGAAAAGAGGGCAAAGCATCCAGGATACTTACCAGCCATTCCTCTCTATTTAGAAAAGAAGCAGGAAAATGCAGGAGGATAAAACGTTCGTCGATAATAGCGTCCCTAAGCTTCTTGCTGGGCGATTCGTGTGTCGTTGTTTCGAGAACATGCAAGGCGTTGGTGACTACGCAGATATTGAGTACCAGAGCTGCTTTTCGCACGACTCGTCAGACGGTCTCATGCATACAAGCAGGTGGTAGCGGCTGTATAGATTGGGTGGCTATCAATAGAATGTTTGCTGCGCGACTCGTGTACCGCTTTTCGCGGACATGCAAGAGGTTAACGGCTAAGGTAGACATGAGTTGATATCCGCCTCCTGCGTGACTCGTGTGACTGTCGTTTACGATCAGGCAAGCTGCTTACAGCTAGATATAATTTGAAACTACTGTACCTCCTGCGCGGCTTGTGTGTCGGTGTTTCGCTGAGGCAGACGGAATACAAAAAACTTAGAGCACAGTACATTCAGCAGGCATTGCTCATCGTCGTTCAAGGCTCCGCCATGATAACGGGGACATTCGACACAAGAACATATTCACGCATTGATCAACGGCAGCATTTTTCACACTGGTGTTTTTTCGATGGGCAATAGCATCATTCGAATCTTCTCACGCACAAACACTTCTCTTTATGGTCCCTAACTTGATGGTCCCCATTTCGCGTCCAACAAAATACGTACGAAGCAAACAGCACGATACGAGACGATCGATCTACTCCCACCCCCATTCTCCCCCAGACCACACACGTGCACACCACACCCACACCCCTCCCTTCACCCCGAATTCCCTAACACCCCGACAACATCACTGTTTCAGCCCCGACATACGCAATTTGAACCCATCTCCAGGCGATCTTTGCTTTAGTGAGTTTTACGTGCTAAATACTCAGCGACTTGAGCATAACAGTTTTTACACAAACGTGCGCAACGAAGACCACGAAACACTAATAGACATCACCCACCATAGCACACTAAGAAGCACAGCGCAGACAGCAACTCAAACGAGCGAGAACAAAAAAGTTGACGGAGAAAACAATTCCCACGGTGCTCGTCCCTCCGAACCCTTCTCGTGCATGCTACAAAACACAGCGTAACGCACAGCAAGCAAACACGGGACATGACTCTGACTAAAAAAAACCGTGTTCCAAGCAACCCTCGCAAAACATCCGACCCGTTTTCCTGTTTAAAACGCTTAGGACCTACTTGACTCACAACTATACGCCGTTCGTATATATCTGTGCTTTATGCCATATCGGATAGGTAGGTGCCGGCATTTGGGTTTACTCCGGTTGACACAAGGTCATAGAGCAGATCTCCTTGTTCCCGTGACCCCTCTCTCCTCCCCTGGTTTCGGTCTGACCTATGTTTATGAGCCGGACATTGATGAGCTCGACAGGCATCGACTGTTTTCGTGTCGAGTTACGTGTATCCAAGCTATAGAAATCACGCACGATGCGCTAACTGCGTACCACAGTGTGTACCAGACAGTACGACACGAAAGATCAGCAGAATGAACAGATCGTTTTCAAGCTATTCCCCCATACACAGCAAAGCCCCAACGTGATAGTGGCCTAGGAGGAGGGTACCTCCCACAGAGGTATTGACAATAAAACGAGTGCACGTTATTGTACTATTCAACAAAAGGAATGCACAACGAGACCTGATATGACGTACCAGTAAGCTGAAAATATTCCAGAGTGTCATCAGCGGACGCCAACTGCCATATCCTCAATAAAACAGCATAGCGTGATAAGGACTTATCAGAAGGGTACACCCCATATTTATCTACTAATAGCAGTGTACTTAACCGACGCTGGCCATACACATTTTGCTCGAAACGCACACATATAATGTGCCAGGTAGCCCATTCGCGTAGCAGGAGGGAGAACCCTAAAGGAAAAACATCCAGTACAGAACGACGCTCACCACGTGTACTACTCTCCACAAAAACAATTCCGTTGCGTACACGGAGCACCAAGTACTGTCGTGCGTCGAGTAGCCTTCACTGTCTAGGTCCTTGCTCTTGGAGCAGACTGTGTCATTACCGAGGTCGTTGTTCCACTGCGAGAGCATAGCCCACCCGGCATCCCCGTACGCCGAGACAAAGGTGGGCACTGTGGGCATACGTGGGCTCCGCGGAGAGTCGACGCCTTCGACCTCCGCCGAGTGCTGCAGGCTGCGGTTGTCCCCCGTGTCCCGGGCGACCTGGTTGGCAATCTGATGGTGACGGTCGACGTCCTGGTTGTCGTGGCGGTCGCCGTGGTGGTTGTGGTGGCGATACACGCACAGGACGCGGCATGCATCGCCTGACGAGATGGTCGTCACGCTGGGGTTGTGCCGTACCAGACCGGTGCTCAACCCAATGCCCCCGTAGGTCGAGATAAAGGTGGGCACTGCGAGCATACGTGGGCTACGCCGAGAGTCGATGCCTACGACCTCCGCCGAGCGCTGCAGCCTGCAGGTGTCCCCCGTGTCGTGGGTGTCCAGGTTGGCAATCGTGTGGTGAAGGACGCCGTCGTGGTCGTCTTGACGATCGTCGTAGTGGTTGTTGTGGCGATACACGCACAGGACGCGGCATGCAACGCATGCCGAGGCAGTGGCCACGCTGCTGTTGTGCCGTACCAGAACCGTACGTAGCCCAATAGCCCCATACGCCGAGGCATAGGTAGCACATGTGGGTATGCGCGGGCTCCGCGCAGCGTCGACGCCTAGGACATCCGCCGAGTGCTGCGGGTTGGGGTTGTCGCCCGTGTCGTGGGTGTCCTGGTTGGCATGCTCCGGGTGACGGTCGCCGTCATGCTCGTCGTGGCCGTCGTCGTGGTCATCGCGGGGGCGATACACGCACAGGACGCGGCATGCATCGCCTGCCGAGGCGCTGGCCACGCTGCTGTTGTGCTGTACTGGAGCCGTGCGTAGCCCTATGTCCTCATACGTCAAGACAAAAGTGGCCCATGTAGGTATGCGCGGGCTCCGCGCAGCGTTGATGCGTTGCACCTCCGCTGCGTGCTGCAGACTGCGGTTGTCCCCCGTGTCGTGGGTGTCCTTGCTGGAATGCTTGAGGTGACGATCGCCGTCCTGCTCGTCGTGGCCGTCGTGGTGGTGGTTGTGGTGGCGATATACGCACAGGGCGCGGCATGCATCGCCTGCCGAGGCGCTGGCCACGCCGCAGTTGTGCTGTACCGGAGCGGTGCGTAGCTCAATGCCCGAGGACGACGAGACAAAGGTGACCCACGTGAGTATGCGCTGGCTCCGCGCAGCATCGACGCCTAGGACCTCCGTTAAGTGCTGCAGGCTGCAGCTGTCCCCTGTGTCAACGGTGTCTTGGTTGGCAATCTCGTGGTGAAGGACGCCGTTGTGGCCGTCTTGACGATCGCCGTGGTGGTCGTGGTGGCGATACACGCACAGGACGCGGCATGTATCGCCTGTCGAGGTGCTGGCCACGCTGCTGTTGTGCTGTACAAGAACCGTACGTAGCTTAATAGCCCCGTACGCCGAGGCAAACGTGGAACATGTGGGTATGCGCGGGCTCTGCCCAGAGTCGACGCGTTGCATCTTCGCCGGGTGCTGCAGGCCGCAGTTGTCCCCCGTGTCGTGGGCAGCCTTGTTGTCAATCTCGGAGTAACGATCGCCGTCCAGCTTGTCGTGGCCGTCGCCGTGGTGGTCGTGAGGGCGATACACGCACAGGACGCGGCATGCATCGCCTGCCGAGGCGCTGGCCACGCTGCTGCTGTGCTGTACCGGAACCGTTCGTAGCCCAATTCCCCCGTATGCCGGGAAAAACGTGGCCCATGTGGTTATGCGCGGACTCCGCGCAGCGTCGACGCGTAGGACTCCCGCTGAGTGCTGCAGACTGCGGTTGTCGCCCGTGTCGTGGGTGTCCTGGTTGGCATGCCCGGGATGACGGTCGTCCGTCTCGTCGTGGCCGTCGCCGTGGTGGTCGTGGGGACGATACACGCACAGGACGAGGCATGCATCGCCTGCTGAGGGGCTGGTCACGCTGCAGTTTTGCTGTACCGGAACCGTGCGCAGCCTAATGCCCCCGGACGCCAAGACAAAGGTGGCCCATGTGGGCTTGCGCGGGCTCCGCGCAGCGTGGACGTCTCGGAGCTCCGCGCAGTGCGGCGAGATGGGGTTGTCTTTCGTGTCGTGGGCAGCCTTGTTGTCAATCTCGGAGTAACGATCGCCGTCCAGCTCGTCGTGGCCGTCGCCGTGGTGGTCGTGGGGGCGATACACGCACAGGACCTGGCATGCATCGCCTGCCGAGGCTCTGATTACGCTGCGGTTGTGCTGTAATCGAACCGTGCGTAACTCAATGCCCACGGACGCCGAGACAAAGGAGGCCCATGTGGGCTTGCGCGGGCTCCGTGCAGCGTGGACGTCTCGGAGCTCCGCGGAGTGCTGCGAGATGGGGTTGTCCTTCGTGTCGTGGGCAGCCTTGTTGTCAATCTCGGAGTAACGATCGCCGTCCAGCTCGTCGTGGCCGTCGCCGTGGTGGTCGTGGGGGCGATACACGCACAGGGCGCGGCATGCATCGCCTGCCGAGGGGCTGGCCACGCTGCTGCTGTGCTGTACCGGAACCGTTCGTAGCCCAATTCCCCCGTATGCCGAGACAAAGGTGGCCTTTGTGGGCTTGCGCGGGCTCCGCGCAGTGTCGACGCGTTGCACCTTCGCTGAGTGCTGCAGGCTGAGGTCGTCTCCCGTCTCGTGGGTGTCCTTGTTGGCATGCTTTAGGTGACGGTCGCCGTCGTCGTTGTACCCATCCGCGAGCTTTTGGATTCCGATCTGAACGTACTCCATGAGGCTTTCGCTCTCGAGGATAGTATCCCGTAGGCTACGAATGGGGTCGACGTCCTCGTTCTCTGACGGAAGGTGTGAGAGTGGGCCTTTCTTCTCGTCACCATCGCTGTCCTTACTGTGACGGTGGTTGCGGTCGTTGTGTCGGTTGAGGCCGTTTTCGTGGGGGTGGAGGTCGCTGTCGTGGTGGTGCTTGTCAATCTCGTCGTCGTTGACGCCCAAGACGTGAGGCATAACGTCCTTGTGCAGGTTGCATGTCGCTGGCTTGACCTCGCTCTCCTCGTATTTCTTCATGAAAGACACAGAGAGCAGAGGGCGCGAGAGCAGGGACGAGGGGGGGAGGGAGGGGAGAGGGAGGGGGGAAGGAGAGAGAGAGAGAAAGACACGGGTAGAGAAAGGAAGACGTAAATTTAAGACAGAAATAGAGAGTGAGGGAGTGGTTGAGACAGAGGGTGAGAGGGCGAGTGAAACAGAGGGGTAGGGATGGCGAGAGCGAACGAACGATATATGTATACATACAGTATGAAAGTAAAGGAGACCGAGGGAGATGGTCGGCCTGCTTGATCCAGCCATCAGAGAAACAAAAGAGAACACGATCAAACATTTGACATGCCTACACCCAACGGTATGGATGCTGCCGTATCCACGTCGTGCCGAAATGGGTTCCGTGCAACAAGGTAGTAGAGTACCACGGAAGGTGGTACTCGTTGTGAGCGGAGGTTGGGCATACGCCAATCCGTTTTACGAAATTGATTGACCCATTACGAACTGCAAAATGTGAGTGAAACGTGTCCACCAGAAAAATGGCATGCAAACCACATTGCAAAGTGCTACAGTTGGATTAGCTTTGTAGCTCTACAAGGCAGTAGAGCTCACTACGTGTTCCATCAAAAAATGATTGACACACACTGTGTACGAGACGAAGGGACTAAGGCTAACCAATGCTTGCTTCGAACGTTGACGTGTTAATCAAATCCGGTGTAAGCTGCATTCCTGTACGAATTATACGATACAACTGGCACGTCGTGTTTTTTACGCAATTTAAAACAGATTGCACGATCTCCTACAGCAGTAGAGTAGCTGGTACAGGTACGACTGTATAATGTGTCAAAGTATGGCGTTTGGCAATTTGACATGATGAGAGCTCGAGCAGTACGTCGTACGAGTGCTCGTAGAGGGTACGTTAATAATATCGTGTATTATGTCCCGAACCACGAACTGCAATACAGAAACCGACGGTCGATTGTGACCTTTGGTGGTAAATGTGATTAAATACAATCGTACTGGAAATAGAGGTAATTATTTATCGGCAAGACCAAATGGATACACTTTTTATCCAAAGGGGCCGATACGGCACTTGGGTAGAAAAGGAAGATCCTGATTTTTGTAACGATCCCTAAAGCGGGGAAAGGAAGTGGGCGCGAAACAAAGAATCGAATATATACAGCGACCAAAGATACAAAAGTGCCAGTAGAACGGCAACAACAGTAGTGCCGCTGCCAGCCGCTATCGCCTGATATTGGCAAGCAGGAGGATCATGCGGACAAGCTAGTAACACAACAGCTAGCTGCAGCAGCAGTAGCAGGATAAGCAGCAGACTGCTGCAATAACGTGCAGCAGTAGCATCACGGCAGAAAAGGCGAGGGCCTGCTTCGAGTATGAGTTGCTGCTGATAAACAATGGTGCGCTCAATACCAGCCTGCTGGCGTAACCGCGCCCGAGCATTACGCTCAATGCACGCCCGGAGCCCAACTTGGACGCTTGGCGAACAGGCCGCGGAGATCTTGCTCGTACCGCCGTGCTGCTACGCTGCTGCTGTGATACTGCTTATGCGTCTGCTGCTGCTGCTACTGCTGCGTTGGGTGTGCGGGAAGATCTTGCCTGTATATGATTATGCGACTGGTGTGGAGAGAGCCAAGAAGTGAATAATAGAGTAGTGATGGAGTGGGCGCGGGCGGGGGGGGGGGGGGCGTACTCATTTGTTGCTTGCCTTAGTCAAGGCTTAGTCTTTAACCATTGACCACGCATCCCTTTCGAGACGGAGGGGGGTCGGTGATAGTCGCTTCTCCTCTTCATATCTGGCACAACCCTCTCTGGTTTATCCCGGTAGCGCGCCAGAAAAGCGTCGGATTTCTCTTCTGGGTTCTCGCTCCGTGATTTGAGCACGCTCGCACATTTGTTAAGACAAACGGAGAAGCCGGCAGGTTGGACGAGTTCGCAAGCTGTATCCCCGGTCGATATAGATTGCATATACTCATCGTACGTTTCTTTGTACAACCCAGCGATAAAATGTTACATATGTGCAAACTATCCTACAAGATGTCTTCATTTAGGGACGTCTAAAAAACACCCTGTCGTACCTGGTGCTTATTCATTTTTCCACTCGGGGATGCAATAAAATCATGCAGCTGCAGCAGCTGCTGTTTTTGTTGACACTGGCGTTGGGTGCGGGAAGATTGTGACAAGAGAACTGCTGTAGACGATGAGAAAACGGCTGTGAAGCGTGTGGGGGTGTGTGGGTGTTGGTGGGTCTCGGTCGGATAGCCTCTTCGTGCCTGGCACGGGACTGACGGTCTATTTAGACACCGGTACGGACTTGCACGCTTTCACAACAAACCACAGAACGATACTCGTACCATATACTTGTACTTCTCTGGTGAGTTGGGGTCTCGGTCCCTGGTTTGGGCACGCTCAACAGGCAAAACCAACCATAAAGCCGGCACGTTTGCAAAGTTTGAAAGCCCTTTTCAGCAGTTATTGATTGTTGTATTCGCCCGCGAACAGTATGGTGGTTTGACCCTAACAAGGTCGACTCATTTCTTTGTTTTGGAGCGGTTTTCGAATGCTGTTCGTGTTTTTCACAGATTGACCCGCGTGAGACCCTCGCCTAAAAAACGAAATCTTCGAGGAAACTTGTTTCAATTTTTTATTTTTCGATTCGGATATGCAATCTGACCAAACCGTATAATAAATGGACCTGAATTTCAACTTAATTAATTCGTACTGAAAATCGAGTTAACTTATATATTTTCCGTCGTCGGGCACACGAAATGGGATCATCACACAACGTACAAGAGTGGCTTTGCCGCGGCGGGCGGGCCCCCGCTTACATGCTCGTTACGATCGAGGATGTAGGCTAATCGAGGCCGTCAAAGCGATAGCACTGTGAGCACATTAATAACAATTCGTGTTTGAGTGAGCCAGCAACAACAAAACGTTCCATCCAGCACAATACATAAACTAATCGAAGAAAATGTAGTACATCGAGTTGGCTACGAACTACGTCAGAAGCCGAATTAAACGTTTCGAATATTACCACTGAGTATCGCTCTCATCTGGGTGGCTTGCTGCCTCCCCTCGTGGGCCTACTTCAAGGCGCCGCTGTTACCGTCTGGCACTTTTTCGTACAACAGAATCAACAACATTCCATACCATTAATAGGAGAACTCATAGTTCGTATACATACCGACAGCATGTCTGCTGTGTGATACGAGGTGCCAAGCAACAAAGGCAAAACAAATACGTAGCACCCAAGAAACAAAATACGAGTTCTCCTGGATTTTGAACCTGGGCCTTGTCCAGCTGAACGAAGGTATCCATGCTGCGCGTTGAACCACCTTTCATAAGTCGGAGTGAGTCCTTCAGTAAATGCGTTCTTATATATACGAGTAGACGCTTGACATCGGGACAACTACTGTTGAAAACAATCGAAATTCCGCCCCCCCCCCCCCCCCCCGAAGATGATGTGAGGCATGAACGAGAAAAAAAAGCACCGATTGGTGGACCTCATTGCTAGCTACAGTAGAGCAAATACGACTCAAATAATAATATGGTGTTAAAAGGACGCTTCGATTGCTTACACACGACCGACCCCAACATATCTGTATATTTTGTGTATCACGCGTGATTTATGATATTGTTTTCCTATTTATTCTACCTACCAGGTAAGCAGTATATAATATCATGTATCTGAGTTCGTTCGATTCTGAATTCTCATTTATATATACCAGGTAAAATATACCAGGGACACGTATGTATGTGGATGTGATTTTTGGAACATGGGCTACACCTTGTCTGATGGCCAGTAGAATCATACTGTTGTGATAGTATACTGATATTAATAGTATAATTTTTATACTTCGTATTACCAAAAGTAGTTGTGTAAGTTTCTTTTTTGTTTTCGGTACTTCCATTCGTTCTATTTTTTGTTCTTTTTGGGAGCATTGATGAGCTATCCCCAACGCCCCCAATTGTGTCTGCTACAAATGCGGCATGCAATAGCTAATGGAATGTCACCTATATGCATGCTTGATATCATACTGATCCCCAGGAAGAGTGGGAGAGCGTTGCAGAGCCAGATTTGTCTGGTGAGGGCCTAGGGCCGACGCTGGCGGTAAACATCTGTCCCGACCAACCACAGACGTTCAACAAAGGTCATTAATAATGAGGCGTTTCCGTAGTAAGAAACCAGTGGTTTCCACTTTCCTGACGAAATGATTCCAGCCGCAGTACTATCAATTGTTTCGCGAACGTGTTTGAAGAAATGGCTGCGTAAGGACAACATCAAGTAGAATGTAACTCCAGAATCATTCCTACCCTGAATCTAAGCACATACAAGGCAAGCACACAAAATCTACAAGTTTCCCGCACAAAGATTCAAGTGTCCACGCTGTTAAGAGATAGACCTTTTGCACACGTGTTCTACTAACCCCTGCCATACCGTCGACGAATGTGCTTTTTCTGTTTCCGCTGGAAACTTGATACACCCAGGAAAACAAAAGCCCAAACATCTGGCGAAAAAAACACACTCGTGAACGGGTTGGCAGGGGCTCATGTAGCACACGTACGCCAACACGTAGGACCTATCGCCAACAAACGGCTTGCACGTCCGACGCTTGAAATATTTCGGTTGATGAACTCGAAGCAGCCTGTAGCCTAGATCACACAGAGTTTCGTGTCATATGTACACACAGAGGGATCTGAGTGAGCTTGCAGAAATTCACGCAGGCTTCTGGGGGGGGACTATTTGGATTGGTGTGGAAACGCTTTTGCGGCATTGTTGGTGAAAGGGCTACCGTAAGGCCCTTTCTTCCTGTGCCCGAAAGAAATCGGACTCCGCAGACTTTAGGTCTGATTGTTTTGCCGCCAAAGATCTCAGTCCCTTCCATTTACGATCGGACTGGTTTACAGAACCTATATCGCTTCAACCTTACATAAAACCAGGGCCAGACTCGGTGAAGATATATGGTACGGTACTAAACGTTTGTGGAAGACATTATTATAGCAGTAGTTTGAGAGTAAACTTGTTTGGGCAACTATGCACCTCCGAAAGTGTCGGGACGGCTATTCGGAAAACGGCTGTGAATTGACAGTAAACATGTTTGGTATTAGTACACATCTGTACAGCAGTATCAATAGCCATAAACTTGTCACCCTCGCGGTGGAAAGCTTTGGACGCCTCGGGAAGGAAGGCAGCGATTTCATTGACCAGCTGGCAACGAGCATCATCGGAGGAACGGACGGGGGATCTCTAGCAAGAAAAGGGGTTTGTAAAGAGCATCTTTTCCAGATCATATCGGTGACCACCCAGGTCGCGATCTCGCGCCGGGTGCACCGATATAAGCTCGCCCTTCGAGACCGACAGGCCGCCAGGGGGAGAAGAGGGGGAGGGAGGACTACTTCCAATGGCGTGGGGATGGAATGTAGATACGGAGTAGGACGCAGGGCGTATAGATACATAGTCAGTGAAAATATATCTGTAAAAGGTAGTGCGTATTCAATTGAGTATACGCAAGGAAGGAGAAAAGGTTGGATAAAATTGAGGGTGTTCGACGAATTATGTTAGTTTTTTCATCTTGAATGAATAACGCCCTGCACATTGTCAGAAGGCAAATAAAAAAAAAAAAAAAAATTGTAGTGGGGATGCGTTGGAAAACGTCGAGCTTTTGACGGTAGGGAGTGCTGCTCGGGAGCGAGACACCTCGGATACAGTCGGGGTGGTAAGCAAAAACGTCGATGAAAATTCAAGTGGACGTTGTGGGGTAATAATACACCCCGGAAAATGTCGGTACGGGGCACGTCGCGCATCCTTTGCGTACATCACGATGACGACAATGACGACGGCGACCACCGCTACCATCACGAGGACAGCCACAACGATGCAGTCCACGCCAACGGTCTCCAAGATTCGTCGCAGTGCGAGACACCGAACAAACCAAATAAATCCAAGCCGAACCAAACCAACTAAAATAAAAAGTCTCCTTCGCGGCAACACACGCGCATCACTTTGTGCGTAAATATGAGGAACGATTATTCAATCGGGTGAATGCCAAACTGCAAAATGTTGATTATACATGATTGTATTATTGCTTCCAGATCAATACGAGAGTACATACAAGTACACACAAGTAGAAGTACAGGGACGTTTTAGTGAACGACACAACGTATGCGGAATGGGTTGTTATCACTTCATACACCATGTACCTGGCAACATTCTTCATGGCTTTCCTTGTTTATCTTGGGAATAAATGAGAAAACCCAGGAAACAAGGAACATCCATTTCCTACTAAATGGGTCGGTTATTACTAAAAAACACCCATGTACCCGTCAACATTTTTCCTGGCTTGCTTCATTTCTCTTGGAAAAAAATAGCAAGAAAACCGTTGCAACCGTTGCGATCACATGATGAAAATAGAATATAGGTACTTTTTTCGCCCATTTTTTTTTTTTTTCCCTTGGTTCTAGTGACCCCCCCCTCCCCCCTTCTCTCAATCTGGATGGGTTGGCGTCGAATGGCGGGGACGCGGTGTCTTTTTCCCCTGACACTAGACATGCAATGTGCAGTTCCTTCCGGCACAAATACCACATAGACCAGAAAAAACACAGACACCATGCAAACAACAGCTCCAAAACCAGACCCACCGGTGAAGTAAACACAATACAATATAATTATTTTCCCATACCAAAACACTACCCAGATTTAGAGGTGAATTTACTCAACTAACATTTTTTTTCCATACTGAAACGCAAAAACCAGCTTTAGACGTGAAACAATTGAATTAACGCCTTTTTTTTTTTTCCATTATCATAACACAAATCGCATTCAGACATGAAATTACTCTACTATTAATAATCATTTTCTTTCGATATCGAAACCCAAAACAGAAATATACATGGAATTACTCTCCTAACCGTTTGTTTTTTTCCCGTACCAAAACACAAACCAGATCTAGACATGAAACAACTCATTTATCCAGTTTTTCGCCCCCATATCCGAACCCAGACCAGACCTAAGACATGAATAAAGTGTATAGTCTCTCCCATACCATAATACCGGCTGAAACGGAACAAACGATAGACCATATATTTAGCATGAAAGTGGACCGCCTGACATGCACACACCTAGATACAGCATGGTCACCGCAACATGTTTAATTCACATCAAGGCTGGGGGCCTTGTGGTAAGATATCCGTAAAACTTTACCGTTACTGATTCCCATTGGGCGGTGGAAGCCTGGGCTGACATTATTCCTAAAATCCCCGACATTAGGTACACATACCAAGCGCTAAGTGAAGGGGAGGGGTGGATGATGCAAGCCACTAAGTCAAGATCTATTATACTCATGAAACAAACACCTTGCATTTGACCGACCACACGACCAAAGAGAAGGAGCACCAATCTGTACGTGGATATCTCAATATCTTGAAGGATAGAAGTCGGTACGAAATGTAGGGGGATTGTTGGCCAAGCTTTCGGCAGTGGAGGTCCACTCGGGAGCATTAGTGGGATAGTTACCCATGGTGAAACGTGAATATGACAGAGGAAGCGACGTACGGGGCATCTCGATGTGAGTAAGACTTTGTGTTATGCAAGCCGTCCTTGAACGTTGCATGGTAAAAATGGCCTCCCTGGAGGAAAGTAACCAATACAGCAGCGGGGCAAGAAGACAGAAGATACTATCGTGGGATGCCAGGATGGCTACCATACAGATCGCCTGAAACAAAGGTGAGGTACTTGTGTTAAGGGTGTTGAACTTGGCTCCAGACTACGAGCCCGTATTGGAGGCACTATATAGTGTGGTGCGCCGGCAAAAGAACTGCAAGACACCAGACCCTCAACGAGTACTAGGATTGGGAAGTCCCAGTAACATGAACAATTCCCACTACCGATATGAACACAAACAAGCTGGAGATATTCTTGGGCTGTAATTGAAAGAAAGACGGCGAGGCAGGGTGAATGGAGAAAGAAAGATTGGCAGGGTAAAGTCCAGATAGTGCTGATAATAGGAGTTCCTAGGGCCATGACGAGGATTGAGTCCATAAGGAAGTGCGACGACAAAGTAGGACTATACTGCATTGCAATACGAAACATAGAACGAGAGAGAGAGAACACCTTCGAGTCGTGTAAAGCCGAAAGTGAGAGCGAGTGGCAGAGGATAGAGACAGAAACATGGTCGACATGGGTTAGAAAACCAGGATGAAGAGCATGTATAGCTAGTGGGATAGCGAAACTAGGACGTAGTCTAAGCGTGAACGAAGGGAAGTCGAAGCAGGAAACAACAAGTGGCTCAAAGGGAATGGGGGAAAAACACATGGGCGCAGAACAAGCAGACAAAAACAGAAACGGAAACGGAAAGAATGCTCAAAGAAGAGATAGAAAATACTCTTAGCGACAACTGAAAAGGAACAACAGGTAAGACTAGAGCGGATGGTGAAACGAAAAAGAGGCTGAGAATAAGATCATGGAATGTATGTGAGTTCGCCACGGCGGAAGAGCGCAAAAGGATCGAAATTGCCAAACAAGTCAGTAAGCGCGACCTAGACATAGTTGGAATTCAAGAGTTGTGGGAGAAGGAGGGGGGGGAGATAGGATGCACAGTTGGAGAGTACGCATGGACAAGAAAAAAGAGGAAGGGACAGAATAGCGAGGATAGGGGGGCAGGGGGCGTGAGATTCCTAGTCAAATAATACCTGCGTGAAATAATAGAGTTGATCTAAGACACTAACTTCGCCGAAAGCATATGGATTAAGACACCAGGGGAGTGGGGAGCGAACAATTACTTTTTAGGAAACATTTATATGCCCCCAGAGTCGAAGAATACGATACCCTATATACAGAGGAAGTTCGAAGAAGTCGCAGTAGATGTACAGAAAAATACGAGGCAAGGAAAAGTCGTAGTAGTGGGAGATTTTATTGAGGAATTGGGAAGGCAAGCAAACTGAATGGAACGTTGGAAAATACGGAGAAGTAAACAAGAATAAGAATCGGGAAGAGATGTTGAAGCTCCTCAAGCACAATGGGATGAAGACGTTGAACGACAGAGCAGAAAACGCAGAACCGGAATGGACTAGACGGTGCATACAAAGGGGAAAAAGCTCTGTCCTTGACTCTATAGCAGTAGAAAATGGGGGTCGTAAGGAAACGGAACCACATGTATGCGCAGCGGACGTAGGAATTACGGATCACCGTCGAATATATGCAGACAGCTAACAGAGGAGAGTTATCAGCCATAGACGAGGTAGGAAATTGCACAGATGTAAACTAGATAAAACCAAAGATAAACGGCACGAGTTCCAAGAAGATATGGCCAAACATTCAGGGCACTTTTCCGAGCTTTTGGAAATAATAGGTGAAACGAGGAATGATATTGAGAGGGACGATGCAGGAGCTAGGATAATAGAAGGATGGGAGCAGTTGGTCAAGACCACATCAAGTGAAGTAGTAAGGACGAAATTGATAGTATGTAACAGAGCAGTAAAATAGTGGGATGAGGATATGAGAGCGACTATAACAGCAAGGAGAAAGACACACGAAAGATATATATCGAGTAAAAACATGACAGGATGGGAGGTATATGCTACAGCTATTACAGTGGTCCATAGTTAATAGGACATATGGTATACATAAAAAACTATATATTTACCTATTTTTACTAACAAAATTTGGTCCCGTTAACTATGGACCCCCGTAATAGAAAGAAAGTACCAAAATGGTAGAGAAGAAGAAGAGGGTACGGAAAGACGTAGTAAACAAAACGAATCAACACTTTGTGGGCGGGATGAAGCAGATGTGGGTAGGGATAAAAAAGAGTTACCGGGCAAACAAGCAGGAGAGGCAGACACGGGAATAGTCACCCTAAGAGCACAGAACGGTGGAATGGTTGGTAGTTGGAAGGGGAAAAGTGAAGTACCAGTAGAGCATTAGCGTAAGCTAGAAACACCCGCCGCCAACGAAGCATTCGACGTAGAATTCGAGATAGAACTCGACGCGTGGGCAGAGGTGGACGTAGATGCATAAGAAAGAGAAGACAGTGGTCGGAAGGGTTACAAAGAGCGTTCACAAGGGAAGAAGTAAAGATGTGTGTAGCTAAACGTAAGAAACGAAAGGCAGCAGGGGCAGCCCAAACAGTGCATGAATTTATGAAGTACGGGGGAGCAGGAATGTTGTATAACTGGATATGGGATAACGAGAACGCACCTAGGAGGTGGAGAGAAGGAGCAGTAGTAAATTTATTCAAGAAAGGAGATAAGGCTGACCCGGGGAACTATAGAGAGATAACGATACTAAGCACAGTAGGCAAAACATTTTGTAAGATTTTGAACGATAGAATGGGAATGATGTTAGAGAAGGGAGACAAAATAAGCGAAGGGCAAGCAGGGCTTAGGCCAAACCGTAGCTGCGTAAACCATGTATGTGTACACCTTAGTTAAGATAATCCAAGGCGGCAAGGACCCGGGACTAACAACGTACTGTTTCTTTCTAGATGTACAGAACGCCTACGACACAGTATGGAGAAATGGATTGTGGAAAAACCTGTGGAGACTAGGACTCAGAGGAAGGATATGGAGAATGATGAAAGAGATGACGAAATGTGCGAGAAGTGCTGAGATGCTGGACGAGGAAGTATCGAAGTATGTTGATATATTACAAGGAGTTGTACAGGGATGTACGCTGTCACCTAGCCTATTCAAAATATGCTTTAACGACCTGGTAGTAGCAGCCGAAGCAGCAAGGCAGAGAGTCGCTGTAGGGGAAAATACGGTGTCGGGATTGATGTTTGCGGATGACTTCGTGGGGACATCAGAAACACCCGAAGAATTGCAGAAACTAATAGAGAAGGCGCTGGAGTACAAGTAGGAAATGGAGGGTGACGGTGAACTTCCAGAAATGCGCAGTAGTGGTTTGTAACGAAGATAAGGTAAACCCGGAAAATTTCAGGTGGAAGTGGGGAGAAGATGAATTGCCGATCGTAGATCAGCATACGTACCCTGACGTAGACATCTCCAAAGACTGCTCTTGGGATGCACATATAGCAAGAGTAATAGGATAGGGTAAAGCACGCGTAGGCAAGATGGATGCGATCCTAACAGACTCGCACCTTGACACCAGGATTATGACATGTATCCTCATGATTGGGGTTGTACCAAAGCTAGAATATGCAGGTGAAGTACGGGAAGGGAACGCGAAACTCGTACAACAGTTAGAAACAGTACAGATGACAGCAGCTAAAAATTTGTAAGATGCCCAAGTACGACTAGAAATTCAGAATTAGGAGCAGAATCTGGAATGCACCCACTCAAGACAAAGAGAGCCATGAGAAAATGGAAATGGCAAAATAAAGTAAGGAACACATGCACTAAAAAGAACTTGCCAGTCATAGTTGATAGAGCTGTATGGGAGACAGAAACAAAAGGGCGAGCTGGAATATGGTGGGATGGCGTAGTTGACAAAGCATCAAAGGATATAGGGGGAAACCAAGAAGAGTTGATGCCCGCCGGGAAGTCTGGGAGGTACATGGCAGAAGTAGAAGAAATGATAGAAAGGAGGGAAAGGCTAGCGTTAAGACACAGGGTGGAATCGGAGAAACACTCATTTGTAAAGATCTACGGGGGATTGAGGGAAGGAATAGGAATGAAAACGTATGTGCACGGCTCAATCGACTTCGCGAAAACGCTGAAACTGCGCTTTCGTGTAGGTGACCTGGACCTGCCAGAAAGAAGAAAGAGGTGTACCAGTAGCTAAGAGGAGGATTAAGTAGATGCACTGATGCGCCCGTGTGGCAAAGCAATAGAGAGTAGAACTCGCATAGTAGGAGGATGTGAAATATAGAAGAAGGAACGGGATTAGGGGAGGAGATGAGGGAAATAGACGAATGTGATATGGAGGAGTTTGATACACTAGATCGCAACGAGAAAACGGTCGCTATCCTAGGATATAGATGGTGGCCACAGGCGGCCAAGCAGGAAGGGGATAATATTAGAAAATGTTTCTATTACATATTTGGAAATAACGCATTGAGCGCCCAATTGTTGGACGTGTCTCTTCTAGGAGTAGGGACGGTGCTCCGTGTCGAAAGGGATGCGTGGTCAATGGTCAAATGACTAAGGCGAGCAACAAATGAGTACGCCCCCCCCCCCCCCCCCCCCCCCCTGCTGTCTAGCGAACGAAAAACAAATGACGATTCACATTTTTTTTCCGGGGTGCGCAAAATATCAGGAAAGAGTGCAAGAAAATCAGGAAGAAAACAGGAAACTTACCGAAGAACAAGAAGGTTTTCGACTATACGAAGGGTGATAACCACCGGCGGCTGAATATGATTGCCAAAGAAAAAAAAAGAATGCGCAGAACGAACGACGCGGTATCTGCCGCGGGGTATCTGTCATCAATTTGCGGTCTCTTTTAAATCTCTCTCACCTTGTCGTTTGCCTTGGTGTTGCTGCTGATGTTGGCCTTGGTGTTGCTGCTGATGTTGGCCATGTTGTTGTTGTCAATGTTGGTGCTGCTGTTTTTGTTGTTGTTGTTGTTGCTGGGCGACTCGGACTTGGTGATGTTGTAGGCCCAGTCGCTTCCGAGGGGCAGGTCGTACACGCACATGATATCTTTCTCTTCGATCCTTATATTGCCGTCCTTCGAACTTCACCGGCCACTCACTGCAGTTCGTAGAGGTTTGCTTGTGTCGTCCTGTGGGATTATGACGATGGCGATCGTGCTCGTAATAAACCTGTGGTATCATATCGTATGAATGTACACACAGAAAGGAGTAAATAAGTACGTAGCAGGAATGACAACGAGGCGAGGGAGGAATACTGCTGTATGTAGCAGTGGTGAATACGTTTGGAAGACTTTTTGCTGTTCGTCGTAGTGTCGGTGTGATTTCGATGGTCGGTTGGCAAGAGCATTCCTGCAACACACAGAGAAAGAGGAGCAGAGAGCCACCCCATGTACTCTTATCATATTAATAAGGTCGGTCGTCGCACTTGTATTCTGCCTGTTATTACAAATGTGTCCCAAAATATAATGATCGATTGTATATTAATATTCAATTTAAAAGGTCCTTAAAATTAGGTGGAGAGTGATGCCACAGGCAGGTACAGTAGTGTATTGTATACGAGGTATCGTATTACTCCGGAGTAAATGGATGCAGAGGGTACACAACAGAACTAATGTTGTACTTCGAGTATACTACAGAGGGAAAACACGACGGCAACACAGACCTCATACCCAGCAGCATATGCTACCATACTACAACAGTACTACTATCAATACTACGGAGGGGAAGCACGGCGAACAACACCACAGATCCCTCCTAACGATTACGGTAGGTCGTATCGCAATACTACTACTTCCTGGTTGTGATCGATAAATCTGGTGCCCGCACCTGTCCCAGCTGCAAAGCGCTGCAAGGGGCGGCTGTCGTATATTACAGTGCGTCGTGCGCACGGGCGGTGCGCGATCCTACTCACTCCTGCAGCGATGCTTCTGTAAGACACAACTGATACGGACTCGTTGAGGAAGTACACTTTTTTTTCATATCGCTACGTACAGCAGGATATAGACGTTACCTGGCTCCCGACGGGGTTATACTGCTGTAGTGCTTGTAGTACGTGCCTTAGTACGAGTAGCAGTAGTAGCGAACGTCGGTGCTGCCGGTGGGTAGTGTGAGCAGGTTGTCCAGTCTTGCGGCAGGGTGAAAAGGAGCGCGGTGTTCGAGGTGGAAAGTTTTGCTGTGAAGCGAGGAAGAAAAGCAAGGCACACCAGGAAATGGGGTCCGAGGAATAAGTGATCGAGGGGGGGAGTGGAACAGCGCAATCGCTCGACTCGGCACGGTTCAATCCACCATAATTAAGCCTTGGCGCTTTGGTCGCATCATATTTAAACCGTGGCGCTTTGGGTTTTACTGGATAAGCCGTTGAACCACGTTTGACGGCTATTACACCGTCTTTTGCCTGGAAGGGGAATCTGGGTTACGCCGGGGAGAGAAATGTCGACCAATGAGATCGAGCCGGCTTTTATCATCTCCCCAGCAGGACTGTCACAAAGTGGTGACAGGACTGTCACACTGTATGTATGTGGTTGTATCATATATCGTGCTGTTTTGGCCGGATGGGACCTGTCTAGTATGTGAAACTACAATAATAATAACAGTGTATACAACCGGTAGCAGTGGTAGTACTCGTATTATTACTACACAGCAGTACTACTGTAGCACGTATTACGCAGCTTGCGAAGTTGAGTATCAACTATTTAATCAGTCGAACTCACAGCTGACGTATTTCAAAATTTATAAAATAAAAAAATTAATACTACTACTACTACTACTACTGTAGTGTAGTTGGAAGCACCGGGCATGGTGCTTACCATGGGCCAAGCAACGTCTCACCAACACATGGACACCGCCCATGGGACGCCCCATGGGCAAACTCACAGAGTATGCCGCGGTTCACCTCGCATGGTGGACGAAATGGAACACCCACGGGTCGAGTGATCGTGACGAGGACCCATGATTCACCATGTGCGACGTGCCGTATGGCATGCACGATTGCACACCCACCGGTCAAGTAGTCAAGACATGGAGGGTACTATATTGATACTGTTTCTTGTAGGTCATGGCAACCCGCATGGGACGTACAACCGGGCGCAAGATGGCATGCCACATGCAATAGATTGCGATACGGTAAGAGGTACAGACAACAAGTAGATGAACAGTTGCTGTAGTAGCAGTGCTTGTCCCGTGCGGTGCGGCATGGCTTATACATACCTTGGTCGCGCAAAAAGACATGCACATACATACACACACAAAGACCTAGTACACACGTGATGACCACGGCGCTCGTATGGCACACCTCTTCTTGCGCAACATTCCAATACAACTACGTATGGCTAGCATGGGTATTGGTGCTACAGGAGTAGTGTACCTGTGGTATAATACCGGTATTCGTAAAATATGTACGTGTACCTAGCGCATACTTGGTAGCAACAACCTGGTATACCGGTAGGATCTACTTTATGTTATGTCCCAGTGGTACTATCTATCGTACGTACACACCTGGTCAGCACTTCGTTGTAGACAGGAATATTAATTGATCGTGATCTTTGTGGTGTACACATTCCAAGAATGCAGGCGGGTAACAATTAAACCGCCCTCGATCTATTTGCCGGTAGCAGCAGGTAGTTTGTTTCAAAGCGCGGTAAACACCTGTGACATTCTGGTACCGGTATACCGGGTACGCATTAAATCGGTCGGGTGGTTTGGCTATATGGGTACACGTGGCCGGGTGTTGTATACCAGATTTCTACGTCCATCACGGTTCAGTTGACCATACAAAAACGTACTAGGCAACAAGCGCGGTGTAACCGTGAACGAACCCAAACAGCCAAGGTTTTCAATAATGCGTGTACTAACCATCTATATTGTGGCACCAAAAAAGCGCCTAGACTTAAAACATGATACTGGTACACCCGAAGCGCAAAGGGCTTAAATTACCGTCCCATACCTTCAGGAACAAACGATAAAAAGCTAGAGTTTCCGCATTGAATTGTACCGCCTCCGATTTTTCGGGAATGGTACTATACGGATGTTACGCCTTGTTGATGCATTCGCCTTTCTCTCTGTCAATCGGTGAGACATATACTATTTTGTTGCGTGGGTGCGCACATGCACACGGCTTGGTTTGGCCTTGTATACTTCTTTGGACGGACATATAGGAAACAATTCACCATCCATATGAATATTCAAATGTCCTTACAGTTTCGTGCTATGAATGGTACGCATCAGCAACATGTTACAGCAGTATTATTCAAAATATCGTACCATATTTATTATGCCATGCTGCTGGTAGTGTCTCGTGGGCTATACGAAGTGTCGGAGGCCTGCCGACAACAGCAACAGCAACAACAGCAACAGCAGTTTACCCGTGACTACGACTATGCACCGCAAGAAAGAGTACCATACATCAGTAGTAGTAGCGGCACCTTTCCCGTTACCCCCCCGTGTGCTGTACCAGGCATGTATGATCGATGCTTGTCATTTTTCGTATATACCATGCGTACTGATCGACACACTTCTCTCTCTGCTCGCTGCTGCGCTGCTGCACTGCTGACTGCTGCAGCAATGGTGCTGCACTGCCCCTACCGAACCAACGACGACATGGCCGGCGTCAACGGGGCCTGTCCGGGGACGTAGGTGACATGAAGAGGTACCTGCCGCCGGATGTTGTCGTGCGTGAGGTGTGCCTTCTACGAGCTTGGTTGCTGGTTGCTACCAGCTGGTTGTTACCTACTACTGGTACCTCAGTACGTACCGTACTTGTTGCTTGCACCGCGAGTCTGTCGAGTCCTCGAATCGCCCAACCTTGCTGTCCACTATTACTTTCTGTACATAGCATATGTGTATTCCGGGTAAGGTTTTGGAAAATCACAGCCCGGCACGGCAGCAACCGCAAAAGCAATCAACATGAAACCCAAAAAGAAAAAAAAAAAAACTCTGTCCCCTCTTATGTAAAACTTTTCTGCCTTATTGAAACACCTTGCACAGCTCAGAAAAAAAAACTCGAACAGCAGAGCTTCTCTCTCAGCCTTGTACGCCGCCCGCACCTCTCGCGACCACCTCACCACCGATTCGGTCCGGGTAAAACTTTCCTCCCTCTCTGCCACAGTGAGCCTCGTCGCCCGCCTCGAGTTAAGTCCGGTGCTCACCGTGGCCTTCGTTCGCCAGCTCGACGATATTGGTGCTCAGACCACGTACCCCCCTCTCTGAACTTCAGCTTGGTCGCCAAAATATGCACCGGTTGAATCTTAGTTTGCTATCCCGAACGACCCTTATTTTACTCGTAGATACTGTATCCAATTCCACAAATGGAGGCCAGACAAAGCCCATTCATGCTGCCTCGTGTCTCGAGGCACACGCGACGCCTAGACACGAAAACATCGATCGCACTCCTTGCGATCTCCCCTCTACCCGCCAGCACCCGCTGACACCCACGACGTCGCTGGGCTCGCCCGCGGTGCCGTGCTCGGAGTACACATACGCACACGCAACAAAACAAGAAAAAAATAAAATTAAAATTAAAGTGCAAAACAAATGGGGAACACAAGGAACCGCTGGAAAGGTCTGCCAAGCATTCGAAAGAGGCGTTGTCCGAGTGTGAGCTCTGAGAGGCCAGGGATATATCAACCGAGCACGCTCAGAGAGTGAGATATCTATAAGTAGTTCTGTATATTAACAGGGTTCTTTTTGCACATCGGTATTTTTCTTTTCCGGTCGGGAGTCGTCTCTCGTGCTCTCGGCCGCGAGGCACGCAGGAGGCCCGCGTGTACACACGGCCCAAGTTTGGGGCCCCGGCCGTGGCGCGTTGGGGGGGCGTCAAAGTCATGAAAACTAGCAAGCAACTACAGGATGTGTTTTCCCCGAGCCAGAACCCGCCAGGACTATGCGAGCCCCTCAAATAAAATAAAATAAAATAAAAAACTCTGCCGCTGCATCTCCACTGTCCTTCTGGCTCTCATTTGTATATTGCGGCAGCCACAGTACAACAGCAGTCCCACACGAAGTGGGGACGGACCGCGCTTCTGCGTGTGTGCGTGTGTATGCCATGAATCCTGTCTTGCCTGGAAATCGAAACGGACGCATACCAGTGGTCTCAAAGAATGGTGTATTTGCCGGGCAGAGCAGCGACGGTGCTTTCGTGTTTGTGTGTGTGCATTGTTCACCACCTGGAGGAGATGTAAACTACAGAAGCAGCAGTAAGTTTTCACGCCCAATTTTGTACGTCAACCACACATCGTCGAGCCTATCCCGCCATACACATGCACAATAACGCCTGGTAGCGTTCCCCTCTTTCAACTTGCGACACACCCGGGAGGTCGAGTCAACCCCATTCCGAACGGGGACCTTGTTACCTTGTAAAATATCAGCTCCAACGTAATGTCCGATCCCCGCCAGGTATATTCGTCTTGTGTGTCTCTCGTTTTTTTCTCCTCGCGAGGTGAAAAGGTCGGAATCCTGTTTCATAATACGCTCTGGTCACACGGCCACACCGTAACAGTCCCGGGACGTCTTTTCACGCGTGCGAAAACCGTAGCGCGCCGGGGGGCGTATAATAGAGTACTTTGTTTTTGGCACTGTAGTCTAAAACACGTACTGGACGTTCCTCGTTCCTGCGCATGACTGAACGCCCGCTCACGCGGTGGTCCTGGCGCAGGTGTTGCGCGTCTACGCGAGACCGTCCCGTCCGCCGTCATCGGTAAGGGCCAACGGAAGGCCCAGCGGAGGCAGAAATTCTCCGCCTCCTCGGATTTTCCACCCTGGCTGCAGGTCATCTAAGCTAGGCGCGGTCTCTCAGAGAGACCACGGCTTCGCGTTTGTCAATACGGACTTCAGCGAGGTGCGCTGTGAATGGTTTATGAATGCTACTCGTATTAATACCCGTACACTGGTAGTCTATAGCAGATGGGAAACCGGTCTCTCTGGGCGCAACAGGGGCTCCGTTAGCCGAAATATTAAATATGCTGTTAACAGTGCACAAGATGCTACGCCCGTACAAGGCCTATCTCTTCGAGGGCCATCAAAAACTTTTCGAGTCCTTCATTCATGCGTGGTATACAGTACAAGCGTTTGTGTAGTGTAGGGGGGGTGGTCAGTCAAAGGGCCAAACCGCGGTCTCCTACAGACGAGGGGTATTTGCTGTGAATCGCTGTACTGCCGTAGTGGGGGTATACGTGGCAGCCGCGGTGCTGTTGGAGTGTACAGTTTGTGTTGCTGAGGGTGTACCCCGTTCTAAAGATAGTGCCAGACACACACCTAGTGGTATAGACTAGCAGCAGTATGATATGTAGCAGTAGTAATAGTAGAAGTAGTAGTAGTAGTAGTAGTAGTAGTAGAAGTAGTAGTAGCAGCGGCAGCAGTAGTAGTAGTACTGTATTAATGGTAGTGGTAGTGGTAGTATTCAAGAAGCGAGACAGTTTGTACGTGTATTGCCCCCGTGGGGGTGTGAACGTCTGACACCAACCTCTTCAGCCGGCGCCCTTGCACCCGCCCTCCACCCACCCCGCCCAATCGCTTTCCCCCCCTCATGCCCCCATCAACCGCCACCCTTGCACCCGTCCTCCTCTCGCCACGCCCAACCTCCCCCCCATCCCCCCCCCCTTCCCAACATTATAGGGATGCGGTCTATGGTAATATAAGGTCATACGACTATGGCCATGCATGATAATGAGTATACTCCCCCCCCCCCCCCTCCCCTCCCCCTTTCCCCCACGATCGTGCCCCCCCCCCCCCCCCCGCTCAACTCTCTTCCCCTTCCCCCCGCTCTGGTTTGCGTTCGAGGGCTGTTTAGACCTCTGCCAAGGTTAGACACGATGGATACAATATGCTGGACATTGGTTTTTAACCCTAACCCTAACCCTACCGCCTAGACATTTCCTCGAAAACATGTACATAATGACGAGTTATTGTCATGTGAATTGTAAAGGCTAAACAACCCTAACTCTAACCCCGGCCTCCTGGAAAAGTCACCAGAAAGTATATTGTGACGGGCAGTTACTATACGTAGTCTGAGGGGTCAACTACTTTGTCGAACCTACCCAAAATAGTAACGAAAGTACCCGCGCTGGCGTGTACGTTTCCACAATGATTGTTCAGGTCGCGATTTCCGGAATGCGAGTTCGTTCGCTCGGACGCACGAGACGCGGGGTTTCCAGACGGAAGCTTTGAACTCTCGGTGGACAAGGAGATCTTTGACAGCGTCACGCAGGTGGCTCAGGGGCGGATGGAGGCGGCCAGGTACGAGGGTCCACGTGTGTCTGTGCTGCGGGATACATCATTTCTGTGACGGGGGTTGTGGTGGTGCTTGTGTTGGCGGTGGCAGTGGTGGTGGTTTTGGCGGTGGTGGTTTTGGCGGGGGTGTCGGGGAAAAATAATGCAAACTTGGTCATGGACTGACGGCGGCAAGGGAGCACGCAAGAAAAACTACCAATAGGGGGGGGGCGTACTCATGTTGTGCTTGCCTTAGTCATTTGACCATTGACCACGTATCCCTTTCGAGGCGGAGCAAAAACGGCGGGGGGATACTCATTGTCATGCATGGCCGTAGTCGTATGGCTATATACACAAAGCGCCGTGAGGTGTTGGGCGAGTCGCGCGAAGGTTGAGCTGCATTCTACCAAGAACGGCTTTTCAGACGGGTTTTCTTGCATATAGATGACAGCGTTAATGCTTTGATTTATTTTCTGGTGTGGCCACTTCCAGAGACAGCAATGAGCTCACTGTGTAACTGCGTCGTGGGTGCTTTACCATATACCACACTACGTGACACGATCATACCCGTTGTGCGGAGTTGAGGTTCTTCCCGCGCAAAAAGGATCTAACTCGACCGCCAGCCGTAGTTAGTGACCGAAACAAAATAAACCGGTACACTGGCTGTCGAGCTCACACAGTCAGAGGCGTGCTATACAGCGTCGTCGCCAACGGACACCAACCCAACCTTCGTGTAGATACGAGGTATATGATATGGGGCGGGGGTGGGGCGTACTCATTTTCCGCTTACTTTACTAGTTGCCATTTGACCATTGACCAAGCCCCCCTTTCGAGAAGAAGCATATAGGGGGGGGGGGGGGGGGGGGGGGAGTTGACCCCCCCCCCCCCCCCCGCTGGGGTGTCCAACAACCATTATCCCGTTGTCCCGCCCGATGACCGACCATCACAGCCCTCTCGCTCTTCCCCCGGATGACCGACACCAACCACACCATCGCGCTCCCCGCGGATGACGAACCCCCTCTCAGCCGGATGACCGACCCTCGTTACCCTCTCCCACCCCCGCCAGATGACTGACCACCACTAACCCCGTTCCTCCCAGCATGACCGATCACCATTCACCCCCCTCCCCCTCAACTGTCGTTGCCATTATCCAGGGAGTTCCTGGGGGAAGCTGCACGCGTGCTTGCCCCGGGCGGTAAATACGTCATGTTCAGCGCCTTCAGAGACGATGGCATGGGGCGCAAGGACCTGAAAGAAATCCTCTCGCACCCGGAGTTCATGGGCGTGGAGGTGAACAATCATTCCGCGTGCGTGCGTGTGTACGTTGCGGTGCCATCTGCTTACGTTTTCTTTTTCTTTGTAGTCCTGTCTTGAGCTTTAGCTTGGGAATATACCATCGATCCGCACCCGCGCTCACATTTACACGTGTTTTGTTGTTGTCCCTTAGCTTGGTTGGAAAATTCTGGTACAATGAAGGCCGCGACTTGAGAGAGGGGTGCGCCATCCCAATTGCTGAATTACAGAGTGATCATAACCTACCATGGTGTATAAACAGAGTAATCAGCACCTAGTATGGTGTGTAAATAGATAAATCAGGACCTACTATGGTGTGTGAACAGAGTAATCAGAACTGCTATGGTGTGTAAACATGGAGGGGCACTGCGGTGTTTTGGGTCCATCGTGGGTTCTGATTACTGTGGCCCTCTGTGACAGTTACCAGGTATTTCGTTAATCTGGAATTTCTCTTAAACAACAATGAATACTATACTACTGTAGCACAGGTTTTGTAAATAGCATGTCCGTACCAAACAATTTGGCGTCGCTTGAATGGGCGTTTCTGTGACATCGAGCTCTCCGGAATCGTGCCCTCCCCCCTGTATGCTATTGATGGGAAACCTGCGAGTTTGTGCCCCTTGACTGACGGCCCCCCTACTGTACACTAACTCTAAAAAAAATTAGCAATCGGAACCAAACGTCGTGCGTAAACATAAAGGGATACATGGTGTTTGGGCCCTTTGCGGGCTCTGATTACTAGGTAAAAAACTACGTATTACTAAGTATGTATTAGTATGTATTGCTATGCCCCCGCCGTACTAACACTAATAGGCCGCGGTATGACCGCTTGACGGACCGCACGTCTGCACTAAACCCACTATCTAAAGATGCCACAGGTCAGAAAACCGCGGTTCGACGGCTTGACGGACCATCCCCCACACTGAAACTAGTACACACAGATGCGACAGGTCGGAAGATCGTGGCTTGACCGCTTGATTAACCGCACCTCTACACTTTTACTAGTATATCTAGTGTACGAAAATGGTACAGGTCGGAAGACCGCGGTTTGACAGCTTGACCGAACGCACCCCTGCACTTTAACTAGTATACTTGGCAACTAGTATACAAAGATGCTACAAGTTAGAAGACCGTGGTTTGACCACTTGGCTGGCCTTCCCCCACACTAAAACTATAATATTAAGGAACAAATAGGCCGTGACGTGCCCAAAGTTGCCAGGGCAGCTCATGGGTCAGGTCAAACCTCAAGGGTCGGGTCGGGCCGGAGTCTGCGGAGCCAGCCCGACGATCGACAAGATTTTGGAAACCTCGTGACCCGACCCGATCCGACCCGTGAGATTCGAAAACCTACAGACCCGACCCGACCCAACCCGCAGGATTCCGATAGCCCCGTGATATACGGGTCATGTCGCTGGTCGAGTTCACCTCAACCCACGGGACGAGTTGTCTCGACCCACGGGTTCCACCCGCGGATCCAGCCCGTTGGTTGACGCTCCAAAAACAAATGCATCTTCATGTTTACACCTCTCCGTAGTATGCAGCCTGGCTGCAGTGGGTATCGATGGACGCCAACATGCGTGTATAGATTTGGTGGTGTTTTTTAGTTGGCACCAAATGATTACAATTAACAGTGTAGAGGTGAAAGAGGCCGTGTACTCTCGATGAGAAGCAAACCACACAAACTCAACGAAATCAGACAAGGAATACTACTATTACGGGGGTCCATAGTTAATAGGACCAAATTTTGTTGGTAAAAATAGGTAAATATATAGGTCTTTATGTACACCATAGGTCCTATTAACTATGTACCCCCGTAATAATAGGAAACAGAAATATGACGGCTTGACTGACACCCCCTAAACTATATCCCGTTTATCGGGGAGCCAAATATGCTGAGAGACTGCGGTTTGATAGCTTGACTGACCGCTCGCCTGGTACACTACAACCAGTATAACGAAAAGAGACCTTGACGAGCACAAGCAAACGATCTCCTATCATATTTCCGCGGGTAGGGGCGTATGGGGTGTGGGCGGGAGGGGGGGGGGGGAGGAGGAGGAGAGGGTCGGAATTTGTACGGAAACAAGTAACGGCTGTGTACCAGCATTGTTCGCCACTCTGGCCGGGAATTCAATGGATACCGCTCCGACCAGATATACAATCCCGGTGTAGACTGCAATATCACATCCAAACGGTCATTATACTCCCAGCGAGGATGATGTACGATATAAGCTGCTTGCCTCGCTTGCAGATGATGTAATACCCGTCCTAGGGTGGCACGGGTAAGCGTAGCGCCTATTCGCAATCCGAGGTTAATATATATATATTGTCCCTCATTATCACTGAAAGAGCCGAGAGACGAGAGACGGTGCCTATCCCTAATCCTAACCGTAGATAGGCCCTCGCTGGGGGGGGGGGGGGGGGGGGGCGTTGATCGTCGATGCTCGGAGTTCGTTCCGACATAAGACTAAGCGTCAACAGAATATCGACAACCGCTGTGTGCCTCTTCAATATGAAACGAAGACTCCGGTCGGTCGGTCAGTCGATCGGTCAGTCTGTTGTTGCCTCTTTCTTGCGATCCACACCACAAACACTTTTATTTCGTTGTTTGTCGTGTGCTCTTATTGGGACTTTGTACCTTCTACAGAGAGTATTCATTGGTTGAACTTTGAAACAAAACTCGTGCATAGTATCGAAAGCTGTTTTCTCTCGCTCCCGTGGGAATTCAGTGCCCACGGAGAGGTGTGGGGGGGGCAGTGTGATGGCGGGGGGAAGGGGGGGGTAAGCGAAACATATTTCGTGCCTGTCATGTTGGTTGAACGTTTGACGAGGGCTTGAAGCCGATCGCCAGAGCGCTCGTACCTGTGGCAGCGGTAGTGGCAGTAGCAGAGCAGTAGCAGGAGAGTATAGGGTGTGTACAGCAGTATTGTACCGTACGAGTAGCGCTTTTTGGCTGGTGACTTATTGAACTTCCGGAATGTTGAACTGGTGGTGGGGTGTGACGATGAAGTGCAAATGGTTCGCGCGTCGGAAAGAGAAGATTCACTACTCTATGGTCTGTGTATTTCGGGGCAGACTATACATCCCTGACCTACTGCATGTAGTCTGGGCGCGATCTGTTGTGCATGATGGTATATCGATCCGATTTTGTGAAGAAAGTGTTTTTTTCAGGTTGAACTACTGTTGAGGTGGTGAAGTGTGGGCGGTGCGAGGGTGCTGCTGCCGCCATGTCGGCAAGCTGAAAAACTGTCGCCATGTTGAAGCGCTCAAGTACTGTCACCATGTTGAAGTTTCGAAGTACTGTCATCAAGCCACGTCGACGTGTTGTACTGCTGTCACCAACCATGTCGATGTGCTGAAGTACTGTCACCACGATGAAATACTGCCAAATGTCGGGTTGTTGACATACTTCCGCCGTGTGTTGGTGTATTGAAATGCTGTCGCCATGTTGAATTGTTGAGTTTCTGTCGCAATGTCGACGTGTCGAAAGAAGTATTGCTACCATCTTGAAGTGTTGATGTACTGTCGTCAAATAGACGTGATGACTTGCTGTCGCCAATTTGAATCGTCGAAAGACTGTCACCCTATTGAAGTGGTGGATTACTGCCGTAGCCTCTGTTCTTCTCGGCGCCTTAGCGATAGCCCTCCCGCGAAGCATTGCATTCTTCACTCAAGCATGGGTTTTAAAAAATCCGTTAGAAGAGTCAGTTAACGTTCTGCAAGTACTGCTGTATGACTAAGTGTTCTCACGGTATACTCTCGTAGACGAGGTGGGTGAGAGATGGGATGGTTTGGGGGGATGGGTGGGAGAAGAGAGGGTCAAAAGACACGAGACCGCTAAATGAGCGGCGGGATGGATTTGATGAGAGACGAGACGGTTAAAAGAAGCAGACGGATGGTCGAGAGGATGACCGGACGGTGGAGACATTGGGTGGCCAAGAGAGGCATCCCATCGGTTCGCATCAGTGGCCATCACTACCGCCGGCTGGTTTGAGATATGTACGAGTACTCTACCGAAGGGAGAAACACTAGTGGCGCATATTTGCCGTAGTATTGTTGGTAAATGATCTCCGGGCCGTTGTGACTGTGCACGCGTAAAATAGTACCCCGGGGGCGTTTACTACGTGGCCGGGTCGTTTTCCGGAAATATATCTCGGGCATTTTGGTCGCCTAGAACGATACAAGCAGAAGCAAACGAAAACACGCACGCCTCTCACACATTGGGGGGGCAAGTGTAGATTTGGTGCATGAAATACCGTAGTGGCGGGCGTTGCGGTCGCAGGTGATTCGCGCCCAAATTACGATGTGGGCGTTTGACTCAGGAGCAGTGGCGGGGGGGGGGGGACTGATATTGGAGCTGATACTTGAGAGTAATGACTGAACGTTTGCCTCATCGATACTACGTAACCTGTGCTGTGTCTGTTCTGGTCATCCGTAAGCGAGCCCATTCTGATCGCGTAAGCATCAACACGAGCTGATGTATATATGTGCACGAAATCCCAACACATGAAAGAACGAACTCGTTCAATGATACCAGCAAATCAATGTGAAATGTTGTACGTTATAAACATGTTTGGTCATCTGTCCTCGACTATTTTTTGTCTGTGTTGCTGTTGCGCAGCACATGTACCCACCTAGATGCCAAAATTGTTATGCCAACCACGTCCTTGCCTACTTCGGAAACAGCTACATTCCCCCCACTCGAAACGGCTTGCTAGCTCCGACCGGGGCGTCTCCCCACACCAGTGAACGAAGAAACGAGCACTCCATGCCCGGGGCATTTTTTTGTTTGCGTTTGACGAGGGGGCTTTACTCGGGATTAGGCTCCTTTTCGCTACAAACGGCATCCGTAAGGCTTTTACTAGCATTATTGTGGCTTTTGGCCACTCTCTGGCCAATAATATAGTACCAGTTCGATATGATGTTGACATCACACTCCGAACGTGGATTACAATATTGTCCAGGGCGGAACGGTAGAAATTATTATGTGGCGTGGGAATCAAGAAAGGAAAAGTAATGATTGTGTACGTACTGGGTATGTAAAGTAGTATGGGCCCACGAAGAAGACATGACACATCCTGCACATCCTGGTCAGAACGCCACTCTTCCGTTTGGGTGGACGCCAATTTATTTTTGATAAATACCGATATTGTGCAACAGTGAGTTATATGCTACACCTAATGTTTAACGAATAGACTTCGCTCGAGGTTGGTCAAAAGGGTACATGGTGTCACAAGAAGGTTTAGAGCCTTACCCAGGTTACACTCGGATTACGAAGGCATGTCGTGTTGGCGGGCCCGTACTATTGTGCTATCAATAGTACACTAGGCGCTTGCTGTAGTCACCATCACGCTCCTTTGCAATGACGGCTGCTGGTATGCGTTTAGTGGAAGTCACTGTATATCACGCGATTTGCATCATACTACAGCCGATAGAGGAGCCCTGTACTATAACCTACCCGTATGTGACTAATAGCAAAAGGAGCACTGGGAACGACAGGCTGATATTTTCGTAACGTAAGAATTTCGGGGCATCGTCACACTGAAGTCACAGAACATAACGAGCATAAAACACGCTTGACCTCGGACGGAAGAGCCCAAGCCTGAAAACAAACTATCCTCTTTCTTCTTACGCGTAGATGTCTTCCGCTGCATGTTTTTATGCACTTGAAAAATAGCGAGCTTAAGAACCATCTCAAAACTCCACTCGGGCTGGTTAGTAGGTTACGAACGATGCATATTTACACATGTGGGTACGTGGTAATGCACAACAACCCCTGAGGGTGTATGAACGTGTGGCTATGTATGTGCATATGTATGCATGTGGACGTCAGGGGTTTCAAAACCCGCCGTCGTTTGGCTCGGCGTTCAGCCGAACAATAAAATAAGTAGAGAGGGGGAGGTAGGTAAATACGCTGCTCTCTGCGCCACTCGTGTATCGGTTTTCAGGTGAACAGGCAATACAACGTAATGGCGGCTACGAAGAACGGGCAAGAAGTTTTTCGCGCGGCTCGTGTGTCGGTATTTCGCGGAAAAGAAGGGGTATTGGTGGTTTGATAAAGAGGCCACTAAGACCCGTCATTATCGAAGTACATGAATCCAAATTGTTCCCGCTATTTTAAAATAACACAGGCGAACAAGTGGAAAAATAGGATTGTTTTTCCCTAAATCGAGAAAATGAAAAGAGGGCAAAGCATCCAGGATACTTACCAGCCATTCCTCTCTATTTAGAAAAGAAGCAGGAAAATACAGGAGGACAAAACGTTCGTCAATAATAGCGTCCCTAAGCTTCTTGCTGGGCGATTCGTGTGTCGTTGTTTCGAGAACATGCAAGGCGTTGGTGACTACGCAGATATTGAGTACCAGAGCTGCTTTTCGCACGACTCGTCAGACGGTCTCATGCATACAAGCAGGTGCTAGCGGCTGTATAGATTGGGTGGCTATCAATAGAATGTTTGCTGCGCGACTCGTGTACCGCTTTTCGCGGACATGCAAGAGGTTAACGGCTAAGGTAGACATGAGTTGATATCCGCCTCCTGCGTGACTCGTGTGACTGTCGTTCACGATCAGGCAAGCTGCATACAGCTAGATATAATTTGAAACTACTGTACCTCCTGCGCGGCTTGTGTGTCGGTGTTTCGCTGAGGCAGACGGAATACAAAAAAACTTAGAGCACAGTACATTCAGCAGGCATTGCTCATCGTCGTTCAAGGCTCCGCCATGATAACGGGGACATTCGACACAAGAACATATTCACGCATTGATCAACGGCAGCATTTTTCACACTGGTGTTTTTTCGATGGGCAATAGCATCATTCGAATCTTCTCACGCACAAACACTTCTCTTGATGGTCCCTAACTTGATGGTCCCCATTTCGCGTCCGACAAAATACGTACGAAGCAAACAGCACGATACGAGACGATCGATCTACTCCCACCCCCATTCTCCCCCAGACCACACACGTGCACACCACACCCACACCCCTCCCTTCACCCCGAATTCCCTAACACCCCGACAACATCACTGTTTCAGCCCCGACATACGCAATTTGAACCCATCTCCAGGCGATCTTTGCTTTAGTGAGTTTTACGTGCTAAATACTCAGCGACTTGAGCATAACAGTTTTTACACAAACGTGCGCAACGAAGACCACGAAACACTAATAGACATCACCCACCATAGCACACTAAGAAGCACAGCGCAGACAGCAACTCAAACGAGCGAGAACAAAACAGTTGACGGAGAAAACAATTCCCACGGTGCTCGTCCCTCCGAACCCTTCTCGTGCATGCTACAAAACACAGCGTAACGCACAGCAAGCAATCACGGGACATGACTCTAACTAAAAAAACCGTGTTCCAAGCAACCCTCGCAAAACATCCGACCCGTTTTCCTGTTTAAAAACGCTTAGGACCTACTTGACTCACAACTATACGCCGTTCGTATATATCTGTGCTATATTCCATATCGGATAGGTAGGTGCCGGCAGTTGGGTTTACTCCGGTTGACACAAGGTCATAGAGCAGATCTCCTTGTTCCCGTGACCCCTCTCTCCTCCCCTGGTTTCGGTCTGACCTATGTTTATGAGCCGGACATTGATGAGCTCGACAGGCATCGACTGTTTTCGTGTCGAGTTACGTGTATCCAAGCTACAGAAATCACGCACGATGCGCTAACTGCGTACCACAGTGTGTACCAGACAGTACGACACGAAAGATCAGCAGAATGAACAGATCGTTTTCAAGCTATTCCCCAATACACAGCAAAGCCCCAACGTGATTGTGGCCTAGGAGGAGGGTACCTCCCACAGAGGTATTGACAATAAAACGAGTGCACGTTATTGTACTATTCAACAAAAGGAATGCACAACGAGACCTGATATGACGTACCAGTAAGCTGAAAATATTCCAGAGTGTCATCAGCGGACGCCAACTGCCATATCCTCAATAAAACAGCATAGCGTGATAAGGACTTATCAGAATGGTACACCCCATATTTATCTACTAATAGCAGTGTACTTAACCGACGCTGGCCATACACATTTTGCTCGAAACGCACACATATAATGTGCCAGGTAGCCCATTCGCGTAGCAGGAGGGAGAACCCTAAAGGAAAAACATCCAGTACAGAACGACGCTCACCACGTGTACTACTCTCCACAAAAACAATTCCGTTGCGTACACGGAGCACCAAGTACTGTCGTGCGTCGAGTAGCCTTCACTGTCTAGGTCCTTGCTCTTGGAGCAGACTGTGTCATTACCGAGGTCGTTGTTCCACTGCGAGAGCATAGCCCACCCGGCATCCCCGTACGCCGAGACAAAGGTGGGCACTGTGGGCATACGTGGGCTCCGCGGAGAGTCGACGCCTTCGACCTCCGCCGAGTGCTGCAGGCTGCGGTTGTCCCCCGTGTCCCGGGCGACCTGGTTGGCAATCTGATGGTGACGGTCGACGTCCTGGTTGTCGTGGCGGTCGCCGTGGTCGTTGTGGTGGCGATACACGCACAGGACGCGGCATGCATCGCCTGACGAGATGGTCGTCACGCTGGGGTTGGGCCGTACCAGACCGGTGCTCAACCCAATGCCCCCGTAGGTCGAGATAAAGGTGGGCACTGCGAGCATACGTGGGCTACGCCGAGAGTCGGTGCCTACGACCTCCGCCGAGCGCTGCAGGCTGCAGTTGTCCCCCGTGTCGTGGGTGTCCAGGTTGGCAATCGTGTGGTGAAGGACGCCGTCGTGGTCGTCTTGACGATCGTCGTAGTGGTTGTTGTGGCGATACACGCACAGGACGCGGCATGCAACGCATGCCGAGGCAGTGGCCACGCTGCTGTTGTGCCGTACCAGAACCGCACGTAGCCCAATAGCCCCATACGCCGAGGCATAGGTAGCACATGTGGGTATGCGCGGGCTCCGCGCAGCGTCGACGCCTAGGACATCCGCCGAGTGCTGCGGGTTGGGGTTGTCGCCCGTGTCGTGGGTGTCCTGGTTGGCATGCTCCGGGTGACGGTCGCCGTCATGCTCGTCGTGGCCGTCGTCGTGGTCATCGCGGGGGCGATACACGCACAGGACGCGGCATGCATCGCCTGCCGAGGCGCTGGCCACGCTGCTGTTGTGCTGTACCGGAGCCGTGCGTAGCCCTATGTCCTCATACGTCAAGACAAAAGTGGCCCATGTAGGTATGCGCGGGCTCCGCGCAGCGTTGATGCGTTGCACCTCCGCTGCGTGCTGCAGACTGCGGTTGTCCCCCGTGTCGTGGGTGTCCTTGCTGGAATGCTTGAGGTGACGATCGCCGTCCTGCTCGTCGTGGCCGTCGTCGTGGTGGTTGTGGTGGCGATATACGCACAGGGCGCGGCATGCATCGCCTGCCGAGGCGCTGGCCACGCCGCAGTTGTGCTGTACCGGAGCGGTGCGTAGCTCAATGCCCGAGGACGACGAGACAAAGGTGACCCACGTGAGTATGCGCTGGCTCCGCGCAGCATCGGCGCCTAGGACCTCCGTTAAGTGCTGCAGGCTGCAGCTGTCCCCTGTGTCAACGGTATCTTGGTTGGCAATCTCGTGGTGAAGGACGCCGTTGTGGCCGTCTTGACGATCGCCGTGGTGGTCGTGGTGGCGATACACGCACAGGACGCGGCATGTATCGCCTGTCGAGGTGCTGGCCACGCTGCTGTTGTGCTGTACAAGAACCGTACGTAACTTAATAGCCCCGTACGCCGAGGCAAACGTGGAACATGTGGGTATGCGCGGGCTCTGCGCAGAGTCGACGCGTTGCATCTTCGCCGGGTGCTGCAGGCCGCAGTTGTCCCCCGTGTCGTGGGCAGCCTTGTTGTCAATCTCGGAGTAACGATCGCCGTCCAGCTTGTCGTGGCCGTCGCCGTGGTGGTCGTGGGGGCGATACACGCACAGGACGCGGCATGCATCGCCTGCCGAGGCGCTGGCCACGCTGCTGCTGTGCTGTACCGGAACCGTTCGTAGCCCAATTCCCCCGTATGCCGGGAAAAACGTGGCACATGTGGTTATGCGCGGACTCCGCGCAGCGTCGACGCCTAGGACTCCCGCTGAGTGCTGTAGACTGCGGTTGTCGCCCGTGTCGTGGGTGTCCTTGTTGGCATGCCCGGGATGACGGTCGTCCGTCTCGTCGCGGCCGTCGCCGTGGTGGTCGTGGGGACGATACACGCACAGGACGAGGCATGCATTGCCTGCTGAGGGGCTGGTCACGCTGCAGTTTTGCTGTACCGGAACCGTGCGCAGCCTATTGCCCCCGGACGCCAAGACAAAGGTGGCCCATGTGGGCTTGCGCGGGCTCCGCGCAGCGTGAACGTCTCGGAGCTCCGCGCAGTGCGGCGAGATGGGGTTGTCCTTCGTGTCGTGGGCAGCCTTGTTGTCAATCTCGGAGTAACGATCGCCGTCAAGCTCGTCGTGGCCGTCGCCGTGGTGGTCGTGGGGGCGATACACGCACAGGACCCGGCATGCATCGCCTGCCGAGGCTCTGATTACGCTGCGGTTGTGCTGTAATCGAACCGTGCGTAACTCAATACCCACGGACGCCGAGACAAAGGAGGTCCATGTGGGCTTGCGCGGGCTCCGTGCAGCGTGGACGTCTCGGAGCTCCGCGGAGTGCTGCGAGATGGGGTTGTCCTTCGTGTCGTGGGCAGCCTTGTTGTCAATCTCGGAGTAACGATCGCCGTCCAGCTCGTCGTGGCCGTCGCCGTGGTGGTCGTGGGGGCGATACACGCACAGGGCGCGGCATGCATCGCCTGCCGAGGCGCTGGCCACGCTGCTGCTGTGCTGTACCGGAACCGTTCGTAGCCCAATTCCCCCGTATGCCGAGACAAAGGTGGCCTTTGTGGGCTTGCGCGGGCTCCGCGCAGCGTCGACGCGTTGCACCTTCGCTGAGTGCTGCAGGCTGAGGTCGTCTCCCGTCTCGTGGGTGTCCTTGTTGGCATGCTTTAGGTGACGGTCGCCGTCGTCGTTGTACCCATCCGCGAGCTTTTGGATTCCGATCTGAACGTACTCCATGAGGCTTTCGCTCTCGAGGATAGTATCCCGTAGGCTACGAATGGGGTCGACGTCCTCGTTCTCTGACGGAAGGTGTGAGAGTGGGCCTTTCTTCTCGTCACCATCGCTGTCCTTACTGTGACGGTGGTTGCGGTCGTTGTGTCGGTTGAGGCCGTTTTCGTGGGGGTGGAGGTCGCTGTCGTGGTGGTGCTTGTCGCTCTCGTCGTTGACGCCCAAGACGTGAGGCATAACGTCCTTGTGCAGGTTGCATGTCGCTGGCCTGACCTCGCTCTCCTCGTATTTCTTCATGAAATACACAGAGAGCAGAGGGCGCGAGAGCAGGGACGAGGGGGGAGAGAGGGAGAGGGAGAGGGGGAAGGAGAGAGAGAGAAAAAAGACACGGGTAGAGAAAGGAAGACGTAAATTTAAGACAGAAATAGAGAGTGAGGGAGTGGTTGAGACAGAGGGTGAGAGGGCGAGTGAAACAGAGGGGTAGGGATGGCGAGAGCGAACGAACGATATATGTATACATACAGTATGAAAGTAAAGGAGAGCGAGGGAGATGGTCGGCCTACTTGATCCAGCCATCAGAGAAACAAAAGAGAACACGATCAAACATTTGACATGCCTACACCCAACGGGATGGATGCTGCCGTATCCACGTCGTGCCGAAATGGGTTCCGCGCAACAAGGTAGTAGAGTACCACGGAAGGTGGTACTCGTTGTGAGCGGAGGTTGGGCATACGCCAATCCGTTTTACGTAATTGATTGACCCATTACGAACTGCAAAATGTGAGTGAAACGTGTCCACCAGAAAAATGGCATGCAAACCACATTGCAAAGTGCTACAGTTGGATTAGCTTTGTAGCTCTACAAGACAGTAGAGCTCACTACTTGTTCCATCAAAAAATTATTGACACACACTGTGTACGAGACGAAGGGACTAAGGCTAACCAATGCTTGCTTCGAATGTTGACGTGTTAATCAAATCCGGGGTAAGCTGCATTCCTGTACGAATTATACGATACAACTGGCACGTCGTGTTTTTTACGCAATTTAAAACACATTGCACGATCTCCTACAGCAGTAGAGAAGCTGGTACAGGTACGACTGTATAATGTGTCAAAGTATGGCGTTTGGCAATTTGACATGATGAGAGCTCGAGCAGTACGTCGTACGAGTGCTCGTAGAGGGTACGTTAATAATATCGTGTATTATGTCCCGAACCACGAACTGCAATACAGAAACCGACGGTCGATTGCGACCTTTGGTGGTAAATGTGATTAAATACAGTCGTACTGGAAATAGAGGTAATTATTTATCGGCAAGACCAAATGGATACACTTTTTATCCAAAGGGGCCGATACGGCACTTGGGTAGAAAAGGAAGATCCTGATTTTTGTAACGATCCCTAAAGCGGGGAAAGGAAGTGGGCGCGAAACAAAGAATCGAATATATGCAGCGACCAAAGATACAAAAGTGCCAGTAGAACGGCAACAACAGTAGTGCCGCTGCCAGCCGCTATCGCCTGATATTGGCAAGCAGGAGGATCATGCGGACAGGCTAGTAACACAACAGCTAGCTGCAGCAGCAGTAGCAGGATAAGTAGCAGACTGCTGCAATAACGTGCAGCAGTAGCATCACGGCAGAAAAGGCGAGGGCCTGCTTCGAGTATGAGTTGCTGCTGATAAACAATGGTGCGCTCAATACCAGCATGCTGGCGTAACCGCGCCCGAGCATTACGCTCTATGCACGCCCGGAGCCCAACTTGGACGCTTGGCGAACAGGCCGCGGAGATCTTGCTCGTACCGCCGTGCTGCTACGCTGCTGCTGTGCTACTGCTTATGCGCCTGCTGCTGCTGCTACTGCTGCGTTGGGTGTGCGGGAAGATCTTGCCTGTATATGATTATGCTACTGGTGTGGAGAGAGCCAAGAAGTGAATAATAGAGTAGTGATGGAGTGGGCGCGGGCGGGGGGGGGGGGGCGTACTCATTTGTTGCTTGCCTTAGTCAAGGCTTAGTCTTTAACCATTGACCACGCATCCCTTGCGAGACGGAGGGGGGTCGGTGATAGTCGCTTCTCCTCTTCATATCTGGCACAACCCTCTCTGGTTTATCCCGGTAGCGCGCCAGAAAAGCGTCGGATTTCTCTTCTGGGTTCTCGCTCCGTGATTTGAGCACGCTCGCACATTTGTTAAGACAAACGGAGAAGCCGGCAGGTTGGACGAGTTCGCAAGCTGTATCCCCGGTCGATATAGATTGCATATACTCATCGTACGTTTCTTTGTACAACCCAGCGATAAAATGTTACATTTGTGCAAACTATCCTACAAGATGTCTTCATTTAGGGACGTCTAAAAAACACCCTGTCGTACCTGGTGCTTATTCATTTTTCCACTCGGGCATGCAATAAAATCATGCAGCTACAGCAGCTGATGTTTTTTTGACACTGGCGTTGGGTGCGGGAAGATTGTGACAAGAGAACTGCTGTAGACGATGAGAAAACGGCTGTGAAGCGTGTGGGGGGGTGGGGGTGTTGGTGGTCTCGGTCGGATAGCCTCTTCGTGCCTGGCACGGGACTGACGGTCTATTTAGACACCGGTACGGACTTGCACGCTTTCACAACAAACCACAGAACGATACTCGTACCATATACTTGTACTTCTCTGGTGAGTTGGGTTCTCGGTCCCTGATTTAAGCACGCTCAATAGGCAAAACCAACCATAAAGCCGGCACGTTTGCAAGCTTTGAAAGCCCTTTTCAACAGTTATTGATTGTTGTATTCGCCCGCGAACAGTATAGTGGTTTGACCCTAACAAGGTCGACTCATTTCTTTGTTTTCGAGCCGGTTTTTGCACGCTGTCCGTGTTTTTCACAGATTGACCCGCGTGAGACCCTCGCCTAAAAAAAAAATCTTCGAGGAAACTTGTTTCAATTTTTTATTTTTCGATTCGGATATGCAATCTGACCAAACCGTATAATAAATGGACCTGAATTTCAACTTAATTAATTCGTACTGAAAATCGAGTTAACTTATATATTTTCCGTCGTCGGGCACACGAAATGGGATCATCACACAACGTACAAGGGCGGCTTTGCCGCGGCGGGCGGGCCCCCGCTTACATGCTCGTTACCATCGAGGATGTCGGCTAATCGAGGCCGTCAAAGCGATAGCACTGTGAGCACATTAATAACAATTCGTGTTTGAGTGAACCAGCAACAACAAAACGTTCCATCCAGCACAATACATAAACTAATCGAAGAAAATGTAGTACATCGAGTTGGCTACGAACTACGTCAGAAGCCGAATTAAACGTTTCGAATATTACCACTGAGTATCGCTCTCATCTCTGGGTGGCTTGCTGCCTCCCCTCGTGGGCCTACTTCAAGGCGCCGCTGTTACCGTCTGGCACTTTTTCGTACAACAGAATCAACAACATTCCATACCATTAATAGGAGAACTCATAGTTCGTATACATACCGACAGCATGTCTGCTGTGTGATACGAGGTGCCAAGCAACAAAGGCAAAACAAATATGTAGCACCCAAGAAACAAAATACGAGTTCTCCTGGATTTTGAACCTGGGCCTTGTCCAGCAGAACGAAGGTATCCATGCTGCGCGTTGAACCACCTTTCATAAGTCGGAGTGAGTCCTTCAGTAAATGCGTTCTTATATATACGAGTAGACGCTTGACATCGGGACAACTACCGTTGAAAACAATCGAAATTCCGCCCCCCCCCCCCCCGGGAGATGATGTGAGGCATGAACGAGAAAAAACGCACCGATTGGTGGACCTCATTGCTAGCTACAGTAGAGCAAATACGACTCAAATAATAATATATGTTAAAAGGACGCTTCGATTGCTTACACACGACCGACCCCAACATATCTGTATATTTTGTGTATCACGCGTGATTTATGATATTGTTTTCCTATTTATTCTACCTACCAGGTAAGCAGTATATAATATCATGTATCTGAGTTCGTTCGATTCTGAATTCTCATTTATATATACCAGGTAAAATATACCAGGGACACGTATGTATGTGGATGTGATTTTTGGAACATGGGCTACACCTTGTCTGATGGCCAGTAGAATCATACTGTTGTGATCGTATACTGATAGTATAATTTTTATACTTCGTATTACCAAAAGTAGTTGTGTAAGTTCCTTTTTTGTTTTCGGTACTTCCATTCGTTCTATTTTTTGTGCTTTTTGGGAGCATTGATGAGCTATCCCCAACGCCCCCAATTGTGTCTGCTACAAATGCGGCATGCAATAGCTACTGGAATGCCACCTATATGCTTGGTATTATACTGATCCCCAGGAAGAGTGGGAGAGCGTTGCATAGCCAGATTTGTCTGGTGAGGGCCTAGGGCCGATGCTGGCGGTAAACATCTGTCCCGACCAACCACAGACGTTCAACAAAGGTCATTAATGATGAGGCGTTTCCGTAGTAAGAAACCAGTGGTTTCCACTTTCCTGACGAAACGATTCCAGCCACAGTACTATCAATTGTTTCGCGAACGTGTTTGAAAAAATGGCTGCGTAAGGACAACATCAAGTAGAATAGAACTCCAAAATCATTCCTACCCTGAATCTAAGCACATACAGGGCAAGCACACAAATTCTACACGTTTCCCGCACAAAGATTCAAGTGTCCACGCTTGTTAAGAGATAGACCTTTTGCACACGTGTTCTACTGTCCCCTGCCATACCGTCGACGAATGTGCTTTTTCTGTTTCCGCTGGAAACTTGATATACCCAGGAAAACAAAAGCCCAAACATCTGGCGAAAAAAACGCACTCGTGAACGGGTTGGCAGGGGCTCATGTAGCACACGTACGCCAACACGCAGGACCTATCTCCAACAAACGGCTTGCACGTCCGATGCTTGAAATATTTCGGTTGATGAACTCGAAGCAGCCTGTAGCCTAGATCACACAGAGTTTCGTGTCATATGTACACACAGAGGGATCTGAGTGAGCCTGCAGAAGTTCACGCAGGCTTCTGGGGGGGACTATTTGGATTGGTGTGGAAACGCTTTTGCGGCATTGTTGGTGAAAGGGCTACCGTAAGGCCCTTTCTTCCTGTGCACGAAAGAAATCGGACTCCGCAGACTTTAGGTCTGATTGTTTTGCCGCCAAAGATCTCAGTCCCTTCCATTTACGATCGGACTGGTTTACAGAACCTACATCGCTTCAACCTTACATAAAACCAGGGCCAGATTCGGTGAAGATATATGGTACGGTACTAAACGTTTGTGGAAGACATTATTATAGCAGTAGTTTGAGAGTTAACTTGTTTGGGCAACTATGCACCTCCGAAAGTGTCGGGACGGCTATTCGGAAAACGGCTGTGAATTGACAGTAAACATGTTTGGTATTAGTACACATCTGTACAGCAGTATCAATAGTAGTGGGGATGCGTTGGAAAACGTCGAGCTTTTGACGGTAGGGAGTGCTGTTCGGGAGCGAGACACCTCGGATGCGGTCGGGGTGGTAAGCAAAAACGTCGATGAAAATTCAAGTGGACGTTGTGGGGTTATAATACACCCCGGAAAATGTCGGTACGGGGCACGTCGCGCATCCTTTGCGTACATCACGATGACGACAATGACGATGGCGACCACCGCCACCATCACGAGGACAGCCACAACGATGCAGTCCATGCCAACGGTCTCCAAGATTCGTCGCAGTGCGAGACCTCGAACAAACCAAATAAATCCAAGCCGAACCAAACCAACCAAAATAAAAACTCTCCTTCGCGGCAACACACGCGCATCACTTTATCCGTAAATGTGAGGAACGATTATTCATTCGTATGAATGCCAAACTGCAAAATGTTGGTTATACATGATTGTATTATTGCTTCCAGATCAATACGAGAGTACATACAAGTACACACAAGTAGAAGTACAGGGACGTTTTAGTGAACGACACAGCGTATACGGAATGGGTTGTTATCACTTCATACACCATGTACCTGGCAACATTTTTCATGGTTTTCCGTGTTTTTCTTGGGAAAAAATAAGAAAAACCCAGGAAACAAGGAACATCCTTTTCCTACTAAATGGGTCGATTATTACTAAAAAACACCATGCCCGTTAACATTTTTCCTGGCTTGCTTCATTTCTCTTGGAAAAAAATAGCAAGAAAACCGTTGCAACCGTTGCGATCACACGATGAAAATAGAATAAAGGTACTTTTTTCGCCCATGTTTTCATTTTTGTCCCTTGGTTCTAGTGACCCCCCCCCCCCTCCCCCTTCTCTAAATCTGGATGGGTTGGCGTCGAATGGCGGGGACGCTGTGTTTTTTTCCCCAGACACTAGACATGCAATGTGCAGTTCCTTCCGGCACAAATACCGCATAGACCAGACAAAACACAGACACCATGCAAACAACAGCTCCAAAACCAGACCCACCGGTAAAGTAAACACAATACAACATAATTATTTTCCCATACCAAAACACTACCCAGATTTAGAGATGAATTTACTCAACTAACATTTTTTTTTCCATACTGAAACGCAAAAAAAACCAGATTTAGACGCGAAACAATTCAATGAAAGAGTTTTTTTTTCCATTATCATAACACAAACCGCATTCAGACATGAAATTACGCTACTATTGCTAATCATTTTCTTTCGCTATCGAAACCCAAAACAGAAACCGTTTGTTTTTTTCCCATACCAAAACACAAACCAGATCTAGACATGAAACAACTCATTTATCCAGTTTTTCGCCCCCATATCCGAACCCAGACCAGACCTAAGACATGAATAAAGTGTATAGTCTCTCCCATACCAGAATACAGGCGGTAACGGAACAAACGATAGACCAAAAACATAGCATGAAGGTGGACCGCCTGACATACACACACCTAGATCCAGCATGGCCACCCCAACATGTTTAATTCACATCAAGGCTGGGGGCTTTGTGGTAAGATATCCGTAAAACTTTACCGTTACTGATTTCCATTGGGCGGTGGAAGCCTCGGCTGACATTATTCCTAAAATCCCCGATACTAGGTACACATACCAAGCGCTAAGTGAAGGGGAGGGGTGGATGATGCATGCCACTAAGTCAAGATCTCTTATACTCATGAAACAAACACCTTGCATTTGACCGACCACACGACCAAAGAGAAGGAGCACCAATCTGTACGTGGATATCTCAATATCTTGAAGGATAGAAGTCGGTACGAAATGTAGGGGGATTGTTGGCCAAGCTTTCGGCAGTGGAGGTCCACTCGGGAGCATTAGTGGGATAGTTACCCATGGTGAAACGTGAATATGACAGAGGAAGCGACGTACGGGGCATCTCGATGTGAGTAAGACTTTGTGTTATGCAAGCCGTCCTTGAACGTTGCATGGTAAAAATGGCCTCCCTGGAGGAAAGTAACCAATACAGCAGCGGGGCAAGAAGACAGAAGATACTATCGTGGGATGCCAGGATGGCTACCATACAGATCGCCTGAAACAAAGGTGAGGTACTTGTGTTAAGGGTGTTGAACTTGGCTCCAGACTACGAGCCCGTGTTGGAGACACTATTTAGTGTGGTGCGCCGGCTAAAGAACTGAAAGACACCAGACCCTCAACGAGTACTAGGATTAGGAAGTCCCAGTAACTTGAACAATTCCCACTACCGATATGAACTCAAACAAGCTGGAGATATTCTCGGGCAGTAATCGAAAGAAAGACAGCGAGGCAGGGTGAATGGAGAAAGAAAGATTGGCAGGGTAAAGTCCAGATAGTGCTGATATTAGGAGTTCCTAGGGCCATGACGAGGATTGAGTCCATAAGGAAGTGCGACGACAAAGTAGGACTATACTGCATTGCAATACGAAACATAGAACGAGAGAGAGAGAACACCTTCGAGTCGGGCTAAAGCCGAAAGTGAGAGCGAGTGGCAGAGGATAGAGACAGAAACATGGTCGACATGGGTTAGAAAACTAGGATGAAGAGCATGTATAGCTAGTGGGATAGCGAAACTAGGACGTAGTCTAAGCGTGAACGAAGGGAAGTCGAAGCAGGAAACAACAAGTGGCTCAAAGGGAATGGGGGAAAAACACATGGGCGCCGAACTAGCAGACAAAAACAGAAACGGAAACGGAAAGAATGCTCAAAGAAGAGATAGAAAATACTCTTCGCGACAACTGAAAAGGAACAACAGGTAAGACTAGAGCGGATGGTGAAACGAAAAAGAGGCTGAGAATAAGATCATGGAATGTATGTGAATTCGCCACGTCGGAAGAGCACAAAAGGATCGAAATTGCCGAACACGTCAGTAAGCGCGACCTAGACATAGTTGGAAGTCAAGAGTTGTGGGAGACGGAGGGGGGGGGGAGATTGGACGCACAGTTGGAGATTACGCATGGACAAGAAAAAAGAGAACGGGACAGAATAGCGAGGATAGGGGGGCAGGGGGCGTGGGATTCCTAGTCAAATAATACCTGTGTGAAATAATAGAGTTGATCTAAGACACTAACTTCGACGAAAGCATATGGATTAAGATACCAGGGGAGCGGGGAGCGAACAATTACTTTCTAGGGAGCATTTATATGCCCCCAGCGTCGAAGAATACGATAAAATATATACAGAGGAAGTTCGAAGAAGTCGTAGAAGATGTACACAAAAATACGAGGCAAGGAGAAGTCGTAGTAGTGGGAGATTTAATTGAGGAATTGGGAAGGCAAGCAAACTGAATGGAACGTTGGAAAATACGGAGAAGTAAACAAGAATAAGAATCGGGAAGAGATGTTGAAGTTCCTCAAGCACAACGGGATGAAGACGTTGAACGACAGAGCAGAAAACGCAGAACCGGAATGGATTAGACAGTGCATACAAAGGGGAAAAAAGCTCTGTCCTTGACTCTATAGCAGTAGAAAATGGGGGTCGTAAGGAAACGGAACCACATGTATGCGCAGCGGACGTAGGAACTACGGATCACTGTCGAATATGGGCAGACAGTTAACAGAGGAGAGCTATCAACCATAGACGAGGTAGGAAATTGCACAGATGTAAACTAGATAAAACCAAAGATAAACGGCACGAGTTCCAAGAAGAGATGACCAAAAATGCAGAGCAATTTTCCGAGCTATTGGAAATAATAGGTGCAACGAGGAATGATATAGAGAGGGACGATGCAGGAGCTAGGATAATAGAAGGATGGGAGCAGTTGGTCAAGACCACATCAAGTAAAGTAGTAAGGACGAAATTGATAGTATGCAACAGAGCAGTAAAATGGTGGGATGAAGATGTGAGAGCGACTATAACAGCAAGGAGAAAGGCACGCAAAAGATATATATCGAGTAAAAACATGACAGACAGGATGGGAGGTATATGCTACAGCTAGAAAGAAAGTACCAAAATGGTAGAGAAGAAGAAGGGGGTACGGAAAGACGTAGTAAACAAAACGAATCAACGCTTTGTGGGCGGGATGAAGCAGATGTGGGTAGGGATAAAAAAGAGTTACTGGGCAAACAAGCAGGAGAGGCAAATACAGGAATAGCCACCCTAAGAGCACAGAACGGTAGAATGGTTGGTAGTTGGAAGGGGAAAAGTGAAGTACCAGTAGAGCATTAGCGTAAGCTAGAAACACCCGCAGCCAACGAAACATTCGACGTAGAATTCGAGATAGAACTCGACGCGTGGGCAGAGGTGAACGTAGATGCCTAAGAAAGAGAAGACAGTGGTCGGAAGGTTTACAAAGAGCGTTCACAAGGGATGAAGTAAAGATGTGTGTAGCTAAACGTAAGAAAAGAAAGGCAGCGGGGGCAGCCCAAACAGTGCATGAATTTATGAAGTACGGGGGAGCAGGAATGTTGTATAACTGGATATGGGATAACGAGAACGCACCTAGGAGGTGGAGAGAAGGAGCAGTAGTAAATTTATTTAAGAAAGGAGATAAGGCTGACCCGGGGAACTATAGAGAGATAACGCTACTAAGCACAGTAGGCAAAACATTTTGTAAGATTTTGAACGATAGAATGGGAACGATGTTAGAGAAGGGAGACAAAATAAGCGAAGGGCAAGCAGGGCTTAGGCCAAACCGCAGCCGCGTAGACCATGTATGTGTACACCTTAGGTAAGATAATCCAAGGCGGGAAAGACCCGGGACTAACAACGTACTGTTTCTTTCTAGATGTACAGAACGCCTACGACACAGTATGGAGAAATGGATTGTGGAAAAACCTGTGGCGACTAGGACTCAGAGGAAGGATGTGGAGAATGATGAACGAGATGACGAAATGTGCGAGAAGTGCTGTGATGCTGGACGATCAAGTATCGAAGTATGTTGATATATTACAAGGAGTTGTACAGGGATGTACGCTGTCACCTAGCCTAAATATGATTTAACGACCTGGTAGTAGCAGCCGAAGCAGCAAGGCAGGGAGTCGCTGTAGGGGAAAATACGGTGTCGGGATTGATGTTTGCGGATGACTTCGTGGGGATATCAGAAACACCCGAAGAATTGCAGAAACTAATAGAGAAGGCGCTGGAGTACAAGTAGGAAATGGAGGGTGACGGTGAACTTCCAGAAATGCGCAGTAGTGGTTCGAAACGAAGATAAGGTGAACCCGGAAAATGTCAGGTGGAAGTGGGGAGAAGATAAATTGCCGATCGTAGATCAGCATACGTACCCTGACGTAGACATCTCCAAAGACTGCTCTTGGGATGCACATATAGCAAGAGTAATAGGAAAGAGTAAATCACGCGTAGGCAAGATGGATGCGATCCTAACAGACTCGCACCTTGACACCAGGATTATGACATGTATCCTGATGAATGGGATGGTACCAAAGCTAGAATATGCAGGTGAAGTATGGGAAGGGAACGCGAAACTCGTACAACAGTTAGAAACAGTACAGATGACAGCAGCTAAAAATATGTAAGATGCCCAAGCACGACTAGAAATTCAGAATTAGGAGCAGAATCTGGAATGTACCCACTCAAGACAAAGAGAGCCATGAGAAAATGGAAATGGCAAAATAAAGTAAGGAACACATGCACTAAAAAGAACTTGCCAGTCATAGTTGATAGAGCTGTATGGGAGACAGAAACAAAAGGGCGAGCTGGAATATGGTGGGATGGCGTAGTTGACAAAGCATCAAAGGATATAGGGGGAAACCAAGAAGAGTTGATGCCCGCCGGGAAGTCTGGGAGGTACAAGGCAGAAGTAGAAGAAATGATAGAAAGGAGGGAAAGGCTAGCGTTAAGACACAGGGTGGAATCGGAGAAACACTCATTTGTAAAGATCTACGGGGGATTGAGGGAAGGAATAGGAATGAAAACGTATGTGCACGGCTCAATCGACTTCGCGAAAACGCTGAAACTGCGCTTTCGTGTAGGTGACCTGGACCTGCCAGAAAGAAGAAAGAGGTGTACCAGTAGCTAAGAGGGGGAGTAAGTAGATGCACTGATGCGCCCGTGTGGCAAAGCAATAGAGAGTAGAACTCGCATAGTAGGAAGATGTGAAATATTGAAGAAGGAACGGGATTAAGAGAGGAGATGAGGGAAATAGACGAATGATACATGGAGGAGTTTGATACACTAGATCGCAACGACAAAACGGTCGCTATCCTAGGATATAGATGGTGGCCACAGGCGGCCAAGCAGGAAGGGGATAAGATTAGAAAATGTTTCTATTATATATTTGGAAATAATGCATTGAGCGCCCAATTGTTGGACGTGTCTCTTCTAGGAGTAGGGACGGTGCTCCGTGTCGAAAGGGATGCCTGGTCAATGGTCAAATGACTAAGGCGAGCAACAAATGAGTACGCCCCCCCCCCCCCCCCCCCCCCCCCCCCCCCCCCCGCTGTCTAGCGAACGAAAAACAAACGACGATTCACATTTTTTTTCCGGGGTGCGCAAAACATCAGGAAAGAGTGCAAGAAAATCAGGAAGAAAACAGGAAACTTACCGAAGAACAAGAAGGTTTTCGACTATACGAAGGGTGATAACCACCGGCGGCTGAATATGATTGCCAAAGAAAAAAAAAAATGCGCGGAACGAACGACGCGGTATCTGCCGCTGGGTATCTGTCGTCAATTTACAGTATCTTTTAAATCTCTCTCACCTTGTCGTTTGCCTTGGTGTTGCTGCTGATGTTGGCCATGTTGTTGTTGTCAATGTTGGTGCTGCTGTTTTTGTTGTTGTTGTTGTCGCTGGGCGACTCGGACTTGGTGATGTTGTAGGCCCAGTCGCTTCCGAGGGGGAGGTCGTACTCGCACATGATATATTTCTCTTCGATCCTTATATTTCCGTCCTTCGAACTTCACCGGCCACTCACTGCAGTTCGTAGAGGTGTGCTTGTGTCGTCCTTTAGGATTATGATGATGGCGATCGTGCTCGTAATAACTGTGGTATCATATCGTATGAATGTACACACAGAAAGAAGTAAATACGTACGTAGCAGGAATGACAAGGAGGCGAGGGAGGAGTACTGCTGTATGTAGCAGTGGTGAATGCATTTGGAAGACTTTTTGCTGTTCGTCGTAGTGTCGGTGTGATTTCGATGGTCGGTTGGCAAGAGCATTCCTGCAACACACAGAGAAAGAGGAGCAGACAGCCACCCGATGTACTCTATCATATTAATAAGGTCGGTCGTCGCACTTGTATTCTGCCTGTTATTACAAATGTGTCCCAAAATATAACGATCGCTTGTATATTAATATTCAATTGAAAAGGTCCTTAGAATTAGGTGGAGAGTGATGCCACAGGCAGACAGTAGTGTATTGTTTACGAGGTAACGTATTACTCCGGAGTAAATGGATGCAGAGGGTACACAACAGAACTAATGTTGTACTTCGAGTATACTACAGAGGGAAAACACGACGGCAACACAGACCTCATACCCAGCAGCATATGCTACCATACTACAACAGTACTACTATCAATACTACGGAGGGGAAGCACGGCGGACAACACCACAGACCCTCATGACGATTACGGTAGGTCGTATCGCAATACTACTACTTCCTGCTTGTGATCGATAAATCTGGTGCCCGTACCTGTCCCAGCTGCAAAGCGCTGCAAGGGGCGGCTGTCGTATATTACAGTGCGTCGTGCGCACGGGCGGTGCGCGATCCTACTCACTCCTGCAGCGATGCTTCTGTAAGACACAACTGATACGGAGTCGTTGAGGAAGTACACTTTTTTCATATCGCTACGTACAGCAGGATATAGACGTTACCTGGCTCCCGACAGGGTTATACTGCTGTAGTGCTTGTAGTACGTGCTGTAGTACGAGTAGCAGTAGTAGCGAACGTCGGTGCTGCCGGTGGGTAGTGTGAGCAGGTTGTCCAGTCTTGCGGCAGGGTGAAAAAAAGCGCGGTGTTCGAGGTGGAAAGTTTTGCTGTGAAGCGAGGAAGAAAAGCAAGGCACACCAGGAAATGGGGTCCGAGGAAAAAGTGATCGAGGGGGGGAGTGGAACAGCGCAATCGCTCGACTCGGCACGGTTCAATCCACCATAATTAAGCCTTGGCGCTTTGGTCGCATCATATTTAAACCGTGGCGCTTTGGGTTTTACTGGATAAGCCGTTGAACCACGTTTGACGGCTATTACACCGTCTTTTCCCTGGAAGGGGAATCTGGGTTAGGCCGGGGAGAGAAATGTCGACCAATGAGATCGAGCCGGCTTTTATCATCTCCCCACAGGACTGTCACAAAGTGGTGACAGGACTGCTGTCACACTGTATGTATGTGGTGTTGTATCATAGATCGTGCTGTTTTGGCCGGATGGGACCTGTCTAGTATGTGAAACTACAATAATAACAACAGTGTATACAACCGGTAGCAGTGGTAGTACTCGTATTATTACTACACAGCAGTACTACTGTAGCACGTATTACGCAGCTTGCGAAGTTGAGTATCAACCATTTAATCAGTCGAACTCACAGCTGACGTATTTCAAAATTTATAAAATAAAAAAATTAATACTACTGCTACTACTACTGCTGTAGTGTAGTTGGAAGCACCGGGCATGGCGCTTACCATGGGCCAAGCAACGTCTCACCAACACATGGACACCGCCCATGGGACGCCCCATGGGCAAACTCACAGAGTACGCCGCGGTTCACCCCGCAGGGTGGACGAAATGGAACACCCACGGGTCGAGTGATCGTGACGAGGACCCATGATTCACCATGTGCGACGTGCCGTATGGCATGCACGATTGCACACCCACCGGTCGAGTAGTCAAGACATGGAGGGTACTATATTGATACTGTTTCTTGTAGGTCATGGCAACCCGCATGGGACGTACAACCGGGCGCAAGATGGCATGCCACATGCAATAGATTGCGATACGGTAAGAGGTACAGACAACAAGTAGATGAACAGTTGCTGTATGTAGTAGTAGCAGTGCTTGTCCCGTGCGGTGCGGCATGGCTTATACATACCTTGGTCGCGCAAACGACGTGCACATACATAGACACACGAATACTTAGTACACACGACTAGCATACATGCCCACGGCGCTCGTATGGCACGTCTCCTGCGCGACATTCCTATACAGCTACGTACGACTAGCAGGGGTACTGTTGCTACAGGAGTATTGTACCTGTGGTATAATACCGGTGTTCGTAAAAAGTATACCTGTACCTGGCACATACATATCTGGTAGCCAGAACCTGGTATACCTGTAGGATCCTAAGTTTTATGTGATATTCCTGTGGTGCTATCTATCGTACGTACACACCAGCAGTTCGTTGTAGACAGGAATAAAAATAGATAAATCGTGATCTTTCTGGTGTACACACTCCAAGGATGCAGGCGGGTATAACAATGAAACCGCCCTCGATCTATTTGCTAGTAGCAGTCAGCAGCAGGTAGTTTGTTTCAAGGCGTGGTAAATACCTGCGGTATTATCGCGGTACCTGGTACCGGTATACCGGGTACACACTAAATCATTCGGGTAGCTTTTGGCTATCTATAGGTACGACTCGAAGCCGGGTTTTGTATACCAGATTTCTACGTAAATCACGGTTCATCAGATCAGTTGACCATGAAAAAGCCGTGTGACCAACAAGCGCTGTGGAGCCATGATGAACCAATGGAACCCAAAGACCCAAGGTTGAAAAGAAGCGGTTAATCACATTGTGGCAGCAACGAAGCGCCAGGGCTTGAATATGATGCGCCCAAAGCGCCTAGGCTTAATAAATTGAATTCAAACTTGCCGAGTCCAAGAGAGCCCCGAGCACGTCCCCGCCCATGCGCCCATTCCTCATTCCACCCTGCCTGGTGTGCCCTACTGCTTCGTCTCTTTACTCGCTACTCAGCAAAACTTCCCCACCTCCAACAACACTGAGCTGCTTTATCAGCCTGCGGCAGCACATCCTGCACAATTCTACTGCGCCCACCGACAGCACGGACGTTCGCTACCTCTAATCGTATTACAGTACACAGTACTGCTTTGGGATCGAGGTAAAATAGTCTACGTACATTACTACTGTACCACTGCAGTGGTATATTGTAGTAGTACTACTACACTGTTTTAGTCTAGTAACAGCATGAAATGTACTGCCGCGACTCTGTCAAGATACGTCTTTTGAAACGCATTGCGAGCCGAGCGACCGCGCCGGACAGCACTAAAAGAACTGGTAGGATAACGCAGTGCCCGTGTACTATGTACAGTTGCTGTTGTAGCGCGACTCCTTGCAGTTGTACGGCGGATAACTGACAGATGTATCACCAAGCATTTATTGTCGCACAGTTCATACCGTAATCGTCGAATATACAGCAGAGTAGTCATCGTATTTCCCCTCGTATCGTAAGTCACGTTATTACCGTACTGCCGCTGATGTGCGCTACGTCCCCATGTTCACGTATACGACGACCATTAATTACATCGGACGCGTTACTACTGATGTACGTATTTACGTAGCAGCACTCCTGTAGCACCTAGACTGAAATGTTGTGCCTACGTTCAGTATATCTTCTCCCTCTTCTTGCTGCTGCCGGATAGCTTGCTCATCGACCACCGATATCATACCGACACAACAATAACATTTGACGCATCTGCCACTGCTGTGTGCTGTACTACTACTGCTGCCTGCTGCGGCTAATTCAGTTTGTGCGTTCATACCACAGGTATACCATTACGGCAACCATCATCCTCCTCCTCCTCATCCTCATCATCATCATTACCATCATCATCATCGTCACGTACAACATCAACCAAAGTTCTTGTGGGGAAAAACAATCTGCAGCAGCGGCAGTTGTTCGAAGTTCGAAGGTCACCAAGGAGGGAAGATATCGTCATGTGCGTCTACGATCTCGTCGTTGGGGTCGACTGGGCCATCAACGTCACCAACACCAAGGTCGGCAACAAGGTGAGACAGAGAGTCTGAAAAAATAATGACACTGATGTGGATACCACGTCGTCCTCAAGTCCTTAAGTCTCATCGTTCTGCGGAAAGTTGTCCAGCTTTTCGTATATATATCATGATGTGATGACAATCACAATCACTGCCGATACCAAAATGTGGTCGGGAACATAACCTCTGTTTGATCTTCACACCAGCTGATAAACGGTGAATATATTCCCGATCACTTTGTACCAGACGCGCAGGGTTTGCGAGTAGGCAGAAAATGAATCGCCGACTAGTTTTTAGTTGGCTAGGTGCATTACCGAAGTGCAGTTACTGTAGGTTGTTCTGCATCTTTGTGCCGTCGGCGCAAGTTTTTGTCTGGCCCATTTTCTACCAGTAATGCAAAAATACCCACTTTCACAACGTACTTCTAGTTGAAGGTTAACACAAAAACTCGACGCAAAGCTTCTATTTTAACTCATTTTTACCAAACTGCTAAATAACCCCTCACTAATTCCATGTAGTTTGTCCCGAAAACTCGACGCAAATCCTTTTTTTTTTTTTCGCCCATTTTTTATCAAACTGCTGAAATAACCCCTCACTATTTCCAAGCATTTTCCCTCAATCACTCGTTGCAAAGTTGTGTCTGGCGTTTCTTTTACCACTACATGAAATAACCACTCACTACTTTCAAGTAGTTTGGTTTGGTCTGGTTTGGTTTGGTTATGTTTGGTTTGTTTTGGTTTGGTTTGGTTCTGTTTGGCTCGTTTTGGTTTGGTTCGGTTTAGTCTGATTTGGTTCGGTTTGTTTTGGTTTGGTCTTGTTTGGTTTTGTTTGGTTCGGTTCGGTTTGGTCCGTTTCGGTTCGGTTCGGGTCGGGTCGGGTCGGGTCGGGTCGGTTCGGTTCGGTTCGGTTCGGTTCGGTTCGGTTCGGTTCCGTTCTGTTCGATTCGATTCCGTTCCGTTCGGGTCGGTTTGATCTCGTGTGTTTGGTTTTGGTTCGGTTTTTTTGCTTGGTTTGTTCGGGGTTTCGGTCGGCTTTGTTTTACCGTCTTCGTTTGGTTTGGTTCGGTTTGGTTTAGTTTATTTAGTTTTATCTGGATGAGTTTGGTTTGGTTTAGGTTCTTCTTGGTTTGTTTTGGCTTGGTTTGGTTCTGACTGCTTTGGCCGCCTCCCGTTGTAGTCTATTTTGGAAAATTGCGTTGTACCTTGACAATGTAGGTAGAGTCTATGTCCTCGGTGTTAGCCGAGAGATGACACCGGGCAAGGGGTGGCCCGGGGAGTAAGATACTCCAGTGCGGTAGAGAGAAGAAGACACGTAAACACTGGCGCTTGGATGGCCAACGCACGCAGATGTACTCCACAGAGAATGCAGGAGTCCAGATGACGGCAGCCTCCAGAGATGAACTGGCAGCTAGGATACCATCACGATCCGGGTAGAGATCACCTCAGAGAGTGAGATACTCGGTCCTACGAGCAGAGGCGATACTGCTGCTATTCCTCCGTAGAATATACGTTACATGCCGAAACGGTACATAGACTATGATCTACGATACAAGAGCAGTGCTACTTCAACATTGACTCATACATGGTCATGTGCTAACCTTTCCATAACACTCCCCCTCAATGTTCAATTCGATGATGAAAACAATAAAGTCAAGATAATAGAAGTAGTCAAGAAACAACTCTATTAATGCAAGCAAGCAGTTCATTCGATACGTTAGCCAGTAGAAATTATAACGATGTTTCCGTGCCCTGTGTCCATACATTCATGTGCTTGCAAAAGTACGGCTATCGTGTCCTGCACAAACCAATTTTATATTAACCTTCAATCCTAATTTCTCGTTCAACCAGCTATGGTGCGAGGCCGAATGTTGACTATTGAAATAGCAAGTTGATTCACACAAATAACAGATTCACAAACAATCACACAAACACTAAACACAATGTTGACGACACAAACATATGACACAAGATGTTGACGACGACGTTGACGTCAGAAGTTGCTGATGTCTAGTAGCTACTGGAAGCGCGGTCTGGCAAAATGCTTGGTCCCGATGTCGGCGGCGTTGTCTTTGGTGGAGATATAGTGAGTCGAAATTGTCCCCTCAGTCACCAGCTCGCGAATGTAGAAGTATCGGAGTGCGATGTGCTTGGTGCGAGAACCGTACGAAGGGTTCCCGAGCGTATGCAGAGTTGCAGTGTTGTCGCAATGAAGCGGCACTTGGACGAACTGCTCCCCAAACCCTAGCTCCGTCAACATGTTCATGCAGAACACGGCTTCCGTCATCGCGAGTGCCGATGCAACCAGCTCAGTTTCCATCGTGGACATGGCCGTTAGGCTTTGAAGACCAGACTTGACGCTGATGGGCGCCCTGGCCAACATCATGATGTAGCACGACTTCGACTTGTCGTTATCTGGGGTGTTAGCCCAGTTCGAGTCCAAGAAAGCCGTGAGCTTCAAGCCTCTCTTCTTGTACACTATGCTGAAGTCGGTGGACCTCGCCAGGTACCGCAGAATGTCCTTGGCCGCCACCATGTGCACTTTCGACGGATTTTACATAGCAAGAGAGAGCTGACTAGAGCAGTACATAATGTCATGCCTGAGAACAGAGGCCAGGTACATAACCGTGCCTGCGATCGGCTGGTACCTCTGCTTCTCGTCGGCGTTCAGCAGTGCCTCCTCCGGCTGCTTGGTAGAGAGCTAAGGTCCTTGACCGGGGGTTAGTGTAGCCTTGCAGTTTGCGAAGCCGAACCGCTCCAGCGCGGACTTGGTGTAGTCCTCCTGGTCGATTTTGAGCGTCTTCTCCGCACGGTTGCGGGTGACCTGCAGCCTAAGTACATGCGACACATCGACCATGTCGGTCATCTTGAACCTGCCCATTAGCTGTGCCTTGATCTCCTCGATCACTTTGATGTTGCCACCAGTCGGCAGCTTCATGGCTTCGTAGTACGATCTAGGAACTCCCGACTGCGACGTCTGCACGGCAAACGCCTACCCCACAAACCGAGGCATGTCGTCCTTGTGGGCGACGTCCTAACATTCCCCCTTCGTGAAGTACGCAAACCTGAGCCGTCTCAGTGCGCTGAGGGTCCTGGCGTTGGGCTGGTTCGCGGTAGATCTGGTTACGGCCGGTGTGATCGCGCGACCTCCGCGCGACGCAAAACCACGGCATATCGTCCTTGTGGGAGACGTCCTGACACTCCCCCTTCGTGAAGTACGCTAAACCGAGCTGTCTCAGTTCGCTGAGGGTCCTGGCGTTGGACTGGTTCGCGGCAGATCTGGTTACGGGCGGCGCAATCGCGCGACCTCCGTGCGACGCAGAACCACCACGTGAAGAGCCACCACGCAAAGAACCACCACGCGAAGAACCACCGCGCGCAGCACCAGATGACGTAGATCCCAATAGCGTTAGGCTTCATGTAGATCCCAGCACTGTTTTCAAGCGCAACAGCGATGGAGCACATGATTTGTCCGGTCGTTGCGCCGACGCCCAGGGTCTTCATCGGCCCAACGAGGTCGCCCTTTTCCAATCGCGGTTTTTCCTGGTAAAACAGGGCAGCCATCCCCTCCACTATGGCCAGGGAGACGGAGAACAGGTTCGTCCTCAGCCCAGGTACGATGATTGCACGGAAGGAGAAGTCCCGCTTATTCCCACCGTCATCGGTAATGGTGCCGTTCATGGTGCCCGCAGTTACCCCGTACAGGACGTGCTGGCCAGCCGCGACGATCTGATGAGGAACCTGCAGAGGTTCATCGTCCCGCATTGAGACTAGCAGTCCCGGAGTCAGCTCCGGGTTGACGAAGTTGGATGATGCCCCGCTGCCCACGAACATCTCAATGAAGGTGCCGTCGGTGAGAAGCCCACCTCCACCTGACAGGTCAGGAGTACTCGCCATGAGTGCTCCGAAGACCTCATCGGGTAGACGGTAGTTCGGCAGTGATGCCGCCGGAGCAGACGCAGGTTCCGCCGGTTTAGCACCGGACTCCGTGGTGAGAGCCCCAGGAGACGGCGTGGCCGCCGCTGGCAGGGACACGTGCATCCCGGTGAACGAGTAGCCAAAGCTGTTCTGTGTCTGCGGAGGAGGCAGAGCCATGGGGGCGCTCCCGACGTGAGCGAAGCCAGCGGCCCCCAACGGTGGTCGAGGAAGAGCGACCAGGTGTGCGCTCCCGACGTGGCCGAGGCTGCCTTGCCCCGGAGACTGCAGCAGCGCCAGGAGCGCAGTCAACAACTGGATCTCACGCTGCGCCTTGCACTCGCTGTAGCTGTGAGTGGTGGCCTTGTGATGGCTGCACCACTTCGGAGAGGGGTCTCCTCCGCCGCCCTTCTTGCCCTTTTTCTTCCGCTGCGACTTTCCCGGCTTCGACCGGCTCTACTTGGCCGGTTTAGGGCAGTCTCGCTGGTAGTTCCCGTACTCGTTGCAGTTGTGGCACCGGTCGTTGCTGGTCGCGGCCATCGCCGCACCACGGCCTGAGACCGCGGACGCCGACGACTTCCTCGACTGTGCGTCGATGAAGTAGTTGACGGCGGTTCGCTTCATCGCCTTCACGTCTTAAAACGGGTGCCTGTAGTGCATGTCCCGCAGGAGGCTGTACTCCGACGGGTGGACGAGAGCATTCACACCAGGTCCTCGAGAGTCTCCTTCGATGTGGTCTTCCCCATGTCGTCGAGCCGAAGCTTGAGGTCGTCCATGATCGCCAGGAAGTCGATGACATTCTGACCATGTCGGAGCTTGGCGGCAGTTGACGGCGGTTCGCTTCATCGCCTTCACGTCTTAAAACGGGTGCCTGTAGTGCATGTCCCGCAGGAGGCTGTACTCCGACGGGTGGACGAGAGCATTCACACCAGGTCCTCGAGAGTCTCCTTCGATGTGGTCTTCCCCATGTCGTCGAGCCGAAGCTTGAGGTCGTCCATGATCGCCAGGAAGTCGATGACATTCTGACCATGTCGGAGCTTGGCGGCGTGGAGCTGCTCCCTGAGGGCCCGCCGGGATCCCTTGGTATTGCCGGTGAAACGCTTCTTGAGGGCCGCCCAAGCCGCAGCCCAATCGCCCATTTCCCCCCCAGACTTGCCTTGGAAAGGCTTCGTGGTGATGTTGGCGGATTCGACGGTGGAGAAGTAGATAAGAGAGTACACCTGGTTGTTTCGGCTTTTCCAGTTGTATGTTGCTGTGACATCGTCAACCCCATCGACATCGGGGCACGTTTCCCCGTCGCGGATCTTCAGGAGTTCCTGCGAATGGAGACCCACCGCCATACGAAAGTTGTCCGCCCACTCTCGGTAATCCCGTTGATCCTTGCATAGGCCCACGGTTTCGAGCGTCTTTTTCAACGCGTTGTAAGACAATTCCGGCATCGCCTCCCGACCTCTAGTCAGGGATCGGGGCTACGCGCAAGGCGTGCAGGCTTTCCCCACACGTATAACACCCCGAGTACCTGAGTAAGCTCGACGCGCAAGGGACGGTGCAGGGTGATAGTGTTGCTACACGGATGTAGGCGTTGCAGGATTGCAGCCCCGAAGCTCACAATCCTAGTCTGCCGGACACCCCGTCGGTATCTGTCCAGACTCCTATGGTCTGCGAAGCACAGGTTCAACCTACCACAGGTGACTAAGCTGCGGTGTGTGGCGTCGGAGGCGTCAACTCCGGCCACGTCCTGCAGTCACATGGGTCAGATGCACTGCCCAGACTGGTCGATATCTCAACCTAACACACGCACCACAAACCGGTACGAGAAAGGTCGTCTTGGATGTAGACCGTACCTCGCGTGACGACGCACGCGCAGTTAACGTGATGCGATTCACGTTGTATTTATGAGACTGCCGCAACGGATGCACCCAGCCTAGCCAGATCCTCACCCCTACACACGCTACTAAGTCGGCACCCAGCGGTTGGAAGGTATCTTGGACAGACCACGCCTCGCGATACGACACGCGCAGGCGATTTCGGGAAGTCAATTACACACACGCCGAGCACCAGAACAGTACTCTGCACGCGCAAACCAACATCCCTGCACAACTCTATTCGCCGACCGGAATCAACGCCTAGACGTTATGCCCCCCAATGCTTTACACACAGCAGTAGCGTACCGAATGTGCAACCGAGAACCCAGGTGATCAGTCCGGATCCAACAGCAGACGAGTTGACTCAATGTAGACCTCCAGCAGAAAGCTCACTCCGGCAGAAGAAGCCCCCGCAGAGAGGATGTGTGTGCACACCACTCGCCAAACTCGAGGCTCATAACCTATTATGGATAATATTGCGTTGTACCCTGACAATGTAGGCAGAGGCTGTGTCCTCGGTGTTAGCCGAGAGATGACACCGGGCAAGCGGTGGCCCGGGGAGTAAGATACTCCCGTGCGGTAGAGAGAAGAAGACACGTAAACACTGGCGCTTGGATGACCAACACACGCAGATGTACTTCACAGAGAATGCAGGAGTCCAGATGATGGCAGCTTCCAGAGATGAACTGGCAGCTAGGATACCATCACGATCCGGGTAGAGATCACCTCAGAGAGTGAGATACTCGATCCTACGAGCAGAGGCGATACTGCTGCTATTCCTCCGTAGAATATGAAACGGTACATACACTATGATCTACGATACAAGAGCAGTGCTACTTGAACATTGACTCATACATGGTCATGTGCTAACCTTTCCATAACATAGCCGTCGCACGAAGTTAATTGCTTCGCTTTGCTCCATCTTTACTCGCATTTTATTAGTAGTAGTCTACAGCAGTACGTAGTATTACCAGTCTGTTGTCGGAAATATAAGCCTGATCTGGAAAAACCGAAAATAAGCCTGTTTTGCGAATGAAGCCATGGGGTTCATCATAAACCTACGAATCATTTATAGTCATAAGTATCACAATCCAGAGAGGCGACAGAGTTCATGAATCCGTTAGTTGACCTGGGGATGTTTAGTTATCATCCCCCCCCAGATTTCGAGCAATTTAACGCAATTTTCCCAGTAAGGAATGTTTGGGTTTTTACTGAGCTCGTGCAGACGGAAAAAATAGTTTTTTACACTTGTTTTTACTATGGCATTTTAGATACTTTTCGTCATCTAAAGAACTGCCTGATGGAATCATCATATTGCGAAGTGCTCTCCAACCGGTGGAAATAGTCTTTTAGGTCCGAGGTCTACTCAAGTGGTGAGTGCGCACAGCACTAAAAACAAATGTTATTTTAGTAGTAGTTGCGCTTGGCGGGGCTCGAACCCATGACCTGAGATTCATACTCTATCAACTAGACTTTGATCTACAGTAGCTAATATCAGGCTTATTTTTCCGATTGGTTTGGTGATGTAGTATTCCGTACTGTACCGGACATGTAGTGAATACGTATAAGAAACAAGAACGCTGGTCTGAGCTGGGTCTCCTGCATGAAAATCGTACCACCTTATTTATGACGACTGCCGAATGTGTTACGTTTGGTCCTTGCAAATCTCTCAACCCTGTCGATCCGTGACTTTGCCACCGGCGGTACCTTAATTGGCCGTCGTATTACCGCGATTACCACCATTGTCGAATTGCCGCCTTCACCGCCCTTTTCTGGACAGTGAGTACCGCCGAATTACTGCGTTTGCCGTAATTTTTCCGAGTTTATCGTGGTATTACCATCTTATCGCCGTGATTACGTCGAATTACCGTGTTTACCGCTATTTTACCGCGCGCAGTAGGACAACCTTTCTAGGGGCACGGCGTGAGCGTTTGCACACAGGTGCACAGGCATCCATCCATCGTGAATCTCGCAAAAACACAGCAGTTTCCGTTATTTTCGCCACCGGCGGTAATAGGCCGCGATGTCTGCAAACCTGCTACCTGCTACCTGCTACCTATACTGCATACGGGCACCCTTGTTCCTCTCTTTTTCCACCCCATCTGTCCCTGGTATTGTATTTGCCCGATGACACTTCTCCAGCCCCTCCCTTTCGCAACCAATTTTCAGGGGTCACTAGAAAAATAGTCTTCAATGTTCTTACATGCATGCAAGTACATACTTGGCGAATAAAAGCTGTCAGGATTAGTAGACCAATCTTAACCCTGCATACACTGCACACCCCGAATGATAGCACGCTTTGATATTACACTATTAATAGTATAAGCATCACATCAAGCCTGCAAAGATGATTTTGAAGTTTTTTTTTTTATCTTGCAGCTTACCCGTAGCATTTTTTTTCTCTCTGGTTTAGTGAAATACAATGGGGGGACTCCTCCCCCCTCCCCACTATGGTGCATGCCTTCACTTTGATCGTACCGTATACGTAAAGTAAGTATACATATGCTGTGTCGTGGAAGCGGGGGGGGGGGGGGTTCTCATACCATGCATGATCGTAGTAGCAAGCATGAGGGTACCGTTTTTTCAAGCTTACACCAGAACCGGACACCCAAACGCAAAACACAAAAGCTGTTCCAGGCTGGATTTCATATTCAAGAATGAGTGCGTTCTACGTACAGCAACTTCACACCTAACGGCTCCTAATGTTGATATTTTCCTGCGAATCCCAACATGCGCTTCTCATTGCTTGTTTTCGCAATATCTTATATTAATAGTGGGTGTCCTGTGCTGTATACTCGATAGAGTCGCCGATACAAAAAAAACTGACGCCACAAAACTTCGTAAACAGTAAAGTCGGTGGTTACCGGCTGAGAAAATATCAGTTTGGTATGCGTTTCACCTCTATCGTGTGCATCTGAGGCGGAAACTAATTAATCTACGCTCACCCAGGTCGTTAATACTTACCGGTATGTCGGTCGAAACGTTTCTGTCGGTCGAAACGTTTCCGTCGGTCGAACATAAAAACGAAATTGCCGTCCAAATCTTCGCCACTCTGAACTCCGGGTGTAGATATAAGCCCCCCGTGTTGAATACTGAAATCAGTACCAAACGAGCACGTATTATATTAGCGGGGAGAGTGGTACGTAGTGATTTGCCGTTTGGTTACCAGCTTATCATCGAGCAAACGTTTCCCGGCCTATTTCAAATATGTTTAGTTACTGTCGATGCATTGTTGCCGTGCATAGCGAGTACATCGTTCGTCTTGACCTTTTACCCTTGTCGGCTTTTTTATTTTTCTGCCAAGCGGCAATAACGGGTTGCGGTCAAGCTTCGCCAACGAGCAAAACATATCGGCACGTCCTTACCCGTCTAAACCATGCTCGTCTACAATACGTGTATCATATGTGTGTCCGTCTAGGGATTCGTGCGTACTGTCTTTCACACGTGTGAACCTCTCCGTGCAGACGGAAACCTAAGAACCGCTTGGTTCCGTTTTTTTGCCCCGGCAGTCCTCGCGTTTTCATCTATAATGGTGTGCAAAACGAGAAGAAGTAAGCGCGCATCATACTTATATACTCCGTATATCATAATCGCGATTTTGCTTACAAATAGATACCTGGTAGTTCAGCTGTCGCCAGTAAAACCTCTCGCAGCAGGAGTTTTGTAAATACCATCCAAATGGTATGTGTGGGCGCCCGGTCGGCCAATCGCTTCAGCTACGCATCTCGACACGGGGTCCCTGTTCTTACGTTACCGTTGTGAAACTTCGATCGCCGTCGAAACGTAAGCCGCGATTTTCGTCCTTGTACCGCCTCCACGTCCGACTTTCCACGGCTATTGCCGTCGTGTTGCCTCCAGTACAGTCAAGGTACCGCGCTTACAGTGCATACCTGCCAAATCCGCCGCGACTTTCGTTCCCGTCCGGACAACTACCGAAAATTTGTGTATCTTTAACCGTACACGCTTACCGTCAAAGTAACGTCGTTTTCCATGTTTCCGTCATCTTAACGCAGTTTGCTGCTACAATCGCGAGCGTTACCGAGGTGTCCCATTACCGAGCAAGATAACCGCGGAATAACGCCCATGTTGCCCACTACCTTCCCGACCATTCCTGAGTTCTCTTGTTATGAAAAAGCGAGCAAGTTGTTGTAACGTCGATTTACGGCCGTTTTCCATCACCGTCCCGTATAGTTACCGTCTGCAATATCGTGACCGAGCATACATAGCCCTGTTTGTTTTTCTCGGTGCAAGGTGCGTAACATATTTTAGAGTATTAATAGCGAGATAGCGACAGTCTGACGCAGGAGTGTTTTCGTTTCGGGAGGAGTCTTTTGCCTCAAATCGTTTTTGTAGGTGTCATGCTCTCTACGCTTTAGCAGTGGTCATTATTTTCGGGTTTTTTCGGTCATTTTTGGCGATTGACACACGCTGCGCATTGTCGTAGGCAAACCTAATACTGGCACGTAACAAGATCGCTTGTGTACACCAGTCTGGCCATAAACAGAGAAGGGTCGTCGGGGCATGTTGTGGATTATCCAACCAATCAATGTTTCTTCTAGATACGTTCAGACCTGAAGCTAAATGTGGACTCTGTACTTTTCTTGAGCACGCAAGTAAACGTCTTCCTAACAACCCTTTAGGTTTCTTCGTCTTTATGCTCTAACCCTAACCCTTAAATCTCTGTCAAGAGTGGTGCATAGGCGTAGGTATGTGGCATGATCAAAATGCCGTTTTGGTATATTCAGAACAAAAAAAACTCGGGAGAACCCCAGATGATCAAGCTGATGTTCAAGGGTCAGCGGGGTCCTCGGATTTGCTATGTCTACAGGTTGATGTAGGGTATTCGTGTTTTGTTTTTGGTTTGGTTGAGCTGAGACAAGCGTGTCTGCACCGCGCACTCTCTCACTCTACTTCCCTCCCTTTCTCTTCTTCCACCCTGTCCTGTTGGACAAGATCGATAGTAATACAACAGGCCTGAGAGCCTTTCTTTTGTAATAATATGCTCTTCTGAGCTTGACGAGCGTATTATACGCAGCAACCAGCTGGCAAAGTTCAGCTGATAGATAGTGCTTGCCTCCACCGCGGGCTGCCTGGCGTAGCTCAAGAGCCGCGCACCACACGCCCATTGCAACACAGGTGGCCACTGGGATACCTTGAGAGTGTACTCTGGTTGACCTGAACCAAAAACACCTTGAGCCACAAATCTCAAGGTCAGTCATTGGCCAACGTCAAATGTTCACAACGTCCGCAGATCGTCCAAACTACGCGTCACAACGTACCCAGCCACTTTTGGAAACGTACCAGGCACAGAGTTCCTTGTTTCGACAACGGGAATGTACAATGCCCTTTGGTTGGATAATGTCTAGACTCTTGGCCGTTAGTTCATACTGACATTGTGGAGCAGGGAGAGGTCGTGTGGGGGTACATAACTACTTTTAGTATACACTTGGTATTCATTAGTTCGAGCATTCACCGCCGATATTGCCGTCACCCAACGCCATTTCATTCGTCGAAACAATCATGACTTCTTTTGGGTGTTCACAATATCAGACTAGACCAACACCTTGGAATTCCTTCAGCCGTGGCAAGAAAATACGTAGACGCATCTCCTCCAACACCCGTACATGATATACTGGCCCGACACAGGAGACAATCTACTATGAATCCTCCGCACTAATTTTAAACACCTACACCTATTTACCGTTCTCCTCTCGCAGACAAGATAACAGTCAGATAAACTACACACCGACTGCGCTCTAAAAAGAGATACGAACGCTTGGTAGCAACAAGGTCTACAACTACTCGATGGTATACCCCTATGTGAGCGAGAATTGAGATGGCATTCGAAAGGGTGAAGCCATCTATCGTCACACAGTGCCTCCCCCGACCCCCCGCGCCTGGAAGAGAAAATAATACCACAAGACTTAGCCATGCCCAGAAAAAATGAGGTCGCACATCCCCAGACACCTTCTGCATGCCAGGTTTAAAGTTTATGTCTAAATATCTAAAACAAGTAGACAATTTGGGAAGGGAGGGAGGGGTATCCGTCCCCCCTACCCCCTCCCCCGTGAGTTAAACGTGGGATGGCAATAAAAGGCGTGAAGCCGTCCATCGCCACACCCCCCTCCCTCCCCCCTATTACTGCACGTAAGCGGAATGCAAAGTCAGTTAACCGTACCCACTACGCGTGAAGCCGCGCATCTTCACATGGCCTCTGCATGCCATGGTGACAAGGAACCCTGAGTCCATTACCTACAGGAGAACTGATGTGTGCAGAAAGGGGGGCCGGTCTATGCGTTTAGCCAAGCTGAAAGGAAAAGGCGCTCCGTGACCGTCCACCTCCGCCTCCACGAACGCACAACACATCTTCTGCATGCCAAGGTGACATCCGACGACTTGGGTCATCGGATTCTCAAATCGAAACAATTCCGGTCGGATTTTTGCAAATTTGGACTGCATAAGCAGGGTCATTCGTTTTTGAGATCGAAAAATACAATTCTGAAGCTCGAAATCGAACTGCATAGGAAACAGCCTAAGCATGGGGCATTACTTATACTGGAATTTGAGTAGGACACACCCCGTCTCACATGAAGAGAAATAGAGCCTGACCCGAAATAAGAAAATAAGATATGCTAAAGTGGTGTCGCATACTTGCAACATACACGTTGTGCTTGTCGTGCGATTTTCTTGCACGCAGCCGAAAGCGATGCCCTTGCAGCGGCGGCGACGGCGGAGAGAGAGCAGGAGGAACAACACAGGCGTTGCCTTCTGAGGGGGTCAATTCGCTGACGGAAGACTACAAACCCACCAGTAGTAAGCAATAGTCGTGCATGAGAGTCGGCGCAAGGGCAGGCCCACCGGGTGAGGGTGGTGAGGGTTGTACGCTCAATCCCATGGCAAGACCCAAGTCCGGAACCGCACGCTGTGGTGAAAACGCCAACTGCGAAGGTGCTCGTCTTGCCGGACAAGAAAGGACACTACACCTGCCCGGCGCGGCGAGTGAGCTACGTGCGACGGAGATGGGGCAGACGGAACTCGCCTCGCCGCCGGATTCACTTCCTGGGTGAAACACTCCACGGTGCCGTAGCTCTCAGCGCTGAGCCCACACTAGTCGCAGGTGTGGAGGTGGGGCGAGGGGGGGGGGGCAGGCGTGCACGATGGGTGAATCCCGAACGGCGACGGAGAGCAAGGGCCCATTTGTGTTAACGCGAATGCCGGCGTTTTCCATCGAGAGGGTAGGGAGGAAATCTCGATTGAGATGAGCAGCACAGGGACTCAGTAGTAGTCACCGGTACTTATTTTCGTCGCCGTTTTTGCGCACTTGTACCAAGCTTTGAGGGTAAATTAGCCGTTTGATTTTACCCCAAGCTCTACCTACTTGTTCGTGGTGACTGACGTTGCACACCACCTCTGTGATCTACAAGCCTACCGTTGTGTCTTTTCGTGCAGTGCCAAATCAGTAGTTAGGGTACGTCAGGTCGTGCCGTTTATGCTTCAGCAGTACCGGCGATATGGGTGAAGTTTTCGTTGTACTGAGTGCCGTGTTGAATGTACCGTGACTCTTGTTTCCCCTGCCACCGCCGTCGGCCGGAGTGTGTACGCGCCTAGAGATTTCCATGCGATTCAGTATCCCAGTTTGTCACGGCGTCCGCTGTAGGCTGCATGTTTTAGGATCGGCGAATAACTATTTTTCAAAATTCCGTGCAGAAGACTTCGCGGAGGCGACCCTTTGTCATAAACCTTCGCGGTAGTGGAACAGCCCCTCCGCCAGTAGGGCGGGCGCCAAGACGATGTAGACATAACACTGGAACGGGACGGGTGTCGCTATGTTCACACGTGCCGGAGGATAGCTACACTGGTGCGAAACTGAAGGAGAACGATGTCGTCGCGGATATGGAAGCGGTAAAGAACGTCGTTGTCCCCAGTTTGAGCAACAAGGCCGACCACCTCGAGGCGTACTGTCAAAACAGCAAGTGAAACCCAGCCCGCTTTCGGGTTTTAAAGTTTCTGATGCTCGAGTGAGGGCCTGTACAATTCCAGTAATTTTCTTGAGGCATTTGGGCTAAATGACACGTTATTCCCACGTTCGACGTCTCACGGGTGGTAACGCAGGCATCACGGTCACATTAACACCAGGGAACCGCCAAGGGCTGTTTGCGCAAAAGGTGCACCCATCAAGACCAACTGCCGCGCTTTCGTCGGTAGTGGAGGCCTGCAAGCGCCACTCGTGGCAAAGACTTTGCTTGAATCGCTTGATGACCTTCCGTTTGAGCAGATAGTATGCAGAACATCAAGCTGCCCGAGATCAGGGGGGGGCAGAGGGTAGCTGTGCTATCGTCAATGCCATCCAGATTTTCGCCCGTTTGCAAGGGCGTATGAGATGACAGTGGGGGCATAGAAAGACCATCATAATCACTTTTGGCAGCAGCACCAAGATGGAAGGTGTATTAAGTGCTGTGGACCCGACGCGCTTTCCCGGGACTTTTAAGCATCCGAAGGAGACGAACGAAAAGTGGAAATTCGGTGGGGAGTGCGAGTTGTATGCGCGCGAGACGAAATGTGTCAGGCGGGCTGCAATTCTAGCCCACGATGATGGCGCACGTGGAGTGCGGGCGGCCCGAATAATACTGTTCAGATTAAGCCTTGTGGGGTGCGATGCGTGCAGCATGTGTACTGTCTTAAGATGCTTCAGGGATAGATTCTGCCACCGCTTGAAGGCGACGTTTATACTCCGTTGGTATTACGAAGATGGTTGTGTTCTTGTGTTGGGCACACTGTTAATCAACGTATGGTTCACGTGTCTTGATTATTCCGCAAGAAATGTAGATGCTGTCCTTGCAAACTACATCCGACACTTACATGCGGTGCACAGCTTCTGAGAGCGGAATGCTTTTGAGATATATGCGAAGAACTTGTTGGGTTTATATGTTTCGGGGGGCTGTAGGAGCAGTGAGCGACGAAGACTGTTTTCGCGTGTTGCCCCGAACGAGGACTCACGAGCGTAATGGAAATACGTTTTGTTTGAGAGCCTACTCGATTTAGGTGCAAGAGAAGATACGATGCGCACACCTGTAAATCCGGTGATGGCTTCCCATGGGCACGTTCTTCCACCTGCACGTACTTAATAGTTATTAACTTCACCCGGCCAGGCTAGCTGCTTACTCACGGTAAGTAAGTGCTCGTGGAATTATCATAGGCAAAGTGAACCGGTCGCTGCAGAAAAATATCGTCTGACCTATTGAAAACATCCTGAGGAAAGGCGAGAAGAAAAAAGTGTATATAATAGATGGAGAACATCAAGGTAAACGTACCCAGCATCTGTGTTGTGGACAAGTGTAAACAGACCCAAAAGCTGTAGTACTCGTCTTGTCAGCCAGTACCACCAGTAGATAGATAATAGAAAGCGAGTTTGTCTGTTACATGCCGTAGGCCGTGTGCGTTCACAGAAAACGAAGTCAAACTACAAACGAAATAGTCCCGGCCCCAAAACATCATCAAGACCATAGCAGCACTCCGACAGTGACCAAGTCGATATATTTTGTCCAAGGAAACAAGTTTCACGCGTTAGCCTGCGATCGTCCGCTTCTGTAGATCTCGAGTGTGTGGAAATCAGTCAGGTACAGCTCTCGCAATCAGTATTACAAAAACACAACTTTTTTAGTTACAGACAGGCGAAGCCTGTACCCACTGCTATACGAAAAAAAAAATCGCCTATCGGCGAAAAAAAAACTTTGGTCGCTTTGCTCCCTCGTTTTTGGCGCTTCGCGCCAATTTAATTTAATTGCCGGCTCCAGGTAAGGCCCTGGGCGTGCGGCCGATTCGCGGGTATTCTTGGGCATTCGTTTTTCCCAGGTGTTTTTTTTTTCCATCTGGTTGCTTTTTCCCCGTGGATGCTGCGAGTTGGGCAGTTTACCCCGTCCGTGTGCGACGGACTGATGTTGACCTCAACCGCGGAACCGTTTAACTTGCAGCGCAGTGCAGCCCTCGTTGAGGTGCGGTTTCGTGAGTTGAAAGGTGACCTGCTTGGGAAAGGGGCAGTTTCTACGTGTGCTCGGGTGTGGGTTCGTTTCGTCGGTGGCGATGCTACCTTCGCACGTTCGCGTGTATTTCTTGTTACTACCTTTGTTTTTCCTCGCCGGACTCCTTGTTACGTACTGCGTCTGCAGCGGCGGATGCTCTATGTGGACTCCGCTTCAACGGCCGATAACCCAGCGACGAGTGGTTGCGTTGGCGGGAGTGTGCGCACGGAGGAGCACGCTCGGCACTCCCTGAGGATTGGAGGCGCAACGAACTCGTCGAAAGGGGGAGCTGTACCAGAGGGGTTGCAGCCCGGCGGTCGATGGACGTGTTTCGCCACGGGGCAGGACGCAGGCTCGGTAGCAAATGGAATGGCCTAGGAGGGTCGTGACAATGGAATCCCGCCGGACCTGGGTGGGAGCGGGTTGATCCACCTAAGGATTTGGACAGGTAGACGTAGCCAAATGTATATACTGGTCATGCAGCGTGTCCGTGTGTGCCACGTGAAAAGAGTATGGAGGAGGTGGGTTATCATGCGCGTTCCCCATGATATAGCAACAAGGGGGGGGAGGGCGCTAGCATGGGTTCGTAAATCGGGTCAATCCCATTTGTTGGAGGCTGGCGTCGAGCGTTTGACATTGCCAGTTGGGATGGAAGTTGACTCGAGTTTAGATGCCAGCGTGGGGCTGCTGTTGGAGCAGCCTGAGGGGCTTGCCCTTCTCTCCGCCCCCCTTGTCTACGAGCGGCGGGGGGGTGCGCAATATCATGATACAACTTCGAAAGCAAAGTGCAAAGCCTTTTTTAGGTTGGTATCGTTTACCGCGGTATCCAGCCACCGCGGTATTCTCAGAATGTACGGTAATTTTGGATGGTAACTGGGCACCTTGGTACTCATTGGTACAGGAACCGGTGACCACGGTACTGCGTACTGGTAGTAATTTCTGGATGGTAACTGGCCTTCTTGGATGATCATCGGTACAGGAACCGGCTATCAGTACCACGGTAATACACACACGGTAAAATAACTACGTGCTGAGCAAGCGGTTCCGCGAGGATGGTCGAGAAGCTTCAAAGCTGACAATGGGGGGGGGGGGGGGGGGGGGGGGGCAGAATAAATACTCGTGGCGCTCCCGCCGTGTGGCAGAACACACAAAGGCTGGTGTGACTCCCCGCAGGCCTGGTGACTCTCCGCAGGTCCAAGTGGAGCTCGTGGTACATATTATACGTACAGTAAGAGAAAAACAACAACAACAACACGTTTCCTATGCGGTTCGATTTTTGAGCTTCAGATTTTGACCCGATCGCATTTTTAGATGTGAACTTTTGGCAAATCGAAACAGCAGTCGTCCATCTATGCGGAAAAATTCGATTTATTTTTACGCGTGCTGAGATTCGAGTAAACGCCAAGACCAACTGGTTTTGTTGTGGTCTGGCGCCGCGAAGAGACGCACTGGGTGCGCTGCCCTGCGCGTAGGACCCAAGCGTCCGAGCCAAGGCTGACTGCCTATGGTCTAGCGGCGAAGAGACGTGGCGCGTGCGCTAGAGTCAAGCTGTCTTAGTATTTTGTGTTTCATCATGCTATATGTGTCTGGCCGCTGCTGCTGCTTGCTGCTTGCTGCTGCTGCTGCAGCTGCTGTACAGCAGTATCGTCTACGAGTACGTATCCATGCAGAAGTGCGCGCCGAGTGTGCTTGTCTTGGTCTCTAGGCCCGAGCCCGCGCCAACCGACGGTATAGTCTAGCCACGGAGGGGACGCGCCGCCCACCGACCGCGCGTCGGGATCGAAGCAACGTCGCTATACAGCTGTGTCACCTTCCAACTCATCGATCGTTCTGCTGCTGTTTGCTGTCGTGGATAAACATCGTGAATTTAGAGAGCATGCCATTTTTCGATTTGAAAATCTGATGACCCAAGTGTAGAAGAAGATTGAACGGAGGAAATCTGGGGTTTGTGGAGAGGTAATGAATCGTTGGCATGCTTGGACAGAGGGGATGGGCAAGAGGTGCATAGAGTTGATGAGTGGTGCAGTTGGTTGGTGAAACTAGGGAGACAGGCTAGGAAGGGTTGACACAGCAGTGAGGAAGAATTCGAGATTCATGAGCAAAAAAACCGTCGGAATCCAACGACTTGGGTCATCCCAAAATCCGACGACTTGGGTCATTGGGTTCTCATCACAGGCCGTTTCCTATGCGGTTCGATTTTGAGCTTCAGATTTTGACCCGATCGCATTTTCAGATGTGAACTTGGCAAATCGAAACAGCAGTCGCCCTATCTATGTGGAAAAAACAGATTTATTTTTACGCGTGCTGAGATTCGAACAAACGCCAAAAGACCAGCTGCTTTTGTTGTGGTCTGGCGCCGCGAAGAGACGCGCTGGGTGCGCTGCCCTGCGCGTAGGACCCAAGCGTCCAAGCCAAGGCTGACTGCCTCTGGTCTAGCGGCGAAGAGACGTGGCGCGTGCGATAGAGTCAAGCTATCTGGGTATTTTGTGTTTCGTAATGTGTCCGACTGCTGCTGCTGCTGCTGCTGTACAGCAGTGTATGTAGTCTACGAGTACAAGTCGTCGGATTTTGACTTGGTTGGGTCATCGGATTCTCAAATCGAAACAATTCCGGTCGGATTTTGCATATTTCGACTGCATAAGGAGGGTCATTCATTTTTGAGATCGACAAATATAAATCTGAAGCTCGAAATCGAACCGCATAGGAAACAGTCTTTTATTTTTTTCTGTAGGTTATTTTGCAATATTGATGCGCGAATAGAAGAAAAAAAGTATTATTTGAAATTTTATGAAGAAAAGCTATGTATGTATGCACAAGGCGCTTCGCTCCACGGGCGGCCTACGCCGCCCGCTACGCTCGCTCAGGAAGGAAACATCAAATTATATGCGAAGCGGACAGAGGTCCATGATTGAATATTGTTTTTTTTAAGGCCCCTGTGGTTAGCTGCAAACTGGCGACTTGATAATGCCAAGAGCCCCGCCGCCATGCTTCAGGAGAAAACAGCTCGGACGCCACATATGCTTCGCGTCGCGGGCGGTTTTGCACTACGCTCGCTCGCTCACACGTCGTACATACGTATATACCCCAGGTAGGGTACTTATTTTCTTCTTTCGATATGCTCTGTATCTGTGTACTCGTCGTATGTACGAAAGATAGAGCATAGAACAGCACAGCAACTAGACAGCAACACAGCAAAAACAATGAAAATGAAACCGAAAAATTCTAAAAGAAATAAAATCCCCGGCCCCTTTCGTGTAATAATTTACTACCTGAGTGGAACACCTTACACCAGTCAAAAAAAGAAAAAAATGAAAAAAAGAAAAAATCTTACAGCAGAGCTTCTCTCTCAGCCTCGCACGCCGCCCGCCCCTGTCGCGACCATCTCGCCACCGATTCAGTCCGGGTAAAGCTTCCCTCCCTCTCTTCCACAGTGAGCCCCGTCACCCGCCTCGCGTGAAGCCCGGTGCTCACCGTGGACCTCGACGCAAGCTCGACAATGTTGGTGCTCATTCGGAGTACCTCCCTCTTGTGACTCTCAGCCCGGTCGCAAAAAATAAGCACCGCGTGAATATTATCTTAAAATCCCGAACGACCCTTAAATACTCGTACGTACTCTATCCAAAATCACAAATGGAGGCCAGACAGAGCCTATTGATGCATCCCTCGTGTCTCGAGGCACACGCGACGCCTAGGCATGAAAGCGGCCACCGCGCTCCTTGCAACTCCCCCTCTACTCGCCAGCATCCGCTGACACCTGCGACGGTGCCGGGTTCGCCCGCGCAACCGTGCTCGCAGTACACGCACGCACACGAAACGAAAGAAGAAATAAGGGAAGAAGGACTGAAAGTACGACGAGAAATAAATGGAGAAAACAAAGATTCGCTGGAACGGTCCGGCAAGTAATAAACGGAGGCGATTCCCAAGTGGGAGCTCTGAGGGGCCAGGGATGTACCAACCGAGCACGCTCCGAGATTGAGATCTAAGTAAGTATATCTATGTATGTGAAGATGTAAACAGGGCAAGGGGAGAACTCCGGATATCGGCTCAACATATACGATAAATAAATAAATAAATAAATATCAAATCAACGAACTGAATAATATTACGCGTAGAGAATATATCTATTAATAAAACGGTAATAACTACTAGATTATATCACCAATTCATTAATAACCACGTCACAACAATTAACATCATTTTTTTAGTAAAAAACTGATTATATTTTAAAGCGTTCAATCTTCCACTTTTAAAAAACAGTCCTTTTGTATTTATTTATTTTTTAAATTAGGGAGTTGTCAAGCTATTTTTTTAGATTTTATAAATATTGATTAAAAAAAAATGCCGATGCCGGGAATTGAACCCGGGCCTCCGAAGTGTATAATCAAGGTGTTGTTGGAGTAATTTTCTTTTTGCAGAAATCATCCAAACTGGATGATCTTTTTTTTTTTGGTGTTCTGACCACTGAACTACATCGGCAGGACTCGAACCCTTGACTAGTGTTTTTCAACAGTAGGCATGCTAACTCTTGATCCACTTGACTGGTTCGAATGTCATAATCAATTACACCTACTAATACCTAATAATAATCATATACGAGCACGAATAATTAATAATAATAGGCGCTCAAAAAGGCACAACGGGAGACCGTTGAGACGACCATCCGCAAAAAAAGGCGCCTCCTCTTTGCGGGGGCCGTACAGCGGGCGACCAATGAGCTTCGTGTGCCGTTCATCCGGGGAAGCATGTGTCACAAGTTGGACAGTGTGCTGATACAGCATGTGCATCGGCTCCAGCGCTACGCGTCCATGTTTCGTGTGCGTTTGTCGTTCATCCGGGGGAGCGTGTGCCACAAGTTGGACCGTGGGCTATGGTAGTGCGTACGTCTGTTTCAGCGAAGCAGGTGTCGCAACTCTTTGGCTCTCCCGTCCATGTTTCGCGTGCCGTTCATCCGGGGAAGTATGTGGCACAAGTTGGACTGTGTGCTGTTGCAGAATGAGCATCTGCTCCAGCGCTACAAGTGTCGCGACTCGTCGGCTTCCTCGTGCATGTTTCGTTAGCTGTTCATCCGGGGGAAGGTTTTTTGCGATATGAACGGTGACCTCCGCGGGCACACCGCGTATCGCCGCCAAAGCGAATTGCGTCGGTTCTCGTTTCTTCGTCTGCGTACCACCCGTCCACAGGGGGGACGATGTGCTGTCGCAGCGTGTGCGCCTGCTTCAGCAATGCAGGCGTCGCGTTTGTTGGCGCCCTCGTCCGTGTTTCATGTGGCGTTCATTCGCGGAAGCGTTTGCCTCAGGTTGGACCGGGTGATGTTGCAGTGTGTGGGTGTGCTTCAGCGCTGCATGTCAGATATTTGCAGATGTCGCAACTCGTCGGCTTCCTCGTGCATGTTTTGTTTGCCGTTCGTCCGGGGAAGCATGTGATACACGTTGGACTGTGTGCCGTTGCAGTGTGTGCATCTGGTTCAGCGCCGCGCAGGCGTCGCAACTCGTCGGCTTCCTCGCGCATGTCCGTGTGCCGGTCATCTGGGGGGGTTCTTCGCAACGCGTTTCGTGGTGTCCATGGGTACACCGCGTATCTCCGCCGCCGCGGATTTCACGGGTACCTGTTTCTTCGTATGCGTAACAGCCGCCTAGAAGGTGGGACGGTGTGCTGTTGCAGTGTGTGCGTCTGCTTCAGCGAAGCAGGTGTCGCATCTTGGTGTTTCTTCGTGTGCTTAACACCCGTCCACAGGGGGAGGCAGTATCCTGTTGCAGTGTGTGCATCTGCTTCAGCGAAGCAAGTGTCGCAACTTGTTGACTTCGTCGCCCTTGTTTCGTGTGTCGTTCATCTGGGGAAATATGAGCCACCACACGTTGGTTTGTGTGCTGTTGCAGTGCGTGTGCGCAGCACCCGTCCATAGGCGGGGAAGGTGTGTTTTTCAGTCAGTCTGTGATTTTCTGTCCTGATCCGCGAGCATGCTTGGGCAATTTTTTTCCCAGGTGGTTTTTTCTTTTTTTTCCACCTGGTTACTGTTTCCCCTTGTGTTCTGCGAGTTTGGCTGTTTATACCGTCTGTGTGCGACGGACTGAAGTTGACCTCAATCGCGAAACCGTTCAACTTGCAGCGCAGTGCAGCCCGCGTTGAGGTGTGGTTTCGTGAGTTGGAAGGTGACCTGCTTGGGAAAGGGGCAGTTTCTACGTGTGTTCGGGTGTGGGTTCGTTGCGCACCTTCGCACGTTCGCGTGTATGTCTTGTTACTACCTTCGTTTTTCCTCGCCGGACCCCTCGTTACGTGCTGCGCCTGCAACGGCGGATGCTCTATGCGGACTCCGCTTCAACGGCCGATAACCCAGCGACGAGTGGTTGCGTTGGCGGGAGTGTGCGCACGAGTACGCTCGGCACTCCCGAGGATTGGAGGCGCAACGAACTCGTCGAAAGGGGGAGCTGTACCAGAGGGGTTGCAGCCCGGCGGTTGATGGACGTGTTTCGCCACGGGGCAGGACGCCATCTGGATAGCAAACGGAGTGGCCTAGGAGGGTCGTGACAATGGGATCCCGCCGGACCTGGGCGGGAGGGGGCTGATCCACCTAAGGTGTTGCAGCGTGAGGGCCGATGGGCGTCCGATGCGTACAAGGCGTATGTTCGCAGTCACGGAAAGGATGCCAGTTGGGTAGCGGACGTTATGGCCCAGGAAGGGATGAGCGGTGGGATCCAGCCGGGCCAGGACACTGAGTGGGGGCGAGTTACTTCACTCTTAGAGGTGAATAGGCAGAAGTAAATAATGGTGAAGTGTGTTATCACATGCGTTCCTTACGAGATTGCAAGTGGGAGGGGGAAGGGGTCGTAAGAATACATCAGTAAATAGGGTCAACTCCCATGTGTGATGGAGGCTGGCGTCGAGAGTTCTGTGTCGCCAGTTGGGTTGGGAGTTGACTCGAGTATACGGATGTTAGCGCGGGGTTGCCGTTGGGGCAGCCCCGGGGGGGTCACCCCTTGTCCAACCCCCCTTTCCGGGCGGGGGGGTGCGCTTTAATATAATACAACTTCGAAAGCAAAGTGCAAAGCAGAATATTCTCGGAAGAATGAGAGAATGTGAGTTTTGTACGTACGTAAGAAATTCAAGCCAATCAGATGACTGCGGTGATTCATGGTAGCATGAATCGTAGCCCTTGGTAAACACACCTTGTCTGGTACGTAGCCGCAACCTACACGTATCAGCGCAGTGAAGCGGAGGCAGAGCTACAGGTCCAAGGTGTGAGACTAGTTTGAGTTCCCACCCACCCCGCCCGTGCTTTTGAGGGAGTCAGTGGGGGGGAGTTCAATAGTCGCAGTAACGTTTGCGTTTGTTACTGTATGTTATACGTATCCGGTAATTTCGCAGATGGTGCGACCGGGTGTCGTAGATTGCGCGAGTGGCGGCGTGGGCTAGCCGCCTTCTTTGGCGTTTGGGATTGTTCGATGCAAGTGGGGTTTCTTTATATCATACTATTATAGTTGATAAAAGTAAACGTGGCTGTTGCATCGGCTCGGATTTTGCGCGCAATCTGAAAGTATCGGAGAAGGGGGTTATCCGTATATTAACATTGAAGTGCATTGTGAGTGTAAATGTACTTGTGTTATTTGTGTATGCCTGGTACAAGTGCGTGTCGATTTTCTCACGTGTGAGGTTATCTTGTACTTGGTGTGGTTTCTCGAGTTATTTGTCAGAAACGGCTTTTCTGATAGCGGCTTGGTAGGCTGGCGTCGAGAGTTCTGTGTCGCCAGTTGGGTTGGGAGTTGACTCGAGTATGCGGATGTTAGCGCGGGGTTGCCGTTGGGGCAGCCCCGGGGGGGTCACCTCTTCTTCAACCCCCCTTTTCCGGGCGGGGGGTTGCGCATTAATATATTACAACTTCGAAAGCAAAGTATTTGAAATTTTATGAAGAAAAGCTATGTATGTACGTGTGTATGTGAAGATGTAAACAGGGCAAGGGGAGAACTCCGGATATCGGCTCAACATAGACGACAAATAAATAAATAAATAAATAAATATCAAATCAACGAACTGAAAAATATTACGCGTAGAGAATATATCTATTAATAAAACGGTAATAACTACTAGATTATATTACAAGTTCATTAATATCCACGTCACAACAATTAGTTATCATTTTTTTAGTAAAAACTGATTATATTTTGAAGCGTTCAATCTTCCACTTTTAAAAAACAGTCCTTCGCACTTTGCTTTCGAAGTTGTATTATATTAATGCGAAACCCCCCGCCCGGAAAGGGGGGTTGGACAAGGGGTGACCCCCCCGGGGCTGCCCCAACGGCAACCCCGCGCTAACATCCGTATACTCGAGTCAACTCCCAACCCAACTGGCGACACAGAACTCTCGACGCCAGCCTCCATCACACATGGGAGTTGACCCTATTTACTGATGTATTCTTACGACCCCTTCCCCCTCCCACTTGCAATCTCGTAAGGAACGCATGTGATAACACACTTCACCATTATTTACTTCTGCCTATTCACCTCTAAGAGTGAAGTAACTCGCCCCCATTCAGTGCCCTGGCCCGGCTGGATCCCACCGCTCATCCCTTCCTGGGCCATAACGTCCGCTACCCAACTGGCATCCTTTCCGTGACTGCGAACATACGCCTTGTACGCATCGGACGCCCATCGGCCCTCACGCTGCAACACCTTAGGTGGATCAACCCCCTCCCGCCCAGGTCCGGCGGGATCCCATTGTCACGACCCTCCTAGGCCACTCCGTTTGCTATCCAGATGGCGTCCTGCCCCGTGGCGAAACACGTCCATCAACCGCCGGGCTGCAACCCCTCTGGTACAGCTCCCCCTTTCGACGAGTTCGTTGCGCCTCCAATCCTCGGGAGTGCCGAGCGTACTCGTGCGCACACTCCCGCCAACGCAACCACTCGTCGCTGGGTTATCGGCCGATGAAGCGGAGTCCGCATAGAGCATCCGCCGCTGCAGACGCAGCACGTAACGAGGGGTCCGGCGAGGAAAAACGAAGGTAGTAACAAGACATACACGCGAACGTGCGAAGGTGTGCAACGAACCCACACCCGAACACACGTAGAAACTGCCCCTTTCCCAAGCAGGTCACCTTTCAACTCACGAAACCACACCTCAACGCGGGCTGCACTGCGCTGCAAGTTGAACGGTTTCGCGATTGAGGTCAACATCAGTCCGTCGCACACGGACGGTATAAACAGCCAAACTCGCAGAACACAAGGGGAAAAAATAACCAGGTGGAAAAAAAAAAAAAAAATACCACCTGGGAAAAAAATTGCCCAAGCATGCTCGCGGACCAGGACAGAAAATCACAGACTGACTGAAAAAAACACACCTTCCCCGCCTATGGACGGGTGCTGCGCACACGCACTGCAACAGCACACAAACCAACGTGTGGCTCATACTTCCCCAGATGAACGATACACGAAATAAGGGCGACGAAGTCAGCAAGTTGCGACACTTGCTTCGCTGAAGCAGATGCACGCACTGCAACAGGATACTGCCTCCCCCTGTGGACGGGTGTTAAGCACACGAAGAAACACCAAGATGCGACACCTGCTTCGCTGAAGCAGACGCACACACTGCAACAGCACACCGTCCCACCTTCTAGGCGGCTGTTACGCATACGAAGAAACAGGTACCCATGAAATCCGCGGCGGCGGAGATACGCGGTGTACCCATGGACACCACGAAACGCGTTGCGAAGAACCCCCCCAGATGACCGGCACACGGACATGCGCGAGGAAGCCGACGAGTTGCGACGCCTGCGCGGCGCTGAACCAGATGCACACACTGCACACACTGCAACGGCACACAGTCCAACGTGTATCACATGCTTCCCCGGACGAACGGCAAACAAAACATGCACGAGGAAGCCGACGAGTTGCGACATCTGCAAATATCTGACATGCAGCGCTGAAGCACACCCACACACTGCAACAGCACCCGGTCCAACCTGAGGCAAACGCTTCCGCGAATGAACGCCACATGAAACACGGACGAGGGCGCCAACAAACGCGACGCCTGCATTGCTGAAGCAGGCGCACACGCTGCGACAGCACACCGTCCCCCCTGTGGACGGGTGGTACGCAGACGAAGAAACGAGAACCGACGCAATTCGCTTTGGCGGCGATACGCGGTGTGCCCGCGGAGGTCACCGTTCATATCGCAAAAAACCTTCCCCCGGATGAACAGCTAACTAAACATGCACGAGGAAGCCGACGAGTCGCGACACTTGTAGCGCTGGAGCAGATGCTCATTCTGCAACAGCACACAGTCCAACTTGTGCCACATACTTCCCCGGATGAACGGCACGCGAAACATGGACGGGAGAGCCAAAGAGTTGCGACACCTGCTTCGCTGAAACAGACGTACGCACTACCATAGCCCACGGTCCAACTTGTGGCACACGCTCCCCCGGATGAACGACAAACGCACACGAAACATGGACACGTAGCGCAGGAGCAGACGCACATGCTGCATCAGCGCACTTTCCAACTTGTGACACATGCTTGCCCAGATGAACGGCACACGAAGCACGGATGGGGAGCCAAAGAGTGACACCTGCTTCGCTGGAACAGACGTACGCACTGCAATAGCACACGGTCCAACTTGTGGCACACGCTTCCCCGGATGAACGGCACACGAAACACGGACGGGGAGCCAAAGAGTGACACCAGCTTCGCTGAAACAGACGTACGCACTACAATAGCACACGGTCCAACTTGCGGCACACGCCTCCCCGAATGAACGCACGAAACACGGACGGGGAGCCAAAGAGTGACACCTGCTTCGCTGGAACAGACGTACGCACTGCAATAGCACACGGTCCAACTTGCGGCACACGCTTCCCCGGATGAACGGCACACGAAGCACGGACGGGGAGCCAAAGAGTGACACCTGCTTCGCTGAAACAGACGTACGCACTACAATAGCACACGGTCCAACTTGCGGCACACGCCTCCCCGAATGAACGGCACACGAAACACGGACGGGGAGCCAAAGAGTGACACCTGCTTCGCTGGAACAGACGTACGCACTGCAAGAGCACACGGTCCAACTTGTGGCACACGCTCCCCCGGATAAACGGCACACGAAACACGAAACACGGACGGGGAGCCAAAGAGTGACACCTGCTTCGCTGAAACAGACGTACGCACTGCAATAGCACACGGTCCACCTTGTGGCACCCGCTTCCCCGGATAAACGGCACACGAAACACGGACGGGGAGCCAAAGAGTGACACCTGCTTCGCTGAAACAGACGTACGCACTGCAATAGCACACGGTCCAACTTGCGGCACACGCTTCCCCGGATTCCCGGATGAACAGCACACGAAACACGGACGGGGTGCCAAAGAGTGACACCTGCTTCGCTGGAACAGACGTACGCACTGCAATAGCACACGGTCCACCTTGTGGCGCACGCCTCCCCGGATGAACGGCACACGAAACGGACGGGGAGCCAAAGAGTGGCACCTGCTTCGCTGAAACAGACGTACGCACTGCGATAGCACACGGTCCAACTTGTGGCACACGCTTCCCCGGGTGAACGGCACACGAAATACGGACGGGGAGCCAAAGAGTGACACCTGCTTCGCTGAAACAGACGTACGCACTGCAATAGCACACGGTGTCAACCTGTGGCACACGCTTCCCCGGATTCCCGGATGAACGGCACACGAAACACGGACGGGGAGCCAAAGAATGACACCTGTTTCGCTGGAACAGACGTACGCACTGCAATAGCACACGGTCCAACTTGTGGCACACGCTTCCCCGGATGAACGACAAACGCACACGAAACATGGGCGCGTAGCGCTGGAGCAAATGCACATGCTGCATAATCACGCTGTCCAACTTGTGACACATGCTTCCCCAGATGAACGGCACACGAAACATGGACGGGGAGCCAAAGAGTGACACCTGTTTCGCTGAAACAGACGTACGCACTGCAATAGCACCACGAAACATGGACAAGGAAATAAATAAGATACGACACCTGCTTCGCTGAAGCAGGCGCACACACTGCGACAGCACACCGTCCCCCTGTCGACTGGTGATGTGCACGACACCTGTAGTGCTGAAGCAGACGCACATGCTGCAACAGCACACAGTCCAACTTGTGGCACATGCTTCCCCGGATGAACGGAACACGAGACACGGACACTGGAGTCAAGGAGTTGCGACACCTGCTTCGCTGAAACAGACGCGCGCACTACAATAGTACATGGTCCAACTTGTGGCACACGCTCCCCCGAATGAACCGCACACGAAACATGGACGAGGAAGTCAACAAGATGCAACCTGTTTCGCTGAAGCAGGCGCACACCCTGCGACAGCACCCCCGACCCCCCTGTGGACGGGTGCTACGCAGACGAAGAAACGAGAACCGACGAAATCCGCTTCGGCGGCGATACGCGGTGTACCCACGGAGGTCACGAACCCGCTCGTGGAACTTCTCCCGGATTAACGGCTAACGTAATATGCACGAGGAAGCCGACGCGACCCCCCCGATTCGCGACCAGCAACTTGTACCACCATAGGTGGTTAAGCTACAGTGGAGCAACCGGTACCAGTTAGACCCCAATCCACGTATTATTGTAGCGAAGGACAATAAAATATCAGTTCCCACCGCTACCAGCTACACAGCCTGTATGCTCTGATAATCTCATACCACCAAGAAACAATCAGAGCACCAATAGCTCAGAGTACGCTCTACCAGAATACTGCACAGGCCCTAGTTTCGGGAAACCGCTATCCCATACATTGGTAGTATACCCCGGTACGAGCATTTGACATATCGTACATACAACCACTGCTGCACGAACACTGCTGTATACGCATGGCGGTACCAGTTATACTCACATAACCTTTTCTCGAGTTTGGTACCACCGATAAAAGTCTCGCATGAGGTATGATATTTCGCATTAATATTATTAATAAAAGTACGAGCACTTGAAAGAACGTACGACCACTGCTGCACAAACCCTGCTGCTGTATCCGCACTTCTGCTGAACCCCTCATATTTACTATCAATAATCGTGCCTTTCCTCGAGTTTGGTACCAAGCAAAGGTACGAGAGTATACATACTCGCGTCTGGTATAATATTCCCGCAAGCACACACTACCGGCCCATCGCTGCTGTACGCATGCGTTTGCAATTTGCGAACATAATGATACCACCGAGGGCGCAACGTCCCGGGTAACGTCACAGTGCTGTGCTACAGCAATACACATCCCCTGTAACGTCTCACTGTGCTACGACATACCAGAGGTACCGATCTTGCCGATTCGCCCCTGTGCTGGCTTGTCCGGCCACGCTTGCCATGCCCTCCGACATAGTCCCCAAGGTCTTCCGTCCACACTCCCAGCTAGCACCTCTTGTACACTCACAAGACACCACGAACGAGTCTCTCCAAGGAAGGTCCCTCGATCAAGAAAATAAAATAAAAAATTGTCTGGCTGGCGAAAACTCTGCCTGCTCCGCGTTCAAACAGATCAGATCGAACGCTCAACTCAAACTAGTCTCAAACCTTGGACCTGTAGCTCTGCCTCCGCTTCACTGTGCGCTGATACGTGTAGGTTGCGGCTACGTACCAGACAAGGTGTGTTTACCAAGGGCTATGATTCATGCTACCATGAATCACCGCAGTCATCTGATTGGCTTGAACTTCTTACGTACGTACAAAACTCACATTCTCTCATTCTTCCGAGAATGTTCTGCTTTTGTATTTATTTATTTTTTAATTAGGGAGTTGTCAAGATATTTTTTTAGATTTTATAAATATTGATAAAAAAAAAATGCCGATGCCGGGAATTGAACCCGGGCCTCCGAAGTGTATAATCAAGGTGTTGTTGGAGTAATTTTCTTTTTGCAGAAATCATCCAAACTGGATGATCTTTTTTTTTGGTGTTCTGACCACTGAACTACATCGGCAGGACTCGAACCCTTGACTAGTGTTTTCAACAGTAGACATGCTAACTCTTGATCCACTTGACTGGTTCGAACGTCATAATCAATTACACCTACTAATAACTAATAATAATCATATACGAGCACGAATAATTAATAATAATAGGCGCTCAAAAAGGAGGTATGTACATTATTGCCTTTTTTCGCGACATGCCGTGGCGTGCCGTGGCACCACCTGCGGCAAAACCTTCCACGGCATCTTCCACGGCATACCACGGAATCCTCCACGGACCTGCACGGCATGCCATGGGACCCTAACCCTAACCCTAACCCTAACCCTAACCCTAACCCTAACCCTAACCCCAACCCTAACCCTAACCTAGGTGCCGTGGGCATTGGGGTGCCGTGGGGGTTGCCATGACATGCCGTGGGGTTGCCATGAAGGGCCGTGGCGGTAGCCGCGGGGGTTGCCATGGTACTACCCATGGCATGCCACGGTAACCCCCACGGCGTACCATGGAATCCTATGCGACGCCATGGGATGCCGTGGTGATGCCATGGTATGCCATGGTCGGTACCATGGCAATGCCACGGCATGCCCACGACAAGGTCAAATAGTGTAGAACCCTGGAAAAGATGTGGCCCAATGTCTCTAGCAGACGACCTCAGGGTTTTCCAAGCCACCGAGGGGTCCACGGAAAGCTCATAAAATATCCCCTCTGCTGTTCGGAGTGTAGAAACGGTGTTGTTACGGCCGAGGGCGGCTAAGAAGAGCGGGAAGTGTGGTACCGGGGGGTCGTCGAAGCGGCGGACTGTTTCATGGCGACGTGGCACAGGGACGAGGCACAGAGGAGCCGGCGACGCCACGAAGCTGAGGACGCCAAGAACGGCGACAACGGGATGGCCGGAGGGGGGGAGGGGGGAAGGGCAGCCATACATTAATAAAATACTGAATATAGCTGTCGACGAATGCAGAAACGAATACTGATAGGTCGGGTGGCTAGGTATTGGTTCGACTAGCTCTTCTTATTGACTTTTGCCTGTAGTAGCTCACACTCTCTCTCTCGTTCGTGGTGCGTCGTCCGCGCAGCAGATATCTGTCCTTCCTGAGTACGTATGCTTTCCGTCTGGCAGTCTTTCTGAAGTCCGTGTGTCGTTTGTATTAAGTTTCATTTCAAGTTTTATTTTTGGGTTTTATTGTCTTTTTGCTCTTATTCTTTTGGTCTTGATTTTTTGTTGTGCTGGGTGTTCTCGTACCAGGTATTATACGCTGGTATTTCACTTGCTTGACACTTAATTTGCGATTATTATTTTTTGGGGGGGGGGGCGGGGTCTTCCTCTGTGTCTCACAGTCTGTGACCACACGGAATCAGTATCTCCCTAGGCGGATAAGGAATCAAGACGGACACTGTGGGTGAACTGATGAAGCTGGGGAGAAAGGACGATTTAATGTAAAGACAACAACAAAAACAACAACATAATAATGTATGTGTACAGTATTACGGGGGTCCATAGTTAATAGGACCTATGGTACACATAAAAATCTATATATTAGCCTATTTTTACTGACAATATTTGGTCCTATTTACTATGGATCCCCGTAATAGTAATTTGAAATAAGTCTCCCAGTTCCAGTTTTTGAGATATGCTCTCGATTCAACTACATGTAACAGTAGTACCAAGATGCACGGCGTGGATCTACTGTATCATCGCTTATGGGCCTCGACTGCTCTCTCGACCACGCGAATAAGGTATGTCTGGTTGTCGCATCGAAGCTCTTCCCTACCGAAGAACTACTATATAGTCTACCTGGTATATTATATACCTTATTACTACTGCACCTGGTAGGTTATTTTGCAATAATAGTGATGCGCGAATAATTAATTATTAGAATATAAATATTGGAATTTTATGAAAGAGCTATGTGAAGCTGTAAACAGGGCAATAAGGGGAGAACTCCGGATATCGGCTCAACACATGATACGATAAATAAATAAATAAATAAATACATAAATATCAAATCAACGAACTGAAAAATATTACGCGTAGATAATATATCTATTAATAAAAACGGTAACTATTACCTGGTATATCTGACTCAGACCAAGGTACCAGGCGGGCGTGGGTGGATGACGAGCCTGCTCTGCTTGTTTCGTACTGTCTGACGCCGAGGGGCCGGGCATAGTTGGCGAACGCTGGACGATGGTGGCAGACAGGGTAGCAAGGTACCAGGCGGGCCAGCAGGGAGACCCTGGCTGTGCTACTCGCACCATAAACTGCTGCCGCTACCTGGAGCATGCCTTGTGCTTTGTTTGGTTTGACTGTTATTTTTACCTTGGTTCTTAGTCTTACTCTGTTGACGATTAGTGGTGTTTTCTTCTTTTTCTTTTTTTTTTTTTTCCAGCTCGTTCTTTTCAAGTGTCTGCCACGTCCCCTACGTGGGGGTACGATGGTTTGTTGCTATACTGAAGTATGTACATATACCAGGTATATTTTAGTTTCTTTTTTTTTGTTTCTTTTCTCTTTCGAATTGTCCTTGTTTTTGTTTTTGTTTTTTCTCTTTGTTTCGTTTTTGTTTCTCTAGGTCATGGAATGTGTATGTCGTGCCTGTCGTACGCAGTATGATGACATGGCATTGCATTACATACGTGGCAACGTAGTATCTCTGTGGCGTAGCTTTGTGACCACAGAACTTGTATCTCTCTAGGTTTGAAGAATCGGCATGGACACTGATTGTGCTGGATGTCGACGCGTAGAAAGAACGGTTTAATGTGAAGAAAACAACAACAATATCTTGTATATCAAAGTCCGACTCAGTGGTCCCTTTGCGTCCAACAGACAAAAGCGTAGACCGACAAAACGCCGAGAGTTCGACAGGCAGTTTTTTATGTCCGATGCAAAGTGTCGTGAACGACTAGTCGCGAGGGTCATCTCCACTCTCAACCAGCTTAACCGCGTAATACGTCTGGCATGGTTGAGTTTTTCACTGCGGCTATTATTGATGCGATCGAAAAGGAGGTACCACCCTCTCCACGTCGCCACCGCAGTAGACATCGATGGCGTGAGTCTGCCGAAACCTTGGCCGCATTCGTATTAGCATGGACAGCGAGGGAGGATGCACGGCAATTCTTGCGTGCCCACCCCCGGGATAGAACCGCGTGAAAGACACTGAGATCTGCGTGTGCGAACCTGCAGAGGGTGATTGCCGCAGGACTGCATGCGTACTTCGAAGCGTACCTCGCTGAAACCGAACGACTCCTAGCGAACAATGACCAGAGACGTTTTTACAAGCACCTTCAGAGTACGGCAGGATTGGTACCGACTAAAGCGAGAATCGAACAGTTCATTAGGGACGAGGATGGCACGCTGTTGCGGGATAAGGTGCGAATTCGTGAACTGTGGGGGGGGGTTTACCACAAACTCTTGAACCCGAAATCCCACGATCGTTGACCTCTTGCCACCACGACCGCTTAAACTGTCGCTCGGAGATGAACCATCCATGGACGAGATGACGGAAGCACTTACGGGGATTTCAAACTGGAAAGCTGTCGGGCCAGATGGTCTCCCTGCCGAACTCCTGAAAATCGACCACCCCGCATTCTCGCCCAGTGCTTTCACAACATCCTTGTCAATGTTTGGTAACAGGAGAAGTCCCCCAGCAATGGAAAGATGCGATCATCAAGGTCCTTCACAAAAAGAAGGACCGAACTGATTGCAACAACTACAGAGGGATTTCGCTTGTTGCCCACGCAGGCCAAGTTTTGTTGAAAATCGTCGCGTCCCGCCTCAGCAACTACTGCGAGACCGAGGAATTACTCCCGGAGGATCAGTGCGGCTTCCGCCCCGCACGATCAACGATTGATATGTTGTTCGTCGTGCGCCGGTTGCAAGAGCTTGGAAGACAGAGAAGAAAATCCCCCTGTACTGGTGCTTCGTCGATCTGCAGAAAGCGTACGACTCTGTCGACCGAGAGCTGTTGTGGGAAGTACTCACCTAGTGTTGGATATCGTACCGAAACTTTCGATATATCGTTCGATAATTTATTTTTTTTATCGAACCGAAAAAAGTTCGGTATTTCGATATTAGTTTCGATAATTCGAAACGATAACGATACGATAAAACGATAAAAGGCCGAACGCCCCCACGAGGGACAAGGGACACGGCAAACGTAATAGGTTGGGAGATGACACTGTCGATGCCCTCGTGTTTTTGGACGGTTCGCACGGATTGGCATGGTCAAGCGGAATCTCGCAGGAGGCGCTCGGCTGAAAGGACAAGTGATTCTTTGTTGTTTTTGTGTGGCGGCGACGGTTGAGTTCGTGAGTACGTATACAAGTTCTTACGAATAGCATTGTGCGGCATTATATACATTTTGTGTTGAGCTGTGGTTGTCGTTGCGCCCTGGTAATTAACAGCTACATATCTTCTATTATGGGGGGGGGCATAGTAAATAGGACCAAATATTGTTATTAAACATAGGAAAATGTATAGGTTTATGTGAGTACCGTAGGTCCTATTTACTATGGTCCCCCGCAATAATAATACAGCATATTAAACCTGATCAGGTGTATTTTTTCTTTTTTTATGTATGTACATGGTTCTGAAGATCGCTGAGGGTATTTTATAAATTTTGAAATGCTTCAGCTGTGAGTTCGACTGATTAAATAGTTGATACTCAACTTTGCAAGCTGCGTAATACGCCCCGTCTACATTCCAGTTTTACCGAATTTTACAAGTATTGAGGGTATTATAAAGGGTTTTTGCCAAAATCAGGTATACCTGGCCACTTTCGTGCCAAAAACAGTTACATACTGAAATGAAGTACAAAACACACACCAGGAGCCCTGCTATTGGCCAAGCTGACATTATAACTGATTTTGGCACGAAAAGGCCAAGGTACACCTGATTTTTTCTGATCTGTCTAATAGCTTTCAACTGATTTTGGCCAACTTTGAACCAATCAGTGAGGCCATACGTACACTGTATTTTCTCTCCGTATGCGTCTACCCTCCCTCGGTTGAAATTCTTCTGTATTGACGTATAAACTCTGTACTCGTATGTCGTACGTAAATGTACGTATATACAAGGCTTTCCTTCGGAGTGGGTATTCCGTCGTTTCGTGTACATATAACTGCAATTAATTGGCGACATAGCCCAAAGCCAACCAAACTAAATGTATTTGTGTAAAAAACGATGAAGGATGTAATGATAGCGTTTATTTATGAATGTAATGTGAAACGTAAGATCGGGTGACGCAAGAGTAAGAATGACACTCGTCTAATAATAATAAGAATAACATATTTCATCAGTGTGGGGAGAGAGTGGAGCAGTGCTTGGCATGTGGATGATATACAACATACAGGCTGTTGTTTAAAAGAAGGTTTGGGACAGGAGAGAAAGCAGCAGTGCCGGCAACGACAACGGTTATGGAAATGTTGTATAGTTGCTGGGCGGCCGCGATTTCGATGTAGCCAGCATAGGAGTTTGGATGAGACATGATATATACATGTAAATAGTCTTCCAGGATGCTGTAGTAACGAGGCGGGAGGCCCAGAATGTGGATCTGTTCGCTGTTGAACCCGTTGGATATGTGTAGGAAGAAATAATCGTGATTTTGGGAAATGTGGGAAACAATTTGTTTCCTTTCGTTCGTCCTAGATGGCGACAATCTGCTTGATGTACTGCTTCGGAATTCCGCGAAGCCCTGGAGCAGGCGAAATGGAAGGGAGTCTTTTTGCGCTTGATGATGATGTCTCCGTCTTTGATGGTGGAGTCCGTCAGGCGGCAGTTGTAGCACTTGCCACGGACCTGGTCGAAGTAAACATATAGGGTGCGCGGGGCGGGAGTGGCGTGCAGGGAATGGCGGGGGAGGGGGAAGGGGGGGGGGGGGGGGGGGCAGTGTTCATTATTTGTACTACTCTACAGCGGCACAACAGCAGCACGTAATCGCTTGCTATACGACGGCAGCAGCAGCAGCAGAAGCAGCAAGTACGTAATTTCATTGACGATACAGATATATGTAGACACACAAGTGTAGTACAGTAGTACACACACAAATCACGTCCAGCATGATGTACGGCAACAACGCAGCAGCACCACAAAAAAATCATTGACGACACAGAAATATGTACACACGCACAAGTTTAAGTGTAATAGACACACAAATCATGTCCAGCATGATGTACGGCAACAACGCAGCAGCGCCACAAAACGACCAGGAAACACAATTATCCGAGTACATACAAACATTCAGTGAATATTGCGGCAGCACTAAAAGCAGAGCAGCAGCAGCAGCAGCAGCAGCAGCAGCAGCAGAAGCAGCAACGGATCGCCACAGCGTTGGCAGCAGCAGCATAGCAACGATATGAAAAGAAGGGAGAAAAAAAGTGTGTACCCCGAGGCCGTCCGAAAAGTATTTTTGGTACCTCACTATAGACCCACCTCCGCATGCTGTACGGCAACAACGCAGCAGCAGCATAGCAAAATACGAGAAAAAGTAGTATGTACGCAAAATGCAGGAGCAAAACGACCCAAATATTTTTTTTTGTATCAAAAAAAACCATTTGGGTAGAAAAATGGCCAATAAAAACAATAATCCGCGTTGGCAGCAGCAGCATAGCAACGATATGAAAATAAAGAAGAAAAAATGTATGTACCTGCTCAGGTCGTTACTCTACAGTCAGTGGTTCATCCGTTATCGTGGATATTGACTCTTGTACTAAAAGTGGCCGCAGATCTCCGTAGATCTGATGATAGTTGAGGCGGGGAATTACCAGCCTCCATCACCAAGTAATTGCTGATGACTGTCATGTGAGATGACTTGCGTCATGCTTCATGATCACTTCTGCTCGGCTGACCGTGCCGAGCCTCACCTATACCTGGCGTGTCCTCCACGCTACACCTTACCGAAAGAGAAGCTTGCTGCAGACCCAGGTCGAACCTGAGATACACCCATCTAGCATATGCCGCAATCGCAAAACCTACGGAATTTCATTGACAATACCGAAATATGTACACACACAAGTGCAGCATGATGTACGGCAACAACGCAGCAGCACCACAGCAGCAGCATAGCAACGATATATATGAAAATAACCAAGCCAAAAACGAGAAATTGCAGTACGTACGCAAAATGCAGGAGCAAAACGACAAAAAAAAAATTCACGTATCAAAAGGAACCATTTGAGGCCAGATCTTATGCAATTTTTTTTGAGGTGATTATATGGCTGTTTACGGAGGCTTCGGGGTATCTAGTCCCGTTTCTGATCAGATTTTATCAAAATCACGTCTTATGGGGCCTGTTTGGTGGAAAAAATGTTCCTCCGAGATTTTATCACTCATGAAATTCCAGGAAGTGATTTTTTTTGACAGCCTTTTCTGATCAACTCTGAAAGTGATAAAATTTGCTTTTGCACAAGACCTCGGAGGCATTGTACAATTTTGTATAGGTTACAGACAGGGCTCATGATGGGTCACGACGCTACATGCTTGGTTACTCTTGTACACAGCTGGGCTCCAGCACTTGTGCATCGGCCACTACGGAGAGAGAGGGCATCAATACCTTGGCCACCATCGCGTCCCTTGCGGCCGCCCAACTGCAGCTGCTCTAGGCAAAACAACTTTGGATACGAATAGGACGAGACTACAGCAGTATCAAAACAATCTAACGTTCTTCTTTTCTGACTACGGCGGCCGCAAGCAGCTCATGCTCCGCGAGAGCGAGAGCTCCTTGCTGGTCCAGCGACCCCTGACGCAGCTCCCGAGGAGGTTCCACGTTCCGTTCCTTCCTTGGAGGAGCTGGTGGTGAAGGTTGATCGCCCAACCCGGCGTGAACGACTCGTTCGTGTCGTGGTCCACGTACGTAGAGGTCAAGGAAACTTCAAGATCTCGGTTCTGTTCTTTTTTTTTTGTTCTCCCATGAAATAAAACCAAAAACACCATAAGACGGCACATGGCGCACCGATCTGGTGTGGCTTTTTGCCGCAGGAAAATCCGACTTCCTGCCTTTTTCAATCACTCAAAAAATATTGCATAAGATCGTACAAAAACGACCAAGAAAGACAGCAGTAATCCGAGTACATACGTACGAACATTCAGTGGATATTGCGGCAGCATCAGCAGCAGCAGCACCAAAAGCAGCCACAGCATTAGCAGCAGCAGAAGCTGCAACGAATCGCCGCAGCGTTGGCAGCAGCAGCAGCAGCGTTGGCAGCAGCAGCGTTGGCAGCAGCAGAAGCAGCAGCAGCAGCATAGCAACGATATGAAAGTAAGGAAGGAAAAAAGCATGTACCCTGGTATGCCGCCATCGCAAAACCTACGGAATTGACGATCCGAAAATATGTACGCTTCCAGCATGATGCACGCGGAACAACGCAGCAGCACTACATACAGCAGCAGCAATTGCACAGGAGCAGCAAGTGCACAGCACGGCAACAACGCATCAGCACTACAGCAGCAGCGAGTGCACAGGAGAAGCAGGTGCACAGCAGCAGCAGCACTCACGTCGTGGCGCCGACAGCAGCAGCAGCAGCAGCGGCAGCCGAAAACGAGCAAAAAATGAGTACGTGGGGTCACCAAAAAAACATGTACACACAGAAATCGTGTGTATGCACCGAAAATGCACCACAGTAGCAGCAGCACTCACGTCGTTCGGTGCAGCGGTGACGGCGACAGCTGAATCCTCCGTTCCTTCGTTCACGTCCCGCAAACAGTTGTGCATGTGCGCGTTCGCGTGCACTGTGTGTAAGAGGAGCCGACGAAATAAATAAACGCTTTGACGTAGGATTGTATGCAAAAAGGCAATTGAAAACCCCCAAAAAACGTACCGGCAACATACAGCATGCACAATAGACGTAAGACACTCACCACTGTCAGCAGTCTCGAGGGAGTACGAGACAGTCCCTTCCTTGATCGGGCGAGCACAGAACTCGCAGTCGGATGCCCTGTCAGGATGATCCCGCCACCACGCACATGAGATCCTTGCTGGTGGCGAAGGCCACGTTTTTGCCACCAGGCGCGGAGTTCTTGACCAAGTAAGTGCTGGTCCGTGCACTGGTCGCAAACAACAGCCGGCACCAGGTCGGTCTTTGTCGTTGCCGCTCTCTTGCCAGAAGGCGAGGACCACGCGCCTCTCGACGAGGGGGAGGTGTGCTTAGGGGGCGTGGAGAAGGGAGAGGCGGGGGTTGCAGCACCAGCAGGTTCGCCACCGACAGCAGCAGCTTGGCCGCCGACAGCTGCACCTATCTATGCCGTTCGTCGAAGGCGAGACGCCTCTTTTTTTAGGCGCCGTGCGAAGAGCTATTGGTTGGCAGTTTGCGGAGGAAGAAAGAAGAAAAGGTTGTTTGGCTGTTTGGCGAAGAAGAAAGAAGAAAGGTTGTTTGGCTGTTCGGCTGTTTCAAAGAAGGAAGAAAGGTTGCTGTTCGGCTGCAAAGAAGAAGGGCTGTTTGCGAAGAGCCAGCAAGTCACAACGACCTCAAAAATCGTAATTATAGTTGTATCTATATACATGCATACATGCGTACGCTGGTTTCACTTTTTCTCCTTTGGGGTGTGCGATGTGCTTCCTGCTTCAGTTATAGTAGTTGTGTGTACTATGTTGTTTTCTTTGTTCACAGCAGTCTTTACAGCACCATGGACGCTCGGCGTTTCGTCTGCACCACCCCGCGTCGAGGTGGTCTAAGGTTTGGTACGGCAAGATAATTTCGTGCCGAGCAGGCGTTTCCGCGAGGGCGATCTGGAAGCTTTAAAGCTGTCAACGGCGGGGGGGGCGCCAGAGTAAATACTCTTAGCGCTCCCGCCGTGGCGAAACAAACGAAGCATAGTAATAGCGACTCTTTGCAGGTCCAAGTGGAGCCCGTGGTACCTGCCTACACCCTGAAGAAAACAAAAATATTCAGATTTTGGAGGCCAGGTGGCACGCTTAATGCTATAGGCGTATTTTGTTTTGCGGATTAATTGTAATGGACATCACATCGCTCGTGGCGCGCGTTTTTTACTTGGTTTTAGCATGTACCTGATTTTGGCTCAAACGGATCAGGTATACCTGATTTTGGCATTTGCCTTATTATAAATCCTCCTACGACGAGTTAGGCTGGAAAGTAAAAGTGATTGAAAAAAAAAAAAAAAAAAATGGTACACAATACACAATACCCGGTATACCTGGTAGCCAATACGGATTACCTGTCTTCCTTTTTGTTTTTTTCCAATGTAGTAGTCTCTTTTTTGCTTCCCTGGTGTTCTTACTTGCGAGTTACGTACGTTTGTCTCTTTGTTCTTATCTCTGTTCTACATCCCTCGCGTAGTGTGCGAGCCTGCAATCTGCGAAAACCTGCGAATTCTCTCGTGTGTCTCCTTTCTTGATCTCTTGCTTTCTTGCCTGAATTGAACTTTTTATCTCGTTCCTTTTCGATTTTTGTTTTTTTCCCCGATTTTGATTTCGATTTTTCGACGCCGAATTGTTTTTTTTTCATCCTGTCCATTTCTTCTGGGTAGTACAGCGTACCGCATGTATCTGATACGTACGTGCGTAGGACCTCACTTTATTTTTCTCTGAGGTGTACATACATGTGCTTCAGTTATCATGTGCACTATTCTTTGGTTGTTTTATTTTTACCGAGGTATTTCTTCCACTCCAGAGTTATGGGAGCTTGTCTGCATTGTATTGTGGCGATGAGTTAATGTGAGAACAACAACCTGGAATACGTTGATCCTGGGAACTCTCTGCCGGTGTTGTATTCACCTGTATTACGGGTCCTCGTGGTGGTGATGTGACCCCAAAAATAATGAAAAAGGGCATTTTTTGCGCCGGTTTTCGCCTCCATTATCGTTATCGTTATCGTTATCGACTTTTCCGGATTATCGGTACGATAACGATAATTATGGTTATCGTTATCGTTATCGAAGTTATTTTGGCCTTATCGTACCGAAACGGTCATGGCTTCGATATCCAACGCCAGTACTCACACGTTTTGGCGTACCAACCAAGATGCTGAGAATTATCCGTAATCTCCACGATGGCATGCGGGCTCGCGTGCGTACAGATGACGGCGAGCACTCGGAATGGTTTGATGCCACGCAGGGGCTGCGGCAAGGCTGTGTACTATCACCGTTACTGTTCAACGTATTCTTCGCTGCTGCGTTGCACGTCGAACTAGCACGCTTTAGCCATGACGAGGCCATCGTAAGGGATTTGGTCCAACTAAGTGATGCTGGAGTAGTCGGAACGGAGGAGCAGGAGCCGTTGGCGTGCGTGCGAAGGGCTGTATGGGGCATGTTTTACGCCGATGACGCAGGGATTGTCTCTCGGTCGGCTGAAGGGCTCGCGAAAATGATGACAGTCATCGTGACTGTCTTCGAAGCAGCAGGCCTTACGGTGTCGGAAAAGAAGACAGAGACTATTCTTCTACAAACGCCAGACCAGAAAACCCTCGCACCACCGCTCGCCATCGAAGCAGCAGGCCGGAGGTATAAGCAGACGGCCCAGTTATTATACCTAGGCGGCATTATCCACGAAAATGCTGACCTCTCGCTCGAAATCGACCGACGGATCCGTCTCATGCGAGCATGCCTCAAACAGTTCGGCCCGGAGCTGTATGATAGGACGACCGCCCCCCAAAGCCTGAAAATCCGAATGCTGAAGGCCGAGGTGATTGAGACCCTGCTGTACGGGTGTGTGACGTGGACCCTCACAGCGGAACACTTTGCCAAGCTTCGAACGGCTCACCACCAAGTCCTGTTACGAGTCATTGGCTTCCAGCGCCGACTTCGTACTGACCATACCACCCTCTCTTACGCGAAGGCCCTCAAGATGACACGTTGCGAGAGCATCGAAACGACCATCCGCAAACAAACGGCGTCTCTTCTTCGCGGGGGGGGTGGCACGGCAAAGCAAGGATCGATCACCCAGTCGGGTAATGTTCGGGACGATGGCTGTGGTGGGGAGAACCCGAGACCTGGCGGACAGGTTAAGACTTGGCATAGATGCATAGTCGAAGACCTTAGGGAGTTCCGAGCCACCAAAGGGTCAACGGAACTTGCACCCTTGGTGTTTGGAGTTGAGACCGTGCTGTGGCCCACTGCTGCAACAAAGGCAGGGAAGTGGTACCGGGAGATCCCCGAAGCAGCCGAACGGTTCATGGTAAGGTGGCACGAGGCTGAGGCTGAGCTGAGTATGCAGCGCCGCGCATCCGCCGTGGGTGGTGTCCAAGGGAATGGGAGGAGAAGGGGCAACAAGAGGAGTACCAGAAAACCCGACCAAGGGAATGCGGAGAGGGGGGGAACAGGAGGAGTAGAAGGGAAACTGCAGTGGACAAAAGTAGGAAGGAAATGGCAGACAGGGTAGCAAGGTACCGGGCAGAATAAGGGTGTGTCTTAACCCCCCCCAGAGAGCATTGGAACGAACCGGATGGAATATTTTTTGCTGCATGAGTTGATGCTGATTGGTTGTGGGAAACGAACAGATTCAGTGCAGCCCGAGAAAAACTGTATATCTAGGAAGAGGAAGAAGAAGTGTTGCACACCCTTTTTCTTGTTTGGGAGGACCGAACGGCCCGACCGAACGGGAACATATTGGATCTTATTGATGTAGATGGACACCACCGAAGATGGATGTGGACACCAATGTGCTCTGGCGTGTGCAAAAGATACCGTTCGTATTGATTCGGCTGGCGAGGCCCAGAATTCTGCATGGACCCAAACACGTTTTTTTACACAGGCCCGGAACGAGTGACCACGGACAGCCTCGTTCCGTTCCGCTCGTTCCCATGCTCTCTAGGGGGGGTTAAGGCACACCCTAAGAAGTAGAACATGCCTATACTACTCGTACCACCAACTGGTGCAGCTGGTTCGAACGTGATCTTCGTTTGTCTTCCTTTTGTTTTTGTTTATTTTTGTTTCATTTTATTTTCTTCTTTTTGCGCTGACCCTATGTGATTTTCACTTTAGTATTTTCTTTCTCTTCCTTTCTCCGATTGATAAGCCTTATTGAAGGAGTCGTGTGGCGTGGGTGGATGACGAGCCTGCTTTGCTTGTTTCGTATTGTCTGACGCCGAGGGGCCGGGCTTAGTTGTGACGAACGCTGGACGGAGGCGGCAGACAGGGTAGCAAGGTACCAGGCGGGCCAGCAGGGAGACCCTGGCTGTGCTACTCGCACCATAAACTGCTGCCGCTACCTGGAGGATGTTTTGAGCTTTGTCTGGTTTGCCTGTTATTTTCCCTTGGTTCTTAGTCTTACTCTGTTGACGACTAGTGGTGTTTTCTTTTTATTCTTTTTTTTTTTTCCAGCTCGTTATTTTCAAGTGTGTGCCAGATCCCCTGCGGGGGGCGCACGATGGTTTGTTTTATAATATATATATATATATTCTTCTTGTTTATTTTCAAGGCTTATCACGGTAATTTCGGCGGGACGGTAACGGCGGTAACGGCGGGACGGAACGGGACGGGACGGTAAAACCGCCGTCAAAATGGTCCCGCCGTCCCGTCCCGTCCCGTCCCGCCGACAAAATCCCTGACCGTCGTCACTTACCGTCCCGTTCCGCCTATAAAATCTCTCCCGTTGGAATTGAAATTACCGTCCCGTCCCGCCGTGACACCGAAAAATTACCGTCCCGTCCCGCGTGGCACCGAAAAATTACCGTCCCGTCCCGCTGTGACACCGACAAATTACCGTCCCGTCCCACCGTGACACCGAAAAATTACCGTCCCGTCCCGCCGATAAAACCTCTCCCGTAGGAAATTATCGTTCCGTCCCGTCGTGGCACCGCTTCCGGCGGACATAACTTGCCTCTTCCCCTACAAGAAACATTCGTGGTCTTCTGTTCCCATCCATTTCCACCACGAACTACGAAATTAACCAAGAAATTTCGAGTTGTACCAAGCTTCAATAGTAATTCCTATATAAATACAAGTGTTATCATAAATTGTGCATCTACAAATGAAATACGTACCAGGTATAGAATAATAGTAGTAGGCGTATTACCCAGCTTGCAAAATTAGGTAGCAACTATTCAGTTATTAATCAGTCGAACTCACAGATAGATGACGTATTTTCATCGTCTTGCTTTTATAAAACCTGGTCAGTGGTGTGAAAAAAGCTGTGCTGATCGTAGTGTTGATCAGCAGCTGGTTGATGATTTTTATTTTTATTTTTATTATCATCATTTTTACTTTCCAGCCCACTCGTAGGAGGTTTTACCCTCGACGATCTCCTGGACAAGCCGTGGTCACAGGTGTCGTCCCTTCTCCCCCCCGGCACGTGCCTTTAGTTTTTATCGCGCATAGGGTTCAGCATTCCCACTGCTCGTCGATTTTCATCGAATGTACAGCTAACTCACGCTCTCGCGCTTTCCGCTAATCAATTTTATGCAAGAAAAAGTCCCTATGAGCATGCACTTGGTGAGACTCGAACTCACGAAATTGATCTTGATAGACTCGCGGACCACCTACCAAGCCACCGGGGACGCTAATATGCTTTCAAATGAAGGTAAGTAAAAATATGACCATGTCTGCATGTATGAAAAAGAATGATCATATACTATTATTACGGTGGTCTATAGTTAACAGGACCTATCGCATACATAAAACCTTGTATATTTATGTATTTTTACTAACAATATTTGGTCCTGTTAACTATGGACCCCCGTAATAGTAGCAAAAAAAGTGCAATAATAATACCTGGTGATGTTGTCTTTTCTTCTCATTTTTTTTTAGAATCTTCATACTTGATATTTCCACTCGCAACTGAATGCATCTACGCTATTTTGTCAGAAGGCAAGCATAATACTAATAATGCAGCGTATCGTAATACAACACCTGCCACAGGCTCGCCACCACACATGAAAAACACACACAAACAACAGCAGAGACCACTCAACTCACGACCACACCACCAGTATAGTACTGGTGTGGCCCAAAAAGATTTCAGGAGACATGCCATCAAGCGGGACGCAAAACGTGCGCTGTCAAGGATGTAGGGCCGAGTGTTACCCATTGAAACCTAGTAGTTCGGTGTCAGTCAAAGCATGTCAATGTCAATGCCAAGTTAGTTGCTGTCTGTCAAGGGCAAAAGTGCTGTCTCCTAACATCTTTGGTGTGACCGGCACGGACGCCACGCATGCCTATATATCACGGGCGGGGTCGATCGACCAGCAGCGGCACTAGAAACACCACCGCCGCCGCCACCACCTCCACCTCCGCAAGCACCAGTGACACAGCGCAATAAAAGCACAACCAACCATCTGCCAGAACAGCCGGCAACGCAACAACAACAGTGCTTGGGCAGGGGTGGAAGAAATCAGAAGACGTCGTCCGTGTAGTGGCAGCACTTCTCGGGGCTTGGGCTCTGCGCGGGTCGAGAAGAAAACGTCTGTGCGTCGGGACGGCTCCCTTCGCGGAACCAGCAGCGTGCGGGAAATCTTTCTCGTACAACCGCGCGGACCGTGCAGCGGGAAAGAAAATATATACCTGGTATATATTTACCGTCCCGCCCCGCCGAAGAAAAAGAAAATTACCGTCCCGTCCCGCCGTAGGAAAAAATAATGACCGTCCCGTCCCGCCGAGGAAAAAATAATGACCGTCCCGTCCCGCCGAGGAAAAAAATATTTACCGTCCCGTCCCGCCGAGGAAAAAAATATTTACCGTCCCGTCCCGCCGAGGAAAAGAATGTTTACCGTCGTCCCGTCCCATCGAGAAATTTGGCACCCGCAGTCCCGTCCCGCCAACTTTTTATGTCCTCATTTTATTGTCTCGTCCCGTCCCGTTTTGATTTTTTTTTTCCGCCAAACGAGTCAAATTTGTCCCGTCCCGTCCCGTCACGATTCTCAGTCACTGTGATAAGCCTTGTTTATTTTCCTATTTCGAATTGTCTTCTTTGTTTTCTTGTTTTTTTTCTCTTTGTTTCGTTTCGTTTCTCTAGGTCATGGAATGTGTATCTCGTGCCTGTCGTACGCAGTATGATGACATGGCATTGCGTTGCATACGTGGCAACGTAGTATCTCTGGCGTCCCCGGTGGCTTGGTAGGTGGTCCGCGTGCCTGTCAAGATCAATTTCGTGGGTTCAAGTCTCACCGAGTGCATGCTCATAGGGACTTTTTCTTGCCTAAAAAATTGATAAGCGGAAAGCGCGAAAGCGTGAGTTGGCCACATTCGATGAAAATCGACGAGCAGTGGGAATGCTGAACCCTATGCGCGACAAAAAATAAAGGCACGTACCGGGGGGGAGAAGGGACGACACCTGTGACCACGGCTTGTCCAGAAGATCGTCGAGGGTAAAACCTCCTACGAGTGGGCTGGAAAGTAAAAGTGATGATAAAAATATATATGTATATATATATATATCTGCGGCGTAGCTTTGTGACCACAGAACTTGTGTCTCTCTACATAGGATTGAAGAATCGGCACGGACACTGGTTGTGCTGGATGTCGACGGGTAGAAAGAACGGTTTAATGTGAAGAAAACAACAACAACAACAATATCACAAAGTAACCACACGTCACAACAATTAAAATCATTTTTGTATAAGCTGAGTATATTTTAAAGCGTTCAATCTTCCACTTTAAAAAAACAGGAGCATTTTTGTATTTATTTATTTTTTACATTATTAAGGGAGTTATCAAGATATTTTTTAAGATTGATCAAAAAAAATTAATTGCCGATGCCGGGAATTGAACCCGGGCCTCCGAAGCGTGAGATATTTTCATTCGCAGTAATCATCCAAACTGGATGATAATATTTTCGGTATTCTGACCACTGAACTACATCGGCAGGACTCGAACCCCTGACTAGTGTTTGCATACGTAGACGTGCTAACTCTTGACCCACTTGACTGGTTCGAACATCGTGATCAATTACACCTTCTAATATCTAAGCATATAAATATATATAATAATAATAAATTATGATAATGTATAGTATGTATCATATGTGTACAGCAGTATTAATTTGTGAAACAAGTCTCCCAGTTGCAGTTTTTGAGATATGCTCTCGATCCAACTACGTCATGTATAACAGTAGTACCAAGATGCACGGTGGAGCTACTACTACTGTATCATCGCTTATGGGCCTCGACTGTGCTCTCTCGACCAGGCGAATAAGGTATGTATATATGTCCGGTTGTCGCATCGAAGCTCTTCCCCACTGAAGGACTAGTCTACCTCACCGGGGCTCGACGTTGGAACCATCATCGGATGAATGAATGCTACCACCATGGCGCGATTTTTGCCCATATTTTTTGTTTATCGATATATATATATATATATATGGTCTTCCACTTATAGGGATTACTTTAATTTTATTTATTACCTGGTATACAACTGTTACAATAATGAGGTGACATAATTTATATACATCGCAATTAATATACATCTGGCTTTACCGTACATACCACTTTTGTTTTGGATGGATAAAACAAATACATTCAAGAGTGTTCAACGTTGGTGCTGCTCTGTCGTCAACTTTTTTAGCCTTTACTAAAATATTCCATCGATTTTGTAGTTATCAGAGCTGAATATGCTGTACCGGTCAACACGTTCCCTGTTTTCAAACCTGCATTGATTAATTCTTTATTCAAGATAACACACATACAGGTCTTCTGAATGTAGTTTTATCCTTCCTGGTGTTCGACAAAACACAAGTGAGTAGGGGGGGGAACAGGAGGAGTAGAAGGGAAACCGCGGTAGAAGAGAGTAGCAGAGAGACCGCAGATAGGGTAGCAAGGTACCAGGCCGACTAATAGGTTGAACTTTTCTTTGCTACTCGTACCGCCAACTGCTGCGGCCGTTCGGTATGCATTTTGATTTTTTTCCCTTCTTATCCTTATGAAAGAAGTACTACATAGTGGGTGGGTGACGAGCGTATTTTGGCCCACTCACTATTGCTCTTTTTACTTAGTTAAGTGTTCACCGGGATGCATAGTCCCCTTTTTCCTTCTCGTATATTTCCCCTTGCACGTCCCTTTTGGCTCATGCTCGGGGTAAGTATGTATGTGTCTGAGCTTTGGCTTCCCATTTTATTTATTTATTTGGGATTCTTCCCCTTTTCTTTTTCTTTTTCTTGTTCTTTTTCGGTTTGGTTTTTTCGTTGCTTCTCTTTCTTTATGGTGTATTTTGGTTGCTGGCGTATGTATGTATGTTGTGTCGGCCGCACCTAGTGCGAAGGCATGGTATTACGTAGGCTATTAATGCATCACGGTGTGTTATCTCTGTGTCGTAGTCTGTGACCACAGAGCTCGTATCTTTCTAGGGTGAAGAATCAGCACGGACACTGGGCTTGCTGGATGTCGACGAGTAGAAGAACGGTTTAATGCGAAGAACACACACACACACATATCTGCGGCGTAGCTTTGTGACCAAAGAACTTTTGTCTCTCTACGTAGGATTGAAGAATCGGCACGGACACTGGTTGTGATGGATGTCGACGGGTAGAAAGAACGATTTAGAATGTGAAGAAAACAACAACAACAACAACAACAACAACAAACAACATCACAAATTAATATATAACCACACGTCACAACAATTAAAATCATTTTTGTATAAGCTGAGTATATTTTAAAGCGTTCAATCTTCCACTTTAAAAAAACAGGAGCATTTTTGTATTTATTTATTTTTTACATTATTAAGGGAGTTATCAAGATATTTTTTAAGATTGATCAAAAAAAATTAATTGCCGATGCCGGGAATTGAACCCGGGCCTCCGAAGCGTGAGATATTTTCATTCGCAGTAATCATCCAAACTGGATGATAATATTTTCGGTATTCTGACCACTGAACTACATCGGCAGGACTCGAACCCCTGACTAGTGTTTGCATACGTAGACGTGCTAACTCTTGACCCACTTGACTGGTTCGAACATAGTGATCAATTACACCTACTAATATCTATAAGCATATAAATATATATAATAATAATAAATTATAATAATGTATAGTATGTATCATATGTGTACAGCAGTATTAATTTGAAACAAGTCTCCCAGTTGCAGTTTTTGATATATGCTCTCGACCCAACTACATGTATAACAGTAGTACCAAGATGCACGGTGGAGCTACTACTACTGTATCATCGCTTATGGGCCTCGACTGCTCTCTCGACCAGGCGAATAAGGTATGTATGTATGTCCGGTTGTCGCATCGAAGCTCTTCCCCACTGAAGGACTAGTCTACCTCCCAGTTGCAGTTTTTGAGATATGCTCTCGATCCAACTACATCATGTATAACAGTAGTACCAAGATGCACGGTGGAGCTACTACTACTGTATCATCGCTTATGGGCCTCGACTGCTCTCTCGACCAGGCGAATAAGGTATGTATGTATGTCCGGTTGTCGCATCGAAGCTCTTCCCCACTGAAGGACTAATAGTCTACCTCACCGGGGCTCGACGTTGGAACCATCATCGGATGAACGAATGCTACCACCATGGCGCGATTTTTGCCCATATTTTTTGTTTATCGATATATATATATATATATATGGTCTTCCACTTATAGGGATTACTTTAATTTTATTTATTACCTGGTATACAACTGTTACAATAATGAGGTGACATAATTTATATACATCGCAATTAATATACATCTGGCTTTACCGTACATACCACTTTTGTTTTGGATGGATAAAACAAATACATTCAAGAGTGTTCAACGTTGGTGCTGCTCTGTCGTCAACTTTTTTAGCCTTTACTAAAATATTCCATCGATTTTGTAGTTATCAGAGCTGAATATGCTGTACCGGTCAACACGTTCCCTGTTTTCAAACCTGCATTGATTAATTCTTTATTCAAGATAACACACATACAGGTCTTCTGAATGTAGTTTTATCCTTCCTGGTGTTCGACAAAACACACAAGTGAGTAGGGGGGGGAACAGGAGGAGAAGAAGGGAAACCGCGGTAGAAGAGAGTAGCAGAGAGACCGCAGATAGGGTAGCAAGGTACCAGGCCGACTAATAGGTTGAACTTTTCTTTGCTACTCGTACCGCCAACTGCTGCGGCCGTTCGGTATGCATTTTGATTTTTTTCCCTTCTTATCCTTATGAAAGAAGTACTACATAGTGGGTGGGTGACGAGCGTATTTTGGCCCACTCACTATTGCTCTTTTTACTTAGTTAAGTGTTCACCGGGATGCATAGTCCCCTTTTTCCTTCTCGTATATTTCCCCTTGCACGTCCCTTTTGGCTCATGCTCGGGGTAAGTATGTATGTGTCTGAGCTTTGGCTTCCCATTTTATTTATTTATTTGGGATTCTTCCCCTTTTCTTTTTCTTTTTCTTGTGCTTTTTCGGTTTGGTTTTTTCGTTGCTTCTCTTTCTTTATGGTGTATTTTGGTTGCTGGCGTATGTATGTATGTTGTGTCGGCCGCACCTAGTGCGAAGGCATGGTATTACGTAGGCTATTAATGCATCACGGTGTGTTATCTCTGTGTCGTAGTCTGTGACCACAGAGCTCGTATCTTTCTAGGGTGAAGAATCAGCACGGACACTGGGCTTGCTGGATGTCGACGAGTAGAAGAACGGTTTAATGTGAAGAACACACACACACACATATCTGCGGCGTAGCTTTGTGACCAAAGAACTTTTGTCTCTCTACGTAGGATTGAAGAATCGGCACGGACACTGGTTGATGGATGTCGACGGGTAGAAAGAACGATTTAGAATGTGAAGAAAACAACAACAACAACAACAACAACAACAACAACAACATCACAAATTAATATATAACCACACGTCACAACAATTAAAATCATTTTTGTATAAGCTGAGTATATTTTAAAGCGTTCAATCTTCCACTTTAAAAAAACAGGAGCATTTTTGTATTTATTTATTTTTTACATTATTAAGGGAGTTATCAAGATATTTTTTAAGATTGATCAAAAAAAATTAATTGCCGATGCCGGGAATTGAACCCGGGCCTCCGAAGCGTGAGATATTTTCATTCGCAGTAATCATCCAAACTGGATGATAATATTTTCGGTATTCTGACCACTGAACTACATCGGCAGGACTCGAACCCCTGACTAGTGTTTGCATACGTAGACGTGCTAACTCTTGACCCACTTGACTGGTTCGAACATAGTGATCAATTACACCTACTAATATCTATAAGCATATAAATATATATAATAATAATAAATTATAATAATGTATAGTATGTATCATATGTGTACAGCAGTATTAATTTGAAACAAGTCTCCCAGTTGCAGTTTTTGATATATGCTCTCGACCCAACTACATGTATAACAGTAGTACCAAGATGCACGGTGGAGCTACTACTACTGTGTATCATCGCTTATGGGCCTCGACTGCTCTCTCGACCAGGCGAATAAGGTATGTATGTATGTCCGGTTGTCGCATCGAAGCTCTTCCCCACTGAAGGACTAGTCTACCTCCCAGTTGCAGTTTTTGAGATATGCTCTCGATCCAACTACATCATGTATAACAGTAGTACCAAGATGCACGGTGGAGCTACTACTACTGTATCATCGCTTATGGGCCTCGACTGCTCTCTCGACCAGGCGAATAAGGTATGTATGTATGTCCGGTTGTCGCATCGAAGCTCTTCCCCACTGAAGGACTAGTCTACCTCCCAGTTGCAGTTTTTGAGATATGCTCTCGATCCAACTACATCATGTATAACAGTAGTACCAAGATGCACGGTGGAGCTACTACTACTGTATCATCGCTTATGGGCCTCGACTGCTCTCTCGACCAGGCGAATAAGGTATGTATGTATGTCCGGTTGTCGCATCGAAGCTCTTCCCCACTGAAGGACTAGTCTACCTCCCAGTTGCAGTTTTTGATATATGCTCTCGATCCAACTACATCATGTATAACAGTAGTACCAAGATGCACGGTGGAGCTACTACTACTGTATCATCGCTTATGGGCCTCGACTGCTCTCTCGACCAGGCGAATAAGGTATGTATGTATGTCCGGTTGTCGCATCGAAGCTCTTCCCCACTGAAGGACTAATAGTCTACCTCACCGGGGCTCGACGTTGGAACCATCATCGGATGAATGAATGCTACCACCATGGCGCGATTTTTGCCCATATTTTTTGTTTATCGATATATATATATATATATGGTCTTCCACTTATAGGTATTACTTTAATTTTATTTATTACCTGGTATACAACTGTTACAATAATGAGGTGACATAATTTATATACATCGCAATTAATATACATCTGGCTTTACCGTACATACCACTTTTGTTTTGGATGGATAAAACAAATACATTCAAGAGTGTTCAACGTTGGTGCTGCTCTGTCGCCAACTTTTTTAGCCTTTACTAAAATATTCCATCGATTTTGTAGTTATCAGAGCTGAATATGCTGTACCGGTCAACACGTTCCCTGTTTTCAAACCTGCATCGATTAATTCTTTATTCAAGATAACACACATACAGGTGTTCTGAATGTAGTTTTATCCTTCCTGGTGTTCGACAAAACACAAGTAAGTATAAAAAAGTATCATAATTTTGCGCACGATTACGCTAGCTAGAAATCCGATCCATCATTTTTTTCGGGAACTTCAATTTCTTCTTCTGGAACGACAAAAAAAGCAAGAGCACAACCTGCGGGTGAATTTATAGTTTCTGCTCTGAAAGTGGACTGTTTGTTTTATAGGCGTACAACCTCTTGATCACCTCTTGACGCTCTTCTATCCATCTTTCTTCGTCGACAAAATTTCTTGACTATATTTGTCAACATTTCCCGATTAGGGATTCTGGTAGCTGGAATTTCCCCGGATAATTGATAGTGAGAATCTCTGGAGTTAAAACGCGATGTTTTCACATGGGTGTTTGCTGTTTGATTCAAATCAAACTTCGCATCTTATCCAAATCGCGTGCCTCCTCTTTCACGAGCGCGAGGTTTAAGCGATGATTTGCTGGGAAGTTGTCCGATTTAAGATTCATCAGATCGAGCATGATGCACCGTTTTTCCCCCCAATCTTCTGACGAAAAGGCGTTGGCTTGGATTTGCCTACGTCTATTATAATAGGTTTATCACCAGTGTCTACTATTATTATATTCTGAGAGTGTAAGTCACCATGGAATAAACCAATCAATATTAGTTTTCATGACTCTCTCTGGCTGTGGTTTTGGCTCCTCTTCTTTCTTTTTTTCGTGAGGCAATCCTGCCGGCCTCTGGGGAGGAGGCGCAATGTTAAGTGTAAAGCAGTATGGGCCAAGGGACCGAGTACTGCTTTTAATAGCAGTTGATGCCTTTGGCTCTGCTCCGGTCACTCACACGAGGTGGTTGACGATGTTACAGCAGTAGCAGTTGTAAGCTCTTGTATTAGATGTTGCTTGCCTCGCCCGATATCTTCTGCACGAAGGGGCGAGCCGCTCATCAGAATGGCTGGCGACAACACCTGTCAGGTATGATGAGGGGACGATTGCTACAAACCATAATGCCACAAGAGGGGAAAGGGGATGTCATAACACTAGCCCACCCTGAAGGGTCGTATATGCTTCATAGAATACTCAGGCACGAACCAAACCGATCCAGAGAATTCGGAGAATGGATCGAATACGCGGCACTTCACAACCCACTCTGACACCTCTAAATTGCAAGGCTTTAGCCGATTACACGTGGACGCTAGAAACAAAATCAGACCTCGAACAGGTACCAAAAGCGTCTATTATAGTCGACGACGCCAGTGTTGAGTGTAGAGCATTGCGGACCTAGGGACCGACTACTGCTAGCAAGCTGATGCCTTTGGCTCTGCTCTGGTCACTCACACGAGGTGCTTGACGATGTTAGAAGGCACAAGCTCGTGAATTAGTTGCTACTTGCCTCGCCAAATGTCTTCTGAACGAAGGGGTAAGGTGCTCATCAGAAAGGCAGGCGATAACGCATGCCAGGTTTGATGAGGGGACGATTGCTACAAACCAAAATGCCGCAACAGGGGAGAGGGGATACGATAACAATAACCTCTGATACCTCCACTTTCTTCTTGGCGGTAGAACTACAACACACTTCAAGTGCTCCTGATCTCATCCGGGGGAAAAAATAGTCAGTGTAGTCTGTATAGGCCTGGGCAATTTCAAGAGAATATCAGACCCCAAGACTTTGGTTCTCAATATGTCCACGAAGACATTATCCGACCTAAGCTCGCTAAATGCCAGTGTCCTGTTCCATTAAAAATCCCCCTGGCGTACACGCCCAAGAATTCGTCGTAATTTCCTCGGAAACGAAAAACGCACCCCGTGACATGACCGTATGTCTCCTGGCATTGCTCTTGTCTGTGAAACAACCGTTTCTAGACAAGAACTGGAAGATTCCCATTTTTATCAAGATAGGTCATTATTTTATTCTGCATACATATTTAGAAGTACTTATCTTTAAACTTTAAGTGAGATCCACAGCACCACCCGAATGTGGAAGATTGAACGGAAGAAACCTGGGGTTTGTGGAGAGAAAAACAAACAAACGGCTTATACGGCACCTATTACGGGGGACCATAATAAGTAGGACCGAATAGTAGTAGTAAACATAGGCGAATATATAGGTTTTTGTGTTTATCATAGGTCCTATTTACTATGGTCTCCCGTAATAGTAGCCCTGTTGTACCTAGCTAGCTATATCGTAGAGTGGAGCGGTGTGAACCAGACGAGGACACGACTTTCATCGATGAAGATTTGCCTGACTCTGATTAGGAAAATGAAACCGAAAGTGAAAACAAAAACGCCAGCGTGGTAAAAAATGTAGACAACAGCAGCAGTGACATGGACGAAGAAAGCATTGATGACGAATACCAATCCTCGCCAGATGAAGATCTCGAATACCTTGATTCGCCCGATGGCGAATCTTTGTCGGGAGGTACCGTATCAAGCACAATAATAGAAGAAGAAGACGTCGACGTTCTCAATTGGGACACGTAAACCATAGATACCGAGTCGAAGGACGATACTTACGGACGACGAAGAAAAAATTGTTTGGTGATAACGAGGAAGATGCCCTTAAAATTATCTTAGATATATCGAAAAGACCGATCGACGACTTTTCCACAGCTTGAATCAGTCCCATTTCCCCTACTATTCATTATGTGTTCCACTTGTTTGTCTAAATTATTTGTGAGGAATTATTCGTACTTGTCTTGACTTGGGTGCAGAAACACAATGTTCCTGTACTCGTAAGATATTGCTGTATAGGAAACGTTTTCCACAAGGGGGGTATCCTTTCATTTCTGTTTCTGGGGAAATATTGCTATCCCCGTCAGGAGCGCCCGGCAAAACAAATGTGAACCGTCACAGAATTTTTTTTTCGCTAGACAAGGAAGGAGGGTTAATAGAACCAAGCGAAAAAAAACTGAAAAAAGTACCACTTTTTTTTTTTATTATTTCACCATGCATGTATGCGATCGCAACGGTTGCAAAGCGGTTTTCCATTCCGACCTCTGGGGGCTGGGGGTGTAGTGTAACGCTTTCTCCCCTGCCCTCGTAAAGAATGGATACGAAGGAAGGATCAATCAGGTCGAACCAATCCCGTTGTCTCCTCCCTTACTGAAATAATTACGATTGTTATTTATGACTGAAAGTAGATTGTGTTCGTGTGTGTGTGTTCGTGTTTGAAAAATGTGTTGATCCATGTAGTAGTAGATACAAATTCTATGTCTCTATTTAAAAATACTCGATCGAGAATATTTAATACCATGTACACACATGATATGCTGTATACTTCTATTAGTAATGGTAATGATTTCGGAGCAAAAATGTGCGAGAATGTTTTTTTTCGGGTATAAAAGAATTACTACCTGGTACACAGCAAGAGAGATGACGCAAATCCTGGGTTCTTCCTTGAATTGACCACCAAATAAATCTCTCTTCTGGAGAAGCGAGAAATATTGCTATTACGGGGGTCCACAGTTAACGGGACCAAATGTTGTTAGTAAAAATAGGCAAATATATAGGTTTTTATGTACACCATAGGTCCTGTTAACTATGGACCCCCGTAATATTAATAATAGATGTTATGGAATCAATCATTCAAGGGGAATGGCTCTCCATCGAGGGAGAGGTTCACCGCGTCGAATGACGCATTTGGGGGTCGGCTTCTAATACCATCTGGAAAAGTATCCCTTTTGACCCCGCCTCTGGGTTATCACCGACAGCGTCGATGACACTTTCTGATATATATATATATATATATATATATATATATGTTTCTGTCCAATACGATACGATGAGGTAAACGCTTCCGTGATGGATGGCTGGAGGAGTCGAATACCTCGTAAGTTTATCGCTAAAACTTCTTGACAACAAGAAGGTGGCTATTACTATTACAGGGGACCATACATACTAAATAGGACCAAACATTGTTATTACGGGGGACCATAGTAAAGGGGACCAAATACTGTTGGTAAAAAAGGGAAAAAAAATGTAGGTTTTTGTGTGTGCCGTAGGTGCTATTTACTATGGCTCTTCGTAGTACTGAAATTTAACTCGACAAGTTTGAAAATACTATTAAATTGATGTAGATGAAGTATATATTGAATTGAAATATTACATTAATATAAGAATTAATTGGGTATGAGACCATGTGTCGTCTGTGACATGGGTTTTGGATTCAAGATGTTCAAAAGGACACCCATCTGTTGATGACAATACCTGCCTTGCCTGTCCGCGAGAGACCGCCACCCGAGTTGCGCAGAAAACAGTGCTCTAGTAGCCACTTTGTCTAGCCTCCGAGTCGCGCGAGAACCAGTTTTCCCTCAGTTTTAGTCGTTTCGCAGTGCCTCGCTTGTCGGCGGAAGACCGACGCACGACGCAGACACAAAACTTTGACGTTTGCCGACGTTATTTGGTCTGATTGTTTCCTGCCATGATTAGCGCCCCAGGCTAGTTAGCCGCCAACACCTTCCTCGTCCGCAAACGACCGAGACACGAGTCGCGCAGAAAGCAGCTTCGCCATTTTTGTTATAACATGTTTCGGTTTTTACAGCTACACTGGCGCTCAATCTATTGACAGTTGGCCACCGACACGTTGCGTTTTGCTTGTCCGCGAAATACCGACACAAGAGTCGCACAGAGTACCCAATTTTGTGTATTAATAGTCGCCAACATATTTCGTGTCATCCGCGGACGATTGACATGTCCACCCGAGTGGAGGGAAAAAGTAGCTTGCTCCCTCTTTCGGTCGCTGAGCACCTTGTGCGTGAAAGACCGACACCCCCCACACGCTATTACTACCGGGGACCATAGTAGATAGGACCAAATACTGATAGTAAAAAAAGGTAAATATAGAGGTTTTTGTGTATATCGTAGGTCCTATTTATTACGGTCCCCCGTAATGGCTACCAGTCTGACATTTTATGTAGCGCACGTTTTGGAAGTCGGTCAAACTATTGAGATTTAGACTTCTTGCGAACCTGACGGCCGGGGTTCGATCCCCAGAATGCCCTCGACTTCCCTTTTTTTTCTGCGTACGACTTTCGTTTCTTATTTTATTTTTTTTTTTATTTTGTCGATGTCGACGCAACCAAGTAGCACTCGGACCAAAGTATTTGTTTCCACCTGTTGAGAGCAATGATGTGTGGCAGTAGGTATCGCAACCAGTTCTTGAGATCGATGGCTAAGAGCATCCAAAATACGATAGTAACTAATGTAAAACAACTCGAATTTTCGGCCTGGGAGAGCTAGCTCGGTAAACCTCAGAAATATTCCTTGCTGGAAAAATTACGGGATATCCCAGGAATGGGGAGGGGGGGTGGTATCTAATAAGCATGCCCGAGTCAACCAATCAAAAAAAAAAAAAGCTCTTTGGCCTGTCGGCATGGTAATACGTATATAAACGAGTTTTAGCTTTACGATAACAGTACCCCATAGCTGTTATTTCAAATGTGCCCTATATTTGCGGCCATCCAAAAGTGCCCTATGTTAAATGTCGGACTGGTAGGTTTTGTCGGTAAGCCCTGCCGCCGTCTTTGAAACCGCTGGCGCGCACATACAGTATTAATGAGTTGCGCATTCTTTTCAGCGAGTACCCCCCGCTTCTAGAGAGAGCTTTACCTTATAGACGAAGGGCACTCGGGAGATATGAGCCGGTCAAATCGGATTGTCACGAAAAAACACGCGACTTGTTGCTACAAATAGCGTTTTTTTAGCTGAATATCCCCTATATAATATATAGAGATCCGCTCTTAAAGTCGAGTTTGAAATGCCTATCCGCACCGCGAAAACATGCGAAAACCTCGCTGCAAAAAAACAGACCCAGCTCTAATTCCAAGTATTTTGACCTTGAATGGGGTAACCAAATTTTTCATCTCGGATACAGACCGTTTTTGGGGTCTGTAACCATGCGGGGTTTGTGTGCCAAAATACCGGGGAATATAAGGTAACTTTGAGTTTTTTTTCTTGGATTATCCCGGCGATTCTTACAAAACGTTTTGGACGTCCCTGCATGTATGTACAGTTGTTTGCTCAAAGCCGGGCCCACCAACATCACAGCGGTTCTGCGAAACCGCTGCCGACCAGACGCATGCAGCACATCCTTAGGGTGAGTTCTGAGCTCTGCCTTTATTCAGTAAATACCCCGGTTCAAGGGGGTATTTCGCATTTGGATAAAAGCATTCGGGACACAAATACGGTCGAAAAACCGACTTATACATGCATGCTTCGCTCGAGTTTCCCCTGTAAAAAGAAGCCGCCCTTGGCCCTTCTAAGGCAAACTGCAGTCCCGTTTAGGGGGCAAACCACTCAAAATCGAAGCAGTTTTTCCCCAAAACGGGACTGCACTCTTACATAGAAAGGTAAAGTCGGACCTGTAACGCCTCGCCGCACGAGAAAAACAAACAAACAAACAAACAAAAAACATGCGAAAGCTCGTTGCCAAAAAAGAAAAGTGACCCAACATCTCTGGTTCCGAGTAAAAATGTCCACAACGTAGAAAAAAAAGGTGTGTGATTCTGAAGGGGATGATAACCGCGAGTACTGCTGTACAGATCGTTTTTTGGAGCTGTCATTTTTTTTTTTTTGCGCCTAAATGTCGGCAAAAACTTGGTGACTTTTAGTTTTCTTGGATGTCTCGTCGAGGTCGTGTGGGTTTCATACATACTGCTTGTATGGACCTGCATCTATACATGCAGTGGCTTTTGACGCCGCTGGCATTCACATGCTGCATAACGTACGTACATCTTCATGAGCTGTACATTTCAGTGAGTAGACCGGTATAGGGAAGTGTTTTATCTTTTAGATAAGAGCATTCGGGAGACTACAAAAGATTTTCAATCGAAATGATGTCCCCTGTAAAATTCGCTCTTGAGTCGGGCCGGTAAGGCCTCTCCGCGCCACCGAAAAAAATAAGTATGCGAAACCTCGTCGGAAAAAAAAAACAAAAAAAGAGTGACTCTACTCTAATTCCAAGTAAAAAGTGTGCACGAAAAAAGATTGCTGTATTAATATGGTTTTGCTCTGAAGTGGTCGTTATCTAAAAAAAAACTTCCAACTCGGATACTGCAGTCATGTGGTTGTACCTACCTATCTACTGCTATGTCTAGTGTGGTCGATGAACGATCCTCGTCTCTTTCGCTTGATTTGTGTCCGGTACAAGAAAAAAAAAACGAATCCGGCCGCTTCAATTTTCCTGTTAAACTATCTCGGTACGGACAGACAGAGGGAGTTATTAGTAGACTGTTTTGTTGTGCGCATACGTGCGATACGTGTATGATAGGTTTCTCCTTTTTTTTTTTCCTGTTTTTTTTATTTCCCTACGTGTGCTTCTTCCTCTTTCGGGGGTTCAATGGTTGTTACTGATCAACGTTAAAGCTCATGCTCTCATGCTGAATATCGTCTCCTAAGTAAAACTACTGCCAGGATTAAAAATGTTATTAGGGTATTAACCAATATAAACACTACGAGAGTGCTCAAGTTGTAAATACATGCCTGGTGCATTTCACCGCCCCATGCTCCGCCTCGAAAGGGATGCGTCGTCAAGGTGGTCGTCTGACTATAAGGCAAGCAACAACTCGAAATACCCCCCTCCCGTACCCCGCTGTTATGGTATCCCCTCTCCCTTGTTGCGGCATTATGATTTGTAGCAAGCGCCCCCTCATCATACCTGGCAGGTGGTATCGCCTGTCTTTCTGATGAATGCCTCGCCCGTTCGTTCAGAAGACATCTGGCGAGGCAAGCAGCAACCGCAGTAGTACAATAGCCTTCGTATCAAACTTTTAACGTCGCCAAGCACCTACCTTGACCTTGTGTGTGAATGATCAGAGCAGATCCGAAGGCACCACCTCCGCTAGCAATAGCAATATAGTCGGTCCCTAGGTCCATACTGCCTTAGTACATTTAACACCCCCCCGTTTGTCAATGGTCAAATGACTAAGGCAAGTAACGAATGAGTACGCCCCTGCCCCCCCCCCCCCATACCCTACAAAACTATAACTATGCTAGATACATATTGATGAGCGTTATCTATCTGATGGCAAACACAAAAATTGCACTCGTTGTTGTGTTATTAAAGCCGGACGCAGTGAGTACCTCGCGCCAACGCAGTCGTTGACACGACAAACGTAGAGATAAGACAGGCAAAATCGGTCTGTCCTGATTTTGAAACCAATACGACGTCCAAGCGGTCTATCCCGCTTTAGAAGGCGGTCGGTTTCGACCTTGTCCCGAGTTAAGGCCTATACATGGCCTTCAATCGGGGTAAGGCCAAAGTAGCAAGAAGGCAGGTTCAGCCTTGTCCCATACCTGCTGACTGATTGCGGGGCACCCACACGGTAATATAATTTTCAGCTAAGAAGTTCTGTGTATAATAAGCATGGCACGAGGTCCCCTCAAGCCCAGGTTTCCAATGCTGCTGTAGTCAATACTCCTTTTTTCGCTCGCTCGAGATTTCTTATTCCATGTACCAGCAAACCAGTCCGAGTTTTGCTGGCAGGTGCTTCTCAATCTCGACTTTTTTTCTTGTAGTACATCGTATAAGCATACCTTTTGGTGTCTACCTTGGTGTCTGTAGAGCTCTCCAGGATGAAGCATAAGGACGGATGCTGAGTGTACTGCTTGAGTATTAAATTATCAGCAGTAGGAATAACTATCCCGTCTATGTATGTGAACAAAGCAACAAACGACGACACACGCCCATATTGCGAAGGGAGTCTCTTCACGCGCACAACGTGAGGGAAGGAGATACGATAGATCGTTTTTCAGCACGAACGAAAATAAAGGGGGACAAAAAAGAGAAGGAGACAATCACTGCGAGGTCGCTTGACTCTCTCCTCACACTATAAGTGATATACACCTGGCCTGGTATATACTGGCGTACATGGAGGTGTTCGGCCACTCACTCCAATGCACGGGTGTCAGGTGGATTGCCTCGCTCACGGGGAGCAGGAGAAGAAGAAGGAGGAGGGGTACGGGGTGACCACCCAGGACTCCATGAGGCAGAGGAAAGAGAGAAGAAAACATGTTACTACATACTGTACAGTAGTATTTTATCGGGGCTACGGGAGGATGAGCAAGGGGCTTCCCCTGCTCTGACACAGAAGGTCACCTTAGACTCCACCATAGCACCCCATCATATATCATATATATGAAGAACAACATCTACCCGGTGGTATTTTGATCTCCGGATCAATCTCCGTAGATCACTGGCAGTTACAGCATTTACACCAGACATTATTGGTGCGACAATGAGCGACATATGCACTTGTGCATAGCAATTATTAATAGCAACGTCTACGCTTTTCACGCTGGCTTGTGCATGGTGCGGCCGGTGAACAGACACGGACGCAACAACTGTCAGAAACTGTCAGATACCAACAAGATCAAACAAAAAAAACACACACACACACTCTCACACACGCACTATCAAAAAAACAACAAACCAAAAAACAATCCGCGGCAGACCGGCCAGGAACAACTTGGGCGCCGCACAAATACGGAGCAGCACCAAGCCACCTCCAAGCCCCCACCCACCCACCCACCCACCCATCCTACACGTTGCGAACCCGACGCCACTACGAAAACCTACACCATGGACGGCAAAATGCGCGATGTTGGACGGCAAAATGCGCGATGTTGTCCAAAATATGTCAACAAGATCGCGCGACGACGCTTTTTCAGCATATATCAGCCCCGGTGCTACTTGTGTATATGTGTGTGTGTGATACCAGCTTGATCTAAAAAAGAAGTGTAAGATACCTTGGGATGAGACTGCAAAGGGTGTAAACGCTGATCGTTGAAAAAAAAGTACCTGGTATGTTTACATGGCCACTGAAAGGAACACATACATGCTGATCGTAGAAAAAAACACACACACACAAAACGTCCACACATACCAGGTACGTGGTATTATCACACAGCAGCAGGAAATGGCCACAAAACGTGCAAATGTACCTTTGTATTTCCGATCAGACAGTTCCGTCGTATCCCTCCCTGTCGGTCCCGGTTTCGCCCGCCCGCCGTGAGTCACAAATATGGAGCACCAAACAGTACAGTTAGTAGAAAATATGAGTCACCAAATACTACCGAATAAATATGATGAAGCACCAAATGCTAGCGATAGGTATACAGCAGCAGTCCACACTTCGCACTTGAGACAGATCCTCTATGCATACCCGGCACATACCTCGGGGCGGATAGATGTCCAATGCACTACGGTAATACTAAAATACTAGTCCGCTCACGTTGTCTTGATGGGAGCAATACCATCAGCATCATCCATATGTATACACGCGGGGAGCATTTTTTCTGTGGGGTGGTTCTGTACTCACACAGACCCTGCACAGCAGCAGCAGCACCACCTCACTAACGGCAGGGCAGGGCAGCGCGGGGCAGGGCACGGCAAGGCAGGGCACGATGTACATGGCCCACAGGCAGTCCGCACGTATGTAGAGTACATCGTCATCTGTCTGACTGACTTGTGAAGGCGCACCTACCTTAAGATAAAGACTCTCTGGGTGTTGACCTCAAGACCAATCCGTCCTTCTATTCGTACGTACCAAAAGACACAGCGAACAGCGTCAGTATCACATGGAACACGTATTCGGACCCGACTTCGACCGAACGAACGCTGTCAAGGCCGCTATACACGAAAAAAAAAAATAAAAAAAAGGCACCACCAATGTAACAAGAGGAAACCGGTCAGGAACAACCTGGGCACGCCAAGAACCAAGGCATCCACCAGGAGAACGAGGGGGCGCAAAACGGCTGGCACTGGCACTATACCGTACCTGGTATCCACTTGGAGTAGGCAAGCCAGAAGCCTGGAATAGGTATTCCGAACCAGAGTTGTTGATATCGCGCGTCGAACCCAACGCGCGACAAAACAAAAACAAGGTATCTTTTGCGCACGCACGTGTGTACGTACGTACGTACGTACAAGAGTAACCGCCTGCGTAGGCCAGGAGCTTATGCACGCCGAGAATCTGGACCCGCCAGGAACCTGGACATACCCGAAAACGAGGCTCAACGGCTGGTAAATAACTGAACGTACACTGACCACTTCGGTGGGCCAGGAACCTGCGGATGCCAGGAACCTGGGCACACCAGCCGGGGGAGGAAGAGGGGGGGGGGGGGGGGAGGGGGCACCGACGGTAGGGGAGACAGATTGTCTGGTCTGCCCTGCGACCTCAACAATAAAGAGTGAGAGCTAAAAAGAACAGAAAAACGATCCCTTTTGTCAATTTAAAGCTGTTGAGCGTTGCTGTCAACTTTTGTACGAAAATAGAAAATGCCAATACCTATATTTATACGTAACGCAACTTTTGCACAGCAAGATCGAGTCGACATCGAAGGTATGCACACAAAGACAGATGCCTGACGTCAGCGTCTGCTGAATATTCCGCAACGCAATGCCTCTCTCTCTCTCTCTCTCTCTCTCTCTCTCTCTCTCTCTCCCACACACCCTCCTCTTCTTCCACCCCCCGACCCCCGCCTCTCCCACCCACACATCCCCCCTTTTAGAAACGATACTGCAGTGCTCGGGGCCTTGAGGCGCGGCAAGCTTTGCCGGGACCGCAGATCGCTCTCCAAAGATGGCCGACGTAGGCAGGAGAAGGGCAGAGGGCAACTCGGGTGACGCGTACGGTGATATATATTGTAACAATCCACGGCAGGCACCTCTCTTCCACATCCCCCTTCCCTCCTCACCCCGACACCGCCCTTATCGCCGACGCACAGTACAACTCTAAACGCAACAGCAGCACCCGGGGCTTGAAGCGCGACTACAGTAGGCTGTGCCGGGACTGCAGAGCGTTTTCCGGGAGGACGATACCACCAGGGCGGGGAAGGTGGGGTGCCGCAGATGCTGCATTCCAACACACCCCAAGCTCTCGACACAGCACTTTCCCGTTGGCACCCACCGCTCTCGTCCTGAAAGGGATGCGTGGTCAAAGGTACAAACGGCTAAGGCGAGCAAAAAATAAACATGCGCCCCCCATCCCCTCCCTCTTCCCCGCCCTGCGACCGCCTCTTCGACATCTCTCGCAAAAACAATACCGACAACAAGCCAGCCTGCAGATACACCTCGCAAAGAACTCTCGCTAAAGTTTTGAGGGTTCGGCAGCAGGGAAACTCGAGGAGGGCGGATGGGCGGGCGGGCTCGTGGTCACCCCATTCTTCTAGTCCTCCGCTGCTTGCTATTGATAGCTACCATACCCCTCACGGGGGTCGAGGGTGGGTGTTTTCGTCGTTGACGGAAACTTCGACGCACCATCATAACGGAGGGGTCCCGCACAAGCGCGAACCGCCCTGGCCGAAATATAGCCATCATTCAGATCCCGCTGTTCACTCTAAACGGGGACTATATTGCCGACCAGAAAGAGAGCGTATCTCGACAACGAGGGCCCATACACCACCCTGGCCGATATATTCCACATTTTATATTCCGATGATCACACTGAACGGGGACTATAATTCTGACCTTATTCTCGACAAGAAAGGACTCGGTGAGTCAAGATCAGGTGATACCCTCACTTCTTCCTGACACTCCCCCCCTTTCCTCCCCCCCCCCCCCCCCCTCCCCCCGCCACCGCCCCCTCCACCCACACATCCCCCAAGGCTTTCTCGAGGAGGCAGGTGTAGCTAGGGGCCAGATGGGTACCGTCCAGGCGGAACTCGGGGCGAAGGTCGTCCCCCGTAGGGTCAAACAGCTGCTCGAAACAGTCGAGCCACCGCAGATGCTTCGACTTGTCAACCATCTTTCGAAACACGCTACCGGGTTTCAAGAGGGCAGGGGCGGGAGGGGGGGGGGGGGGGGTCCAATGGTGTTATCGAGGAGGTTGAGGGAGCGGTTTGCTTTACGCAGGGTTTCTAGAAGGCGGAAGCGGGGAGGGGAGCAATTCCAATGGTGATATATACATGAAGGAAGTAGTGTGAGCGAGGGTGAGAAAGAGGTTTGCTGTAGGGTTTCAAGTAGAGGGGAGCGAGAGGGGGGCGGGGGGGGGGGGGGGGGGGGGGGGGGGTGTACTCATTGTCATGCATGGCCGTAGGCGTATGGCCATAGACCCTCGCATCCCTACATTGCCGGGACGGAGCGCGTCGGGTTTTCACCGACCAGGCAGACATTGCTTGCACCAAGCGCGAAGCGACGTGAGGTGTTGGGCGAGTCGCATGAAGGGTGAGCTGCATCCTACAAAGAACCGCTTTAGAGGCGAATTTCTTGCATATGGATGACAGCATCAATGATTTGATTTAATTTCTGGTGTGGCCACTTCCAGAGACAGCAATGGGTTTACTATGTAACTGCCTCGTGGGTGTCTCACCATATACACACTACCTGATACGATCATCCCCCTTGTACGGAGGGAGGGTTCTCCCCGCACAAAAATGATCTAACCTGACCGCCAGCCGTGGTAGCCGCCAAAAAAAAACAAAAAAACAAAAAAAAAACGGTACCCTGGCTGTCTAGCTCACGCAGTGAGAGGCGTGTTTTACAGCGTCGTCGCCAACCGACGCCAACCCAACCTATATATACCAGGTATATAATATAGGGGGGGGGGGTCCATGGTGGGTTGATAAAGAGTAAATAAGCCGAGCGGGAGGGAGGTAGCGGGACCGGCAGCTACGCAAACTGAACTTTTAGCTTTAAGATTCAGCGGAGGGAGGCATTTCAATAATCTTGTTGCAAGGAGAAGAAAGGGCGGTGGAAGGTGTCAGGAACGTAGCCATACTTTCTTGTACTAAGCAGTGTGGGGGGCAACAAGCTCGGCCGGCAGAGCAAGTAAAATACAAAAGCGCAGAAGACAATAAAGCGTTTCCCGTACGTGAGTGCTACACTACTATTTGTGATATTAGTGATATCAGTTCTATCAACACTTTCCACGCTCAATTCGCATGAATTTGATGCGCTCAACGGGGACAAGTCATCACACAAACCCTGCACACATACCGGGAGTATCCTGCCTACGTACTTGTAGTACGTGTGTACTTACAGCATAAATAATGCCATTTATGCTGGAACAAATAAATAAGCAAAAACAGGAGACAATATTTTGCAGGCCCGTCATGATACACATCTCCATCGTGAGCGGACTCTACAATCCTGCTCTGAAGCTGCGACCCTCGCCGGCGCCATCTCAACTGTACCATCTTATTAACCGTTGCACGCCGTAGCTGTTGCTGGAGAAACGATATTCTATCATATCGGGGGACGACTAGCGAGATTTTTTGTTTTGTTTTGTTTTGCTTTTTTTTTCTCCATATTTTGGCGGTTTCTGCCCTCACGCTCCGAAATGCACCCTCCACAAACAATGGTGCCAGCGTTCGTGTAAAAAAGAGACAGCTCGAGGCCAGCCCGCCGCTTCACTGCAACCTGGCTTTCGAAAAATGACAAGAACAACACAAACATCAACACCACCACCACTACTAACACCATCACCGCCGCCGCCGTCATCATCAACACCGCCAACACCACCAGCACCACCAGCACCACCAACACCTCCACCAACACCAAGCAAGTTGAATACAGGCAATCCTCAGCTCCCAGTCCCCCTCACCGGTTGTAGAGTCTGACCATGAGGCGAGTCTCTGCGAGCACGGGTATCACAGGGTGCACATACACGCGGAGTCCCCGCTCTTTGGCCAACTTCTCGGCCACCTATCACAGGAGCATGCCACAAAAAAATATTAATAAGAACAAGAAACAGAGCAGCCGAAGGGCGATGACGATCGACGAGGACCTAAGTGAGAGACAAACATGCCATACGTATTGCAAAACCGTAAAAACGGGATTCGAGTAGCAGCATTAGGGGGGGCAAAAAAGGCAAGAAAGCCATTCACACAACCGCACAAGAAACACAAAAAGACACGAATGACTCGCGCTCAGCACCTAAAACCACACAACGACTCGCACGAACAGGCGTGACCAGCGAAAGCAAGCCGTGTACAATGCACCAGGTATGGACGGACGGTTATCGCGTCGCGTCGCAAAGAACAGCACCAAAATATTCAAGAAATGCCGACCCGACCCTCCTACCGCCTCCCGCCCATTCCCCTACGGAAAAATCTCGGAAGGATGATGCAATGACGAGCTACAGTAGTGTAAACCCATTTGAATCAACCATGTTGTCCAAGGTGGGAAAAGTCGAAAACACTCCCAAACTCCGACGAGTCATCAAATAAACACTATTAATGTTCCCGCTAACCCTCCCCCCCCCCGTCCCCGTCAAGCGTCTACGGCCATGCTGCATGACATTAGTACACCCCCCTGCTCCCCCGACCCCCCCCCCCCCCCCCCCCCCCCTTCCCGATTTTCGGGGTGCTTACCTTGATGAAGATGCCCGCGGTGTGTTCTGCCCCTTCCTGGGGACTCTTGTACCTCAGTTTCTCCACAGCGACAAGGATGCCCTCGCGGCAATCGATCTCGCCGAAGATGAACACCACAGCCGACCCCTTCGGAATCTTCGACACCATCCTATCCATACGCGTACAATGCCGGGACGGAGCGCGTCGAGTTTTTACGGACCAGGCAGACATTGCTTGCACCAAGCGCGAAGCGCCGTGAGGTGTTGGGCGAGTCGCGTGAAGGGTGGGCTGCATCCTGCTAAGAACCGCCTGTGAGGCGGACTTGCACATTGATGACAGCGTCAATGAGTTAGTTTGTTTTCCGGTGTGGACACTTCCAGAGATGCCTTACCATAGACACCAAGCGATGCGACCAATCCCCTTGTGCAGAATAAAACTTCTCCCCCACCCCGCAACACTGACCTATAACTCGATCGCCAGCAGTGACCGACAGCCAAAACAAAAAACAAAACAAAAAATGGTACCAGTATGTATCTTGGTTATCTTGCTCACGCAGTGAGCGGCATGTTTTACGGTATCGTTGCAACCAACCGACGCCAACCTAACCTACATATAAGATATTGCAGGGAGAGGAGCGGGGGGGGGGGGGGGGGGGGGGGGGGGGGGGGGGGGGGGGGGGGGGGGGGCGATGTGAAATGCCTAATATCATCCTGAGGGGTAGCAGCGGAGAGTAGTTTGTGTGTGAGAGAGAGCGGCGGGGGGGGGTAGTAGTACAGTTAGTAGAGTTAGTAGAGTTCGCTGTCATGATACGGGTAGTCACAGCGAGTAAGAGAGGTGCGAGGAAGCATGACTAAACTGAGGTGCACGGTGGGGGGGGGGGCGTACTCATTCGTTGCTTGCCACCTTTTGACCACGCATCCTTTTCGAGGCGGAGCACCGTTCCTACTCCTAATAGAGACACCTCTCCTAACAATCGGGCGCTCATTACGTTGTGTCCATTTACTACATACCTGGTAGAAACGTTTTGGTATTATTATCCCCTTCCTGTTTCGCCGCCTGTGGCCACCATCTATCTCCTAGGGCAACGATCGTTTTCTCGCTGTTATCTAGTGTTCCTAAAGCCCTCCATGCTATGCGGAGAAGAGGGCGGGGGTTATTCTCGATTATGGAAATGTACCCAACTATGATATTCTACACTTCATCTCCCTCTGCCCCCCCCCCCCCCCACCCCCGAACCTCCCCGAGGTGTTTCCCGAATAAAATTATGCACAAGTCGGATAGACCATTTTCAGATGGATCATTTACAGATAGATCATCTACATATAGATCATCTACAGATGTATTGTCTACAGATAGATCATCTACTGATAGATCGTCTACAAATAGATAATCTACAGACAGATCATCTACAGATAGATCGTCTACAGATAGATCATCTACGGATAGATCATTTACAGATACACCATCTACATATAGAGCATCTACGGATAGATCATCTACAGATATATCATATACAGATAGACCATATACAGATATATTGTCTACATATAGATCATCTATAGATAAATCATCTACAGATAGATCGTCTACAGATAGATAATGTACAAATAGGTCATCTAGAGATAGATCGTCTACAGATAGATCATCTACAGATAGACCATCTAATGATAGATCGTCTACAGATAGATCATCTACAGATAGATCATCTACATATACACCATCCACAGATAGATCATCTACAGATACATCATCTACAGAGAGATCATCTACAGAGAGATCCTACCCTGCCGCTACGAGGTGCCGTGCAGGATCTGTCCAGCACAGATCGAACCCAGGAAGCATGTCGTAGAGTATGCAGATAGGACGGCTTTCACCTCAGAAAACGTGGGTGTACTTTTCGTTTTCGTCGTAAATGAGGTGTGTTCGCCTTAGAGGGGTAGCACCAAAAAAACGTTTTATGAGAGAAAAACTCAAAGAGCGTATATGGTATATATATGCAGTGGTGGCGGTGGTGGTCGTGGTGGTGGTTTTAGTGTTGTGTTGTTATTTGGTGGCGTAGTTATTGTTGGTGGTCGTGCTGGTGGTCGTGCTGGTGGTCGTGCTGGTGGTCGTGGTGGTGGTGCTGACTTGGTGCTGACTTGCTGCTGACTTGCTGCTCCTACGTACTCCTGTTGTTGGCGCTGTGGGCACTATCACGAAAAATATAGCAGAACACTCATGGCATCCCGACGATATTGGGTGGAGAAACCCGGTCAGTCAGAAACGCCGTATAGTTGCCTCAGTTACGCATGTATGCTATCGTTTGGGGTACTGTTTCTTGATATTTTCTGTTAGGACAATAACGACAACAACGGCAACAACCACAGCAACAATCATCACAACAACAACAAGAACCACAACCGAGAACCACAGTAACCACAGCAACCACAGCAACCACAGTAACCAGGGCGGGGAATGTTTCTGGTTGATCAAATGTCCCCCACCTCTCGAAGTTCTTCTTGGGGTAGAACGTGCCCTCCTTGCGAAGGTGCCAGTGCTTCAGGCCCGTCACCAGAGCTGGCCGGAGAACCCGACGCCTTAGGGTAGGCACGCAGGCATGCACGCACACACGGACGGAGGGACGAAAGAAGAAAATAGAAATTGGAAAAAAAAAAAGCAGGGCAGAAAAAACAACATGAGCAAGAGAGAAAATACAACAGGAGCAGCAGGACTTCCACGACTACTGCTACTGCTACTATATATAGTACTATTGCCAGACACCACATTTCATGCGACTACTCTTGCTACATGAGTAGTAGTAGTAGTAGTAGTAGTAGTAGTAGTAGTATTAGTAGTAGTAGTAGTAGTAGTAGTAGTAGTAGTAGTAGTAGTAGTAGTAGTAGTAGTAGTAGTAGTAGTAGTAGTAGTAGTAGTAGTAGTAGTAGTAGTAGTAGTAGTAGTAGTAGTAGTAGTAGTAGTAGTAGTAGTAGTAGTAGTAGTAGTAGTAGTAGTAGTAGTAGTAGTAGTAGTAGTAGTAGTAGTAGTAGTAGTAGTAGTAGTAGTAGTAGTAGTAGTAGTAGTAGTAGTAGTAGTAGTAGTAGTAGTACTCTTGCCACAGTAGTAGTAGGTAGATATACCATCACGAAACGACTACTACTTGAAATCACAGCAGCACCTCCGCCACTATACTTCCATTAACACTAGAACAGCACAAATGCCACAAAAAACAAAAAGGATGACAGACATCACGAACACGAAGAAACGCGAAAACATAAAAAAGGGAAACACGGAGCAACCATGAAACAACACAAGAAAAAGGAGAAGCAGACAGATAGGGAGCTATGGGCTAAATTGACACACGAAATTGGACCGTGGAAGTGTGGTGAGCTCAAGCTTTATTTTTACCAATCCGCCGGAGGATTAAAAAAACAAAAAGACAGCAAACAACAAACTACTATTACGGGGGGGACCATAGTAAAATAGGACCAAATATTGTTAGTAAAAACAGGTAAATATATAGATTTTTATGTATACCATAGGTCCTATTAACTATGGACCCCCGGAATAACAGAATAAATAACATCTAAATCAACCACCTAACCCAACCAACACATAAAAAAAACAACCGACCAACTGACTAAACCTGCCAACTGACTGCCTCAATCTGCCACAACCTTTTCTCATTCAAGAAACCACGAAAGAAACAGGAACGGGTTTAGTAGAGACAGGGAACCTTTCGAGAACAATCCGTTGCTTGCTCGTAAGAGAGAATGAGGCGTGTTTAGAAACCACGAAAAAACAAAAAACAGCAACATACGACAACATACAACAACAAACAACAACAAAAAAAATAAACACCAGCAACCGAAACAAATACTAACAAAAAATATACCAGGTATATAGTAAACGATTAAAAAAAACATCAACAACCAAAAACACGCTATAAATATCAGCGGACACCCAAAAAGTCACATGAACATTGAAATCTCACCTCCCAGCCACCGTCACCTCGCGCCAAGACGGGGTAAGCGTGTGCGAATCGCCACACACGTACACTACATCGTCATGCTTGTCTTCTTCTTTGCCCTTGATACCCTTGCCCTTTGGGAGCGGGGGCGACGGAGAGCCGCCGGAAATTTCCGAGTCGCCGCCGGAAAATTCTGAGCCAGGAGGAACGTTCTCGGGCGAGGCGGTAGGCCTCAAGAGGGGAGGAGCGGCAGTACCAGTGGAAGAGGAGGAGGAGGAGCGACAAGCCTCCGCAAGGAGCTGCGCGATGCAGCAGTAATACGCCTAACAGCACCAGTACCGTGTGTGAGAGAAGGGAGGGGAGCGGAGCGAGAGGGAGACGGAGAAGGAGAGGGGGAGGAAGATATTTGATTGATCTCATCCATTTGCTGGCTGGTTGATTGGTTCGTCGGCCGGCTTCTTGAATGCTGATACGTTGACTGGTCACATTAGCTTGTTGGCTTATTGTTGACGGTCGATTGGTCACACTTGCTTGCTGGTTGCTCGCAGATTGGCCAAACCAATATGCTGGTTGGTTCGTTGATTGCTGATTTGTTGGCTGGTCACACCAGCTTGTCGATCGATTGCTGGCTATCCATTGGTTGCACCTGCTTGCGGTTTGGCCGCTGATTGGCCAAACCCAACTGCTGGTTAGTTGATTTGTTGATTGGTTGGTTGCCCAGGTCAAATCAGCTTGACGGCTAATTGCTCACTGCTGATTGGTTGCACCCTACCGGGTGACTGCTGATGGGCCAAACTCATAATCTGTAGGTGGGTTGGTTTATCGTTGATTGGATGAACCGTTGCACTAGCTTGTCGGTTGGTCGCTGATTGTTGATAACTGATAACTTACACCTGCCTGCTCACTGCGACCCCTCATTCGACGGCACCCACTTGCTCCATCATTGTTGATTGGTCGATGGCTACAACCTGCTTGCTGGCTGACTGTTGACTGGTCAAGCCTACTTTCTATCCTGATTGTTGGTTGGTTGATGGTCATGGTTGATTTATCAATAGTTGAAACGGTTCACAGAGCGGACAGATCGCGATGTACAGATAGATCATCTACATATAGATCATCTACCAGATCCTAAGCCGCCGTTATGAGCTGTTGAGCAGGACCTTTACAGTACAGATCATACAGATCATACCCAGGAAACATGCCCTAGATCATGCAAGGATACACGGGTCCCAGCCGGCGACATGAGCAAGCATAGATTATACAGAGACCGGGAATTTCTCTCGCCCGAAATATCTGGATCATAAACCCTTTCAAGGCTGCAGTCTCGTTACTGGGGCCAAACTGCTTACAATCTCACAGGTTTGTCCCCTAAACCCGTTTTTTTGGGACAAATTGCTTCGAATTTGACAGTTTTGTCCCCAAAACCCGTTTTTGGGGGACAAATTGCTTAGAATTTCACAGGTTAGTCCCCAAAACCCGTTTTTTGGGGACAAAATTGCTTAGAATTTGACAGGTTAGTCCCGCCAACCCGTTATAGGGGGACAAACTGCTTACAGTTTTTGACAGATCTGTCCCCAAAACCCGTTTTCGGGGGACAAATTGCTTAGAATTTCAAAGGTTTGTTCCCAAAACCCGTTTCTGGGGGCCACATTGCTTAGAATTTGACAGGTTTGTCCCCAAAACTCGTTTTTGGGGGACAGATTGCTTGGAATTTGACAGGTTTGTTCCGAAAACGGGCTGTTTTTGCCCTATAAATAGAAGGGTCATCTGTCCGTGTCACTTGTGAAGCGCTTAATACGCACCCGCTCGTAGAGCCTGGTGCCCGTGCCACTACTTAGTGAAATGATGGCTCCCGCCCTGCTTGCGCGCTGACTATAGTTGATTGGTCGATGTGCCATGGTTGATCATTCAACTGTTGAACGGTTGGTTGAATCACACCTGCTCGCTCTTACTAAAACGTCTGCGCATGTGTGTATTTACGATCGACGAAGAAATGGTTGCATCAACTGTTCGCGCAATGGGCAAAAACAATAAAACAGAAAAAAAAAAAAAACAACAACAACAACAACAAACAAACGTCTCATGACGCTTGTGCATAAGGATGGTTGATAGGCAGTATTAATAGTTGCAGTAGAAAGGTTGATCGCACCCGTCTACTTGCCCTCGCGTTGGTGTGGTTTGACGGTCGTGGGTGACACGAACAAAAGATGGTTGAATGAATGAATCAATCAATGGTTGGTTGGTTGATTGACCGATTGATCGCACCTGCTCGTTCCTGATGTTCGTGCAGTGGAGAGGCATGACAGATCGCACCCTCGTCGGCTCGAACAGAGAAAGCAGGCTCGGCAAGCACAGCCACTGACCTTCCAGGTACAAAATCTGAGTACAGTAGAACCCGATCACATTCAGATTGCCGACAGGGGGGGATGGGGGGGGGGGCGACGAGGATCGGTGTAGGCTGAGCGGGGTGTGAGTCGGGATGGAGTTGGAGGGGGGGGGGGGTACCTGTTGTGGTGGTTGTTGTTCGTGCTGCTGCTGCTGTTTCCACACTATTATTGCTAATACATCGTTTCCATAATTCAGCCACATGCCCAACGGCGGTACGTCGTATGGTGTAGCTCGCTGCTGAGAAAGATTTTTTCCTGGTCCACAATGTTACCTTGCCGTTTGTTTTTGGTAGTATCCTGTACACTACGTAGTAAACGTGGGATCTTCACATTCGTGCGCCTGTACTCTTTTGTGTCGCCGCTGTGAGAGCGATATCTTAAACCAAACCAGCCTTGCCTTCTCACCACATTAGCTGGTGGCTGGTATTAATATTAATATTAATAGTTTGTTTCCAAGAGTGTTTTCAGTAGGGTGTATACTGCAGTACGTACCCGGGTACCCCCAGAGTATCTATACTACGTACCGGGTACCCCCAGAGTGGTAATATGTAGCCGGGCACCCCCAGAGTGTACACATTATGCACCCGGGTACCCCCAGAGTATGTATTACTATTTGCTATGAATCCGCCGGGTACCCCCAGAATATGTGCTGCGTACCCGGGTACTCCCAGAGTATATGTTGTGTACCCAGATACCCCCGGAGAACATATATACTATGTACCCGGGTACCCCCAGAGTATATAATACGTACTCGGGTGCCTCCAGAGTACATATGCCACGTACTCGGGTACCCCCATATAATATACCATAATACATACCCGGGTACTTCCCGAGTATCTACTTTGTACCCGGGTAGGCCATACCCGGAGTATATAGATATATACCGTGCACCCCACAAGATAACACACCCTCTCCAACGCATTTACAACCCATTTCTCTCTGCAACGGTGAGAGCGAATTATCTCTCCGGGCGTGAATAGAAGGTTCGATTGGTCTATCTTGATATCAATGTATGAACGGTCATTATATTTCTGTCCAGAGTGCTGTCTGTCTCGGACGAGACACTTATTCACCCTTTCTGGGCTGTTAGTATTACAGGGGACCATAGTAAATAGGACCTACGATCCACACAAAAACCTAAACATTTCCCTATCTTTACTAACAATAAATGGTCCCATTAATTATGGTCCCTCGTAATTGGACTGCGGTCCACAACAGGGGGACAAGCTATTCCGGGGGACCATAGTAAATAGGACCTACGGTACACACAAGCACCTATATATTTACCTATTTTTACTAACAATATTTGGTCCTGTTTACTATAGCCCCTTACCGTAATAGTATGTAACTTGAGTGGTTTGTCCCCAAAATGGGACTGCAGTTTTCCCTAGAGTAGACGGCTTTTTCGTTGTCTGTGCCTCCCCCCCCCCCCCCCCCCCCCCCCCCATGCTTTTGGAGAAACTTCATCCCAGCTATACGTGCGGGTATACTACCGTACAGCATGCACCCGGGTATCCCCAGAGTACATATACACGCAGGATACAGCAGTATATGTGCATATATTGTGAATATCCCGAGTTGATCCCCTTGGGATTTCATAGAGAAACGTTGGCGCTAAAAATGACGATTACAGCTACGGATCGTTGATTCAAAATGTTGTCCGAGTTACCGTGAAGGAGTCGCATGACATCGGGGGGGGGGGGGGGGGGGGGGGGGGGGGGGGGGGCAACATGGTACTACCCGTACGCGCTGCCAGGCGGCGACGCTGCTCCTGGACGGCTGAAAACACCAAAGTTATCACCGGTTTGGTCGCCATCTGAAACACTTGCAGGGGTCAGCACAGGAGCGGTACAGCGGTACAGCCTCAAAACACCTGTCTTCGCCAGCCTTCAACCATCTCATCCTCAGCGGCGGGAGACACAGAGCTTTCGTGTACGTAAACAGGCGGGTCCGTCCGATGCGGACCTCTCTCAATCAACTCTTGTACTATTTTCTTGTATACTGGGGGGAAAAAATGCCGCAAAAAAAAAAAAAAGGGTCCCATCACAGCAAGAAGAAGGCCACCGCGGGGTCGAGGGTGTGAACGTCACTTGGTGTTCCCGAGTCTCAATGCAACGAGTCGTGCGGCGCGCGCGCAACATGATCTTGCATACCCACACTGTTGGAAACACCAAAGCCACAAGATTTTTCGTTGCTATCGGGATTCCAAGAACAGTCTACAAGGTGGTACCACTGTAACTGCTCTTCCGCCAGAGTATGTCCAGTCAGTAGTTCCAAGCACCCCACTACGGGGGGCCATAGTAAAATAGGACCAACTATTGTTATTTTCGGGGGACCATAGTAAATGGGACCAAATTTTGTTAGTACGGGGGTACATAGTTAATAGGACCTATGGTATACACGAAAACCTATATATTTACCTAGTTTTACTAACAAAATTTGGTCCCGTTAACTATGGACCCCCGTAATAGTATAAATACAGAAATATATTGGTCTTTGTGTGTACCGTAGGTGCTATTTACTACGGTCCTCCGAAATAGAAAAAATAGGGAAATACAAGGCTTTCCTCCAGAGTGGGTATTCCGCCGTTTCTTGTACATATAACTGCAATTAATTGGCGTCATAGCCCAAAGCCAACCAAACTACAGGTATTAATAAATGTATTTGCGTAAGAAACGGTGAAGGATGTAATAATCGCGTTTATTTATGAATGTAATGTGAAACGTAAGATCGGGTGACGCAAGAGTAAGAATGACATTCGTCTAATAATAAAAATAAACATCTTTCATTATCAGTGTGGGGAGAGAGTGGAGTAGTGCTTGGCATGTGGATGATATACAACATACAGGCTGTTGTTTAAAGGAAGGTTTGGGACAGGAGAGAAAGCAGCAGTGCCGGCAACGACAACGGTTATGGAAATGTTGTATAGTTGCTGGGCGGCCGCGATTTCGATGTAGCCAGCATAGGAGTTTGGATGAGACATGATATGTAAATAGTCTTCCAGGCTGCTGTAGTAACGAGGCGGGAGGCCCAGAATGTGGATCTGTTCGCTGTTGAACCCGTTGGATATGTGTTGGAAGAAATAATCGCGATTTTGGGCAATGTGGGAAACAATTTGTTTCCTTTCGTTCGTCCTGGATGGCGACAATCTGCTTGGCGTATTGCTCCGGAATTCCGCGAAGCCCTGGAGCAGGCGAAATGGAAGGGAGTCTTTTTGCGCTTGATGATGATGTCTCCGTCTTTGATGGTGGAGTCCGTCAGGCGGCAGTTGTAGCACTTGCCACGGACCTGGTCGAAGTGAACATAGGGTGCGCGGGGCGGGAGTGGCGTGCAGGGAATGGCGGGGGATGGCGGGGGAGGGGGAAGGGGGGGGGGGGGGGGGGGGGGGGGGCAGAGTTCATTATTTGTACTGCTCTACAGCGGCACAACAGCAGTACGTAATCGCTTGCTATACGACGGCAGCAGCAGCAGCAGCAGAAGCAGCAAGTACGTAATTTCATTGACGATACAGAAATATTTACACACACAAGTGTAGTACAGTACACACACAAATCACGTCCAGCATGATGTACGGCAACAACGCAGCAGCACCACAAAAAAAAATCATTGACGATACAGAAATATGTATACACGCACAAGTTCAAGTGTAATAGACACACAAATCATGTCCAGCATGAATGTAGGGCAACAACGCAGCAGCGCCACAAAACGACCAGGAAACACAAGTATCCGAGTACATACAAACATTCAGTGAATATTGCGGCAGCACTAAAAGCAGAGCAGCAGCAGCAGCAGCAGCAGCAGCAGCAGAAGCAGCAACGGATCGCCACAGCGTTGGCAGCAGCAGCATAGCAACGATATGAAAAGAAGGGAGAAAAAAAGTATGTACTCGTACCCCGAGGCCGTCCGAAAAGTATTTTTGGTACCTCACTATAGACCCACCTCCGGATGCTGTACGGCAACAACGCAGCAGCAGCAGCATAGCAACAATACGAAATACGAGAAAAAGTAGTACGTACGCAAAATGCAGGAGCAAAACGACCAAAATATTTTTTTACGTATAAAAAAAAAAAACATTTGGGTACAAAAACGGCCAATAAAAACAATAATCCGCGTTGGCAGCAGCAGCATAGCAACGATATGAAAATAAGGAAGAAAAAAAGCATGTACCCTGGTACCTGGTATGCCGCAATCGCAAAACCTACGGAATTTCATTGACGATACCGAAATATGTACACACACAAGTGCAGCATGATGTACGGCAACAACGCAGCAGCACCACAGCAGCAGCATAGCAACGATATATATGAAAATAACCAAGTCAAAAACGAGAGAAATTGCAGTACGTGCGCAAAATGCAGGAGCAAAACGACAAAAATATTTTTTCACGTATCAAAAGGAACCATTTGGGTACAAAAACGACCAAGAAAAACAGTAATCCGAGTACATACGAACAATCAGTGGATATTGCGGCAGCATTAGCAGCAGCAGCAGCAGCAGAAGCAGTTACAGCATTAGCAGCAGCAGAAGCTGCAACGAATCGCCGCAGCGTTGGCAGCAGCAGCAGGAGCAGCAGCAGCAGCAGCATAGCAACGATATGAAAATAAGGAAGAAACAAAGCATGTACCCTGGTATGCCGCCATCGCAAAACCTACGGAATTGACGATCCGAAAATATGTACGCTTCCAGCATGATGCACGGCAACAACGCAGCAGCACTACATACAGCAGCAGCAATTGCACAGGAGCAGCAGGTGCACAGCACGACAACAACGCAGCAGCACTACAGCAGCAGCGAGTGCACAGGAGAAGCAGGTGCACAGCAGCAGCAGCACTCATGGCGTGGCGCTGACAGCAGCAGCAGCAGCAGCAGCGGCAGCCGAAAACGAGCAAAAAATGAGTACGTGGGGTCACCAGAACATGTACACACAGAAATCGTGTGCATGCACCGAAAATGCACCACAGTAGCAGCAGCACTCACGTCGTTCGGTGCAGCGGTGACGGCGACAGCTGAATCCTCCGTTCCTTCGTTCACGTCCCGCAAACAGTTGTGCATGTGCGCGTTCGCGTGCACTGTGTGTAAGAGGAGCCGACGCAACGCACGAAGGGGAAAGAACGAGCATGGATGAGTAAAAAAAAAAAAAAAAACGCTTTGACGTAGGTTTGTATGCAAAAAGGCAATTGAAAACCCCCCAAAAAACGTACTGGCAACATACAGCATGCACAATAGACATAATAAGACACTCACCACTGTCAGCAGTCTCAACGGAGTACGAGACAATCCCTTCCTTGATCGGGCGAGCACAGAACTCGCAGTCGGTTGCCCTGAAAGGATGATCCCGCCACCACGCACGTGAGATCCTTGCAGGTAGCGAAGGCCACGTTTTTGCCACCAGGCGCGGAGTTCTTGACCAAGTGCTGGTCCGTGCACTGGTCGCAAACAACAGCCGGCACCAGGTCGGTCTTTGTCGTTGCCGCTCTCTTGCCAGAGGGCGAGGACCACGCGCCTCTCGACGAGGGGGAGGTGAGCTTAGGGGGCGTGGAGAAGGGAGAGGCGGGGGTTGCAGCACCAGCAGGTTCGCCACCGACAGCAGCAGCTTGGCCGCCGACAGCTACACCTATCTATGCCGTTCGTCGAAGGCGAGACGCCTCTTTTAGGCGCCGTGCGAAGAGCTGTCTATTGGTTGGCACTTTGCGGAAGAAGAAAGAAGAAAGGTTGTTTGGCCGTTTGGCGAAGAAGAAAGAAGAAAGGTTGTTTGGCTGTTCGGCTGTTTCAAAGAAGGAAGAAAGGTTGTTTGGCTGTTCGGCTGTTTCAGAGAAGAAGGGCTGTTTGCGAAGAGCTGTCTATCAGTCGGTCTGTCTGCCAAGAGCTAGCAAGTGACAACGACCCCAAAAATCGTAATTATAGTTGTACTTATATAGGTTTTTGTGTATACCGTAGGTCCTATTTACTATGGTTCTCCGTAATACTACGCCCACCCTTCGTGGGCCTCCTAAGCCTAAAATTCTTGGGTATCATGCGGTCACCTCGGTTTCTGTTGCAACTCGTGAGTAGCACAATGGTCCACGTGTGTGTCTGGTGCGTACGTACTCTAATTCCAATAGAAGTTGTGGTATAGCCTGAGGTGTGCGATGTGCTTCAGTTGCTACATTGGGGTATTCTTTCGTATAACGGGGGACCATAGTAACTAGGACCAAATATTGTCAGTCAAAATAGACAAATAGATAGGTTTTTGTGTGTACAGTAGGTCCTACTAACTATGGCCCTCCGTAATAGTGTCCACACATACCTCATTGCATATATATTGGCTTGGAGGAATCATTCCACTGCAGACAATTCGGCGCGACTCGACGAGCAAAGAAAGGGCTGCAGTATTTTCTCGCGAAAAAAAACGCAAGGCACGAACGTTAGTGGAAGGCGGGGACAAGAGCTAGAGCTTACTTTCTGACCCCGGATGCGAGCGACGACTACTGTAGTTCATAGGAAGCGGAGAGAAAAGGAGGGCGAAGACAACAAACGGGAAGAGAAAAGGAGGCCGTGGATAACAAATGGGATGGAAGAAAAAATAGAAGAGCTACGTTAAAAGACGGCAAAAAACAAAGTCGGAGCCCTGCCTACCCTGTGACACCGGACTGGATATTCTGGCGATGTTACCATGTGAGAACAAAGGCAATGACCGCAAAAGCTCAACGAGCACACTGCTGTACCCAATCTCCCCTACCTTCACGACCGCGAAGCCGAGGGCCAGCACATCCAGGTCTCCCGCGCTGTACATCTCCTTCTTCACCCCAATCCATGCATCGTGGACCTCCTTCGCCGCCCCCTCGTACCCCTTCTCCACCGTCGCCATTGCCGTTGAAGTAGCCGTAGACGTCGAGGTAGCAGCATCACCACCGCCGCCGCCCCCGCCGCCGCCGCCAGCCAGCATCAGCACCAGCAGGAGCAGAAGGAGCGATGACAACAGAAGAGCACCAGGCGAACGACACGTCCTGACCGCCGGACCCGCCACCGGAAGCCGCAACCGACGTCCCCTCCTCCGCCGGCAGCACGGCCCAGTGAACAATCTGACCTCCTAGGCCAGGGGATGCAGGGGAGGCGAGAGTCTCGCGGCGGGGGGAGGAGAAAGGGGGAAGCGCGGGAAGGCCTTCCAAGATGCGGAGAACCTCCCTGATTGTGTAGCACCAACCCGCCAACCAGCCAAAACAAAATTATATGAATTTAGTAGCCAGCGTATGTCGTGGTAAAACCAAAGAGCAGCACCAATGGTTGTAGTGGTCGTTGTCGTCGTCGTTGATGTTGACGATTGACAGACACGATTGAGAGGGAGGAGGGGGGAGGAGGGGAGGGGAGGAAGGGAGGGAGGGAGGGAGGGAGGGAGTGATGGGGGGGAAGGAGGAATGGAGGGAGAGAGAGAGGGAGGGAGGGAGGGAGGGAGGGAGGGAGGTATGAGAAGGGTTGAGTTCATATAGCTGGTACACCCGATAGAAGCAGTGGACCGTGGGCACACGCGACCGACGAGAAAATAACCGTCACAATTCCGACAGGGGCGTTATCGCCACAGACTACCGCACACCACGCCACACCACACCAGCACACAAACTATTTATACCACACATCACACATCACACCACTCAACGGGGAGTGGCGACGGAGGGAACCAGGAACATGATGATGATGATGATGATGACACCAGAAAGGACTATTCCAAACGACAACAACAACAACAACAACAGCCGTAGGTCGCAAAAAACCACGGAGGCAAGCACACACACGAGCCTTCGCGAAACAACTCGCGCAGCAACTGGCGACGCAACTACAACTACCGTCCCCAACAGCGCAGTCTAATCGAGGAAACAAGCCCTAGATCGAGGATTTCGTCGACACTATTACGGGGGTCCATAGTTAACAGGACCTATGGATACATAAAAACCCATACATTTCCCTATTTTTACTAACGATATTTGGTCCTATTAACTATGGACCCCCGTAATAGTACAGGGAGCGTTTCGACATCGATACCAACATCAAGCGGCGGAGCGTTTCGACACCAATACGTAGACCAAGCGGTGCTAACATTTACGCCCGCAGATTGGTACGTATATAGTTGCAAGCCTCACCAGGCACGTGACACTTCGATCGCGCTGCATGACACCCCGTACAGGTTTTATTTTTTCACACGAACCTCATGCAGGATGTAACGCACCTCTTCTTGAGAGTGACTTAAGACGAAGCCGAGGAACACAGGGAGCGTGCGTGTTGGACTTCGTATTATTCAGAGGCCAACAAAACAGGAACCTGCTCAAGAAGACACCACTTAGTCTAGTCAGGGGTGGCATGCGAGTCACTAACACGGGTACATACAAACGTGCCCCCCCCCCAAAAAAAAAAAGCTGACCTGTTCTTCGCTCCCCTTTTGCCAACGCCTCCCGAGCTGTTTTTAGCGTAAAAAGTTTTCGCCGCCGACAGCGCCCGCGCGTAGTCCCCGAGAATCTCGTACCCGTGGACCACGCTCAGGGCGAAAGACGCGTTGCTAGGGTCGATCGACGCCGCCACCTGGCGACACCAAAATCGGCGGAAACGAAAACGGCCAGGACAGCAGGGGAGCGGACGGAGGCAAGGGTGGGGGGGTCGGAGGCAAGGAGCGGGGGCGGGCCGAGGGATGAGCGGGTTGTCTCGTACGGTCGGGTGCATGATAATCATACTTCAGCTTGGTTGGGTTTCTAACACCCAGCGAAATAAGTACATATACATACATACCAGTACGTACAGCACTTAAACAAGCAACGGTTTCCCTCAAAACACCATCGGATGCCCCACGACTGCAGGCTGTCTCGCACGTTATGTATGATGTGATGTAATAGCTTGCATCGGTGGGGGAAATAAATAAATAAATAAATAACTTAGCAAGGTATACGTGAAAATAATTCATCAGTTTCCTCCTGCAACTCTTTCGAAGAATCCGCGACTCTGGAATGAACGAGCTCCAAAGTCCAATGTCGCGAGCCCTCCCAACCCCTAGACCCACCACCACCACCACCACCACCACCACCCCCGAGTCTCCCTGGTATCCCACCTCCGGCAATTGCACTGGGATTTCTAAATAACATTGATCGTTAGATCACCCTCATCCGCCCCAACCCCGAGCCCCCAGCCCATCCCACCTCACCCCACCCCACCCCACCCAACAACATCCAACCTAACCCCAACTCAACTCAAACTCCGATCAGCCCAACCCAACCGAACTCTACCCCCCCCTTCACCACCCCCCATCCTCCAACACCCCATGTACTTTAACGATATCTACTAAACCTTGCATCTAGCCAGCCCCACCCCACCCAACCCAACCGAACCCAACCTAACGCAACCCAACCCAACCCAACCCAACCCAACCCAACCCAACTCAACCCAACCCACCCCAATCCAACCCAACCCAACCCAACCCAACCCAACCCAACCCAACCCAACCCAACCCAAACCAACCCAACCCGACCCAACCCGACCCAATCCAAGCAAACCCAACGCAAGCAAACGCCACCCAACCCAACACCACCCCACCTCAACACCCCCATATACCTTAACGATATCCAGTGAGGCCTGTATCTCGCCGTGGTCCTTAGCGACCTTGCCCAAGAACGAGTACACAGACGCCGCGTCTGCAGCAGGCGGCACCTATTACACATGCATACAAAAAGGGTTTCCAATTGTTTTCGTGGGCGTTCATTTGGGTGGTCGGGGGTCGTGGGTCGTAAAAAAACAAGGGGTTAATAAAAAATAGAAAAAAGGAAACAGATATGATACATACTCGAGAGGCACGCGCGGACATCGCGTACAAAGTGAGCGAAACCTATACACTTCACGCTTACAGAAAAGGTTTCCAAGTGTTTTTTGTGTTGTTTTATTTGAGCGGTCGGGGGGTCGGGGGTCGAGAGTCATCATCAAAAAAGGGCGTTAATATAAAAAAGGAAGCATGTACGTATATACTCGTAAGGAATGCGCGGACGCCGCATCCGCAATATATATAAGCAAACCCTACATGGAGCAATGCTTGGTTTTCCAAGTGTTTTCGTTGGCGTTCTGATCAGTTGGGGATCGGGGATCAGAAAAATGGAAAAATGTACAAAAACTCGTACGTAATAGAAGGAAACATAGCAGGCGGGACCTAAAGGCCTTCAGGCATCTTAGTGCGCGTTTTAAGGTCGGGGATTCGAAAAAAGGAAAGGGGGTAGGGGGATAGGGGATACGCCGTAGCCAGTGAAAGTCAACAAAGTACTGCCCGTTCCGCATAACGCCTGCAGCGATTGCTTGGAAACCCTTTCCCTGCTAAGCAGACGATTTCAATAGAGCATGCATAGGAAGCAGGCACTACTTACTAAGTTGTAACTTCCAGATGGAGTACGGCTCAAACACATACGAATAAAAGGGGGGGTGGGCGGGGGGGGGGGGGGGCAAAGTGTAGTATTTCTACAAGGTCATTTTTCGTGCTGTTGTGCTGCGGATCAAGACAGGACGACACGACAGCCAACACGAAGATGAGACAACCCACCCTGAGGCAAGACAAGGCAAGCACGGCAAGGCAAGGCAAGGCAAGGCAAGGCAAGCCAGGACAGGCAAGAGGGAGAGGGTGGCAGTATGATATAGATAACCCTTGCGCGCTGTGCTCATTTTCACCTGGCTTTTGAAGGCCTGCATGCCTTCGGGACGCCCCAAGATTTCCGCCATGGTTTCCCTCGCGTCCTTATCGTCCTTTTCATGACCGCGGCAGACAACAACAACAACAACAACCAGATCGAGGACAGCACAGCGACAAGGCAACGCACGAAACAATCAGACAAGGGCAAGAAGGAGGGGGGGGAGGAGGAGGAGGAGGAGGAGGAGGAGGAGGAGGAGGAACTGTTGTACATAAAAACACAAGATACATTAAATAAAAAATAAGAACACGAACAAACGAAGAGCAGACAGAAAAAGACAGCAAGCAAACCATCACGCGTACACATACGGGTACAGTACGTTAAGGAAAAACAGACCACCGAAGCTGCGTTTTTTCTCGAAACTCCAACAGCAATGAAAAGCGCGAGAAAAAATGCGAACAGTAACCTTCGAAGCCCACCCTCTCCCCCCTCCCTCCCCCTCTCGTCATAATTCCTTATACCCCTATACCCTCCAACCCTCCTCCCAGCTACACAGCAGAACCCCCATTGCTGTCTCTGGAAGTGATCACACGGGAAAATAAGTTAACTCGTTGAAGCTGTCATCCACGTGCGAGTCCGCCTTACAACCTGTTCTTGGTAGGTTGCAGCTGACCCTTCATGCAACTCGCCGAGCACCTCACGTTTCGCTTCGCGCTTGGTGCAAGCAATGCCTGCCCGGTCCGTGAAAACCCAACGTGCTCCGTCCCGGCATTGTAGGGATGCGAGGGTCTCTATGGTCATTCGACTACGGCCATGCATGATAACGAGTACAACCCCCCCCCCCCCCCCCCCCCCCCCCCCCCCCCCCCCCCCCCCCCCCCCCCCCCCCCCCCCCCCCCCCCCCCCCCCCCCCCCCACGCCAACCCCTCCCACATTTGCCTACATGCATCACCCGTGTTACGGTACTCAGCGTAGGAGCTCTCTACAATAAGCATACAGCTCGCCCAAAAACGTTACTTTTGGAGTAAACATGAGATAGGGGGCAAACTCGACAAACAATCCCAGGAGTTTAACAGTATATAGGTAGACAACAGTTTTGGGTGAACGAACAGACAAACAAACAAAAACACGAGCCTTAGGCACCGTATACGCGACACAACACGCAAGTTAGATAACACACGCGATTTTTTCCGAGCTGTTTCGTTTCTTGGCAGCAACGAGAGAAAAGAGATTGGAACCAAAAAAAAAAAAAAAAAAAAAAAAAACGCCGACCGATAAGCTTGCGTGTTTGTTGCTGAGGGAAAAAAAAAAAAAAAAAAAAAAAAAAAAAAAAACTCCGCAGTTTTCATTGGAGTGTGCAATTTTATTTTTTTTTTGAAAATCGGGTCGCAAAAAAAAAAAAAGCCCGGGGTGGTGGGGTTGTGCTATCTTGCGTGAAATTGTCCGGTGCTTTCTCAGTTGATTGGGTTCCCACAGCAGCAGGGGTGAGATCGTTTTTGAGCGCTCGATACTGGTAGATTTTTCTCCATCGCCGCTACCGAAGCAACCTTGGTGTTTTCGGGAAATATCTGGTCTACGAGCAGAGGTGCCTTTCCGACAAAAAAAAGACACCGGTAAAATGGTTCGAGCTTTACTTTTCTCAACAGCAGCAGCATCCTTGGTTTACTTGCAGCAGTAGCCTCCGAACAAAAACAAAAACAAGAACGAAAAATTGCTGGGCGAAACCCACGGTCAAAAAGTGTATTGGCATGCCTTGGTCAAAAACTGCTATCACTGCTATCACTACCGTGACCATGTCACTCTGCACCCCACCACTCCTCTCTTCCACAAGTGGCCGCAGCTGCCATCCACGCCATGAACGATAGATGCCACAGCAATATATTGCCTCGACAACACAAGGGGGGGGGGGGGGGGGGAATCAAGTCGATGTGTTTAATATTTTCAGCCAACCAATAGACTGCTATATAACCATGGAACGCATCGATCGATGCGATGTGTTGTTGGCGGCGACAGACTTGGACACTTTGGCAGCAACCGCTAGTGATATCAACAGTTGATTGCCGCGACAACAGACTGGGGATACCACTGTCAATGAGCCCCCCCACCGCCAGCTCGCCTGGTCTACAATGACGGCCTTGAGTAGAGACGGCAGCGCCTTCTCCACCTGGTTCACATGCAAGGCCAGTCGCCCGTATCCCACCAACGCCTACACGAAAATATGCAAACCCCACACGATCCCCCCCACCCACGGGGGGGGGGGGGGGGGGGGCAGCAAGAGCGGAAGTGAGATAATCAAAGCACAACGAGAGCACGGGTGGAGGGGGGGGGGGGCAAGGGAAGGGGAAGCGGAAGGACGGATGGGGGGGGGGGGCGGAGGGGGAGGGGGGACGAGGAGCGAAGACAGGCAAGAAATCAGCGAGACAATCAAAAGTCGGCACAGTAGTAAGACAAGAAAAAGAGAGACGTGAGAAAATCGCGAGAGAAGAAAACGGTTCAGCTGTGGGCAGGAAAAGGTGAAGAGGTGACGAACGGACTAACGGGACGGACACAAAAACCACCGGTGGACGGAACAAGTGCCACTGCCCATCCACGCCTGTGGTCCGTACAAGACAATTTTTCCAATAGCGCTTATAGTCATATTTAAGTAATAAAAAGGCGTTTTTTTTCGGACGATACAACCAACCGTATTCGTGACCGCAAAGACAAGAGGAATCGCTGCTGAGCGCGACAAAAAAAAAAGCATGGTATGTTTTCCACTAAATCAAGTAGTTACGGGACTATCCATCAACAAGAAAAAAAAACGGCGCGCCTGGACTAAATGAACCGTTTTACGTAATACCGGTCGATCTTTATATCGCATGGTTTATTACCGCGTGTGTTCTCAACGCAAACGACCTTCAAGATCCAATTTTTTTTCCCGTATCTCCGTGAAAACTTGATGAATTTGCTAGTACGGGGAACCATAGTAGATAGGACCTACGGTTACACACAAAAACCCATACATTTACCTATGTTTACTAACAATATTTGGTCCTATTTACTATGGTCCCCCGTAATAGTCGGAAATAAAAATAGCCAGTCCCACATACCAAGAGGCGGGGCCAAACCGTGGGCAGCTCAAATGGGTGGAAAGGCTCAACACACCCTCACCTAAGTTGAACGCAGAGGATTTACACGTTTTTTTTCAAGCAAGCGGCGAAAAAAAAATGAAAATAACGAAAAAATACATAAGAATCATGATTAGCTGCGGCCGAACCTGGTCTTTTTAGTCGTGGTCCTGAGAAAAGTGCACACCTTAGCGCAGATGGGTTTCCGGAATTTTCGACCAGATGGACTATGTGTCTCTGCACGCGCACTACAAGCACAGCATCCCACTACACACAGCCTGCAGTGAAAGCCCCCACCGACTCATCACAAGCCTCTGCAAGGGGACACCAACGATCCACCCCCGAGAAAAAGCCTACCAAAACAACGGAAACCCCAACCATATGACATAAACGATCCATCCCCGAAAAAATCGTCTACTGTGAAGTAACGGTAGCCCCAAATAGGGGACACGAACGGACCCTCCGCGTAAAACGCCTACTGATTATACGGAAACTCCAACCCGGGGATACGAACGCACCATGTCCGGAGGAAGAACGCTCGCTGAAAAAAACGAAACGAATACCCCAGATAAAAAACACTTGTTCAATTAACCGAATCCTCAAACGGGGGACACAAACACGTCTTCCCCGAAGAAAAAACGCCTCAGGTTTATCACATTTCTCAGAACTGAGATTACTTGCATTCTGTTTACCATAGTACTACCGCCCTTTATCTGCGGCGAGCTGCCAAGCACCCCATACCCACGCCGAAGTATCACACCGATCTACGGCGAGCTGTACCTACTGCCAACGGTGCTTGTGCACTGCAGGAGAGGTGGCCTCTCCCTCACATGAACGCGATAGCAGTAGTAGCACAACAGCACCACCGCTGCTGCTGCTGCTGCTGTGTGCAGGCAACATGCCAGCTTGCATTAATAATAGTATCCGCCCAAATTACTGCGAGCACAGGACGCGTTACGCATATTACAGCTGTACCAATCAGTATAGGCATTATCTACACTGATTGGTATAAAATACTCAATCATGACTACAGGCAGTAATCGCAGTATATAATCCGAGATGCTGCGAGTATGAGCAGTATCGAACACCTGATACCTGATACCTGATACCTGATATCGATCGGCAATACACAGAACAACCTGACAACCGCACAGTACACTGCTAACATGGGCAGAATTATCAGTGTGAACCCCGAATTATTCAGGTTGGATATTCGTCAAGCACACGCAGCACAATATCCCCACCACCACAGAACCCTGACATACTGCGAGTACTCGCAGTGGAAGCCAGCAGTCTCGAACCCTCGATCACCTCCAGCAGTGTTCGCCGAAATAACTTGACGTGTATTTCACCAGATAATGGTAAGGCGAACATCTTATCTTACGGTATACCGGTACCTGGTACGAAGAATCGTATCTTAAAGCGGGACAGTATCTTAAATTTATTTAGTAGATGTAGTAGATACCTGGCAGCTGGATATGATTGTTTTCACAGAATGGGATACAGACGAGACGTAATACGCAGGTTGCAAAATTGAGTATCAACTACTTAATCAGTCGAACTCACAGCTGACGTACGGATATCATAATTTTATTTTTTTTAAAGTGAAAACCGTCTGCTGTGAGTACGACCGATGGAGTGGTTGAAAAATAAGTTTGGAAGCTGCGTGATTGCGTGATACGTCAGACACGCTCATCGAGCGCGCTTGTTACGGATATTTGGTTTTGTTTTGTACATTTTCCAAGTAGAACACCTCTGAACTACTGTACTGCTGCTGCAGTAGTACTCGTATCTCACTGCGCCTCCAGAGATCAGACCTTGCAGCAGTAGACAGTCCGAGCATGTACGACCACGTTTGATATCCTCCGATGCGATTGGTAGATTTTTCTTATCGAACTCATAAACACTCGGCCGAATTAACACTACCTACTTTCCAACAACCTTCAATCAAATTCGACCGGCGAAAATAAAGCTTTGCACGTACATACTCGAAGTAGAACGCCGCTGAACTACTGTACTGTACAGCTGCTGCTGTAGTAGTACTCGTATCTCAATGCGCCTCCAGCGATCAGACCTTGCAGCAGCAGTAGACAGTCCGGGCATGTACGATGTACGACCACCTGTATGATATCCTCCGATGTGATTGGTCGGTTTTCCTTATCGAACTCACAAAACTCGGCCGAATTCCTACTCTCCAACAACCTCCATTCCATTCCTCCGGCGAAAACAAATGACGTGCCGATTTTTTATAAAACACCAAATAAATCACCGGGAGAACGGAATCGGAAGCGAATGCTTCGCTATCAGGCGTCGCTGTTCATTGTATATATATATAATATATATATCGAATAATGACGTGAAAGATAAAGGACATATCCAGCGTTGTCATTTTCCTAATTTTTTCTTTTCCAGGGTTATCGGGGCCTGTCTGTCCTGTGAACGCGGACTAATTTGTAGCCATGAGTCATAACAAACACCAACACCAACACTATTACCAATACCAATACCAATACCAATACCAATACCAATAAACCAACAATTCAACAATACCAATACCAATACCAATACCAATACCAATACCAACAACACCACCACCACCACCACCACCACCAGCAACAACAACCCTAAGCTGAGGATCCTCGCGAGTCGGAGATATTTTTGGCACGGAAAATGTTTTGGCCCCAGCAAGCACCTCCCCCATCGCACCACGTGTGAAGCAGTCACACACTCACACAGTCACATAGGCAAGACACACGTGTACTCAGAATTACCAGGCATCATACCCACCGTGCCCCCAAATGCAGAGAGTGTTATGTTAGTATAGAAATCTTTACTATCGAATAAGAGCGTTCTCTTAAATTTCCTCATGTTCCTGATTTTGTTTCCTGATTTTTAGTCGTGTTTGCCTATTTTCCCGGCGGGGGGGTTTCCCAAACGAGGAATGCTTCGGAAGTGTTTCTGGTTTTGTCACCCTCCGTTAAGTTTCCGGATTTAGGAAGTGTTATTCTCTTTTTCTTCTTTTTTTTTCTGTTTTGTTTTTTTTTTCCAAGAAAAAGAGGAAAATCAAAAGGGAAAAAAATATTCGACCATAACGGCCTCAACATGGAAAATCAAATATGATGGCACACCTCTACGTGCTTCTCCTCGGTCCTCTCCAGCACGCTCATGTACAGGGCTGCCGCGCCGGGAGCATCCCCCATCTCCTTAGTGCAATGGGCCAGCGAGACATCGACATCGTTCAGGATGTTTTGATCGCGGGATAAAGACCTGTTCTCTCGCCCGTTGCCGTACCACCCCCGCACAATAGTTGGTATCGGTAGTACCGTACCGTTTCGATGCCATGGTCACCAACGCCGACATTCGTAGCCGGCATCGGCGCCGCGCGGTGCACAGAGAGAAGAAAGCGAAGCACGAATAGAGAATACAAACCAACCCAGCCAAAGAAACAAGCAAACAAACGGGGGGGGGGATAGAGAGAGAGAGAGAGAGAGAGAGAGAGAGAGAGAGAGAGAGAGAGGCAAATGAAACATAACTTAGAAAAATATGTACACAGCATTCAGAAAACAAAAAATATAGAAATTGACAAAACCAATACGAAGCTAGTGGGGGGAAAAAAAATGACTAAAAAATAGAAAATGGAAAAAAACGTGGAAAACCTAAACACGGGAAAAGGGCCATAAGGACAAAAAAAACTTACACTTGACAAGGTGGAGAGAGCAAGAGGGGAAAAGGGGTCAGGAAGTAAAAAGAGCGGGAGAGAATGAGCGATTGCTGGCTAACGCCCCGTTACCTCATGGAGTACCTTATGCCTGGAATACTGGATACGTAGCCCCAGTAACTGAAAATACGAAAGGCCTGGAGTACCTACTCTGCGCTATTACAAGCGGATAGGACACCCATAACTACCGTCGTTACTCTTCGATTTCACTCAAATTACACAATATGCCACAACACAATACAATACTCAAGATTCCAACACACACAACCCAAACGAGCCCAACACAGCAAGGCACAACACAGCAGAACATAATACAGCCGAGAACAATCCAACCCGACCGGACGCCACACAACACAACACGCAACGCAACGCAACACACAACCCAACCCCACCCAACCCAACGCAATCCACCCCAACTCAACCCAACCGAACCCAACCCCACTCAACCCAACCCAACCTAACCTAACCCAACCCTACCCTACCCTACCCAACCCCACCCAATATTATATAATTGTCACTACTGCTGTTGCTGTTGTTGGCTCACCTTGCGCGAGACAGGGGAGTCCTCGCATCCGCATGCCGGCCGAGCTTTATGAGGCAGCGCCCAGCCAGAAGGTAGTCAGCGGAACCACTATCGGGTGACGAGCAGCACTCCTGACCACATCAACGAGGGGGGGGGGGGGGAGCGGACGGACGTCGGGTTTGGCGAAGAGGGACGGGGAAGCGGTGGTGTCAAGAGGGTGTTTGTTTTTGTTGGGCGCGTGGGTCACAGACCCAGCAAAAACATCCACACGCGGTACATTATACCTGGTACCTGCACGTACGCATTTTCTTCCCATCCCATATAATGCCGATTGCACGTTCCCCACCTTGTCTCTATCGTGAATGGGTATTTACAGCTCAGGTTCAGAGTACATATTGACTCGACTCCTCTGATTGTAAACAGAACTCCATGCTTTGCCTCTAACACGACCACTAAATGTGGCTTATATTTCCGGTCAGAGTGGTATACATCAAGCATGCTAATATCACACGATTACGGGGGTCCATAGCTAATAGGACCTTTGGTATACATAAAAACCTATATATTTACCTATTTTTACTAACGATAGTAGTAAATAGGACCAAATATTGTTAGTAAAAACACGTAAATATATAGGTTTTGTGTGTGCCGTATGTCCTATTAACTATGCGCCCCCGTAATAGCACCTTAAGCGTTGACTTCGCACAGCAGCACGGATGCGATCGTTTTTCAGCGCGCGATTTCTTGCCAGAACGGGAAGGATAGGTTTCCAATACCGAACAAACACCGAACAAGGCGTTTTCGGCAAAAGGGTCTGGTCGAGATAGAGCCTCCCGAAAATATACGGTTCGACTTTTAGCACCCTTGCCATTGTCGAGGGAAAACCATCAATAGCGCTGGAAAACGATCGCATCCCTCCCTCCCTGTGCGAAGTCAACGGTACTGTAGTGTACTGCCTGTACCATCAGAACGACAGGTCAAAGAAAGCCTAATGCCCGGAGGGGGCCTGCTCTTCTTCCTCGTGTTGGGTGTGTTGAATTGTCCGTCGACCCGTTTAGGCGTTTAGGACTGCACTCCCGGTAGAGGGACTAAACACTTGGATTCAGAGTCAAATGTAGGCTTCATGTGCACTGCACCACTACAAAGCGTTGAGCATTTACACAATACATAGTACAAGGGCTCTCAACCATGCTTCGGATAGGAGATAGGAGCGTAATTCATTTTTCGAGATATATACTGACTACAGGTGCGGGATGGATCAAATGCCTAGGGTTGCAGGAAGACGGAAATGCCAAGTACACCCGTTTCTTACAGTAGGAGCAATGAAGCCAGGCGATGCCAAGCACGCCAGTCTGTTCGATTTTCACAAGCACGGTTTCACATGCGGCCTAATTTGCGCCGGGGAGTCGCTCTCCGACCGCTTGGTATGGAATTGTGGTTTCGTCTTCTTCCTTCGGCGGTGGGCGTGATCTCTCGGGCTGGACAGAGAAAAAAAAAATACCACCCATCTTAACCTGTTTCGGGACTGCACCCCTGTTTGGACAAATTACTTGGAATTGTGATTTCAGTTTTTTTTTTTTGTTTCTGTACAGTGCAGTGAGTGCTAAGAACAGTTCAAACCCTTTTGTACAGTCCCATCTTGAGGACAAACTACCTATTACGGGGGTCCATAGTTGATAGGACCTATGGTATACATAAAAAACCTATATGTTCACCTATTTTTACTAACCATTTTTTTGTCCTATTTACCATGGTCCCCCGTAATATTAAACCCATTTCGTACCGCATTCAGCAAATTCCAAGTAGTCCGTCGCAATAATGGGACTGCTGCGGTCCTACAAGAGTTCAAGGCGTTCGGCAGACGACGAGCTAGGCGTGGATGAGGTGAGCTGGCGTGCGGGTCGTGGCGGGAGTGGATGTGGGCGTAGGTCGCACTGGTGTGCCGCCGACAGGCTGTTGCGGTGACGTACCCGCAGAAGACGCCCTTGACCCAAACGTCGAAGCCAAAAGCCATGGAGACAGAATGGATGCTTTAGTGCGGGACAACACCACGAGCACTGCTACCGCTACCACTACTACTGCTGCTGCCGCTGTGAGGCATACATATCTAAAGGGTCTTACTGGTACGTAACGCCCTGGTGTAAACGCCAAGCATACCTGGTATACATCGAAACGACTCACATCTAGAGGAAATACTCGAAGTAGTCCCCACGAAGTGAACAACCTATACGACAATTGTGGAGGCTTTTCCAAGCTCATCATCCTCGTATTAATAGTTGAAAAAAATGAAAAAATGTGCAGCCTTCACCAATGCTCGTCGATATGTATCTTCATTTTTTTTCTTGTTTTTTTTTTTAATCCTCACTTTTACTTCCCAGCTTAGCTCGTGGAGGTTATTTACGCTTGTACCCTCAGCGGTCTTCTTCTGGACAAGCCGTCGTCACTCACAGGTGTCGTCCCTTCTCCGCCCCGGTACGTGCCTTTATTTTCTTGTCGCGCATAGGGTTTAGCGTTCCCAGTGCTCGTCGATTTTCATCGAAGGTTGCTGTTGGTACCTCACGCTCTCGTGCTTTCGTGCTTTCCGTGCAACCATTTTTATGCAAGAAAAGGTCCCTACGTACGAGAATGCACTCGGTGAGATTTGAACCCACGAAATTGGTCTTGGTAGGCACGCGGACCACCTACCAACCCACCGGGAACGCCATATTACTGGATGTCCACCACCACCCCCCCCACAACCAGAAGAAGCAAGAAGCAACCTTAAGCACCACCACCACCACCACCACCACCACCACTAGCGACAAGCTTCTGCCTGCTACTGCCTATGCTCAGCTGGTGCTGCTGCTGCTAGTGGAGCTTGACATGAGGATGGTTGTTGGTGGGTGGTCTCTGATACCCAGTAACTGGTACGCTTGCTTTTCCCCACGACTACCCTTTGTACCTGGTAAGTAGGACATTCAACGAGACCAAGCTGCGCGAAGTCAGGACGGCTTTGAACACTGCAGTAGTAGAGGAGAGGGTGGAGATGCTACTTCGGGGCCCTCAGCGACCCCGCGCGTTTCGACATCGGTGTTGCTTTCGTCGCGCATGGCGACAGAAGGCGAAGTAGGTATCATACGATACGAGCATCAGAGCGAGGCCGAACGAGCTTTAAAGTAGCAACCGCATGGCTGCCGCAGTGCAGCCGCGAATCGCTCTGGCCACGACGACAAGCACGGCGCAAGTGAAAGTTGTGCTACAAGTGAGCCAATCTGAGACGTATGGAGACAGCAGTGCCGGACATGCCGGCATAGGGGGAAGCGTGCGATGTGAATGGATGTGCGTCGGAGATTTTTTAGCGTTTGCATTTGCATTCGCACTTGCTCCGCTTCAAGTTGCTACGATAAATTGGGCATCAAAGATTGATTAAAGTGTTGTTTTTCGGGCGTCCTACGACCTACAGTATATACAATACATCGATGGACGTACAGCGGCAGTACGATAACATCTTACCATAATATCATTGGCTTCATACCGGGCACCTGGTATCATTTGCTAATAGTATTACTCTGTATAGACGGAAATATAAGGACAGTTGCCGTATAAATACGAACATGAAACGGTCCCTGCAGAGTGATGCATTTCCGTCTAACAATGCAGAGTGATACATTTCCGCCGCCGAAAGCGCGCGGGAGCTCGAGTTACAAAATTCGATGAAAGTCGACGAGCAATGGGAATGCTGCACACGTCGGACATATACATCATCTTCAGATATATCATCTATAGATAGACCATCGACAGATAGATCATCTACAGATAGATCATCTACAGATAGATCATATACAAATAAATCATATACAGATAGATCATATACAGATAGATCATATACAGATAGATCAGATACAGATAGATCAGATACAGATAGATCATATACAGATAGATCATCTACAGATAGATCATCTACAGATAGATCATATACAGATAAATCATCTACAGATATATCATATACAGATAGATCACCCACAGATAGATCATCTACAGATATTACACTGCCGTTATGATATGCTGTGCACGATCAGGATCCGTATATATTACTTTTTTTTCCGGAATACTTTACTTTTCTCGTCCGGCCGCGGGTCCTCTCTCGCGCTCTAGGCTGCGTGGCACACAGGGAGCCCGCGTGTATGTACACCACGGCGCAAATGCGAGCCCCGGCCGAGGTCTGTGGCGCGTGCTCTGGGCCTCCGAAGTCGAGAATTCTGGAAAATAACTACGGGGAGTTATTCCGACCTGCTAGAGCCAAGCAGGACAACGGAGACCCCACAATTTCACAAAGATTTTTGTCTGCTGCTGTCTGCTGCTGTATCATGTCTGATCACACCGTCCCTCGAGCTCTCTACAGACGCAGCCACGGTACAGCAACAGTCGTTCATCAAGCTCTCCCTTTTGTGACGGCCACGGATAGCGCGTTTTGTGTGTGCGTGGGTGTGCCATGATTCCTGGCAAACAAGGACGTACGAACGAACACACACATAATCTCGAGCAAGGTGCAATCAATTGGATGATGCGCAGGGGCAGGACGACGGTTCGTACGATTTCACATTTCCTCCGTATTTCAAAAGCAACGCACAGCCACGGTTCGCACTGCAACATCAGCAGCAGTACAGCATCAGTGTTCGTAGAGTATGTGTGTGTGCAGTGTTCACCAGGTCACGCAATCGACTGATCGTGGTCTCGTATTGTTTTTTTTTTTTGGGTGCAATAGGCTTGGAAACCTACCCATGAGCTCGCGAGTCGGGGCTAGCAGCCAACAATATTCAATCCCGCACGAGCACGAGAACTTTCTCTCCTGAATTTTCTTCGCGTTGAAAATCTCAGTAATAATGAAATCGCCCGTTTTTTTATCAACCTCAGCAGTAGCAGCAGCAGATTCAGCGGCAGCAACAATACACGTCTGTCGAGCGCCGTATATGTTCACCTAGCCCTTTGACCTACACCACACACCTCACACCGAGCACGTACGTTACAGCAAAACTGGCTTCCTCGGTCCGTCTACCTCCGCATGCTACTTCTACCTGGCCAAGGAGTAAATGCCCTCAGCCGTACCAAGTATATAATACGAAGCCAGTACATTTACAAAATATTTATTAATAGTAGCTGTAGTAGTATACGTAGTACCGGGTAGTATGTAGCGGGCATGCTGCTTATACCTCACCACGGTACATATATATATGCGTAGTAGTGGTAGTGTACATTAAGAGTAATAGTGTAGTAGTCATGCCCCCAACTCACGTTATCGCTTGCATGCTACGTCGCCGTTGTATGCAAGTTTTAGTATTTAAGGAGCAACAGTAGTAGTGGGTATTGTAGTGCACCCGGCAGTATTTATTCATGCTGCTTCTACCTGTACTGCATCTACGTATTGCTGGTGGTGGTGAATAGTAACAGTATCACAGCAGGATAGCAGTCATGCCCCAGCCCATGGTACCGCGTGATTATTGGACCTCTCTGTTTGCCATGGGGTTGTCTCTTCATTGTAAGAGCGTTTGGTCATCAGTAGTACTTAGTAGTATTATAGTATACATAGTTAGTAGTCGTAGTAGTAGAGTACCAGGTACCCGGCAGTATTTTGTAGAGTGCATGGTGCATCTACCTGTACCACATCTGCCTAGCAGTGCCAGTGGTGAATAGTGACGGTACATATACTAGTCAACCGATGCTACCGCGTGCGTGACAAATAGTAGTGTAGTATCCACCACTGAAAGAGTAAAACTCAGTCCCTGCCGACTACTACTAATCATCATTACTCTTTCCTTCGAGCAATACGCTAACCCATGGCCCCCGTTTCCGCCAAGAACAGCTGTAATACGTGTGTTACCTGTGACTCCCTTTTCGCCTTGCGACGCCCCCGGGATTTCACGTCACCCACATCCCGAAGGGGAACCTTGTATTAATACTACTACGGGGGTCCATAGTAAATAGGACCTACGGTACACACTAGTACCTATATATTTCCCTATTTCTACTAAACAATATTTGGTCCTGTTAACTATGGACCCCCGTACTACACACAGATCCAACACAGGAAATCTGTGCTAGAGCTTGCAGGTTATACGGATCTCTCCCACCCGGCAACATGAGCTAGACCACACACACATCAGGAATCCATCTATCCATCTGCTCTCAAATATCAACCTCGTGAAGCGGGAATCGGGGATTTGCCCGAGGTGTGGAACGTTCAAGTCTACCCTGTCTGACCAAAAAACAAGGGGGAGGGGGGGGGGGTACTCGATAGGAGAGATGTACTCGATCTATTGCATGGCCGTAGTCGTATGACCATCGACCCTCGCATTCCTACAATGCCGGGACGGAGCGTGTCGGGTTTTCACCGACCAGGCAGACATTGCTTGCACCAAGCGCGAAGCGCCGTGAGGTGTCGGGCGAGTCGCATGAAGGGTGAGCTGCATCCTAGTAAGAACCGCTTGTGAGGCGGACTTGCATATGGATGACAGCTTCAATGAGATAGTTTAATTTCCGGTGTGGCCACTTCCAGAGACAGCAATGGGAGTACTATGTAACTGCCTCTTGGGTGCCTTACCTTGAACACTACGTGATACGATCAATTCCCTTGTGCAGAGTAAAGGTTATTTACTTCACACACATGATCTAACTAGACGACCAGCTGTGGGCGACCGCCAAAAAAAAAAAAAAAAAAAAAAAAAAAAAAAAAAAAAAAACGGTACCCTGGATGTCTAGCTCACGCAAGTGTCGTTGCCAACCGACGCCAACCCAACCCGTATATAATATATATAATAGGGCCAGGGGATAGGGGGGGGGTGTACTCAGTATTATTCTCATGCATGGCCGTAGTCGCGTGACCATAGACTCTCGCATCCGTCAATGTCGGGACGGAGCACGTCGGGTTTTCACCGACCGGGCAGACATTGGGGGGGGGGGGGGGGGGGGGGGGGCAACATACCCACCTTCGCCGTCGCGAACGCCTCGTCGAGCATGCCCGCCTCTTTGTAAACGCCTGCCAGGCAGCGCAATGCCCGTCCGTATTTGGGATCCAGTCCGAGGGCCTGTCCAAGGACAAATATAACAGCAACACCAACGAAAATAAAGGAACGTGAAAAACAAGAACAGCAACAACAGCAAGGGGGGAGAACAAGGGGGAAGAACAAGAGCTGGAACCGCAAAGGAGACTGACCAAGAACGAGAAAAAGAAAGGAAAACAAGAACACATCCACACACACGACACACACACCCCGCCCACCCTTCGTCCCCACCCCCACCCACGCAGCCTTCCAACCACTCCGCAAGACTCGTAAAAAGTTCCCACGTAATAATATATGGAAACACCGTAATGAGCGCCCAAATGTCGGAGGTGTCTCTATCAGGAGTAGGAACGGTGCTCCGTCTCGAAAGGAATGCGTGGTCAAAGGTCAAAGGACTAAGGCAAGCAACAAATGAGTACGCCCCCCCTTCCTCCCCCACCCATCCCATCCATATACACACCCACCCACGAACCCAGGCACCCATCCCACCGATTTACCCAACCACCCACACACCTCTTTCGCAATTTTCTTGGCCCCGCGAAGGTTCTTTTTGGCCGCCATTTTTTCTGCCTTCACCACAAGCTGGGAGCAACACACGACAAACGCGCCGAAAACGCCAGCTTAAGGGAGAGTTGAGGAGCCACAGCGACCAAAAATGACGATAAACATTACAGCACTTCGTGCAGTGCGTGCAGTGCGTACGTACGTGTGTGTTCAACCGGGTACGAGAGAGCAGCGTCAGGAGTGACCCAGCTCAGCAGTGTGCGGATACGATATGATCATGTCGCTTGCGCCCGCGCTGCGAATGAGGTGATCATGATGATGATGATGATGATGATGATGATGATGATGATCGTGATGATCACGATGATGATGATGATTGTGATGATGATGCTGATGATGGTTGTGATGATGATGCTGATGATGGTTGTGATGATGATGTTCTCACCTTTGCTCACTTCTTCCCTGAAATCCTGCCTGTGGTCACAAAACAGGCTGTAACGAAAAATGCATCTCGATGGGAGAACACAAAAAAGTGCGAAATAGTGCGCACGGCAGTACCATATCAGTCCGCAAGGGAAACGGTACTAACGAGCCGTGGTATACCATCCCGCATCACTTGCAACCAACTAAAACCAGGAACCTATCCATGGTATTATCTGTACACTCAAAAGAAAGAAAAAAAAAAAAGCACGAAGAGAGAAACCAAAGAAGAAAGGAAAAAGTAAAAGAAAAAATAACAGAAAGTACATCATACGGATACGTTCGGCTCCATGCTTTTTTTTACTCAGACACCAATTTCATTTACAAAAATAAAAAACAGCAGCTGTGAGATCGAGAATTTTGGTCGAAGCTCCATCTTTGCAGCCTGTGCGTGATACTAGTGATACTATTACGGGGGTCCATAGTTAACAGGACCAAATATTGTTAGTAAAAATAGCTAAATATATAGGTTTTTATGTACACCATAGGTCCTATTAACTATGGACCCCCGTGATAGTGATACTAGTGACACTTCCATCGCGCGTACTACAGATAATATATGTATATATATGGTCTCGTGCAGGAAATACAGTCCGCACATGAGGAGGACAAATGTGAAGCTGCAGAAATCAATTTGGTGCGCACAGTATCATCCTCCAACCCATTGACGCAGCGGCCGTCGCTGTTATCGTGACCTTCGTGTTTATCTCGGAGAGGGAAGAGGGAAGAGGGAGGGTTGATGGCCCCTTCAGCAGCGGTGTACGCACGTGTCCGAAACAAAACTACCTGGAATTAGAGTAGATAAACTTGGGATAAGAGCAGAGAACCTGCTCGGAATTGGAGTAGATAAACTGCTTGGGGACTCATAAGAGGGGACTACTATTACGGGGGGGGACCATAGTAAGTAGGACCAGATATTGTCAGTAAAAATAGGTGAATATGTGGGCTTTTGTGTGTACCGTAGGTCCTATTTACTATGGACCCCCGTAATACTCGGAATATAGAGTGGGAATACTCTACTTGGAGTTAGAGTGCATAAAATCTGCTCGGAGTTAAGAGTGGGTAAACTACTTGGAGCTAGAGTGGATAAACTCTGCTTGGAGTTAGAGTGGCTAAACTACTTGGAGATAGAGTGGATAAACTACTCAAGATTCAGAGTGGGTAAACTACTTGGAATTAGAGTGGATCATCTACTCAAGAACTAGAGTGGGTAAACTACTTGGAATTAGAGTGGACAAACTACTCAAGATTCAGAGTGGGTAAACCACCTGGAATTAGAGTGGATCACCTACTCAAGGATTAGAGGGAACAGAAAAGAGCAACGCCCCAATAGCGGTGGTGGCTTAATTTTTTCCGAGGTCCTACTCACATGAACTCACATCTCACCCAAAGAATGACTTTGAACAAGTTTTTTTTCGCGTAACCCGGCCACGATTTCTACTGGCAATCATATTACTACGGGGGACCATAGTGAACAGGACCTATGGTACACACAAACACCTACCAGGTATATATTTACCTATTATAGTCCTAAAACAAATACATACACTACTAATGTTCACTTGAGGAGCTAGCTTAACCGGTCAGAAGATATTGCCTCAGAAGGCAAAAAGGTGCGCAGTTCCTACCGTGGGATGAATGATAAAACTATTAATACTTGAAAGAGACTGATGAACTACTGTACATAGAACTACTGTACCTGGTACAGTAGAATGTGAAGTAAAACCGTACATGAAAGGCGTGGCTCCATCCAACCCTTCACACCTCCGATAAAAAGATAGTGGTACACAACCAGATACTACAGGTGCCTCGCCTGCCGTTGTGAGAGCTACATAGTACAGACGAAACCCAGGAAAACATGCGCTATAATAAGTCGTGCAGATTATGGGGGTCCCACCCGGCAACACGAGCGAAAATAATACAACATCGGGCACGCATAGTCCGCCTTAGGAGGGCGAAATATTGGAGCGGGAATCGATCATCTGTCCGAGGTGAGCAACCATTGTTCCAAACCCCGGATAAATCTGATTGGATGGCGACTTTGACCGTTGTGCGTACATGTATATAATTTATCTCTGTCACGGACCACTTAAACGGAAGGATTGGATTGGATGAGGCATCCCGCGCCGGACGGTGGGTCCCACTCAAACTCCTTTCTCCCTCACTGGTCACTGGCCAGGAGCCATGCTAATCTCGCCTCATCTAGGAAGTGCAGCGCCAACAGGATCGAAGTTCCTCCAGACAAAGAGTTTGTGTTGCGTGTGGGTTCGTTTGTGTCGGCTCACACACGAAAGCCAAAATAGACTATGATGATGTGCGCCCTGTATACCCTGTACCAGGTATGTATTCATATATACCCTGTACCAGACACGTATTAATAGTACGTACCCTGAAAACGCCATCTGAGGGGATCAAAACCCTCCAGACGATGGTGCTCGTGTTGGTTCGGTTGTGCCAGTGGATTTGGGTTGGCTCGCACGAGGCGGAAAACTCTATATAGTTCTGCACGATCGTATGCATAACTACGCGTGCCCTGTCTGTAGGTATTCCGCGCGGCTCCAGCAAAAGGTAGAGCCGCGAGTCGGCACGACCCAACTCACCAACTAGCTTTTAGTCGGACTACAAGGTGGTGGACCCGGGCAATACGACCGCCTTATTAGGAGAAGCCGCCTTATTCATCCCAGGTTATGAGTGTCCAATCGCCAGTCGCGCCAAGCGATTTTGACCGTCGTATATCGGGCCACGGGCTTACTTATATCGCCCTATGGAGGGATCACTATTACTACTGCTGTAGTCGTTTCCCGAAGGTGCCGACTATCCGACTTTCTGGGTTTTCATACATGTAGGAAGGATTATCGATCGCGGGAATGCCTATTCTTTATTTTGTTGGCGGGGCCCCCTTGAACAGGGAAGGCTGACTAGGCTCGCTTCGCCGAGTCGGCCGACCTCCAGCTGGCTTCGCTTCGCTAGCCGACTTGCCGACTAAAGTCAGTTAGTTGGCTGACGACACTCACCGAATATTTACTAGTCGTTATCTACTGCCGACGTGCTGTCTCTCTGGTCGGTGAAAACCCGACGTGCTCCGTTCGGGCATTGTACACATTGCACATAGATATGCGAGGGGTCTATCGTTGTACATACAACTACATGCGGCTACGGCCATGCATGACATAACCCCCCCATCCCCCCCCCCCCCCTCCCCCGCGTCCGCCTCCGCACCTTCCTTGCAGCCGAAGAAACTGCCGCCTTCTCCTTTGCCGCCTTCGCCACCGCCGCCGCCTTCGCCTCTTTCGCCTCTTTCGCCGCCTTGGCCTTCGTCACCGCCTCCGCCGACACCACCTCGTCCCCAGCCACAGGCGCCGCCAACCCCACCCCCACTCCCTTCCCGACACTATTGAACTCCGACGCTGGTGCTGCTTTTTTCCCGCGTCCCTCCCCCGCCCCCTTCCTCCTTCCCCGTCCCCTCCCAGCCGACAAGAGACCCGGTGTCAGCGGCTCGACGCTGAGGTCACACCCGCTGCTCACCAGCTCGGGGTCCAGGGGTTCGTCGCAGGAGTTGCCAGAGGAGGAGGCGGTGTTGGGGCTGGTGGTGAGGGTGACGGAGCGCCCGGGAAATGAGGGGTCCGCCGCCACAAGACAGAGCAGGGAGGGGTCCATCCCCTTGCCTGCAGCGGGGGGGGGGGGGGGGGGGGTGGGGGTGGGGGGGGGGGTGGGGTGGGGTGAGTGTAGGGTAGTGTGAGGGCGGAGTGGGTGGGGTTGGGAAGGGGGGGGGTTGGGGGGTGGAGTTGGAGCGGGGTGCCGATGGGACGGGGTTGGGTGGGGTTGAGGGTGGCGGTTGGGATGCAGTGGGGCGGTGTGGGGTGGATTGGGACGGGGTGGGACGGGGTGGAGTGGGATCATTTCGTCCTCCTCTTCGAGGACAACCTCCGCCGTGCCATATACCTGTTCAGCTAATGAGGAGATGCAAATGCCTCGTCCGAAGGTGCTTAGCTGGTTGCAGCTGCGGTGAACCGAATCTATCCAACGCTTAATAGGAAGGCAATGCACTAACCAACTGCAGAACCGATTGCATCATGGCACCATGACTCGGTGGGGTTCCTCTGCGCGTGGTGGGTCATTCGGAGTGCCTCATCCCGGCTGTTATTTTCCTCGCCCCGGCGCTCACGCGCTCTGAATACAAACTAGATGCTCGTAGACGAGGGGGGGTAAACACATCGCTATCGTATACACTACCCGTCACACATCACTACGCTGATGTATAATATTTCGCCCTGGGTTCTTGGGTACATGCAACACTATAGAGAGATAGAAGTTATGTAGTCACAAAAACTATGCCGCAGACATACTACATTGTTATGCAGTGAGCAGAGTAGACAACGCAATGCCCTATGCTATCATACTGGACGGCAGGCACGGCATACACATTCTATGAAAGAGAGAAAACAAAAGAAACACACACAAAAAAAAAACATAAAACAGAAACCATACAATACAAATCGAAAGAGAAAAAAGAAAAAGGAAAACAACAGGCTGTCGTACCTCCCGGCAGGGGGTGTGGCAGACACTTGAAAAGAACGAGCTACATAAACAACACCACTACATACTACATACGGAGTGAGACTAAAAACCAAGGGAAATAACAGGCAAGCCGAATAATGAAACACCCTTCAGGTAACCGCAGCCACTCGTGGTACGAGTAGCATAAGCAGGTTCTCCCTACTAGTTGGTCTGGTACCTTGCTACCATGTCTGCCGTCTCCGTGCTGCGTTCGTCAACTATGCCCCACCGCCGGAGAGGACGCGTCGGACAATATGAAACAAGCAAAGCAGCCTCGTCATCCACCCACGCCACAACACCCCTTTCAGAAGGGCAAGAAGAAAGACATATGCACTATTAATAATAATAAGAAATCACGGAGGATCGAGCGCAAAAAGAAAAAAGAGAGTCAAAGGAAGACCACGTTCGAACCCGCCGCACCAGTTGGCGGCACGAGTAGCATAGACAGACGCGTCCTACTTGCTCGTCGGCCTGGTGCCTTGCTACCCTGTCTGCCGTCTCCTTCCTACTTTCTCCCACCTCGGTTTCCCTTCTACTCCTCCTGTTGCCCCCCCTCCACCCATTCCCTTGGTCGGGATTGCTTCCTCCGCTCCTGTTGCCCCCCCTTCCCCTGTTCCCTTGGGCAGCACCCATGGCGGGTGCCCCGATGGGCTATTACGGGGGGCCATAGAAAATAGGACCTACCGTACACACAAAAACTATATATTTACCCATTTTTCCTGACAATATTTGATCCTATTTACTATAGTCCCCCGCAATAGTGGTATACCCTCGAAATTTACTGAGAGTCGGTGCTGGAGTTCGAATCCCACGTGGGTGGTCGTAAGTTTGGAGTATATTTGCAAAAAACAAAAAAAAAAAAACGGACGGAATCAGCTGCTGATACCAATATCAATAGTAGCTAGCGTTGGTAGGCGCAATCCGATGGTACGCTATAACAGTCAACGAGGGAACAAAGGGCCGAAGTCTTCCCGTGACAAAAACGCCTGTCAAGGCAACAAGCGTAGTGGGGATGGGGGGGAAAAAAGAGCTTATGATGCTTTATGACCTCGGATCTGAGTGACGGCTATTAATAGGAGGGAGAGAGAGAAAAAAAGAAAAGGTCGAATGCAATAAATGAGATGGAAAAACCAAGCAAATAAATAAATAAATACTACGTACTCTGGCACCTGGTAACTGGCATCGTCAAGCCCGGTACCTGGTATACCTAAGGCCCCAAGCCACCACATTGTAGTCATGAAACTACATATAATACTGCAAGTACGCATACGAGAATAATATATATTGCACCTGGTACCAGTGACGTTCACGGGTCGGGGCAAACCTCGCGGGTCAGGGGTGACCCGACATGATCCGTGAGACTTCAAAAACTTCCTGACCCGACCCGACCCGACCCGACCCGAGCCTAACCCGACGCGTGAGATTTCGAAACGTTCCTGACCCGACCCGCGGGTAAGGTAAGCTCGTGACCCTTGAAAAGCCCCGGTATACAAGGTATACAACACGACAGACACACACGGCCACGAGGCACTACTTGTGCGAACGACAGCAGACAGCAGTAGCTGGGACCTTTCACCGTATTCCGTGTCCTGATATTGCCGAACGTAACACCCTGTAGATATTAACCGATGGCGTGAAGGCTTAGCCTCCGCCGGCTCTTGTGCCGAAAAGGCCGAAAAGCCCGCTTGTAAGGTAAAGAAGCGCGGGTTGTACGTAAAAAAAAAAACAACTGTTTTTTTCTTCGAGCCGATGTTGGCAGGAGAGGGCCGACTTTTACAGTAGTCTCGGGTGCCGAATTCTGCTTGATTGTCAATTTTCATTGTGTCCCCTGTACAAAAACGCTCGAGAATTGTTACCTCTAAATGAAAAATGTTATGAAAAAAAAAATAAAGGAGCTGCGTTACGATTTCTGACGCCTGTTGGCCGATGTGGGCAGCGCTCTGCTGATAATGCACGCCGGTCGAGCCTCCTTCCAACCCAACAAAAGCCCCTTTCCGTCTGAACAGGCCGGCTTTCAACATTTCGAGCCGAATTTCGTAGACTTTTTGCCCTATTAATAATTAGGTTTACCTTGTCACTTTTGCGCCAAAACCAGTTACACACTAAAAACAAGTACCTGGTACAAATCACACGCCAGAAGCCCTGCGATTGGCCAGCCTCACATCGTTCCTGTTTGGGTAGGGCCGTGAGTTGGCTGACTAATAATCGCCAGCTAGTTATTGGTTGGCTAGGTATTTATTTCAGTTAGTTCCGGCGGTGCCAATTATCCAACTGTTTTTCATATTTAGGTTTCCTTGCTTGTAGGAAGGCTAGTTTGGTACGGCGTACGTGTTTCCCGGCATCTCCAAGTTGGTAACGCATCCAATACCACGGAGGGTATAGCACGGTATTTGCCGGCTCAACTGTGAACCATTCTTGAATCGCTGAATCGCCGGCGATGATGATTTATCTATTCTCTATGCTCCCGTCATAGAAGAAGTCCCAGTCTGTCGTCTATGTTATATTTATTTGTTATTTTACTGGTGGTCTGCTACTGCGTGTCGCTCGAGTATTCGCCGTTACGACAAAATGTAACACTAGCGAGAGACCTCCAAACGGGGACGGCATGTCCGTATTTCTGGTGCATCTATCCCTACAAAGCCTGATAAACTGAAACAAACTTAAAACTTCACTTTTCGTGATCAAAACCAAGGATAAACCTGGCCGATTAATACCTTACTTTCTGAGTGCGAAACGAAACCCAATAGCATATTTGGCTAGCCAACTAGTCGACTAAAGTCACGTAGTTGGGTGGCGGCAGCCGACTAATAACCAGGCAGGAACTCCAGCCAACTCACAGCCCTATGTTTTTGGATTGAAACTGGCCAGGTATGTCTGGATATGTCTACTGCTGTACTTTGTCTTGCTTTCAACTGTTTATGCTTGATCTCCAGCCAGTCAGACAGGCCATACGTACGTACACCGTTTTTTCTTCGCGTATGCGCTTTCCGGTCCGTCGGTTCTCGGTTGCAATTTCTTACGTCGATACTCTGTAAGTACGTAATATATAAACCTACTTACAGAAATAATTCTCTCTGAGCGTGCTCAATTGGTACATCCCTGGCCTCTCAGGGCTCCTACTTGGACACCGCCTCCTTCGGTTACTTGCCGGCGAGAGCCTTTTATCATGTTCTTTTCTTTCGTGGTGTGTGCGTGCGTGTACCCAGAGCACGGCACCGCGGGCGAGCCCGGCACCGTCGCGGGTGTTGGCGGGTAGAAGGGGGATTGCAAGGAGCGCGGTCGCCGTTTTCGTGGCTAGGCGTCGCGTGTGCCTCGAGACACGAGGGAAGCATGAATGGGCTCTGTCTGGCCTCCTTCTGTGAAGTTGGATAGAATATGTACGAGTTTGTACAGGTCGTTTGGGCTTGCAAAGTAACGTTCAAGCGGTGCTTATTTTTGCGACCAAGCTGAAGTTCACAGAGAGAGCTACGAAGTCTGAGCACCAACATTGTCAACCTCGCGAACGAGAGCCACGGTGAGCACCGGGCTTCACGCGAGGCGGGCGACGGGGCTCACTGTGACAGAGAGGGAGGAAAGCTTTACCCGGACCGAATCGTGGTCGCGAGAGCGTACGAGGCTGAGAGAGAAGCTCTGCTGTACCATTTATTTCTTTTTGACCGGTGCAAGGTGTTCCAATGAGGCAGAAAATAATTACATGAGAGGGGACGGGGATTTTTCTTTCTTTCCGAAATTTCCGGTTTCATTTTTATTCTTTTTGCGGTGCTGCTGTGCCGTGCTGTGATTTCTCTTTCGTACATACAGCACATCAAAAGAAGAAAATAAGTACCCTCCCTGGGGTATGTACGTACGTACGGCATGCGGCGTTCGGGTTGTTTTCCTGGATGGAGCAAGGAGCTCTGGGCACTTTTTGCAAATCTCCTGTTAGCACCTAGTTGTTTGGACCGTCTGTTCCGTTCCGTTCTTGTTACTCGTGAGCGAGCGCAGCGGTCGGAACCACCCGCGACGCGAAGCGCTTGTATGTACCTACGATGATTTCATGTTTTCTTCTTTGGGGTTGTACGATTTGATGATGTGCTCCAGCTGATATGATGTGTACTCTGTTGTTCTAAAGCATCGTGGACACACACGGCAGTCCGTCTGCCTCACCTCGCGTCAAGGTGGCCTCAGGCTCGCTACGGCAAATAATTTCGCGCCGAGCAGGCGGTTGCGCGAGGATCGTCGAGAGGCTGCGAAGATGGCAACGGGGGGGGAGGCGCCAGAACAAATACTCTTGGCGCACCCGCCGTGGGGAAACAAACGAAGACTGATGACCCTCTGCAGGTCTAAGCGGGCCCGTGGTGTCAATACCCTAAAAAAAAAAAAAAACATATTGTGGAGACCTCCCGTTCAGCGTTCAGGGGCAAACAAAAAAAGTTTGAGGTTTCTCATGGCCAGAAACACCGCTCGTGGCGTGTGCTTTTTACTTGGTTTCAGTATGTGGCTGTTTTTGGCTCAAAAGGAATAGGTGTACCTGATATTGGCAAAAATCCAATTTAATACACTCGAGGCAAAAAAGCCGAAAACATGTGTGAGGTCTGCCAGTCTTTTTTTTTTTTCATTGAGCCAGATTGAGCCAATTTAGTATTTTCGAGCCGAGATGAGTCGAACACCGTTCTTTGTTGTTGGCAGCCGACAAACGATTAAAAAAAACAAAAACAAAAAAAAAACGGCGGAGGCTCAGCCGAATAAGATGCCTCCTGCGGTCTCACACTCACGAGCCTTCAGAACTTTTGGTAGAATATACCATACTGCTGCACCCCGTACATACTCCAGGTACATGAAGAACAGGTGCAATGTCGACCAACACACCGCTTGCAATGCTGTTCAGCAGTACAACAGCAGTAGTAGTGGTGCTGTGTTGTAAACACGCAGAAAAACGAGATACTCCATCGGGCGAATTCAACGCTACTTTCTCAATTTCCCGGGGGAGGAGTGTAAAAAGGTCGAAGCATCTAGACGAGACGACCACTTTTGTTGTGTTTTGCCCCTCTTGTACTGGAGGAATATCGTTTCGGAAAAAAGGAAATCCATCCATCCTTAGAACACGGGGTGTGCGATATCAGCATCTTGCGTGTTGTATCACGAGGTACAACGGTACAGCAGTATTGTACCATACAAACAAGGAAGAAAGCATACCCCGGTGATAAACACCTTGAGGTTAACAACATTATCAACCCGTGTGCTATTGTGGAGGGGTGTGCTACTTAACGCATCACCGGTGATGAACAACATGCACGGGAGCCCCGCAGCTAAGGGTGTGGCAACGGCGTGGGGGGGAGGGGGGTGATAACGAGGGTACGGAAATAATGAATGCTAAGGAGCGTAATAGACCTCGGCCAGACCGCATAACAAAAGGGTGTGTCAGCAAGGGGGTCGACAACAAAGGGGGTGATACCGGCAGCAAGGGGTGTTGATAGCAAGCGCGACTTAACATGTGAGAGGCTGTGGTCTGAAACCAGCCTGCTGTGCTTTCCCATGCCCACGCAATACTCCCGGTGATACATACTGGCTGTAGTGAGACCCACGCCTGAAACCGGAAATGATAGCAGCAAAGACCCCTGCCTTGCTGCAATGCCGCAGAACGGTTACCCGTAGGCCATGAAGTAGCCGTTGCGATGGCACAACGTCCGGGTTAGAAGGAGTAGCTGCTTGGCGCAACGGGCGTCGGACGGCGTGTTGCGCGCAGCGCAGCGCACCACGAGCTTCCGTGCCGCGCAACCGCGAAAACCCTTTTAGGCCGCAGGCCGGGGGGTAGCCTGCGGCGCGTGAGAGCAACACGCTTTCCAGCTCATGTTGCACTTCACGGAATAGGCGCCAGAGCCCTAGATGTCGTCTGCCCTGGTTTTTGTAGGTATCACCATAGGAATTCAATGACGTAAAAAATCTCCAAAATTGCACCTCGGAGGTGGCTGCCCTATCCCTCGAAATAGGCATATCCCGAAAAAACGAAAACACTTGCTAACGTGAAATCCGAATTCGCAAAATCGGACCGGAAAGTTTTCGGTTCGAAAATCCGATGGCCCAAGTAGTTAGATTTTGGCCCAAAGTCCGACAACTTGGGCCATCAGATTTTTTCAAATGGAAAAAAATGCATGGCAACCAAAAATTCAACATGTTATCCACGCAAGCAAGCAGCAGCAGAGATATCGATGAGGTGGATGGTGGCACAGCTGTATATGGCGACGTTGCTTCGCGCCCGACACGCAGTCGGCGGTCGGCGCGTCTCTCCGTGGCCGAACCTACTACTGTCGGCTGGCGCGGGCTTGGATCTAGAGACCAAGAGAAACGTCCTCGGCCTGCACCTTCCATGGATACGTACTCGTAGACCGCAGCAGTAGCTGCAGTCAGTCAGTCGGCGTGCTGGGCTTGGATGCTGTGTCAAAATACACAACAACAGGTTGACACGAGCGCACTGGGGACGGCTCTTCGCCGCCAGACCAGAAGCAGTCGCCGTGCGCTCGGGCGCTTGGGTCCTGCGCCCATTGCAGCGCACGCGGCACGTCTTATCGCTCGCGGCGCCAGACCACAACAACAACCAGCGGCAGTTAGTCTCGCTATTCTAGGCGTTTGCTCTCATCTCTGCACGCCCAATAAATACGCTGTTCTAGGATACGAACAAGACTGTTTTTTCGATTTTACGAACTCAACAGCTGAAGATGCGATCGGGTCAAAATCTGAAAGCTCGAAATCTGATCCACATACGTACAAACAGCCTAAATAAACTGCTGCCAAAATCAATTTGAAACCTTTGTTTCTAGATGACCCTCCGAACAACATTTTACAGGTACTACCGCCGTACGTACGTTATAGCCTTGCGAACAGGCTTGTTTCGGAGTCAATGCTTCAAAATGACACGAGACAAGGTTCCATGATCGGCCCCAAACCCGCACCCAGGTTTTGGCCACTCCCAAACCCGTCACGATTTTTGTCCGTCCCGGTTGTACCCGCCGGGTATTCGCGGGTTTCGATCATGCATGGTACACAACTCCACCCTGCTTCCATGAACATCTAGAAGCAAAAAAGATCATGCCGAAAAATATACGGGTATACTTGTAGATCATGCTGAAAAAATATACCAGGTATACGCTGGGGTATGTATATCTGGTATGTATCAGCTGCGAAGTCGGAAGAGTGGCCGTAGGATTTAGGAACATCTTTCAGGAGGGGGTGGGGGGGGGGGGGTCAGACACAAAGAAAACATACAGCTGGCTGGCTTCATGGGAACCAAGCCCCCCCCCTTCCCCTGCCGCCATCGATGCGACGCTTGTTCGCAGAACCTTGCCTGCACTCTGTAGGTGAGTTTCGGGGAACTGAGAACTGAGATCCCGAGTTTGGGGGAAACAACTTGAAAATAGAGTTGAATCATGTCTGCAGTATGTACCCTCTCTGGTGGAAAAAACGGACAAGAACAGCAGTGCACTTCGTACCAGTACGAGTACTGCTTCACATCATATTATTTACGGAGGACCATAGTAAATAGGACCTACGGTTTATACTAAAACCTATATATTTACCTATTTTTACTAACAATATTTGGTCCTATTAACTATGGTCCCCCGTAATATTACACTGCAGTATTATCTCTGCCTGGCGTGGTGGACTCCTTGCACATTGCCGCGACCACAGCAGTCTGAAAGCTTGCGGGTATGAGCGTCCGACATCATCGGCAACAACAGCAACAGCAACAGCAACAGCACAAGATCACACCCATACGAAGAGCAAATACCTCCAGCATAGGCTTCCCGGCCGTGCTTGCTCTCATAGCTGCGAGCAAAAGCGGACAGAGCGTCCGACAGGCTGCGCTCGGTGAAGGGAGAGTCACGCCCCTGCTGCCAGACGAACGTGTGGTCCGGGCCTAGCTCTCCGTCGTAGTGAAGGTAGATCTTCGGCATGACTCTCGCTGCTGCAGTCCAGTGTCCAAGCACCAAGCAGTGCTGATGTTTTCAAAAGCGAGAAAAGGCTTGCTGTACGTGCACAGGGAGGAGAGGGAGGCGAAGAAGGAGAGAGTTGAGAGGAGAGACAGCACGCGGTGGAATGTGTGCCGGTTCGATCGTCAAAAAAGTCGAAACCGCCACATTCTTTCTCGAAATAAAATCTCGTCGTTTTTCGCTTTTCGTCGATTGCCGAATACCGGTAGCGATTTGCTGCTTGGTGCTTGCTGCTTCCTGCTTGTCTGCTTGCTAATTGTGTATATGTGTATGCGTTTCGTTTACAAACGACGGCTGTACTGCTGACTGCTGCGCGGCTGTGTCCTGCTGTGCCTGTACCGTTTTGCCTATACGCTGTGTTTGTACGGACAGAAGTACTCGTACGTACCAGGCATGTATTCGCCGCGCAATCGCTTCGTATTATTGCAGGTGTCGTCAAGTTCTATCTACAGCAGAATTACAACTCACAGCTGACGTATTTCAAAATTTATAAAATAAGATCGAACCGAGCAGCACGTCTTCGTCTCCACTCCAATACCACCAAACTATCAGCGCAGCGTGTCGCCAACGGCCGACTGTCGCTTACGGTGTACGGTCACGGTTGGGGTACGTCGTCTTCGATGCACGGCTAAAACCAACCTACACTGTAGCCTCTTTCCTGGACTTCCGTTGAAACCGAGAGTGCAGCATGGCCCACAGCATGGCCCACAGCATGGCCCACAAGCGCAAGAAGTGAGTGCCACTAAGTTAAAACCAACCCGCGGGTACCGCAGCAGCAGTGCGTATACGGACAAAGCTTGTACGGTGGCAATGACGGGAGGTAAAAATATACCGCCGTAAGTAGCCCATACCGTATCATAGGCTGTATGTAGCCGATGAACCGACACGTTGTTGTCCGCGTAGCGTGCATGGCCCTCCCAGGCAAAGAAGGGGTATATGGATTTGGTCGCGTCGAGAACTCGTTCGTTGACATTTGTCTACTCGGTTATGGGACCTACAGTACTTTTCGGACCGTATTATGTGTTTTGCGAGAATACCTGATACCATCCATGCCCCCCCCGCCCCCCCTCCCTGCCGCCGCTGCCAGAGGCAACAAGGCGAAACCCCTGAATCCCGCACCAGAGGACTTGAAGTGCGTGGTTCACGACCGGGAGTGGGTGTGGAACGACATTCTGCTGGTGAGCTCACTACTGGTCCGGTATGTCCTTGGGCTTCTAACCCGCTTATTGGAACTTCAACATAACAACAGGCAAAACTTCACACCCCGTTGTGGTCTCTCGGTTGCATGCGTACGTACGTATTCATCATATACGAGCGGCCACCCATGTATGATCGTACGTACGTGGGTATCCGTTTTTGTCCACCCACGACTTAAACATACACCCCTGCTCCCGCTCGGGACCCTGATTGATTGATCCCCACGCAGACCTGAAAATGTAGTTGGCCACTCGCTGGGCCCCCACTTGACGCCCTGATCTCACTCGACCTGATATATGATGTACCCAAAATTGAGGGTCCCTACCTCTCGGCCACACCAAAAAACAAAAACCCGGTTGTCCAAAACCAGATTATTTAAGTCATAGGTGCGCAAAAAGGGGGACCAACGTATTGGTGCGCCTCGACACAACGGTGCTCGGCTGTACAGGAAGCCATGAAGGCTTCAAAATACGAAAGGTGCCGGTCGGGTCATGACTTTTTTTCCTGGCCCGAACACAACATCAAAAACTTGAGCAAATGTTCTGCATCATTTGTACCGACGAACCGACGAACCGGCTCTACCTACGCGCGTACGTGCCCTCACAAATAATCCATCCTTATGCGTACAGCACGTAGAAGCTTTCCAATAAATATTCTCGGCTCTCGAGCTCTACTCGTAGATCTCGTAAGTGTCGTCGTTATGGTACATCTAGTACAGTAGATATCGTTCGTAGATTTCGTAGATGTCTGCCTTTTAAAGCAAAATATGGTTGTGTGTGCGCTAAACCTGACGAGCCGGGGCGCAAAGCCTAAACATATATTCGCACCGCGCATGTTTCCATTGCACATTTTCTCACCGCGAAAAAGGTACTGTAGGACGCGTGACAGTGCACATGAAGAGGAATGTGGCAGACTGCCACCCTTTCCCTATAGCCTTACGAGGCCCGCACTGACATTATTTTTGATTCGCAACGCAACCAAAAATAAAAGGGTTTTGTTTCCCGCCCCACTCTCAGTCAGCCCTGCCACTGCTCACGCCTCTGCCGCCAAACCAATGCGCCATGACATTTCATACAGGTAGACGGTCTCGAGTCTGGCTGCACAGTGGCTAACGTCAAAGCGAGGTGAGGGGCACAGCTGAGCCTCTGTGTTCCCAGGGTATCCCACCCTGCTCGGAAGCGCTTGGGGCCAGGTCCCGCGTATATACTCCGGTCACAATACTGTTGCTGTTGCTGTTGTTGACGACGCCACCTTCTCCGCTAGAAAACTCGGAAAGGAGATTTTTTCGTCTGCCGTACTTAAGAGCGTTGAGTTCGCATTTCAGAGCTAGATTTTTTTTCAGAACGGGAAGGTTGAGGTTGCCGATACCGAACAACAACCATAAGGCGTTTTAGGAAAGATCTGGCAGAGAGCATTCTGAAAATGTTGTGTTCGACTCATCTCCGTACGAAGTCAATGCTCTTTGCGGTATGTGCCACTCTGTCGATAAAATGTAACGATTTTGTTTTGGGAGCTGATGATGTTGCCTAAACGATCCTTACGTTTACGGGGCAGAGTGGTGTGTACATCGAACAATCGACGGCAGCGAAAGCGCACAGGACGCAGCAATGATGCACCCCGCGCGAGTAGCGTGTTGTGATATATAGAAGTGTACCCTCCGCCCGCCCCCGTCTCCTCCCCCATGCCCCTAGCCCCCCTCTAGCCCCCCCCCCCCCCCCCCCCCCCCCCGCGCCAACCCTCAACCCGTCCAGTACCTATGCATAATACACAGGAAGGAAGGCAACAAGAAAACCAACTCGTGCCTGACGTCAGTAGAAGAAAGGATAGAAAGAAGGGAAAGACTAGCGCTAAGAAACAAGGTGGAATCGGAAAAACACTTAGAGATATACGGGGGATTGAGGGAAGGAATAGGAATGAAAACGTATCTACATGGCCCAATGGACTTCGCGAAAACGCTGAAACTGCGCTTTCGTGTAGGGGACCTGGACCTGCCAGAAAGAAGAAAGAGGTACACCAGTAGCCGGGAAGAGGAGGAAGTAGACGCACAGATGTGCCCGTGTGGCAAAGCAATAGAGAGTAGAACTCATATAGTAGGAGAATGTGAAATATACAAGGAGGAACGGGATGTGTTAGAAGAGGAGATGAGGAAAATAGACGAACGTGACATGGAGGAGTTTGATACGATGAAGCAGCGAGAAAACGATCGCTGTCCTAGGAGATAGATGGTGGCCACAGGAGGCCAAACAGAAAGGGGATAAGATTAGCAAAAAGTTTCTATGTAATCTATGGAAACAACGTAATGAGCGCCCAATTGTTGGAGGTGTCTCTATTAGGAGTAGGAACGGTGCTCCGTCTCGAAAGGGATGCGTGGTCAATGGTCAAATGACTAAGGCAAGCAACGAATGAGTACGCCCCCCCCCCCCCCCCCCCCCCCCCCCCCCCCCCCCCAACCCTCAACCCGTCCAGTACCTATGCATAATACACAGGAAGGAAGGCATCAAGAAAACCAACTGGTGCCTGACGTCCCCTGCATGTACGCTAAAAACGTCCGCTTACTCTGTCGCCGCTCGCTACGTATCATGCAGGATTAGCGATCTGACAGGGATATCAGGGGCGAACATGGAAGTGGTCATATTCGAGGTCGACACTGGCGGGCACGGTGATAGTGGCTCGGGAAAAAAGTCTTCCGATGGAGACGGCGCTGGGGGCAGGGGTGGGGGTGGAGGCGGGAAGGGGGGGGGGGCGGGCAGCGACGGGGCGATTTCGGTGTGTCTCTGGACGCCGGTGAAATGTGAGCAAGCGCGATTGGTTGGCCTGGTGGTGTGGTTGTGGTTGTTGTTGGTGGTGTTGTCGTTAATCTTGTTGTTGGTGTCGGTGTTGTCGCTGATCTTGTTGTTGGTGTCGGTGTTGTCGTTGATCTTGGTGTACATGTATCCCTGAAAAAGAGGATCTTCCAAAACGCATCGACTGTGTTCCCGTCATTCGTTGTATTACGTGTAGTCAAGTTGATCGGTTGCATCTGTAGAAGGAAGTACGCGCCAGGAAATGAGCATCGTAGTGGGACGTGGCTTACAAAAGGACGCGCGCGCCCCCCCCCCTACTGCACCCCCCCCCCTAACACCCTATTTTATTGCCGGGACATACTCTCTATCTATCTATCTCTGACCTTCTTACTCTGTTCCTATTGGACGTTGCGCGCATAAACCAGGTCATCGAGTGACCGACGCAAAACAGTAGCCGCTCCACTCCCCCGTTCTTTCTCCTTCCCTCTTCTCCCTCCTACCTTGTCGCTATGACTGTTCCGACAAACCACAGCTGGCAAGGACAGGAGGTATCTCGCGACCGCTGCGGCAAACCCAAGATAGCTGCTACGAGTACGATCTGCCCCACGTTCGCACGGCAATTCTAGACCGTTCGCGGAGAATCACCTCCATATTGGCAGCTAGCAGCACGCCTCTAGTCACGAGCAAACACCGATTTTGTTTTGGGATCCCGCGCTTGTGTTGCCGCCGCACGAGCTCTGGATGAAACATGTTTGCATCTTCGCGCTTTTCTTTTGCTGTCGTTGTTTGTTGGTTGCATGCAATGCCAGACCGACATAGAGGAGACACTTCCTCTGTTCCATAAGCAAAATCAGTTACGTATGTACAGGCCCTTGACCGTGTCAGGTTGTACGTGCTTTTAGGATTGGAAACTCACGTTTCGCTGCATTTGCCGGGGGGGTGGTCGGTGTAACAAGAGCAAATCCGGCCGAAACAGGCCACATTTGTCTCTTTTCAGAGAAACTGGAAACAATAACGGCATTTGAATCTGGCGCTCCTCGCTGTCGCTGTAGGAATCGATGCTAGGTAGTCTCGCGCCTTGCTGGAGGGATTTCGTGAGATATCAATGCTCTCTAGTGTTCAAACCGCAAAAAAAAAAAAAAAAAAAAAGGCCAAAACGCCGAAACAGGCGAGCAAAATGGCAAAAAAAAAAAATCGGCCCAAACTGCTGGACGAACCAAACCTCAGGTTTTTATGTAACGTTTCAATTATTATTTCCTTTGTCATATAAATTGCCACGAATCCTACTATGGCTCCTGCCCTGCTGTGGTGATACGGCCTGCACCCCATGTGACTTTGCTTACGAGACGCAGGAAGTATTATGATAGGTACCAGACGAAACATTGCTGAATTACCGGAGATTTCAACGCGAATGGCAGCCTTAGTCTACGCCTTGCGTGAAGAGCACCAATCCGTTCAGCGGCACGAACCCCTGGTCCTTCCGACGATTGGAGCAAGAAGGCCTGCTTACCTTCAGCACCCGACAACTTCTACAAATCGGAGTGACAAGCCAAAATCTCACCAGCATCGCCACGTCGGAGGCTTTTCCGGGTTTCGCTCATGACGCCACGCAGCATTCAGCAACGCCAATTTGTTTTACAGGGCCGCCAGGGTATACTAACATTGTTGCCAGGGGGTCGCCTGAACCCGAGATCGTCGGAATCACGTTTAAACGATGGTATCGCCGCGGCAGCAACGGGGGGTCGAACAAGTATATTTTCGGGGCCCCATGTTGGGGAGTCGCTACACCATTATCATACGGATCGCCAGGAGGACATCGTCTGTCTGCATCGCCTGGGGTCGTACCACAGCTTGACGGCAGCATTTTTTTGGTAGTATACATAATAGTAGCAACCCGCGTCTTCTTTTCATGCAAGGGAGGCGGGAAAACGTGGTATGTTGTCGCCGTATCCATTCTTGAAAATTATATCCATTGATCGACAAACCTGACGGTTGAAGAATTATTTATCCTTCAGATACAGTTGCCTTTTTTTTGTTTGGCAGCAACGCAGCTCGTTTCTTTCTCAAACACAATATGCATCCGTCTTCAAGAAGTAGATATTGCTTATCTACCCTTTGGGCACGACGGCAACACCATGGCAGTACGGATTGTACCTCTATGGTAGAAGCACAAAAACATGATATTGAACACGGCCGGTCGACTGGCACCCCTTCAGGCGTAAAGGCCACGGCCAATGACGGCGTCGGCGCAGTATTCGTCGTACGGGTATCGTACGGGTCTGTCCGGTATGTGTAGACCGTAAGGCACGTGCAAGCTCCAAGGGCTGTGTGCGATCTTTTCAGCGGTTTGCAGGCTCGTCCGTGCTTCAAACCTGTCACAGTAGTAGATAATAATGCCTTCGATTATTTCAGGTTATTATGCGTTTTGTAGTTGAGTTGTATATACTCGTAGTCTCGTGTTCATGGCGAGTAAGCTGTAGCAGCACATATAGCTGTAGAAAGGTAGGTCACCCCAAATATGCGAAGGAAAACACACAGGTGATGTTGCTGTGGCGTGACGGAACTTTGTTGCATCAAATAGCAACGAACGGATGCACACATACATAAAGACCGAGAGTGCCGACAACTAACTACACGGTCGAAGTATCTAGAGATGCAACTTTCGAGAAGACACAACATATTAGGTTATTATGGCGTTATGGCACTTGCAATGTGTGTAGACGTTGCGGTATAATTAGAACCAAAATGTATTGGGTAATCTTTTTGCAAGTCAGTTGCACTTACTGCAGCAAGTTTGACGTACATACGTACAGTATGTCACTTCCATCAAGGGGCCGTATTACGAATAGAAAATTGGTACCCAGTCGCATACAGCAGGAGTAATAGTAGTCGTAGCAGTAATAATAATAGTAGTGTCCAAGAGCGTACCGACTCGTTACTCGGTGAAGGCGTTGTACGGCAGTGCAACAACAGACAGCAGTGCGTGTTCATATGTCAAACGCCGATTTAGCTGTAGATATGCGGCGCAATCAAAGTGTTGTGTTGTATTTTTAATAGATGAGTTTTCAGGAACCCGGAGAAGGATCTGCCACTCACTGCGGATGATAATGTAAGCTCCATTTGATGTTCACACCAGATTACAAACGGGCATCATATTCCCGACCAGAATGGCCTCGCATATCGACGAGCGAGGGGGTCACGGGCCTTGCGGGCTGCCGTTTTAGTTGTACGACGACGGGCACCTCCTCTGCGGTCTGTACGTGCAGACGTTCACCTCAAAAGTGAGTAAGTCCCATCATTAGCTACTTGTTGCGAACGTTACCTGTATTGCCTTTCCTAGATGATTCACACCTCGGACAGGTCGTGATCTATCTGTCTACAGAATCTAGAGATATCATCTAGTTCCTTGCCTGCCGTCGTGAGAGGTTGTTGAGCACAGGATCTGCATAGTACACGCATCTAACCCAGGAAACATATATGGGTGTGCTAATGATAGCTCAGGGTGCACATTATTAGTACACATCCAACCCAGGAAACATACATTACATATATGGATGTGCCAATAGATCAGCGTGCAGATTATACGGCTCTCACTAACATGAGAGCTACCTGGTACAACGCAACAGTGTATCCTACAGATATATCAGGAAAATATAGCAATACCTGGTATGCCAAAAACAAGCTACTCACAGTAGATCGTCAAGTAAGTGGAAACCGATTATCTGTGCGAGGCATGAAATGCGTGGAGTGACCTGTTCAATAGACCGCGGTTGTTTCAACCGTAACAGCACGGAAGGTGCTAAAATATCGTGGCACACTCGTCATGCGTCTGAAAGGGACGCACGTATGTATAGTATATACGTGTTCCGCACGAACAAGGCAAACAATGTCATGTGTAGCAATGCCTGATGACAGCATCCAACCCTGTAGCGAGAAAATGGTGACCGGTCAAGCTTGGATGCCCGGATGTCAACAAAACAGCTCAATAATTGTGAAACTGGGAAAAAAAAAAGGATCCGCGCCGTTTATGCCTCTCTCTCTGCCTCTCTCTTCTTGCTCTTTCCCTCGTTTGTGTATTGATAACCCCCCGCTCCCGCTCGCTGCTTGCTGTACAAAACAAAACAAAAGTACGAATGCATGCAATCCAGCATTAATTCGCTGCAAGGTCAAGAAGGCATCCCCAAGGCTATATTATGTCAGCAGCTCCCTCACCCGCCCACCCACCCGGCCAACCAACGCCCCAAGAGAAGGAGACCGGCTGGCAATGTTTACATAGCGACGACCCTTTCACTACATACACTGCAAAAACAAATCTCAACGAAATCCCACGTACAATAGAATTAGTTCGTCGCCAAAAACGCGAGTGCAGTCCCAGAGGGGGTTTTATAAGTTAACCTCCAGCCTGAACCACTTTCCATCAACTATCCTCACACCTAACTACCTGCCGTCTGTTAGCTACGTACATTATCCGAAACCGCCCACACACCGGGCTAAATACGAGTCACAGAAAAAAAAAAACAAATACCAGTACAGTAAAGTAGTACAACCGTTGAAGTGGGGACGGTATCACCACAGGCATATTATATTACCGACGAGAACCCGGGGACACCAACCCCCTCCCCCCCCCCCCCCCCCCCCCCCCCCCCCCCCCCCCCCGTGAAACAAAAAGAGGGCGCCGGGCTGACAAGGACAGATGAGTTTTAAAATTGTCCAGCCCGACCCTCATCGAAAGCAATGGCTACTCCTAGCACCTAGCATCCATCCGCTATGCACAACATTAGCTAAAAGCGGCAGTCGCCGGCAAATATTGCTAAAGTAGCTGGAGAATAATATGTCACATGTACGATAAAAGAAGCTTTGCTCGCATCGCTTTGTACGAACGGAAGTTACCAGGTGGCCGGTGGGCGAGAAAATGTCACCCGTCGACGCTCGCCAAGAAGAATTTCAACTTCAGGACAACTTTCAGCTGTAGCAGCGGTCGACCCGACTCGACCTGACCCGACCCGACCCGACCCAACCCAACCCAACGCAATCCTATCCGACAACAAAAACATGACCATCATGACAGGCAGGATGCCGCATCCCATTACTGCTGCTCACACTATCACTACGATTATTACTGCTACTGCTACTGCTACTACTACTACTACTGCCGATATTAATAGTGCTACTACTCCGTCTGAACTACAGAAGGAATACACGAAATAGAAAGAAAGAAAAAGCTGAGTGAGGCAAGCGGTCGAGCGAAAGATGTAACGGCCCACATGAAAACTATGTATCATATACCGGTATGTATAGAGTCAAATATATATACGATAATGCTGCTGTGACACGCATAAACACACAAACCAAAAAATAGCAGCACCATCTGGAACACCATCAGCAACACCGACACACTAACACCAACGCCATCCATCAGCAACACCAACACCATCCATGAGCCCCACAACCCCACCCGCCATCCGTCAGCAACATCATCAGTAACACCATCCGCAACACTGTCACCAACACCACCACCACCACCCCGCCCGGCAGCAGCAGCAGCAGCACAGCGGCCGCACCACTAACCCTGCCCCAACAGCCCCTCCCTCCCTCCGGTTGAGGCAAGCAAATGTCTGCCTGGTCGGTGAAAACGCGTCCCGGCATTGTAGGGATGCGAAGGTCTATGGTCATACGACTACGGCCATGCATGATATCGAGAACCCCCCCCTCCCACACTCCCCGCCCACACGAGGCGGTAAGCGAGCTAAATCAACGCGGCGACAAGAACTCCCACGGTCGACGGCAGTACGGTGACGGTGGCGGCGGCGGTGGCAATACGGCAAGGCGCAGCCGAAGGAGCGACCGAGCAACTCCCTCCTGCAAGGAGAGAGCGAGGCAGTCCAGTTTCTCCACGTCTCTTGCGGCTGCAGCTTATGCTGCATCACCCACTCACCCACTCACCAACCCAGTCACCCACCGAAAGCCCGCAATCAGCCCAAACTTTCCCCAAAAGCAAAAACTCTCTCTGCCCCCGCCCGCCCTCCCGATTGGTCGGCGGGCATATCTTCCCTCATTACCCTTGCCTGCATGCCCTGCGCGCCCCTCCTCCGCTCCTCGTCCCCTCTTCCTGTTCCTCCTCCTCTTCTTCCTCGTAACACCAAGTTTGATGTTTATCTCCCATTAACTCTCGTCTACCTGGTACTAACACTAGTAAAAACGATCCCGATGCCTCCCATCCACCGTGGCCCCTCCGTCCGCCCGCCCGCCCCCGCCCCCCTCCTTGCCTAGCCCCTTCCTCTGTCAAAATGCACCACCCTGCGCTCGATTATGGCCCTCACGGTTGATACTGGTGCGGTACACGACATGAGCCAAAAAAAAGCAAGGGGGAGCCTACAAAAAAAAAAAAAAAACACCAACGCGCGAAGGCGGCGGCGGGGGCGGCAGCCTGCAGCTGAAAACGCGTGCGATACCGCAACACTGCGATGCCTGCTTGCCGGATGTTATGCGAGCTCCGGCCACAAGTTTGCCGTATTTCGGACGGACGCAGCGCTATAGCCCCAAGTTCCAAAATATCGCTCCGACAATATCGTAAAGGCTGAATGAAGACCGATGAGTTCGCACAGGGGGCGGTGCGATCGATCGTTTTTTCGGCGCGCGTTCTCTTCTCGAAAGCGGTAAGGGTGCTAAAAAAACGAAGACTTCGGGAAGCTCTCGACCACATATATGTATATTACATATATATATATCCGAAAACGCCCACTGTGTTCGGTATTCGTTCTGTATTGGCAACCTTAATGTTATCGGAAAGATCGAGCGCTAATAAAACGATCCGCATCTCCCCCTGTGCCAAGTAAATATTCTTTGGGGTGATGGCGGTTCTGCAATCCTCGACCCTAGGAAACGCGAAGGAAAACGCAAGCAAGCGCCTCGAACGAGTGATCGGCCAACGCATAGATTCAAATACTGTCCAACGAAAAAACTCCGAGCCAGTTCTTAGCCGGGTCACAAAACATACACATCCCTAGCAGTTGCTCTCCAGCAGAGCTCTCAAGCAGGGACCACAACAAGCGACATCTTAAATCAATCGACAGGTGAGCGGAGGGGAAGCGATTCAACGACAGGGGAAGAGATTCGACCACCAACACTACCACGCACTAAAATTACGCTCGACCCGCGCAGAGGAGACAAGAGGTCGCCATTTACTCCTTAAGGGGAAAACCCTGCGGGGTTGCGGTGGGGAGAGCTCCTCGACAGACAGCAAAAACGCAAGTAGAATCGAACCAACATCAACAAAGCGAACAACGACAGCAGCAGAAACATCATACCCCCCCCCCCCCCCCCGCCCCTCTAAGCTTGCAGACTTCTTCAAATCGAAGACCGTTACAGACGGAATAACGAACGTCTCATGTCGTCGTTTCCTCTAAAAAAAGGCAAGATCTACTACCTGAGGCAAGTGTCCTTCCTGGCACACGGCGAAGGCCGTGCCGTATGCGGGGCACGCTCGGAAAACCTCCTCCTCAACGCTACCAATGGGAGAATAAATACAGCACTGACGGAAAACCAGAAACAGGCAGAACATGACGCTTGACACCAACATAGTTTTTAGTCGCGGGGAGGGCAGGGGTAATCAGGTCTAGCGGTAGACCTGCCCTTTGCCTGGTACGCAAGTACCAGAAAAAACTTTTAAAACATCAAAACAGAAACCAAGTGCTGCTCTTTACTAGCTACGTACCGGTGTCAGCACATTTATCTAAAAAAATAACCTCTCGATCCACTTGTAAAAAAGACCATAAAATGTGGTATTGCACGCGCCAGGGACACCGCAATCGTGTCATCCTTGCCGTCGACCCTAGCCCCCCACGAAAAAAAAAGCGGATTCGTGGATTCGGGTTCCCCCCCCCCCCCCCCCCCCCCCCCCCCCCCCCGCTTTCCGGTGGCGACTATATAGACCCTCGACGAAACAGACCAGCGGGAAGCCCACCCCCTTCACCAAAAACCGTGTAGTGCTAAAAGACGGAAGAAACAAGCGCACCTAAAACGTAAATTAAATCCGCACACGCTGTGTGAAAAGTCAAGACAGATCACGCGAGATGCAATCACAGCTGCTCGTGCATCCGGACGCGCGCGCCTCCGTGACCGACCAGGCTCGCAGAGCGGTGCCGGGGCCACCTTCCAGAGACCGCCGCCGATCCGGATACACGCTGTTCAAGCAAAAAAAAAAAAAGAAAAAAAATGTACAATCCGGTACACGTCCTCTGGAAACACGCCGGCACACGTAAAACCCATTCTGCCACCACTCTATGATTTGACGCAAAAACTACTTCCCGTCCGCGAGGCCACATTGTCTGCTCGGCAATAGCACAGAGCAGCACACCCCAACCATACCTAAAGACACGTTTTCACACGGAAAACGAAGAAACGTCTTCCACCGCCACAAAAGGTAGGATGCGTCGCGACAAAATCCGCATTCTTCCTTTCCCCACCGCCACCCCACCTCACCCCCCCCCCCCTCCCTTCCCGTCCCCCCGCAGCACGGCGCTCTTCTCCCTAGCTTCTCAGAGCCTTTCCCCACGCCCGCGCTTTCTGTCGCACATTCCCGAATTTCAAGCCCTCGATGGACCCCTTCGCTCTCGCCGCCTCCCGACTGTTAGCGTTGCAGCTGACGCTTCCGCCGGGGACGCCGCCAATCCCACCCCCCCCCCCCCCCCCCCCCGATAACCATGCCGTTTTCTGCAACGCCACCGCCCTTAGGCGCAAGCCGCCGCGCCCCCCCCCCTCCCCCTGCCGCCTCGTTTTCCTCCGCGTTAACGTGCGCCCCCTTCCCCGCCCCCGCCGTGAAGCTCGCCGCCATCGCCGCGACTCTTCCTCGAGCGGCCCCCTGCGCGACGAAGACGCCTGACGATGCCGAGCTGGGCGCCGCCGAGTGTAATTCCACAGTGGGGGCGATGTCATCGCCTTCGCCGCCATCGCCGGCGGCGGCGCCGGTTTTGCCATCTTGGCTGGCGGCAGCGTTTTTTGCCAACACGACTACCCCGTTGACGCATTTATTATCTCCTGCGGGCGGTGACCCTTCCGAAGGTGACCCGGCGGCTGGGACCGCGGAAGCCGCCGTGGCAGAGCCATTGGCAGTGGCGGCGACGGTAGCAGCGACAGCGGCAGCAGCTGCCGCGATAACGGCGGCGGCGGTAGCGGCAGAAGAAGAAGAAGAAGCAGAAGCAGCAGCAGCAGCAGTAGATACGGCGGGGTGGTTTCCACCCCTTCCTGCTTCGTTTCTCGCCGCGCTGTTACTGCTTCCGTGAGAATAATTCCCCACTACCGGTGCACTCCGGCCTCCTCCTGCTCCCCCCAAGAGAGAATCCGCTGTAGGCTTGCGAAACCCTTCTCCAACCGCCATAGGCGGCAATGATGCGGCCATCCCTTCGTTTTCCTTTTCCTTCCCCGCCCGTGGTCGTTGCGCAGGGGCGGGGAAGGGCGAGGGGGTGGGCGACGCTGCTGTCGTTGTCGCCGCTACCGCCGCCGCCAGCGTTGCCGCGCTCACGCGAACAATCTCCGTCCGCGTTACCAACGCCTTCCTCTTCTCCATGCCACCACCGCCACCTCCACCGCTGCCATCTCCGACTGTCCCCGCTACTGACCTCGCAGCCGACGAAGAAGTCTGTGCCCCCCGCAGCCTCCCAGCAAGGCTGGCGGCGACGGAAACGGAGACGAAGTCGCCGTTTCCTAACCGCTCCCGACCTTTCACCAACGACAACGACGACGCCGCCGCCGATGCCATCGCTGCGGCCGCCGTGGCCGCCGCCGCCACCTCCTTAGCGGTCGGCGACGGCCGGCACCCGTTCGAGTCTTTCCGAGGAGCCTTCACAGGACAGACTGGCGCAACAATGGGGGATCGGTCGGACGTGCAATCGTACCCCTCGGCCAAAAAGTCCGACTCCGTCAGCTCGTCCTCATCATCCTCGCTGTCGTTGGTCAGGTCGGAGCCGCTCCAGAGGCTCCGCATGCTGCGGAGCCTTCGGGGCGTGTGCCCGGCACCGGAGCTAGCTCTGGGAACGCACTGCAGAGACTGATCAACACCACCACAATCACCTACGGCTTCTTTACCTTCCTCGGGCTGGCTCGGCGGGTGAGGTGCCGCGGTCAACTGATCTGCAGACAACTGATCTGCAGACAACGGTGCCACCGCTTTTACGGTGGTTCGCTTACTGTTCGTGCGGTCGGTTACACCCCCGCCGCCCCCCCCGCCGCCGCCGACATGGTCTGGCTCCGGACTGTCCCCGGTGTCGTCGGCCGGCGGCAGCGACATCGGCGTCTTGTGGGATTGTCTGACGAGCTGGAGCTGATGTTGATGCTGCTGCGAATGATGCAGCGCGTAGGGGGCCACCAGGTCCGGTGGGGGCTCCACCGTCAAGCGCGGGCCGCTTCGCGCGAGAACCGGCTGTGCCGCCGCTTCGATCGCCGCCGCTGCCGCGGCCGACGCTTCCGCCGCCGCTTCCGCCTCGCCGATACCGATACCGTGGCGGCCGCGGCCACCACTGCGGCCGCCCCTGCCGCCCCTGCCGCCGCTGCGTCCGCCGCTGCTGCCTCCGCTGCCGACACCGTCCCGCTCTACCTCGGGGCTTCTGCTAGTTTTTCTCCCCTTTGCGGCGCCATGGCCTCCGTTGCGGCGCTGGTCGTGCGCGCGGCCGCTATTGGGCGCAGGCAACCCGTTCGCTGAAGGAGGTGTATTGCTTCGGGCGGTCCTGTGCGAGGGCCGCTCGCCCGAGGAGTCGGTGGTAGTTGCAGAGTTGGACGAAGCCCCCGCGAACGGTGGCGACGCGGGCGGGGTGTTGTACGGAGGCGGCGGCCCCTCTTTGCCACTGGGGCGGTGCCTGGGCGAGGCGTTGCCGCCCATAATCGATCGACCGGGTTTCCACATCGGAGGAGTGTCGTCTACGACGCCGCGGGATGCCGCGTCCCACGCGTGCGGTGCCGGCGGCGGTGGCGGCGATGAATCGACGCCGTTCCTCGAAAACCCACCGCTTCCTGACCATGCGCCGCCGCCATTGCTTCTCCGTTTCGATCCGGCACCGGTAACCGCGGATGAGAAGAAAGGGGAAGCGCACAGGGGCGGCGAGGATGGCCCTCCAGTTCGGGACGATATCATGCGAGGCCCCGACGGGGCGGTGTGCACATGCGGTACGGGGGAGTAGATGGCGGGCGGATCCGAGTTAGCGGGCTCTGCCGAGGTAGCCGCTCGGCTCGGCCTTTCGTCTTTCCTCGGCCGTGCTGAAGAATGAGAAGAAGCCCCGGCCTCCGTCGTCGCCGGTTCTTCCACCGTCGGTGTTTCTCGCTGGTGGGACACTAGCTTGCTCCTCCTTGCCATCGCCGCGGATAGAGGGAGCTCTTGTTTCTCTTCGCCGCTCGCCGCCGCCGCTGCCGCCGGCTGCTGCGGCTGCTGCTGTTGATTGCGCTGTTTCTGCTGTTGCTGCTGCTGCTGCTGCTTCTGCTGCTGCTGCTGTGTTCTGCTGCTCCTGCAGTATCTCTGCTTGTTGCTGCTGCTGCTCCTGCAGTATCTGCTGTTGCTGCTGCTGTTGCTGCTGTTGCTGCTGCTGCTGCTGCTGCTGCTGCTGCTGCTGCTGCTGCTGCTGCTGCTGCTGCTGCTGCTGCTGCTGCTGCTGCTCTGCTGCTGCTGCTGTGTCCGCTGCTCCTCCAGCTCTTGCTGTTTCTGCTGCTGCTGCTGCTGCTGCTTCTCCTCCTCCTCATCCTTCTCCTGCTGCTGCTGTTGCTGCTTCTTCTGCTGCTGCTTCTGCCGCCTCGTCGGCAACATACGGCCCCCCTCCTTCTCCCGCGCAGCGGCACCCCCCCCCCGGGTCTTCTGTAGCAGCAACTCCTGCTCGCGGGCCTGCCTGAACGCTAGAGCGTTCGCCCCGATCTGGTCGAATTCCCCGCCGCTCGAGTTGCCGGGTCGCTTGTGCCACCCGATTCTGTCCGTGGCCTTGCCGTCTTCCAGGAAGCCCCACATCACCGCAACTTCCTGGGAGAGCTTCCGCACGGGCGAAAGTCTCGAAGGGTCATCTTCGGAACCGCTACGGGCTCTCAGAAGCCCGTCGCTGTTGCGCCGCTTTTCTTCCGCGGAATCCGAATCCGCCTTGGAGGCTGCACCGCGTGCCGGTCGCCCGCCGCTGTGGCTTCGTCTGGGCCCACAACAGAAGGGCGGGGGGGGACAGGCAAGGGACAACAAGGGCAGGGGGGGCGGGGGGTGTACTCATGTCATGCATGGCCATAGTGACACGGCCTCGCATCTCTTCAATACCGGGACGGCGCACGCCCAGTTTTCACCGACCAGGCATATTTTGCTGCACGGGAGGGTTGGGGAAGGGGGCGTACGTATCTGCTGCTTGCTTTATAGTCATTCGACCAATGACCATGCATCGCATTCGAGACCCGGCACCGATACTACTCCTGATAGAGACACCTCAAACATTTGAGCGCTCCTTACGTTTTTTCCATACATTGCATGCAAAATCCTCGATTATCTCTGCAAGGGAGGGTCAGGGCAAAGGGCCACGATACACGTGAGCCCACGCGCGGGTCAGGGGAGGAGTGGGCCGGCGCACCGGATCAGTTTTTGCAACGCACGCAAAGCAACATCGTATAACACGCAAGAAACACACCCTGGGATGGACTTCCGAGCCGACTTTTTCCTGACGAAGGAAAGGCACACACAATTGACAAGGGTTGCCTTGGTACGAATTCCTGCAGTCGTCGAGATATTCCCATAGACGCATCGCTCGGCGTTTGCAGCTCTCCCGTCGTCAAGAAAATCATCTCGGAAAAACAGTACAAGGGGTTTTAGTAATATCTCGCGTTTTATGCGTTTGTTTTGCTGCAGAGGCGCTTAGCTACCCACAGTCCCTCATCCCGGGTAGACAGGCAGGACCGCAATGTGCTGACAGTGCAGAAAAACAAGGCAATAAACTTATCGCAAAAACAAAGTCGCTAAAAAAATATAACTACCTAGCGTTATAACAGCATGAAAACAAGAAACAAGAAACTTATCATAGAAACAAAGCGCTGAAGACCGACAATAGTTTACTGTTCACGTATACGCTTCGTACACTCCGAGGTCAGCCGAAGAAGGTCGACTTCGTCCGCTCTCCTTCCCCGCCCGCCCACCCAACGCCCCCCACCCCCGTCGAAACGTTTACAGCACCGCCTTGCCGGGCACCACGATGCTTACCTTGATCCGGTGGACGTACGCTTGCCAGTCCTCCTGCTGCCGGCGCGGGCCGACATGGCCGACGGCGACGCCAGCTTGGTCCTGGCAAACTGCACACCGTCGATGACCGGGGTCACGGGCACATCAAAGTGTTCTAGGCGTTTCGCGAGCGACGACTCGCTCTCTTTCGGAACGGACAGCGGCTCGCCCTCTCCGGGCACCCTGGGCGGGCTGCCCCGCTTAAGCCCCCTCGTCTCCCGCCCCCCCCTACCGCTGCCACCGCCACGTCTACCGCCCGCATCGCTCCCGCTGCCGGTGTCCGATGCCTTCTGGCGTTCTCCCGTTCCTCCGCCCGCCACCCGACTGCGGTTCACAGACACTCTCTCCATTCGGGCCCTCGAGCTAGCCGGGAGCTGCAGCGGCTCCGCCATCTTCCCGGGCGGCGACCTAGTGTCTACCGTCGCCGTCTTTCTAGGCACAGGGAGGGGGGCGGCGGCACCCAGGTTGGCGTCTCCCCTGTCCCCAGCGCCCGTTGGCGGGCGCCGCCTGGAAGACCGCGTCGGGCCCGCCGCGCGTGGGTCTTGCGGCACCGCCGAAAGTGTCTTTATTCCCGTAGCCTCGACGCCACCGTTGACACTAGCGCTTCTGCCGTCACCGCCACCGTCGCTGCTAAGAGCAGCATCGCCATCACCATCAGCAGCGGCGGCAGTAGCAGCAGCGGCGGCGGCAGTGGCTATCGCCTTCTCCCTGCCAGCGCTGGACACCCGACGCGATCGCGGGTGCTCGTTCTTCTTGCCGCCGTCGCCCCAGCCAAAGTCCGGCGGTGCGAGGAACACGGCCGACGGGCTCTCTGACGTCGGAGCGACGGAGGTCATCCGTGAAGAAGACCCGACCGATTTTCGCGACCCGCCCAGCGTCAAGGATGGCTCCCACGTCCGGCTGCTGGGAAGGGACACCGTGGACCGCGCGGGGCTCGGCAATTGCGGCGGAACAGACGTGCTTCTTTCCGGTGGCTGCGCTCGGCGCTCGGGCTCGCCGCGTGAAGCGCTTTTTTCGGGCGGCCTCTGCCCGGCCCGCCTTCACCGCCCTTGCTTCCATCGTAGGCGGGGCTTCGGCGGCTAGCTCCGTCCGAATTCCGCCCGGAAGATTCGGCGAAAGCCACCACTGCCGAGTTTATCGGTGCCCCAGAGTCTTTCGGCACGCTGTTGCTACGTCCGTGTCGTCGGTCGACGCGCACAGGGATAGGTGCAGCGGCTCCGGCGCGATGGGGTCCCCTCCCACCGCTGCCGCCGCCGCCACCGGTATCTCGTCCGTTGTCGTCGAAGCCGCCGTCCGGGCGGTTCCGGCCGAAGGCGGCACGAGCTCGTGATCGGATCGAGCCCCTGGGGCTGCTGTTGTTGTTGGCACCGACCATCATGCCGCCGCCACCGACACCGCCGACACTGCCGACACCGCCGGTACTGCTGCCGCCTGTTGCACCGCCAACGCTGCCGCCGCTACCGCCGCTACCACCGCCCCCACCGCTTCCACCGCCGCCCCCGCCGCCCGCCGTGCCTCCTGCCAGCTTTCCCAGCCCCTTCATAAGTTTCGTTCCCCGTCCTTCCCCCCTATGCTTCGTGCTCGAGCTCACGGTCGACCCGTTCGGGCTAGCGCAGACGGAGTCGAAACCCGTCGTGGTCGCCGCGCTTCCAGCCAAGCTAGGCTGCAGACCCGATGCCATCGATGACGCCACCGAGGACGGAGAATCACCAGGCGTGAACCCCCCCCCCGCGCTGCCGTGTCCGGGGACCGCCGCACCAAGCGCACGCTCCACTCCTCCTCCCCCGCGCGTGGTCTTCCCCGCGGCACCCAAGACACCGCTCCGCCCGCCGCCGGCGTAGCCGCTGCTGGCGGCCGCCAGGTCCGAACGCTTCTTGGAAAATTCGTGGCCGACGCCGACGCCCGGGCTGAGGCCAACGCTGCCGACCTTGTGGGCCCCGCTGCTGCGACGACGCCCGCCTATGCTGCGGGTGAAGGACCCCGACCCCGATCGGACGATAGGCAACCTTGCGGAGGCCGCTCGGGGCGCTCTTCCGCTACCTCCGCTTCCGCCCGCCGCCGTGGCCGCACCGAACCATTCCCCGTCGACGGTGTGGGGAGTTGCAATCGCAGTGTGTGGCGTTCCGGCCGAAACGGGCGGAGATCCCAGCAGCCCGCGGCCGTCTCCCCGGGAGCCGTGGCCGCCGCCGCCGTGAGGGGGTGTAGTGTGGTGCGTCTTAAGCCGCGTCCCGGAGTTGGGGGTCGACCGGAGGATAGTGTTCACGGGGCCGGTGCTCCGAATAGATTCCTCCAGGCGCAGGACTGTTCGAGGGATCACGACCAGGATCACGAAGCTGTAGAGATCTTTCCATGCCTACGGTTGGGCGGAGGTGCGCCGGGGGGGGTGGGGAGGAGGGGTTGCGGCAGGGGGGGGGGGAGGGGTTTAGGAGGCAAGCGGGAATATCTGACATGTTAGCCTCGTGGCGCGCCTCGACGTTCTGTCGTTGATGCGCTAGGCCTCCAACTCTACCAGGAGTTCGCGTGTATTGAAGCTGAGTTCTCGACAGCGACTCGGGTGCGACGAGAAAACGGCACGAAAGCAAAAGGCAACGACCTCACACGCGCGTTGCTCTTCCTCTCCCGAGAGGGTGACTGACGCCGCGTACTGCTGCTGCTGCATCACGACGTTTCGTTGAACAGGTGGTTGCTTGCTTGTACAGGTCGACCGCACGGCCTGAAACCACGCAAAGTTCGCTGATTGGACTGCATAACCGGCAAGTGATAGAAAGTGCGAGGGTACCTTACCCCTTCTTTGACATCTGCTGAGAGTCACTGACCCATGCTAGGATAGGGATTCGTAGCACTGTTTTGGGCGAGATATATGTCACTGGGACAGAGCCCCTCGACTGAGGAACTATATTCTACCTGATAAATAATATCCCATTTGCGTTGCACAATAGATTTCGCTAGCACCTCGTACTGTAGCTCATGGACTTGTCCATCGGATCGAGCCTCTCAGGGCAAACTGCAGTCCCGTTTTAGAGACAACCTAAGACAAATCACTCAAATCATAAGTAGCTTGTCCCTAAAATAATAAGTAGCATGTCCACAAACCAAGAAAAAACACTCAAATTATAAGTAGGTTGTCCCCAACACGGGACTGCTGTACTAAAATATATGTATAGTTATGTTTGTGAAATTTTCGTACTTTTTTCGAACATATCTCTTCGTACGAGCATTTTTGGGCAAAACGCTAAGTAGTCGACACCGGAAGCTTGTCCGGACATATTGGTCGAGGTCCGGGCGTGATCCGTGCCCTCTGGAGCGCGTGGTAAGTCCTCAAAGTTTTTTTTTTTCTGCGGGAGTGGACAAGACGATATTTTTTTGTTTCAGTACGAGAGGGTTTATTTGGTATGCACGTACCGGTAAAATACTGTACGTTTTTTCCCCAGGCTCCCATGAGCAGAATCCTATGTATACATACATATAATATAGACGAAGTATCACGAGTATGTGCGCAAGAGCTGCGTCGAAACAGGCCTCACCGGGTCATAAAACACGATCCACTTGTACATCTTCCTACAGTAGACCATATCATATCATGTCATACAAGTATAACTACAGCAGTAGTTCATACATCTGCCTCGAAATATAGACTCGTCTATACAATACACCGCATTGCCCCCAACCATGTAGACCCTTTGTACGTCCACAGTGAGCACCTCGCCTCAAGAGAGCGCCGCGACAGGCGGAAACGCGGGCTCTTAACTGTTGACTGTTCCTATCTCCAGTGGAAAATCTCTACAGTAGTTTTTAGAGCACGTGGGACAACCGCTCTAAACTCTACAAGGCCCTTATCTTGAGCACCCGTATCGAAAAAATAAATAAATCGAAAGGTCTTTGTTTCGAAGAGTGGCAGATCACGAGTTGGGGGTCTAATCTGAGCTGTCCGATTTGCGCTTCAAAAACAAGAGTTCTCTCACCCCCATGACGACTTTGGTTTCTGCGACGTCCTGGTCCTGCGTGGTAGCCCGAAGGGCGTGCTGAAGCGCATCGCCGCCGGCCTCGTCTGCCAGACAAGTAGAACAAATTCACCCACGTTACGGCCAGAGCACGAAAACTGAACGTGACAAAAAACGCAAGCGGTTATCGTATAGGCGGCGTCCATCCGAGTTCAAGACAACCCGTATATCTCGTTCGGGCAAAGCATCGATTCAAGTCGAACCAAAATACCACGTTCGGTAGATAACGGACCCCGAATTTCTTACTGCAGCTTCCTGTAAACCTCAACCCGTATTTCACGGGCCAGGTACCTGGTAGTAAATATACTGCTGCTGTACTACCATGAACTGCTCTATATTTCTTGGTAAGGCAGACGCCCGGTACTGCCGTGTACGACGAACCATGTCGGGGCTGAGTGAAGAAGACGGCTATCGAACCCGGCTCGTTAACATTCCCACGTTTGGTTTTTCGGACAAACGTGCTCGGGATGAGTATGGAATACTTCTTCTGCAGCAAGAAAGAACGGGTAAGGCTAAATGTGATTTATGGCAGGAGGAGGAAGAGCAGGAAAAGGATGAGGGAATACCCTGCTTTTTTTAACCGCGGAGTCTCGTGTCTCGTCTATTGTGTGTAATGTTCACACAATCACCGCTAAGCCTGCCCGTGCCCGTGAGATTAATGCTTTGTGGTCGTCACAAACTACGAAGCAGATATAAATAAGTCACAAAGTGCGGCACGTAAGAAGGGAGATTAGACAGTGCGCCTTGTACGCGCGAGGGACTCACAGTGCAGCGGCCTGCAGCCGTAGTCGACGTGGCGGTCAGCCAGCGCCTCCAGCCTGCCAATCAGATCGCCCGAAGCCTCTAGATTGCACATCCAGGACACCATCTATAGGAGACAGGGGCAGGGGACGGGGGAGAGGGGACAGGAGACAGGGGACAGGGGATAGGGGACGGGGGACAGGGGACATGGGACGAGGGACAGGGGATAGGGGACGGGGTACAGGGAACAGGGGACGGGGGGAGAATGCAGTGATCATCCACTTGGCCTAGCTTCGACAAAACGCTTGATCGATAGTGCACATTAACTGGTTAAACATCAATAACACCTTCGAAAGGAGAATGTGTACCATATCGCCTAACTTTCCCCATGCTTCTGAGTTGAGTAGTTGTATCGCCTCACTCAACAACCATTACCGCGCCTGGGGCAAGCGAAAGTGCAAACCCGATGGACACAACAAGCATCATAAAGCAAAAATGAAGGTATTCCGCCGACAAAGGGTACAGAACGTGGTTCAGTCAGAAACATTTGGGCGAAAACAAGAATGCTGTAAACCCCTGCGTATCATAGAAGGCATGCAGAGGGAGGGGGGGGGCAGCAGGTATGTACGTAAATACTAACCGGCCCACAGCTTCCGTGGCATGGTGGACAGTCCGCACTAAACTGGTTGCACATTCATGACACCCATCTAGAGGGGAGCAATATGTACTTTTCACGACTTGGCCCCAGCTTGAACAAAAAGATGGTTGGACTTACTTGGATTGTCCACACTAACTTCCAAGCTACATCTCCGTTCAGAGAAATTTCCCAGGGGGAGGGGGCCGGGGTTTATACGGTTAATGTTTAGGATTTTTGTTTGGATGGTCCAACACGCTATGTAACTCTTCATATCGTCGTCATTCCAAGAAAGTTCCTACAGGTTGGTGGTAGCGCTAGCGGTCTTCAAGAAATTGTCAACATGTTTCTTTCTGGCGTGGAGTGCTCGGCGATAAAGCGCGCGGTCAACGGTTTGACGGATTGATGCCACGAGCGACGCCGCCACACCAAAGTCTATGTTTACTTCTGTTGCCGCGCTAAAGCACCGACCGGGCTTACATGTAACCTCGAAAAAAAAAAAAAAAATTGCGTGGCAACAGAAGGAAACCCAGAGTTCGAAAAAAAAAACGGAAAATTCCGCCGTACGTATACTCGTACAAACGAGTGGAAAACCGGTAGCAACCTTATGAAAATACAACCAACTGTGGGCCTCAAAGAGGAGAAAATGCTCCGCATTATTTCATACGAAAAAAAAAAAAGTTTTACCACTGCGAAAACGATCCCACACTACTGCTTGTAATTCCATTGCCCCCAATAACGTGGCTGCGGTTAGTGTTATTAAATTTGGGAGACAACACAAGTGACGACTTCGAAATTACGGTAACAGACAGCAAACAGCATCGACCACTGCTTGGTATGGCTCATGATAAATATAGTAACCGAGCTGAACCGAAACAACAAAAAAGAAAACAGTGCAAGGAGCTGCTGCCCGACTCGGGCGCAGCACGATAGATACTTCTGCTGTACGCTATTAATAGTGTGCTCCCTTCTTCGCACTAATATTACATACGTATATACCTTTCAAAAAGTCGGATAAAAAATACCAAGCATCCCGTTACTTTTGGAATAAACAGCTGTCTCTGGATCCCAATTGGGTTACATACCGCTCTGGTCGGAAATATAGTAATCGTTCGGTATTCACTTCATAATATAAAAATTTTATTATATTCCCGGCCAGAGTGATATCTGGCACCGGTATGTTGTACGAGTGCCAGGTGTGTAACGTTAACCCCTTCAGACCTGCTGTGAACAGCTTTTCGTTTTTCAGGGAAAAATACTTGGAAGTATAGTTTTGCGGTCGTCAAAAAGCGTCAAGGACCCACTGCACACGAGTACACACCCCGTCGCCCTAGAGCATATAATTTTAGAACTGCACCCCACCCTCCCCCATCTCCCCACACCCACCCACCCCCGCTCCAACCCCGAACCTCCACCCCACCCAACTCATCCCCTCACACCCACCCAACTCAACCCACCCTCCGACCCCACTCCACCTACACCACCCACTCCACCCACCCGCCCACATTTTGGGGACGAATTACGTGAAATTACAGAGGGACAACTTTTGAAATGGTGGCAAAAGGGATTTGGACTCGTGGCGAGCTATTTGTCATCTTTTCATTCCGTGCGTATTTCATAGAGTAGAGTGGGATCACTTTTATTGGCAGTGGTCGTAAAAAAAAAGGAAAAAGAAGCGGGGTGTGGGCTTTTTGCGACCATCTCCTTGCCTTCACGTACCCGAAGGGCATCTATTAATACTGTAACATGGAGTGGGATCAATATTTGTTTTTGGAAGTACGAGGACCTATTCGGTTTCTGGAGCTCGCGAACCCGACTCGAGCGGGGATCATTCGAAAATACCACGACGAGCACTGTACTCGCACGAAAGAAAGGCTACGCACGGCTTCTGACCCTAACCTTGACCCTCACCCTCGTGTCGCGGTCAGGGTCAGGGTCACATCGTATGGTACCATTATAAACTAGCGTTGGATGTCGTGACGAAAATTTAGATATCCCGGAATATGGAACTTGCGATATATAGTATCGGACGTGTTTGAATTGTTGCACTCCACCCCCTGGCCTCCCGTGTCATCTACGCCGACACCGAACGAAAGCTTCCATGTATGTACGTACACGCCAGGTATCAAATATCGAAATCGTCGTGATATTTTTGTTTTTACTATCACTACAGTAATGCTAGTGCTACTGCTAGTGCTACTATTAGCACTGTACAATATGCCTCTCAGCAAGGACGGGTGCGAGGGACTCCACTGGCCCCCGAATGCACGCAGCGAAGCTAGCCGAGGATTTCAACCTCACCGACAACAACGCACTGCTGTACCATAATTCATACCACCAGGTACCATGTACCACTTTCGCCGGCAATATAATAACCGTTATTAATAGGAGTATTTCATACCTGGTACATATCAACTGGGTACTAATAATACATCCCCGGCCAGTGTGGCACCAGTAGACAATAGTACATGCTACCTCTACTACTGCTACTACTACTAATACTACTCCTACTATTACTGGTACCACTGCTACTGCTACTATTACTACTACTACTACTACTACTACTACTACTACTACTACTACTACTACTACTACTACTACTACTACTACTACTATTACTACTTACTATTAATACTACCACTCCTGCCACTACTCCTCCTCCTGCCACTACTCCTCCTACTACTACTACTGCTGCTACTCCTACTACTGCTGGTACTACTACTACTACTACTACTACTACTACTAGTACTACTACTGCTGCTGCTGCTACTACTACTACTACTACTAGTACTACTACTGCTACTACTACTACTTACTACTACCACTCCTACTAGTAGTAGGGATACATTCCCGGCCAGTGCGGCACAGTAGACATTAGTACATGCTACCTCTACCTCTACCTCTACCACTACTGTTACTGTTAGTACTAGGGAACATACCAGTTACGTGCCAACAGTAATCGGAGCCAAACACGGTCAACCCTTTTACTAAAACTGCAGTCCCGTTAGGGGGAACAAAGCAGTCAAAATCTAAGCAGTCTGTCCCCAAGACAGGGGCCTAACAGGGCCAAACAAGACAGGGGGGTTACAGGGAGGGAGGTCTATAGGGGGGGATATGCGATTTTGGGGTCCATCATTAGTTCCGATTAATGGCAACACCTTCGGGGTTTCACAGTGGAAAACTTACCGAAACAAATCGCCGACTAATACGGGGGGGGGGGGGGGGGGGGGGGGGGGATAGTACTCAGAGCCCACGATCGACCAAAATGTCGCATTATCCCCCTATTTTTATAAACCATACTATTAATAGTTAATAGGTTCTGATTACTACTAACATTAACACGACATGTTCTCCCTGAATAAGGCAGCGCCCCCACCGGGCAGCCCGGGCCGCCGGAGTATTTCATAGGGTGTGCGTGTACGAAGCGCAGTCATACTAACACAAAAACCTACCAGGTATATAGTTACCTATTTTTACAAACAACATTTGGTCCTATTTACTACGGTCCCCCGTAATAGGGGTCAGTTAGCAAAGAAACACGCTCATCAGGATGAAGGATAGTTGTACTGGTGCACGCTCTGTGACCAGAACTCGAGCAGTAGATACCACCGCAAAGCGCGTGGAGTTCCCACAGGGAAGGCGATCGTTTTTTTTTTTTTCGCGCGCGTTTTCTTCTCGACAGCGGTAAAGGGTGCTACCGTTAACAATATCGTCGAAACGTTATATTTTTTCGGAAGGTTCTCTTATCTCGATCATGTATATATCCGAAAACGCCTCCTTTGTTCGGTATTTGTTCGGTATCGGCACCCTTCCCTTAGTTCTGGAAATATTGAGCGCTGAAAAAACGATCGCACCTACCTCCCCCTGTGCCAAGTCAGCGCTCTTACTCCTTAAGATAAAAGCAGCTTCATAGCATCGCACTCGTTACTACATATCACAGTCAAAAAGGGACTGATCGACTGCCGGCCAGTCAACAAAGGGAGAGTAATTCACCTTATATTTGACAAAAAAAAAGAATGATTGCTGGCTGTGGCTGCTGCTGTCGGCCGACCCTCGATTTTTGCTGTGGCCGACCCACGACTTTGGTCGGCGTGGAGACCACTCAAAGGTGCTTCGCGTGGAGTGCCACTGGCGGCTAGTTATTTACCCTCAGGTGCTTTGCACGGGTCCTGCCGGCGGCTATTATTATACACAGGGTCAACTTTGGAGGGCCCCGCTTGATTGTTTTAGCCGTCCGCTGGAGGATAGAAGAACAAAAGAAATAAATAGGTATTTCGGGGGACCATAGCAAATAGGACCAAATATTGTTAGTAAAAACAGGGAAATATATAGGTTTTAGTGTGTACCGCAGGTCCTATTTACTACGGACCCCCGTAATAGTCCCTTTGTATACGAGGGACCTCAAACTTCTGTCCACTGCACCCTTTTTGCCCACGACTGACGACTGATGACTGACTACCAGTATGAAGGGGCCGGCACGAAGCGTGATGAGGGACCTTCGTACCTACAGTATGTCAGGAGGCCTCCAATCTGGAATACTGACACTATTAATAGGCTTCCTAAAAAGAGGCTAATACGGGGGTCCATAGTTAATAGGACCTATGGTATACATAAAAACCTATATATTTACCCATTTTTACTAACAAAATTTGGTCCCGTTAACTATGGACCCCCGCGGTACCAACTGTGGACAAACGAACAGCCAAACCATGCACCAGCGCTACCGGTCCTCTCATGATAAGGTATGCCTCAATCCTCTCATGATAAGGCATGCCTCAAGAATGAGCTCCAACAAGAAACTCAGCCTCCCCCCCCCCCCGCCCCCAAAAAAAGCGGCCAGTTAAACACCTCGTGAGCGGATTGTATCTAAAGTTAGTGTGAAAGTGAGGAACAAACCTTTTCTTACATACGAAATCTAGCGTGAGCCAGTTTCTCGGTTTCTCACCAGAGGGCCGGCCGGAAATATAGTCGCAGCTCGATGTTGGCATCAGACACCAAACAGTCCCTATATTCCCGGCCACGAGGCGGCAAGTACCACCAGGCATTCTTTTCAATATTTCTTGTGATCGACCGGTCATTTTTGATTGTTCTCGCATTACCATGTAGTCGTAGCCACAACCTAGCAAGTACTTCGTGGGAACATATTCTAGCAATGATAACTAAACACGGTAAGTACACATAGGGGGATTACTACCACTCTGTACCGCAACATAAGCAATGTCTGAATATAAATACTCCATCCAAATGGTTATTGCAGTTTGGGACACGATGGTAATGCATTGCTATGGCCTCTCAGAATAGCTCGGGGTCACAAGACAGCCTCCACTACAGTGACTCCGGAGTGGACGGATACCTTGAGGGGAAAAAGCGGTGTGCATAGCCTGTCCTGAGGTTTGTGTCCGCAGCGAATGGTGTGCTGTAGCACCTCGGCGGTTCTCACGTTAACACATTGCCTGGGAGTCTACAGCAGCAGCCTGTGGGTCACGACGACAGACCCTACTAACCCCACTGCCCTGGAGTGGAAGGCTACCCAAGGAAACAAAAGAACGAAAAGAAGAAGTACGTGGTTTCGCACCGATATATTTATCTCGCTGCCGTATTCTACATTGGAGTGGCCCGTGGTCACAACATGCACAACATGCACAACATGCACAAGATGCAGGCTGGGATAGGTCTGGAGTGGAAGAGTACATCACAGGAAGTGAAACGATAGAGGCGGTGTACCAGGTACGTCGTGGCACCTTTTTCTAATTCTCACGTGGACCCATCGCCGTAATCCGCGAGAGGATCAAAAACAAAAAAAAAAATTATAAAATTTGTCACCACTACACTACACTACACTACACTACACTACACCTAGCTCCAACAAAAATCTCTGGGGTGGAAGAATACTGCTGTACAGCACGCGACAGCACTCAAGAATATCTTATCTCGGCCGAGGTTCGCGGTTTATGATGGCGTCAACATTGAGCACAGGCTCTAATAGGCTATTACAGAGGGTTTAGACTGACGTCCTCGCTGAGCACAAATGCTTAGCTGTAAATTTTCATATGAACACAAACAAACCAGCATGAAATTCGTAACCACCAAATTCTTAGCACGGGCGTCGCCTACTATTAACACCTGACAGTGTCGTAGTGTGCTACAGTGCCTCAGGGAATAACGAAAAAGGCTAAACGGCCGGTCGCACCTTGACGAGCGCCCGGCTCTGTCGGACCATGTTGCCGTCAAACAAGTGCCTTGTGTCCGGCGCCTTCTCGAACAGCTTCTCGTAGAACGCATCGTAAAAAACGCTGATGCGCGACTGCCGCGTGGCCGACCTCGAGTCCAGCACTCCCGCATCGCGCTGGATATTCATGACAATTCACCAAGCAGCGCGTGAGGGACACAAGAGTAAATAAACAGAAATTAATACAATAGTCGTACGAGTCCTGCGCCCTAGAATCGCGCTGGACATGGATAGCAATTCGCACGCACAGCCACCAAGCAGCACGGACACCGTATCAATTGCAGGACACCGACCAACAAAGCAGGAACACCGCACAGCAGCAGTAGTAGTAGTAGTAGTAGTAGTATACCGTACGTAGCGACTTCGCCAGCGTACAGACACTGTCAGACTTCGTGTAACACTGCCGTAAAAGCCACACCCCCTTTGATCTCAGCACAAGTAGCATCACACAGCAGTAGCATCACACAGAGACATTCCAAACATGAGATTTAAGGCAAAACCTGATTCGATCTCCCAGCTGGGGTGCCCGAAACAAAAAGCTGGTACAAATTTTCCAGATTTGTATATACGACTATAGGCTCACGAGTAAAAGAAGCAACCTTTAAAGAACGCAACACTCACTTTTTGGGGGACGCTGAGTGAAAAAAAATACAAGGCACTTTTAGAACTGCAGTCCCGTTTTGAGGGCAAAGCAGTCAAATTAGAAATACTTCGTCCCCTAAACGGGACTGCGGTGCTAGCAAAAGGGACAAAAGATCCTGCTCAGCGGCGGGCGATACACTCAAACCCTATCCTAAATTGTAACCCGGTGGTAAAAGTTGGTAAAAGACACTTCGGGCGTGCGATCGATTTTTCCTTCTTCATCTCAGCAAAAAAAGCTGCGTGTGTGTGATGATAGCCTGATTGCTCGAAGTTGCTCAAGGACGTTGTCGCCACTGCAGTGAGGACTGCAGTCCCGTGAAGGGGACAAACCAGTCAAATTCCAAGTAGTTTATCCCAAACACGGGACTGACTGCAGTCCTAAACGTGTCTCTTGTCGGCGGCCCCGATGATGTATTTATAGGATGATGAATAATATGAGCTGAGTTTTTCATCTGGGAAGGGGTGCTTTCAACAGCAACTAACTTCACATCCTCTGTACAAAGGAGGCTGGGCTTCATTGTCCGTAGGCGTCCTGTAGCGCAGCATGTATGTGTTGCTGTTGATTTCACATTCATCGCAATCAAACGAAATTCTATCACGATCGCGATTGAGCGAAAAGCAAACCCAGCACGTACAAACGTCACGACAGCACGTACGGACGAAACGGCCGTACTTTGCAACAAGAACAACAAGAACAACAAGAACAACAAAAACAACAACAACAACAAGAACAACAAAAACAACAACAACAACAACAACAACCACGGCGGTAGCAGCAGCAGCAGCCGCAGAGGTAAATTTAACAAATAACCACAATAGTCTTTCGTGACTACTGCTGCCGTGGTAGAGCTGTTGTCGGGTACGATACAGCACGCTCTACAATATAAGCAGTCACCCCTTTCTTTGACGTTTGATTTACTGAACAACAACAAGGAAAAAACCTTTAAAACAAACACGAAGACGACTATTAGACGATCAACAGCGAAAGCATGGATGGACCGGCCGCAGGAAGCGGTCGTAACACAATATCACAACACGCTCTGGTGGTGGGGTGGGGTGGGGTGGGGACTAGACGGCGGCAGGTCTGCAACGGAAGGACATCAACGACATCAACGAAGCGGGCACAGCTTGACGACGCCTGAATCTTGTTTCACGGTGTAGAAAGTTGATACAGCCGTAGTAGGAATGCTGCACTGCTTGCTCCTCTTGTCTACTACTGTACCTGAATAATGCACGAGTGATGATAATTTCCGAGCCGATTTTCACACGATACACACGACGACAAAAAATGACTTTGGAAAAGTTTTTTATATTAATAGTGCGTGGTCCAGGTTTTGCCATAGACGCACCGCTCGGCGTTTGCACTCTCTCCCCTCTGTCAAGAAAACCAGCTTGGAATGCTACTTCGTCCGGGTGGGTGGGGGGGGAGGGGGTGTGTGATATAGCCATGCGGTAGGTCGATGCCTGGATCCCAAGAAGGCAAAGAAAAGCCTTCGTACAGTAAAACGCGCAAGATACAGTACGCGACATGTTGTTCAGAAAATGTGTTGAATATGGTAATTTCAGGCTTGAGATATTTCAAGAAATTTTATTTTGCAGCTAAGCTTTTGTGCTCAGCAACGAACGGCACCCCAAAACCAATAAAAATGGCATAAAATGGGCTGGGCTCAACGTTGGCGTCACAATAAGCCTCAGCCAAAATAACATATTATTTACCGGTATTAACTACTGTAACTATCTGGAGTCGCGTATTATACATAGCGAGACGACACCCATTGCGTTTCCGAGCCGAGCTTCTCCAAAACAAGGGGGGACACACCCAACCAAAACAGAAAATGTTGGCTCCGGAATATACCTAATCTCGGAATACGCGAAACGTAACACCCTGATTGAAATACTTTTCCGATATGATGATTTCATTTTTTTTTTAAACTACTGAATTAATAGGGTTGGGGGACACACACAACGAAAACAAACGATAGCTCTGGAATGACCTCGTCGAGGTATCTCTCCATGGACGTATCGATCGCTCTGCATTGGTTCTCGCTCTCCACTCTTCTCCCGTTGCCGACAAACTGGAACCTCTTCCGACGGGGCGTGTTGTTTCGCGCCCAGCATACCAGATTGTCTTACACAGCAGTAAGTATTATCCTGGGCTGGGAAATCGATCGATATTTTACCCCCGTAGCTCAGCAGGTAACACCTTCACGTTTGCCGTCGTCGACCACACGGGTTCGAATCTCACTCCGAACGATTCTTTCAGTAGAAACGCTCGCGTTCGTGACAAAAAAAAATCTCCCTGGTTCCCCAGGTGTTGAAACGAAGTGGGTAGGTCAGCGTACGACCGTACCATGGTATACGGTACCGACGCCCCAAAGACACCGGTCGTTCAGAGGGGGGGGGGTATTGTAGGAAATAAAATACCCTGGCTGGGCAATTTATCGATTTTTAGACCTATAGTTCAGTAGCTAACGCCTTCACACAGGTATACTCGTAGACCTATAGTTCAGTAGCTAACGCCTTCACACAGGTATACTCGTACACCACTAAATTAGTATACCATGTCATGATATAGGGTTAAGAGCGAAGGGGAGGGGACGGGTGGGTTTCCATTCGTTCTGAAGACGCACACCACGTGGGTAGGTAGGTACCTGGTAGGTAGGTAGGCAAGCGCGCCGCCGGTGGGTACAAAATTAGGTGCTGTGCGATCGTGCCTACAATACATCTACTACCTGGTGAATACCAGCACGAGTACTAATAGTACATTCTAAGCCGTCATGGCCCCCAAGGGTGCCTACCATGTACGAGTACCATTGATTGCTTGGGTCTACATTGAAAGGCGACAAACAAAGAAGCAAAACACATGCATGCATCCAGGCATCCATCCACCTGCCGCGGTGAGGGTTTTCTGGCAGCTGCGTGCTGTGCTAGCAGCACGAAATATAAATCAGGACAAACCGCCGTGTGTAACACGAAAGATCAGATGACCCTCTCAGACGAACTTCCAGGCAAAAAATGTTGACAACGAGGGGAGGGAAACCGTAGCGCACCGCATCTGTCTGTCTGTGTGTCTTGTGGAAACATTTCTACGAGTTCTTCCCAAAGCTACCATTTTCGATGTGTGCCCCCCGTATTTTCGAGGCAATCGGCTCAGAAGTTCGTCCTCACAACCTTTAGGACTGCAATCCCGTTTGGGGGATAAACCACTCTAATTCTAAGTAATTTGTCCGCCAAACGGGACTGCAGTACGTACTAAAAGGGACAAGTGTTACGTCATACTGCTGCAGCTGCTGCTCTACAATACCTACTGTACTGTAACTACAGTATTATAGTAAGGTATCATACATATGCATACAGCAAACGCTCGCTGTTAAGAAAAATATCGGTAAGAAATTGAGGCTCCGCCTTTTAAGGAAGTGTCATGGTATCCCCTCTCCCTCGGTGAGGCAATACCAGAACAGAGCCAAAGGCATCACCTACCTGCTAGCAGTAGTCGGTCCCTAGGTCCAGACTAGGCCCTACACGTAAGGAAGTCGGCGTTAAAAATGTAGCTCAACTGGCCGACAAGAAGGTATGAAATTACAGCCTAAGAAACAGCAGCGATCGACGCCCACACGAGATAAGAAACGAAGTTCTATTCAGAAACGCCGAATAAAATAAGAAACGTGGACTGCAGCACTTTGTACAACAATCAACACCCAACACACCCTGGCCTCCTCTCGCAGTGTGGAGGTTTTCCTGCTTTCCTTCGTTTTTGTCATTTTCTATTTTCAGGAAAATCAACCGGATAGTGTCCAATCCCCTGCCGCCAAAATCCCCGCAGAAATAAGAATGTCCCATTTAAGAGATGAAGCGGTTGAATACAGCCCATACAAACAAGAAACGCCTGTTTAAGAAATACAGCTAGAGTGTGCCTACAAACAAGGCATTGAGCCTCAACGCCTCAACGCCAAACTGGCGTTTTTTTTTTTTACAAGGGGGCTTAAGTAACCTGTATTATTGATATTATATTGCTGCTGCTGTATACCAGACTGTGCGCACAACTGGTCTTACTGTACGGAATAACCTAACGGAGGACACAGGGCGGCCGAATCAATGATTAATGGCGGAGATGAAACACGTAACAATGAGTGGGTTAAAATACTGGTACTGCTGTATACCAGGTAATTATAAATAGCTACTGCTTTGTGGTATGTGCTATTGGTACAAATGCGAAAGACAACACTATTATTGATTTTAACATTTATAGTTCGCATTTTTTTTTTTCATCACATTTACTTTCCACCCCAAGTCGTAGGAGGTTTTACCCTGGGCGATCTTCTGGGCAAGCCGTGGTCACAGGTGTCGTCCCTTCTCCCCCCCGGTACGTGCCTTTATTTTTTGTCGCGCACAGGGTTCAGCATTCCCACTGCTCGTCGATTTTCATCGAACGTAGCTAACTTACGCTCTCGCGCTTTCCCTTGTCATTTTTTTTATGCCAGAAAAAGTCCCTGTACGAGCATATATATGCACTCGGTGAGGCTTGAACCCACGAAATTGATCTTGACAGGCACGGGGACCACCTACCAAGCCACCGGGGATCGCATACGCGAGGTAATAGTTCCAAATAAAAAAAACGGAGATTTGTTTCTCAACCATGTGTGATACCAGGTATTGACGATTGTTCGATTGGTCCATTGTTGCCCCGGTGTTGCCCCGGTTTAAAAGGGAACAAAATATGATGACAAAAATACAAGATAGACCCTTCGTATCGTCGTGTAATAAGAACCCAACAACCCAACGTCGAGCGACCCTACCGACTGCTGCATACCTACCTGCCGGCCTGGGATTAATAGATAGATATGTGTGCTTCGTTCATACCCGTGTGGTACAATACTCTATCTACTCTATCTACTGGTACTATTACTATTATTATTATTATTGTTGTAAGTAGTAGGGGGGAAGTATTATACCTGGTACTAGGTATGGAGATGTACGGTCAATAGATAGGTGCACTACATACATACGTACCTGGTATGTATATATCACGTATAAATATTATACGCAACATTGGTGTATTCACTCACCGCCACCACCACTGCCCGCAGCAGCAGCAGCAGCAGCAGCAGCAGCGCCCCAAACTACGGCGAAATACTCTTCATCGTGTATACGCAAGATGAGGACCATCGTTAGTCCATGAAATCCCAACCAAAGAACCAACAAACGCAGCAAGTATAGGTCTGTGCTTTATTGATTAGAAGAGCGAAGGCCACGGCGCTGTGCGTGGAACAAGAACAAGAACAACAACAACAGCAAACAACAGACTGCGTGGTGAATCGTCCATATAAATATCTATATATGGAGGAAGTGGAAATAACGTTGGCGAAAGTGTCGCTGAGAGAGCAAAAGGATGCGCCTGCCTTGCCTCGTGCCCCGAATCCACACCGCCATCGCCGCTTCTCACTCCTTCTCCCACAGCCCACCACACGCGAGACATAACAATACGGAATAATTATCACACAGCAGCAGTCTCAGTATATCAGGTTCATCGTTTGGCGTATTGACATCAGGAGGAGGAAGTGAATTTTCGCCTTCGTTTTCTGCCTGTCCTGTTTGTTTCCTGCTGTGTATGGTAGAGTACTGCATCTATTATAAATAATAATATTATACTGGTACACGGTAGACGATTACGTTGACATTCAAGTGCTTCTGACATACCAGGTATTCATTTCGTGTACTGCTGTAGGTAAAGTGTCTCTATTCATATAGTGCCCGTATTGATTCGACAATCGCGTCCATTCCAGTAACCGTACATATATATGTATCTTTCGCCTGTTATCTGGAAGACTTCTGACATCTCCTGAAAGATTATCTAGTGCAATATCTTCTCGTATACCTGTACATCACATACTATGTGTAGACTACTATCTTTTTCGGTTTGGTTTCTTCGTTGCTTCTCTTTCTTTATGGTGTATTTTGGTTGCTGGCGTATGTATGTATGATATGTTGTGTCGGCCGCACCTAGTGCGAAGGCATGGTATTGCGTAGGCTATTAATGCATTATTTACGGTGTAATCGTTATCTCTGTGTCGTAGTCTGTGACCACAGAGCTCGTATCTTTCTAGGGTGAAGAATCAGCACGGACACTGGGCTTGCTGGATGTCGACGAGTAGAAGAACAGACGAACATTATTACACATACAGAAAGACAGGTAGACCGTTACTCGTAGACGGTACGTATTACCGGGTATATACGTGCTACTTTGTAATAATTGTACTCGTACGTGTAAAATAATACTGGTAAACACGAGCTGCGAATTGCTTGTTGTTTCAGATACGTACGGTATACGGTATTATACCAGACAGAGATGCGTACCGACATGATACAGCAGCAGTACCCATGCAGAGTACGTACTGCATTCGTGCTGTCGTATTGCTCACTGCTGTACACCTACACCTGCATCACGGCTGACGGTGTCGGAATCTCTGCTATCCTTGCTATCATCGCAGGCATAGCAGACTATTATTAATAATAATGTGATACGACGTCCAGCGTCCTCATGCCCACAAGAAAGAGCCCGACAACAATTTCGCTCTGACTCAGATATTCAGGGGAACTAAGAAATTGGGAGAGATCATACCTTCGAGTTAGTGTGAAACACACTTCTCAAATAAGAAATCTAACCAGTGTCCCCGTTTCTTATATTACTATTATTACTATTACTACATGTATGTTTTCTTCGATTTCGGGATTAACATTATATCGCGGCAAATTGGCGAAGCGGAGGGTTTGCGTGAGGTCAAAGAAGGCACGCCAAATCGGCGATGGCTCGGTCGAAAGAATACTACTCTATGTACTACAACCGGTACAGCCAGCCGACACGTTTATTGAGAGCAGGAAATACTGGGAAAATACCGGTGTAAAGGCCTGGCACCGACCGGCATTCATTATATAGGAACCAATACTACTCAGTAGTAGCTACTGCTATATAGTACCAGCATACTACGATTAGTCTATACAAGCAGTATATATACCACGAATGTATACATCGGGCACCCACCCGCTCTTCAAAAATGATTCGTCTGTAAGAAATTGAGCCTCGTTTTCGTCATTATAATTAAGAAATCCGACCGATGAAACCGAGCAGCAGCGGGTGCCGTATAAAATTACCGATGGTTGCCAAAATTAGGCTGGTAAAACGTATCAGGTAATTGTTATGCTTGTTTCATCATAAGAAATTGGATCTCGATGACATTTTTTCTATTAATACATGAAAATATAATACAAGGCCCCTTCTGTATTATGAACTCATTACGAAATATTCTCCGTCGAAATTCTACTGCTGTTAATGAGGAATACAACAACAAAATTTAGTAGTGACGCCTCCTCAACAATAGAGGGGGAACGGGCATACCACCCAGTCAAGCACATAATAGACAGCCAACTCTCGGATACTACTTGATGAAAACCTATACAACGGGACACCTATTGACAATAATAACAAACAGCAGAGCTGGTCGGTCCAGGCTGGAATTCATATTTGAGAAGGGTTGGGTTCTACTCTAACTTCAGTACAACGACTCCCGAAACTTTCTTTCAAGTATCAGCCTCCACCTTTTTTGCTCATTTCCTTGCTTGATAATATTGATAGTACTGGTATAGATACAGATAGATATATTTGTTACACATATATTTGTGTATTGTACTATTAATACTATAATATATATATTGCATTGTTAATAATAATGCTCCACACGTGCCAGTATCCAATTCCATTGAAACACCATACATACCTGGTACATACGTACACTTTCAGAAAAGGAAATACGAAAGAAAGCGAGAAATGCAGGTACGAGGTAGCTACTCTGTAAGAGCAGATTATGACCAAGAGTAAGACATTATTATTATTCTATAAAATAACCACTCAAAGTAGGCTGCTTAGTTATTCCGATTTTGGCGGTCCCCGGCATGTACAGGCACCAGCAGTTGTACCGGACACCGACGTGGTGCGGTAGTCTACTATTTTTAATGTTAATAATAATATCACTAAGACATAAATTAGTGATCTGCCAGGAATGATGGTGTTCTCAAAGCAGGTCATGACACTGCCGACCGAGCGAGGCATCGCCTCTCGCTGCTGCTGCTGCTGCTGCTGCTGCTGTGTAGTAGTAGTTGTTGTGCGTTGATATCTTTGCTGCTGCTTATGGGTGCATAAGATAGCAGGGGAGCTAGGTGATGAATGATCGCAGGGGTCTTTTTGTTTTCATATTTTGTGTGAATTTCAATATTCCCACATGTTCCATGTGATATGAGAAACAAATAATAAAGCAAGTGCAGCAGCATACGTAGAAGCAGCAGCGACAAGAGAAGTATCGACCGTTCTTTTCGTCACCAACCACCGTATATATTCCATTCATCACTGCCGCCATCGCCATCATAATCATCAGCGAAACCAACCTTGTTTACTCGTTGTTGGCTTGTAGGGGTACAGCGTAGTACTCCAAAGGTCCTGAGGGTAATTCGTACCTGGTACGATCTACAAGTAAGTGTCTGTATTAAAATAATCTCCGCGCCTATCTCTGGGGCGAAAACGTGTGCTGCTATTTTATGCTCGCGTGTACCAGGTATATAAGATGAGCAGGCCCCGCCCCGTCTCGCACGGGGCGGGGATGGGGCAATCTTTCAACTACATACAGTAGTAACTGACTTGGCGGGCTCAATTGCTTGCTTGCTTGCAGATATTCGACATACGATACTGCACCGGTGCACCGGGCACTTTGGATCAGTTTGGACAACACGACCATCTGTTTGACGCGAAAAATATTTATGCCGATGGATGAGATTTTCTTTCCCCCCCGACACGATGGGCAGCATGACCCTCCTGTACGTAGCTCGTATCATTCCCAATATGATCATAGGCGCGCCTTTCGACACAGCACATTGATTCAATCGAGGTCGAGGGTCGAGGCATCACCTATCTGTCATGACCCATGGGCAGCCGAAACGAGGCCTGCTGCTGATTGCTGTTGTTGCGTATGCACGCATGCAGGTGGAGGTCTGGGCACGGGGTACAGCAGCACCGGCTGAACGGCGTTCAAAACTTATTAAATTATTTCGTTCAAAATGTTCGTGAAAACACACAGCTAGGCTGTGGTACGCATTAAAATCGGTATGATAGGTAGGCAACCAGCATCCAGGCCATCGCCCAAATATATTAAGGAAAACGCAAGAAGACACGCCCATCACAGCATTGGCAGTCGCGCGCCACTTCGTGACTAGGGACTGAGACTGGCCGAGGACGGCAAGAGACTACCACTCTTTCCACCTGGCTCTCCTTCTTCCCGACCGCCGATCTGGAGTTGCGAATCGTCGGCTAGCAGTCGCCCATCTTCGATGTGTGCCCGAGCGGATACACGGAAATATAAATATACCAAAAAACAAGTGTATAAAACTGAGCCGTATCTGAACAACTCTGCTTGCAAAAACAAAAAAAACACACACACACACCTCGTCGGCGATAAAGTTCCAGTGGTCGTGCACCAGCTTGACCTTCTCCTCCGTGAGCACGACGTGCCGGTCGATGTTCTTCGGCAGGTAGGCGTGGTAGCGATCCTTCACCGCCACCTCAACCCCGCTCTCCGTCCGGGTGGACTGAGGCGCGCTCGAACCAGCTCCCATAATTTACCGCAAACACCAAAGGATGCAAAAATCGATACAAAATCCGAGTCCGAGCGAAAATCTGACAAGAGCTGTGATCAATGCGATGACGAACAGGTCTTCGGTCCGAGAGAGGCCAGCCTCCCCCCCGCAACGGAGGACCGGGAGAGGAGGAGGAGGTCGCGTGCCCTGCCCACCAGCGCCACGCCTGCTCCGAGTTCTATCAAGATGTTGCCGCTGCGGCGGCCGGTGATGATCCGCTGCTGCTGCTGCTGCTGATTTGAAAGCTGGCGCCTGGGGGACGCACCTGAGAGAGGCGGCGGTCCTCAAAGAATTCTCCACTTTGTCTGGTACACTTTTTTTTAGTACTCTCGTACGACTTTGTATTTCTGGGAGACAGCAATCGACGCCATCGAACTGCAAACGGGAACGGAATTAGTATCTTTGAAGGGAGATGTTACGTATGTACTGAATTATTATTTTCGGGTCTTCTCCAGATCAAAGAAAACCAGAATACTGCTGCTGCTGCTGCTGTACGTACCAGCGCATATTCGAAGTGTCGTGGTCTACGTACCACTGCTGTAGATCAGTCGAGGTTATACGTATACAGAATCTAGATGCTGCGTTTCATCTCGGATTCGTATAGCTGTATCCCGTCTCCTCCCGTACAACTACCTCCTGGTATTTATTATAGCACTGCTGCTGCCCTCATGAGAGTGTACACGTACGATGCTGCTGCTCTGCGACTGCAGCTGCATGCATGCCTATGCACGTACGAACAGCAGTGGTACGTCTTCTGCGGAATATATGTACAGAAAGAAGCTCACTCCAGAGTGTACGACAAGTAAAGGGAACGGCGGTATCTATCGTACTCCTCATACATGTCATGAAAAATGTGATCTGATATTTATTGTACCAGCTACAACAAACATGTACAGAGTACTCTATTATTTATTGATAGATACATACAGAGTACACATCTACAACAACAGCAGATCGCTGGTGTATCAACCACACACAGGCGAATTGGTGGGTGCAAAACCCATGAGCCCACAGGGTGCACCTGTGGGTTTGATGATGTCTCACCGTGGGGAAGAAGTATGCCATACGATACGAAGAATGTCACAGGTCACCAGGTACAACTGCTGAAGGGCTGTAGCCCTTAGTAGTACCGATGAAATGAAAGAAAGTGCAGGTATTAATAGGTACATAATAGGTACAATATCGTACCTTACACGGGTTTACTGGAATACGTATTACTGCTGTACAATACTATTAATAGCATTGATATCAATAGTCAATAGTACCAGGTATCAAGAACGCAAAATAGAGTGGATGGGCGCGAAAGCTTACCTATTGGACCAGGCTACATTATTTCTTTATTTTAACAAAAACGACGGTTGACATGTTGACATATACCTGGTACCAGAAGACGGGGAAAAGGCGAACACCGCTTGCTGTGCCGCTGCTTGCTGTTTCCCTGATGGGTACAGCAGCACCTCTGCGTGAAATATGCCTTCTTCTAGGCAGTATGTACGACGCCGTAGCACGACTGTGCTGAGGCGAGTAAAATGCTACTGGTAATGTTCGAAGAACGTACCACTTTGTAGGAGAATCTATAAACATCAGGGCGGGGGCAACTACAGAGAGTTATTATACTGCTGTACCTTTTTTCGTTCGCTCGAGTCCGCCACACTCCACAGAACATCGCGCCACAACGAAAACCGTTGAACGCGCGACGTTCCATCACAACATTAATGCTCGTACTGTCTTCCGGACGGGATTTCTTACTATGTCTACTTCCTATCTATATAGACGTTGATTGAGTTGCCGCACACGGTTCATCATCAGGTGGTATCCGGCACGTATACTCTTGTACATAGGTGCGGGTGCGTTGTACCTATTCATCCAACCGTTAACAACTCTGTCGTCCACTAATTATTGTACGATATAATACCGTACAATATCAGCCTGTGGTCGAGCAAGGTCCAAATATAAACGAAAGCGACGCCTGCCGACGACGTGCATATAGCACATACTGCTTTGAGGTCAACAACTAAGTATTCAATGTGCGAGGGGAGGGCATCAACCTCTGTGTTATCTCTTGCAAATACAAGTCCATTCCTTACGTATCGCACAGTATGCTCGTACATACACGCATTTCCCTTGCACAAATCATGAGAGCGGGTAAAAGAGAGACTTCTCGGATAACCAAACGGGCGACCACGCTGCTCTCTCACATCATGCGACATCGAAACAATAACAAAGAACCCTCACCATCCTCCTCACGATCACTCGCGACATCGTATTTGCCCCCTCTCGCCCTGCTGCCCTTACCGTCATCAAGCATTCTCTCTGCCCCAGATTCGATCAGTCGCATAGACACGACCGGTGCATCATTCGTTGCTCGTCGTTGGTGTAATACCCCCCCCTAAAAAAAAAAAAAAAAGGCAACGGCCTGTTAACCCCGACTGATGTCCCGGGGGTTGCTTACTTCGAGAGGTGAGTATTGATATCATCCTTGCAGTGGGTTGTGTTAGTTGGCGACACTTACTGCTGTAATATTATCATCGCCGCGTAAAAGAGAAAGCGAAAGGACGAACAGACGTGGATAGATCTGATGATGCATGACATGGGAACACTACAAAACCCACCACACATGCAATGCGCTCCTGGCTGGCGTCTACTGTCTATTTGCTCCAAACGAGCTGTCCTCGTACCCACTTGGGACGTAGTTGGTGCTCGTTTTTGTGACGAGCACAATTCGTGCACGCAGTTTTTCTTTCTATCTGCCTTGCTCACGCTGGTGTACCATTTCTTACAGTACGCGCGTACGCGCCGATAGGTGACCTATGATGGGGTGTAGAAACGCGCAGAGTGGCATGCGTTTCGGCTCAGAGGGGAGACAAACGCACAGTAGTACCTGGTAGGCTTCAAGTCAGCCACTTCTTCGGAAAAGTGTCCCTGCTCTTCGCGGCCAGGGTAGATTATGATGGCATGTCATCATCACGCACGCATGCATGTTGTATTGGGCGTCGTCGGCCTATACGATGCCACAACGCGTGGTTGCGACGTATATACTTCATTTATTTGGCAGCTCACAAGGAAGCGATAAACAAACGCGGCACTGCACTGCACTGCACTGACGCAGCCGAGGCAAGCAACGTCATGCTCGGTCACGCCCCTCGTTTTTCGTCTCCGGCGCTTATGAAGACCGCTGCGCAATATCGCACTATTTTTCTATCTTTCCAGCGAGCGTGACGAGGGATGGTCCTACTATCATATCGAAAGACTACAGTGATTAAAAATACATCAAACGGTCGAGTGTCACGTGGTGGCCACGAACCAGCAGATTCGCAAAGCCCGATGGGCCCGCAGATGGTAACCGGTATTTTTATAAGATGAAGCTCGGCGCCATGAGAGGAGACTCTCTGCTTGCATGGATAGCAAGCTAAAAGGTGCAGCCTTCAGCATTCAACATCTTCCATGCGGCCACAATAAATAGCGACGACAGTAGTAGAACGCGAACGAAAACGCGCGGCGGGTATACGTTTGTATTCATGAATGCGTAAATATCTAGGATGGGACCGGATGTCACGCGGCCGACAGACCAAAGGCTGTCGTCAACTTCCAAACCAAAACCGAGCACGCAGGTACACGTTGTGCTTTTCTTCAGGCGGTCGCTTTGGTTCTTCCTCGCCCGGAATTGCAGGGGCGTGGGTTACCTCTAAACAAAATGATATAAGCACCCCTAACAGAGGAAGACATTCTGTGCCCGCAGATTTTCTGAAATATCACAAAGAAAATACACCGGACGTTATGGTCGACACAAGTTTCTGTTTTCTGTCGAATGTGTCTTGGCGAAGCAACCGTCTACAAGGTTGAGAGCGGTATGGCTCCGCACGCACCCTCCTGCGGTCAACAATAAATAGGGGTCTCCGAACGCACAGCCCTGGAAAGATTATGTCAGTCATGGAAAAAATATAAAAAAAAAACGAGAGATTCAAGCAGTAAGACCGACTAGTCTGGGTAGAAGATGAAGACTACCATCGACGCCCCACATAAACGTCTCCATGGAGGGTGGGGACAGCGGCCGCCAGTGACGGGCAAGCTGTCCGTCCGTCAAACCTGCCCAATGCAGACCCGGCCAACCACGTTCACGCATACAATGTTAAGCGTCTGTCGCACGATCACGTCCTCCATCTTCTCTCTGGCTAACCCTACCCCCCCCCCTCCCATCTCCAATTTTCTACATTAGGAACCACCCCTGTGGTATTAACCACAACGATAGCCCTTTGGGGTCAACGGCTAGTCGACAAGGTACGCAAAGACTAAACACGGACACCCCCCCTCCCCCCCTCCCCCCCCCCCTCCCCCGGCTATCCTTCGTCTTCTTCTTCGTCCATTCCGTTGGCTCCCCCTTCTTCCGCTTTTGCGGTATCGTCGTCCCCCTCCGCGCCCCGAAGGTACAGGACGTTGTTGCACCGGATAAGCACGTCGCCCAAATTTCCCGCGAATTTGCCGTCAACGTACTCTTCCGTCGACGTGAGCAGAAGGTTCATGTAGGTGTCCACAGACACTAAATACCCTGCACATGCAGTGGAAAACAAAAATAGAAGGCGGGGCGGGAGGAAGGGGAGAGGGGACACAGGGGGGTCAGGCTTCGTAGAGGGTTTCCAGAGCACGGGAGCGGGGGCAGGTGCAGCACGTCGTACTGGGACGTCTTGAATAAAAAATCTGGGTCAAGGACAACTCTCTGACAAAACAAGATCAAGCGAATCTTGCACTGCTACAAGGGGTGAGAGGGACGCTGTTTTCGCGCAAGCAGTACATACAGACTACCGTATGAACTTCTCAGTTTTTTTTATTCTTGTCTCCTCAAGTGCGACTCAGGTCGTGGGCGTTTCGCGCTTCTTGAACCGAGGCGACGCAAGACCACTGCACTATAAGCAGAGGGTATAGATACTGTAAGTATGTAACGCGTGGTACAATAGGGGAAGCACTGTTTCGGGCGAAATATATTAACTGGGACTGACGAAGCTCCTTAACTGAGGAAGTACCGGGTATCTCATTTATGGCGCACACCAGCTTTCCGTAGCACGTATAAATAGGTTGTGGGCTTGTTCATGGGACAGTTCGTGTCGTCGGGGTAGCCCTACTTCATGTTCGGAAAAGTCAGTTTTGTGTGACTTAATGTAGTAGTAGTAGTAGTAGCATGGAGCTCGTCTCAAGTGAGGAGCCCCAGAAATAGAAAGTGCTCGTCTGATATATCAGTTTGATACAACCCCTATCGTTGCACCCATCATGGGAGACAACATCGTAAGGAAGCGGCACCACGCCGCCAACGCTTTGCGGGACGTACGGCCTTACGCGTGCTATGTCCGGGGCTGCCGAAGCCTCACAACGTGCGGCGGACACACGAGCTCCTGGATAAGTACACGCGTCGTGGCGATGGTGAGAGCCTTGGTCTGTGCCTTTAATTTGTTCTTTCCACCATCGCAACGCAGATATAGATGGCGTACCTGTCGCTTCAGTAGGGATTCGGGCAGCAGCATATTTGAAACTGTCCACGTGTGCGCGTTGCTTGATTTGGAGAGATTGGAGAATCGCGCGTACGACTCTCGGACGACGGTCGGTCGTAGAGTCCGGCTTCACTCAGCTCACAAGGTAGGCGCTGGTCTTAATTCAGGCAAGCTGCACGCACTTTTCAGGCACGGGGAGATGGGCACGCCGCGGGCGAAATCACTTGACGCCGCAGCTATAAAAACGTGCTTCAAAACGTGCCTACCAATTTTGAAGCGGTTGCTTTGAAAAAAGCCTTGGACGTGTCTGGAACCGTTCTAAGCGCCCAAGGAAACAGACCCCCATACAAATTTAAATACTTTTGATTCAAGGTGGACACACTGTATCCAATACTGCCTTTTCATTTTCCCTGACTTTGGGCGTTCCGGCCTAACGGCGGTATGTTCAAGTGCCTGAAAGGTCTTTCACGCGTGCTTGTCCGTGCCTGAATAAAGAAGGCCCGAAATCGGTGGATTCAACACGCCTGCAACAGAAAAAGCGATTCAGGCATTTCATTCACGAACAACTTCAAGAATTATTCAACACTAGTGCCAAGTATTTTCTCCCCGAAAGCGTGGGTACAATTCAAAATGTTGGTCCAAGTCAAGAATCCAAAAATATTAGACATTGTGTATCCCATTCCCCCCTTCCCCTGACTTCGGGAGTTTCGGCCTACCGGCATCATAATGAAGCGTCTGAAAGGTCTTTTATGCCTGCCTGTCCGTGGCTTACAGCAGACAGGCAAGACGGGCTCGAAAACGGTTTTTAGGCACTCCTGGTTCGGGCAATATCTCACCATGGCTTGAAGGCTAGGGCCTATCGCAAGGGTACAATATCCACGCATTGCACAGTACCCAACTACTCAAGCATGCATATAAGTAGACTGTACGTAGAGGTACAGATGGCCCTGGCATTTCTAACGAGCTAGACTCTGGGCCCTTTCGCGACAATGCTTGCAACGCACGGAGCTGCATGAAAATCAAGTGCGTGGGAGCGCAACAGCAACAGCAGCAGCAGTAGAAGCGATAGCAGCAGCAGCGGCAGCAGGTAGGCGGGGCGGGTATGCACTACAAGGTCACTCGAGTGTTGCACAGGAGTGGAGTCCAGCACTGGTCATAGGCCCGCGCACTCGATGGGACTTTCTTGTTGCAAGCCAGAGCACAAACGGCTGGCACACCAGCAGTACGAGCCAGTGCCGCTGTGGAGTGCTGCGTGACCATGATTGCGGCTATCACATGACAGGCACGAGTGCCCGTCGTGCGGGCAACGCCCCGCCTATTGAAAGAAACGCGCTGTCATGGCTGCCATGTAGGCAGAAGCGCACGCAATCAGATGTCTGAGACGAACGCACCGACCGAGCAGAGATGGCGGCGAGGCGCGCGACCCTACAAGATGTGGAGGGATAGTCGACACGCACCCGTTCACTACCTTTTAACCCTGTTACTACTGCCCGCATTACCATTACACTACACTAACTGCGAGGAGTACGTAAAAAAACCACTGTCTATTAATAGTTCAATCGAAAGGGTTTCGATACCGCAGTGCAGTCGATGCGGTAGATACAGCCGTCGGTAGAGCTCAAAGCGCATCACCTGAACTTGTGGGCCGGGTCACAAGCCCCTATGATCTACCCTGTATATCTGGTACATGATACTGTTATGAAATACTATGTATTAATAGTATCAACAGCCTGAACCCTGTCAGTCCGCAAATTGAAACTACTGGGGGGGAGGTGTAAGCATGCAACCCAGGTGGGTTCTTCAATATGGACAAACATTTTTATTTTTTTTTGCGAACGACGTCATGTCGCTCGCCGTGGATGCCAAACGACAAAACTCGTTTAGCGAGGTATATATAGGAGTATACCTAGTCCTAGGTACCTGGTACGATACAAACCAAGAATTTTTGCCGCAATTGTGAAGCAAACTGCAACTCGAGCCTGCCGCGTGTGCCGCTGTGCACTATAAATACGGTTTAAGAACGGATCTCATGCACAACCAGTGTTCCACAACAGCAGTGTGGGTAGTTAGTGCCTGCGGCAACAGAAGCGGCCAAGAGACGCTGAGCATTGTGGAGCCCTTCGAGTGACTGCTTCAGACTACTCGTGCCCGTGTAGCTTGACAGACAAGTCACTGCGGTCACCGGAAGCGCACGCAAGTGGTCCATACGGTCCATGGAACGAGGCAGAAATGACAACATGCGTGACAATAAATTAACGTTGGATGTCGAACAAGAATTGGGTTCGACATGGGTCGTACGAAAAACGATCAAACCTTACGATTACGATGTTTGATACATCGAAGCCTTCGTTTAGTGCCAGCATAAAACATACGGGGATGCCAAGGAGTGGAGGGCAACACGTATTCGATGCGATATACCGAAATTTTGATATGTCGGTATACCGAAACTATCTATACGATAGCCAACACAAAGGAAAAAGCTCGGCCGACAAGGATGGTACCTACCACCTTCAGCAGCGCTTACCCGGTATCACACGGCGCTCACAGACTGTCTATATACAAAACAACGCAACAACAAAAAAGGCGTGCACACCCAACGCGATGCATCCGTAGCTCTAACTTGGTGCACTCGCCATGACGTCATCATCATGCATGCACCAACGTCCGGCTGGGGACGACAAGACCAGAGCAACCTTGATCTAAAGCGGTGTTTGTCATGATGAGCGCAACAAGCTGTGCGTGTACGAGGGGGGCGCTGGCAAGTGGTAGACAATGCCAACGCAAAGAAGCAAAGATATCGAATCAACGAATAAGACCTCTGTCCGCTCGACGATCATTGTACCCGGAGCTCGGAGAGGGCATGCTCAATGCTAATACCGACAAATAGGGGATTGGAAAAACGGAAAGAAATAAAAAAATCCCTTTGTGGTGGTGAAACCCACACAAGGCTTTCTTCTCTCTGAAAACCTGCCGGACGCAGTAAAAAGTACGTCATTCAAAACAGCACTAACCACCGCCACCGAGTGCTCGCCTCACAGAGCACTGGTCACGACAGCGCTTAAAAGGTGTATGCTCCGCTGAGCAGAGAGTCGTCGGTGACAATTTTTAGGGCCGTAAGTGGTTTGTACCTGGAGGTCTCGTTTGGGGTGTCGCAGCCTGCTCCATTTCTGTATCAACTTTTAACTGGACGCCACAAGTTACTTCCGATCAGAAACCTTTGAGACAGAAATGGGCCAGGCTCTCACATCCCAAGCGAAACCCCCGGATACAGAATACCTGCAGTCCTAAAACTTCGCAGAGAAGACGCTCAGAGCAAACGAGTGTACACTACATCCTTGAAAGTTTTACAAGTAGTGATCCGTGTTCTGTGAGGCGAGGACTCGTGACATATGTTGGTGCTGTGCGCGAAAAACACATTTTTATTTTTATTTGCGCAGCGTTAAGAAATGACCCCGCACTCTCGACGGCACTGCTCGCGGGTTTCTGTACGATGACTGGAAAACCTGTTTTGATTTCTGTTTCCCGACCCTATCATTGTCGGCGTTAACACAATAGTACCCAGTGAGGAATATATGATGCGATACAACGCATATTAATATTTATAGTCGCTTTACGTGCCTGGTTCACTCTGTTTTGACATGAGTACGACTGCTGCTGTACGTCCATCAATAATAGACGAGTACCCAAGGCTTGGGCCGGAGGACGCAGGGACCCATGGAGCTCAGTGGTTTGCGGAACGGCTTCGGATTCATATCATAGGCGTCGCCATCGTTTCTCCAGGGCAATGCAGTACTGGCCCTCTCACAAGAAACCTGAAATCGAGCTCAGGCTGGCTTTCTTGTTCTGGGCTCGCGCGAAAGCACACTGCTGTCGTATGTTGCGCTTTCCTGTTTTGGCCACCGAGAAGACGTTTTACGAAGGTAGTGCACAATGAATGGTGCCTTGGCCCCAGGCCAGTCACAGGAAGGGGTCAATTTTCTTAAAGAATATGCACTGACTGGATTGAGGGCGTCTTTGCTGTTTTCAATTTTTCAGGCTGAGTTTCTTGTGCGTTACTTTCTTACGTACCGAAAAGCCATAAGCTGCGTAACGTCACCCTTACCCTTCACACTTCACATGGCGCCAACAGCTTCGTGTTTTGTGCGCCTATAGTATGGGTGCCATGTCTTTCATTCGAGCGATTGTTTCTAAATGAATCAAGAGATAATGCATCGTCGGTGTCTGCTGTGTCATGCCGGTCGTCTGACAATGAGCTGCGATATCATGCAATCGCAAATCATATGACTGCTGTCTGTCGGTATCTGTACGTGGTACGTCTGTATCTGTGATAATTGCGGACGAGTGAAGCAGCAGTGTCCATCTTGGTCTGTAGGGAAAGGCATTGATACCATTACCGGGGCAAATCTCCCCAAGTTGATTGTGCACAGAGTTCGCAACGCAAATCACGAGCAAGCCAGTACTCAGCGAACACTCACCCTTGTATTCCATTCCCCACTTCAGCTTCACCATCACGGGCTTTCCCGTGAGCTCGTTCAAGAACGGCTTCGGGTTCACAGGCGTCGCCATCTTTTGCCTCGCCCCACTCTGCTCCTATGCGATAGGCCTCCTCCCTCCAAAATTACTAGTTCACAACCGCGCTCGTCTTGCCTCGTCTTTATTAGAAGCGATTTCCCAACAAGACTATAAACGATCTAAGCGAAGCCTCTACTGTCTCGCGCTAGTCCGTAGATGCCTAGGTAGCGCTGTCGATGGGAGCAAAGCTAGATCGTTGTCCTCGCTTGCGGATTGCCATCAACGTTGTTTCACCCGACCCCCTAGCGAGAAAAAACGAAAACCCTACATTGGAACTCCTCATTTTGAATCATGATTTGTTCTGCTCCGTCTCGTCAAACATCGCACACCACTCGAAGCGAAGCAGCTCTTTGCAAGGCAACAGCCAAGCATGGTCCTGCGCTCAAGGTACGTCGGTTCTACCGCAATGATCGTCACCCATGCGCTCATCGCCTTGGTAGTTTTATGTTCAGGTATTGCAGTCGCAACCGTGCCTAATATCCCCTCACGGCCTGACTCCTGGACAAGCCGGAGCCACCTTGGTGGGGCAAGCCACAGCAGCCTTAGCAGTAGCGCCGACCTGCTAAACGACGATTCCACGGCGCGGCTGGAGGAGGAGGCGACGCGAGAGGTCAGGGAGACGTTTGGCGAAGAATTCTCGAGACAACTGGAGGAGGAGCGTGATATTGTCAGCAGCGTGCACGAGAAGAAAGCTCGGATAGGGACGGAGGCGGGTTGCTCACCCGTGTCGCCGTTGTCCTCCTCGTCTCTGGGATCCTTCGGACTGCCTGATGGCGCGGGCGGGGGTGAAGAGGGACGGGGAACTGAGGTAGAGAGGAGGGGTCAGAGGGGCTTAGAAGGCCCACTGGGCGATTGGTTGAGGTAGCTCTAAGAGTGGCGTTGCAGATCAAGAGCGCGATGAAAAATTGCGATGTATTTGTCGTATGTCGTACCAGGTACCAGGTACACCACAGCAACAGCCTTGCGAATATTTATACGCGTAAATGGAGAGTAACGAACCACGAATGCATACTACTGGCTGTACTCGTAGCTCGTACGTAGCTGATCCAACTTGGATTTCTTATTGGGATGGTGCGTTGGTGCGTTTGACATTAACTTCTCAAGAATAATGAACCCCGAATTTCTTATTTCCAATCTCAGCCTGCCTTTCTTAGTACTCGGTTTCTCAGGAGGTGTCCTGTTCAGTGCTGGTAGACACCATTGACCTACAAGTGTTGCTGCTGTATATTGGGATATACGACCCTGGACGGAAATGTAAGGACCGTTTAGTACTCATAGTGATGACACAACGGTCCTTATATTTACGTCAAATAGAGCAGAGGGATGTGATACCAGTATGAAATACCAGGTGCGTGTACGCCTACTGTAAGATTGGATCAAAGTTACGCGAGCCTGTCACAGCAAACACACTGAGGGCGCGAAGTTTGACTTCGTACGCGTACTACGTATATCATATAGGATGCCATGGATGCGCAGTTGGCATGGCACATCTCGCAGGAGATCCCCGGAGCTTCGTCGTTTCTTTCGGCCAAATGCTGGGACAATTGATTATATGAACATTACGTGTCACTGAGGCTGCTGACACTGGCTGATCGTCTGTACTGGTAATGCAGCTGTAGCCCCACGTCTAAATACCAGGCACGTAGACCCACGTCTAAATACCAGGCACGTAGACTACAGTAAGCGGCAGCTGTATTGCCCGTTGTGCGTCTTGCCATCGCCTGTCTTTGTGTCTCTTTGGCGTGCAGCAGCTGCAGCTATATGTGCAGTCTGCAAAATGCTATTTTGCGCTGCTTTTGGTCCCCAGGGCGGGAGAATGTATGACACGATAAGATAGGAGTACGGAGGCCTTTGTTTTGAACAATTTCTCGTGCTCACCAAGGAAGCAGGCACAGGCGGCAGTAATGGTAAGCGTTGCCCAGGCGGGCGGTGCGCATGCAGTCGTTGAACCTGACTCTGTTGAACGCTTTGTTGGTTGTCGTCGAGAGATCATACACAGGTACGCGTGGGTTCTTCTGCCCGCGCAATATCAGAACACAAGGTTGGAGGAGATGAAAACCGATGCTACGTACGTACATCAGGGGGGTGTCACCGGCCTCTTCCTTCACGAGGAATGGAGCGTAAAACATGACAAGCGATGTACTGCTGAACTGCTGAGTTTACATAAAAAAAGTGCGCGAAGACGATTGATTATCGACCAGTTTTGGTCGAGTTTGCATTCAGTACTCGTAGTGCCAGTTTTAATGAAAGAAGTGTTCGTTTTATGATCGTTTTTTGTTTTCTAATGACACGTCGCCCCCAGTTTTGGAGCCACCTCGCCGCTCGCCTGGTAGTTGGGACGCTTGCTTTGGCAGGCTGGAAGGCGCTTCTGCTTCGGCGAACCACACCTTCATCCTGTCCCATCATTGGCTGCAACAATTATCGTAAAAGTAGCGTCGTGAAGATACTGCAGTCTTTTGTCTACCCATGACTGCTCTGCTACCTTATCAACCTGCCGATCTTGATGCGGAAGTGTTGGCTTTCCTCATCATTGCTCTACTACAGTAGTACTTTTTGCTCTTGTAGTAGGGCCCACCTGCTAAAGTTCGTTTTGTTGTCTACCAGGTATCTGGTAGTATTATCTAAAAGAACGTTGAGTGCATGCAGGGGGCGATCATTTCTCAGCGCCTTTTTTCTCGACAACGGTATCAAGGGTGCTAATCGAAAATTATATTTCCGGAAGGCTCTTGACCAGACCTTTCCGAAAACACCGTGTTACAGTAGGTACTGGCAACGTTCCCTCCCTGGAAAAATCGATCGAACCGCTGTGCGAACTCCACGCTCTTTACGGTATTCGCGATGGTGTCGTAAATTACCGTCACAACGCGGTCTTGTTCCGCCATGAGAGTCGAATTCACATACTGTAAATACTGCACGCAAACGTGGGGCGATTTGCCTTTGCAGCGCACTCGGTGGGTGTTCTCTGTGGCATAGCCCACACAGCCCTCCGTTTCGCGTCCAGCTGGGGGCACGCTACACAACGTACCAGGTACTCGTATATAGTGCTGCCGCTTGCACTGATGTCATTCTATGTTGTTGATTGATCTCTAAAGGTATAGACGCAGCTGGCACGGAAACGCGTGGCTGACTCCAGACATAACACGGAACTCCTCTTTTAATACATCCGAGCTGTCGAGTCGACTCGCCTCATATGGAGCTACATCTAACGAGTGGCATTGGTGGGCACACATTACCCCGATATCCCAATACCCTATTACCAGAATCCCTTTCCAACATGGAACTCCTCAATCTACGATGGATATTATATGTCGTGTTTCTGAGTACAATCAACATCCCCCCTACTCATTTTACACGACTATACTGATGTCCCCCCTGCTCCTGTGCTTGACCATATCAATATTCCCCCCCCAGCTCTGTACATGAAAATGTACGACATCGCAGGGCTGATAAATCTCAATATTATAATCAAATCCAATCAAACTCAGAAACTCAAGAATCCAATCTGTAACTCAAAAATCAGATTCTTGAATCAACACTCAAATCCTCACATCAGTATTCAAATGCTCAAATCCACAGCCTCTGTTGCAAACACATAAAACTCTCGAAATCCAATGCCAGGTAAAACGGTATTCTTCTCGGATCGAGTCAGGTAAACGGCATTTTCCGCGGAATTGGTCCAAAAAATTCCGTGGAATCTCGTCGACTTAGAAACAGTGACCTACGTGGCCCTTCCATCGCCAAACGCTACTGGTGTCGTATCATAATCATTCGTATTGTCTCCAGCGCGCACGCTCGAAAACAACTTACGAATTTGGCGAGATTTGAACCCCCGACCCACCCTAGGGAATTATATAGTACTACCTGCTGGACCACCAGGTCAGTGCTGACTCTGAAGAATAAAGCACAAATTTTGAAGAACCAAAAAAATCAAACTCTCAACTTCCGAAGTACTACCCAAACCTTGCAAGTCAGAAAACATTTAATATTGTGAGGTGGTGATCGAGGTAGGGTAAGGGTAAGGGGCGCAGGAATTTCTGGCAGCTGGGAAGCAGTGCTTCGCTTCTTCTGATTTAGATCTTATTGATGGCGAGAGCTGAGGAGGTGTTCTGGTAGAGAAATGAGAGGTAAGAGACGCCCAGATATACTCGTCCTACTCCACGCCACAAGCTCTCCCAAATTCCTCTTATCTGATGTACTCCTCCACAACTTCCTATGGGTACTGATCGTTCTTCTGCTAATATAATAACTTCTCACTTCGTGGTCCTATCTGCGTTAAGGAAACTCTCGTCTAACGGGTTATCCGCCCTAGGGAACATTCCTAAAAGAACGTTACTCGACTAACGGAATATCCGCCGGGTTAGTCCATTCTTGGGATTATTCTCGTATTCGTGAGACTACAAGACTGCAACATATTATCTATATCTATAGCCGATGAGTATTCCACTCATATCACATTAGCCCACCCTGAATATTCGTATATGCAGACCACAATATGGTCGGAGAGCGATGACAAAGTTCATCCGAAACGGCCAGGAAGAGGTGGTCGAAGATGCGGCTATTCGAAAAAAAAGAAATGAGGCTATATATCCCCCCACACCTCGTAATAAGACCCAAACACTACAAAGTGGGGGCTTTCGCTGAGAACAACCACTAAAAGGGAGACTAAAGGAGAGAGAGACATAACTCAAATCAGAGGCGATATGGACCGCACACGCCCCCAGGCGCTTCATAGTCTCTCTTCAGCCTTATCAAAAACCTCTCCCTCTATTTTAAAGGAAATTAATGCAAATCATGGAAATAACACAGTAGTCATGCTCATCAAAACAAAAATTATGCCAAGAAATTTAATGGTAGGGATCGCATGGAACTTCGTTCCTCCGGAGAAGAGTCTCCCCTTGTCCCCTACTCCCGCCATAGATACACAGATCGCGACGGCAATGCGAGATAGCATATATTCCTTGACTTGAATTTTTATTTGACGTTGAAGCTACTCGAAAACACCAAAAATCCTCGGCACAATCAACACAAACAATGAAAAATTCATCCAGATTCACAGGCAACCAAATTTCAATAAGAGCCACCCCGATGCCCCAAACACTACTGCTGTTGCCTCCGTCGCGACTGCCTCTCCGTCCGGTCTCATGGCCTCACCGCAGGTCGGGTCTTCCAGCTTATCCTCCTGGGTGAAATCAAACGTCGCCCCCGCAGCATTGATCCGGCACACCCAAGGGATGGGACGCGCATTCAAGCGATTAGGTCTGCATTAGGTGTTTTACTATTTTCACGCATTTACAGGTTGCAAACTCCTCTTTACCACTTCACTATGGTTCAACTTCTCAAATGCTACTGCAAAAAAACAGTTTATTGTCAACGAGAATACCTGGTCCTACATCAAACCCATGTATTCCTCGATCACTACATACTGCAGTACGTACTTGGTGAACATATACAGCATTAGCAAGCAAACTGTTTTCGTCTCAGCTCATACCCATAACTCTACCATCATCAGCAGTAGTACCGGGGCAACAGACGCTGGACGACGGGGTGTTCTACTCTGCAGTCCAGTCGGTATATTACTCAAATCAGTGCAATGTATACTCTGATGTTTCGCTCTCAGGACCATACTACTTCTGCTGCTGACTTGTATAGTATATACTACTCCGTCCACAAATATCTTGCCTTTTGGCACGCAACAAGTAGCACAGTTCGTGCTACACAGCTACACACTAACCCAACAACTCAAAAACGAGTTACCCGCATACAAAAAAGTTAATATGTGAAAAGCCGCAAACAGACGTGTTGCTGTAGTTGGGCACAAGGGTTCAACCCATACACCTCTTTCTGCTGTACTTGCTCGGTTCTGCCAGCACCAGACCAACGCAATGCCAAACTCAGCAATAGGGTGGGCTTATCAATCCTCTTACTGATGTATATGATACGTAATGACTCTTCAAAAAGGTGCACATGGGCGAAGGGTCTTCGTGCAGTCATTGAGCTCACATCATTCGCACGTATCACAACTAAATTCTAGAGTGCCTTTACCCTTTTGATTTCATACTCGATGCCCAGCCAGCCAGCCAGAGCCCTCGACCAGTCAACCATAAAACAGACAGACGTCATGGTCCTGCAGTGCGTCTACAGGATAACTTTAGTGAGGGGAGCTATATACGTAATATACGTATACGTCTGTGCATCTCATTCCAATTCCAACATCTCCAATGTTCCACGATTATTTATTACTTTTAAATCGGCACACAATCAATCCAAAAACGGAAAGCACCACAGCAATCAATCAACAAAGTCAAACGTGCCTAGTGCGGACACAAGTCCTTGCTGGTGGCACCTTGGTCCTTTCTCTGTCATCCTCTCTCTCTCTTGGGGCAGCACATTATGTCGCGCCCGTGCGCTGATCCCGAACAGACGATGCAAACTCCTCCCCCTGCGCCCATCTTCACTCTCTCCCTCGTCTCCTTCCTCGGGGGCAACGCCCCCCTCATCAACCACCTGCTGGCGTGGTCCTTCAGCAGTCCAGGCAAACGATTCTGCCGAAACATTTGCAGCGTCGCTCCCGCGGTCTCAACCTTCCCCCCCGGCTCCTGCCGGCCAAACTCCCTTTTTCATGCTCTCTTATGTTCTTACTTTCTACTTCTACGTCGTCAGCGCGAAGCGAACCCACAGATTCAGGCAGATGCCTGGCTATCCCGGGGTGTTGCAGCAGCGACGGCTGCGCGGCGGCCGAGACGACGGCGGCGGCAGCGGCGGTAGCGAAGACGGCGGTTGCGGTGGCGGTGGTCACGGCGGCGGCGGTAACGGTGGTTATTTCATGCGCTTCATCGTCGCGACAGTGCAGAGATCCTCTGACTGCTGACAGTGCTGCTGGAGCTGCTGCTGCCCCTGCAACTGCTACTCTCCAACGCCTTCGCCACCAGTGCGAATCTACCAGGTCCAGCTCAAACTTGGCCCTGTGCTGGGATCGCTGCTGCTTCTGGTGCGGCATCTCCCGCCTCTCCTCTCACGTCCTTTCTTCCAGGACCTCGATCTCTTGTTCAAACTTCACACGCTGGCTCCCTGACTATCAGTAAGCACATCATCTAAGAATGGACATGCTGGAAGCAGATTCTCACCTCTCTAGGCTAGCCTGGGCTACGCTTGTCAACAGAAGATCACCGGCTTTCACTAGGGTGTTGATTGATCTCTAAAGGTATAGACGCAGCTGGCACGGGAACGCGTGGCTGACTCCAGACATAACACGGAACTCCACTGATAATACATCCGAGCTGTCGAGTCGACTCGCCTCATATGGAGCTACATCTAGCGAGTGGCATTGGTGGGCACACCTTACCCCGATATCCCTATACCCTATTACCAGAATCCCTTTCCAGCATGGAACTCCTCAATTCACGATGGATCTTATATCTCGTGTTTCTGAGTACAATCAACATATGTTTCCGAATCTTAACACGAACCTCATCCTGAGAAGGAGTCCACATACATGCCAGGTAAGGGAGAGAAACTCCAAATTAATTAGTATCATGCACTGCGAGAATTTGTTCAAGACAGCGGATGCAACGACCAAGTCCGGTGTCGAGACTCAACTTGCGGTGATTTTCTGCCACCGCCGCGCCGTTACAAGGCGGTCCGTTCCACCTCCATCCTCCTCTACTTCTCCTCCTGCTGCCCGTACTGCCTCGGTGACGGCCACCAACGCACTGTTGACTCCAGCGGCCACCGCACGTTCAGCAGCGTCTTCCTCTCGCAGGGACCTTGCACGCTCGATGGCTCGTAGCCAATCTCGCTGGTGCCGCAAGTACGCGAGAAAGGTCAAAGCAAAATCTGAGCTATTAGTTCGACGTTGATCCCCCCCACCCCGTGTTCGACTTTCATCTACTGCCCGCTCCATCAAATGATCCCCCAGCCAGTCTGACTGGTCCTGCTTCCCACAGGGCCACTGTATAGTGACGGCAGTCGGGGTGGGGGCACACTCCTTATCTTGGTTGCCTGGTTTCACCAAGTCCGCTCGAAGAGTTACGAAGGCATGGTTGCCGCCTTTGCCCGATGTTGACACGATCGTTTCCTGCACAACAAGCGTAGTCAGCGTGCGGTGAAACAGGCGACGAAAGAAGCAGACGAAGCAAGACAGCCAGTAGTAGGACAAGTCTCTGTTGGACCCCAAAAAGTGTGTATGTCAAAGCCGACACCAGCGCAGAGGACACTAGTTCATTCGTATTGCCGTCTAGAGCAACGCAAAGGACTTGTAGACTAAGCGCTTCAGACGTACCCCCGGTCGCCTCGACAATGGTCTACATTGCCTATTTACTCGGGAAGAAAAAACATGGAATCTCCTAGGTTTACCTAGGGTTATCTAGAAGCAAAATTAATTTCCTGTCCTAACGGAAAAAATGACAAAAAACGGTACACCAGTGCTTTTTTCCAGTTTACGGCACAAAAAATCCAAACCAGGAAATCAGGGCACATCTAACTCAAGTAAGATGAGGTTTTCAGTCAAGGTATACTGTTTTCTGGTAAAAAGCAATGTCCCGGTATAGCTTATAATTACGAACAAAAACCGCGTTCGTGAAGACAAGCGCCTTCTTGTACTCGCGTTCATACGAACATACCAGGTACGAGTCAAGCGTACCTCATATTTCTGAAGGCTTTTATTTCGTTTCATGCGCGTGCGTGTACTCAGAGCACGGCACCACGGGCGAGCCCGGCGCCGTCGCGGGTGTCAGAGGGTGCTGGTAGGTAGAGGGGGGGTTGCAAACAGCGCGGTCGCCGTTTTCGTGGCTAGGCGTCGCGTGTGCCTCGAGACACGTGGGAAGCACGAATGGGCTCTGCCTGGCCTCCTTGTGAGTATCTGCTTTGTACCATATAAGGGTCGTTTTGATTTGCAAAATAACACTCAAGCGGTGCTTATTTTTGCGACCAAACCAAAGTTCGAACAGAGAGCGATGCAGTCTGAGCACCAACATTGCCGAGCTGGCGAACAAGGGCCACCGTGAGCACCGGGCTTCACGCGAGGCGGGCGACGGGGCTTACTGTGGCAGAGAGAGAGGAAAGCTTTACCCGGACCGAATCGGTGGTGAGGTGGTCGCGAGACGGCGGGCGGCGTACCAGGCTAAGAGAGAAGCTCTGCTGTTCATTTTTTTTCTTTTAGACCGGTGCAAGGTGTTCCAATCAGGCAGAAAAATATTACAAGAGAGAGGACGCGGACATTTTTTGCCTCCGCGCTTTTTCGTACTTGTTCACACGAAAAAATTGCACGCGGATCCCAGTGAGATCCTGCACATAGCAAACGGGGCTTCGCCGCAGCATGAGTTTCAACGTTGATCACTTGTAACCAATCGAGGTAAGATTTCCGAACGATGAGCGAGCCAAAGTGCAGATGGGCAACGGCATTGCGCAGAACAAATTACTAATCAGCCTAACAGCTGTTCGCGCCGCCTCTGAGATCGATATCCATCGGTCGTGAAACAGCCAAATTGCAACAACCAAACAGAGTACGCATCCGACTATCGGTATATTGGAATCATCAACCATGTGCTATGATACTGTCTTGCCCGTCAATCACATTATAACGTCATGTTCTACTCATTAAGTAGTATTCTAGTAGCGATAGCGTTGTCTCCACAAAGGGGGTTCTTCGGTAGATATACCCAGTCACAGCAGTGCATCATATTCTGCTGTTTGTTGTTGTACGAAGCACGGCAGTAGTAGTACAGTACTCGTAGTAGTTGTAGTAGCGACCGCATTCATACAACTCATTATCGTACTAGGTATTATAATCTATCGTCTTTTCCACTCCTCTGCTGCTGCTGATTATATTAGGCAATGCATCAACACGATGAGCAGCACGCAGCGATCCACAACGCGGACACTCGGCACATATCGCAACAATGGACCCGACAAAGTGGAGAAGCAGTTGAGACAAACTAACGCGTCCAGGATACCCGTATCTACGTATTATCATGCACTGCGACGGACAGCATGCCAAATAAATGGTCTGTTGATGACGCTGTTGTAACGCTCGAAAAATTAGGCGATAGCTCATCTGCACATGTTTTCAAAGCTTTCGCTATAGGCGGTAGCTCATCTGCACCTATTTTCAAAGCTTGAGCTATAGGCAATATATAGCTCATCCGCACATGTTTTCAAGGCTTGAGCTATAGGGGATAGATGAGCTAGTTCATTAGCTGTATAAGTGACCAATACAAGTGCGCAGAATATAACAATATCAACACAAACTAGCCGGCGTCCCCGGTGGCTTGGTAGGTGGTCCGCGTGCCTGTCAAGATCAATTTCGTGGGTTCAAGTCCCACCGAGTGCATGCTCATAGGGACTTTTTCTTGCATAACAAATTGATAAGCGGAAAGCGCGAAAGCGTGAGTTGGCTACATTCGATGAAAATCGACGAGCAGTGGGAATGCTGGACCCTATGCGCGACAAAAAATAAAGGCACGTACCGGGGGGGAGAAGGGACGACACCTGTGACCACGGCTTGTCCAGAAGAGCGTCGAGGGTAACACCTCGTACGAGTGGGCTGGGAAGTAAAAGTGATGGATAAAAAAAAAAAAAAAAAAAAAAAAAAAAAAAAAAAAAAACCTGGTACCTTGATATATTTTTTTGTACATACCAGGTACAGTAGGTGACATTGTATGAGATTGGATCTCCTTCAGAATCTGTTCTGAAGATACCTGACGATAGGTCGACACCCAACATAATTCGAATTTTCGTTTTTGGACAACAGCTGTATACAGCAGCTGTCAGTTGTCACCATGCACACCACCAGGAGGCGCTCGCACAGAACACAGCACCGACACCACACAGCAACACCCCTAGCATGTCCACGACCCGGGGTATCAGCTCTTGTCTAGCGGCGCTTCGACCGTAGACCAGGCTGGCGGCGGGCAACAACCGGATCCATCGATGGATGTGGACCCCATGAACAACCTCATCGATGTGGACGAGGACAACGATCACACCCAGGCCGAACCCATATTTTCCTATACGTGCGCAGTTGTCCCGGAGCATGAGCTTTTTTAGCTACTTATCTTACACGCATATGTTGCCGAGAAAGAGCCACAATGAACTGCTTGCATGACGAGTTATGATTACGTTTTCCGGGGGTGAGCTATAGGCGATAGGTCATCTGCACATGTTTTCCCTGCTTGAGCTATTGGCGGTAGGTCATCTGCGCGTGCGTTCCCGGCTTGAGCTATACCAGGTATGTGGTAGCTCATCTGCACATGTTTTCAAGGCTTGAGCTATAGGCGGTAGCTCATCTGCACATGTTTTCGAGGCTTGAGCTATAGAAGATACCTCATCTACACACATTTTCCCAGGCGGAGCTATAGGAGCTACATGAGCTAGCTCATCTGCCCCCGAGATGATCTATAGGAGCTACATGAGCGACACATGTTTCCCTCGGCTTGAACTTTAGGCGGTAGCTCATCTGCACATGTTTTCGAGGCTTGAGCTATACACGATAGATGGGCTTGCTCATGAGCTGTCCGGGGTGTGTGCAACCTTGTATTAAATGGTAACACCTAGGGAACAGCAGGGCAACCTTTGCCCTGCTCTACAATCTCAGGAAATATCACCCGTTAGTTCTGCTGAGAGCATCAGTTCGCGCACCTGCATAATTCGCCAACCGTTCTCCCGTAACCACACGCGCAAATCGCGGACGTACTCTAGACGGGGGTCCAGCATCGGTTGCAGCACAAGCCGTTCGACGCCCAAAGTGGATAAAGCAGCCCCGCCGACGTCCGCAGGTTGTTGGCAACGTGCAAGCGGGTCGGGGCCGGCATTCTCGATGCCTCGATCGCTGGCGCTTAGAATTTGTATCATGGTCTTCACGCCTGAGCACGTGGAAGTACACCGTTTTGCAAAGGTTCGCCGCTGGTTGCGTTCGAGATGGCTTGTTGAGCGAGGTATTGGGCGTAGGATAGCATTGTAATCCCGTTGCCATGACTCAATAAAAAACAGGACTACCGATGTCATCTACAGCGAATACGAGCGAGCAACCTTGCCTTACATACGTATCACATGACCCCGGATTGCATGGAGAGATCCAGTTACCGTGTTCCTGATTGTGCACGTCAGCGGCTTTGATCCCCTACAGTGTACGGGAAGCCCGGTAAGAAGATCAAATTAGTGACCAAGGGTGGGTTTTTTATATGGAGTTCTACACGAACTTCAGTGTAACCGCGCCCAGATTTATTTTTTTCCTGCAAGCCTCAGCCTGACTTTCTTAGTGTTCGTTTTCTTATTGATAAGCCTCTGGTACGTATGATACCACACACATATCAAAGCGGTTGCTTACTACAACATTGACAGCGAGCTCGTTACGTACTAAACTGTCAGATTTTTTACCACTCTAAATCCTACACACCCCGTAAGCACGCGCGAGCGAACTATCATACCAAGCTTACAAAGACAATTTTGGAGGAAATTGTCGAGCTCACAGCTACGGTGCGTGTGCGTTTTAGTTAAAATACATCGAAGCCCCGGAGGTTCAATATTGATGACAACACATTTGACGCCACAACACGACACGAAGGCAACTGACGAGGAGGAGGAAGAGGAGGTCGCGCGGAAGCTCACCGACTCCCGCGATGCACACGGTGTCCACTTCGCCCGCCTCCAGCACGGCCAACCCATCTCCCAGGCGGCACTCCAGGAGTGGAGCACCAGCGGCATCGGCCTCCCCCCGCTACCAAATCGCCCACTCTCAGCGGCATCCACGTTTCCCCCCGTGTAGCTTGACGACATCAGCGATGTTGACGCGGCAGCAGGGACAGGGACTTCTGCGTATCGGAGGTAGAGCCTGACGTTTTCCCTTGCGACGTCCAAGGGTCCTGCCGCCCGATCGCCTGCTATGACGTTGGCGCCGTTGGCATGCAAACAGATCGCGAGCAGGCCGTGATCTGGGCCATCGAACGCAGGACACCCGGAATATATGGTTACGGGCAAGGAGCGGTTCTCGGAATATCGGGGGTCCTCTGGTACAGTATAAGGTGTGTTGGCGTAAGCCATTGACTGCTGCAAGCTATAAATGGGGAGCAACGAGAGGCGTCATCGAACGATTGTTGAGATCAACCGAGGAAAAACGCTGTGGATTTGTGTGATACACAAAGGTGTTGCGGCCACGGCAGCTTTCCGCATTGGTCTGTGCTGTGTCTGGTTTGAAAGATGAGAACTTCAGTACTTGTATAACCTACGAGAACTAAGGCGGTTTCCTATGCGGTTCGATTTCGAGCTTCAGATGTGTATTTTTCGATCCCAAAGTTGAAAGCATCCGCTTACGCAGTCCGAACATGCAAAATCTGACCAGAATTTTTGCGATATGAGAATCCGATGGCCCAAGTCGTCAGATTTTGGCCCAAAATCCGACGACTTGGCTCATCAGATTTTCAAATTGAAAAATGGCATGGTCTCTAAATTCAAGATGTTATCCACGACGGCAAGCAGCAGCGGAACGATCGATGAGATGGATGGTGCTACACCTGTACAGCGACGTTGCTTCGCGGCCGACGCGCGGTCGGCGGGCGGCGCATCTCTCCGTGGCCAGACTACAGTCGGCCGGCGCGGGCTCGGGCCTAGACACCAAGAGAAGCGCACTCGGCGCGCAATTTTCCTTGGACGCGCATCGTAGACTACAGCAGCAGTCACATTGTGAAATATAAAATACCAAGACAGGTTGACTCTAGCATACTCTTTGCGTCCCTTCGCCGCCAGACCAATGGCAGTCAGCGTTGGCTCGGACGCTTGGGTCCTACGCGCAGGGCCGTACGCGCAGTGCAGCGCACCCAGTGCGTCTCTTCGCGGCGCCAGACCACAACAACAGTAGTTGGTCCCGGCGGTTGCTCGAATCTCTGCACGCGCAATAAATCCAATTTTTCCGCACAGGAAGGCTGTTTCGATTTGCGAAGTTCGCAGCTGAAAGTGCGATGGGGCCAAAATCTGAAGCTCAAAATCTGAATCGCCTTTAAAAAAACAGCCTAAATGCGCAACCCCACTATTAATAGTACAAATCCCAGGTGCCACCAAAGGTGCTGGGTATATCGCGAGGTGGTGTCCACGTGTCCGCGCTATATACGTGTTGTCAACCGTTGAACCTTTATTTATGATACCACCAGGTAGGTGCTCGTACCATAGTAACTTCTGCATCGTCTGTTGAAGCTATACTCGGTTGATGCAACCACTACTGTATCGTCCTACCATGTATACGTGCGCTGCAGGAAAGCACCCATACAGTAGGGTACGAAATAGGCACGCATTTAACCGCAAGCGGGACGCCGCGTACCTGCACCGATGTCCGCGCAGCCCCAAGCCCCCCTCGCCTCCTTCCTGTCTTCCAGCGCGAGATTGGCCACTTCCTGCAGCCGATCCAGTCGGTGTAAGGGCACAGCTTTCCCCCGGATACCCAACCCCTCGGCTCCTGGCCTCACGCTTGGGTGTGAGTCATTCGAGTCGTGCGGTGCACGCCTTGGCACGAATATATCCTTGAGTTGCACGCGTGTGCGTGAGACATGTCTCAAGTCTTCTTCTTCTGTTGTTGAACCATTGGGCTCCCCGACTGAGAGCAGCAGGCGAGCTGCCCCGATTGGCCGAGCGCCGTGGTGCTGCTGCCCAGCATACGTATATGTTGATGGGGGGTAAAGGGAAGAGAGACGTACGGATCATCCTTCGCGGAGTTAAGGCGCAGTGCGGGTGTTGGTGCCCAGTACCTGCTGCTGTAGTACAGCAGTACTCAGTGCGTTTCACATTGACCTAGCCACGGGAGGCAGCCAATCCCTACGAGCAGCTGCTGTACTTGTGGTGCTCCTGCGTAACATCACTCTACGTAGGTCGTACCAGGGCAATTAATAATATAATCCACCTTTTATATTTACTTCAAACTTGGAACGGGGATTATATATCCGGCCTACTACATGCATGTAGGCGTCCTTGAGCGTGAGGGTGAAAAGGACCTCTGAGCATGATCGATCTCCAGACGCTCGCTCACCCAAGGTGCCGTTGGCAGCGTGGAGTACACGCAGGGTGTCAGAGTCCGCATCTCGCTTTTGCAAAGGAAGTCTCCACGAGTACAGATATCACAGCAGTCAGCGATACACTGCTTGTTAATTAATTGAATACAACAGCAGTAGTAACCGAAAGTGAGTCTGATGTGTGTGCGGTGTTGTGGAACCATGCAACCATACCCACTATGTCCGTAAATTTAAGGAACGTTTTTAATGTTGATGATAATAAAGTTGGAAGTATTTAAATTGCGACAGTCCCGTGAGACACATGCGGCTCAATTTCGCGGAACACCGGATTCAGGATTGTTGCATTGTTGCTGCCGTCTGCTGCTGCTGCTGCTACTACTGCTCGTGCTCGCTTTCTTCCAGGCAAACGGTGGGTATGGATGGCGATCGAACGGCTGACACTTTACCAGTTCAGCATCCCGATGAGGTGCAATGGAAGTTCGTCGTGATTCCCCTGCTGGTGTCCGTGGTGCTAGTTGCTAGCGTGCTGGCGTATCGATGTCGGGCCCACCGCCTGAGGCGAGAAAGACTCGCAAGAGAGCAACACGAGGAGCGCCGCGACTTCGCTGGTGAGACCTAGTAGTGCCTGGTATATGGTATGGCGACATGGGGGTGTTTCATGTAGGTATTGGGTGCGTGACCTTGCACGCTCAAGAGATATATTACAATTGAGTCACAGCAGCACGTGCCCGCACCCTTCCCACTTTTTTGGGACCAAGTACTTGGGATCTGAATGGGATAGTTTTTTCGTCCGAGTCACGTACAGCTAGGCAAGTACCTGGTACTTGATAGGTCTTCAGTTGGGATGTTGTTCCAGAACTGTTTGTCGTATCCAGTACGTGAACGATGACCTGACCTTGCATTGCCTACTCACCCAGACTCTCTTGTTGCTGCATTACAGCAGTGTACAACAGTAGTTCGTATTAATAATAAGGCGCGCCTTTTATTCTTGGGTTTCCAAGGAAAAAAAATCCTCTTCATAACGGCTCGCATACGAGGGTAGGGTGCCTCGTTTTGAGTGTCTCTGTTTGTGTGTATGTGGGTGTGGTGTGCGGGTGTCAGTCATCATGATTCAACTTTTTTTTCGGCCGCGTTTGTCGACCGCGCTCAACGCTCGGCACCAATTCCAGTCCCGACGGGCTGTGTGCACGCACACACAAAACAAGCGAAACCGTCTCGTGCTGGTGCGGTGGTAAGTCGTTCACAGCTCGTCGAGCTAGGTGCGGAAACGTGTGCAGGCACATGGCTGGGCCATGCTTTTAAAAAAACAGAACCGACAACCGCATCATAACGGTTTTTGATTTTTTTAGTTCTACCAAACGAAACCCAACTCTACGAGTACTCGTAGGCAGACTGTGCTTGTCCACAGCAACGTTTGGGCCATGTCCCCAAGACATGCTGCAGGTGGTGTTGTCAGGCCCACCCTCCTGCTGATGAGGGAACGGAGAGGCAGGAGAAGACCTGCTGTAGATTTTGTACAGCAGTAGTAGTGGTGGCACCGGCTACAAGAAGCTCTGTTGGACACATGTAAGGTTGTAGATTTTTCGTCTTCAAATTTTGAGTGCAGAACCAGGAACACAAAAAAAAAATCGAGTACCATGCTACATGTACAAAGGGTTCAAGGGTTAAACCGACGCAAGCCGAGCGTACAGTGACGCTGACCCTGTCCTCGTGTGTCCTACTGCTACTGCTGCTGCTGTTTGCTGCTGGAAAAGCTCTGCTGTAGATGTCGTACATCAGTAGTAGTGGTGGCCTGCTACGAGAAGCTCTCTCTGTTGGACCAAACATGTCAGGCGCAGATTTTTCGTGCTCAAATTATGCCGAATTTCGAGTTCGGAACCTGGAAACACACGACAAAATCGAGTACGTGTACAAAGGGTTCAAGGGTGCTACGCTGATCCTGGTCTCGTGTGTCCTACTGCAACTGCTGCTGCTGTTTTGCTGCTGGAGAAGCTCTGCTGTAGATGTCGTACATCAGTAGTAGCAGTGGTGCCACCTGCTACGAGAAGCTCTTTCTTTCTGTTGGACAAAACATGTCAGGTGCATATTTTTCGTCTTCAAAATTATATTCGAATTTGGAGGTGGGAACCACGTACGTAGATGTTCGTTCGTTTTGGTTCCGCACAATAGTCCGTATTCGCCCAGCCTAATGCATCGCAGATATGACTATTGCAGGTATTACTGAGGTCGGGCCTCATTACCACCAATTACTGGTAGTATATCTCTGTCGTGGTTTGTAACCACAGAGTTTGTATCTTTCAAGGATGAATAATCGGCACAGACACTGGGTGTGCCGGATGTCGACGGTAGGAAGAACGTTTAGGACTCAAATTGTCAGTAGGTTGTCCCCAAAACGGGACTGCAGTCCTAAAAGACAACACACACATTCGTATAAATACTTCCTAACCGGTGTTACGTAGCCTGCCTCAGCAGCAAGCAGTTTTCGAGCACAGAACCGCGCACGTACCGCAAGATTACACATCCCGTGGGCCGAATTTCAGACCCGGTTCGATCCGAAACATGGGGCGACACACACAACGAAAATGATGTCGTCGGGAATATTTCGTTGAGAGGTTGCGTAGACGCATCGCTCGGCGTATACATCTTCCCTGCTGTCGAGGAACCCAGCTTGAAAATCGCCCGAGGGGGTATCTTATCTTGTGTGTTAAACGGTATATTTTTTACATACTTGCCAGAGGCCTGGTACGTATATACAAGGCGCTTCGCTCCGCGGGCGGCCTACGCGGCCTACGCCGCCCGCTACGCTCGCTCAGGAAGGAAACATCAAATTATGCGAAGCGGACAGAAGTCCATGATTGAATATTGTTTTTTTATGGCCCCTGTAGTTAGCTGCAAACTGGCGACTTGATAATGCCAAGAGTCCCGCCGCCATGCTTCAGAAGAAAACAGCTCGGACGCCACATATGCTTCGCGTCGCGGGCGGTTTTCCGCTACGCTCGCTCACACGTTGTACATACGTACATACCCCAGGTAGGGTACTTATTTTCTTCTTTCGATATGCTCTGTGTCTGTGTACTCGTCGTATGCGTATGTACGAAAGATAAAGCACAGAACGGCACAGCAACACAGCAAAAACAATGAAAATGAAACCGAAAAATTCTAAAAGAAACAAAATCCCCGTCCCCTTTCGTGTAATAATTTACTACCTGAGTGGAACACCTTACACCAGTCGAAAAAAAAAAATGAAAAAAAAAAAGTCTTACAGCAGAGTTTCTCTCTCAGCCTCGTACGCCGCCCGCCCCTCTCGCGACCATCTCGCCACCGCTTCAGTCCGGATAAAGCTTCCCTCCCTCTCTTCCACAGTGAGCCCCGTCGCCCGCCTCGCGTGAAGCCCGGTGCCCACCGTGGACCTCGACGCAATCTCGACAATGTTGGTGCTCATTCGGGGTACCTCCCTCTTGTGACTCTCAGTCCGGTCGCAAAAATAAGCACCGCTTGAATATTATCTTACAATCCTGAACGACCTTTAAATACTCGTACGTACTCTATCCAAAATCACAAATGGAGGCCAGACAGAGCTTATTGATGCATCCGTCGTGTCTCGAGGCACACGCGACGCCTAGGCACGAAAGCGGCGACCGCGCTCCTTGCAACTCCCCCTCTACTCGCCAGCATCCGCTGACACCCGCGACGGTGCCGGGTTCGCCCGCGCAACCGTGCTCGGAGTACACGCACGCACACGAAACGAAAGAAGAAAAAAGGAAAGAAGGACTGAAAGTACGACGAGAAATGGAGAAAACAAAGACTCGCTGGAACGGTCCGGCAAGTAATAAACGGAGGCGATTCTCAAGTGGGAGCTCTGAGTGGCCAGGGATGTACCAACCGAGCACGCTCAGAGATCGAAATCTAAGTAAGTATATCTATATGTGCCATTGGTATACCTGGTATGTTGTTTTTTGTTTTTGTTTTTGTCTTTATCTCCCCATGTGTTATCTTCGCCTTTCTTTTATCTCTCCTTCCTATTAATAGTCGTAAATCAGATTCGAGGTCACATAGCAGGCTCACCTCTCCCCTCCCCACTACGGTTCGTGCCTACATTTTTATTCCCTCGTCGACCGGCGTCGAACTACGCCTGTGTGACAGTATTATCAAACCTGGGCTACAAGTACGTACCATTATATGCTACGAGTACGTCGTACATATGTCCCGTCGTGCCGGTGTAGCGGCTAGCGGCATAGCCGCCACAGCCGCCATAAACCCGCCTGCGCAGGCGAAGTTTCAGAACCTGCCAGCAAAAAAAGACACGTTATTTCCGGTGGAAACCCGCACAATTATTTGGAAATCACCCTGAAGAGCACACAACGCGCAGCGAACCAACATACACGCACGCACACACTAGCTCAGTAGCAGAAGAAGCTCGCAACAGTATCTCGCAGAGCGGGCGGCTCTGCGGCGGGTGCGGCTGGTGCTAGTGCTATTATTTCCTCGTCGTTTAATGTGCCCAGACGTGCTCTCGCGCGCAGGTCTCACACTCGAGCGGCCACACACAGCACCACAAAAGCAGCAGTGGCACCACTAGCAGGGAATAGAGGAGCGGCACGAGCTCCCTCGCTGTTGTAGCTGCTAGGACACAGCAGGCTAGTTGCTCGTGTATAGTACCCCTGCTGCAGCTAAAGATACATACGTCTAGCGTGAAAAGCAACAAGGCATAATCTCGCCATTGCAGGAAATGACACTACGGTAGTATTAATACTCGTAAAGTACAACGGTATTTTATAAGTTGAAAGTACTACCGGTATGTCTTTTTTGGGGGTGGGGTTGACACGTAACACTCTGGACGGCAATATAATACCGTTTGGAGTCTAATATCGAAATTAAACGCAACTATATATCCGGCCAGGGTGGTACAGCTGCACCAACGAACGTGGTGCATGCTGCTTGCTGTGTACGTACAGCAGTACGTTTACAGCAGTACCAACAAACAATGCTGCACCAGGTGTACGCTCAATCATCGACAGCAAGTCCGTGTCTGGGTGTTGGTGTTGGTACAGCAGTACCACGATGGCCTAAATAATGATTACTTGATACGTTTAATGTCGATATTATTTAGACTCCAAACGGTATTATTTTACTAATGCCCAGAGTGCTATGTGACGCAGTACCCCCCCCCCAAAAAAAAGCATCGTACTTGTACGTACCTCGTACCTGGTGGTGCTTTTAACGTTAAAAAATACCGTTGTACTTGACGAGTATTAATAGTGTCATTTCCTGTAATAACGAGATTGTATCTTGTCGCTTCTCTCGCTAGAGGTAGGTATCTATTTAATGTAGCTGTAGCAGGGGTACTATAAACGAGCAACTAGCCTGCTATGCCGTAGCAGCTACAACGGCGTGGCAGCTCTTGCCGCTCCTCTATCCCCTGCTCATGCTGCTGCTGCTTGGTGCTGTGTGCGGTGGCTCTAGTGTGAGAGCTTGCGTGCGAGAGTACGTCTGTGTACAATAAACGACCAGGGTATAATAGCACTACTGTAGCACCAGCCGCACCCGCCGTAGAGCCGCCACTTCAGGCCACCCGCTTTGCGAGCATGTTGTGCGAGCCTCTTCTACTGCAGAGCTAGTGTGTGTGCTCGTTCGCTGGGCGCTGTGTACTCTTCGTGGTAATTTTCAAATAATTGTGCGAGTTTCCACTGGAAATAACGTGCCTTTTTTTGCTGGCAGGTTCTGGAACTTCGCCTACGCAGGCGGATTTACAGCGGCTGATAGCCGCAACGATACAGCAGTACACAGGCGGTAGCAGTACGTAGCAGTATCCACCCAACCAAGGGCACCGCCCCGGCCGTTATACGTGCAATTTTGCCGAGCAAGCTCTCCGTTTATTTGAGAATACTCTCTAGAGTGCAATAAGTAGCCGCTGCCGGTGGATCGCCATACGCCATGCTGTCGGCAAGAGGTTGCGCGTCGTCTTCTGTATGCCGCAGCTTCAAGAAGTTTGACAAGCTCATGCTCGCGTGTTCTACGAGTACCAAAGTGTGCACAACCAATAGATTACGTACACGTTTACGACAACAATTCAAGTTCAAGTCCCAACTTGCTTTCGTCGACGTCCTTCACGAGGGGCGCTTTGGTCGTGCGATTGGCATCCATTTCATTAATCAGAAATACTGCAAGATGAAGGATACGAGGATATGGCATATACTTGCTTATCTACACGGCTCACGCCGTCTGTACGTGCAGGAAAATGCTTAAGGCGAGACTGCTTCTACTTTGGTTGGTACGGAATACCCACTAAACGGCAAAAAGGCAGAGTAGACTATACGCAGGACGTACGTACCGGTACATGCCAGGTCTAGTCTGTCCAGACCTTCAGAAACTGAATGACATCAATTCGTTATTTCCCTACTTACTCTCCTATGGTAACCGCGACGGGTTCCCCGTGGGTTCCTGCGACCTTCGAACCGTGTAGGTGTGGTTTTACATCTTCTCTGGTTTTATTTTCTATTCTGCAGCAGCAGACACTATACGTACTACAGAGTCTATAGGACACCTACCAACGAATTCGGAGACGTGATACCGGAGTTGTTGTAGAATGCACTCAACTTTCCCAAGTAGGAAATCCAGCCTGTGCCAACATTTCTGCTTTTTACTATGAATAGCATAGTTGTCCCATCCTGCACTACTGCTGCGTGTTTTTTTGCATGCGCACCTCCACATGGCCCCCTTACTAAAACGTTTCGTGTGCGCTTCGCTTGTACCCCGCGTTGTTTTGTGTGCATTGTATGGTTGCGAACAACGGCAGCGGCTCAGGACACGGAGGCGGGTGGGCCGCCATCGGCGGATCCCTACCGAAGCGCTGCTGCAGTAGGCCTCGCCGGCAAGTACTACATGTCGGCGTACAAGAAACTGGTGCAGCAGGCCTGATGCTGGCTTCTTACGTAGATAGTGGCCATGTGGTCTTCGTGGAGCTTGGTTGGAACTTCGTTTTTTTGTGTTGGGTATGCGGGTGTGCTTGCACTCGCTCTAGGATTGGGATGGGTTCGGGCAGTGACACGATGTACGTCTTCGGACCCTTTGCGTGGTTTTCGGAGCACGCGAAGATGTTGACTTTCGAAAGCTCGTCGCTGTTTCTTGGTCCATCTGTGGCGCAGCGCGTGCTGTAACCGGCACCTTGCTGTGCTGTCCGTGTGCTGTTTTGATTCAAAAATGATTTTCCGCTGTTCTTCGAAGCAAGGAATTACCGCCCATGATGAGCATAGTGGTTTCACCAACCAAAGAAAGGGGCATCGGCAGTACATTGCTGACTTGTCTTTTTGAGAAGGCAACCCTTGGACGAAGAAAGTGTTCACAGGCTGTATTATAGTAGACCGTGATGTTTCGTTGCGAGTATTGTACGAATTTATGGAAGTTGAAAATACACCTCGGCTGTGAAATAAAAAAAAATCCTCGAAATTCATATTTACATACTGCGTGTGATACTTCGATTGCGCGTGCTACGGGGTGTGCAGTTTTTATAGTGGTCTGCAAAGTCTGACAATGTGTATGCTAAACGAACCTGCTTCCTATGAATATGCCATAGTGAGCAATGACTGCGTGCTGTGTACTTCCTAAGAGTTTATTCTTTTTGTACTCCCTGAAGGTGTTGCGGTATATCAGCAGAGATTCAGGCCACCCGTGATGGTCGGGTTTGTGCTGCTCAAGTCTTGATGCGTATGCGGTGCGTGCAAACCGTACACGCACCATATATATATTGTCATCTGTTTATTTATGTTATACAACAAATGCACAGCGTTCGCACCTGTATTTAGGAACAAGGATAACCCGGCAAGGTAATTTAGTCGTTCCGTATCAGGATGATGAGCGGTACACTTATATGCGTATGACACTGTGAGGAGACCGCGCGTCCCTGGTTTGGAAAGAACGGTCTTGATGTAGAGAGTACTCAGCCTCTGGATTGTACCGTTTCGTTGTTCTTGTACGTACTTAGTCTAGCTAGTTGCATGCAGTTCATGAATATTGGCATATCCGCGTGAAAGTACAAGGGTTGCGTGCGTGATGGGTCTGTGGTTCGTGGGTAGGTTAGGTAATGAGATCATGTTTTGATGCGAACACTAAATGTTCTGTACATAGGGCGAATTGACCTGAAGGCGTCAAAGAAGCAGGCGTGACGGGTGTTTTTTAGTACCTGGTTCCGATCGGTCCGCGGTCACAATTTTCTCGTCGATGACCGATTGATGAGATTCTAGGAAGAAGGGCTTGGCTCTTGCGGATGGAGGGGGTAGGGCTAAGAGAACAGGGAGGTGCGTGTATTTCGTAGTTTTTGGTTGTTGGCGGCATCGCTTCACGCTTGTGCGTTCGGTGGTTTGGGTTTTGTGCTTTTTATCATGTTTGTGGTTGTGGACACTCACGGAACGCATTGTCAGATGACAAACCAAATATTAATATTAACTATAATATCAAGTCAATATACTTAGGGTTCGGTCGAACACCCGCGTCCACGTGCGAGGTGTGCGGTTGTGTAGCTGTGGAGCCTATAGCATGCTGCCTGCGGTAGAGTAGGTCCGCCCACGCTCCGAACCAATTGGCGTTTCAGCTTCGATTGATCTAAGTGCGGAACACACGACAAGATTTTATCGATTCCTGCGATATGGAACGTGTGTTCAGCTGATGTTCGTGGGATTATACGCTTCGCCGCAGATAGACTAGACGGCTTCCACGGTGATGACGTGGTAATCCATGGGACGAGGGAAACACCGCCCTCGTTGGCACCGGCAACAACAGCGCGCGAAGACATGACATGATCGCCGTGGCGGAGTTGCTTATCGCTGCTGCTACTGACGCAAACTGGTGTGCTTACGCAATAACCCCTCTACACGACTGTACGCACGCCGTTGGGGAGACACTACTTGAAATCAGGGTAAGATTAGTTCTGCAACCGGTAAGCCATTGCCAGAATATATGTACGGCACTTTGCAGAAGTCCTTCAAGTAGGTCAAAATACAGGCTCAATTTTGTTGGGCATTTCCATACAAACATCAACATTCACATTTTTTTCGTTGTTGAGCATTCGCGGAATGTTTCAGCACATTTGCAACTTTATAGTAAAAATGATATTGATACCAGCATACGCACTCTCAATGTTTGGCTTACGAGAATGGTGTGCTGCTTGGAACACTGGCAAATACACGCTCATAATAGATAAAGGCAAGCAAGCAACCACCAGTGTCACAGATCAATATATACGTCGTGCACTACCCGGTACGTAATACTGAATGCTGCTGTACTGGCGCCACAACCACGCCTGCTACTGAATGGAGGCTTATCACTTGTTGTTCACGTGGCCATCGCCAACTTGAGATCCATCCAAACAGGACACGCACGGCAGCACTTTCGGGTGGACCCCACATCAGACCAGGCGTCAGTTGCCTAGCTTGCCGTTGTTTCATGCTTCACAGCAGTAGTAGCGGTTCATGCACGATCCTTTCCTTTCGATCTACCAACGTGAACCAAGAACCAGAACCAAGAACTTTTCTACACGGAGAACCATAACGCCAACAATTTTGGAAACCCCCGACAACCATACCACATCATTGCACAATGATGGGAATGACTTGCTATTAATAGGCATTCCCATTGATAGCACATTGCACAACAGCACAGCTCGCAAGGCGATGAATACTAGGGAGATCGACACGATACTTGGCACCTCGATTGCGAGCTTCGGCGGGTGCACTTCTTGTGCACTGGTTTGCTTCTCGCCGACGCAGGTACGGCTGCCGCTATCAAAGCCATCGGTACTAACTGCTGTGGACAGCAACGATTTTTCTAGCTTCTCCCATTTTTCACTGCTGCCACACGAGCACGGACAAGGAGACAAGCCCATACTGGTACGTAGCACGTAGTCCCCGACCTTTGCATGGGGTCACTCTGTCTCCTGCCGGACATTCGGTGTGCATGCTTTCGCGGTGGTCCAGATATTACAACAATCGGCACGCCTGTTGGGTGTTGGCAAATCTGCATCGACCCTCCCGTCTACATGGTCGTAAAAAGGCAACAAGCACTCGCGGTGCTGCAGCTGTTGCGACGTTTGCTGTTTGTACATACCCCGTAAGAGTGCGAGTAAACGCCCCCACCCCCCCCCCCCCCCCCGCCAGGACCGACTTTTCGAGTTCGATAACTCCGTAACATACGTAGACGGCGCAAATACCAAACGACACGTTTTCGGACATTTCTCGACGAGGTCTGTCCAACGGAGCCACCTTTTCGGCGCTGACATTCTTCTTGCTGTGTTGTGGAGATATATCGAAAAGTCGGTGCGGGGGAGGGGGGGCGTTTACTCGTATTTTTTACGGTAGGTAGGGCACGAATCATGAAGGTACAGCAGTATTGGGTAAGGTACAACCATTTGGATAACACACGCCCTGGGGCTGAATTTCGGAGCCAAGCCTCTCCAAATGCCAGGGCGAACAGACGACGAAAAGGGTGGCCTTGGAAAGGTCTTGCCCAGTCAGTGCTTTCGATCGACGCATCTCTCGTTTTTTTTTTACACTCTAACTCTATCCGTTGTCGAGAAAAAAACAGTTTGGAAATTCGTCCGAGGGGTGTTTTATCTTACACCAAGTGTTGTGTATATACAAGACCCATATTACGGTGGGCCATAGTAAACAGGACCAAATATTGTTGGTAAAAATAGGTAAATGTGTAGGTTTTAGTATGTACCGTAGGTCCTATTTACTGTGGTCCCCCGTATTGTTAATATTTAATAGTACGCGCGATCGAAATATCACGCACAGCTATTACGGGGGTCCATAGTTAATAGGACCTATGAGATACATAAAAACCTATATATTTAACTATTTTTACTAACAATATTTGGTCCTATTTACTATGGCCCCCCGTAATAGCAAAATTAAGTTGCGACGAAATCCGTGTACGTATGTACGAGGAAACGTATATACCTGGTACGGTAATGGACTGCTGCTGTACGTAAAGCCTATCGTCTGATACCTGATCGAAACAGACTCGATCGAACACTGGTACGATACCTCGTTCTGGTGTGCGGGGTGAACGGACGTATATACCCTGGTACGGTATTGGACTGCTGCTGTATGTAAAGCCTATCGTCTGATACCTGATCGAACCAGACTCGATCGAACACTGGTACGATACCTCGTTCTGGTGTGCGGGGTGAACGGCGCGATAGTTGCCTGCGAACGAGCAAGCGCTGCCCTCGAAACATGCCCACCCCACACGCTCGATGGGACCTATACATGCTTCTGCCGCACCAGTCATATCATATCTTACCATACCATACCCGGGCAGCCCCTTGAGCTGCTCTGCTTGATTCCGTCCCTTTGTGCTGGTACGCAAACTCTGCGCGCCCGAGTCTCTTCTGGCGCCAACCTAGGCAAGACAAGAGAACGCCCCGTAGCTGTGTATGATCAAGCTACGCAGGTTGGGGCTAACCCCCTGAGATGCATTATTGAGCTCTACAAAATCCAAGTATTGATGTCGTGATTGCGTTTTCCAGTCTCGTGCGTACGCGTTCCGGTTCCAGACTCTGTGAAGCGGTTCTGAAGAGTGTTTCACTGTCGTATGGAGGAAGAGCTGCAAACAACGTATGCGCCCACACGTTCACATTTTGCCAGGTACTGGTTTATTTATACGATACATGGAACCTGATAAATCACCGGTACACAGGCTCTCGTGCGAAGACCATGCCCGTTGATAACCTGGTACCAACTGTAAGCTGACGACGACAATCGCGCTGACTCAGAATATTAACTACTGGAGCAGGGTGTTCAACACCAAATGCCACTTTGGTCGGGGTGTAGCCCACGTTTGATGTTCACATGAGAGTCCAGACGGGGATAATATTACCGGCCAGAACAATGGTAACAGTTTTCGCGCTATAGCATGGGCGCGTCAACAAGAAGCACCTATTACGGGGGTCCATATTAAATAGGACCTACGGTAAACACAAAAACCTATATTTCGCTATTTTCACTAACAATATTTGGCCCTATTTACTATGGCCCGCCGAAATAGTATGGGCAATCCTTAGAATCCTATTGTGACACACCGCCCTTGAACGACCTTGAGCATAGCCTGCTTTGCTATATGATTGAGCGTGGCGCTCGCCGCTGAGCATGTTTTCTCAATCAGAATTTCTTAGCGTCTCCCATACAGTGAGCTTTATGACCTTGTATTATTCGACGCGATTTGTTAGTCGTGGGCCTGTATGTACTGTACTGCTGGCTGCTACTCGAACGTGTCTGCCGCTGTTGATAGGCGGGAAGCGGGGTCGGGTCGGCTGACCTCGGATGGAGGAGACCTCGATGAGGAGATCGAGTGGGCGTTGGAGGGCAACAGGGAGTTTCAGGCGTGGTGTCCCATCGTAGACGGGCCGTTTAAGCTCATCCTCATCGTCAACATGCAGCTCAAAATGGGAAAGGGAAAGGTGAGCAGAAGGGGGACCGTTTATGACATACAGATGCCGTGTCCGGCACAAAAGACAGAACGAGACATTGTTGTCGGTTATAACAGCAGTGTTGATAGGCCACGTACATACGAAGGGATTCCGCAGCGCTACGGCCCCTCGCTTGTGTATGCTACTGCGTTTAGTCACCAAATCTCGCTTTTACGACCTGGCGTTGGGCTATATATATAGATTATCTACAGATGGATCGTCTAGAGATATATCATTTACAGATAAATCGTCTCGATCCTAACCCGCCGTTCTGAGGTGCTGTGCATGATATGTATAGTACATATCCGACCCAGGAAATGTGTCCAACAGTAGATCATGCGGATGATGTAGCTCCCGCCGGCAACGCGAGCTAGTCTATGCAGACGAGAAATGTATGTATGTTCCCTAAAAGATCTAGATCATTAGCTGTGGGAATCGATGATCTGTTAGATGACCTGTTCAAGGTGCGAATCGTTAGCTCTATTTGTTTGCGGCTTTGCTGCGGAAGATGGGGACAGCTTACTATTGATTTCACATACCTATCTGGTACCTACACCGTAGGGTTGTCTGATGTGGAGGGAATTGCTGCCTTCAATGTAATCGCTGTTCGTCGCATGATGAGATTGCGTTGCTTCCATACTAGCCCTGAGTCTTGACATAAACAAAGCGCGCCGTTTATGCCCCCCCCCCCCCCCCCCCCCCCCCCCCCCCCCCACCCCCCACCCCCCCCCCCACCCCCCCCCCCCCTTGTCACTGACCTCGCTGCCGCAATCAGGTGGTCGCACAGTGCTGCCATGCTACCCTCGGCAACTACAAGATTTCGCAACGCTACTGCCCGTCTGGCCTGCTTGGGTGAGCACGGGACGGAAGCAGTCTAATCCGTTGCTGTGAACTTGGGGAAGCCCCTCTGTAGCGTTACCATGTTCCTGGTACGAAGCATGTACTAGTAGCCTACTGTCGTATATAGCATGCAACGTATATATGCATGGAGCACTGCTAGTACTTGGGCTGTTAAAATGTTTGATCATTTTCCGCCGATGTTGTCAGAATCCCCTTGGAGAATCTAACGCCACCACTTCTGTCCTCCTTCCGTTCGTATCAGGCGTTCCCACTCTTATCACTTTTCTACCTCGCGGAGGTATAGCATCAAATCTAGCAGCGTAGGCCCCACGTATACGTACTGCGTGTGCACGCATCCCTCGCCACCCTAAGCTCAACGAACGATCCAACGAAATCTAAACATGGAAGTGTGGTGAGCTTAAGCTTTATTTTTACACCAATCCGCCGGAGGATAACAAAAAAAAATCGATCCAACCCCCCCCCCCCCCCCCAACCTTATATGCACAATTGAACCAACAGAAAAAAAATCGCGCTTCCTTTCAGAAGCGACCGAGACCGATCGGACGATAAGTGCAAACGCTTCGGGAGGGGAAAAGAAAGTCTTTTTTTGCGGGCATGATATTCAACGTTCAACTGAGAGCAATAAGGCCACTGCTGATGTGTTCGGCGCCGGCACCCCCAGACCAATGCCAAGTTGTGCATTTGCAGGATGCACCAAGGCACACTAGAATGTTGATAATAAATGTCATGATAGCTTGCGGAAGAGCAGGGACACCAGCCCAGGATACTGTGTATACCAGGTGAAGGTTATGGAACAGGTGTCCTGTACTGAATGGCGAGAAATAATATCACCGGAGTCGGCTTCTGATGTGTTTCTTCCTTTCGTGGTTGGTCCGCTTTTGATTGTGGCAGGTGGGAACAAATGGGACAGGCGAAGATTTGCGTCAAGTGTCCCACGGAGGCCGAGATGCACGACATACAGGCCAAGGCACAATGCGCCGGCCTAGTAAACTACCTCGTGGTGAGATCGACCTTCAAATGCGATTACGGATATGATAGACAAAAGGCGCAACTTTTCGTGGTAAGTTGGGTGCACCTTTTTGTTCTGAAATTTCCATGATACAAGTACGACACCTGTGCGGTCGACTAAAGCGGTACATACGCCAGCGCACGAACACATAAAACAAGCGACTCTCCCGAGGCCTGCGGCTGATTTGGCTCCCTGCTGCTGATTTACCCGCCATGGTGCCGCCCTCCTCCTACTGATTGGGCCCCCATTGTGCTGCCCTCCTCCTGCTGATTTGACCTCCATTGTGCCCCCCCTCCGCCACCCCACCTTTTTTGACTGCCAGATGGACGCCGGTCATACCCAAATTGCTGCGGGATCGCGCACCGTGCTAGCGCTAGGACCGGCCCCTGTGTGGGCATTCGAGGGCATCTCGTCACATCTCAAGCTCATGTAGCGGACTGGGCTCGCCATCATGTCGCATGCCCAAGCTTTCAAGTAGCGGTGTCGCCATCGGTGGTGGCTCGGAGTGATGATTGCTGGCGGCAGCAGTCGTGAGCGGAGCAGCAATCGAACGCTTTCGCGGCCTGCGCACACTGGTTGGCGCGATAATTTTTTTAATTTTTTTAAATGTGTTTTGAGAGAGCGGGGGGCGTCGACGGGGCTACTGTAGTTGGGGCGGGCGCGATGGGGACATGCCCTAATCGACCAAACGAGAAAGAAAGGAACGCGGACGCATTGTTGTGCTGAACGTGTAATATACGGTGGCAAGACGCATGTACATATATATACATAAAGACATTTTGTTTGTTTCATCGGAAGCGCCATGGGAATACATGCCGGGACGTTGACTGATTCATCTGTGTACACTTACTCATAAAACACCCTGAACGCTACAAACCACCCACCCGGTGCACCGTTTCCTGGCGATTTGGCGTGTGACGGACAAGGTATTGCTTATACAAGAACCAAAAAAACTGGGGAATCTGTTGTAGCGTTTTCGTGACCCTTATTGAAATTAAGCGGGGTGTCTGCATGAAGCAGTTATTGTTCATTTACAGTCGACCGAACAAACCGCCTCGGATCCAGTTCGCATCAGTCCTGCCTCAGCCCAGCCGAGCACGGTGAGGCCAGCGCTCCTGTGCGGCTCGGGAGGCCCCCTCTTCATGACACATTCGGAGCGGAGCTATGGTTACCGACGCCGGATTGTACTCGACATCAGAGCCGCGTACTGTTTGATAACTTGGGTATGTGCCCCCTGTCTCGCATCCCTCCCGTATGTACCTCCCGACGTGCCCAACTATTACTACTGTAACGCCTGCTGCTATCATCGAAACCTCCGCCGTAAACTAATCGACACCTCAGGCCACATGCACAAGGGGACCCGATTATGTATGTAGGGACGCTTCAGTCTTTTTGCATCGGTAACTACCCTTCGATGGGTAAGGCACACCAGGTGAAACGATCAGCCCCAACAGCAGTAGTAATGGTTTACCCCCCCCCGTATGGTGAGGCACCCACGAGGCAGTTACATAGTTTACGTTAATAACATACCAGGTGCCAGGTAGTACAATACCTGGACATATCTGCTAGAAGATTTTGTGAGGTACTGCGCCAGTACTCCGGATACAAGCAAAAGAAACAATGCACCACTCTGTACCCAAATACAAGGGACCATTCGTATTCACTACCAGTATTAAAAGTGCAAAAAGTGTTTATATTTCGGGACATAGTAGTGGTAGCATTCACAAAGCGCCTGCGGCGGGCACGAGCAGATAGAGGCGGTCAGGTCAGGATGAGGGTCAGGGTCAGTCCAGCGCTGGTGGCGGGAAGAACTCTGCGTACTTCTGCTCGTAGATGAAGCAGTACCGCCGCCCCAGCTTTCCCCGCCGAACCCGGTGAGGTGCCCCTCGCACTCTCGCCTCGGTCGCACGTTCCAGCGCCTGCCACCCGTCACGCATGTCGCGGATAAAATGGATGGACGGGGGGGGGGGGGGGATACTCATTATCACGCATGGCCGTAGTCGTATGACTATAGATCCTCCCATCCCTAGAATGCCGGGAAGGAGCACGTCGGGTTTTCACTGACCAAGCAGACATTGCTTGCACCAAGCGCGAAGCGCCGTGAGGTGTTGGCCGAATCGCGTGAAGGGTGATCTGCATCCTATTGATACTAAGAACCGCTTTTGAGGCGGACTTTCGTGCACATGGATGACAGCGTCAATAAATTGATTTAATTTCTGGTGTGGTCACTTCCAGAGACACCAATGGGTTTACTATGTAACTGCCTCGTGGGTGCTTTACCATATACACAGTACGTACGTGATAAGATCATCCCCCTTGTACGGAGTGAAGGTTCTCCACGCACAAAAATGATCTAACTCGACCGCCAAACGAAAAAAAAACGGTACCCTGGTTGTCTAGCTCATGCAGAGAGGCGTGTTTCACAGCGCCGTCGTCATCCGACGCCAACCCAACCCACATATATACAAGGCGCTTCGCTCCGCGGGCGGCCTACGCCTCCCGCTACGCTCGCTCGCTCAGGAAGGAAAATTACATCAAATGATGCGAAGCGGGCACGGGTCCATGATTGAATATTGTGTGTTCATGATTGTAGTTGCAAACTGGCGACTTGATAATGCCAAGAGTCCCGCCGCCATGCTTGCTTCAGGAGAAAAAGCTCGGACGCCATATACGCTTCGCGTCGCGGGCGGTTCGCTCACATGCCGTACGTACGTACATACCCCAGGTACGCAGTACGTAGGGTACTTATTTTCTTAATTTAAGTAACTGCTGTATGTACGAAAGAGAAAGCAAGGCGCGGCACAGCAGCACTGCAAAAACAATGAAAATGAAACCGAATTCGGAAAGAACAAAAAAAAAACCCGTCCCCTCTCATGTAATAATTTTCTGCCTGATTGGAACACACCTGGCACCGGTCAAAAAAAAAATCTAACAGCAGAGCTTCTCTCAGCCTCGTACGCCGCCCGCCCCTCTCGCGACTACCTCGCCACCGATTCGGTCCGGGTAAAGCGTTCCTCCCTCTCTGCCACAGTGAGCCCCGTCGCCCGCCTCGCGTGAAGCCCGGTGCTCACCGTGGCCGTGGTTCGCCAGCTCGACAAGGTTGGTGCTCAGACTGCGTACCTCTCTCTTTGAGCTTCAAGCCCGGTCGCAAAAATAAGCACCTCTTGAATATTATATTGCAATCCCAAACGACCCTTATATTGCTTTGCACCAAATGGACTTTTTCCGGAATACTTTTCTTTTCTCGTCCGGCCGCGGGTCTTCTCTCGCACTCTAGGCTGCGTGGCACACAGGGACACTATCAGGGAGGGACCCCGCGAGTACACCACGGCTCAAATGCGAGCTAGTGGCGTAAAGTGACGGTATATATAGTAGCCAACCCATGGTACCGTTTGCATGATTAATAGTAGTGTAGTATCCACCACTGAAAGAGTAAAACTCAGTCCCTGCCGACTACTACTAATAATTATTACTCTTTCCTTCGAGCAACACGCTAGCCCATGGCCCCCGTTTCCGCCAAGAACAGCTGTAACACAATTGATAACCGTGACTCCCTTTTCGCCTTGCGACGCCCCCGGGATTTCACGTTATTCACACCCGAAGGGGAACCTTGTAAACTCGTACAGAATCTATCAAAAACCACAAAGGGGGGCCAGACAGAGCCCATTCATGCTTCCCTCGTGTCTCGAGGCACACGCAGCGCCTAGCCACGAAAACGGCGACCGCGCTCCTTGCAACCCCCCCCCCTACCCGCCAGCATCCGCTGACACCCGCGACGGCGCCGGGCTCGCCCGTGGTGCCGTGCTCCGAGTATACGCACGCACACGAAACGAAAGAAGAAAAAAGGAAAAAAGGACTGAAAGTACGAAGACAAAATTTAAATGGAGAAAACAAAGAACCGCTCGAAAGGTCCGGCAAGTAATAAAAAGAGGCGATTCCCAAGTGGGAGCTCTGAGAGGCCAGGGATGTACCAACCGAGCACGAGAGCGAGATACCTACAAGTAGTTCTATATCAGGAATATAATATAGGGGAGGGCGTACTCGTCATATTAGTCATGTGACCATTGTCCACGCATCCCTTTCGAGGCGGAGCACCGGGGGAGCAGGGGGGTGTACTCATGAAACAAAACAAGCAAAGATGAGTACGTATTGAACAAAAATATCAAACTCACGGCTGCTGACGTTTTCATAGTTTTATCTTGAACAAAAAAAAGGGGAAGTGACAAAAAATTATTTAATACTGTTGAGGCAGCCCGCTCCGGTAGTTGATGACTGACTGGCTGACCGAGCGCAGGGCGCAGTGCAGTCGGATTAGTGTTTTTGCACGTACATACCGTTGACAAAAATAACACCATAAAATTAATACCGGTACTACAGCCAGTACAGGACGCCTGGTTACGAACAAGAACGCTGGTCCGACGTCTGGGCTTTACCCTTGAGAAACGTTCCACACTAACTTCAGTATGACGACTCCCGAATGTATTATATTGCTGTTACACTCAGCCTGCCTTCTTAGCGCTCCGCCTCATCCATGGTGTATACGTATAGGTGTAGGTGTTCTACTCTGCATTGTTACTCTATAAATAAATTCTCGTTCGGCCACGTAAAACGTTCTCTCCTTCGATCTAGGCTATTCGCGCGAAAAAAGGGCGCGGACTCACCTAAAACACACGGGGATCTCCGTAAGGTATTGCGCACAGTGTACAGTACACCGCCGTAGACTCTCCTCGTAGATTTTTCGAGGCACAACCTCGCAGGGCATCTAGGCATCGTAGGACCCCTCCCTTAACAACACGTTTGTAGACACTACCAGGTACTGGTATGTATATCACGGGAAGCCATACACACAAATCAAAACCCCACGTTGGACCCACGAATATGGCATCCCCCCACGTTTATCCATTATATTTGGTTTTGATTATTACTTGGTATTAAATATTCCCCCGGTTTACCTCTGATACCAAGTATGGCGGCATCATAGGGCACCCGTGAGTTAGGACGCGACGAGGCCTCTTTCGGCCTGTACATACTAGTTTTAGAGTCGGGGTACGGTCGGTCAAGGAGTCAAACCGCAGTCTCCTGGCCTGTAGCAGCATTTCTACCCGACACTGTGGTGCATTGGCCCCATAGCCTGTTTGTAGCCTTAATTGTGTTAGTAGTAGTAGTAGTAGTAGTAGTGGTATATGTGTTGCTCTGAGGGTATTGCAGTGGTGCAGTGGTGCAGTGGTGCTGCAGAACTGACCTTGCCGCCGAAGAGAACTAGCTCCCGCCCTTCCGCCTCCGCGAGGCCGTGTTCTCCGTTCGCACCGAGACTGGCGCAGAGAGCCTCCACGGGGAGCCAGCTGAGACAAGCACGAACAAACAAAAGGGACACGGCGATAGGCAGAAACGGCCAGGGCGCAGACGAAGCGGCAGCAGGTATAGGGCGATGCTAAATCAGTTAACAGCACCCTCCTCGAACCTCACCACAAGTATGCTCCAAAACAAAGCCTGGTACGATTCCGTAGGCATCGGGATATATTCGGAATCGACAAGACGGGCGTCGAAGCAAGCAACATACCCTTTTTCGCGCAGATTCTATATACGCAAAATAAACAAATATCAGGGACAAGACCACCTGGAACCAGATAGATCTTATTTAGCCGCGTAACAGGTCCCATTGCCGAAACAGCATTTTTTTTTCGTTATTTTCGGCGATTGAAACACGGCACGTTGTCGAGCGGCAAATGCAATGAAACAATGTTATATAAAAAAAATACTGACAATGCATACATATCCCACGACATTCCGACCTCTCCTAGATCCGAACAAAAAAATAGTGCTCAGTCGCGCGGAACAGCTCACACGTCCCGCCATCGCCAAAGCAATGCACGTACTGCCCCACGTCCCGACCTTTTCGAGGCCCGGTCAAGAATCTCCAGCCCTTCCACCCCGCAGCACGGTTCCGCGACGAACAGGCTCGGATCGACGTGCTCCCCCACGGTGAGATCTTCCTTCTCCAGCGCTGGGTCCGCGAACTCGTTCGGGTAGTGGAGCGCGTAGCTCACCGAAAAGTCGCCGCCCTCCGCGTCGTTACCCGCGTCGCCGCCGCCGTCCGCGTCGGACACCCCCGCTGCCTGCGGAAGGCACACAGAGCACCGTTCTCCTGACTCCCGTTCGCCCAATCCCTGCAATGCGTGTTCGTCGCCTGCTCGTCCCTCTGCCTGCTCATTTCCCTCTGTCGCCCCTGTCACTTCGATCACCACCGCGGGCCGCCTCCGCCGCCGCCACCTCCGCCGCTTCCCTCGGAGCACCCTCAAATCGGTCTGGTCCCACTGGGAGACAATAGTCGCCTTCTCGGCTACCGCCTCCTTCTCCTCCGCCCCCTCCCTCCCCCCCCCCCCCCCCCCCCCCCTCCTCGTCCTCCTCCCGCTTCTCCTCCTCCTCCTCGCCCCCCTTCCCACCCCCCTCCCGCCCCTCCTCCCCGTCCTTCTTCTCCTTCTTTTCGCGTTTTCCCCGTCGGTGGCGTCATCGCCGCCGTCGCAGCCGATCGCGACGACGACGCTACCCGTCGGGGAGTTGCCTTTAGAGGAGGAGGCGCTCCGTCGACGGGGCGGGCCAAGGTTAGGGTTAGCGCGCGGTGGCAGACGAGCTGAAGGCGGCGCAGAACCGCCAGCCAGGCTCGTCGGAGGTGCTGGCACGGCCACGGGTCCAGGGATGACGAAGGTGGGGAGGAGGAGGAGGAGGAGGAGGAGGAGGAGGAGGAGGGGCGGGCGAGCTCGGCCGGTATTCGGAAAGCCTCGCGAACGCTGCCGCAGCGCTCGTAACCGGTGTGCCACTGATGGATTTTGGTCGTAGGCCGCCGTTGTCATCGTCATCCATAGTTGGCATCGTCGTCAATGTAAAAAAAAAAGGCGTGTTTTAGGGAAGCCGGGCGAGGACGGGGTACGGGTGGGGTGCAAGAGGGGAGAAGGGGGGGGGAGGTATACTCGATATCATGCATGGCAGTAGTCGTATGACTAGAGACCCTCGCATCCCTATAATGCCGGGACGGAGCACGTCGGGTTTTCACCGACCAGGCAAACATTGCTTGCACCAAGCGCGAAGCGCCGTGAGATGTTCGGCGAGTCGCACGACGGGTGAGCTGCATCCTACTAAGAACTGCCTGTGAGACGGATTTGCATATGGACGACAGCTTCAATGACTCAATTTATTTTTCGGTGTGTCCTAGTCCTGAGACAGCAATGGGGGTACTACGTAACCGCCTCATGGGTGCCTTTCCATCAACACTACGTGATACCGTCATTCTCCTCGAGCGCAGTAAAGGTTCTCCACCCGGCACAATGATTCAACTCGATCGCCAGGTGCGACCGACCGCCAAAAACAAAACAACAAAAAACAGAACAACGGTACCTTCACCTCTAAAAAAAAACTGGCCTTGACAAGACTCCTGATAGACAATACCATGGCCTAGGGCCTAAGTACTACATTTCTCAAGCACATACGGAAAAAAAGCACACCGCGGGGGAACACAGTAATCCGGACCAACTATGCCTATCACGGGGGGCCATAGTAAATAGGACCACATATTATTAGTAAAAAAAAATATGGAAATATATAGGTGTTTGTGTGCACCGTAGGTCCTGTTAACTATGGTTCCCCGTAATAGTAAAAATATTGGAGTATTTAGGTTTTGTGTGCATGATGGGTCCTGATTACCATGGTGTCTCGTAATAGTATAACACAAATTATATTCCCAGTGATGTTGGGTATTAGGAAGAGTTCCTCTGTTTCAGAGGAGCCCCCCCGTCAATCATAAAACATTTCGGCCAAAAAAGTGTTTACCCCTAGCTAAAACAGCAAGCTTCGTCATTTTTAGGCGCTTCAAGGCCTGTTTTGGCCTTCATGCACTAGCTTTAGTGTAGGGGGGGGGGGGGGCGGGGGGGGGGTGAGGGGTTTGGGGGGGGGGGAGGGGGGGGGGGGGGGGGGGGGGGGGGGGGGGGGGGGGGGGGGGGGGAAGCGTACTCGTTGTTTGCTTGCGATATTTTTTTGGCCATTGACCACGCACCCCTCTCGAGACGGAGCACCCTTCCTACTCCTGACAGCGACAATTCCAACCGTTGGGCGCTTATGACGTTGTTTCCACATACTACATAGAAACGTTTTGCTGATCTTAGCCCCCTTCCACGGGGGAGGGGGGGTGTACTCATTATCATGCATGGCCGTAGTCGTATGACCATAGAGACCCTCGCATCCCTACAATGCCGGGACGGAGCGCGTCGGATTCTCAGCGACCAGGCAGATATTGCTGGCATCAAGCGCGAAGCGCCGTGAGGTGTTGGGCGAGTCGCATGAAGGGTGAGCTGCATCCTACTAAGAACCGCTTTAGAGGCGGATTTTCTTGCATATGGATGACAGCATCAATTAATTGATTTAATTTCTGGTGTGGCCACTTTCAGAGACAGCAATGGGTTTACTATGTAACTGCCTCGTGGGTGTCTCACCATATACACACTATACGTGATACGATCATCCCCCTTGTGCAGAGTAAAGGCTCTCCCCGCACACAAAAATGATCTAACCTGACCGCCAGCCGTGGTAACCGCCAAAAAAAAAACAAAACAAAATTAAACGGTAACCTGGCTGTCTAGCTCACGCAGTGAGAGGCGTGTTTTACAGCGTTGTCGCCAACCGACGCCAACCCAACCTATATATACATACCAGGTATATGGTATAGGAAGGGGGGGGGGGGCAGGGGGTCAAACCGTGATCTCCTACGTTTATGCATTTTTTTGTGCGTGACAAAAACGGCGCAGAGATGTAACCTGGTTATGCTCTCGAGAAAGTGCCGGACGTGCGCTACGATATGCATGTACATACCAAAATCGCCTATTACGGAGGACCATAGTAAATAGCACCTACGGTACACACAAAAACCTACCAGGTATATATTTACCTATTTTTACTACGTAGCAAAATTTGGTCCCATTTACTATAGCCCTCCGTAATACCAGGTATTACTTCTGACATTCCTCACTCCTCACTCCTCACCCCGACCGATTTCTGAGAAACAAAAAACGGACGCTTGATAGTTTACCTCGGCCTACCGAACGGAATAGCTCGAAAAATACTGCACCGAATGGCAGCAGATTTCACGATATTGCGTATTGTCTGTTAATGACCAGTCAGGAAGAACTGTTTTGAAAAAAATCGAAGCATGCACCCGTGGGAAAGACACCTTGCCCAAACCACATCAGTGCCAGTCTCACTGCAGTTGTGGAAAACGGAAAATCTCCTTGTTACCACTCCAAGTTTCATGGGGTGGTTAATGAAAAACGAGCGACGCTCCTCCCCACCAGGCCAACGACCTGCTAGGGAACAAGTTGGAGTCACAAAAAAAAAAAAATACTGGAATCGCAACGACACACGCCGCTGCTGCCCATTTCCATTGTTTTTACATTTTTACCATGGGAATCCCGCGCTCGTTGAAGTGCACCCCTCCTTTCTTCGTCTCCTTCCAGTCCGAATCGCCCTCGAAGAAAGCCTTCAAATGTTGCATGAACTCCAGGTAGGCTTTTCGTACGCCCCCCACCTCTGTGAGCACGACGAAACCGTGCTTCTCCATTAGGCCGACGAACCTATTGGTTGACAGAAAAAAACGCAAAGGATCCAAGGGACGACGAAGCTGCAGACTTGAGCAGCGTAAATTATTCGGACATAATTACGGCATATCAGGCGTATGTACAATATAGTACAGCTGTCGCTACGACCTCGCGCAGTGGGGCATTTCTACCTGTCATCAACTTGTGTGCGTTACTGTGTGTTGTCTAAAGTGTTTGTCCATCGAGTTAGTGCTTCAAGCACACCACCCTCAACCAGTGCCCGTGCTCGTTCTTCGTCCGTTTTGCTTTCTGTCCAGGGCCCATGGTCTAACGTAAACACGTATGTATGATGCCCATACAGACAATCGAGACATATGCATAAACCATACACAAGAGGAAAAGGTCCAACGGAGGTATACCCTTGCCATTAAATCCAAAAGGGGTGGGGGGGGAGAGGGCACTCATTTGTTGTTTGCCTTAGTCATTTGACCATTGACTACGCATCTCTTTCGAGACGGAGGAGGGGAGGAGGGGGGGGTTGGGACGGGAGGTGCCGGCACGTGTCCCAACCTGCCTCAAATTGAAGTTATGACGCGCTGGCAAGACGCCCACAGCCTATGCAGAGCACGCACAGCTTTCGCTTTATTTAGGGGGTGTTATTGGGGCTGACGGCACCGTGGCGCAGGAGGGAAAACAAGCACCCTCCCCCTGCAGGCAGTACGGGTTTTCTATGACCTCGGTCAGGCAGCAAGCAGTTCATGTCACGTCGTCACAGACTACAGATACAGACACAGACAGTGATGACACGTAACACACACCGAGGACGAAAAACGAAAAACATCATTCACAAAGGTATCAAGCGTACCGGGTGGGTACGAAGGCAGAACATGTAATAACGATACACGGGTACCTGTTAATCTGGTTACTACTGTTTTTGTGGCAGAGTACTATTTCGGGGGACCATAGTAAGTAGGACCAAATAGTGTTGGCAAAAATAGGTAAATATATATATATATATAGGTTTTTGTGTGTACCGTAGGTCCTATTTACAATGGACCCCCCTAATAAAGGCCGAGTCCGGCGATCGCACCCACGAGCCACCGTTTGCCTGCCCGTCGCCGACCACACCCCGCCGTACTGGCCACCCGGTGAACTACCCGCAGCCGGTGAGCGGTCGCCCCCAGCCTTCCTGCGCACAACTGCGCCGTTTTCGACCCGATACACCCCCCCCAAGAACCTTGTCCGCTACAGCCGTAAGTGCTCTGCGACAACAACGAGCGTAGACAAAGCGTTGCAGTTGACACTGCCATGTACTGTTTCTTGTCTCGAGTACCGAAGTCCGAGTACTCCCATCGTCCCCCCTCCACACACACCAGCCACTGTTGAACTGCCTGCCGCCGGTGTCACATCCGACCCCACAGGCCACCGTTGAGCTGCCCTCAGTCGGTGAGCGGTCCCCGCTACGTAGGAGTCCTGCGTTTTCCCGCGTACAGTCGTCAAGTGTTCGACTCACCACAACTCCAAGAACCTCCTCCGCTACGCATATATGTACGATACAGCAACAGTAGCAGTAGCGTTACTTTGAGCACAGGTAGTGTCAGGCTGGTTGACGCCCCCCTTTCGGTCGCGGTCTCTTGAAGCCTGCGTTGCTCCTGCTGCGGCGTGCTGCTAAGTCTGCGGGCTGCTGCAGGCGTGTTATGCGGGTAGGCTGTACTTCTGCCTGCTTACTCTGCTTCTTTAGCCCGCTTGTTGTGTTCACTTCGCAGATCCGCGGCCCGTAGCCCCGCAGCGCGCTAGGTGGACTTGTTGTTACCAAGAAGCCCAATCGTCTGGGCGGGGATACAATTTTCCTTCATGAAAGCATGAAGCACAAACTCTGGTAGAAGGTTCTGCTGCTGTATTCTGAACGGACTGCTACCCAACAGTCAGTCAATTGTAGGGTCCCGTCCGGCTACCGCTTGCAGAGCAGCGGGCGGTGGCGGCAATCTAGCATGCATACTTTTGGAGATAGTATGGCACCTTTCGCTGTATCGTAAGTACGCGAATAGTGGCAACATGCATACCAAGGGGGGGTACGTACGTGTTACGAGGGGCTTTATTGGGGCTTTGGTGCTTCCGACTCTTTGCGTGCAGTGGAACAGAGAAGCAGTTGTGTTGCATTGTACAGTAGGCTACTATTGATTGTGCTCACAAACACGACGGAGATGTTCCATCTAGACATTAGGGAGTTCCATATATTGATGTGGGATTACAGGAGAGGGATATTTAGACGGGTATTCTGCGGGATAAGCGGAAGGTTTATTCCCGCAACTTGTTGGATATTAACTTGCATGCGTTGCCATGAGCTGTCACTCGACAGCTCGGATATAATATAAGAGGAGTTCCGTGTTACTGTCTGGAGTCAACCACGCGTTCCCGTGCCAGCTGCGTCTATACCTTCAGAGATCAATCAACAGCTACACTTGAGAGAGCGTGTGGAGGAAGGCGATCCGTGCATGAGCACAGCAGGGTCCCATTCCGGAAGCTGCAGCCAGAATCTGCGAAACACCATTGAAAATGATCAACATAACCAACCAATTATCATATTAAAATCATATCATCGCCGGGTTGATCGCGTTGGTTGTAATCAACTAGTGATTAACTCAACCCGATTTGCCCAAATTAATAAACAATCAAATCAACTCCGAAAATGAGTTGATGTACACCCCTACCACGAGCTGTCGTTGTTGCGTCTAAAAGAGTCCAATGCCAACCCTGAGTCACAGCAGGGGCTTACGTACCGGTACGCCCGACAGCACCAGTCACATCTCCCACCGCCATTGAATGATGTATACCCGGTAGTAGTAGTTGTTGTTTTTGTTCTTGTCTTCACGAGGCCCCACCTTGTAGACCCCGTTTTCGTCCTCTTCCAAGCTTTGCGGCGTACTTCTCGGTAACGTATTGTCTTTCGCCTTCGTTTTCTTTCGAGCCCTTGCGCCTTGTCCAGTTTCTTCCGTTTTATTTTTCCTCCCCTTCCGCATATTCGGTTATTTCTCGAATGAGGCGTCGAGCCTCACTACGAGGTGTGGGGTAGATATATCACCTCATTTCTGTGTTGAATAGCCGCATCTTCGATCCCCCTTCTCGATTTTTTTGGGATCATATGGTCATCATCCTTTTATCGCTGTGTGATCTACATCTACGACTATTCAGGGTGGGCTAATGTGATGGAGTAGTACATCTATTGTATACGAAGCATATACCCGTATGCGGATCCTTGTATGGTTGCACATAGCTCTTTGCAGACACCAGGCATACCTGCAGACGAATAATATATGGCGAATATTTTATAGTTAGACATATGCCAATGGAAACGCGAAGTCCAAAAGTTTTCTTTCAAAAATATTGCTTATAAAAAACAGCCGAAATATCTTCGTACAGCCGCTGTGTGAAAAAAGGCAATTTTTTTTTGATTTTTTCTTCTTTTTTTTCTAACGGCTGCAGGCGGCGCAATTTGTTTTCTCTCGTTGCAAATTGTCAACACGCTGATAAAAATCAGCTCGTGCGACGATAGATGCTCGATCTCGATATAGACTCAGCTCACGGCCAACCCGCTTGGTGTCGGGCAAGGCCGACGAGTATAGATGACGGCATCGAAGATAGAAAGTGAATACATGCTCTAGGGGGCGAGAGCTTGCCGGCGGCGTCCTGCCTCCCAAACCTGAAAAAAAGCCTGTTTTTTTGCCATTCGAGACGGATCGAGAATTTTTGTCTTCTGTTTTGTACATACCAGCGGCTAATTGCTTTTTATCGTACGACTGGCCAGCGCCCGCCATACGTCACTGGCCATTGTGTGAAGACGGTGACCCAAGGTTGGGTCGGAGCCCCGAACGAGCGCACTCCGTTCAGAATTCATCACGCAATCGTTGTTTTGTCGATCGATGTCTGTCGAGGACTCGGAATCTCGCCGCGTCGAACCAAAGATCGGCCTGAGAATTTCTCGAGCCGATCTTGGCCCAACATCGGCCCCAGAATTGCTTTTTGTCGGGTTTTTTCCAAAAGTTGGGAACTTTTTTTTTTCTAAACGTGCCCACAGGAAGAGTGTTCTAATTTTTTTTGGCGGATATCTTTGGAATTCAAACTTTTTATTGATACTTCGCTTTCCCATTGGCATATGTCTTATACATAACTCTTAGGGAATATTCAGTGGAGCCGTTCAGGCATCCCCTTTGCCCACAGAACATTATGTTTCAAGTCTGGGGACCTTCTGTATGACAACATCCCGGTAGAGAACATTCTGCTATAGTTTGGAATCTTCTGTATGACAACGTCCCGATAGACTGTCTCTGCATACATGTTGGTTTTGGTCGACGTCTGAGCTGAGCTGTGTTCCTGGCGAAGCCCACTATCGCTCACTCGAGTTCTCTCCCTTCCTCTCAACTCACTCGAGGAGCATTAATAAGAAGTTCGTGAACTACAAGCAGCGTGCTCTACCCAGCACCGACATTCCTGTGCCCCTTACCAGCTTATTATTCTTTGCACCCCCCCACTTCATATTAAATCGTCCTTTCTACCCAGCTTCATCAGTACGCCCAACGTCCGTCCTGATTCCTTATCCTAGAGAGATACTGATTCTGTTGTCACACACAGACTGTGAGACAGAGGAAGACAAAAAAAACAAAACAGCATTCGCAAATTCAAGGGTCAAGCAAGTGAAGCGCCAGCGTGCCGGGTACGAGAACACAACAACACAGCAAGCAAGACTATAAAATAAGAACAAAAAGACCATAAAACAAAAATAAATCCTGCAATGAAACATAATACAAATGACGCAAGGAGATCAGAATGGCTACTATTAATCAGGGCTTTTCGCGGGTCATGACCCGACCCGCGGGTCGGGTCACGGGGAGTTCAAAATGTCACGGGTCGCGTCGGGTCGGGTCCGGAAGTGGTCATAATCTCACGGGTCGGGTCGGGTCGGGTCAAGAGAGGTTTTCAAATCTCGCGGGTCGGGTCGGGTCAGGTCCGGTCAAGAGTTTTTCAAATATCACGGGTCGGGTCGGGTCGGGTCAAGAGGTGATGAAAAACTCACGGGTCGGGTCGGGTCATGACCGGCGAGAAACGGGTAACTCGCGGGTCGGGCCAGCATGACCCGCGAGCTGTTTTCTGCTGATCCGCGGGTCGGACCCGCACATCCGGCTCGCGGATCCGACACTTGAAACACTTCCCGCTCTCTTACCCAAAAGCTTGTCTCGTACCAATGCTCAATATTACTCTTTTGGTATCATATTCAAGCATTCAAACACCGCCAAATCCATATACGTAAGCCCGCATCCATCTACACCCACGACAGCCAAGCCATATAACGCGGCGGGGCACAAAAATGACGAATACATTGTTTGTGAAGTGTTGACCCACAGGCCGGATCCGCATGTCGAACCTGCGGGTCAGGATAAATGGTCTCGCGGGTCAAGGTGACCCGACCCGCGTGAAACCCGTGTCTCACGGGTCAATCGGAAGGTGGCGGGTCGGGTCAGGTCGGGTCAGGAGGTTGTGAAATCTCGCGGGTCGGGTCGGGTCGGGTCGGGTCGGGTCAGGAGATTTTCAAATCTCACGGATCGGGTCGGGTCGGGTCAAAAGTTTTTCAAATCTCGCGGGTCGGGTCGGGTCGGGTCAAGAGGTTTTCAAAATCTCGCGGGTCGGGTCGGGTCAAGTCAACACACCTCAAAAATTTCGCCTGACTCAACCCGACCCGACCCGTGAGGTTTGACCTGACCCGCGAAAAGCCCTGCTACTAATAGACGTAAAGCATACGTACTCAGGAAGGACGTACTCGTATAATATAGCTTCCGCGCGGACGAAGCAACACGAAGGACCAGGAAGATACCACCAGTCTGGGATGTAAATGCTTGTACATACCAGGTATTCGCTGAGCTCTATAGCAATAGCAGCAGCAGCAGCAACAGCAGCAGTACAGGCACGTGTCAGACTCTAGAGACTACAGCAGCCGTACATGACAGGTATACACCCCAAGTATGCATGTAGCCAGGGACCAGGTACCTGGTATAAAGCATGACAGATTGACGCAACGACGAGACCAGGTGCTGCGTTGAGAGAGTGAGATATTAGCGAGACTGCGCTTTCTGTTGGCAGTTGACGATGCTGACCATTGCATCGATCGAGTGGCAGTCCGTCGCAAGAGGCAGGAGATCGTATGCATAAGGGTGTTCCAGGATGCACGGTAAAGTTAGAGTAGCAGCAGTCGACATGCACGCACCTGGAAGCGTTGGACTTGTTTAACTCTCGTAGCCGCATGGTCGGGACCTCGATCTCTGCCCCATCCTTTTCAAACGTCATCCCTCCAGCAGCGCCATACAAGCAACCAGCAGATCTTGTGCTGCTGTTGCTTTTTTCTAGGACTTGTCTATCTCCTAACACGTTTTCTCCGGTATTTCCGTACACAGCGAAGCGTCGCGTAGCGATGAGCCGAAGGCCGGCCATCGTTGAGCGCTTGCGCGATGACTATGTACTGCTGTGAGCTGTGCTGCGTGCTGCTGCTCTGCTGCTGGAACAACTCTGAAGTCTAGCAGGGTTTCCACGTTGTTTTAGTAGCGTTCACACAAAGGGGTCTCCTGCCAAGTTTCACCGTGTAGTGAAGCCGAAGCCAGTCAGTGCCCTAACTTCCCTGTCCAAGACCCTGCCAGGAAGCTTCACACCATCCTGGGGGACCACAATGCCTGGAAGCGAGGATTCCATTCAAGATCATCTTCAGGTTGAATATTGTGCGCGTTTTGAATAGCATTCAGTCTCCATAAAAACGTTTTCGGCTCTGCGTGGTCTTTTATGATAACCCTCTTTTCTACTGTTCGCAACCGCTGTCAGCTCTGGATCCATCCATATTCGTCGAACCTCCTCTATTTCCACGTAGCTTGCCCCCACACGCATGGGTGCTGTGCAGTTGGGGCTTTGTAGTGTACAGTAGTCTAGACAATTTTTTTCAGTACGCATATGAACCCCTCGGGTACTGCTGTGGATAGCCGGAGCTTGTCGTTCTGTTTCCTACTGTATCTATTATCGTAATATTAATAGTACCAGGTATGTATTTGGACCAACACAGCAGTAGCAGTAGCAACACCAGTCAGCAGTAGTACCGGCAACTCTTGCATCGCCTTGCCTTGCCTGGCCTGGCCTGCCTTGCCTGGCCTTGCCTTGCCTTGCTCGCTTGCTTGACTGCTTGACTACTTGCTTGCTCGCTCGCTTGCTTGCTTGCTTGCTTGTAGTGAATTTGTGCCTGTCGCCTCTGTCTGTCGCCTGGCCTTCGAAAGAGATGGCTTCCTACAGCAGCAGTGAACAGTACAGACCTGGAGCAGTGCTGCACCATGTACCCAGAGGGAATGCTTTCGGGTTGCTGTCATTTGATTGTCGAGGGTCGACCAGGTGTCAGCAGTGTCGAGCGGCCTGCACCATCACGCTCTCATACCGCATCGTCGCAACTTCTGCAGAACTAATACCGGCACCAGGCTACTACTGCTATGACCACAGCAGGTGCATTTGTTGCTTCCATCACACGAGGAGGAGTTTCCGAGAATATCGCGCGGCGTTACGGCTCTTGTCCGAATGATGCGTGGTGGTGTGGTGCACGATGCACCACGAACATCGAGGTCGGCGCACCGCATCTCCGTGAATCGCAAACGCCCCCGAAATACACTCCTTTCGTTCGGTTAGGTTTCAGGTACTTGTATCATTCTGGTTTCAGTGTCGGTCCGTTCGTTATTCCGGGGGGGGTTGTACCCTATTACACCATCAACTCTACCTCCCACCCTTGAACGTCAAGACAACCCAAAATCGTGTCGGCCTATGAGTGAGTACTGCAGTTCCCCGTCCTGTGCGTTTTTCCCATAGACGCGTGTCTATGCATAGGGCTTCTCTCACCCCCCCCCCCCCCCCCCCGTCTATGGTCATACGACTACGGCCATGCATGAGATCGAGTACATCTCTCTTATCGAGTACACCCCCCCCCCCCCCCCCCCCCCCCCCCCGCCCCCGCCTCCCTACCTACCCCCATTAACAACTAGGAGGACGAACAGGTCAAGGTGGCGGAGGAGGGGCAGGAGGAGCTATTGGAGGAGGGGGTGAAGGAGGGGAGGGGGGAGGAGGGGGAGGAGGAGGAGGGGGGAGGGGGGCAGGGGACGGAGGAGGTTGTGCGGCAAGAGGAAGTGGTGGAAAAGGAGGAGGTGGTGGAGGGGGAGGAGGTGCGGGAGGAGATGTGGGAGGAAGGGATGGAGGAGGTGGAGGGGGAGGAGATGGAGGAGGAGGACGAGGGGCAGCGGCACGGCGGGGCGTCAGAACAGCTCGATGATCGTGGTGGCCGCGACGGCGGAGGGCAAAGAAGGGAAGACGTTCTAGGTGAGAAAACCCACAAGAAGCAAGCAATCCATGAGGGCCACGGGCCACGGGGCGCCAAGCTTTTGGTTACACCGGCACGTTTTGCCTGTCCGCCTTGGGGTGGAACGCTGCAGGAGGGAGGGAGGGAGGGAGGGAGGGAGGGGTGATAGGACGGTACCTAATGGCGTTGCAACAGAGGAACGCTGCCTCTGCGGCATTGAACACCTACGTAATACCAGGTACCTACCTTGTATGAAATAACCAGAACATGAGCCGCCGAGGTACAGTCGACCAACTTGAGTTTTTATTTATTCGTTTCATTGTGTCATTCAAGTGTCGCCCCCCCCTTCACCAGATACAAACCTCCCCGTCGCGGAGGATAACGAAGAAGGAGTTTTTGCTGACCACGCGGAGGAGGAGACGGAGGATCGAGCGACAACACAAAAACAGCGGTGGGCAACAACAGGCGCAGCCGCAGTACCAGTAGCTCGAGGAGCGGCAGCGGCAACAGCAACAATGTCAATCACGACAACAACGCCAGCAGCAGCAACAACAACAACAAGGGCAACAGCAACAGTAACAATGACGACAGCAACAGCAACGACAACAATCCTCGCAATGTTGGTGGCGAGCCCGTCGCCGAGTGCGACAGTGGCGGCGACGAAGGTACCTCGCGCCGACGACCGCAACAGCCACAGCAGCACCAAGACCACCACGACCGCCTACAACAACAGCAGCAGCAACAACAACACGAAGACCATCACCAGCAGCAGCAGCAGCAGCACCAGTATCAGCCGCGGGAACTACACCAACAACGACATACAGCCACGGTTGACGACAATGGCCCTCTCAAGGGGTTTGCACGTGACCCCGAAGGTGGCACGCTAGCGGGGCGCGCAGGTACCCCGTTTGACATCGGGGGGGGAGGGGCTGGGAGAGGCAGGGGCAGCGGGATGGGAAGGGGCGGCAGGGGAGACCTGACTCACGCACAGAGCAGGGCGAGCGACGGCGTAAGCCGGGGGGGCTGGGAGAGCGGCAGGGTGGGGGCAGGGGCGGGGGCGCGGGCATTGGGGAGAGCGAGACTGCGCGACCAGTAGTCTCCGCCGCAAAGCCTAAAGATGGACGTAAGTCGAACTTTGCGACCGCAAAGTACTCGTGGGGGATAGAGACGCGGAAGGGGGCGCCGCGGGAGAAGTTCACGGCTACCGTGGACGATGCGGACATGGCCAAGGTGCGGAGAAGAGACTTGCTTTTTGTTTGGTTGGCTTGAATGTAGGACACACACATGCAGAGATAGAAGGTCCTCCCTTTTCTTGATCTGGATGTTGCGGTGCAGGTTGATTCCTGATTTTTTTTTTTTTTCGAGTGTATGATGATTCGCAAGGTCTAGATCAGGTTTGCTGAGTGGGGTTTGTGTGAACTGTATGATCTGTATGATTTATATGACCTGTATGACCTGTATGATCTGCATGTCACGGCTCTTGCGCACATGCCTACCGGATGGCAGCTGTGCATTACCGCTCGTGCAAATACGAATAGGTGTGCAGGATGTAGACGATCTACAGTTACGTTGTCTCAGCGCGCACGATGTATCACGCAGCTCGAAATGTTGAGTACCAACCACTACTGTATTTGGTGGAAGTCACAGCTGACGTACGTTGTAATAGTCTGATAGTTTTTTAGTGTGTTCTGTCCGACCTGGAGAATGTACCCCTTGGCTCACCTGTAGCCTACTTGCATCTCGCGTCTTGTATGTACGTAGTTGCTAGGTTACGACTTGTTTCCAGGTACTGTATATATATGTGCATGTTACAGTTTACAGCTTACGGTACACCCTGCGGCTTGCCAGGTATCATGTGTGTATTTCAGCTTACCCCAGGCGTGCGTCATTCAACCGCGCGCGCTTTTTTTTTTTTTTTCGCGTCTTTCAACGTGTATATAGATTGGTTGCCACCGCCGCCCCTCTCACCTTCTTACACGACGAACTCCCTCTCTGCCTGTTGCCTGCCCACATGCCTGCCTATCTGCCTGTCTGTGTATCTGTTTGTTCTCCCGCCTGCCTGTCTACCTGTTGGCGTGTCGGCCCGTCTGTTTGCCTACCTGCCTGTCTGCCTGTCTGTCTGTCTGTCTGCCTGTCTGCCTGTCTACTTGTCTGTCCGCCCGTCTGTCTGTTTGCCTGTCTGTCTGCCTGCCTGTCTGTCTGTCTGTTTGCCTCTCTAATCCGGTCGGCTATGCAGGTGTGGTCTAACGGGGATGTGACGATCAACTCGGGCGGAGCGGGTGAGACGCTGGCGACGAAGATCATCCTCAACATCGTGCTCAGAGTCTTCAAGCTTGAGGTGAAGGACAGTTCTGTTCTGTTCTGTTCTGTTCTATCCAATTATTAAGCCTCGAAAATACCCTGCGTATTTATGTCTCTTACCACGGTATCCATTATATATCTATACCGTACCTGGTGTATGCATACCTTCGTATAGTACCTACCACTATATCCGAAAATGTAGAATTCGTTGGGGATTTCTATTATTAACCAACCGTTCCTTATGTTTTCGGGTAGAGTGTGTTGTGTTTTTCCCTCCATTGAGAACACCTTTTTTTCGCAGCGTTATCAGTTTGCCCTGCGCATACCGCCCAGACGATAGCACATGCTATGATGTTTAAGATAGACCCCTGGCGATGCATATGTGGAGGAGGTTCGGGAGAGGCAAACCATCAACAGTTCGATCAGCGAAAGTCGGCAGTGCGCACTCCCCTCTGCGTCGCTCTACCTCGCTTAGATTTCGAGTGCGCGCGCGCGGCTGTTAGTAGCGTACCGACCGACCCAGGTCGGCCTGGCACTAAGCGTGCCACAAGCGAAGGGGCTTTGGAGGCGTGGCTCGTGCGGCGGTGCTCTCCCTCTGACAGCCTCTGCTGTGTTCGCTGCCTTGTCGCCGTGGTGCCACTTCTCCGATGATTATTCGTTGCTCTCCTGTCTCCACTGGTCGGGTATGGTCTGGTTCGGTTCGGTTTGGCTTGATTATGGTCGGTTCAAATCGGTTCTGTTCGATTCGGTGTCCGCGCAGATCACGGAAAGCGAGAAAGGGCCGAGCGCAACGGGTACGGGCAAGACCAATAAAAGCAAAAGCGGCTGGCACATCGAACACACGAGCGGCTACAAGCAGGCCTACTCGGAGGACATGTGAGTCAGAAAAAATCGCTCCAGAAAGATGACCTTGAGATTGGGGCTCCCTCGAGCCAGTCGAGAACGTGTGCGAAGAGCCACGCGTCTTTTGGCGGAATGTTTGTTTTCGTGCGGTCTCCGTAGTTGTCTGTGCTTGGTCTCATTGTGACTCGTTTTTTTTTCGTTCGGTATTGGGATATATCAGATCTTTCGTGCGGAATTTTCTTGCGGAAGGTTCTTCTGGAAGTTGCTTGAGGACTGTTATGTACCAGATTTTGCGCACAGATTTTGCATGTGGAAGGTTCTTACGGAAGGTTCTTATACAAGTTTCTTGCAGACGTTTCTTGCCGACGTACTTGCAGGGGACAATCGGCTGTAGTCTACTGTTCGGTTCGCAGACTGTAGTCGCGCGCTCGACCCCCCCCCCCTCCGCCTCCCTACGTGGAGCGAAACTATGAGCAAATCACCGCCCCTACCCTCTCCGATAACGTCTACTACGGGGGACCATAGTATATAGGACCTACGGCACACACAAAAAATCTATATATTTACCTATTTTTACCAACAATATATGGTCCTATTTACTATGGTCCCCCGTAATAGGATAATCATGTGCGTGCACCCCCCATGTTTTGATTTATGCTCCAACGCCTTGTACGACGAGATATGAAGTCACACATCGAACCACAGGCAACGCACACTCCACCGCTCGCTGCGCCCATCCTGCCTCAATCACCGCCCCAGCCGCCACTTTTTCGGCAGCGTCTCTAACCCCGCGCCCTCGTTCTTGACTGCTGCTACTGCTGCTGCTGCTGCTGCTGCTGCTGCTGCTGCTGCTACTGCTGTCGGCAATGATAGGAACATGTCGCTGTTTCCCAACCGTGACTGGCCGTACACAAAGACCAGGCTCAAGCGGCTGCCGACGAAGATTTTCTTGCCCAGGGACAAATCCCAGGAACCTCGGCGGCAGCAGCCTCGGCCGCAGCGGCAGCAACAGCGTCAGTATTCACAACAACAGCAGCAGCAGCCTCGAGCGGAGCCTGGGGTGGAGCTTGGGGAAGAGCCTACAGTAGGAGAGCCACGGGTTGGGGAGACAAGCGTTGAGCTGGACCAGAAGCAGCGCCCCCTCCCCACGCTGTACGCGGAGACCAACCGACCGGGGTGGCAGCAGCAGCAGCAGCAGCAGCAGCAGCAGCAGGAAGACTCTTCGCCGAGGGGGGGGTTGATGGCGCCAGGACAATCGCAGGCGGGCAGGGGTGGTGGGACGATGAACCGTGACGAGCAAGCACCTCGTCGCTTTGGCGACGGCGGCCGCGGCCGGGGCCGCGGCCGAGGCCGGGGCCGAGGCGGAGGCGAGGGCCGAGGGCGCGGCGGCGGAGGCGGCAACGGTAGCCATGGGGGCAATGGGTACCGTTTCCACGGCCAAGTTTCGCCTGGGGTAGGAGCGGGAATGGGAATCGGAGGTGGAAGCGGGATCGAAAGTGGCATTGGACGCAGAATTGGAGTTGTAGACGGATTCAGAGGCGGGATCGGAGGCAGAAACGGGTTTGGAGGCGGGTTCGGAGACGGAATCGGAGGAATAGGAAGAGGTAGCCTGGGTGGAACTGGAGGCGGAACGGGAGGAGGAGGAGCGAGAGCCGCCACTTCGTCGTCGCCTTTTCCCCAAGATTTTCGCTCACCTCCCCCTCCTCCTGCCGATTCTTCTCCTGCTCTTCGTGGAGGAGGCGTCACCGATCCGTCGGCTTCCTCCTGGGCGGCGGTAGCTCTCCAGGAAGGCGTCCCTCCTCAGGTAATCGAGCGCATCATGCGGACAGCGAGCGGCGGCGGCGGCGCACCGGGCGCCGCCTCATCGGGTGTGGATGTAGCCGCCGCCGCAGCCGTTCCGGGGGCTTGGACGGGGGCCGCCGCGGCGGAAATGCCTTCGATGAACAACGCCAGAGGGATTGGAAACCCAGGGCGAAGGGTGACGCCGAGTGAAGCTCACGGCGGCTTCGTCATTGGCATCAGCGGTAGCGGTAGCGGTGGCGGCGGCGGGATGACAGGGGGCGCCGGCGGAGCCGGAGCCGGAGGTAGGGGGGGTGGGAGTGGCGGCGGCGATGGCGGAGATGTTAGCGAGCACCAACACCTGGGCGGCGTCGGCAGGGCGGGATCGTGGCCGTTTCCCACGTCCGCTGTCTCGCATGACGGTCCCATCGTCGCGGTCGTGTCCGAAGCGGTGATCTCGCCTCCTCATGGGGGTATCGGGGAGCGGGTAGGGTCTGACGGCGGGGACGCGGGTGCGCCCGGCGGGCACCGCGATAGGCGTCGGCGCGGAGAGGGTCACTCGCGGAGCGATGGTCGCAGTGGCGGTGGTGGTGGTGGCGGTGGCGACGGTGAGCAGCGCGGAAGACGCCGGCTCCTCAGTGAAGATTCCTGGAGGCCTTGGAAATCTGGGGACGAAAGTCGGAGTCCCCCCCGGAGTGGTCGTCGCGGGTGATGGGTCCGTCCGCGGTCCACCAGAAGACGCCCCGCGAGCGATGGAGGGGGAGAGAGGCGACGAAGAGAGGTCGCGCGATCGACGGCGGCAGCGGCCCGGGGAAGTCCGGCGGACAGGAGGTAGTAGTGGCGCCGGTGGCGATGGCGGGGGCGGGAGGGGCTTCGACAGCAGCAGCAGCAGCAGCAGCAGAAAGTAAAAGCAGAAGCGCAAGCATCAGTAGCCGCAGATATCACCGCGGCCGCCGCAACCGCCGCTACCACCGCCGCCGCCGTCGCTGTAGCGGCAGTACCAGCAGCAGCAGCAGCAGCAGCCGCAGGCTCGGGGCCGGGGTCGCTAACGGTAACGCCGGCGCCGACTCTGAGGCCAAGGCGGATGCGGACGTCGATGTTGATGACGCCAAGAGAAGGACTCGAAGAGTCGAAGGCGTTAAGGCCGGAAAGGGCGACGAAGATGGTGGTCGGGCTGGCGAGGACGGCGCGGGAGATGTTGCCGCCGGCGAGGGTGGTGGAGGTGGCGGCGGCGGTAGCGCCGACGTCGGTAGCGGGGATGGAGGTGAAAGCGGTGGCGGTGGCACTGGTGCCGCCGGAGGGGAAGCCGGCGGCACCACCGGCGGAGCTGTCGACGGAGCTGTGCTCGATCGGAGGGACTCGTACGACCCCGACCAGTTCGACCCAAACGCTTATGACCCCGGGAGGTAACCGTCCGGCGGGAAGAGCCCAGGGTGACCCAGCAACAGCAGCCAGAGGCGAGGAAGAACAACAAGCGGAGGAGGGAACGGGGAGAAGGAGGACGAGGAGAAGGAGGGGAAGGAGCTCGAGTAGCAGCGGCAGCAGTAGCAGAAGCGGAAGTGGTGGCGGCAGCCGTAGCGGCAGCGGTAGCCTGACGCGAGTTGATGGCCGGCGGCGACGGCGGCCTTCTCGAAGTGATAGCCAGAGTCGATCTCATGGGCATCGGCATGACGGGTGGGAAAGGTCCTCGAGGAGGAGACGCGAAGAGCCCGAGGCTAGCCGAAAAACGCGAACGCGCGAGGGAGAGAGGACGGGGTGAGTCTCGCGACGAGCTAGGATTTATCAATATGTGTGTGACCCGACGTGTGCACTGTTAAGGGCTGGGAATTAATCGTTTTAGAGGTGTAAATATGTGCGGTCTATACGACAAACCGTTCGGATTTTTTTTCTTTTTCTTAGTTTTTGGGAAAATAGTCTTTCCACCACCCTATGTACTTGGTTTTAGACTGCGGTAAAGGTCCCAGTAAATTACATATTGCTCGACACAGGAAACGAATTGGATGATGGCGTTCGGCAGACAACATGTAATCAATGGAGACGAGGGAATGGCAGATAATTCCCTTTTTCGCTGTTGTTTTTTTTTCCCGTGTATCGATTGAATTCGTATTTGTTTCGCTAGGGAAGAACTATTTGACGTTACTAGAAAATCAATACCAGGTACGTGCTATCCCCTCGACTCGGACTTTGCGCACACAGCAAAGCAACCCGCGTTTGAATCCATGCAGTAGCCGACGAGAATAACCAAACAAGAAATAGCTCTCTGGACTCAATTTTGCATCCGTAGGAAATCCGAGAAAAAATATCCCGGGATGGAAAAAAGGAAACAAACGCGGAGGACGTCGAGTCCGACGAAACAACTTGCCTCCGTCCCATCGGACAAAAGGTGCCACACGCTGAGCGATTGCCATCACGCGCCCGTGCCATCGCCTCAACGAAGACCATCTGTGATCGGGCCTTGATGCAGCGGGAAGCCAATCGCCCCTTAGCTTTCAGATGCGAACGCATCACGACTGTCTTACGTGAGAAACTGATCGAGTAAGAATAGTGTATCGCACCCCTCTGTCCGGAAATATAGGACCGGTTTAACTATAAGTATGAAAATAAAATGTTGATTAATTTCCGGACATAGTGGTAGGTATGTACGGCGAGTACATACAGCAGCGCCATGCAGAACTTCAGGCGCGCAGTGAATGCAGGCTTGGCCGCAAGGCTCAAGTCCAGCTGTACGTGCAGCAACAACTTGCACGTGAGCCACAGGTGGGGCCGACGGAGGTGCGGGTGGGGCCGACGGAGGTGCGGGCAGCGCCGCCGAAGTCTCGGTCTCAGCGACGTGCAGCATAGCAACACGCAGCCGATGTCGATGGCTCTGTGTCGGTCTTCTTGTTGTTTACACTTGTCCAGCAGAGCAAAGCAGGGCCATAGCCTGAAACTTGATATCTACTGGTACATAGTATATTTCACAGGGGGCGCGGCATTCTCGTGCTGCCGGCCGCCGATCCCAAGGCGTCGCCAGAAGCGTGCGATTCGCTCAAGTTCGCGCGTCCGTGTCCACGCTGCTGCTGCTGCTCTACGCTCTGGGATTGGTGGTGCTGTGCAGCAGCATGTCTCGAGCAAGAAGCAACGCTGACTTTTTCTTAGTGACATGGTATGCACATTTGCTATTTAGCGACGTCGTTTGAATTTTCTCATCTCTGGTTGGTTCATTTCTTAAAGAGTTTTATGCTCAGCAATAACGACGAGGGACGTACTCGCGCTCGTGCAGAATTCCACCTCTCAAACGAATCAATTCCCACCCCGAACTTCGTAGGGTTTATCAACGTGTGGTTTAGGCTCGGCCAAAGGGGCTGGGTTACCATTCGGAGGAAAATGTGGGGCGGAGGCGGGGGGCGGGGAGAGATACATGGAGATGGAGAGATATATGGAGAGGGAGAGAAAGAGAAAGGGAGACGTGAGAGATGGGGGGAACCAGCTAAATGCACTTTGCGGCTACCCTAGACGCTTGGAACGCCCACGTGCATGCCGCTGTAAGGTTGTGTCTGCCACTTTCTGGTGTTAACCTCCTCACCAACTCACCGCAACACCATCCGACGCGGCTTTCCCAACGTTATTTCCTGTTGTCTACACCCCTCCTCCCCCCGCTGCCTTGCCTCCTTGGCCTGAACTTATTTTTTTCGCGCTTTTTTCCCCCAGGTACGGGCGCAGAACCCCTAGCTCTTCTCCGCGCGACGGCGGCGGCGGCGGCGGCGGCGGCAGCGGTGGGAGAGGTGACGATTGGCGACAGGTTGAAACCGTGGGATATGCCGCGAAGACCTCGGCCGACCTACACCTGCAGGTACAAGGTTGGGTTCCCAAACCTACTGCATTGCCCAACGGTGGCGTTCTGGATGGTGTTGCCGTTGGCGGTGACGGGAGAGGGCACTGGGGGAATGGGAGCCCTGCGGAGAAGTTTATTCCGCAGCAGCAGCAGCAGCAGCAGCAGCAGCAGCAGCTGCAGCAGGTGCTACAGCAGCAGCAGCAGGTGCAACAGCAGCAGCAGCAGCAGCAGCAGCAGCAGCAGCAGCAGCAGACAGACCAGTGGGGCCCGGAACCGTGGCAGACCGAGGAAGAGCAGCAGCAGCAGCAGCAACAAAAGCAACAGCAGCAACAGCAACAACAACTAAACCAACCGCCGCAGTTCGACCACAACCACAAGTATCCATTCCAACATGAGCCGATTCGGCAGCAGGAGCAGATTCAGCAGATTCAGCAGCAGCAACAGCAGCCACCGCTTCTTCTCGTTCAGCAACAACCGCATCTGCAAGAGCAGCAGCAGCAATTTATAATTCAACAACAACCGCAACAGCAGCAACAGCTTCAACCCCAGCTGCTTCTGCAGCAGCAGCAGCCGCAGCAGCCGCAGCAACTGCAGCAGCTGCAGCAACAGCAACAGCCGCTGGAGCAACAGCAGTTGCAGCAACAGCAGCTGCAGCAACAACAGCTGCAGCAACAACAGCTGCAGCAACGGCAAATGCAGCAAGCGCCGAATGGTAACCTGGTACAGGTGTTGGTACCCTCCCACCTTCCCATGCAAGCCCCCGGGCCCCAAGGGGTAGCTTATGGCGACGCTATGGTCGGCCCGCACCCTCAGCACCGATGACGTAGGTAGAAGCCCTCGAAAGAGAGAGAGACGGGGGGGGGGGTGGGAGAGAGAGAGAGAGAGAGGGAACATAATTTTGAAGTGTACACAGAGAGAGAAAGAAAGAGAGGGCAGCGGGGGGGATGGAGTTGTTGAGGATGATCCACGCCTCACACGAGTATCGGTGGGGGAGGGCAGGAAGGGGACAGGAACGAGGGGGGGGGGGGGCGCACTCATATGTTGATTGCCTTTGTCATTCGACTATTGACTACTCTCCCCTTTCGAGACGGAGCACCGTACAAGGGGGGTGGGGGGGGGTTCGGGCACCTGGCCGTGTTCAGCTTTCACCATCGGCGCGAACCGACTGGTTATGTGTTGGATTGCCTTTTTTGTTTTGCGTTTTACAAAAGGATTGTGAACGCGCCAACCATGAGTTGAACCGATTGCCGCGCGTGTTCTATTTTACATTGGTTCCTCGCGAACGACTTCTTTGTTGTCATTGTTTTTTGTTTCTGAGGATCGAACGGCGAATTACCGGCAGCTCGGAAGAGTTGTGTGTCTTTCTTCGTTTGTGCCCCGGTCAAAGACGCTCTTCATGCGTAGGAGACCGCGATTTAACCCCTTGACTGACCGCTCTAGACTAAAAAACGTATAATAAGGCCAACAGAGGCCTTGACGCTTCCAGCAAGACCCGTGCCATGTCTCGTAGAGTCTTGAGTCCTCATGGGACTTTCCTTACTGCCTTTATTACTGGCCGCTTCGTACATAGTTCTTGTGGACCGGTATGTATTGGGCAGCATCGAGGCTCACGAGCGCACCGTGCGGAGCCTAAGGAGGGCATACATAATAGTCGAACCCGCAGCGGAGGCATTCCTTAGGTTTATCTGGGGTCATCTGTATCGGAAAGTCCCAAACCTCAGTTTTATAATCGAGAAATGCCTGGAATCTCATCTTTGCGACGCTCATAAGATTGTGCCTATCTACGGTATCTGCAGCTCGCTGGTGAGGACACCCGAGAAGCGACACAATGCGCTCGCGGTGCGCTAGGGCATCCGATAGGCGATAGACCGAGAGGGAATTCGAGAAGCCAATATTTTGCGTAGGTTTCTGCGCGTTCAGTGCACGCAGAAGAGTTTGGCGCCAAAATGCTACGGCGTCGAAAGACACGGTGTCACGGATTTTGCAATATTACGGGGGTCCATAGTTAATAGGACCTATGGTGTCATAAAAACCTATTTATTTACCTGTTTTTACTAACAATATTTGGTCCTATTTACTATGGGCCCCGGTAATTAATACTAAACGCTACTGTAAAACATACCTGGTACCTGCCAGCTATTAATAGTACCTTCCAGGGTTTGTATATTTTCTTGACTTACGGATTTCGCTACGAACATACATGGCAAAAACATGTCTGGGCGGCTCATGAGATGATTACATACATGTGAGCATCGTGAACCCGATAAGCACAGCCAAGGTGCTCGCAGTGCATAGGGCACCCGAAAACGCGAAGAGGCGCCCGAGAAACTGAAAGTTCGCGCATGCCGCTTGCGTGTGTGTCAACTACCGGTTTCAATCGCGGCAGCAGGGGATCAACGGTTGCGATATGAGCTATTTCATGGGTATAAAATCGATCGTGTCTCGAAAAAGAAAATCAGTGCATACGATTGGTCACCCAAAGGCACCCGAGAAGCGAAATCAAGGCGCCCGCAGCGCGCAGGGCACCCGGCGAGCTCAGACGGCACGCGACCAACTGAGAGCCTACGTCCGCGTAGGCAGCTTGACAAGTCAGCTAAAACGTTGTCGACTTTCGTCGGCTTGCGTGCCAACCGCGTTGCGATATCGATCGTTTGAGAATTTGATCAACAATATTGCGTTCAAAGGTCCTGAGCTAACGAAAGATGAGGGTCAGACGGGCAAAACTTGAGTGCCACGCCAGACCCCCTACTTCATTTGACGCTACGACGTATTAATAGGGAATTTAATGAATTTAGCTTTTCGTTTAGTTTCCTCATTCCCACCCTCCTACTCATGGGGAGCAAGAAACCCGAGGAGCGCGAACCACGACGGATTTTTTTCTGAAATAAATTCCTTTTTTTTCCAAACAACTGTGTACATCGTTCACTACCACCACCACCACCGTGGTTTCCCCTTCTGGGTATCGTTTCAACCCTTAAAAAGTGTTTTCAAAACGACTTGACTCCACTCGGCGGCCTCGATCGAGAGTCTGCTAGCCGTCCACCCGATCGAGCCGAGCCATGGACGGCGTTGTGAGGCAAGCACCATCGACACAATTATACCATTCTCCGATTCCAAACAACTTCTTCCTATCAACCCGGTAATCGTTTTCTCCCTTGCCCCCCTTCCCGCTCTCATTCTCCGCTTGTCGCTGTGTCCCTGCCCGTCCTCACGACGGCCATGCATGATATGAGTGCACCCTCTCACCCTTTTCGCCTCTCTTCGCATCTTCTCTGCTTCTCTTTTCCTTGCTCACTATCTTTTCGCCCTTCGAGCGCTCTCTTTCCTCCACCTTTCTCCGTACCATTCCCATCAAATCCTTCGTTCTTCTCGAGCTCTGTCCGAAAAACAAAATCCTCCCGCGGAGGGCTAAATCCCCCCCGCCCGGTTCACCTCCAATCCCCCATCCCCGCCTTTACCCACACGCCTCTTTCGTGTGGCATTCTCCATCACGTTTCCCCCTCCGAGACGCCACCCACTCTGCGCCATCACTGGCGCACGTCTCCAACCCAACCACACAGCCGGGGTATCGCACCCTACGCGGAGGAAGAACTAGCTACTATTAACAACAGCGTTAGGTCAGGACGGTAGTATTAATAGTCACATAGATTTAGTACCAATTCGTAGTCTTCAAGACAGCAGAGTCAAGTAGAAATCAGGTCAAGAAAGTAGTCAAGTACATACTCTTCCAAGTCAAGTCAAACCAAGACGCGCCGCCGAGAAGCGTCGCGCCGCCCTTCCATGATTCCGCCTCCTCAAACAGGCTACAAACATGTCCACCACAAGTAGAAACCCGTGACCGTTTTTAAGTCTACTTGGCCGATCGAACCAAAGGTCGGAGCGCTTCGGTGCGACAAAGAAGAAGAAACAAACACGGCAGGCGAGGAACGTAAGCGGCTCGCTCGAGATGTAGAGTCAGAGACAACAAAACAGAGACAAAGACAGGGTGACAAGACTAACATAGACAGAGAGAAAGACGCCGCGTCGCTACTCACCCCCCCCCCCCCCCCCCCCCTCCTCCGTCGAAGAAGCAAGCCACCAGCAAAACCAAACTGTGAAACACAAGACCCAAAATGCGAAACAGATGTTCTGGTCCTGGTACATGTGATAATTGTGTGTGTTTGACACGTCGCCCTCGCGCCCGGACCCCCCTCCTTCTCCAAACAAGCACCGTCGCGCAAAGGCAAAAACGACAGCGCAAAGTTTGGGGAGGGTGAGGGGAGAGCCGGGGGTGGGGGATAGATCCCTCTGGAAATATTTCCATTTGGTCGGCACCAACGCCAGACCCCGTCAGGAGGTACCCGGCCCGTCCACGCTCTTGACGTGAAAATAGTACGAAAAAATAATCCCCTCTCATGTACTACACGTGTGCCCTCCCGCCCCGATCCCCTCACGCCTCTGCTAGAATTCCCGCCCTCCTCCCCCCCCCCCCCCGCCGCTAGCAACTCCCTCCTCCCTTCTTTCCCTTCCCCAGCTAGGAATTTTGTCTTCCCTCCGTCCTCCTCTTCCCTCGCCGCCTCCTCATGACGTGAGGTACAAATACGCAAGGCTAGGACGAGGACAGTCGTCTTCCCTCCTTTTCCTGCTTTGATATTCGTAGTGATGGTCTGCAAGTCAGCGGGCCGCTACGACATTTTCCCCGCCTACCGCCCCCCCCCTCCCCTTCTTCTACACGATAGCAGCATCCAACTACCTCGCCCCAACGCCAACCCCACTTAGGCATCGCGTCAGCTTGGTGGGGGTCGGTGGATGGGTGGGTGGGTGGGTCCAATAAAAAAGCGTAACAACAGCCGCATTGCAGCCTCTACGGCATGGCTGTAATATGGCTCCACGACAGCGCGTTGGGCCGGCCCGCCAAAAAACGCAACAAAGTTTATACTAGCAGCACCTTAGCCTAGGCCTAGAGGGCGTGCACCCTCTTCTTGATGTTGGCGATGGCCTTGCCGGGGTTGAGGTGCTTGGGGCAGGTCTTGGTGCAGTTCATGATCGTGTGACACCTGCAACAGGACGGCGTGGAGCAGCTGTATTTTAAAGGGGTAGGGGGCGTACTCGATAGGAGAGATGTACTCGATCTCACGCATGGTCACGCATGGTCGTAGTCGTATGACCACAGACCCTCGCATCCGTACAATGCCGGGACGGAGCATGTCGGGTTTTCACCGACCAGGCAGACATTGCTCGCACCAAGCGCGAAGCGCCGTGAGGTGTCCGGCGAGTTGCATGAAGGGTGAGCTGCATCCTACCAAGAACCGTTTGTGAGGCGGACTTGGGGGGGGAGGGCAGAACGCCACTGCTCAACAAATATCGTAGCCTGACGGTGTCCAGAGTCGTGAACCCACAAAAAAAAGTTGTACAACCACTAAGTACTCGACCCGTCTTTCATGCGTGTCGCAGTTCAATTTTGCTCACACACACCGTTTGCTCCGCAATGATTCTACGATAGGAGACAGTACGCACGGGATACCAGTGCACGGGGAGGGGAGGTGAAGGGAGAGGTAACGAGGGCGGGGGGGGGGGGGGGGGGGGGGGGGGGGGGGGGGGGGGGGGGGGGGGGGGGGGGGGGGGGGGGGGGCAACCGGGCAAGAGTGCGCAAGGCTGTACACGGATAGCCGTGTAGAGTACGAGATAATAAACCCCGCCCCCCTTCATATTTTCACCGTTGTCTTTCTAATTTGATATTGCACGGTGTCCGCGCTTGCTTGTTTTCACGTCTTTCTCACCGGAATAGCTTGTAGGCGTCGTCCAGGGCCTCTAGGCGCTCCTTCGTGAAGTCGTCTCGCGAGTCGTCTATCCAGCGGTACGCCTGAAAAGGTGGCAGTGGCATCGGCACCGGAGGTAGTGGCAGTGGCATCGGCAGCGGCATCAGGAGTAGCACCAGCAGGAAGTGGCAACAGCAGTGGCATCGGCATAGTCGTCAGCGGAATAACGAACGCTTGTTGTCAGCTTCGTCAAGAAAAAACTAACTGACCAAAAATGTCTTTTTAACCTTCCGGCACTGGGCCGGCGCCCAAAAAATAGGGCAAATGTTTTGGAATTTCCGAATATATAAATCCAATAAAAACAAACAGTTGGCGACTCAGAGTCAGCCAACTCGCAGCCACAGCAAAATCGTAACTCGTCCCCCTTTCTTGTCTCCCTCTGTTGCCCTTTTCTCTCCTCCCTCTGTTCTGTTCCGTCCCTCCTTCCTTCCCTTCCCTTCCCTTCCCTTCCCTTCCCTTCCCTTCCCTTCCCTTCCCTTCCCTTCCCTTCCCTTCCCTTCCCTTCCCTTCCCTTCCCTTCCCTTCCCTTCCCTTCCCTTCCCTTCCCTTCCCTTCCCTTCCCTTCCCTTCCCTTCCCTTCCCTTCCCTTCCCTTCCCTTCCCTTCCCTTCCCTTCCCTTCCCTTCCCTTCCCTTCCCTTCCCTTCCCTTCCCTTCCCTTCCCTTCCCTTCCCTTCCCTTCCCTTCCCTTCCCTTCCCTTCCCTTCCCTTCCCTTCCCTTCCCTTCCCTTCCCTTCCCTTCCCTTCCCTTCCCTTCCCTTCCCTTCCCTTCCCTTCCCTTCCCTTCCCTTCCCTTCCCTTCCCTTCCCTTCCCTTCCCTTCCCTTCCCGCCCCCCTCCCGACGCCTTCCCCTCCCGCACCGCCTGCCAACCTGCATGAGAACCGCGGGCCCGAGGTACTTGTCCGCGTTCCACCAGTAGGAAGGGCAGGACGTGCTACAGCAAGCGCAAAGGATGCACTCGTACATGCCGTCCAGCTTCTTGCGGTCCTGGATAGACTGCGAGGGGCGCGTGTTCGCGAAATACGGGGTGGTGAGAGAGGGGGTGGGGTGGGGTGTGGAGTCGTCAGGAGGGACGGTGGCTGGGTGGGAGGGTCGTCAACAAAAAAAAAAACTAATACGGAGGGGAGGAAAGCCGGACGGGGGTGGGTTGGTGGGTGGGTGGATGGGGAGCGGCGGGGTTGGGGGGGGGGGGGGGGGGGGGGGGGGGGGGGGGGGGGGGGGTCGAGTGTGGTTCGGGATGAGAACGCAATATATAGCATCAGTCGCGAGAATAACCACAACAATAGCAGCGACAGCAACGGCAACGGCGAACACAACATTAGCAATAGTCACAAGAACAACCCAGCCCCACCACAAACAATCACCACTCGCCGACATCACCACCACCAATAACAAAACCTAAAGCCGAACCTCAACAACCATCACAACCCAACCCTAGCGCCAACCTAACCCCGACTACCAATCCCCCCCCCCCCCCCCCCCCCCCCCCCCCCACCCCCCCCCCGTTCACTAATGCCACCAACCTCGACCCCCTGAAAGGCGACAACAACGATCACAACAACAAGCGCAATATCACAACCACCACCACCACCACCACCCCTACATCAACAATCCGCAACAACGGGCGACAACAACAACCGCAACAACAACAACAGCGCATCCCTCACACCCTAAACAACGCCATCGTCGCCACCACCACCGCCATCAACACCACCACCACCACTACCCCCCCCCTATAATATATACCTGGTATATATAGGTTGAGTTGGCGTCGGTTGGCGACGACGCTGTAAAACACGCCTCTCACAGCGTAAGCTAGACAGCCAGGGTACTGTTTTGCTTTTGTTTTTAGGCGGTTAGCACGCCTGGCAGTCAAGTTAGATCATTTTTGTGCGGGGTCAACCTTCACTCCGCACAAGGGGGACGATCGTCCCGACGTGCTCCGTCCCGGCATTGTAGTGATGCGAGGATCTCTAGCCATACGACTACGACCATGCACGATAATGAGTACACCCCCCCCCCCCCCCCCCCCCCCCCCCCCCCAACCCCCGCTACACCCCCCCCCCCCCCCCCCCCCCCCCCCCCCCCCCCACCACCACAAACATATCAACCCCCACTCGCCCCTTCACCCCCCCACCCACCCACCCAACTCCCTACAAGGGACGACAAGAAAGCGTGACGGTACGGCACCTGAAAGTGCTCCACGTCGGGGTCCTTCTCAGTCTTCGTCTTCAGCCACGGCTCGATGCTCTTGTACTGCTCGTAAAAGTTGTTCATGTCGGGAACCAAATCCTTCTGGATGAACATGTGAGGCAGAGGGTACACCTTCATAGGGGCAGCGTCCTGTTCCGGGCAGGGAGGGACATGGGGGGGGGGAAGGGGAGCGAGGGAGCCGGGGGGAAGGGGGAGGCGTAGGAGGAAGGGAGGGAGGGAGAGTAAATGGAGGGGGGGCGGGAGGGAGCGTATTGAGGCTTTGCGTGAAGGGGTGGGAGGTGGGTTTCGCTCTAGCTACCGGACTGGAGCGAGCGGGAGCAGAACTGAAAATCCGATCGAAACAAAAAACAACAGAAGTGAGCCTAACGCAACAAAACGGTGTAGAAGGGAACCACGATCCTCACGCCCGAACCATGCGGCGGATCATAGTACCAATCTATACAAAATAGCAGTAGGTGCTGCTTCTGCTTCCGATCCTGTTGATGGTTCTGCTGCTCCCGCCGCTACTGCTGCCGGTAGTATTACTGCTACGGCTCTCGCTCTTGCGGGCGCTGCTGCTGCTGCCGGTAGTATTACTGCTGCGACTGACACACCACTACTGAGACTATTGCTGCTGCTACGGCTATCGCTACTGCCACCGCTGCTGCTAAAGGCTACTACTACTGTCTCGCTACTACTTACTACCTACTGCTACTGCTACTACTCCCACTACTACTACACTACTACTACTACTACTACTACTACTACTACTACTAACTCTACTCCTACTACTACTACTACTACTACTACTACTACTGCTACCACTACTACTACTACTACTACTACTACTACTCTACCACTACTACTACTACTACTACTACTACTACTACTACTACTACTACTACTACTACTACTACTACTATCGCCGCACCTCCTCGATAGCGCAAAGGCAAGCCAGGGTGTTCTTCCCGTTGATGTTCATGGCGCAGGACCCGCAAATACCCTCGCGGCAGGAACGGCGGAAGGTTAGTGTGGGGTCCTGGAACGGGTACGTGGGGAAAGGCGAGAGGGAGGGAGGGAGGGAGAGAAGAAGCGGGAGCCGAAACGGCGCACGAGGAGGAACACGAAAACACGTTACCAAACAATCAACCGAGCCATACAACAACACTAACAACGTATGACCATCTACACCACCACCAACACCGACAACAGCAGTAGCATGGAAAACACCAAACTCAGCACAAAAAGTCGACGACGACACCATCACCACCACCACCACCAAACCTCACCCAGAAAACACCCACCATCCCCATCCACCATCACCGCCATCATCACCACCAACGCCAGCAACTCACCTGTTCGTTTTTGATTTTGATGAGAGCGTCCAGGACCATGGGCCCACAGTCATTCATGTCGACCGGATATGTCTTCATGTACGGCTTTTGGTCCTAAGCGCGGCGGGAGAGAAGCGGGCAGGGAAGGAGGGAGGGAGGGAGGGAGGGAGGGGCGGGGGGGGGGGGGGGGAGGGGTTGTGCCCAAGCTCTTTTCGATTAGACCAAAGTGAAGAGCCACGACAGTGAAGCAAATCCGGGAATAGAGACTTCCAGGGATCGGGGGGGGGGGCGGGCGCGGCGGTGAGGGGGGGGGGGGCGAGTGCGAGCCTTGAGAGCGGACGCTGCAATCTCCTGACACCCCAAAGTGAATGAAACACGACTCTCTCGTTGAGTTTACGTTTAGTTTACGTTGAGTTTGGCAGTCTCGCAGGCATTCTCTCCGCGCCGCGGTCGAGACGGGGGGGGGCGGGGGGCGGTGCGTCGCACCCTTCAATATCCCAAAACAACTTGAAAAACATAAAAAGTGTACTGGTTTTAATAGTATTTTGCTATGATGGAGCAAACCATTAATAGCATCAGCAACCGATGTAAATCCAACTCACTCCGGCAAGTGCGCTCAGCCGATCGTCCGCCTACCGCACACCAAGGTCTTCAAGAAGGCACAAGTCGAGAGAACGTCGACACTAATACCACCAACGGGGGTCTGCACGTTCAGGTCTACATGAGGCGGTGACTTTTACGTGCGGATGGTGTGTCAACGGGCGGCCAAAACATGCCGCGGGCTTGTGCCGGATTTTAGGACGCTGAACGAGCGCTCAGAGCTCAGAAAACCTCGTGGACGGCTGGTGCCACAAACGGTACAGGTGGCGCATCGTACACACCACATCACCAGAAAAGAAGCACGGAGGGCCTAAAATACAGCACACGGTCGACACTCCAAACGAGATGCTGGATGGGATGAGACAGCAGGTCGAACGATCAGCAGAAACGTGTCCGGACCATTCGAAACTACCAGAAAAAAAAAAAATCCAAAGACACGAGAAAATCGACCAAAGCTGCAGCGACGCCAAGTACTACCAGGTAGCTTTAACACTTTCATCCGGAAATTCTCGGTGCCGGACACGAATCGGAGGTTGACACTCGACAGGCACCTCCGGCTGGAGTAGACGAATCGAATGGCCCTCAAAATAGCGGTATACGTTTCATATCTGCCTCTTCCAAGTACGGAATAACGTGCATATTAGCCTTGGACCAGGAAATAATTACCTCGCGTTGATAAAGTAGCAGAAAAATCCTTGACTTCCCACTGGAATTAGTGCGCACAGCAAATCTATCTGCGCCTAAAAAACATCCATCAGGAAGTCGCCTCTAGGCCGCCTTTCGCTCCACAAGAATTTAGCTTTTGCGGGAAATTCTAAGAACCAGAGGGATCGACATCGAAAGAGAAGAAGAGAAGAAGCGGCCAAGGCAACACGGAGAGTTACTTGCAACGACAGAGCAACGGCTTGAAGAACCTGGTGCGGTCGGATATCGATGGCTTTCTGTGAGCCGTGGCATCGGGGGTGCGCGGGGGGCAGCTGCGCCCGCTGGGTACAACGATCAAAGGCCTCTAGTGGTGGGGAGGCTGCGAATCTTCTTCTTAGACACCACCTACAGCAGCAGTAGCCTATTGACAGTGGGCTGTCAAAATTAATAGCACACTCATTACTTGATGAATGGTCTTTTTGCAGTCTGCCTGTGGTCCTCCTTGACATACACTTCGAGCACAAGTTGAAAGTCTGTTCGAAGCATGAGGTTCGGCCTGACTCAAGCTGAACTGCGCACACAGGAGCAATTCTCGCGTGGGTTCGCGGCGATGCGAGGCGCCGCCCAGGCGCAGCTGGTCCAAAAATTGGCGAACGTTCGTGGGCAGGGGAATATCGTACGTTTAGGAGTTACAGCTACTTTACGAACTCGTGCATACTGGTGCGCAAAATAGCGAGGACCAAGCGATGTCAACGCTAAAATCGGCAGCTGCGACGAGAGCAACAGCAGTTTGAAGCGTGCCCCACAAAGGCCCGCCAGTTCGGTGTGGCCCGCGCGCCCACATGAGCGAGCACGCTGACGCTCTGCGCCTCTGCTGTTGGTGTGGTGCGCAGTAGAGCATTGATACTGGCGCAGCACACAAGCGTGCTTGTGCACGAAGCGGCCGAGCGGCTCCTACTTTTTTTCTCGGTGTGAAGTGTGACGTATCCACTCCTGCGTGCGTTTTTTTCCCAGCGGTGATTGGACACTTTCTCCAAGCTATACACTTTTCTCGGCCACGTAAGGACCGAGGACATTTTTCTGTCATTTGTCACGTCTAAAATATGTATCCACTCTTACCCCCACTGCAACTGTCTGTACCAGGTAGGTATACATCAGTCATACAGTAGCAGTAGCGGGGGGACCTACTGCTGTTGCTTGCATATGTGGTGGAAGCATCCGGGAGCTTACACAGATTGTGTATCGAATTCCATTCGTTGGTCGATATGCCTGTGCGTTTTTTTCGGGCTGTATCAATTTTTTAGCGTATGGTGTTTTTTTTTTTTTTTTTTTTTTCTGTCAGCCGCACGAAGCGTCAATCGGATATTACATTGCGTCACCACCACGTCCGAATCCCTCCGAAGGGGAACACCTTGCACCCCTCCAGCAGATGTACACCTATTCCTGACATGTGTGATCTACGAGGCGCTTCGCGTAGCGGGCGGTCCCGCCCGCCACGCTCGCGCACACAAGGAAGAATGGAATGCAACAAACAGATAGATGGTCCAAAGCTTGGGGCGCAAACAGGTGACTTGCAAAATGCCAAGAGGCGCACGCTCCGGGAAAACAACCACGACGCCGTATGCACGTACGGTTTGAACGCACAGGTTACACTCTTTTGGCATGCAGTATGCAAGAAAGAAACAGCACAGAACGGCACGGCACAGCAGCGCTGAGCTGAGCTTGGTGTGCCATTCTTTTTTGTGACTGTATTTCATCTACCAAGTATGTGGTACTTCGTACTTCATATACATGATATATACATACCTGGTATGTACGAAAGCTACCGCTGCGGTGCTGATCTGATCTGAACCGAGTTGGGCTCCGCTAGGCGTGATGTGTGCCTTTTTCGTTGTATTGTTAATACTACACGTTGTACTTTGTACTTCGTATGATATGATACAACTTTTATGTCGAAGTACGTATGGTAGGGCAACTGCTGTATCTGATGTTGACTGCTTTCGATTCAGATTCGAGATCCGAAAATCCATTTTTAGTTTGATTTGCAAAAAATAATCTATCTCGCTCAGTTTGGACTGTCTTTTGATTATTTCTCGAGTTTCGAAGAAAGTTCGACTGCTTTTCGAACAAAAACTTGAAATTGTTGTGGGATATTTTCATATTGGATTTAGTATGAGCCGAGCCGCTCTGGGTGTGATTTTCGAAAAACGAAAACTAAACGAAAAAAAGGAAGAAACCAAAGAAACCATAGAACTCGAGGAAAACAAAAATCTTCCCGTCGGGGACTACGGGCTGAAGAGGGCTGTGAGGTGGGACAATACACCGAGCGAAACAGCCGAGGGTCGGACCATCAGAGTATATTATTAATTATGTTTGTGAACTTTCGTACTTTTTCGAACATATCTCTTCGTACGAGCGCTTTTAGGCAAAAACGCCAAGTAGTTGACACGGAAAGCCCGACCGGACACATTGGTCGAGGTCCGGGCGCGATCCGTACACTGTGGAGCGCGTGGCGGGCGCCGAAATTTTTTCTTTCCGGCTGAAGTGGACAAGACGGCTTCTCTGGTTTCAGTACGCGAGGCCTTGTTTTGTACGTACGTACCGGAACAATAATGTTGTCTGTTTTCCTCCCTAGGCTCTCATGAGCTGTGAGCACACCGTCCGGGCATATACCAGGTACACAACAGATAGCATGCACTATCCCATCTTTACAACGCTGCCGCCTACACGCCGTGCGTGTGTGACCCACCCATATGCGCAGTATTGCTGTGGCTAGTCGTGTTTATCGGAGCCTGCCGTACGTCTTCCACCGTCTGCCTTACCAGCTGCCAGAATTTTTCATACGTGCATACCCAGGCTGACGTACCTGTATCATCATCACCTCTCTCCCTACTGCTTCTACTGCGTATTGCTGCGTGTGATCAACACTGCCACTGCTCCTGCTGCTGTGCTCAGCACAGTGCGCCAACAACAGCAGCAGCAGGCAGGGTACTATGCGCATGTGGCAGATCCGCGCTGTACTCTCAGTACTACAGTAGTAGTGTCTGTTGTTGTCATCGGCATTGGCCTATGCACGTACCCGCTGCAGTGTGTGACTGGCATTTTACCGATCATCCCCGGATCGTGTACGTTCGTCGAGTCCAGTGCAACAAATCGTTCGGTACAAGCATCGTGTACAGCAGCATTCGACAAAAAATACTTACAGTTACTGACTGTTGTGCGTTCTACACTGCTGACCGATCCTAGAGCCATCTGAAAGGGCAGCAGTACACGTTCCGTTGTCGCAGTATGTACGCGTACAGGTATCTTCTGCTGTTGTATTATATCACATGGCATTTTAAGCAGAACTACAAGCTACTCAAGAGATCCTGCATATGTGTTTTAGATGGCGTATAAAAAACACAACGTGCCAGTCTTGTGCCAGTTGTATGAGTACTGCCGTAGCGTAGATGACAAACTGCACTTGATAATATTTTCCTTACCGAGGGTCGACTCGCACGATCCTCTCTTTCGTTATTTTCAACTTTTGACATATTTTGTACCAGTACAGCCACCTTGCTTTTCTGACCTACGATTTGTAGGTATGATACAACACAAGCGTGTTTTTGGGCGCGCTTGCGTGTGGCGAGCGTTCATACCTCAATCTTTCAAAGCAGTTGCTCCCAATACTTGGGAATGAAGCCAAGTATGTTCGACAAAATACTCCACTCTAGGTACGTCGTGCACACGCAGTATTTCGGGTTTTTACTGCAGCAGGTACTGCGAGTACTCGCAGTATTTCCAGGTTCTGTACTACTACCGAGGATACTACTCTGCGGATACTTTCGGGCTCGCACTAATTCGGGATTCGCTACTGCTGCTGCTATGGCTATGGATATTCCCTGTTATGCTTCAAGTATCTCGGGGGTTCTGTACTGCGGGTACTGCAAGTACTACAGCAGCAGTATTTCGTCCGTTGGTAGTGTTCGTACTGCTTCTGCGAGTACTCGCAGTACCGAACTACTCTCAGTACGCTTAGTTTACTTGGAGCATGACGTATACTCGACCGTCTGTGCACCATGTCGACAATGCTCAGGCCCATTGTTCGGCACAACACACTCACAGATCGTCCCACCAGTGGGAGTTGGAGCAAATTGCTTTCGCTGGGGACAATTCGAGTACTTAGAGCACCGGCAGTATTTCGGGAATATGTACTGCGAGGAGTATGTACTGCTCATACTCTCAGTATCTCGAGGTTCTGTACTGCGGATATTGCCTGTACTGTACTCCAAGTATTTCGTGTTTCGATACTGCGGGTACATATTTGCCTGTGCTCTCGGGGTTCCGTACTGCTCGTACTCTCAGTAGTTGGGCCTTCTCAGTACTCGCAATATTTTGGCTGATATAATAGTACTCCAATAACTCTCAGTACTCTGACTACGAATTGTTGTCGAGCATCCTCTGCTGTGTCAGTGACGCCTTTTTTTACCAACATCACCAACAAACAGATCTGGTAATTTTTGAGGGAAAGCATATTGGATGTGTTGGATTTTACTCATCCGGTCAAAAAGTATTATGTCACAACCTCGACCTTACGCAACTTTTTGTACTTACGTTTATGCCGCAAGCATCGAATTGACCGCCGCGAGTCATCTGTTCGGGATCAATATCCACTTACCGGTATACTCTCTTTTATACTATTGTAGTCGTAATGTGATCCCACACTATTTCCACAAACAGCAGTATTAAGTCTGTCCTAAAGAGTATGCGTGTTCTTCACATTAATGATGGGTGGATGCAGTTACTGTAGTTCTCAACAGGTGTGCAGGTATTTCATACGAGTAATATTTCGTTCTTGCACCACTTTCCTAGGCACTTCCCGGAGGGGAGCCTAGTATAATTTTATCATAGTTCTGCAGCGCATGTCGCCGTGTGGGACCCGTACCATCTGTATGGTCTAGGACAGGTTTTCTGGGTCGGGATCTGTACTTAACCGATAGATAGATCTTGCACAATATCTCATAACGGCAGGTTAGGATCTTCATGATGTACCTGTGGATCATTTATCTGTAGGTGATCTATCTGTAGATGATTTATCTGCAGATGATTTATCTGTAGATGATGTATCTGTAAATGATCCATCTGTAGATGATCCATCTGTAGATGATCCATCTGTAGATGATCTATCTGTAGACGATTTATCTGTAAATGATCCATCAGTAGATGATCTATCTGTAGGTGATCTATCTGTAGGTGGTCTATCTGTAAATGAAATAGCCCATCTGTCCGACGAGTGGAACATTGTACTCGTGCAGCAGAAAATGTTCCCTTGAAAAAAAACGTTCAAGGTCTCTCTCTGCCTGTCGGTGACCCAAGAACTTTTCGTAGTTGTTTTTTGTGGCTGGTCATTGAACGAAGCGAACGTGGGCTACTGGAGTAAGGAAGGAGAAACATAAGAAAGCAACAAAAAAAAGCGGAAAAAAGGGAAAGGGGCGGGGGGGGGGGGGGTTAAGACGCCGCGCTGCCCCACGCTTCGCTTTCATCTGACTAATGAAGTTAAGCCTTTTACTTTTTTTATTCGTGCACTGTACATGCACCTAATATGACTCTAATTCCAAGTGTCTTCTTCTCACAATGAGACTACAGGGTTAACAAGACATTTCTGTATAGTCGGCTGTAACCGGTACGTTGGCATTTCACTTGCTTCAACTCAACTCCATTAATTTTGAGACTTCTCTTGTCAGTTGTCTCCCAGACTGTGACCAATCAACTTGATCTCTCTACGTGGGATAAGTAACCAGGACGGACACTGACTGGATGCATTGATGTAGTCGGAGTAGAAACGACGTCTCTTAATGAGAAGAAAAACACACGCATTGTGCGCGCGTTCCGCGCGATAAATCTGAAGACTGTTGCTGTTGATTCTTTTCAGGGACAACGCGGAAAGTTATATATCTATATGTGAATATATGTATATATACTTTTAATCACCAATTTCACTTTCCAGCCTAACCCGTAGGAGGTTTTACCCTGCCTCAGCGAGCTTCTGGACAAGCAAAGTCGTGGTCACAGGTGTTGTCCCTTCTCCCCCCCCGGTACGTGCCTTTATTTTCTTGTCGCGCATAGGGTTTAGCATTCCCACCGCTCGTCGATTTTCATCAAATATAGCTAACTCACGTTCTCGCGCTCTCGCTCTTTCCTCTAATCACCTTTTTATGCAAGAAAAAGTACATACGAGCATGCACTCGGTGAGACTCGAACCCACGAAATTGATCTTGATAGGCACGCGGGCCACCTACCAAGCCACCGGGGACGCCAATACCAATTTGGCCCGAATTAGAAGTACCGTTTTTATGGGAAGAATATGTCCAAACGATCCCTGCATATCGGTACAGATTGGCATGTCTTCCAGTTGACGACCAGAGAACGACAATTTTCGCCAGAAAATTCCCATAAGAGTGCTCTAGGCTGGAGTAAGCTGTATTTGAAAACAACACACACACGTCCAAGCTCTCAGATCGAATAATTTGTTTCCTTAAATATCATCTCCTTAAGCTTGGCGTGATACTACGATCGCGCCGTGTGCAACTGGTGTGTACAACAGTGTACTGTGTACAGTGGTACAGCAGGGCATCAACTGGCCGCTGCGCTGGCGCAACATTTTGGTTGACATGACTACTGCTGTTTCCCGCAACACGGTCTGTTGGCGCCGCAACTTCCCGCCGGCGAAGGCAGAGTCATTCTTGCGGCATCTAATTTGCCGAAGGCGGTTTTTTCTTCTTTTTGAGCCCTGCATTGTCTTCCCTGTAGTAGATGAAGAAACATGTTTTGGGCCTTGTTTTCCGGTCGCCAAAGGCGAAGTTTTGTTCTTGAGCACTTTTTTTTTAAAGCAGCTGTGATTATGAATAGTATAGTAGGGGCGTTGTTGTTCTTCATTCTTTTCATGATCGCTCCGTGCGTCGTGCATCCTGTTTGGACACATTTATCAGGCACGTATTCGAACATCTCGGTGGAATATTTTGCAAGTTGCCCCTGGGAGAGCGAAAGCACTACGTACACACATCTTCGCTATTAAGAAACGTACAAAATACATACTGTAGCTACGAAACTGTTTTTCGTAGGCATATTTTTACACGTACGTTGGAAAAAAAAAAAACATCGGCGCGTGCCGCGGGGGGCGTAACGCGGTTTGAGGTGCTTGTTTGCGCTGGAGGCAAAACTAATACCCTGGTATACAGCAGTAGCTGTATGTACGCTCTGCGTTCCCGTCCTTCCGTACAGACACGTACCTGCGATAACGGGAATACTTGTAGCGACAAGGATGAATGTTGAAGCACGCATTGCCGATTGTACCTGCCCCGCGCGCCAGAAGAGGGGAGGCTCACGGGAAGCAGTACGTACACAAACTGCCGCGCTTCTACAGCAGTACGCGTACATGGAATAATTCCACATGCAGCACGTAGTTACTCCCGAAAGACACCAGACACTGAGTGTATAGGAATAGCGTCTCCAGAACTACCCTCTGTCATGCACCACTCTGTCCCAAATCATTAGGATTCTTTTATATAATGTTAATGTACAAATGGTCCTTACTTTTACGGACAGAGAGGTATTGCCTGTGGATAGGAAATGTAAGCCCAGTTTGTGTATAAATATCAGCATCTAACGGTCCTTACCCGCCCGTCCAAAGCGATCTAGGTTCCCTGAGAACCTATTTATCCTATTGACGCGCTCGATGATATACCGAACATCATCCAAGTGGTCTAAGTTCCCTGAGAGCCTAAATATCCTATTGCCGCACTCTGTGACATACCTGGTACCGAACATCGTCCTATCGGCATTAATGCTGTGGTCTATTAATCGTAATAATAGGATTCGTGATTGAATGAAGAGCGCTCAGTTTCCCACATAGCGTGCGATCGTTTTTCTCGATAGCGGTGAGGGTGCTATTAATACACCAATACCGTCGAAACACTATACTTTCGGAAGGCTCTCTATCTTGACCATGTACACATATCCGAAAACGCCTTATTTGTTCGGTATTTGTTCGGTATTGGCAACCTCAACCTTCCCGTTCTGTAAAAACCGAGCGCCGTAAAACGATTTGCACCTCCCCCTGTTCGAAGTCAACGCTCTTTACGGCACACACATTGGACGCGCCCAGGCCGCAGGCAGAACACGTACTGCACTGCACCAACACGAACACGACGCTATCAACCGTGGCTGAGCGAGCCGCCTGCATTGTGATTGTGATTTGTGATGTTGATGCCAATCAAGCATCAGACCTCCACACGAAACACCAGTACATCCTCGTACTGCGGTAATGCTTGACGCCAAGTGCGCGCAATTACAAAATATAGCCTGTAGACAAGCGGTTCGGCATATATATATATCTACCAGGTATACATTATACATGCGACAACTAGTACACTCCAGCAGTACAGCAGCATTATTAGTAGTACCAGGAAGTGATACTCCGTTGTTGTTTTTTTCATGTTTTTATCCTCCGGCGGATTGGTGAAAATAAAGCTCAAGCTCAACGTAGTACAAAGTAAGTGCGGTACTTCGTTCATACCAAGTGCAGGTTACAATAACCAGCAGACATTGGTAGATAGAAGCATTAAGTAGTATCAGCGCTGATGTGAAGTATTGCATTGTCTACTCTGCATGGTGCGTGACGATGTTGTACTCGTATCCCCAATGCTGTTGCGGCTGCTGTGGCGTAGGTTTGTGACCGCAGAGCTTGCATCTCTCTATTAGTAGGATTGAAGAATCGGCACGGACATTTGTTGTGCTGGATGCCGACGGGCAGAAATCATGCACGGTTTGACGTGAAGGGTATACATTGCTGTAGACTACTCGTGTTCACGTACTTATATAATAGCACATTATAGCCGGTGAGGCTCGTCAACAAAGCTTGTGACAGGCAAACGGCGTGTTTCGCGGAAGGGCAAGCAGGGGCCTCTACACCACGCCTTTCGCTCTCTCCCTCGGTCCGCTTAGCTATTGCAACACAGCTACAGCAGTATTTGGTAATTCGGGCATAGCGTCCTCTAAGGGGCTGGTGTACTCTGACCCGCTGATGATGGCGACGGACCAGGTATGATACACGTGGGTACTCGTATACTCGCAGTATTTCACGCATGGCGTACTGTGAGGTAGGCGCTGGCGCTTACCCAGTATTTGGCCAGGTACGGGTGCTCATCCAGTATTTGGGCACGTAATGCTGTGAGGTAAAGGGCCAAACAATACTACAATTAATAATACCAGTATGACATCAGGTATACGTACTACAAACTGCTGTGTACGTACGAATCTGATCATTCGTACAACTGAGTACCGCTGTTGTATCTGGATTACATATGCATATCGTAGGGCTGTACTCTCTCACAGCACTCTCAGGTATGAATATAATTAGTGGTGTACCAAGTACAAAGGTACTACTGCTGTACTGCTACATCAGCGCGCGAACTTCTGCGCAATATATCTTCCAGCAAAACAGAAACAACCATAGACTATTGCTATAACCTGGTACTACTACGACTACTCTACGCTCTACTATACGGCGACCTCGTACGCTGCTTTGGCAACTACTGCTGCTGGTGCTGCCTGTCGTAGCCTACTCGTGCGGTTACGACGATGTAAACACTCACGGTGCACAGCCGTAGCATCTTTCACAGAAAAAAGAAACACTGCAAGTATTCTATCGTTGTATCATTACCGTCCTCCTGCTCCTCCCCCCCCCCTCCTCTCTTCTTCCTCCTCCTCTTCCTGCTGCTCACCTTCTCGTGAGGGTCCCATCGGTAGATCTTGAAGTTCTTCACGTTATCGCTCGCCGCCGCCGGTGCCGCCGCCGACTTGAACCTCACGCCCGCGCAGCGCACCAAGCCTGCGGAAGAAGACCGTCTCGTCACGGCCGCGCCTGTCGCTACAAACATCGCTTCAGCCTTTCCCTCCCCTCCTTGTCTCTCTCGTCTTCTTTTTTCAGAGGTAGAGCTGCGTCCGCTGTGATGGAATGTGGCTGATGATGATGCGTCTCGGGCAATCGAGGCTACTGCTGCTGTGCTGGCGAGGGCGTGCACGAGAAAAACCTGAATCAGAAAAAATCGACGGAATGTGCGCAAAAACAAAAGAAACGGCGGTGCAATAGGGTTCAATAAGAGTATCTCAATTAGTTAGGGAAGGGAAAAGGGAGTGGCAAAGCGAGGCGCCGGCACGCTGCCCCACCGGGTCTAATACTCAGACCGACGCGGCAAACCTAAACACACACACCTATTCTGCCCTAGTATGGTGGCGATCTGGGTGTTGGCTATCCCTCACGTCTCACCTTGTCGATCAGCGGCAGCCGTGAAGTAATCCGCAAACCGGCACCTTGATTGAGAACTTTCTATCGTAATCCCGCCGCATGTGAATGGAACTCCCGCTGTCCCAAACCCAACAACCAAGGCCCAAGGTACTTTTGAGCAAGAACACCAATCACCTCCCGAGATGGCAGCGGTGTGTCGGAAGCCGGCGGTGATGGCTGCGACTGCGCGTAGGGCGTTCTCTTCCGCTGGGCTTGGGAGAAACTTCGGCCGAGGAAGCTGCACGATTGTTGCTGCTCAGGTACGATTAAGTGCTCTCCTTACTTGACGACGAGCACTCGTACGACTTAACTCTGGTCCGGCCTGATGTTCCTGCTACAATACCCGATATATTGCGTTGTGGTGGTGTGCTTACGATTACGGTCGAGCTATAGTCGTCTACAGGCCTGGGAGAACCGATCGTGGTGGAGGAAGCCGCGAGAGCAGACATGCACAACAGTATCTCGCCGTCCGGACGTTCTTGTCATCAGCTGCAAAACTGAACCGGAAAAGTTCCATCCCATTTTCTTCAATCGTTGTATTATCGCTTATCGGTCACTCGGCACTGCTCTATGCTGTATGTGCTGCTGTATATACCATTTACTACACCATTTACGAAATACCGATACTGGAAGCAGCTACGAACCTGTTTGTAGGGTATCAGGGACCTTCGGGTGTATGATGGCCGCGTGTAAGCCGTACAGCAGCAGCAGCAGCAGCAGCAGCAGCAGCAGCAGCAGCAGCAGCAGCAGCAGCAGCAGCAGCAGCAGGAGCCGAACGGGGTTGATCACCCATCTAGGCCCGACAGGAGTCTTGTCGTTCGAGCTTTTGTACACGTGCGGCGTGGTGTGGAGTGAGTGTAGGTGTGGAGGTATCATTCATGACGGCTGCACTTATCGCGTGTACTCGTACGGGTAATAGCGAGGCTGCGACCCTCCGGCTGGTGATAAGGGCCCGCCGCCGACGCCCCCGGAAGGCCCCGCTGGAGGTGCCCTGCCGGAAGCACGTTTACACGCGCTTTGGCACTGCTGTACGTCGATTTCGGGCCACGTTTCAAGGCAACTGGGGGCGGGAGGTTGACTGAGGAAAGGCGAGAAAATAGCGGACGAAGTGCATGGCGGTACATGGGGGACCCGCAGAGTCCCAAGACATGAATCACGGTTGAGGCGGCTTCGTCCATCGCACTCACAGCAGTGCCCCCAGTGCCCCCCCCCTCTATCCCCTCTCTCTTCTGTTTCGCGCGCCCTATCTCGGCGCCGCGCCTCGTGGTAGGTACAGTAGGTATCCGCTATGTTATGAGGCGTATCGTGGGACATATTGTTTTTTTTCCCGTCTCTCACAGCCTGTGACCGTATAACTGTAGTCTCTCGCTACGTAGGATAAGGAATCAGGACGGACACTGACTGGGTATACTGGTGTCGTCGGGTAGAAATACCAGGTAGCTGTTTAATGTGAAGACAACACACGCACTGGACGAGGGCCCAGCCCTATTAACGGTAGTGCTCACCCATACAGCAGTAGTAGTTCTAGACTGTTTCCTATGCGGTTCGATTTCGAGCTTCGGATTTCTATTTTTCGATCCCAAAAATGAAAGCATACGTACGCTTATTATGATGCAGTCCGAATATGCAAAATCTGACAGTTTTTTTTTTTTTCGATTAGAGAATCCGATGGCCGCGTCGTCAGATTTTGGCCCAAAATCCGACGACCTGGGCCATTATATTTTTTCAAATTGAATAATGGCATGGTCTCTAAATTCAAGATATTATCCACGACAACCAGCAGCAGCAGAATCATCGGTGGGTTGAAGGGTGACACAGCTGGATAGCGACGTTGCATCGTGCCCGACGCGCAGACGGCAGGCGGCGCGTCTCTCTCCGTGGCCAGAATACAGTCTGCTGGCGCGGGCTCGGGCCTAGATACCAAGAGAAGCGCACTCGGCGCGCACCTCTCCGTGGATACGTGCTGGTAGACTACGGCAGCAGTCGCATTGTGTCACAATTCATATACCGAGACAGGTTGACTGACTTAAGCGCACTCGGCACGTCTCTTCGCCGCCAGAACACGCCAGAACAGACAGAGGCAGTCAGCGTGGGCTCGGACGCTTGCGTCCTACGCGCAGTGCAGCGCCTCAGCGCGTCTCTTCGCGGCGCCAGACCACAACAGCAGTTGGTCTCGGCGTTTGCTCGAATCTCTGCAAGCACAATAAATCTGATTTTTCCGCATAGGAAAGACTGTTTCGATTTGCCAAGTTCACATCTGAAAATGCGATCGGGTCAAAACCTGAAGCTCAAAAATCGAACCGCATAAGAAACAGCCTTAGCACATTCGAAAAACACCCGATTACCCGACACGAGGTACCACTCTGTTCGGAAAGATAGCGTGCGTTTGCAAGTTCGGATACATGTACAAAAAATCTCGATATTTCCGAACTGGGTGGTACTTGGGCCCAAAACAGCGACATCACGACAGCAGTACCAAAATCATATGTAATACGAAAGAGAGAGTGCTGTTGTAGACTACCTCGTATTGCTATGCGCAGAAATTTTGAACCGTGTCTGAACGCTCCTCGTAGATCCGTCCAGAGCTGTAGTCCCTTCTTCAATTTTTCTGTCCAGTCAGTATAGGTAGTAATAGGCACACCTTGCACGTGCATACAGTTGAGCGCGAACGAAAACAATGAAAGGCAGCAGGCTGGATTTGTTGTCAGTATGCGTTTGTTTCAGTTTGCGCTTCATCTCTGTGCTCTTGTGTGTGCCCGCCGCGCGCAAGCGTGGCCGCAACCACCGCACGCACGCCGAAAAAAACAGCACCGAGTTTCTGTTTCTCGCCTTTCCACAGCAGTCTCGGTCGGCGTCGAGCAGCACCATCGCTGCGGCACGCGGGGTGGCTGGAGTGGGTGAGTTTCCATCGCCAGCGACCGGTGTTCCCCGGACGGATCGGAGACTTGGAAGTTTCCGGGCTTCTTCTCCGCGCCGGGACGAGCACGTCATGGAGCTTCCAGGGTGAGATTTTGGTGATGGCGAAGGCCATAAAAGGGCAGAGGGAGGGAGGGAGGGAGGGAGGGAGGGAGAGAGAGGGAGGAGAGGATAGAGGGGGGAGGGAGAGAGCGGTGAGGTTTACGGGTTAAAAAATGGAGGGCAGCCGCCCCCTTTCTCTGTTTTCGTCGCCCCCCCTCCTCCCTCTCCCCTTCTCTCCTCCTCTTCCCCCTTCCCTCCTGAACTATGTTATCATGACTGTTTGCCCCTGCGTGCTTTCAAGCTCGGCCGCGTAGCTGACGAGGGGTGCCGAAGATTCTCTCAGTCGGAGCCAACTGCTGTCATGGTGCTCGTGAAGATGTTGAGGCCGTTGTGTGGTGGAATTTTTTTACCATCTCGGATAGATCGTCGATTCCTGAACTGTATGATCTGTATGATCTGTATGATCTGTATGATCTGTATGATCTGTATGATATGTATGATCTGTATGATCTGTATGATCTTTATGATCTAGGACTTGTTTCCTGGGTTGGATCTGTACTATACAGATCCTTCACGACATATCAATACAACGGATGTAGATGATCTACTGCAGACAGATAGATCGTGATCTTTGCGAGATGTGGGTTGTTTGGTGGCGGTGGGATTGGTTGCTGGTTTGATTCTTTCTCCTTGGGATTATTTTTTCTGTTACGTGGTCCATTGGGGATGTCCCGATCTTGACCCTCCCCCCCCCCCCCCCCCCCATCCCCTCTGCCTGGCGTTTAATGTCGCTTTATTCGATCGGGATGAATCGCCCGTCCGAACTCTCGTCCCTCCCCCCTATAGATGTATCTCCCCCCCCCCCCCCCCCCCCCCCCCCCCCTGAGATTTCCCTCTTACCCTCCACCCTCCCCTCCCCTCCTCCCGGCCCCGCCGACCCTAATGATATTGCTGATCATACATCACACCCCCCTCTGCCCTCGGGCTCCCACATGTCCATGCGTACCTCTCCCCCCCCTCTCTCCCCCTCCATTCTATTCCCCTCCTTTCCTATGCAACTCCGTTCACAGAGTATCAATTCATCACTTCAACCCCCCATCCCCCCCCTTACCTTTCCTCTCCCCTGTACCCCCTCTCGCCTCCTCCCCCCGCTGTAAAAATCCACATACACCATCCAACTCCTGCCCCCAAGTCTGGGCGACTCTATCTCTGAGGGCACCGTAGTGCAGTGGTGCAAGTCGGTCGGGGACGAGGTTAAGGAAGACGAGGTGATTGCCGTCGTGGAGACGGACAAGGTCAGCGTCGAGGTCCGCTCTACGCACGTGGGAGTCGTGGTCAAGCTCTTCGCTGCCGTGGACGATGTGGTGAGTACAAGCGCGATGTTTTTCGGGAGAGGGAGAGGGAGCCAAGCGGGGGGGGGGGGGGGGGGGGGGGGTTGTGGGTGTGGTGTGGTGTGGTGTGGTGTGGTGTGGTGTGGTGAGGTGAGGTGAGGTATGGTATGGTATGGCATGGTATGGAATGTATGGTATGGTATGTGGTATGCTGTGTGGTGTAGTGTAGTGTGGGGTGGGAGGGGTTAATCGTATGGGCCGTCGTGCGGGCCGCGCGAGTCGTGAGAGGTTGTGTGGAGTCGTGTGGGGTCGTGTGACACGTGCGGGGTCGTGTGAGGTCGTGTAAGGTCGTGCGGGGGTCGTGCGGATCTCCATGTTGGTCCTGTGTACGAAGACATGTGGGGCGTGTTGCTCGTATGGGGCCGTGTGAATCGTGGTGACTCGTCCTGTGGGTCGTGCGGGTCGTGTGGGGGATGTGGGTCGTGCAGGTCGTGTGAGTTGCGTTGGCCGTGTCTTGATCGTGGCTTGGTCGAGAATGGTGGTGTTCCCCGAGGAATACCTCTAGCCTGGACTAGACTAGACTATACGACGTATTGTATTAATAGTAAGCGCGACTATCCAAGACACGCCTACGTCGACTCCACGATTCCCGCAACCTCTAGCATAGAACAACCTGGTCCTAAGTTGAGATCGAATTCAGTAAGGGGGGAGCATAATAGCCAGATCCTATTACAGAATGAGTCATAAACATAGAGGGGGGGGGGTCATGCATTTTCTGGGTTCTGCTAACCATCGCCCGCCGTATGTTGTTGACGCTTACCAAACTTCCAAGGGTGGGTGGTGGTGTCGAGGGGGGGCATACACATCACCGGTGTACCAGGGCGTGCGCACTTTGCTGCTGCTCAGCCTCTTATCTGCGTACCAGGCGTGGAGAGTCCCGGTGCACACGCGCACATGCGGTCCACCTAGATTACCATGTACAGTAGATATAGCCCGCACTGCTGTTGTATGACCCCTCCCCCCCCCTCTGTCACCCACACACAAGTCCGCCTCTCAAACGGTTCCCAGCAGGATGCGGCTCACTCTTTTCATGAGACTCGCCGAACACCTCACGGCGCTTCGCGCTTGGTGCAAGCAATGTCTGCCTGGTCGGTGAAAACCCTACGTGCTCCGTCCCGGCATTGTAGGGATGCGAAGGTCTATGGTTATACGACTACGGCCATGGATCCCCCCCCTGAAAACCCGACGTGCTCCGTCCCGGCATTATAGGGATGCGAGGGTTTATGGTCATACGACTACGGCCATGCATGATAATGAGTACACCCCCCCCCCCCCCTGGCCGTGAGTGACATAAGTACACCCCCGCCTTCCATCTCTCTTGGCTCTCCTCCCCACCTTTTTGCTGCCTCTGACATCAACAATAACATTGTTCCGAAGCTTGGGGCCGTAGTGCTGTACTTGGGCATAATATACCCAGTACAAGCACAACAGATAAATGGCGCTCTTCTTGCGCGCGATCGATGAAGACCGAATCCTTCAGTCAGTTGGCTTCACGTCGACGGCTGTCGTTATGCTTGTTTCATACGAGTATAGTGTTTGCAGAGATTGATTTTTGAGAGAAAAAAAACGGTCTGGCAAGGCTGAGACACGTTTTTTGTTGTTGTTCATGTTGGCGTTTCCTCATGTACCAGTGGGAAACAGCTCGGATCTTTTGATAAGAGTCCAACGAAAGAGGTCCTCGAAACGGAACTAGGCTTTTTTTTTCAACAGGAATAACAATAGTCTGGCGTTACAAGTCCGCTCAAATTACAACGGCCTCTCCCCAGCTAGAAAAATAGAAGGATGGGAGCAGTTGTCAAGACCACAGCGTGTAAATTAACGGAAGAAGCTGATAGTATGCAACAGAGCAGTGAAACGGTGGGATGATGAAATGAAATAGGATATACGAGTAAGGAGAAAGGCACACGCAAGGTATACATCCAGTAAAACTACGACAGGGTGGGAGGAATATGCTATAGGTAGAAAGAAAGTAGAAGAGATGGTAGAGAAAAGAAGAAAAGGAATGTGGAAAGACGTAATAAATAAATCGAATGAAGACTTTGAGGGCGGGATTAAGCAGATGTGGGTAGGGATAAAAAAGAGATACTGGGCAAACAAGCAGGAGAGGCAGACACGGGAATAGCTACTCTAAGAGCACAGAACGGTAAAATGGTTAGTAGTTCGAAAGGGAAAAGGGAAGTACTAGTACCCACAGCCAACGAAACGTTCGACGCAGAATTCGAGAAGGAAATCAACGCATGGGCAGAGGCGAACGTAGATACATCAGAAAGGGACGACAGTGAATCGGGTGGGTTACAGAGAGTTCACAAAAGAAGTAAACAAGTGTGTAACTAAACTTAAAGAGTAGAAAGGCAGCAGGGGCAGCCCAAATAGTGAATGAATTTTTGAAGTACGGGAGAGAAGGAATGCGTACCATGATGGTTATGTTGTGTAACTGGATATAGCAAAACGAGTACGCACCTAGGAGATGGAGGGAAGGAGTAGTAGTAAACTTATTCAAGAAAAGAGATAAGGCTGACCCGGGGAACTACAGAGGGATAACGCCACTAAGCGCAGTAGGCAAAACATTTTGTAAGATTTTGAACGATAGAATGGGAGCGATGATGGAGAAGGAAGACAGAATAAGCGAAGGGCAAGCAGGGCTTAGGCCAAACCGTGGTTGCTTAGACCATATGCACACCTTAGGTAAGATTATTCAAGGCAGGAAAGACGCGGGACTAACAATATACTGTTTATTTCTAGAGGTGCAGAAAACCTACGACACAGTATGGAGAGATGGATTGTGGAAAAACCTGTGGGAAATAGGAATCAGAGGAAAGATGTGGAGAATGATGAAAAATATGACGGAATGTGCGAGAAGTGTTGTGATGCTGGACGGGGAAATTGTTCAAGTATGTTGATATTTTACAAAGAGTTGCACAGGGATGTGCATTGTCACCTGACCTCTTCAAGATATATATATATATATATTAACGACCTGATACTAGCAGTCGAGGCAGCAAGGCAGGGAGTCACGGTAGGGGAAGGTACGGTGTCGGGATTGATGTTTGCGGATGACTTCGTGGGGATATCAGAAACACCCGAAGAAATGCAGAAACAAATAGAGAAGGCGCTAGAATACACCAGGAAATGGAGGGTGACGACGAGCGCCAATAAATGCGCAGTAGTTGTTTGTAACGAAGATAAGGTGAACCCGATAAATTTCAGGTGGAAGTGGGGAGAATATCAATTGCCGATCGTAGACCAGTATACATACCTTGGCGTAGAGATCTCAAAATACTGCTCTTGGGATGCACATATAGCAAGAGTAATAGGAAAGGGTAAAGCACGCGTAGGCAAGATGGATGCGATCCTAACAGACTCGCACCTTGACACTAGGATTACGACATGTATCCTGATGTACCAAAGCTAGGATAAGCAGGAGAAGTATGGGAAGGGAACGCGAAACTCGTGAAACAGTTGGAAACAGTACAAATGACAGCAGCTAAAAAAAATCTGAGATGCTAGAGTACACACTAGTAATACAGTATTAAGAGCAGAACTTGGAATGCACCCACTCAAGACAAGTAGAGACGCGAGGAAGTTGAAATGACAATATAAAGAAAGGAACATGCCAAAAAAGAGGTTGCCAGCCATAGTTGATAAGAGCTGTATGGGATAAAGTAACAAAATAGCGAGCTGGAATTAGGTGGGATGGCGTAGTTGACAAAGTATGGAAGGATATAGGGGGAAACCAAGAAGAGATGATTTCCGCCGGGAAGTTTGGGAGGTACAAGGCACAAGTAGAAGAAATGATAGAAAGAAGGGAAAGGCTAGCTCTAAGAAACAAGGTGGAATCCGAATATCACTTGGAGATATACGGGGCACTGAAGGAAGGAATAGGAATGAAAACGCATTTTCACGGCCCAATGGACTTCGCGAAAACGCTGAAACTGCGCTTTCGTGTATGGGACCTGGACCTGCCAGAAAGAAGAAAGTGGTACACCAGTAGCCGGGAGGAGGAGGAAGTATATGCAGAGATGTGCGCGTGTGGCAAAGCAAATTGAGAGTAGAATCACATAGTAGTAGAATGTGAAATTTACAAGGAGCAACGGGATGTGTTTGAAAAGGAGATGAGGGAAATAGGCGAATGTGACATGAAGGAGTTTGGTACACTGAATAGCAGCGAGAAAACGATCGCAATCCTAGGAGATAGATGGTGGCCGCAGGCGGCCAGACAGGAAGGGGATAATATCACCAAAACGTTTCCATGTAATATATGGAAACAACGTAATGAGCGCCCAATTGTTGGAGGTGTCTCTGTTAGGAGTAGGAACGGTGCTCCGTCTCGAAAGGGATGCGTGGTTAATGGTCAAATGACTAAGGCAAGCAACAAATGAGTACCCCCCCCCCCCCCCCCCCCTCGTGCGTGTATTTGGCAGGTATTGGTTGGGAAACCCCTGTGCTCGATCGACGGGGACGAAGCTTCTGTGGTGAAGGCCAAGATTCAGGCGGCGCAAGACGAGGAAGATGCTAACGCGCCACCACCTGAGGTGGGTTGCTTGTGTTTTTTATGCTATAGGAAAGGCGTCTCCGCCGGGGTTGGGACCGATACCGATACTGATACATAACGAAGCCGATACGGATACCGATACATAACGAAGCCGATACCGATACTGATACATAACGAAGCCGATACGGATACCGATATACAACGAAGCCGATTGCCGATACGGGTACCGATGCGAGCACTGATGCCGATACTGATGTCGATACAGGTATCGACGCCGATATCGATGGTAATGTCGAGGCCGATACCGATACCGATGCCGATATCGAGATCGAGGTCGATGCCGATATCGATACCGATAACGATACCGATAAAGTTGCCCATACCGGTCGAGATAAATGCCGATAACGATGACAATGCCGATGATGATGTCGATGGCGACGCCCCATACCGATCCCGATAGAAACCGACACGGATGCGGGTGCAACTAAAATGATTATGCCGATGAGAAGCGATATCAATACCGATACCAATTTCTATACCGATACCAACACCGTTACAGATACTGATACCTATACCGATACCGTTGCCACTACCGACAACGAAACCATTGCCGATTGCAATTCCGATCCCGGTTTCGTGTATTGTTGTGTTATTCCGCTGGGCGGCGATGTCATAGGTGAAAAAAACCGAATCTCGACGACGCTTTCGCCGGTGCCTTCATGGCCGGCGCCGACTTCGTCGCCCCCAAAAAGAACCGCCACGAGCCCCTGATCAAGTTCGTCGGAAAGCGTGCCCTCCTTCGGGAGCAGCAGCAATACGAACACCAGCTCCAGCAGCGCCAGCAGGTGGGGGAGGGGCGGGGGTAGGCGGGGGTAGGCGGGGGTGGGGAGGGGGAGAGGGGGGGGGGTGTACTCATTATCATGCATGGTCGTAGTCTTAAGACCATATACGGGGGGAGGGGGGGGGGGGGTGTACTCGATAGGAGAGGTGTACTCGATCTCATGCATGGCCGTAGTCGTATGACCATAGACCCTGGCATCCCTACAATGCCGGGACGGAACATGTCGGGTTTTCACCGACCAGGCAGACATTGCTTGCACCAAGCGCGAAGCACCGTGAGGTGTCCGGCGAGTCGCATGAATGGGTGAGCTGCATCCTACTAAGAACCGCTTGTGAGGCGGACTTCCATATGGATGACAGCTTCAATGAGTTAATTTAATTTCCGGTGTAGCCACTTCCAGAGACAGCAATGGGAGTACTATGTACCTTCCTTTTGGGTGCCTTACCTTGAACACTACGTGATACGATCAATTCCCATGTGCAGAGTAAAGAGTTACCTCGCGCAGATGATCTAACTCGACGACCAGCTGTGGGCAACCGCCAAAAAAAAAAAAAAAAAAAAAAAACGGTACCCTGGCAGTCTAGCTCACGTAGTGAGTGGCACGTTTTACGGTGTCATTGCCAACCGACGCCGACCCAACCCATATATAATATATATAATGGAGAGGGGGGGAGGGGGGGGGGGGGGGGGGGGGAGATCACTGCATATTACCGAACGTCTAAAAGTGTCGATGGAATCGCAAAATGTCGAGAACGCTCAAGGACACTCAAAACGTGCATTGTTGTTGTGTTGTTTACGCCATGATTATGATTATTTGTAGTTTTGCAGCATTCCATGGTTGTACCCCCCGTCCTCCCTGGTCCCCTCTGTTGTCTCCTTTCGCTCTTCATTCGTTGGTGGGCCTGTTTAACCCCTTTGGTACCGCAGTCCCGATTTGGGGACAAACCAGTCTAACTCCAAGTGATTTGTCCCCAACACCGGACTGCGGTACTAAAAAGGTTAAGAAGGGAGACAACCGATCCTACATCATGTGAACTTTGATGAACGTGTGCTGGTACGGTACAACACCCTGCACGCCCCGCATCGCTTTTCACATGCATTTTCTGTCATTTTTTTTCAGTAGCAGTAGTCCTACAGTAGCAGTATTAGCAGCAGTAGTAGTGGATGGAAGTGGGGAGTGGTATTGTTAATGGTAGAAGCGCGTGCACATGTAGCGACAGCAGTAGCAGTGGCAGTGGGTAGTGGTATCAAATAGTAATAGTAGTGCTGTAGTGGTACTACGTAGCAGTACTGATGGAAGTAATTGTAGTAGTAGTGATATTAACTATTACGGGGGACCATAGTAAAAAGGACCAAATTTTGTTGGTAAAAATAGGTAAATATATAGGTTTTTATGCATACCATAGGTGGTAACTATGGACCCTCGTAATATTGGTAGCAGCAGTAGCAGTGTCTCGATTCGCCGTCGTCCGCACCGTCACCGTTATCCCCGTTTCTGTCTGCTCGCTGTTTTCCGTGTTCTTTTTTTTTTTCATCTCTTTGTTTGTTTGTGTTGTTTTGGCTCGGCGTGTGTTGTTTGTCGTTGTGGTGTTGGCGCTGGCTTGGCGTACGGCAGATCGCGGCAAACAATGGCGAACCCGTTCGTCACCGGCACAGCCCCGGCGCTCTAGACTTCTCCCAGATCGTGGGCGGTGCGATGTTCGGACGGCCTGTGATGAGCGAAGATGAGATGGAGGCCGTCAACAGCGGAGGAGCACACGCCGCTCCGCAGGTACTACTGTACTTGAAAATACTGCGTCGTATGTACTTGAATGCATGGTACGATGAAGCAAGCCGGCACCCCCCGGTGGCTTGTAAGGTTGTCCACGGGTCTACTAGAAACGATGGCATGGGTACCATTACCACCGAGTGCGCATACGACTCGTATGTAGGGATTTCTTTTTTGCATCAAAACGGATTAGCGGAAAGCGCGAGAGCGTGAACTACGATAGCAACATTCGAGGAAAATCGACGAGCAGTGGGACTGGTGAACCCTTTGCTCGATAAAAGTGGAGGCACGTACCGGGGGGGGGGGAGAAGGGATGATACCGGTGACGGCGGCTTGTCCAGAAGACCGCTGAGGCTAAAACCTCGTACAAGTTGAGCTGGAACGTAGTAAAATGGTAGCGGAACAAAATCAGGTGCTATAGATCATACGGGCTTGTTTTACAGAAGGAAAGAGCACTTGGAAGACTAGAAAGCATACCAGGTACCAATTGTGATCGATCGCAAGGGCATGTTTTAACGAGGAACAACATTGATTAGTCGAAAACTGAATCGCCAAAAAGGCCGTTTCTTTTTCCGTCAACAGCGGGGGGGCACCGCTCCGCTCCACTTTTTTTTTTCTTGCCACCTATCACCTTCGCTCTGCCTGTCCAGCTTTCTCCCATTGTTAAGTCTGATATGCTTATCCATGGGTCCGTTTTCTTCACCTTTCATTTTATATCACCTTGGCCCCATTTGCGCAGGCAGCTCTCTCGTGCCTTTCGTATCCCTGATCAGGAGTCAGTCACATAGCAGGCACTTCTCCCCCCTCCCCCACCTACAAGCGGTTCTTAGTAAAGAAGCAGCTCCCCCTTCATGCGACTCGTCGGACACCTCACGGCGCTTCGCGCTTGGTGCAAGTACGAGTAAATGTCTGCCTGGTCGGTGAAAACCCGACATGCGCCGTCCAGGTATTGCAGGGATGCGAAGGTCTATGGACTACGGCCATGGCATGAGATCGAGTACACCTCAGCACTTTCTTCCCTCGTCGTAGCACTGTAAAGCGTGATATTGAACCCATCAGAAAATATCATCGATCGACCCCCCTTTTTTTTTACATGATCTGTAGAGTTGTTTCCCGAGGGCAGATGGGTTTCCTGGTCTGCATGGCGTGTCTGTTCATAGTTTGTGTTGCTGGCTCGGAACTGTATGATCTGAATTATCGACCGGGAATAACATACGTTTGTACCGGGTTGGGGATCTGTGCTGAACATATTCTTCATATTTCAGGAAGTACAATACTGCAATATCAGGTGTGTAATACACACCGAAAAATTGCCCACTTGTGACAAGCTACGTGCAACTTCGAAATTTATTTTGGTTATTTCCGTAGACACACCCACTCCTTGCATTCTGCGGCTTCTCAAGCAGATTCGTCTTCCCCTCATATGCGGACTTGTACGTACATATGCGTATACCGGGCATGAGAACATATAAAACCTGTACTAGGCGCGATTGCAGGATCACTAGTATCACTAGTATAGTATGACACGCAGCTTGCAAAGACGAGTTTCGACCAAAAATCCTCGATCTCATCGCAGCTGCTTATTTTTTTTTTTTCAATTCTATAAATAGATTAGACCCGTGACTTGGCTGCTTTAGTAGTGCAGTCCCGTTTTGAGGAGAAACTGCTCATAATTTGACTGATTTGTGACCAAAACAGGACTGCTTTGGGGACGAACTGCGTATGATTTGACTGGCTTGTGACCAAAACAGGACTGCAGTCCTAAAAGAGTTAAGCGTGGCCGACTATTAATAGTTTGTAATTGGCCACGTCAGGTATGACAGTTACAGCAGTACCGTCCAGAGCATCGAGACGTCGAGTTCGCACACAGGGGAGGGGATGCGATCGTTTCTCCAGCACTCTTTGTGTTGTTTTTTGTTTTGTTTTCATTTCTTTGCTCTCGAAAACGATGAGAAGGGTGCGCTATCAAAAACTAAGGTCGACCGATATATTTCCGGAAGGCTCTTTTCTCGACCAGATGTTTCCGAAAACACCTCAATATTGCTCGATATTGACAACCTTAACCTTTCCTTTGTGGAGAAAAAATCGATTGCCCGAAATTGATTACACCCCTGTTGGAGATGATCTCTGTTAAGGTACTATTAATACTGCAGTTGCGTGCGGTATTTTTTTCGGATTTTTCGGCGCTTTTTCTTAAAATCTAATCTGGCCGGCTCGAATCGTTTATTTGCTATTGAAGACAAAAGTCACTTGGTTTGGCTTACGCGGCCAACCCAACTAACAACTATCACGAGGGTCCATACTGTACTAAATAGGACCAAACGTTATCATTAAAAATGGGTAAATACATAGGTTTTTATGTACACCATAGGTCCTATTAACTTTGGACCCCGGTAATAGTCGGTTTACTCCGCCAACCAACTATTTAATAATGAATATTTGGTCTACGTCGCCGCCCACCTATGAATAATAGGTACCGTACCTACCTACCTACTTGCTTTACGTCGCCACCCAACGAATATGTCTGGTCGTAGTCGGTTTACGTCGCCATGCAACTAAAAATTACTGTAGTAGATTTGCGTCGCCACCCAACCAATAGCTGTCAACAGCCGGTTTACGTGGCCACCCAACTAGTGATAAGTTGGTTCACGTGCTCACACAACTGCTACCTAGTTGGTGTACGTCGCCAACCCAACCGATAACTACCCCTACAACATCATAAAAATTGTTTATACCCCGGACGGATTATGGTCTACTGCTGCTGCTGCTGCTGCTACTACTGCTGCTGCTACTGCTGCTGTTGCTGCCTCTGCTGCTACTGCTGCCGGACAGAGATGTTCTGTTAATAGTAGTTCCTCACCTACCGTCGCGAGAGGTTGTGCAGGATCTGCATATTACGGGGGGCCATAGTAAATAGGACCAAATATTGTTAGTGAAAATAGCGAAATATATAGGTTTTTGTGTGTACCGTAGGTCCTATTTAATATGGACCCCCGTAATACTTCAGACCCAACCCAAGGGACATGTGGTAATATAGATGATGCAGATTGTACTGTGCAGACCCCACCCGCCAACATGAGCAACGGCAGTAGACCCTGCGCCATCGGGAAGAGAGAGAGACCTACCTGCCGTCCTTGAAATATTTGTAGACCATAGAGGATAGAGGTGGGAAAACGATCATTTCTCCAAGCCACGAAAATGTTTCAAATGCGTCAGCTGTGACTCGAAGCGATTGAACGCTTGATATTCAACTGTTTTCTGGGTTATAGAAGGAGGGAAATCCGCTCGTTCGGACCGTTCCCCCCCCCCCCCAAAAAAAAAAAATGTATGCCCTTCCTGCAGCACCAACACGCCCAGTAGTGCACGGCCCTGGACGTAAATGTAAGGACACTTTAGTATTCATAGTTGTAACCAAACGTATATTATATTTTCGGCCAGAGTGGTATGACCTTTACCAGGTAGCTCGCGTTGCCTCTATACGGAATGGTGCCGGTGTGATAGGTGCCAGGCAACACTACCGCCGCTATACCGTCAACCGGCACTAATCCCTCCGCACACCGATGCTATTAATACCACACTGGTGAATTCCATCTGTGCCAAGCAGTTTCCACAGGCACCATAGCGTGCAACCGGCAGTATAGCGGGCAACGGGCGATATTACTGTAGTGGACCATAACCGTTGTACGCACCTCGGGTTGACAATCGATTCCCTCTTCGATGACTTTCAGGGCAGACATCTCGCTGAAATGTGAGGACCGTTTGGTGTTCATAATTCTGCCCAAACGGTCCTTACACTTGCCGTCCGGGTCTGCGTGATCTGTGTGATCTGTATGGTCTGCGTGATCTGTATGATCTGTGTGATCTGTGTGATCTGTGTGATCTGTATGATATGTGTGATATGTGTATTCTGTGTGATCTGTGTGGTCTGTGTGATCTGTGTGATCTGTGTGATGTGTGTGGTCTGTGTGATCTAGCTCATGTTGCCGGGTGGGAGCAGTAACAACCTGCACGATCCACCGTAGGAAATGTTCGCTGGGTTAGATTTGTGCTGCGCAGGTCCTGCGCAACTTCTCCCAAGGGCACGTTAAGATCTACCAGCTACAGCAGATGATATATAGCGGTAGATGATCAATCTGTATATATAGAGGTAACACATTTCCGCTAGAATGCTTTCTGAATGACGGGGCTCCTTAACCCAAAATCGTCGGAATGCCATTATTGTTTCGAAAAATGATTTCTTCGTCGACTTGGGCCATTGAAGGCCATTTGATTTTTGCTGAAGTCAGTTTTCGGGCGAGGTATGGAGCTCCTTAAGGTCAAGTGAGGAGCCTCAGAAAAAAATGGTGCACTTCCACTGTAGCATGCGTCACATGATATTTCTGTCGATGATCAATCTCTAGATGATCTATCTGTAGATGATCCATCTGTGGATGGTCTATCGCTAGATGTTCTGTGTGACGTACTGTATCCTTCAAGCGCAGGTTCTGTAGCGAGAGCTGCAATGGCCTTTTGTCAAGGTTTTACTCAGTACAACGCTGAACTCCACACCGTCCTGCTCGCGTCGTGTTCCTTTGGTTTTTCTGCTTCTGTTTCGTTTCTCCCCCCATTGCATTTCGGTTCGCTTCAGCTGCGGTACGTCGACGGCTCGCGATGGACTTCGTAGCGACGAGGGCGGGTGCGGACACATGCAGGAGGCGGTTTGGAGAGGGGGGGGAGGGGTATTATTCATGTCATGCATGACCGTAGTCGGATTACCATTGACCCTCGCATCTCTACAATGCCGGGATGGAGCACGTCGAATTTTCACCGACATGTTTAGGGGGGAGAGGTGACGATTGGCTTCGTGGCGAAGGTGCAGACTCGTGCAAGCGCAGCGGTTGGAGGGGGGGGGGTGGGGCATACTCTTTTGTTGCTTGCCCTGATCATTTGGCCGTTGACCGTCGCACCATGGCGGGACAAAACACGTCGGGTTTTCACTGACCAGGCAGGACATTGCTTCCACCAAGCGCGAAGCACCGTGAGGTGTTGCGTAAGCCGCATGAAGGGTGAGCTGCATCCTACTAATACTAAGAACCGATTCATGAGGCCGGTTTTGTTGCATCTGGATGACAGCTTCGAGTGAATTGATTTGTTTTATGGTGTGGCAGCGGGGGGGAAGCGGGGGCTTTGTACGACGATAGTGCGGGCACTGACAGGAGGCGTCTTTTTGGTGGGGAAGGGGGCTCACGATGGGCTTCGTAGCGACGAGGGTACGGGCAAGTGTGAAAAAGGGTGTGGGGTCGTCAGGCTTGGGGGGGTGGGGGGGGGGGGGGGGCAGGGGAGTTCGGAGCGGGGAGGAGCGAAGGGTAATCGAACACCAGCAACTGCTACTGTGCCTGTGGTGTTGGTTGTTTTTCACCCTTTCCTTTTTTGCGTTTGCGGCATGTAATGTGTGCCTCTTCAAAATTGCACTGTAATCATCAACAATAATAATACCAGACTAGTTGCAAGTTGCAAACACGGCACACCGATGCCGGCCAGCGCCCGACGGGTTCCGCGCGCGCGCACATTCCAGCAACAATTAAATCCTTCTTGTGCTGATCTCGTTGTAAGATTTGAGTAAGGTAAGTAGGCGCGTGCGGCCACGTGTGTTCTCACAGTCATCATGGCTGCGTCGCGGTTAACACAAGTTTGGAAATACATGTGCACATATATACCGTATACGGAGGCATGTGACACGCAAGATAACACCGCCCCTGCGCGGGACGGATTTCAGACCCATGTTTTTTCTCCAAATTATTGGGCGGCACTCACGACAAAAATGGCGGCTTTGGCGAAAGATCTCTTCGAGATATTTCCATAGAAGACGTTTAGGGCCGCCATTACCGAAACGTTTTTTCTCCCAATAATTTCCAAGTTTTTTTTTCGATCGATTTTTTTTTTTTATCTTCCAGATTCTCCTTCTTCGTGCCCCCCCCCCCCGCCCCAAATATGTGAAAACAAATAAACTTTCCTGATATTTTGTGCCTTCTGTAAAATGTCAGAAATCGTGTGTGGCAGAACGCGTCCTCCATATCTTGATGCAACTTTCCAATTTTTCCAAAAGTTAGAAATTCTGGGAAAAAACTCTGCCGATAACAACGACTCTTACTGTAAATTAGTACGTACACATACGGCAGTACGTACGCCCTTCCGGTTGTCGGGAAAACCGGCTTGGAAGGTCGTCCCTAGGACCCTGTGCTTTCTTGCGTGTTGCCTATTATTAACAATAGCGCGCGGTAACGAGGGGAGGGGAGGTCTCAAAATTGCAGTTTTACCGGGCGAGGGCGATACCCAACTCAAGGCCAAAACATGTGTCTGTCCTAGGCACTTTTTTTGTTTCTAGTTTATCTATGGAGCCCCTACTTTCGTAGAGCCACAAAGGTCCCAAGTGATGTGGTAGCTTTGACCCGCTACCGAGGGCTGCAGTTTTACTTTTTTATATTTAGGGCGAGGAGAGAGCCCTCCACGTTGGGTTAGCAGCGTGGAGAAACAGCCTTGATCTCCTCGATCACTTTGATGTTGACACCGATCACGAGCAGATCGTGCACGTACAAGGTGAGGATGATGGTGACACCCTTATGCTGGTATATATAGATGCACCTGTCGGACTTCAGCGGGATGAAACCGATGACCTTAAGGAAGGGATCCATTTTCAGTTGTGTGGAACCAGTTTCCGGGGCTCTGAGCTAGCCCGCAGAGGCTTTTCTCCAGCCTCATGACCAGAGGGCCTCCATCCTTGTCCTTGGTCTCATAACCAGGCTGCTGTGCTACGAACACTTCCTCCTCAATGTCCGCATATAGGAAAGCAGTTTTCACGTCCAGCTTAATTACTTCCAAGTCCAGCTCCGTTGCTATGGCCAGTACCATTCGGATGCTCTGCAGCCGGCAAACTGGAGCGACCGTGTTGCCGCATTCTAGGCCCGGAATCTGGTGTCAGCCTTGCGATTTAAAACCCACCTTGAGTTGATGACTTTCTGTCCCGGAGGAACAGAAGATCTCGGAACGAGCTTGTAGACTCCTAGTTCATTGAGACAAGCCATCTCCTTGCCCGCAGCAGCTTCCCAAAGTGCGGCGTCCGGCAGCTTCATGGCTTCGTAGTACGATCTAGGAACTCCCGGCTGTGAAGTCTGCACGGCATACGCGTACTCCACGAACCGAGGCATGTCGGCCTTGTGGGCGACGTCCTGACACTCCCCCTTCGTGAAGTACGCAAAACCGAGCCGCCTCAGTTCGCTGAGGGTCCTGGCGTTGAATTGGTTCGCGGCAGATCTGGATACAGCCGGTGTAATCGCGCGACCTCCGCGCGACACAGACCCACCACGTGAAGAACCACCACGCGAAGAATCCCCGCGCGCAGCACCAGATGGCGTAGATCCCGATGGCGAAGCGGGCGGTGGAGGGCCAGGTAACGGAGAAATCTGATCGCAAGGGCTCACTCCCTCATGCGAAGCAGGTGGGGTAGGGGTAGCAGGGTTAATGCCAAGGTCGCAGTTGGTGTCATCATGGATTTGCCGCAAGGCAGTGCAGAGGGGGTCTCAATGAAGACAACATTTGGAGTTTAGTGAGCAGTGTGCACACACATGAGCAATCTGCTGGACGTCTACATTGAGTCAACCCGTCTGCTGTTGGATCTGGACCGATCACCTGGGTTCTCGGCTGCACATTCGGTACGATACTGCTGTGTGTAAAGCATTGGGGGGCATAACGTATAGGCGTTGATTCCGGTCGGCCAATAGAGTTGTGCAGGGATGTTGGTTTGCGCGTGCAGAGTACTGTTTTGGTGCTCGGCGTGTGTGTAATTGACTTCCCGAAATCGCCTGCGCGTGTCGTATCGCGAGGCGTAGTCTGTCCAAGATACCTTCCAACTGCTGGGTGCCGACTTAGTAGCGTGTGTAGGGGTGAGGATCTGGCTAGGCTGAGTGCATCCGTTGTGGCAACCTCATAAATACAACGTGAATCGCATCACTTTACCTGCGCGTGCGTCGTCACGCGAGGTGCGGTTTACATTCAAGGCCACCTTTCTCATACCGGTTTGTGGTGCGTGAGTAAGGTTGAGGATTCGACCAGTCTGAGCAGTGCATCTGACCCGTGTGACTGCAGGACGTGGCCGGAGTTGACGCCTCCGACGCCACACACCGCAGCTTAGTCACCTGTGGTAGGTTGAACCTGTGCTTCGCAGACCATAGGAGTCTGGACAGATACCGACGGGTGTCCGGCAGACTAGGATTGTGAGCTTCGGGGCTGCAATCCTGCAACGCCTACATCCGTGTAGCAACACTATCACCCTGCACCGTCCCTTGCGCGTCGGACTTACTCAGGTACTCGGGGTGCTACACGTGTGGGGAAAGCCTGCGCGCCTTGCGCGTAGCCCCGGTCCCTGGCTAGGGGTCGGGAGGCGATGGCGGAATCGTCTTACAACGCGTTGAAAAAGATGCTCGAACCGTGGGCCTGTGCAAGGATCAACGGGATTACCGAGAGTGGGCGGACAAGTTTCGTATGGCGGTGGGTCTCCATTCGCAGGAACTCCTGAAGATCCTCGACGGGGAAACGTGCCCCGAGGGCGATGGGGTTGACGATGTCATAGCAACATGCACCTGGAAAAGCCGAAACAACCAGTTGTACTCTCCTGTCTACTTCTCCACCGTCGAATCCGCCAACATCACCACGAAGCCTTTCCAAGGCAAGTCTGGGGGTGAAATGGGCGATGGGGCTGCGGCTTGGGCGGCGCTCAAGGAACGTTTCGCCAGCAATACCAAGGAATCCCGGCGGGCCCTCAGGGAGCAGCTCCACGCCGCCAAGCTCCGACGTGGTCAGAACGTCATCGACTTCCTGGCTATCATGGACGACCTCAAGCTTCGTGATGGTATCCTAGCTGCCTGTTCATCTCTGGAAGCTGCCGTCATCTGGACCCATGAAGCGAACCACCGTCAACTACTTCATCGACGCACAGTCGAGGAAGTCGTCGGGGTCCGCTGTCTCAGGCCGTGGTGCGGCGATGACCGCGACCAGCAACGACCGGTGCCACAACTGCAACGAGTACGGGCACTACCAGCGAGACTGCCCTAAACCGGCCAAGAAGGGCCGGTCGAAGCCGGGAAAGTCGCAGTGGAAGAAAAAGTGCGAGAAGGGCGGCGGCGGAGACCCCTCTCCGAAGTGGTTCAGCTATCACAAGATCACCACTCACAGCGACAGCGATTGCAAGGCGCAGCGAGAGATCCAGTCGCTGACTGCGCGCCTGGCGCTGCTGCAGCCTCCGGGGCAAGGCAGCCTCGGCCACGTCGGGAGCTCACACCTGGCCGCTCTTCCTCAACCACCATCGGGGGCCGCTGGCTTCGCTCACGACGGGAGCGCCCCCATGGCTCTGCCTCCTCCGCAGACACAGAACAGCTTTGGCTACTCGTTCACTGCGATGGACGTGTCCCTGCCACCGGCGGCTTCACTGCCGAACTACCGTCTACCCGATGGGGTCTTCCGAGCGCTCATGGCGCGCACTCCCGACCTCCCGTATAGCACGGGGCTATCGAAATCGGGCGGGTCGGGTCGGGTCTGTAGGTTTTCGAATCTCACGGGTCGGATCGGGTCGGGTCACGAGGTTTCCAAAATCTCGTCGGTCGTCGGGATGGGTAAGCAGACTCGACCCGACCCTTGAGGTTTGACCCGACCCACGAGCTGCCCTGGTATCTTTGGGCTCGTCACGGCCTAGTTTTTCCTCAATATTATAGTTTTAGTGTGGGGGGAGGTCAGCCAAGCGGTCAAACCGCGGTCTTCTGACCTGTACCATCTTTCTATACTAGTTACCAGATATACTAGTTTAAGTGTAGGGGTGCGTTCGGTCAAGCTGTCAAACCGCGGTCTTCCGACCTGTACCATCTTCGTACACAACATATACTAGTTAAAGTGTAGAGGTGCGGTTAATCAAGCCGTCAAGCCGCGGTCTTCCTACCTGTAGCATCTTTGAGTACTAGCTTCAGAGCGGGGGGCGGTCCGTCAAGCCGTCAAACCGCGGTGTTCTGACCTGTAGCATCTTTAGATAGTGGGTTTAGTGCAGACGTGCGGTCCGTCAAGCGGTCATACCGCGGCCTATTAGTGTTAGTACGACGGGGGCATAGTAATACATACTAATACATACCTAGTAATACGTAGTATTACCTAGTAATCAGAGCCCGTCAAGGGTCTAAACACCGTGTATCCCTTTATGTTTTACGCGCACCATGTTTGGTTCCAATTGCTAATTTTTCTTAGGGTTAGTGTACAGTAGGGGGGCCGTCAGTCAAGGGGCACAAACCCGCAGGTTTCCCATCAATAGCATACAGGGGGGAGGGCACGATTCCAGAGAGCTCGATGTCACAGAAACGCCCATTCAAGCGACGCCAAATTGTTTGGGACGGACATGCTATTTACAAAACCTGTGCTACAGTAGTATAGTATTCATTGCGGTTTAAGAGAAGATACTGCATTAGCGAAATACCTGGTAACTATCACAGAGGGCCACAGTAATCAGAACCCACGATGGACCCAAAACACCGCAGTGCCCCTCTAGGTTTACACACCATGGTAGGTTCTGATCACTCTGTTCGCCGGCAACCGGCCCTCTCTCAGTCGCGGCCCTCAATGTACCAGCATTTTTCAACCAAGCTAAGGGACAACACCAGAACACGTGGAAAACTGAGCGCGGGTGCGGATCGTTGGTATATTCCCAAACGGAGGCACAAGACAGCACTACAAAGAAAAATATGACGTACGCAGATGATACCGCAACGTACACACGCACGCACACGGAATGATTGTTCACCTCCGCGCCCATGAACCCCGGGTGCGAGAGGCTTTCTTTCATGTCCTTGCGCCCCAGGCCATCGTCCCTGAAAGCGCTGAAAATGACGTATTTACCGCCCGGGGCAAGCACGCGTGCAGCTTCCCCTTGGAACTCCCTAGATAATGGCAACGACAGTTGACGGGGGGTGGGTGCATGGTGATCGGTCATGCTGGGAGGAACGGGGTTAGTGGTGGTCGGTCATCTGGCGGGGGTGGGAGAGGGTAACGAGGGTCGGTCATCCGGCTGGGAGGGGGTTCGTCATCCGCGGGGAGGGCGTTGGGGTGGCGCGATGGTGTGGTTGGTGTCGGTCATCCGGGAGAAGAGTGAGGGGGGGGGCGTGATGGTCGATCATAGAGGGGGGCAACGCGGTAATGGTTGTTGGACACCCGAGCGGGGGGGAGGGGGGGGTCAAGTTCCCCCCCCCCCCCCCCCCCCCCCCCCCCCCCCCCCCCCCTTCGTCTCGAAAGGGGTGCGTGGTCAATGGTCAAATGACAACTAGTAAAGAAAGCGAAAAATGAGTACGCGCCCCCCCCCCCCCCATATCATATACCTCGTATATATACAAACGTTGGGTTGGTGTCCGTGGGCGACGACGCTGTATAGCACGCCTCTCACTGTGTGAGCTCGACAGCCAGGGTACCGGTTTTTTTTTGCGGTCACCACGGCTGGAGGCCGAGTTAGATCCTTTTTGTACGGGAAAAACCCCAACTCCGCACACGAGAGATGATCGTGTCACGTAGTGTATATATGGTAAAGCACCCGCGCTCCAGTTACACAGTGAGCCCATTGCTGTCTCTGGAAGTGGCCACACCAGAAAATAAATCAAAGCATTGACGCTGTCATCCATATGCAAGCAACCCCGCCTCAAAAGCCGTTCTTGGTAGAATGTAGCTCAACCTTCGTGCGACTCGCCCAACACCTCACGGCGCTTCGTGCTTGGTGCAAGTAATGCCTGACTGGTCGGTGAAAACCTGACGTGCTCCGTCCCGGCAGTGTAGGAATGCGAGGGTATATAGCCATACGACTACGGCAATGCATGACAATGAGTATCCCCCCGCCTTTTTTGCTCCGCCTCGAAAGGGATACGTGGTCAATGGTCAAATGACTAAGGCAAGCACAACATGAGTACGCCCCCCCTCTATTAATAGTTTTGCTTGCGTGCTCCCTTGCCGCCGTCAGTCCATGACCAAGTTTGCATTATTTTTCCCCGACACCCCCGCCAAAACCACCACCGCCAAAACCACCACCACTGCCACCGCCAACACAAGCACCACCACAACCCCCGTCACAGAAATGGTGTATCCCGCAGCACAGACACACGTGGACCCTCGTACCTGGCCGCCTCCGTCCGCCCCGGAGCCACCTGCGTGACGCTGTCAAAGATCCCCTTGTCCACCGAGAGTTCAAAGCTTCCGTCTGGAAACCCCGCGTCTCGTGCGTCCGAGCGAACGAACTCGCATTCCGGAAATCGCGACCTGAACAATCATTGTGGAAACGTACACGCCAGCGCGGGTACTTTCGTTACTATTTTGCGTAGGTTCGACAAAATAGTTGACACCTCAGACTACGTATAGTAACTGCTCGTCACAATATACTTTCTGGTGACTTTTCCAGGAGGCCGGGGTTAGAGTTAGGGTTGTTTAGCCTTTACAATTCACGTGACAATAACTCGTCATTATGTACATGTTTTCGAGGAAATGTCTAGGCGGTAGGGTTAGGGTTAGGGTTAGAAACCAATGTCCACCATATTGTATCCATCGTGTCTAACCTTGGCAGAGGTCTAAACAGCCCTCGAACGCAAACCAGAGCGAGGGGAAGGGGAAGAGAGTTGAGCGGGGAGGGGGGGTGGGGGGCACGATCGTGGGGGAAAGGGGGAGAGGGAGGGGGGGGGTATACTCATTACCATGCATGGCCATAGTCGTATGACCTTATATTACCATAGACCGCATCCCTATAATGTTGGGAAGGGGGGATGGGGGGGGAGGTTTGGGCGTGGCGAGAGGAGGCCGGGTGCAAGGGTGACGGTTGATGGGGGCACGAGGGGGGGAAAGCGATTGTGCGGGGTGGGTGCATTAGGGCGGGTGCAAGGGCGCCGGCTGAAGAGGTTGGTGTCAGACGTTCACATCCCCACGGGTGCAATACACGTACAAACTGTCTCGCTTCTTGAATACTACCACTACCACTACCATTAATACAGTACTACTACTACTGCTGCTGCTGCTACTACTACATCTACTACTACTACTACTACTGCTGCTGCTACTACTTCTACTTGTACTATTACTACTGCTACATATCATACTGCTGCTAGTCTATACCACTAGGTGTGTGTCTGGCACTATCTTTAGAACGGGGTACACCCTCAGCAACACAAACTGTACACTCCAACAGCACCGCGGCTGCCACTTATACCCCCACTACGGCAGTACAGCGATTCACAGCAAATACCCCTCGTCTGTAGGAGACCGCGGTTTGGCCCTTTGACTGACCACCCCCCCTACACTACACAAACGCTAGTACTGTATACCACGCATGAATGAAGGACTCGCAAAGTTTTTGATGGCTCCCGAAGAGATAGGCCTTGTACGGGCGTAGCATCTTGTGCACTGTTAATAGCATAATAAAAATATTTCGGCCAACGGAGCCCCTGTTGCGCCCAGAGAGACCGGTTTCCCATCTGCTATAGACTACCAGTGTACGGGTATTAATACGAGTAGCATTCATAAACCATTCACAGCGCACCTCGCTGAAGTAAGCATTGACAAACGCGAAGCCGTGGTCTCTCTGAGAGACCGCGCCTAGCTTAGATGACCTGCAGCCAGGGTGGAAAATCCGAGGAGGCGGAGAATTTCTGCCTCCGCTGGGCCTTCCGTTGGTCCTTACCGATGACGGCGGACGGGACGGTCTCGCGTAGACGCGCAACACCTGCGCCAGGACCACCGCGTGAGCGGGCGTTCAGTCATGCGCAGGAACGAGGAACGTCCAGTACGTGTTTTAGACTACAGTGCCGAAGACAAACTACTCTATTACACGCCCCCCGGCGCGCTACGGTTTTCGCACGCGTGAAAAGACGTCCCGGGACTGTTACTATGTGGCCGCGTGACCAGAGCGTATTATGAAACAAGATTCCGACCTTTTCACCTCGCGGGGAGAAAAAAAACGAGAAACACACAAGACGAATATACCTGGCGGGGATCGGACATTACGTTGGAGCTGATATTTTCCAAGGTTACAAGGTCCCCGTTCGGAATGGGGTTGACTCGACCTCCCGGGTGTGTCGCAACTTGAAAGAGGGGAACGCTACCAGGCGTTATTGTGCATGTGTATGGCGGGATAGGCTCGACGATGTGTGGTTGACGTACAAAATTGGGCGTGAAAACTTACTGCTGCTTCTGTAGTTTACATCTCCTCCAGGTGGTGAACAATGCACACACACAAACACGAAAGCACCGTCGCTGCCACAAAGTCCAGAGCGTGGCTCGCTGGTGCTGTTGGATCACTGCTGTTCGACAGCTGTTAGACTGCTGCTGCTGTACTGCTGTTGTACTGCTGACTGTATCGCTGCTGCCGTTGTAGGAGTAGTGTATCCCGTGGCTGTGAGTTGCTGTGTAATTCCGAGAAAGTGTGGTTTAATAAGGTCTGCCCCCGCAAATACACCATTCTTTGAGACCACTGGTATGCGTCCGTTTCGATTTCCAGGCAAGACAGGATTCATGGCATACACACGCACACACGCAGAAGCGCGGTCCGTCCCCACTTCGTGTGGGACTGCTGTTGTACTGTGGCTGCCGCAATATACAAATGAGAGCCAGAAGGACAGTGGAGATGCAGCGGCAGAGTATTATTATTAATTTTTTTAATTTGAGGGGTTCGCATAGTCCTGGCGGGTTCTGGCTCGGGGAAAACACATCCTGTACTTGCTTGCTAGTTTTCATGACTTTGCCCTCCCCAACGCGCCACGGCCGGGGCCCCAAACATGGGCCGTGTGTACACGCGGGCCCCCTGCGTGCCGCGCGGCGGAGAGCACGAGAGACGACACCCGACCGGAAAAGAAAAATACCGATGTGCAAAAAGAACCCCTTTTAATGTACAGAACTACTTATAGATATCTCACTCTCTGAGCGTGCTCGGTTGATATATCCCTGGCCTCTCAGAGCTCACACTCGGACAACGCCTCTTTCGAATGCTTGGCAGACCTTTCCAGCGGTTCCTTGTGTTCCCCATTTGTTTTGCACTTTTATTTTTATTTTTATTTTTTCTTGTTTTGTTGCGTGTGCGTATGTGTACTCCGAGCACGGCACGGCGGGCGAGCCCAGCGACGTCGCGGGTGTCAGCGGGTACTGGCGGGCAGAGGGGAGATCGCAAGGAGTGCGATCGATGTTTTCGTGTCTAGGCGTCGCGTGTGCCTCGAGACACGAGGGCAGCATGAATGGGCTCTGTCTGGCCTCCATTCGTGGAATTGGATACAGTATCTACGAGTAAAATAAGGATCGTTTGGGATAGCAACTAAGCTTCAACCAGTGCATATTTTGGCGACCAAGCTGAAATTCAGAGAGGGGGGTACGTGGTCTGAGCACCAATATCGTCGAGCTGGCGAACGAGGGCCACGGTGAGCACCGGACTTGACTCGAGGCGGGCGACGAGGCTCACTGTGGCAGAGAGGCAGGAAAGTTTTACCTGGACCGAATCGGTGGTGAGGTGGTCGCGAGAGGGGCGGGCGGCGTACAAGGCTGAGAGAGAAGCTCTGCTGTTCGAGTTTTTTTTTCTGAGCGGTGCAAGGTGTTCCAATAATGCAGAAAAGTTTTACATGAGAGGGGACAGAGTTTTTTTTCTTTCTTCCGATATTTGGGTTTCATGTTGATTGCTTTTGCGGTTGCTGCCGTGCCGTGTAGATCGCAAGACAGAAGCAACAACAGACTGACCGGCCGACCGGAGTATTCGTTTCATATAGAAGGGGCACAGAGCGGTTGTCGGCATTCTGTTGGCACTTAGTCTTATGTCGGAACGAACGCCGAGCTTCGACGATCAACCCCCCCCCCCCCCCCCCGCTGCCCAGCGAACGCTTATCTACGGTTACGATCAGGGATAGGCGCCGTCTCTCGTCTCTCGGCTCTTTCAGCAATGATGAGGGACAACATATCTATATATATATTAACCTCGGATTGCGAATAGGCGCTACGCCCACCCGTGCCACGCTAAGACGGGTACTTCATCATCTGCAGGCGAGGCAAGCAGCTTATATCGTACATCACCCTCGCTGGGAGTATAATGACCGTTTGGATGTGATATTGCAGTCTACACCGGGATTGTATTTCTGGCCGGAGTGGTATCCATTGAATTCCCGGCCAGAGTGGTGAACATTGCTGGTACACAGCCGTTACTTGTTTCCGTACAAATTCCGACCCTCCTCCTCCTCCCCCCCGCCCCCTCCCGCCCACACCCCCCACACGCCCCTACCCGCGGAAATATGATAGGAGATCGTTGGCTTGTGCTCGTCAAGGACTCTTTTCATTACAATGGTTGTAGTGTGCCAGGGGAGCGGTCAGGCAAGCTATCTAACCGCGGTCTCTTAGCATATTTTGCTCCCCGATATACGGGATATAGTGTAGGGGGTGTCAGTCAAGCCGTCATATTTCGGTTTCCTATTAGTAGTATTCCTTGTCTGGCTATAACGGGTCCGGGAGGGAAGCGGTGTCCGCTTTGGTGAGGATATAGATATAGCTACATGTCTGGTCGGGGTACTCTAGCGGTGGGGTGTCCATAACTTCCATCTATCATATAGATACAACAAGATAAAATCAAGATCAGTGACCAAGGTCGGTCATGAAGATCCGCACCGTGAGGGCGAACCGTGGAAAGTCGGTCCAACGATCAGTGGAGACCAATCACAACCGATGAAAAGTTCAGAGAACATCAGTGAAGATCATGTCACGATCGGTGAATATCAAAGTGGAGATCCGCGATGACCAAGGCGGAGAAACGAAAGAAAATCAACGAAGATCAACGACCGTCAGCGGAGATCAATCAAGGTCAATGAAGAGACGAGGGGGAGGGGGAGGGACGAGGCGGCGGGGAGACGAGCGGGGGGGAAGGGGAAGGGGGAGGGGACAGGACGGGACGGGAGCGAGGGGAGGGGAGGGGAGGAGAACAGAGGGAAGGTAAGGGGAGAGGAAGGAGGGAGAGGGAAAGAGAGGGGGGGCGGTGGGAAGTTACAAAAAGTCGACAACAAAGAGAGAGGGGTGTCGACTATTTGCTCGCGCGGGTGGGGACGGGGGGGGGTGTATTCATTCTCATGCATGGCCGTAGTTGTTTGGCCATATGCCCTCACATCCCTGTAATGCCAGAGTGGAGCACGTCGGGTTTTCACCGACCAGGCAGATAATGCTCGCGCAAAGCACGAAGTGAAGTGAGGTGTTTTGCGGGCCGCATGAAGGGTGAGCTGCATCCTACTAATAACCGCTATTGAGGCGGAGCTTTTGGAGATGGATGACAGCGTCAAGTAATTATTTTTTCCTGGTGTGGCTACTTCCAGAGAAGGCAATAGGTTGACGATTTAACTGCCTCGTGGGTGACTTATCGTGTACACACTACGTGATAGGATCATCTCCCTTGTGCGGAGTCAAGGGTTTCCCCGCACAAAAATGATCCACCTCGACCGCCGGCTGTAGTGACCGCCAAAAAGCAAAAAACAAAAACGGTACTCTGGTTGTCTAGCTCACGCAGTTGGAGGCGTGTTATAAAGCGTCGTCGCGAACCGACACCAGAGGCGTTTTACGATAGAGATTCACCCTCAAAATTCTGAGGCTCCTATGTCTCCTCATGGTATACTGCGAAATTCAACGGGGGCAAACGTATGAATACGACTCATGCTACACGCATCTCGTACGTGTACGTACGCATTACGGCCAACAATGTAAAGCACAAGTAACGTACTCATCCTTCAACCGGCGCCCGGTGAGGACGCCGTGGTGGCTCAGAATGGTTTTTGCCCAAGTGTGAAACTCGTAAAACGCCTCGCCAACCCACATGTATATATATATATTTATACCAGGTACTAAAGATGGGCGGGGGGGCCGGGGAGGAGGGAGGGATATTTGCATCAAAGTATATAGGTCAGAGCGGCACAGGCACACGCAAGACTGCCGCGGTTACAGGCCCAAAAAAACGAAAGCCATTAAATATAGTCGGGAATGTTATCACCGTTCAAACGTTCATATCAGAGTCGGAATAGGGAAATATTGTCCCGGCCAGAGCGGCGTATTTCGTACCTATGGACATAAAACATGCTGCTGTGATATAGTCCGCAAAAACACATGTAGGACAGCCGCGTCGTCTGAGCTATAAACCTCAGGTGGCCACAATTAATGCACCAGCGCTACTTTCTACCTATTGCTGTAGGGAGATATATACCTTTTATTTGTGTTTTTGTGTTTTCATACCTGAGACACTGCACGAACGCAAGTTTTCGTTTCTGTGGTCGGCCCACTCGGGGACCGACAACTCCCCTGCCCAGGGCTAACGAACGAACATGCCACAAGCTATACCAATCTGGCCCGGAACATAGTCACCGTTTGAGTATCGCATCAGACTCGCAACATGGTTTATATTCCCGATCAGAGTGGCACATGGGAGACCCATATTTTTAAAGATTGTTCGCGGGTCATGACACGACCCGCGGCTCGGGTGAGGAAACGTTAACAATCTCACGGGTCGGGTCTGGATGGGTCGGGTGGGGTAATTGGTTTTCAAATCTCGCGGGTCGGGTCAGTTCGGGGCAAGAGCTTTCATGACTTTACTCGGTCGGGTCGGTCGGGTCGGGTCAAGAGGTGAAGAAAACCTGACTGGGTCGGGTCAGGTCATGACCCCAGAAAAACGTGTCACTCGCGAGTCGGGCCGGCATGGCTAGAGAGCTGTTTCCTGCTGATCCGCGGGGCGGATCCGTGCCTCCGGCCCGCGGATCCGACAATTGAAAAAAAATCGCTCTTTCTGCTCAAAGCCTTCTTTTCTCGTGTCAACACCAAACAATGATGAGGCCTATATTTGTAGGCAAATATATAACACTTCCTACTGGGGTACGTACAGGCTTCCACTTTTCCATCACTGCAATCTGCCTGTCTGCTGTGTACTGTTTGTCTCTAACATTCGCGGTTTTCGCTGATTGCGAGAGCTGTTCGTACCCATCCGATTTCCACAAAACAGGCATCTGTGGAAGCGGGCGAGCTGGGGTTAGCGCGTGGGAGTTGTTTCGTGGCACGCTATCCCGAATTGCTCGCAGTCGCTGGGCTGCTGTGATTGTAGTGGCGTGTTCCTGTGCGGTCTGATTTCGTTGAGTTTGTGTGGTTTGTTTCTCATCGAGAGTACACGGCCTCTTTCACCTCTATACTGTTAATTGTAATCATTTGGTGCCAACTAATACACCACCAAATCTATACACGCATGTTGGCGTCCATCGATACCCACTGCAGCCAGGCTGCATACTACGGAGAGGTGTAAACATGAAGATGCATTTGTTTTTGGAGCGTCAACCCACGAGCTGGATCCGCCGGTGGAACCCGTCGGTCGAGACAACTCGTCCCGCGGGTTGAGGTGAACTCGACCAGCGACATGACCCGTATATCACGGGGCTATCGGAATCCTGCGGGTTGGGTCGGGTCGGGTCTGTAGGTTTTCGAATCTCACGGGTCGGATCGGGTCGGGTCACGAGGTTTCCAAAATCTTGTCGGTCGTCGGGTTGGATCAGCAGACTCGATCCGACCCGACCCTTGAGGTTTGACCCGACCCATGAGCTGCCCTGGTATCTTTGGGCACGTCACGGCCTATTTGTTCCTTAATATTATAGTTTTAGTGTGGGGGGAAGCCAGCCAAGCGGTCAAACCGCGGTCTTCTGACCTGTAGCATCTTTGTATACTAGTTGCCAAGTATACTAGTTAAAGTGCAAAGGTGCGTTCGGTCAAGCTGTCAAACCGAGGTCTTCCGACCTGTACCATCTTCGTACACTATATATACTAGTAAAAGTGTAGAGGTGCGGTTAATCAAGCGGTCAAGCCGCGATCTTCCGACCTGTCGCATCTTTGTGTACTAGTTTCAGTGTGGGGGATGGTCCGTCAAGCCGTCAAACCGCGGTGTTCTGACCTGTAGCATCTTTAGATAGTGGGTTTAGTGCAGACGTGCGGTCCGTCAAGCGGTCATACCGCGGCCTATTAGTGTTAGTACGGCGGGGGCATAGCAACACATACTAATACATACTAATACATACTTAGTAGTATTACCTAGTAATCAGAGCCCGCAAAGGGCCCAAACACCATGTGTCCCTTTATGTTTACGCACGATGTTTGGTTCCGGTTGCTAATTTTTCTTAGGGTTAGTGTACAGTAGGGGGGCCGTCAGTCAAGGGGCACAAACCCGCAGGTTTCCCATCAATTGCATACAGGGGGGAGGACACGATTCCGGAGAGCTCGATGTCACAGAAACGCCCATTCAAGCGACGCCAAATTGTTTGGGACGGACATGCTATTTACAAAACCTGTGCTATAGTAGTATTGTATTCATTGCGGTTTAAGATAAATTCCAAATTAACGAAATACCTGGTAACTATCACAGAGGGCCACAGTAATCAGAACCCACGATGGACCCAAAACACCGCAGTGTCCCTCTATGTTTACACACCATAGTAGGTTCTGATTACTCTGTTCACACACCATAGTAGGTCCTGATTATTCTCTTTACACACCATACTAGGTGCTGATTACTCTGTTTATACACCATGGTAGGTTATGATCACTCTGTAATTCAGCAATCGGGATGACGCACCCAACTCTCAGTCGCGGCCCTCACTGTACCAGAATTTTCCAACCAAGCTAAGGGACAACAACAAAACACGTGTAAATCTGAGCGCGGGTGCGGATATATGGTATATTCCCAAGCGAAAGCACAAGACAGGACTACAAAGAAAAATAAAACGTAAGCAGATGGCACCGCAACGTACACACGCACGCACGCGGAATGATTGTTCACCTCCACGCCCATGAACCCCGGGTGCGAGAGGATTTCTTTCATGTCCTTGCGCCCCATGCCATCGTCCCTGAAGGCGCTGAACATGACGTATTTACCGCCCGGGCAAGCACGCGTGCAGCTTCCCCTAGGAACTCCCTAGATATTGGCAACAACAGTTGAGGGGGGGGGGGTGAATGGTGATCGGTCATGCTGGGAGGAACGGGGTTAGTGGTGGTCAGTCATCTGGCGGGGGTGGGAGAGGGTAACGAGGGTCGGTCATCCGGCTGAGAGGGGGTTCGTCGGAGCGCGATGGTGTGGTTGGTGTCGGTCATCCGGGGGAAGAGCGAGAGGGCTGTGGTGGTCGGTCATCGGGCGGGACAACGGGATAATTGTTGTTGGACACCCCAGCGGGGGGGAGGGGGGGGTCAACTTCCCCCCCCCCCTATTTGCTTCTTCTCGAAAGGGGTGCGTGGTCAATGGTCAAATGTCAACTAGTAAAGCAAGCGGAAAATGAGTACGCCCGACCCCCGCCCCATATCATATACCTCGTATCTACACAAAGGTTGGGTTGGTGTCCGTTGGCGGCGACGCTGTATAGCACGCCTCTGACTGTGTGAGCTCGACAGCCAGGGTACCGGTTTGTTTTGATTCGGTCACTAACTACGGCTGGCGGTCGAGTTGGATCCTTTTTGCGCGGGAAGAACCTCAAATCCGCACAACGGGTATGATCGTGTCACGTAGTGTTGTATATGGTAAAGCACCCACGACGCAGTTACACAGTGAGCTCATTGCTGTCTCTGGAAGTGGCCACACCAGAAAATAAATCAAGGCATTAACGCTGCCATCCATATGCAAGAAAACCCGTCTGAAAAGCCGTTCTTGGTAGAATGCAGCTCAACCTTCGTGCGACTCGCCCTACACCTCACGGCGCTTTGTGTATAGAGCCATACGACTACGGCCATGCATGACAATGAGTATCCCCCCGCCGTTTTTGCTCCGCCTCGAAAGGGATACGTGGTCAATGGTCAAATGACTAAGGCAAGCACAACATGAGTACGCCCCCCCCCCCTATTAGTAGTTTTGCTTGCGTGCTCCCTTGCCGCCGTCAGTCCATGACCAAGTTTGCATTATTTTTCCCCCCGACACCCCCGCCAAAATCACCACCGCCAAAACCACCACCACTGCCACCGCCACCACAAGCACCACCACAACCCCCGTCACAGAAATGATGTATCCCGCAGCACAGACACACGTGGACCCTCGTACCTGGCCGCCTCCGTCCGCCCCTGAGCCACCTGCGTGACGCTGTCAAAGATCCCCTTGTCCACCGAGAGGTCAAAGCTTCCGTCTGGAAACCCCGCGTCTCGTGCGTCCGAGCGAACGAACTCGCATTCCGGAAATCGCGACCTGAACAATCATTGTGGAAACGTACACGCCAGCGCGGGTACTTTCGTTACTATTTTGCGTAGGTTCGACAAAATAGTTGACACCTCAGACTACGTATAGTAACTGCTCGTTATAATGTACTTTCTGGTGACTTTTCCAGGAGGCCGGGGTTAGAGTTAGGGTTGTTTAGCCTTTACAATGCACATGACAATAACTCGTCATTATGTACATGTTTTCGAGGAAATGTCTAGGAGGTAGGGTTAGGGTTAGGGTTAGAAACCAATGTCTACCATATTGTATCCATCGTGTCTAACCTTGACAGAGGTCTAAACAGCCCTCGAAGGCAAACCAGAGCGGGGGGGGGAAGGGGAAGAGAGTTGAGCGGGGGGGGGGGGGGGGGGGCACGATCGTGGGGGGAAAGGGGGAGAGGGGGGGGGGGGGGGGGAGTATACTCATTATCATGCATGGCCATAGTCGTATGACCTTATATTACCATAGACCGCATCCCTATAATGTTGGGGAAGGGGGGATGGGGGGGAGGTTTGGGCGTGGCGAGAGGAGGACGGGTGCAAGGGTGACGGTTGATGGGGGCACGAGGGGGGGGAAAGCGATTGGGCGGGGTGGGTGGAGGGCGGGTGCAAGGGCGCCGCTGAAGAGGTTGGTGTCAGACGTTCACACCCCCAGGGGGCAATACACGTACAAACTGTCTCGCTTCTTGAATACTACCACTACCACTACCATAAATACAGTACTACTACTACTGCTGCTGCTGCTACTACTACTTCTGCTACTACTACTACTGCTGCTACTGCTACTACTTCTACTATTACTACTGCTACATATCATACTGCTGCTAGTCTATACCACTAGGTGTGTGTCTGGCACTATCTTTAGAACGGGGTACACCCTCAGTAACACAAACTGTACACTCCAACAGCACCGCGGCTGCCACTTATACCCCCACTACGGCAGTACAGCGATTCACAGCAAATACCCCTCGTCTGTAGGAGACCGCGGTTTGGCCCTTTGACTGACCACCCCCCCTACACTACACAAACGCTAGTACTGTATACCACGCATGAATGAAGGACTCGCAAAGTTTTTGATGGCCCCCGAAGAGATAGGCCTTGTACGGGCGTAGCATCTTGTGCACTGTTAACAGCATATTTAATATTTCGGCCAACGGAGCCCCTGTTGCGCCCAGAGAGACCGGTTTCCCATCTGCTATAGACTACCAGTGTACGGGTATTAATACGAGTAGCATTCATAAACTATGCACAGCGCACCTCGATGAAGTCCGTATTGACAAATGCGAAGCCGTGGTCTCTCTGAGAGACCGCGCCTAGCTTAGATGACCTGCAGCCAGGGTGGATAATCCGAGGAGGCGGAGAATTTCTGCCTCCGCTGGGCCTTCCGTTGGTCCTTACCGATGACGGCGGACGAGACGGTTTCGCGCAGACGCGCAACACCTGCGCCAGGACCACCGCGTGTGCGGGCGTTTTTTTTTTTTTTTTTATCCATCACTTTTACTTTCCAGCCCACTCGTACGAGGTTTTTTACCCTCGACGATCTTCTGGACAAGCCGTGGTCACAGGTGTCGTCCCCTCTCCCCCCCGGTACGTGCCTTTATTTTTTGTCGCGCATAGGGTTCAGCATTCCCACTGCTCGTCGATTTTCATTGAATGTAGCCAACTCACGCTTTCGCGCTTTCCGCTTATCAATTTTTTATGCAAGAAAAAGTCCCTATGAGCATGCACTCGGTGGGACTTGAACCCACGAAATTGATCTTGACAGGCACGCGGACCACCTACCAAGCCACCGGGGACGCCGGCTTTGATATTTAGTCATGCGCAGGAACGAGGAACGTCCATGGCGTTTTTAGGCTACAGTGCCAAAAACAAACTACTCTATTACACGCCCCCCGGCGCGCTACGGTTTTCGCACGCGTGAAAAGACGTCCCGGGACTGTTACTATGTGGCCGTGTGACCAGAGCGTATTATGAAACAAGATTCCGACCTTTTCACCTCGCGGGGAGAAAAAAACGAGAAACACACAAGACGAATATACCTGGCGGGGATCGGACATTACGTTGGAGCTGATATTTTCCAAGGTTACAAGGTCCCCGTTCGGAATGGGGTTGACTCGACCTCCCGGGTGTGTCGCAACTTGAAAGAGGGGAACGCTACCAGGCGTTATTGTGCACGTGTATGGCGGGATAGGCTCGACGATGTGTGGTTGACGTACAAAATTGGGCGTGGAAACTTACTGCTGCTTCTGTAGTTTACATCTCCTCCTGGTGGTGAACAATGAACACACACAAACACGAAAGCACCGTCGCTGCCACAAAGTCCAGAACGTGGCTCGCTGGTGCTGTTGGATCACTGCTGTTCGACAGCTGTTAGACTGCTGCTGCTGTACTGCTGTTGTACTGCTGACTGTATCGCTGCTGCCGTTGTAGGAGTAGTGTATCCCGTGGCTGTGAGTTGCTGTGTAATTCCGAGAAAGTGTGGTTTAATAAGGTCTGCCCCCGCAAATACACCATTCTTTGAGACCACTGGTATGCGTCCGTTTCGATTTCCAGGCAAAACAGGATTCATGGCATACACACGCACACACGCAGAAGCGCGGTCCGTCCCCACTTCGTGTGGGACTGCTGTTGTACTTGTGGCTGCCGCAATATACAAATGAGAGCCAGAAGGACAGTGGAGATGCAGCGGCAGAGTATTATTATTAATTTTTTTAATTTGAGGGGTTCGCATAGTCCTGGCGGGTTCTGGCTCGGGGAAAACACATCCTGTAGTTGCTTGCTAGTTTTCATGACTTTGACCCCCCCCAACGCGCCACGGCCGGGGCCCCAAACTTGGGCCGTGTGTACACGCGGGCCTCCTACGTGCCTCGCGGCGGAGAGCACGAGAGACGACTCCCGACCGGAAAAGAAAAATACCGATGTGCAAAAAGAACCCTGATAATATATAGAACTACTTATAGATATCTCACCCTCTGAGCGTGCTCGGTTGATATATCCCTGGCCTCTCAGAGCTCACACTCGGACAACGCCTCTTTCGAATGCTTGGCAGACCTTTCCAGCGGTTCCTTGTGTTCCCCATTTGTTTTGCACCTTTATTTTTATTTTTATTTTTCTTGTTTTGTTGCGTGTGCGTATGTGTACTCCGAGCACGGCACCGCGGGCGAGCCCAACGACGTCGCGGGTGTCAGCGGGTGCTGGCGGGCAGAGGGGAGATCGCAAGGAGTGCGATCGATATTTTCGTGTCTAGGCGTCGCGTGTGCCTCGAGACACGAGGGCAGCATGAATGGGCTCTGTCTGGCCTCCATTTGTGGAATTGGATACAGTATCTACGAGTAAAATACGGGTCGTTCGGGATAGCAAACTAAGATTCAACCGGTGCATATTTTGGCGACCAAGCTGAAGTTCAGAGAGGGGGGTACGTGGTCTGAGCACCAATATCGTCGAGCTGGCGAACGAGGGCCACGGTGAGCACCGGACTTAACTCGAGGCGGGCGACGAGGCTCACTGTGGCAGAGAGGGAGGAAAGTTTTACCCGGACCGAATCGGTGGTGAGGTGGTCGCGAGAGGGGCGGGCGGCGGACAAGGCTGAGAGAGAAGCTCTGCTGTTCGAGCTTTTTTTTTCTGAGCGGTGCAAGGTGTTCCAATAAGGCAGAAAAGTTTTACCTGAGAGGGGACAGAGTTTTTTTTCTTTCTTCCGATATTTGGGTTTCATGTTGATTGCTTTTGCGGTTGCTGCCGTGCCGTGCTGTGATTTTCCAAAACCTTACCCGGAATACACATATATATGCTATGTACAGAAAGTAATGGTGGACAGCAAGGTTGGGCGATTCGAGGGCTCGACAGACTTGCGGCGCAAGCAACAAGTACGGTACGTACTGAGGTACCAGTAGTAGGTAACAACCAGCTGGTAGCAACCAGCAACCAAGCTCGTAGTAGACACACCTCACGCACGACAACATCCGGCGGCAGGTACCTCTTCATGTCACCTACGTCCCCGGACAGGCACCGTTGACGCCGGCCATGTCGTCGTTGGTTCGGTAGGGGCAGTGCAGCGCCATTGCTGCAGCAGTCAGCAGTGCAGCAGCGCAGCAGTGAGCAGAGAGAGAAGTGTGGCGATCAGTACGCATGGTATATACGAAAAATGACAAGCATCGATCATACATAACTGGTACAGCACACGGGGTAACGGGAAAGGTGTCGCTACTCACTACTGATGTATGGTACTCTTTCTTGCGGTGTATAGTCGTAGTCACGGGTAAACTGCTGTTGCTTTTGTTGCTGTTGCTGTTGTCGGCAGGCCTCCGACACTTCGTATAGCCCACGAGACACTACCAGCAGGACGGCATGATATGTATGATACGAGCTTTTGAATAATACTGCTGTAACATGTTGCTGATGCGTACCATTCATAGCACGAAACTGTAAAGACATTTGAATATTCATATGGATGGTGAATTGTTTCCTATATGTCCGTCCTAAGAAGTATACACGGCCAAACCAAGCCGTGTGCATGTGTGCACCCACGCAACAAAATAGTAAATGTCTCACCGATTGACAGAGAGAAAGGCTAATGCATCAACAAGGCGTAACATCCGTATTTTACCGTTCCCGAAAAATCGGAGGCGGTACAATTCAATGCGGAAACTCGCGCTTTTCATCGTTTGTTCCTGAAGGTATGGGACGGTAATTTAAGCCTTTGCGCTTCGGGTGTACCAGTATCATGTTTTAAGTCTTGGCGCTTTTTTGGTGCCACAATGTAGATGGTTAGTACACGCATTATTGAAACCTTGGCTGTGGGGTTCGTTCAAGGTTACACCGCGCTCGTTGTCTAGTACGTTTTTGTATGGTCAACTGAACCGTGATGGACGTAGAAATCTGATATACAACACCCGGCCACGTGTACCCATATAGCCAAACCACCGGACCGATTTAATGCGTACCCGGTATACCGGTACCAGAATACCACAGGTGTTTACCGCGGTTTGAAACAAACTACCTGCTGCTACTGGCAAATAGATGGAGGGCGGTTTCATTGTTACCCGCCTGCGTTCTTGGAATGTGTGCACCACAAAGATCACGATCAATTATTATTCCTGTCTACAACGAAGTGCTGACCAGGTGTGTACGTACGATAGCTAGTACCACAGGAACATAACATAAAGTAGATCCTATCGGTATACCAGGTTGTTGCTACCAGGTATGCGCTAGGTCCACGTACATATTTTACGAATACCGGCATTATACCACAGGTACACTACTCCTGTAGCACCAATACCCATGCTAGCCGTACGTAGTTGTATCGGAATGTTGCGCAAGAAGAGGTGTGCCATACGAGCGCCGTGGTCATCACGTGTGCACTAGGTCTTTGTGTGTGTATGTATGTGCATGTCTTTTTGCGCGACCAAGGTATGTATAAGCCATGCCGCACCGCACGGGACAAACACTGCTACTGCTACTGCATACAGCAACTGTTCATCTACTTGTTGTCTGTACCTCTTACCATGTCGCAATCTATTGCATGTGGCATGCCATCTTGCGCCCGGTTGTACGTCCCATGCGGGTTGCCATGACCTACAAGAAACAGTATCAATATAGTACCCTCCACGTCTTCACTACTCGACCGGTGGGTGTGCAATCGTGCATGCCATACGGCACGTCGCACATGGTGAATCATGGGTCCTCGTCACGATCACTCGACCCGTGGGTGTTCCATTTCGTCTACCCTGTGGGGTGAACCGCGGCGTACTCTGTGAGTTTGCCCATGGGGCGTCCCATGGGCGGTGTCCGTGGGTTGGTGAGACGTTGCTTGGCCCATGGTAGGCACCATGCCCGGTGCGTCCAACTACACTACAGTAGTAGTAGCAGTAGTATTATTTTTTTTATTTTATAAATTTTGAAATACGTCAGCTGTGAGTTCGACTGATTAAATAGTTGATACTCAACTTCGCAAGCTGCGTAATACGTGCTACAGTAGTACTGCTGTGTAGTAATAATACGAGTACTACCACTGCTACCGGTTGTATACACTGTTATTATTATTGTAGTTTCACATACTAGACAGGCCCCATCCGGCCAAAACAGCACGATCTATGATACAAAACCACATACATACAGTGTGACAGTCCTGTCACCACTTTGTGACAGTCCTGTGGGCAGATATGATAAAAGCCGGCTCGATCTCATTGGTCGACATTTCTCTCCCCGGCGTAACCCAGATTCCCCTTTCAGGGAAAAGACGGTGTAATAGCCGTCAAACGTGGTTCAACGGCTTATCCAGTAAAACCCAAAGCGCCACGGTTTAAATATGATGCGACCAAAGCGCCAAGGCTTAATTATAGTGGATTGAACCGTGCCGAGTCGAGCGATTGCGCTGTTCCACTCCCCCCCTCGATCACTTATTCCTCGGACCCCATTTCCTGGTGTGCCTTGCTTTTCTTCCTCGCTTCACAGCAAAACTTTCCACCTCGAACACCGCGCTCCTTTTCACCCTGCCGCAAGACTGGACAACCTGCTCACACTACCCACCGGCAGCACCGACGTTCGCTACTACTGCTACTCGTACTACAGCACGTACTACAGGCACTACAGCAGTATAACCCCGTCGGGAGCCAGGTAACGTCTATATCCTGCGGTACGTAGCGATATGAAAAAAAGTGTGCTTCCTCAACGACTCCGTATCAGTTGTGTCTTACAGAAGCATCGCTGCAGGAGTGAGTAGGATCGCGCACCGCCCGTGCGCACGACGTACTGTAATATACGACAGCCGCCCCTTGCAGCGCTTTGCAGCTGGCACCAGATTTATCGATCACAAGCAGGAAGTAGTAGTATTGCGATACGACCTACCGTAATCGTCATGAGGGTGTTGTCCGCCGTGCTTCCCCTCCGTAGTATTGATAGTAGTACTTGTTGTAGTATGGTAGCATATGCTGCTGGGTATGAGGTCTGTGTTGCCGTCGTGTTTTCCCTCTGTAGTATACTCGAAGTACAACATTAGTTCTGTTGTGTACCCTCTGCATCAATTTACTCCGGAGTAATACGTTACCTCGTATACAATACACTACCTGCCTATGGCATCACTCTCTACCTAATTTTAAGGACCTTTTCAATTGAATATTAATATAAAAGCGATCATTATATTTTGGGACACATTTGTAATAACAGGCAGAATACAAGTGCGACGACCGACCTTATTAATATGATAGAGTACATGGGGTGGCTCTCTGCTCCTCTTTCTCTGTGTGTTGCAGGAATGCTCTTGCCAACCGACCATCGAAATCACACCGACACTACGACGAACAACAAAAAGTCTTTCAAACGTATTCACCACTGCTACTCCCCTCGCCTCGTTGTCATTCCTGCTACGTACGTGTTTACTTCTTTCTGTGTGTACATTCATACGATATGATACCACAGGTTTATTACGAGCACGATCGCCATCATCATAATCCCAAAGGACGACACAAGCAAACCTCTACGAACTGCAGTGAGTGGCCGGTGAAGTTCGAAGGACGGCAATATAAAGATCGAAGAGAAAGATATCATGTGCGTGTACGACCTCCCCCTCGGAAGCGACTGGGCCTACAACATCACCAAGTCCGAGTCGCCCAGCGACAACAACAACAACAACAAAAGCAGCAGCACCAACATGACAACAACAACATGGCCAACATCAGCAGCAACACCAAGGCAAACGACAAGGTGAGAGAGATTTAAAAGAGACCGTAAATTGTTGACAGATACCCAGCGGCAGATACCGCGTCGTTCGTTCTGCGCATTCATTTTTTTTTCTTTGGCAATCATATTCAGCCGCCGGTGGTTATCACCCTTCGTATAGTCGAAAACCTTCTTGTTCTTCGGTAAGTTTCCTGTTTTCTTCCTGATTTTCTTGCGCTCTTTCCTGATATTTTGCGCACCCCGGAAAAAAAATGTGAATAGTCATTTGTTTTTCGTTCGCTAGACAGCGGGGGGGGGGGGGGGGGGGGGGGGGGGGGGGGGGGGGGGGGGGGGGGGGGGGGGGGGGGGGGGGGGGGGGGGGGGGGGGGGGGGGGGGGGGGGGGGGGGGGGGGGGGGGGGGGGGGGGGGGGGGGGGGGGGGGGGGGGGGGGGGGGGGGGGGGGGGGGGGGGGGGGGGGGGGGGGGGGGGGGGGGGGGGGGGGGGGGGGGGGGGGGGGGGGGTACTTATTTGTTGCTCGCCATAGTCATTTGACCATTGACCACGCATCCCTTTCGATACGGAGCACCGTCCCTACTCCTAGAAGAGACACGTCCAACAATTGGGCGCTCAATACGTTATTTCCAAATATATAATAGGAACATTTCCTAATCTTATCCCCTTCCTGCTTGGCCGCCTGTGGCCACCATCTATATCCTAGGATAGCGACCGTTTTCTCGTTGCGATCTAGTGTATCAAACTCCTCTATGTCACATTCGTCTATTTCCCTCATCTCCTCTCTTAATCCCGTTCCTTCTTCTATATTTCACATCCTCCTACTATGCGAGTTCTACTCTCTATTGCTTTGCCACCCGGGCGCATCAGTGCATCTACTTACTCCTCCTCTTAGCTACTGGTACACCTCTTTCTGCTTTCTGACAGGTCCAGGTCACCTACACGAAAGCTCAGTTTCAGCGTTTTAGCGAAGTCGATTGAGCCGTGCACATTCGTTTTCATTCCTATTCCTTCCCTCAATTCCCCGTAGATCTTTACAAATGAGTGTTTCTCCGATTCCACCCTGTGTCTTAACGCTAGCCTTTCCCTCCTTTCTATCATTTCTTCTACTTCTGCCTGTACCTCCCAGACGTCCCGGCGGGCATCAACTCTTCTTGGTTTCCCCCCGATGTCCTTTAATGCTTTGTCAACTACGCCATCCCACCATATTCCAGCTCGCCCTTTTGTTTCTGCCTCCCATACAGCTATATCAACTATGACTGGCAAGTTCTTTTTAGTGCATGTGTTCCTTACTTTATTTTGCCATTTCAACTTTCTCATGGCTCTCTTTGTCTTGAGCGGGTGCATTCCAGATTCTGCTCCTAATACTGTATTACTAGTCGTACTTGGGCATCTTACATATTTTTAGCTGCTGTCATCTGTACTGTTTCTAACTGTTGTACGAGTTTCGCGTTCCCTTCCCATACTCCACCTGCATATTCTAGCTTTGGTACCACCCCATTCATCGGGATACATGTCATAATCCTGGTGTCAAGGTGCGAGTCTGTTAGGATCGCATCCATCTTGCCTACGCGTGCTTTACCCTTTCCTGTTACTCTTGCTATATGTGCATCCCAAGAGCAGTCTTTGGAGATGCCTACGTCAGGGTACGTATGCTGATCTACGATCGGCAATTCATCTTCTCCCCACTTCCACCTGAAATTTTCCGGGTTCACCTTGTCTTCGTTACAAACCACTACTGCGCATTTCTGGAAGTTCATCGTCACTCTCCATTTCCTACTTGTACTCCAGCGCCTTCTCTGTTAGTTTCTGCAATTCTTCGGGTGTTTCTGATATCCCCACGAAGTCATCCGCAAACATCAATCCCGACACCGTATTTTCCCCTACCGCGACTCCCTGCCTTGCTGCTTCGGCTGCTACTACCAGGTCGTTAAAGCATATTTTGAGTAGGCTAGGTGACAGCGTACATCCCTGTACAACTCCTTGTGATATATCAACATACTTCGATACTTCCTCGTCCAGCATCTCAGCACTTCTTGCACATTCCGTCATCTCTTTCATCATTCTCCACATCCTTCCTCTGAGTCCTAGTCTCCACAGGTTTTTCCACAATCCATTTCTCCATACTGTGTCGTAGGCGTTCTGTACATCTAGAAAGAAACAGTACGTTGTTAGTCCCGGGTCCTTCCCGCCTTGGATTATCTTACCTAAGGTGTACACATACATGGTCTACACAGCTACGGTTTGGCCTAAGCCCTGCTTGCCCTTCGCTTATTTTGTCTCCCTTCTCTAACATCGTTCCCATTCTATCGTTCAAAATCTTACAAAATGTTTTGCCTACTGTGCTTAGTAGCGTTATCTCTCTATAGTTTCCCGGGTCAGCCTTATCTCCTTTCTTACTACTGCTCTTTCTCTCTCCACCTCCTAGGTGCGTTCTCGTTATCCGATATCCAGTTATACAACATTCCTGCTCCCCCGTACTTCATAAATTCATGCACTGTTTGGGCTGCCCCTGCTGCCTTTCTTTTCTTACGTTTAGCTACACACATCTTTACTTCTTCCCTTGTGAACGCTCTTCGTAACCCTTCCGACCACTGTCTTCTCTTTCTTATGCATCTACGCTCACCTCTGCCCACGCGTAGAGTTCTATCTCGAATTCTACGTCGAACGTTTCGTTGGCTGCGGGTGTTTCTAGCTTACGCTAATGCTCTACTGGTACTTCACTTTTCCCCTTCCAACTACCAACCATTCTACCGTTCTGTGCTCTTAGGGTGGCTATTCCCGTGTCTGCCTCTCCTGCTTGTTTGCCCAGTAACTCGTTTTTATCCCTACCCACATCTGCTTCATCCCGCCCTCAAAGTGTTGATTCGTTTTGTTTACTACGTCTTTCCGTACCCCTCTACCATTTTGGTACTTTCTTTCTATTACGGGGGTCCATAGTTAACGGGACCAAATTTTGTTAGTAAAAATAGGTAAATATATATATTTTTATGTATACCATAGGTCCTATTAGCTATGGACCACTGGAATAGCTGTAGCATATACCTCCCATCCTGTCATGTATTTATTCGATATATATCTTTCGTGTGCCTTTCTCCTTGCTGTTATAGTCGCTCTCACATCCTCATCCCACCATTTTACTGCTCTGTTGCATACTATCAATTTCGTCCTTACTACTTTACTTGATGTGGTCTTGACCAACTGCTCCCATCCTTCTATTATCCTAGCTCCTGAATCGTCCCTCTCTATATCATTCCTCGTTGCACCTATTATTTCCAATAGCTCGGAAAATTGCTCTGCATTTTTGGCCATCTCTTCTTGGAACTCGTGCCGTTTATCTTTGGTTTTATCTAGTTTACATCAGTGCAATTTCCTACCTCGTCTATGGTTGATAACTCTCCTCGGTTAACTGTCTGCCCATATTCGACAGTGATCCGTAGTTCTCTACGTCCGCTGCGCATACATGTGGTTCCGTTTCCTTACGACCCCCATTTTCTACTGCTATAGAGTCAAGGACAGAGCTTTTTCCCCTTTGTATGCACTGCCTAATCCATTCCGGTTCTGCGTTTTCTACTCTGTCGTTCAACGTCTTCATCTCGTTGTGCTTCAGGAACTTCAACATCTCTTCCCGATTCTTATTCTTGTTTACTTCTCCGTACTTTCCAACGTTCCATTCAGTTTGCTTGCCTTCCCAATTCTTCAATTAAATCTCCCACTACTACGACTTCTCCTTGCCTCGTATTTTTCTGTACATCTACTGCGACTTCTTCGAACTTCCTCTGTATATATTGTATCGCATTCTTCGACTCTGGGGGCATATAAATGTTTCCTAAAAAGTAATTGTTCACTCCCCGCTCCCCTAGTATCTTAATCCATATGCTTTCGTCGAAGTTAGTGTCTTAGATCAACTCTATTATTTCACACAGGTATTATTTGACTAGGAATCCCACGACCCCTGCCCCCCTATCCTCGCTATTCTGTCCCTTCCTCTTTTTTCTTGTCCATGCGTACTCTCCAACTGTGCATCCTATCTCCCCGCTCTCCTTCTCTCACAACTCTTGAATTCCAACTATGTCTAGGTCGCGCTTACTGACTTGTTCGGCAACTTCGATCCTTTTGCGCTCTTCCACCGTGGCGAACTCACATACATTTCATGATCATATTCTCAGCCTCTTTTTCGTTTCGCCATCCGCTCTAGTCTTACCTGTTGTTCCTTTTCAGTTGTCGCTAAGAGTATTTTCTATCTCTTCTTTGAGCATTCTTTCCGTTTCCGTTTCTGTTTTTGTCTGCTTGTTCGGCGCCAATGTGTTTTCCCCCCATTCCCTTTGAGCCACTTGTTGTTTCCTGCTTCGACTTACTTTCGTTCACGCTTAGACTACGTCCTAGTTTCGCTATACCACTAGCTATACATGCTCTCCATCCTAGTTTTCTGACCCATGTCGACCATTTTTCTGTCTCTATCTTCTGCCACTCACTCTCACTTTCGGCTTTACACGACTCGAATGTGTTCTCTCTCTCTCTCGTTCTATGTTTCGTATTGCAATGCGGTACGGTCCTACTTTGTCGTCGCACTTCCTTATGGACTCAATCCTCGTCATGGCCCTAGGAACTCCTAATATCAGCACTATCTGGACTTTACCCTGCCAATCTTTCTTTCTCCACTCACCCTGCCTCGCTGTCTTTCTTTCGATTACTGCCCGAGAATATCTCCAGCTTGTTTGTGTTCATATCGGTAGTGGGAACTGTTCAAGTTACTGGGACTTCCCAATCCTAGTACTCGTTGAGGGTCTGGTGTCTTGCAGTTCTTTTGCCGGCGCACCACACTAAATAGTGCCTCCAACACGGGCTCGTAGTCTGGAGCCAAGTTCAACACCCTTAACACAAGTACCTCACCTTTGTTTCAGGCGATATGTACGGTAGCCATCCTGGCATCCCACGATAGTATCTTCTGTCTTCTTGCCCCGCTGCTGTATTGGTTACTTTCCTCCAGGGAGGCCATTTTTACCATGCAAGGTTCAAGGACGGCTTGCATAACACAAAGTCTTACTCACATCGAGATGCCCCGTACGTCGCTTCCTCTGTCATATTCACGTTTCACCATGGGTAACTATCCCACTAATGCTCCCGAGTGGACCTTCACTGCCGAAAGCTTGGCCAACAATCCCCCTACATTTCGTACCGACTTCTATCCTTCAAGATATCGAGATATCCACGTACAGATTGGTGCTCCTTCTCTTTGGTCGTGTGGTCGGTCAAATGCAAGGTGTTTGTTTCATGAGTATAATAGATCTTGACTTAGTGGCATGCATCATCCACCCCTCCCCTTCACTTAGCGCTTGGTATGTGTACCTAATGTCGGGGATTTTAGGAATAATGTCAGCCCAGGCTTCCACCGCCCAATGGAAATCAGTAACGGTAAAGGTTTACGGATATCTTACCACTAGACCCCCAACCTTGATGTGAATTAAACATGTTGGAGTGACCATGCTGTATCTAGGTGTGTGCATGTCCGGCGGTCCACCTTCCTGCTATTTTTTTTGGTCTATCGTTTGTTCCGTTACCGCCGGTATTATGGTATGGGAGAGACTATACACTTTATTCACGTCTTGGGTCTGGTCTGGGTTCGGATATGGGGGCGAAAAACTGGATAAATGAGTTGTTTCATGTCTAGATCTGGTTTGTGTTTTGGTATGGGAAAAAAACAAACGGTTAGGAGAGTAATTCCATATATATTTCTGTTTTGGGTTTCGATATCGAAAGAAAACGATTATTAATAGTAGAGTAATTTCATGTCTGAATGCGGTTTGTGTTATGATAATGGAAAAAATAACTCGTTAATTCAATTGTTTCACGTCTAAATCTGGTTTTCGCGTTTCAGTATGAAAACAAAAATGTTAGTTGAGTAAATTCATCTCTAAATCTGGGTAGTGTTTTGGTATGGGAAAATAATTATATTGTATTGTGTTTACTTCACCGGTGGGTCTGGTTATGGAGCTGTTGTTTGCATGGTGTCTGTGTTTTGTCTGGCCTATGCGGTATTTGCGCCGGAAGGAACTGCACATTGCATGTCTAGTGTCTGGGGAAAAAAAACACAGCGTCCCCACCATTCGACGCCAACCCATCCAGATTTAGAGAAGGGGGAGGGGGGGGGGGGGGTCACTAGAACCAAGGGAAAAAAATGAAAACGTGGGCGAAAAAAGTACCTTTATTCTGCTTTCATCATGTGATCGCAACGGTTGCAACGGTTTTCTTGCTATTTTTTTCCAAGAGAAATGAAGCAAGCCAGGAAAAATGTTAACGGGTACATGGTGTTTTTTAGTAATAGTCAACCCATTTAGTAGGAAATGGATGCTCCTTGTTTCCTGGGCTTTCTTATTTTTTTTCCCAAGAAAAACAGGGAAAGCCATGAAGAATGTTGCCAGGTACATGGTGTATGAAGTGACAACAACCCATTCCGTATACGTTGTGTCGTTTACTAAAACGTCCCTGTACTTCTACTTGTATGTACTTGGGTGTACTCTCGTATTGATCTGGAAGCAATAATACAATCATGTATAACCAACATTTTGCAGTTTGGCATTCAGACGAATGAATAATCGTTCCTCATATTTACGGATACAGTGATGCGCGTGTGTTGCCGCGAAGGAGAGTTTTTATTTTGGTTGGTTCGGTTCGGCTTGGATTTATTTGGTTTGTTCGAGGTCTCGCACTGCGACGAATCTTGGAGACCGTTGGCATGGACTGCATCGTTGTGGCTGTCCTCGTGATGGTGGCGGTGGTCGCCGTCGTCATTGTCGTCATCGTGATGTACGCAAAGGATGCGCGACGTGTCCTGTACCGACATTTTCCGGGGTGTATTATTACCCCACAACGTCCACTTGAATTTTCATCGACGTTTTTGGTTACCACCCCGACCGCATCCGAGGTGTCTCGCTCCCGAACAGCACTCCCTACTGTCAAAAGCTCGACGTTTTCCAACGCATCCCCACTACTATTGATACTGCTGTACAGATGTGTACTAATACCAAACATGTTTACTGTCAATTCACAGCCGTTTTCCGAATAGCCATCCCGACACTTTCGGAGGTGCATAGTTGCCCAAACAAGTTTACTCTCAAACTACAGCTATAATAATGTTTTCCACAAACGTTTTGGACCGTACCATATATCTTCACCGAGTCTGGCCCTGGTTTTACGTAAGGTTGAAGCGATGTAGGTTCTGTAAACCAGTCCGATAGTAAACGGAAGGGACTGAGATCTTTGGCGGCAAAACAATCAGACCTAAAGTCTGCCGAGTCCGATTTCTTTCGTGCACAGGAAGAAAGGGGCCTTACGGTGGCCCTTTCACCAACAATACCGCAAAAGCGTTTCCACACCAATCCAAATAGTTCCCCCCCAGAAGCCTGTGTGAACTTCTGCAGGCTCACTCAGATCCCTCTGTGTGTACATATGACACGAAACTCTGTGTGATCTAGGCTACAGGCTGCTTCGATTTCATCAACCGAAATATTTCAAGCATCGGACGTGCAAGCCGTTTGTTGGAGATGGGTCCTGCGTGTTGGCGTACGTGTGCTACATGAGCCCCTGCCAACCCGTTCACGAGTGCGTTTTATCCGCCAGATGTTTGGGCTTTTGTTTTCCTGGGGATATCAAGTTTCCAGCGGAAACAGAAAAAAGCACATTCGTCAACGGTATGGCAGGAGTTCGTAGAACACGTGTGCAAAAGGTCTATCTCTCAACAAACGTGGACACTTGAATCTTTGTGCGGGAAACGTGTCGAAATTGTCATAAAACAGGAAAACATCATCATAAATCACACGTGATACACAAAATATACAGATATGTTGGGGTCGGTCGTGTGTAAGCAATCGAAGCGTCCTTTTAACACCATATTATTATTTGAGTCGTATTTGCTCTACTGTAGCTAGCAATGAGGTCCACCAATCGGCGCGTTTTCTCTCGTTCATGCCTCACATCATCTCCCGGGGGGGGCGGGCGGAATTTCGATTGTTTTCAACAGTAGCTGTCCCGATGTCAAGCGTCTACTCGTATATATAAGAACGCATTTACTGAAGGGCTCACTCCGACTTATGAAAGGTGGTTCAACGCGCAGCATGGATACCTTCGTTCTGCTGGACAAGGCCCAGGTTCAAAATCCAGGAGAACTCGTATTTTGTTTCTTGGGTGCTACGTATTTGTTTTGCCTTTGTTGCTTGGCACCTCGTATCACACAGCAGACATGCTGTCGGTATGTATACGAACTATGAGTTCTCCTATTAATGGTATGGAATGTTGTTGATTCTGTTGTACGAAAAAGTGCCAGACGGTAACAGCGGCGCCTTGAAGTAGGCCCACGAGGGGAGGCAGCAAGCTACCCAGATGAGAGCGATACTCAGTGGTAATATTCGAAACGTTTCTTTCGGCTTCTCTCGTAGTTCGTGGCCAACTCGATGTACTACATTTTCTTCGATTAGTTTATGTATTGTGCTATATGGCAACATTAGTTGTTGCTGGTTCACTCAAACACGAATTGTTATTAATGTGCTCACAGTGCTGTCGCTTTGACGGCCTCGACTAGCCTACATCCTCGATCGTAACGAGCATGTAAGCGGGGGCCCGCCCGCCGCGGCAAAGCCCCCCTTGTACGTTGTGTGATGATCCCATTTCGTGTGCCCGACGACGGAAAATATATAAGTAAACTCTCTTTTCAGTACGAATTAATTTAGTTGAAATTCAGGTCCATTTATTATATTGTTTTGGTCAGATTGCACCTCCGAATCGAAAAAACAAATTAAAGCAAGTTTCCTCGAAGATTGTCTTTTAGGCGAGGGTCTCACGCCGGTCATTCCGTCAAAAACACGAACAGCATGCTAAACCCGGCTCGAAAACAAGAAAGGCGTCCATCTTATCGGGGTCCAATCACCATACTGTTCGCGGGCGAATACAACTATCAGTAACTGTTGAAAAGGGCGTTTAAAGCTTGCAAAACCGTAGAACGTGCCGGCTTTATGGTTGGTTTTGCCCATTGAGCGTGCCTAAATCAGGGACCGAGAACCCAACTCACCAGACAAGTACAAGTATATGGTACGAGTATCGTTCTGTGGTTTGTTGTGAAAGCGTGCAAGTCCGTACCGGTGTCTAAATAGACCGTCAGTCCCGTGGCAGGCACGAAGAGGCTATCCGACCGAGGCCACCAACACCCCCACCCCCCCACACGCTTCACAACCGTTTTTTCATCGTCTACAGCAGTTCTCTTGTCACAATCTTCCCGCACCCAACGCCAGTGTCAACAAAAACAACAGCTGCTGTAGCTGCATGATTTTATTGCATCCCCGAATGGAAAAAACGAACAAGCACCAGGTACGACAGGGTGTTTTGGACGTCCCTAAATGAAGGTATCTTGTTGGATAGTTTGCACAAATGTAACATTTTATCGCTGGGTTGTACAAAGAAACGTAATATGAGAATACGCAATCTATATCGACCGGGGATACAGCTTGCGAACTCGTCCAACCTGCCGGCTTCTCCGTTGGTCTTAACCAATGAGCGAGCGTGCTCAAATCACGGAGCGAGAACCCAGAAGAGAAATCCGACGCTTTTCTGGCGCGCTACGGGGACAAACCAGGGAGGGTTATGCCATATATGAAGAGGAGAAGTGACTATCACCAACCCCCCTCCGTGTCGAAAGGGATGCGTGGTCAATGGTTAAAGACTAAGCCTTGACTAAGGCAAGCAACAAATGAGTACGCCCCCCCCCCCCCCGCCCGCGCCCCACTCCATCACTACTCTATTATTCACTTCCTGGCTCTCTCCACACCAGTAGCATAATCATATACAGGCAAGATCTTCCCGCACACCCAACGCAGCAGTAGCAGCAGCAGCAGGCGCATAAGCAGTAGCACAGCAGCAGCGTAGCAGCACGGCGGTACGAGCAAGATCTCCGCGGCCTGTTCGCCAAGCGTCCAAGTTCGGCTCCGGGCGTGCATTGAGCGTAATGCTCGGGCGCGGTTACGCCAGTAGGCTGGTATTGAGCGCACCATTGTTTATCAGCAGCAACTCATACTCGAAGAAGGCCCTCGCCTTTTCTGCCGTGTTGCTACTGCTGCACGTTATTGCAGCAGTCTGCTGCTTATGCTGGTACTGCTGCTGCAGCTAGCTGTTGTGTTACTAGCTTGTCCGCATGATCCTCCTGCTTGCCAATATCAGGCGATAGCGGCTGGCAGCGGCACTACTGTTGTTGCCGTTCTGCTGGCACTTTTGTATCTTTGGTCGCTGCATATATTCGATTCTTTTTTTCGCACCTACTTCGTTTCCCCGCTTTAGGGATCGTTACAAAAATCAGGATCTTCCTTTTCTACCCAAGTGCCGTATCGGCCCCTTTGGATAAAAAGTGTATCCATTTGGTCTTGTCGATAAATAATTACCTCTATTTCCAGTACGATTGTATTTAATCACATTTGCCACCAAAGGTGACAATCGACCGTCGGTTTCTGTATTGCAGTTCGGGGTTCGGGACATTTTTACACGATATTATTAACGTACCCTCTACGAGCACTCGTACGACGTACTGCTCGAGCTCTCATCATGTCAAATTGCCAAATGCCATACTTTGACACATTATACAGTCGTACCTGTACCAGCTACTCTACTGCTGTAGGAGATTTTGCAATGTGTTTTTAAATTGGGTAAAAAACACGACGTGCCAGTTGTATCGTATATTTCGTACAGGAATGCAGCTTACCCCGGATTTGATTAACACGTCAACATTCGAAGCAAGCGTTGGTTAGCCTTAGTCCCTTAGTCTCGTACACAGTGTGTGTCAATAATTTTTTGATGGAACACGTAGTGAGCTCTACTGTCTTGTAGAGCTGCAAAGCTAATCCAACTCTAGCACTTTGCAATGTGGTTTGCATGCCATTTTTCTGGTGGACACGTTTCACTCACATTTCGCAGTTCGTAATGGGTCAATCAATTTCGTAAAACGGATTGGCGTATGCCCAACCTCCGCTCACAACGAGTACCACCTTCCGTGGTACTCTACTACTTTGTTGCGCGGAACCCATTTCGGCTCGACGTGGATACGGCAGCATCCATACCGTTGGGTGTAGGCATGTCAAATGTTTGATCGTGTTCTCTTTTGTTTCTCTGATGGCTGTATCAAGCAGGCCGACCATCTCCCTCGCTCTCCTTCACTTTCATACTGTATGTATACATATATCGTTCGTTCGCTCTCGCCATCCCTACCCCTCTGCTCCACTCGCCCTCTCACCCTCTGTCTCAACCACTCCTCACTCTCTATTTCTGTCTTAAATGTACGTCTTCCTTTCTCTACCCGTGTCTTTCTCTCTCTCTCTCCTTCCCCCTCTCCCTCTCCCCCTCCCTCCCCCCTCGCCCCTGCTCTCGCGCCCTCTGCTCTCTGCGTCTTTCATGAAGAAATACGAGGAGAGCGAGGTCAGGCCAGCGACATGCAACGTGCACATGGACGTTATGTCTCACGTCTTGGGCGTCAACGACGAGAGAGACAAGCACCACCACGACAGCGACCTCCACCCCCACGAAAACGGCCTCAACCGACACAACGACCGCAACCACCGTCACAGTAAGGACAGCGACGGTGACGAGAAGGAAGGCCCTCTCTCACACATTCCGTCAGAGAACGAGGACGTCGACCCCATTCGTAGCCTACGGGATACTATCCTCGAGAGCGAAAGCCTCATGGAGTACGTTCAGATCGGAATCCAAAAGCTCGCGGATGGGTACAACGACGACGGCGACCGTCACCTAAAGCATGCCAACAAGGACACCCACGAGACGGGAGACGACAGCAGCCTGCAGCACTCAGCGAAGGTGCAACGCGTCGACGCTGCGCGGAGCCCGCGCAAGCCCACATGGGCCACCTTTGTCTCGGCATACGGGGGAATTGGGCTACGAACGGTTCCGGTACAGCACAGCGGCAGCGTGGCCAGCGCCTCGGCAGGCGATGCATGCCGCGCCCTGTGCGTGTATCGCCCCCACGACCACCACGGCGACGGCCACGACGAGCTGGACGGCGATCGTTACTCCGAGATTGACAACAAGGTTGCCCACGACACGAAGGACAACCCCATCTCGCAGCACTCCGCGGAGCTCCGAGACGTCCACGCTGCGCGGAGCCCGCGCAAGCCCTCATGGGCCACCTTTGTCTCGGCGTCCGGGGGCATTGCGTTACGCACGGTTCGATTACAGCACAACCGCAGCGTAATCAGAGCCTCGGCAGGCGATGCATGCCGGGTCCTGTGCGTGTATCGCCCCCACGATCACCACGGCGACGGCCACGACGAGCTGGACGGCGATCGTTACTCCGAGATTGACAACCAGGCTGCCCACGACACGAAGGACAACCCCATCTCGCAGCACTCCGCGGAGCTCCGAGACGTCCACGCTGCGCGGAGCCCGCGCAAGCCCTCATGGGCCACCTTTATCTCGGCGTCCGGGGGCATTGGGCTGCGCACGGTTCCGGTCCAGCAAAACTGCAGCGTGACCAGCCCCTCAGCAGGCGATGCATGCCTCGTCCTGTGCGTGTATCGCCCCCACGACCACCACGGCGACGGCCACGACGAGACGGACGACCGTCATTCCGGGCATGCCAACCAGGACCCCCACGACACGGGCGATAACCGCAGTCTGCAGCACTCAGCGGGAGTCCTAGGCGTCGACGCTGCGCGGAGTCCGCGCATAACCACATGTGCCACGTTTTTCTCGGCGTCCGGGGGCATTGGGCTCCGCACGGTCGCGGTCCAGCAAAACTGCGGCGTGGCCAGCGCCTCGGCAGGCGATGCATGCCGCGTCCTGTGCGTGTATCGCCACCACCACCACCACCACGACGGCCACGACGAGCAGGACGGCGACCGTCACCCGGAGCATGCCAACCAGGACACCCACGACACGGGGGACAACTGCAGCCTGCAGCACCCGGCGAAGATGCAACGCGTCGACTCTGTGCAGAGCCCGCGCATACCCACATGTTCCACGTTCGCCTCGGCGTACGGGGCTATTAAGCTACGTACGGTTCTTGTACAGCACAACAGCAGCGTGGCCAGCACCTCGACAGGCGATGCATGCCGCGTCCTGTGCGTGTATCGCCACCACAACCACCACGGCGATCGTCAAGACGACCACGACGGCGTTCTTCACCACGAGATTGCCAACCAGGACACCGTTGACACAGGGGACAGCTGCAGCCTGCAGCACTTAACGAAGGTCCTAGGCGTCGACGCTGCGCGGAGCCAGCGCATACTCACATGGGTCACCTTTGTCTCGTCGTCCTGGGGTATTGAGCTACGCACCGCTCCGGTACAGCACAACTGCGGCGTGGCCAGCGCCTCGGCAGGCGATGCATGCCGCGCCCTGTGCGTATATCGCCACCACAACCACCACCACGACGGCCACGACGAGCAGGACGGCGATCGTCACCTCAAGCATTCCAGCAAGGACACCCACGACACGGGGGACAACCGCAGTCTGCAGCACGCAGCGGAGGTGCAACGCGTCAACGCTGCGCGGAGCCCGCGCATACCTACATGGGCCACTTTTGTCTTGACGTACGAGGACATAGGGCTATGCACGGCTCCGGTACAGCACAACAGCAGCGTGGCCAGCGCCTCGGCAGGCGATGCATGCCGCGTCCTATGCGTGTATCGCCCCCGCGATGACCACGACGACGGCCACGACGAGCATGACGGCGACCGTCACCCGGAGCATGCCAACCAGGACACCCACGACACGGGCGACAACCCCAACCCGCAGCACTCGGCGGATGTCCTAGGCGTCGACGCTGCGCGGGCTCCGCGCGTACCCACATGTGCTACCTATGCCTCGGCGTATGGGGCTATTGGGCTACGTACGGTTCTGGTACAGCACAACAGCAGCGTGGCCACCGCCTCGGCATGCGATGCATGCCGCGTCCTGTGCGTGTATCGCCACCACAACCACTACGACGATCGTCAAGACGACCACGACGGCGTCCTTCACCACACGATTGCCAACCAGGACACCCACGACACGGGGGACAACTGCAGCCTGGAGCGCTCGGCGGAGGTCGTAGGCACCGACTCTCGGCGTAGCCCACGTATGCTCGCAGTGCCCACCTTTCTCTCGACCTACGGGGGCATTGGGTTGAGCACCGGTCTGGCACGGCACAACCCCAGCGTGACGACCATCTCGTCAGGCGATGCATGCCGCGTACTGTGCGTGTATCGCCACCACAACCACCACGGCGACCGCCACGACAACCAGGACGTCGACCGTCACCAATCAGATTGCCAACCAGGTCGCCCCGGACACGGGGGACAACTGCAGCCTGCAGCACTCGGCGGAGGTCGAAGGCGTCGACTCTCCGCGGCGCCCACGTATGCCCACAGTGCCCACCTTTGTCTCGGCGTACGGGGATGCCGGGTGGGCTATGTTCTCGCAGTGGAACAACGACCTCGGTAATGACAGAGTCTGCTCCAAGAGCAAGGACCTAGACTGTGAAGGCTACTCGACGCACGACAGTACTTGGTGCTCCGTGTACGCAATGGAATTGTTTTTGTGGAGGGTAGTACACGTGGTGAGCGTCGTTCTGTACTGGATGTTTTTCCTTTAGGGTTCTCCCTCCTGCTACGCGAATGGACTACCTGGCACATTATATGTGTGCGTTTCGAGCAAAATGTGTATGGCCAGCGTCGGTTAAGTACACTGCGATTAGTCGATAAATGTGGGGTGTACCCTTCTGATAAGTCCTTATCACGCTATGCTGTTTTATTGAGGATAGGGCAGCTGGCGTCCTCTTATGACACTCTGGAATGTTTTCAGCTTACTGGTACGTCATATCAGATCTCGTTGTGCATTCCGTTTGTTGAATAGTACTATAACGTGCACTCGTTTTATTGTCAATACCGCTGTGGGAGGTACCCTCCTCCTAGGCCACTATCACGTTGGGGCTTTGCTGTGTATTGGGGAATAGCTTGAAAACGATCTGTTCATTCTGCTGATATTTCGTATCGTACTGTCTGGTACACACTGTGGTACGCAGTACGCAGTTGCGTGATTTCTGTAGATTGGATACACGTAACTCGACACAAAAACAGTCGATGCCTGTCGAGCTCATCAATATCCGGCTCATAAACATAGGTCAGACCGAAACCAGGGGAGGAGAGAGGGGTCACGGGAACAAGGAGATCTGCTGTATGACCTTGTGTCAACCGGAGTAAACCCAATTGCCAGTACGTACCTATCCGATTTGGCATAAAGCACAGATATATACGAACGGCGTATAGTTCTGAGTCTAGTAGGTCCTAAGCGTTTTAAACAGGAAAACGGGTCGGATGTTTTGCGAGGGTTGCTTGGAACACGGTTTATTTAGTTAGAGGCATGTCCCGTGATTGCTTGTTGTGCGTTACGCTGTGTTTTGTAGCATGCACGAGAAGGGTTCGGAGGGACGAGCACCGTGGGAAACATTTTCTCCCCTCAACTTGTTTGTTCTCGCTCGTTTGAGTTGCTGTCTGCGCTGTGCTTCTTAGTGTGCTATGGTGGGTGATGGTTATTAGTGTTTCGTGGTCTTCGTTGCGCACGTTTGTGTATTAACTGTTATCCTCAAGTCGCTGAGTATTTAGCACGTAAAACTCACTAAAGCAAAGATCGCCTGGAGATGGGTTCAAATTGGGTATGTCAGGGCTGAAACAGTGATGTTGTCGGGGTGTTAGGGAATTCGGGGTGAAGGGAGGGGTGTGGGTGTGGTGTGCACGTGTGTGGTCTGGGGAGAATGGGGGTGGGAGTAGATCGATCGTCTCGTATCGTGCTGTTTGCTTCGTACGTATTTTGTCGGACGCGAAATGGAGACCATGAAGTTAGGGACCATCAAGAGAAGTGTTTGTGCGTGAGAATATTCGAATGATGCTATTGCCCATCGAAAAAACACCAGTGTGAAAAATGCTGCCGTTGATCAATGCGTGAATATGTTCTTGTGTCGAATGTCCCCGTTATCATGGCGGAGCCTTGAACGACGATGAGCAATGCCTGCTGAATGTACTGTGCTCTAAGTATTTTTGTATTCCGTCTGCCTCAGCGAAACACCGACACACAAGCCTCGCAGGAGGTACAGTAGTTTCAAATTTTTATCTAGCTGCAAGCAGCTTGCCTGATCGTAAACGACAGTCACACGAGTCACGCAGGAGGCGGATATCAAATTATGTCTACCTTAGCCGTTAACCTCTTGCATGTCCGCGAAACGCGGTGCACAAGTCGCGCAGCAAACATTCTATTGATAGCCACCCAATCTATACAGCCGTTAGCACCTGCTTGTATGCATGAGACGGTCTGACGAGTCGTGCGGAAAGCAGCTCTGGTACTCAATATCTGCGTAGTCACCAACGCCTTGCTTGTTCTCGAAACAACGACACACGAGTCGCCCAGCAAGAAGCTTAGGGAGGCTATTATCGACGAACGTTTTGCCCTCCTGTAATTTCCTGCTTCTTTTCTAAATAGACAGGAATGGCTGGTAAGTATCCTGGATGCTTTGCCCTCTTTTCAATTTCTCGATTTAGGGGAAAACAATCCTATTTTTCCACTTGTTCGCCTGTTTTATTTTAAAATAGCGGGAACTATTTGGGTACATGTACTTCGATAATAACGGGTCTTAGTGGCCACTTTATCAACCCACCAATACCCCTTCTTTTCCGCGAAAGACCGACACACGAGCCACGCGTAAAACTTCTTTCCCGTTCTTCGTAGCCGCCATTACGTTGCTTTGCCTGTTCACCTGAAAACCGATACACGAGTCGCGCAGAGAGCACTGTATTTACCTATCTTACCCTCTCTACTTATTTTATTGTTCGGCTGAACGCCGAGCCAAACGACGGCGGGTTTCGAAACCGCTGACGTCCACATAAACACATGTGCACATACATAGCCACACTTTCATACACCCTCGGGGGTTGTTGCGCATTACCACGTACCCACATGTGTAAATATGCATCGTTCGTAACCTACTAACCAGCCCGAGTGGAGTTTTGAGATGGTTCTTAAGCTCGCTTTTTTTAAGGGCATAAAAACATGCAGCGGGAGACATCAACGCGTAAGAAGAAAGAGGAAAGTTTGTTTTCAGGCTTGGGCTCTTCCGTCCGAGGTCAAGCGTGTTTTATGCTCGTTACGTTCTGTGACTTCAGTGTGACGATGCCCCGAAATTCTTACGTTACGTAAATATCAGCCTGCCGTTCCCAGTGCTCCTTTTGTTATTAGTCACATACGGGTAGGTTATAGGACAGGGGTCCTCTATCGGCTGTAGTATGATGCAAATCGCGTGATATACAGTGACTTCCACTAAACGCATACCAGCAGCCGTCATTGCAAAGGAGCGTGATGGTGACTACAGCAAGCGCCTAGTGTACTATTGATAGCACAATAGTACGTGCCCGCCAACACGACATGCCTTCGTAATCCGAGTGTAACCTGGGCAAGCCCCTAAACCTTCTTGTGGCACCATGTACCCTTTTGAGCAACCTCAAGCGAAGTCTATTCGTTAAACGTTTAGTGTAGCATATAACTCGCTGTTGCACAATATCGGCATTTATCAAAAATAAATTGGCGTCCACCCAAACGGAAGAGTGGCGTTCTGACCAGGATGTGCAGGATGTGTCATGTCTTCTTCGTGGGCCCATACTACTTTACATACCCAGTACGTACACAATCATTACGTTTCCTTTCTTGATTCCCACGCCACATAATAATTTCTACCGTTCCGCCCTGGACAATATTATAATCCACGTTCGGAGTGTGATGTCAACATCATATCGAACGGGTACTATATTATGGGCCAGAGAGTGGCCAAAAGCCACAATAATGCTAGTAAAAGCCTTACGGATGCCGTTTGTAGCGAAAATGGGCCTCATCCCGAGTAAAGCCCCCCTCGTCAAACACAAACTAAAAAATGCCCCGGGCAAGGAGTGCCCGTTTCCTCGTTCACTGGTGTGGGGAGACGCCCCGGTCGGAGCTAGCAAGCCGTTTTCAGTGGGGGGAATGTAGCTGTTTCCGAAGTAGGCAAGGACGTGGTTGGCATAGCAATTTTGGCATATAGGTGGGTACATGTGCTGCGCAAACAGCAACACAGACCAAACATGTTTATAACGTACAACATTTCACATTGATTTGCTGGTATCATCGAACGAGTTCGTTCTTTCATATGTTGGGATTTCGTGCACATATATACATCAGCTCGTGTTGATGCTTACGCGATCAGAATGGGCTCGCTTACGGATGACCAGATAAGACACAGCCCAGGTTACGCAGTATCGATGAGGCAAACGTTCAGTCATTACTCTCAAGTATCAGCTCCAATATCAGATCCCCCCCCGCCACTGCTCCTGAGTCAAACGCCCACATCGTAATTTGGGCGCGAATCACCTGCGACCGCAACGCCCGCCACTACGGTATTTCATGCGCCAAATCTACACTTGGCCCCCCAATGTGTGAGCGGCGTGCATGTTTTCGTTTGCTTCTGCTTGTATCGCTCTAGGGGACCAAAATGCCCGAGATATATTTCCGGAAAACGACCCGGCCACGTAGTAAACGCCCCGGGGTACTATTTCACGCGTGCACAGTCACAACGGCCCGGAGATCATTTACTAGCAATACTATGGCAAATATGCGCCACTAGTGTTTCTCGCTTCGGTTGAGTACTCGTACATATCTCAAACCAGCCGGCGGTAGTGATGGCCACTGATGCGAACCGACGGGATGCCTCTCTTGGCCACCCAATGTCTCCACCGTCCGGTCAATCTCTCGACCGTCTGTCTGCTTCTTTTGACCATTCCGTCTCTCATCAAATCCATCCCGCCACTCATTTAGCGATCTCTTGTCTTTTGACCCTCTCTTCTCCCCCCCCCCCCCCGAAAGCATCCCATCTCTCACCCACCTCGTCTACGACCGTGAGAACACTTAGTCTTACAGCAGTACTTGCAGAACGTTAACTGACTCTTCTAACGGATTTTAAAACCCAAGCTTGAGTGAAGAATGCAATGCTTCGCGGGAGGGCTATCGCTAAGGTGCCGAGAAGAACAGAGGCTACGGCAGTAATCCACCACTTCAATAGGGTGACAGTCTTTCAACGATTCAAATTGGCGACAGCAAGTCATCACGTCTGTTGGACTACAGTACATCAACACTTCAAGATGGTAGCAATACTTCTTTCGACACGTCGACATAGCGACAGAAACTCAACAATTCAACATGGCGACAGCATTTCAATACACCAACACACGGCGGAAGTATGTCAACACCCCGACATTTGACAGTATTTCATCGTGGTGACAGCAGTACAACACATCGACATGGCTTGGTGACAGCAGTACAACACGTCGACGTGGCTTGATGACAGTGCTTCGACACTTCAACATGGTAACAGTACTTGAGCGCTTCAACATGGTGACAGTTTTTCAGCTTGCCGACATGGCGCCAGCCGCACTATAGCACCGCCCACACTTCACCACCTCAACAGTAGTTCAACCTAAAAAAACACTTCCTTCACAAAATCGGATCGATAGACCATCAGGTACAGCAGATCGCGCCCAGATCATATGCAGTAGGTCAGGGATGTATAGTTTGCCCCGACATACGCAGACCATAGAGTAGTGAATCTTCTCTTTCCGACGCGCGAACCATTTGCACTTCATCGTCACATCCCACCACCAGTTCAACATTCCGGAAGTTCAATAAGTCACCAGCCAAAAAGCGCTACTCGTACGGTGCAATACTGCTGTACATACCCTATACTCTCCTGCTACTGCTCTGCTACTGCCACTACCACTGCCACAGGTATGAGCGCTCTGGCGATCGGCTTCAAGCCCTCGTCAAACGCTCAACCAGCATGACAGGAACGAAATATGTTTCGTTGACCCCCCCCTTCCCCCCGCCATCACACCGCCCCCCCCACACCTCTCCGTGGGCACTGAATTCCCACCGGAGCGAGAGAAAACAGTTCTCGATAATACGCACGAATTTTGTTTCAAAGTCCAACCAACGAATACTCTCTGTAGAAGGTACAAAGCCCCAACAAGAGCACAAGACAAATAACGAAATAAAAGTGTTTGTGGTGTGGATCGCAAGACAGAGGCAACAACAGACTGACCGACAGACTGACCGACCGACCGGAGTATTCGTTCCATATTGAAGAGGCACACAGCGGTTGTAGGCATTATGTTGACGCTTAGTCCTATGTCGGAACGAACTCCGAGCTTCGACGATCAACTCCCCCCGCCCAGCGAGCGCTTATCTACGGGTACGATTAGGGATAGCCGCCGTCTCTCGTCTCTCGGCTCTTTCAGCAATAATGAGGGACAATATATATCAACCTCGGATAACGAATAGGCGCTCCGCCCACCCGTGCCACGCTAAGACGGGTGTTACATCATCTGCAAGCGAAGCAAGCAGCTAATATCGTACATCACCCTCACTGGGACGTTTGAATGTGATATTGCAGTCTACACCGAGATTGTATTTCTGGCCGGAGTGGTATCCATTGAATTCCCGGCCAGAGTGGTGAACAATGCTGGCACGCAGCCGTTACTTGTTTCCGTACAAATTCCGACCCTCCTCTTCCTCCCAGCCCCCTCCCGCCCACACCCCATACGCCCCTACCCGCGGACAATATGATAGGCGATCGTTTTCTTGTACTCGTCAAGGTCTCTTTTCGTTATACTGGTTGTAGTGTACCATGTACCAGGGGAGCGGTCAGTCAAGCTATCATACCGCGGTCTCTTAGCATGTTTGGCTCCCCGATACACGGGATATAGTGTGGGGGGTGTCAGTCAAGCCGTCAAATTTCGGTTTCCTATTAATAGTATTCTTTCTCTTTGGCTTCAACGGGGCCAGGAGCGAAGCGGTGTCCGCTTTGGTGAGGATATAGACATAGCTACATGTCTGGTCGGGGTACTCTAGCAGCGGGGGTCCAGAACTTCCATCTATCATAGAGATATGACAAGATAAAATCATGGTCAGTGACGAAGATCGGTCATGAAGATCCGCACCGTGAGGGCGATCCGTAGAGAGTCGGTCAAACGATCAGTGGAGACCAATGAAAACCCATGAATGTTCAGACAATATCAATGAAGATCATGTCACGATCGGTGAAGATCAAAATGGAGATCCGCGATGACCAACGCGGAGAAATTGAAGAAAATCAACGAAGATCAACGACCGTCAGCGGAGGTCAATCAAGGCCAATGAGAAGCCGAGGGGAAGGGGGAGGGACGAGGCGGTGGGGAGACGAGCGGGAGGGAAGTGGGAGGGGAGGGGACGGGAGCGAGAGGAGGGGAGGGGAGGAGAGAGGAGGGAAGGGGAGGAGAGGGGAAGGGGGGAGAGGGGAAGAGAGGGGGGCGGGAAGAGGGGGGTGTACTCGACAGGAGAGATCTACTCGATCTCATGCATGGCCGTAGTCGTATGACCATAGACCCTCACATCCCTACACTGCCGGCACGGAGCTCGTCGGGTTTTCACCGACCAGGCAGACATTTTTTGTACCAAGCGCGAGGCGCCGTGATGAGGTGTCCGGCGAGTCGCATGAAGGGTGCGCTGCATCCTACGAAGAACTTCTTATGAGGCGGACTTGCATATGGATGACAGCGTCAATGAGTTAGTTTAATTTCCGGTGTGGCCACTTCCACAGACAGCAATGGGAGTACTATGTAACTGCCTCTTGGGTGCCTTACCTTGAACACTACGTGATACGATCAATTCCCTTGTGCAGAGTAATGGTTCTTTACTTCGCACAAGTGATCTAACTAGACGACCAGCTGTGGGCGACCGCCTAAAAGAAACAAAAAAGAAACGGTACCCTGGATGTCTAGCTCACGTAGTGAGCGGCATGTTTAACAGTGTCGTTGCCAACCGACGCCAACCCAACCAATACATAATGTATGTATGGGCGCGGGGAGGGAGTTACAAAACGTCGACGACAGAGAGGGAGAGGTGTCGACTATTTTCGCGCGCGGGCGGAGGCGGGGGGGTGTACTCATTATTATGCACGGCCGCAGTTTCACGACCATATGCCCTCGCATCCCTACAATGCCGGGACGGAGCACGTCGGGTCTTCACCGACCAGGCAGATATTGCTTGCGCAAAGCACGAAGCGCCGTGAGGTATTTTGCGGGTCGCATGAAGGGTGAGCTGCATCTTACTCAGAACCGCTATTGAGGCGGATGTTTTGGTGATGGATGGCAGCGTCAATTAATTGATTTTTTTCTGGTGCGGCTACATCCAGAGAAGGCAGTAGGTTTACAATGTAACCGCCTCGTGGGTGCCTTACAGTGTGCACACTACGAGATAGGATCATCTCCCTTGTGCGGAGTCAAAGGTTTCCCCGCATAAAAATGACCCACCTCGACCGCCGGCTGTAGTGACCGCCAGAAAGCGAAAAAAAAACTGTACCCTGGTTGCCTAGCTCACGCAGTTGGAGGCGTGTTATAGGGCGTCGCCGCCAACCAACGCCAGAGGTTTTGTACGATAGAGATTCACCATCAATTTTCTGAGGCTCCTATGTCCCCCCATGGTATACTGCGGAACTCAACGGGGGCAAACGTATGAATACGACTCATGCTGCACGCATCTCGTACGTGTACGTACGCATTACGGCCAACAATGTAAAGCACAAGTAACGTACTCATCCTTCAACCGGCGCCCGGTGAGGACGCCGTGATGGCTCAGATTTTGTTTTCCCAAAGTGTGAATGAAACTCCTAAAACGCCTCGCCAACCCACCTATACATATTTATACCAGGTATTAATTAAAGGTAGACGTGGGGAGGGGGGGGGGGGGGGTACTCGACAGGAGAGATCTACTCGATCTCATGCATGGCCGTAGTCGTATGACCATAGACCCTCACATCCCTACGATGCCGGGACGGAGCTCGTCGGGTTTTCACCGACCAGGCAGACATTGCTTGCACCAAGCACGGAGCGCCGTGAGGTGTCCGGCGAGTCGCATGAAGGGTGAGCTGCATCCAACTAAGAACCGCTTGTGGGGCGGACTTGCATATGGATGACAGCTTCAATGAGTTAGTTTAATTTCAGGTGTGGCCACTTCCAGAGACAGCAATGGGAGTACTATGTAACTGCCTCTTGGGTGCCTTACCTTGAACACTACGTGATACGATCAATTCCCTTGTGCAGAGTAATGGTTCTTTACTTCGCACAAATGATCTAACTAGACGACCAGCTGTGGGCGACCGCCAAAACAAAAAAACAAAAAAAAACGGTACCCTGGATGTCTAGCTCACGTAGTGAGCGGCATGTTTTACAGTGTCGTTGCCAGCCGACGCCAACCCAACCCATGTACAATATATATATATAATAGGGAGGGGGGGGGGGCATATTTGCATCAAGGCATATAGGTCAGAGCGGCACAGGCACAAGCAAGACTGCCGCGGTTACACGCCCTACAATACGAAAAGCGAAACACGAACACGTATCACTATATTAGGAAATGTCATCACCGTTCGAGCGTTCATATCAGAGTCCGAACAGGGAAATATTGTCCCCGCCAGAGTGGCGTATTTCGTACGTATGGACATAAACCATGCTGCTGTAATATTGCCCGCAAAAACACATATAGGACAGCTGCGTCGTCTGAGCTATAAACCTCAGTTGACCACGATTAATGCACCAGCGCTACTTTCTACCTACTGCTGAAGGCAGATATATACCTTTTATTTGTTTTTTTTTTTTTGTACCTGAGACACTGCACGTACTTAAGTATTCGTTTTTGTGGTCGGCCCTCTCGGGGACCGACAACGCCCCTGCCCAGGGCTAACGAACGAACATGCCACAAGCTAGACCAATCTGGTCCGGAACATAATCACCGTTTGAGTTTGGTATCAGACTCCAAACATGGTTCATATTCCCGGTCAGAGCGGCACATGGGAGACCCGTATTATTCAGGATTGCTCGCAGGTCACGACACGACCCGCGGCTCGGATCAGGAAACCTTAAGAATCTCAGGGATCGGGTCGGGATGGGCCGGGTCGGGTAACTGGCTTCCAAATCTCGCGGGTCGGGTCAGGTCGGCGCAAGAGCTTTCATAACTTTACTGGGTCGGGTCGGGTCAAGATGTGTGATGAAAAACTGACGGGGTCGGGTCAGGTCACGACCCGCGAGAAACGGGTCACTCTCGAGTCGGGCCAACATGCCTAGGGAGTTTTTTTCTGCTAATCCGCGGGTCTGACCCGTGCCTCCGGCCCGCGGATCCGACACTTGTTATTTTTTCCCGTTTTCTGCTCAAAGGCTTCTTCTCTCGTGTCAACACCGAGTAATGATGAGGCCTATAGGCAAATATAAGACACTTCCTACTGGGGTACGTACAGGCTTCCAATTTTCTGTCACTGTAATTTGTCTGTCTGCTGTGTACTGTTAGTGGCTAGCATTCGCGATTTTCGATGATTGCGAGAGCTGTTCGTGCGCATCCGATTTCCACAAACCCGGCATCTGTAGGAACGCGCGAGCTGGGGTTAGCGCGTGGGAGTTGTTTCGTGGCACGCTATCCCGAGGTGGTCACAGTCGCTGAACTGCTGTGATTGTAGTGGCGTGTTCCGAGTGCGGCCGGATTTCGTTGAGTTTGTGTGGTTTGTTTCTAATTGAGAGCACACAGCCTCTTTCACGTCTATACTATTGATAGTAATCCTTCGGTGCCAACTAAAACACCACCAAATCTATACACGCATGTTGGCGTCCATCGATACCCACTGCAGCCAGGCTGCATACTACGGAGATGCATTTGTTTGTGGAGCGTCAACCAACGGGCTGGATCCGCGGGTGGAACCCGTGGGTCGGCACAACTTGTCCCACGAGGTTGATATGAACTCGACCTGCGACTTGACCCGTACAGCACGGGGCTATCGGAATCAGGCGGGTCGGGTCGGGTCTGTAGGTTTTCGAATCTCACGGGTCGGATCGGGTCGGGTCACGGGGTTTCCAAAATCTCGTCGGTCGTCGGGTTGGGTCAGCAGACTCGACCCGACCCTTGAGGTTTGACCCGACCCACGAGCTGCCCTGGTATCTTTGGGCACGTCACGGCCTATTTTTTCCTCAATATTCTAGTTTTAGTGTGGGGGGAAGTCAGCCAAGCGGTCTTCTGACCTGTACCATCTTTCTATACTAGTTACCAGGTATACTAGTTTAAGTGTAGGGGTGCGTTCGGTCAAGCTGTCAAACCGCGGTCTTCCGACCTGTACCATCTTCGTACACAACATATACTAGTTAAAGTGTAGAGGTGCGGTTAATCAAGCCGTCAAGCCGCGGTCTTCCTACCTGTAGCATCTTTGTGTACTAGTTTCAGTGCGGGGGGCGGTCCGTCAAGCCGTCAAACCGCGGTGTTCTGACCTGTAGCATCTTTAGGTAGTGGGTTTAGTGCAGACGTGCGGTCCGTCAAGAGGTCATACCGCGGCCTATTAGTGTTAGTACGGCGGGGGCATAGCAATACATACTAATACATACTTAGTAATACGTAGTATTACTTAGTAATCAGAGCCCGTCAAGGGTCCAAACACCGTGTATCCCTTTATATTTTACGCGCACGATGTTTGGTTCGGATTGCTATTTTTTCTTAGGGTTAGTGTACAGTAGGGGGGCCGTCAGTCAAGGGGCACAAACCCGCAGGTTTCCCATCAATAGCATACAGGGGGGAGGGCACGATTCCAGAGAGCTCGATGTCACAGAAACGCTCATTCAAGAGACGCCAAATTGTTTGGGACAGACATGCTATTTACAAAACCTGTGCTACAGTAGTATATTATTCATTGCGGTTTAAGAGAAGATACTGCATTAGCGAAATACCTGGTAACTATCACAGAGGGCCATAGTAATCAGAACCCACGATGGACCCAAAACACCGCAGTGCCCCCCTATGTATACACACCATGGTAGGTTCTGATCACTCTGTTCGCCAGCAATCGGGATGACGCACCCCTCTTTCAGTCGTGGCCCTCAATGTACCAGCATTTTTCAACCAAGCTAAGGGACAACACCAAAACACGTGGAAACCTGAGCGCGGGTGCGGATCGTTGGTATACTCCCAAACGGAGGCACAAGACAGCACTACAAAGAAAAATAAGACGTACGCAGATGATACCGCGACGTACACACGCACGCACGCGGAATGACTGTTCACCTCCGCGCCCATGAACCCCGGGTGCGAGAGGATTTCTTTCATGTCCTTGCGCCCCATGCCATCGTCGCTGAAGGCGCTGAACATGATGTATTTACGGCCCGGGGCAAGCACGCGTGCAGCTTCCCCTAGGAACTCCCTAGATAATGGCAACGACAGTTGAGCGGGGGCGGGTGAATGGTGATCGGTCATGCTGGGAGGAACGGGGTTTGTGGTGGTCGGTCATCTGGCGGTGGTGGGAGAGGGTAACGAGGGTCGGTCATCCGGCTGGGAGGGGGTTCGTCATCCGCGGGGAGGGCGATGGGGTGGCGCGATGGGGTGGTTGGTGTCGGTCATCCGGGAGAAGATTGAGGGGGGGTGATGGTCGATCATAGGGGGGGCAACGCGATAATGGTTGTTGGACACCCGAGCGGGGGGGCGGGGGGGTCAAGTTCCCCCCCCCCCCCCCCCCCCCCTATATGCTTCGTCTCGAAAGGGGTGCGTGGTCAATGGTCAAATGACAACTAGTAAAGAAAGCGAAAAATGAGTACGCCCCCCCCCCCCCCATATCATATACCTCGTATATATACAAACGTTGGGTTGGTGTCCGTGGGCGACGACGCTGTATAGCATGCCTCTGACTGTGTGAGCTCGACAGCCAGGGTACCGTTTTTTTTGCGGTCACCACGGCTGGAGGCCGAGTTAGATCCTTTTTGTACGGGAAAAACCCCAACTCCGCACTCGAGGGATGATCGTGTCACGTAGTGTATATATGGTAAAGCACCCACGCTCCAGTTACACAGTGAGCCCATTGCTGTCTCTGGAAGTGGCCACACCAGAAAATAAATCAAAGCATTGACGCTGTCATCCATATGCAAGCAACCCCGCCTCAAAAGCCGTTCTTGGTAGAATGTAGCTCAACCTTCGTGCGACTCGCCCAACACCTCACGGCGCTTCGTGGTTGGTGCAAGTAATGCCTGACTGGTTGGTGAAAACCTGACGTGCTCCGTCCCGGCAGTGTAGGAATGCGAGGGTATATAGCCATACGACTACGGCCATGCATGACAATGAGTATCCCCCCGCCTTTTTTGCTCCGTCTCGAAAGCGATACGTGGTCAATGGTCAAATGACTAAGGCAAGCACAACATGAGTACGCCCCCCCCCCCTATTAGTAGTTTTGCTTGTGCTCCCTTGCCGCCGTCAGTCCATGACCAAGTTTGCATTATTTTTCCCCGACACCCCCGCCAAAACCACCACGCCAACACAAGCACCACCACAACCCCCGTCACAGAAATGGTGTATCCCGCAGCACAGACACACGTGGACCCTCGTACCTGGCCGCCTCCGTCCGCCCCTGAGGCACCTGCGTGACGCTGTCAAAGACCCCCTTGTCCACCGAGAGTTCAAAGCTTCCGTTTGGAAACCCCGCGTCTCGTGCGTCCGAGCGAACGAACTCGCATTCCGGAAATTGCGACCTGAACAATCATTGTGGAAACGTACACGCCAGCGCGGGTACTTTCGTTACTATTTTGCGTAGGTTCGACAAAATAGTTGACACCTCAGACTACGTATAGTAACTGCTCGTTATAATATACTTTCTGGTGACTTTTCCAGGAGGCCGGGGTTAGAGTTAGGGTTGTTTAGCCTTTACAATTCCCATGACAATAACTCGTCATTATGTACATGTTTTCGAGGAAATGTCTAGGCGGTAGGGTTAGGGTTAGGGTTAGAAACCAATGTCCAGCATATTGTATCCATCGTGTCTAACCTTGGCAGAGGTCTAAAGAGCCCTCGAACGCAAACCAGAGCGAGGGGAAGTGTAAGAGAGTTGAGCGGGGAGGGGGGGGGGGGGGGGGGGGGCACGATCGTGCGGGAGAGGGGGAGAGGGGGAGGGGGGGGGGGCGTACTCATTATCATGCATGGCCATAGTCGTATGACTTTATATTACCATAGACCGCATCCCTATAATGTTGGGAAGGGGGGATGGGGGGGAGGTTGGGCGTGGCGAGAGGAGGACGGGTGCAAGGGTGACGGTTGATGGGGGCACGAGGGGGGGAAAGCGATTGGGTGGGGTGGGTGGAGGGCGGGTGCAAGGGCGCCGGCTGAAGAGGTTGGTGTCAGACGTTCACACCCCCACGGGTGCAATACACGTACAAACTGTCTCGCTTCTTGAATACTACCACTACCACTACCATTACTACAGTACTACTACTACTGCTGCTGCTGCTGCTACTACTACTACTTCTATTGCTACTACTACTGCTGCTACTACTACTACTTCTACTATTACTACTGCTACATATCATACTGCTGCTAGTCTATGCCACTAGGTGTGTGTCTAGCACTATCTTTAGAACGGGGTACACCCTCAGCAACACAAACTGTACACTCCAACAGCACCGCGGCTGCCACTTATACCCCCACTACGGCAGTACAGCGATTCACAGCAAATACCCCTCGTCTGTAGGAGACCGCGGTTTGGCCCTTTGACTGACCACCCCCCCTACACTACGCAAACGCTAGTACTGTATACCACGCATGAATGAAGGACTCGCAAAGTTTTTGATGGCCCCCGAAGAGATGGGCCTTGTACGGGCGTAGCATCTTGTGCACTGTTAACAGCATATTTAATATTTCAGCCAACGGAGACCCTGTTGCGCCCAGAGAGACCGGTTTCCCATCTGCTATAGACTACCAGTGTACGAGTATTAATACGAGTAGCATTCATAAACCATTCACAGCGCACCTCGCTGAAGTCCGTATTGACAAACGCGAAGCCGTGGTCTCTCTGAGAGACCGCGCCTAGCTTAGATGACCTGCAGCCAGGGTGGAAAATCCGAGGAGGCGGAGAATTTCTGCCTCCGCTGGGCCTTCCGTTGGTCCTTACCGATGACGGCGGACGAGACGGTCTCGCGCAGACGCGCAACACCTGCGCCAGGACCACCGCGTGAGCGGGCGTTCAGTCATGCGCAGGAACGAGGAACGTCCAGTACGTATTTTAGACCACAGTGCCAAAAAAAAACTACTCTATTCCACGCCCCCCGGCGCGCTACGGTTTTCGCACGCGTGAAAAGACGTCCCGGGACTGTTACTATGTGGCCGCGTGACCAGAGCGTATTATGAAACAAGATTCCGACCTTTTCACCTCGCGGGGAGAAAAAAAGCGAGAAACACACAAGACGAATATACCTGGCGGGGATCGGACGTTACGTTGGAGTTGATATTTTCCAAGGTTACAAGGTCTCCGTTCGGAATGGGGTTGACTCGACCTCCCGGGTGTGTCGCAAGTTGAAAGAGGGGAACGCTACCAGGCGTTATTGTGCATGTGTGTGGCGGGATAGGCTCGACGATGTGTGGTTGACGTACAAAATTGGGCGTGGAAACTTACTGCTGCTTCTGTAGTTTACATCTCCTCCTGGTGGTGAACAATGCATACACACAAACACGAAAGCACCGTCGCTGCCAGAAAGTCCAGAGCGTGGCTCGCTGGTGCTGTTGGATCACTGCTGTTCGACAGCTGTTAGACTGCTGCTGCTGTACTGCTGTTGTACTGCTGACTGTATCGCTGCTGCCGTTGTAGGAGTAGTGTATCCCGTGGCTGTGAGTTGCTGTGAAATTCCGAGAAAGTGTTGTTTAATAAGGTCTGCCCCCGCCAATACACCATTCTTTGAGACCACTGGTATGCGTCCGTTTCGATTTCCAGGCAAGACAGGATTCATGGCATACACATGCACACACGCAGAAGCGCGGTCCGTCCCCACTTCGTGTGGGACTGCTGTTGTACCGTGGCTGCCGCAATATACAAATGAGAGCAAGAAGGACAGTGGAGATGCAGCGGCAGAGTATTTTATTTTATTTTTTTTTAATTTGAGGGGTTCGCATAGTCCTGGCGGGTTGTGACTCGGGGAAAACACATCCTGTAGTTGCTTGCTAGCTTTCATGACTTTGACCCCCCCCAACGCGCCACGGCCGGGGCCCCAAACTTGGGCCGTGTGTACACGCGGGCCTCCTGCGTGCCTCACGGCCGAGAGCACGAGAGACGACTCCCGACCGGAAAAGGAAAATGCCGATGTGCAAAAAAGACCATGCTAATATATAGAACTACTTATAGATATCTCACTCTCTGAGCGTGCTCGGTTGATATATCCCTGGCCTCTCAGAGCTCACACTCGGACAACACCTCTTTCGAATGCTTGGCAGACCTTTCCAGCGGTTCCTTGTGTTCCCCATTTGTTTTGCACTTTTATTTTTATTTTTATTTTTATTGTTTTGTTGCGTGTGCGTCTGTGTACTCCGAGCACGGCACCGCGGGCGAGCCCAGCGACATCGCGGGTGTCAGCGGGTGCTGGCGGGTAGAGGGGAGATCGCAATGAGTGCGATCGATGTTTTCGTGTCTAGGCGTCGCGTGTGCCTCGAGACACGAGGGCAGCATGAATGGGCTCTGTCTGGCCTCCATTCGTGGAATTGGATACAGTATCTACGAGTAAAATAAGGGTCGTTCGGGATAGCAAACTAAGATTCAACCGGTGCATATTTTGGCGACCAAGCTGAAGTTCAGAGAGGGGGGTACGTGGTGTGAGCACCAATATCGTCGAGCTGGCGAACGAGGGCCACGGTGAGCACCGGACTTAACTCGAGGCGGGCGACGAGGCTCACTGTGGCAGAGAGGGAGGAAAGTTTTACCCGGACCGAATCGGTGGTGAGGTGGTCGCGAGAGGGGCGGGCGGCGGACAAGGCTGAGAGAGAAGCTCTGCTGTTCGAGCTTTTTTTTTTTCTGAGCGGTGCAAGGTGTTCCAATAAGGCAGAAAAGTTTTACATGAGAGGGGACAGAGTTTTTTTCTTTCTTCCGATATTTGGGTTTCATGTTGATTGCTTCTGCGGTTGCTGCCGTTGCCGTGCTGTGATTTTCCAAAACCTTACCCGGAATACACATATGCTATGTACAGAAAGTAATAGTGGACAGCAAGGTTGGGCGATTCGAGGACTCGACAGACTTGCGGCGCAAGCAACAAGTACGGTACGTACTGAGGTACCAGTAGTAGGTAACAACCAGCTGGTAGCAACCAGCAACCAAGCTCGTAGCAGACACACCTCACGCACGACAACATCCGGCGGCAGGTACTTCTTCATGTCACCTACGTCCCCGGACAGGCCCCGTTGACGCCGGCCATGTCGTCGTTGGTTCGGTAGGGGCAGTGCAGCACCATTGCTGCAGCAGTCAGCAGTGCAGCAGCGCAGCAGTGAGCAGAGAGAGAAGTGTGTCGATCAGTACGCATGGTATATACGAAAAATGACAAGCATCGATCATACATACCTGGTACAGCACACGGGGTAACGGGAAAGGTGCCGCTACTCACTACTGATGTATTATACTCTTTCTTGCGGTGCATAGTCGTAGTCACGGGTAAACTGCTGTTGCTGTTGTTGCTGTTGCTGTAGTCGGCAGGCCTCCGACACTTCGTATAGCCCACGAGACACTACCAGCAGGACGGCATAACAAATATGATACGAGCTTTTGAATAATACTGCTGTAACATGTTGCTGATGAGCACCATTCATAGCACGAAACTGTAAAGACATTTGAATATTCATATGGATGGTGAATTGTTTCCTATATGTCCGTCCTAAGAAGTATACACGGCCAAACCAAGCCGTGTGCATGTGTGCAACAAAACAGTATATGTCTCACCGATTGACAGAGAGAAAGGCTAATGCATCAACAAGGCGTAACATCCGTATTGTACCGTTCCCGAAAAATCGGAGGCGGTACAATTCAATGCGGAAACTCTCGCTTTTTATCGTTTGTTCCTGAAGGTATGGGACGGTAATTTAAGCCTTTGCGCTTCGGGTGTACCAGTATCATGTTTTAAGTCTTGGGCGCTTTTTTGGTGCCACAATATAGATGGTTAGTACACGCATTATTGAAACCTTGGCTGTTGGGTTCGTTCACGGTTACACCGCGCTCGTTGTCTAGTACGTTTTTGTATGGTCAACTGAACCGTGGTGGACGTAGAAATCTGGTATAACACCCGGCCACGTGTACCCATATAGCCAAACCACCCGACCGATTTAATGCGTACCCGGTATACCGGTACCAGAATACCACAGGTGTTTACCGCGCTTTGAAACAAACTACCTGCTGCTACTGGCAAATAGATCGAGGGCGGTTTCATTGTTACCCGCCTGCACGCTTGGAATGTGTACACCACAAAGATCACTATCAATTATTATTCCTGTCTACAACAAAGTGCTGACCAGGTGTGCACGTACGATAGATAGTACCACAGGAACATAACATAAAGTAGATCCTACCGGTATACCAGGTTGTTGCTACCAGGTATGCGCTAGGTACACGTACATATTTTACGAATTCCGGTATTATACCACAGGTACACTACTCCTGTAGCACCAATACCCATGCTAGCCGTACGTGGTTGTATTGGAATGTTGCGCAAGAAGAGGTGTGCCATACGAGCGCCGTGGTCATCACGTGTGCACTAGGTCTTTGTGTGTGTATGTATGTGCATGTCTTTTTGCGCGACCAAGGTATGTGTAAGCCATGCCGCACCGCACGGGACAAACACTGCTACTACTACTACAAAGAGCAACTGTTCATCTACTTGTTGTCTGTACCTCTTACCATGTCGCAATCTATTGCATGTGGCATGTCATCTTGCGCCCGGTTGTACGTCCCATGCGGGTTGCCATGACCTACAAGAAACAGTATCAAAATAGTACCCTCCATGACATTGTCTTGACTACTCGACCGGTGGGTGTGCAATCGTGCATGCCATACGGCACGTCGCACATGGTGAATCATGGGTCCTCGTCACCATCACTCGACCCGTGGGTGTTCCATTTCGTCCACCCTGCGGGGTGAACCGCGGCGTACTCTGTGAGTTTGCCCATGGGGCGTCCCATGGGCGGTGTCCGTGGGTTGGTGAGACGTTGCTTGGCCCATGGTAAGCACCATGCCCGGTGCGTCCAACTACACTACAGTAGTAGTAGCAGTAGTATTAATTTTATATTTTATAATTTTTGAAATACGTCAGCTGTGAGTTCGACTGATTAAATAGTTGATACTCAACTTCGCAAGCTGCGTAATACGTGCTACAGTAATACTGCTGTGTAGTAATAATACGAGTACTACCACTGCTACCGGTTGTATACACTGTTATTATTATTGTAGTTTCACATGCTAGACAGGCCCCATCCGGCCAAAACAGCACGATCTATGATACAAAACCACATACATACAGTGTGACAGTCCTGTCACCACTTTGTGACAGTCCTGTGGGGAGATGATAAAAGCCGGCTCGATCTCATTGGTCGACATTTATTTCTCTCCCCGGCGTAACCCAGATTCCCCTTTCAGGGAAAAGACGGTGTAATAGCCGTCAAACGTGGTTCAACGGCTTATCCAGTAAAACCCAAAGCGCCACGGTTTAAATATGATGCGACCAAAGCGCCAAGGCTTAATTATGGTGGATTGAACCGTGCCGAGTCGAGCGATTGCGCTGTTCCCCTCCCCCCCCTCGATCACTTATTCCTCGGACCCCATTTCCTGGTGTGCCTTGCTTTTCTTCCTCGCTTCACAGCAAAACTTTCCACCTCGAACACCGCGCTCCTTTTCACCCTGCCGCAAGACTGGACAACCTGCCCACACAACCCACCGGCAGCACTGACGTTCGGTACTACTGCTACTCGTACTACAGCGCGTACTACAAGCACTACAGCAGTATAACCCCGTCGGGAGCTAGGTAACGTCTATATCCTGCGGTACGTAGCGATATGAAAAAAGTGTACTTCCTCAACGACTCCGTATCAGTTGTGTCTTACAGAAGCATCGCTGCAGGAGTGAGTAGGATCGCGCACCGCCCGTGCGCATGACGTACTGTAATATACGACAGCCGCCCCTTGCAGCGCTTTGCAGCTGGGACAGGTACGGGCACCAGATTTATCGATCACAAGCAGGAAGTAGTAGTATTGCGATACGACCTACCGTAATCGTCATGAGGGTCTGTGGTGTTGTCCGCCGTGCTTCCCCTCCGTAGTATCGATAGTAGTACTGTTGTAGTACGGTAGCATATGCTGCTGGGTATGAGGTCTGTGTTGCCGTCGTGTTTTCCCTCTGTAGTATACTCGAAGTACAACATTAGTTCTGTTGTGTACCCTCTGCATCCATTTACTCCGGAGTAATACGTTACCTCGTATACAATACACTACTGTACCTGCCTGTGGCATCACTCTCTACCTAATTTTAAGGACCTTTTAAATTGAATATTAATATACAAGCGATCGTTATATTTTGGGACACATTTGTAATAACAGGCAGAATACAAGTGCGACGACCGACCTTATTGATATGATAGAGTACATGGGGTGGCTCTCTGCTACTCTTTCTCTGTGTGTTGCAGGAATGCTCTTGCCAACCGACCATCGAAATCACGCCGACACTACGACGAACAACAAAAAGTCTTTCAAACGCATTCACCACTGCTACATACAGCAGTACTCCTCCCTCGCCTCGTTGTCATTCCTGCTACGTACGTGTTTACTTCTTTCTGTGTGTACATTCATACGATATGATACCACAGGTTTAGTACGAGCACGATCGCCATCATCATAATCCCAAAGGACGACACAAGCAAACCTCTACGAACTGCAGTGAGTGGCCGGTGAAGTTCGAAGGACGGCAATATAAGGATCGAAGAGAAAGATATCATGTGCGTGTACGACCTCCCCCTGGAAGCGACTGGGCCTACAACATCACCAAGTCCGAGTCGCCCAGCAAACAACAACAACGAAAACAGCAGCACCAACATTGACAACAACAACATGGCCAACATGGCCAACATCAGCAGCAACACCAAGACAAACGACAAGGTGAGTGAGATTTAAAAGAGACCGTAAATTGATGACAGATACCCAGCGGCAGATACCGCGTCGTTCGTTCTGCGCATTCTTTTTTTTTCTTTGGCAATCATATTCAGCCGCCGGTGGTTATCACCCTTCGTATAGTCGAAAACCTTCTTGTTCTTCGGTAAGTTTCCTGTTTTCTTCCTGATTTTCTTGCACTCTTTCCTGATATTTTGCGCACCCCGGAAAAAAAATGTGAATCGTCATTTGTTTTTCGTTCGCTAGACAGCGGGGGGGGGGGGGGGGGGGGGGGGGGGGGGGGGGGGGGGGGGGGGGGGGGTACTCATTTGTTGCTCGCCTTAGTCATTTGACCATTGACCACGCATTCCTTTCGACACGGAGCACCGTCCCTACTCCTAGAAGAGACACGTCCAACAATTGGGCGCTCAATGCGTTATTTCCAAATATATAATAGAAACATTTGCTAATCTTATCCCCTTCTTGCTTGGCCGCCTGTGGCCACCATCTATATCCTAGGATAGCGACCGTTTTCTCGTTGCGATCTAGTGTATCAAACTCCTCCATATCACATTCGTCTATTTCCCTCATCTCCTCTCTTAATCCCGTTCCTTCTTCTATATTTCACATCCTCCTACTATGCGAGTTCTACTCTCTATTGCTTTGCCACACGGGCGCATCAGTGCATCTACTTAATCCTCCTCTTAGCTACTGGTACACCTCTTTCTTCTTTCTGGCAGGTCCAGGTCACCTACACGAAAGCGCAGTTTCAGCGTTTTCGCGAAGTCGATTGAGCCGTGCACATACGTTTTCATTCCTATTACTTCCCTCAATGCCCCGTAGATCTTTACAAATGAGTGTTGTTCCGATTCTACCCTGTGTCATAACGCTAGCCTTTTCCTTCTTTCTATCATTTCTTCTACTTCTGCCTTGTACCTCCCAGACTTCCCGGCGGGCATCAACTCTTCTTGGTTTCCCCCTATATCCTTTGATACTTTGTCAACTACGCCATCCCACCATATTCCAGCTCGCCCTTTTGTTTCTGTCTCCCATACAGCTCTATCAACTATGACTGGCAAGTTCTTTTTAGTGCATGTGTTCCTTACTTTATTTTACCATTTCAACTTTCTCATGGCTCTCTTTGTCTTGAGTGGGTGCATTCCAGATTCTGCTCCTCATACTGTATTTCTAGTCGTACTTGGGCATCTTACATATTTTTAGCTGCTGTCATCTGTACTGTGTCTACCTGTTGTACGAGTTTCGCGTTCCCTTCCCATACTTCACCTGCATATTCTAGCTTTGGTACCACCCCATTCATCAGGATACATGTCATAATCCTGGTGTCAAGGTGCGAGTCTGTTAGGATCGCATCCATCTTGTCTACGCGTGATTTACCCTTTCCTATTACTCTTGCTATATGTGCATCCCAAGAGCAGTCTTTGGAGATGTCTACGTTTGGGTACGTATGCTGATCTACGATCGGCAATTCATCTTCTCCCCACTTCCACCTGAATTTTTCCGGGTTCACCTTATCTTCGTTACAAACCACTACTGCGCATTTCTGGAAGTTCACCGTCACCCTCCATTTCCTACTTGTACTCCAGCGCCTTCTCTATTAGTTTCTGCAATTCTTTGGGTGTTTCTGATACCCCCACGAAGTCATCCGCAAACATCAATCCCGACACCGTATTTTCCTTACCGCGACTCCCTGCCTTGCTGCTTCGGCTGCTACTACCAGGTCGTTAAAGAATATTTTGAATAGGCTAGGTGACAGCGTACATCCCTGTACAACTCCTTGTGATATATCAACATACTTCGATACTTCCTCGTCCAGCATCTCAGCACTTCTCGCACATTCCGTCATCTCCTTCATCATTCTCCACATCCTTCCTCTGAGTCCTAGTCTCCACAGGTTTTTCCACAATTCATTTCTCCAAACTGTGTCGTAAGCGCTCTGTACATCTAGAAAGAAACAGTACGTTGTTAGTCCCGGGTCCTTCCCGCCTTGGATTATCTTACCTAAGGTGTACACATACATGGTCTACGCAGCTATGGTTTGGCCTAAGCCCTGCTTGCCTATCGTATATTTTGTCTCCCTTCTCTAACATCGTTCCCATTCTATCGTTCAAAATCTTACAAAATGTTTTGCCTACTGTGCTTAGTACCGTTATCTCTCTATAGTTCCCCGGGTCAGCCTTATCTCCTTTCTTGAATAAATTTACTACTGCTCCTTCTCTCCACCTCCTAGGTGCCTTCTCGTTACCCCATATCCAGTTATACAACATTCCTGCTCCCCCGTACTTCATAAATTCATGCACTGTTTGGGCTGCCCCTGCTGCCTTTCTTTTCTTACGTTTAGCTACACGCATCTTCACTTCTTCCCTTGTGAACGCTCTTTGTAACCCGTCCGACCACTGTCTTCTCTTTCTTATGCATCTACGTTCACCTCTGCCCACGCGTCGAGGTCTATCTCGAATTCTACGTCGAATGTTTCGTTGGCTGCGGGTGTTTCTAGCTTACGCTAATGCTCTACTGGTAATTCACTTTTCCCCTCCCAACTACCAACCATTCTACCGTTCTGTGCTCTTAGGGGGGCTATTCCCGTGTCTGCCTCTCCTGCTTGTTTGCCCAGTAACTCTTTTTTATCCCTACCCACATCTGCTTCATCCGGCCCACAAAGTGATGATTCGTTTTGATTACTACGTCTTTCCGTACACCCTTCTTCTTCTCTACCATTTTGGTTCTTTCTTTCTAGCTGTAGCATATACCTCCCATCCTGTCATGTTTTTTTATTCGATATATATATTTCGTGTGCCTTTCTCCTTGCTGTTATAGTCGCTCTCCGCATCCCACCATTTTACTGCTCTGTTGCATACTATCAATTTCGTCCTTACTACTTTACTTGCTGTGGGCTTGACCAACTGCTCCCATCCTTCTATTATCCTAGCTCCTGCATCGTCCCTCTCTATATCATTCCTCGTTGCACCTATTATGTCCAATAGCTCGGAAAATTGCTCTGCATTTTTGGCCATCTCTTCTTGGAACTCGTGCCGTGTATTTTTGGTTTTATCTAGTTTACATCTGTGCAATTTCCTACCTCGTCTATGGTTGATAACTCTCCTCTGTTAACTGTCTGCCCATATTGGACAGTGATCCGTAGTTCCTACGTCCGCTGCGCATACATGTGGTTCCGTTTCCTTACGACCCCCATTTTCTACTGCTATAGAGTCAGGGACAGAGCATTTTCCCCTTTGTATGCACCGTCTAGTCCATTCCGGTTCTGCGTTTTCTACTCTGTCGTTCAACGTCTTCATCCCGCTGTGCTTGAGGAACTTCAACATCTCTTCCCGATTCTTATTCTTGTTTACTTCTGCGTATTTTCCAACGTTCCATTCAGTTTGCTTGCCTTCTCAATTCCTCAATTAAATCTCCCACTACTACGACTTCTCCTTGCCTCGTATTTTTCTGTACAACTACCGCGACTTCTTCGAACTTCCTCTGTATATATTTTATCGTATTCTTCGACTCTGGGGGCACATAAATGTTTCCTAAAAAGTAATTGTTCGCTGCCCGCTCCCCTGGTATCTTAATCCATATGCTTTCGTCGAAGTTAGTGTCTTAGATCAACTCTATTATTTCACACAGGTATTATTTGGCTAGGAATCCCACGCCCCCTGCCCCCCTATCCTCGCTATTCTGTCCCTTTCTCTTTTTTCTTGTCCATGCGTACTCTCCAACTGTGCATCCTATCTCCCCCCCTCCTTCTCCCCACAACTCTTGAATTCCAACTATGTCTAGGTCGCGCTTACTGACTTGTTCGGCAATTTCCATCCTTTTGTGCTCTTCCGCCGTGGCGAACTCACATACATTCCATGATCTTATTCTCAGCCTCTTTTTCGTTTCACCATCCGCTCTAGTCTTACCTGTTGTTCCTTTTCAGTTATCGCTAAGAGTATTTTCTATCTCTTCTTTGAGCATTCTTTCCGTTTCCGTTACTGATTTTGTCTGCTTGTTCTGCGTCCATGTGTTTTTCCCCCCCCATTCCCTTTGAGCCACTTGTTGTTTCCTGCTTCGACTTACCTTCGTTCACGCTTAGACTACGTCCTAGTTTCGCTATCCCACTATTAATACCTATACATGCTCTCCATCCTAGTTTTCTAACCCATGTCGACCATTTTTCTGTCTCTATCCTCTGCCAGTCGCTCTCACTTTCGGCTTTAGCCCGACTCGAAGGCGTTCTCTCTCTCTCGTTATATGTTTCGTATTGCAATGCAGTACAGTCCTACTTTTTCGTCGCAATTCCTTATGGACTCAATCCTCGTCATGGCCCTAGGAACTCCTAATATCAGCACTATCTGGACTTTACCCTGCCAATCTTTCTTTCTCCACTCACCCTGCCTCGCCGTCTTTCTTTCAATTACTGCCCGAGAATATCTCCAGCTTGTTCGTGTTCATATCGGTAGTGGGAATTGTTCAAGTTATTGGGACTTCCCAATCCTAGTACTCGTTGAGGGTCTGGTGTCTTTCAGTTCTTTTGTCGGCGCACCACACTAAATAGTGTCTCCAACACGGGCTCGTAGTCTGGAGCCAAGTTCAACACCCTTAACACAAGTACCTCACCTTTGTTTCAGGCGATCTGTATGGTAGCCATCCTGGCATCCCATGATCGTATCTTCTATCTTCTTGCCCCGCTGCTGTACTGGTTACTTTTCTCCAGGGAGGCCATTTTTACCATGCAAGGTTCAAGGACGGCTTGCATAACACAAAGTCTTACTCACATCGAGATGCCCCGTACGTCGCTTCCTCTGTCATATTCACGTTTCACCATGGGTAACTATCCCACTAATGCTCCCGAGTGGACCTTCACTGCGGAAAGCTTGGCCAACAATCCCCCTACTTTTCGTACCGACTTATATCCTTCAAGATACCAAGATATCCACGTACCGCTTGGTGCTCCTTCTCCATGGTCGTGTGGTCGGTCAAATGCAAGTTTTAGTTTGTTTCATGAGTATAATAGATCTTGACTTAGTGGCGTGCATCATCCACCCCTCCCCTTCACTTAGCGCTTGGTATGTGTACCTAATGTCGGGGATTTTAGGAATAATGTCAGCCCAGGCTTCCACCGCCCAATGGAAATCAGCAACGGTAAAGCCTTACGCACAGATGTGAATGTTATCTAGGTGTGTGCATGTCAGGCGGTCCACCTTCATGCTAAGTTTTTGGTCTATCGTTTGTTCCGCTACCGCCAGTATTATGGTATGGGAGAGACTATACACTTTATTCATGTCTTAGGTTCTGGTAAAAACTGGATAAATGAGTTAGAAAAAAAAAACGGCTAGGAGAGTAATTCCATATATATTTCTGTTTTGGGGCTGACTTAGTGGCGTGCATCATCCACCCCTCCCCTTCACTTAGCGCTTGGTATGTGTACCTAATGTCGGGGATTTTAGGAATAATGTCAGCCCAGGCTTTCCACCGCCCCAATGGAAATCAGCAACGGTAAAGCCTTACGGATATCTTACCACAAGACCCCCAACCTTGATGTGAATTAAACATGTTGGGGGTGACCATGCTGTATCTAGGTGTGTGCATGTCAGGCGGTCCACCTTCATGCTAAGTTTTTGGTCTATCGTTTGTTCCGCTACCGCCAGTATTATGGTATGGGAGAGACTATACACTTTATTCATGTCTTAGGTTCTGGTCTGGGTTCGGATATGGGGGCGAAAAACTGGATAAATGAGTAATAGTTATTTCATGTCTAGATCTGGTTTGTGTTTTGGTATGGGAAAAAAAAAACGGCTAGGAGAGTAATTCCATATATATTTCTGTTTTGGGTTTCGATATCGAAAGAAAATGATTATTAATAGTAGAGTAATTTCATGTCTGAATGAGGTTTGTGTTATGATAACGGAAAAAAAAAACTCGTTAATTCAATGGTTTCACGTCTAAATCTGGTTTTTGCGTTTCAGTACGGAAAAAAAAATGTTAGTTGAGTAAATTCATCTCTAAATCTGGGTAGTGTTTTGGTATGGGAAAAAACTTATATTGTATTGTGTTTACTTTACCGGTGAGTCTGGTTTTGGAGCTGTTGTTTGCATGGTGTCTGTGTTTTGTCTGGTCTATGCGGTATTTGCGCCGGAAGGAACTGCACATTGCATGTCTAGTGTCTGGGGAAAAAGACACAGCGTCCTCGCCATTCGACGCCAACCCATCCAGATTTAGAGAAGGGGGAGGGGGGGGGGGGTCACTAGAACCAAGGGAAAAGAATGAAAAAATGGGCGAAAAAAGTACATATATTCTATTTTTCATCATGTGATCGCAACGGTTGCAACGGTTTTCTTGCTATTTTTTTCCAAGAGAAATGAAGCAAGCCACGAAAAATGTTAACGGGTACATGGTGTTTTTTAGTAATAACCGACCCATTTAGTAGGAAATGGATGTTCCTTGTTTCCTGGGTTTTCTTAATTTTTCCAAAGAAAAACAAGGAAAGCCATGAAGAATGTTGCCAGGTACATGGTGTATGAAGTGATAACAACCCATTCCGTATACGTTGTGTCTTTCACTAAAACGTCCCTGTACTTCTACTTGTGTGTATTCGTATGTACTCTCGTATTGATCTGGAAGCAATAATACAATCATGTATAACCAACATTTGGAGTTTGGCATTCATACGAATGAATAATCGTTCCTCATATTTACGGATAAAGTGATGCGCGTGTGTTGCCGCGAAGGAGAGCTTTTATTTAGGTTGGTTTGGTTCGGCTTGGATTTATTTGGTTTGTTCGAGGTCGCGCAATGCGACGAATCTTGGAGACCGTTGGCATGGACTGCATCGTTGTGGCTGTCCTCGTGATGGTGGCGGTGGTCGCCGTCGTCATTGATGTACGCAAAGGATGCGCGAAGTGCCCCGTACCGACATTTTCCGGGGTGTATTATTACCCCACAACGTCCACTTGAATTTTCATCGACGTTCTTGCTTACCACCCCGACCGCATCCGAGGTGTCTCGCTCCCGAAAAGCACACCCTACCGTCAAAAGCTCGACGTTTTCCAACGCATCCCCACTACTATTGATACTGCTGTACAGATGTGTACTAATACCTAACATGTTTACTGTCAATTCACAGCCGTTTTCCGAATAGCCGTCCCGACACTTTCGGAGGTGCATAGTTGCCCAAACAAGTTTACTCTCAAACTACAGCTATAATAATGTTTTCCACAAACGTTTTGTACCGTACCATATATCTTCACCGAGTCTGGCCCTGGTTTTATGTAAGGTTGAAGCGATGTAGGTTCTGTAAACCAGTCCGATCGTAAACGGAAGGGACTGAGATCTTTGGCGGCAAAACAATCAGACCTAACGTCTGCGGAGTCCGATTTCTTTCGTGCACAGGAAGAAAGGGCCTTACGGTAGCCCTTTCACCAACAATGCCGCAAAAGCGTTTCCACACCAATCCAAATAGTTCCCCCTTAGAATCCTGCGTGAATTTCTGCAGGCTCACTCAGATCCCTCTGTGTGTACATATGACACGAACCTCTGTTTGATCTAGGCTACAGGCTGCTTCGAGTTCATGAACCGAAATATTTCAAGCATCGGACGTGCAAGCCGTTTGTTGGAGATAGGTCCTGCGTGTTGGCGTACGTGTGCTACATGAGCCCCTGCCAACCCGTTCACGAGTGCGCTTTTTTCGCCAGATGTTTGGGCTTTTGTTTTCCTGGGTATATCAAGTTTCCAGCGGAAAACGGAAAAAAAGCACATTCGTCAACGGTATGGCAGGGGTTAGTAGAACACGTGTGCAAAAGGTCTATCTCTTAACAAGCGTGGACACTTGAATCTTTGTGCGGAAAACGTGTAGAATTTGTGTGCTTGCCTTGTATGTACTTAGATTCAGGGTAGGAATGATTTTGGAGTTATATTCTACTTGATGATGTCCTTACGCAGCCATTTCTTCAAAAACTTTCGCGAAACAATTGATAGCACTGTAGCTGGAATCATTTCGTCAGGAAAGTGGAAACAACTGGTTTCTTACTACGGAAACGCCTCATTATTAATGACCTTTGTTGAACGTCTGTGGTTGGTCGGGACAGATGTTTACCGCCAGCATCGGCCCTAGGCCCTCACTAGACAAATCCGGCTATACAACGCTCTCCCACTCTTCCTGGGGATCAGTATGATACCAAGCATGCATATAGGTGACATTCAAGTAGCTATTGCATGCCGCATTTGTAGCAGACACAATTGGGGGCGTTGGGGATAGCTCATCAATGCTCCCAAAAAGAACCAAAAATAGAACGAATTGAAGTACCGAAAACAAAAAAAGGAACTTACACAACTACTTTTGTTAATACGAAGTATAAAAATTATACTATCAGTATACTATCACAACAGCAGTATGATTCTACTGGCCATCTGACAAGGTGTAGCCCATGTTCCAATAATAACATCCACATGCATACGTGTCCCTGGTACATTTTACCTGGTATATATAAATGAGAATTCAGAATCGAACGAACTCAGACACATGATATTGTATACTGCTTACCTGGTAGGTAGAATAAACAGGAAAACATTATCATAAATCACACGTGATGCACAAAATATACAGATATGTTGGGGTCGGTCGTGTGTAAGCAATCGAAGCGTCCTTTTAACACCATATTATTATTTGAGTCGTATTGGATCTACTGTAGCTAGCAATGAGGTCCGCCAATCGGTGCGTTTTTTCTCGTTCGTGCCTGACATCATCTCCCGGGGGGGGGGGCGGAATTTCGATTGTTTTCAACAGTATTTGTCCCGATGTCAAGCGTCTACTCGTATATACAAGAACGCATTTACTGAAGGGCTCACTCCGACATATGAAAGGTGGTTCAACGCGCAGCATGGATACCTTCGTTCTGCTGGACAAGGCCCAGGTTCAAAATCCAGGAGAACTCGTATTTTGTTTCTTGGGTGCTACGTATTTGTTTTGCCTTTGTTGCTTGGCATCTCGTATCACACAGCAGACGTGCTGTCGATATGTACACGAACTATGAGTTCTCCTATTAATGGTATGAAATGTTGTTGATTCTGTTGTACGAAAAAGTGCCAGACGGTAACAGCGGCGCCTTGAAGTAGGCCCACGAGGGGAGGCAGCAAGCTACCCAGATGAGAGCGATACTCAGTGGTAATATTCGAAACGTTTAATTCGGCTTCTCGCGTAGTTCGTGGCCAACTCGATGTACTACATTTTCTTCGATTAGTTTATGTATTGTGCTGGATGGAACATTTTGTTGTTGCTGGTTCACTCAAACACGAATTGTTATTAGTGTGCTCACAGTGCTGTCGCTTTGACGGCCTCGATTAGCCTACATCTTCGATCGTAACGAGCATGTAAGCGCGGGCCCGCCCGCCGCGGCAAAGCCCCCCTTGTACGTTGTGTGATGATCCCATTTCGTGTGCCCGACGACGGAAAATATATAAGTTAACTCAATTTTCAGTACGAATTAATTAAGTTGAAATTCAGGTCCATTTATTATACGTTTTGGTCAGATTGCATATCCGAATCGAAAAATAAAAAATTGAAACAAGTTTCCTCGAAGATTTCGTTTTTTAGGCGAGGGTCTCACGTGGGTCAATCCATGAAAAACACGAACAGCATGCAAAAACCGGCTCGAAAACAAAGAAATGAGTCGACCTTGTTAGGGTCAAACCACTATACTGTTCGCGGGCGAATACAACAATCAACAACTGTCGAAAAGGGCGTTTAAAGCTTGCAAAACCGTAGAACGTGCCGGCTTTATGGTTGGTTTTGCCCATTGAGCGTGCCCAAACCAGGGAGCGAGAACCCAACTCACCAGAGAAGTACAATTATATGGTACGAGTATCGTTCTGTGGTTTGTTGTGAAAGCGTGCAAGTCTGTACCGGTGTCTAAATGGACCGTCAGTCCCCTGCCAGGCACGAAGAGGCTATCCGACCGAGACCACCAACCCCCCCACCCCCCCCACACGCTTCACAACCGTTTTTTTCATCGTCTACAGCAGTTCTCTTGTCACATTCTTCTCGCACCCAACGCCAGTGTCAACAAAAACAGCAGCTGCTGTAGCTGCATGGTTTTATTGCATCCCCGAGTAGAAAAATGAATAAGCACCAGGTACGACAGGGTGTTTTTTAGACGTCCCTAAATGAAGACATCTTGTTGGATAGTTTGCTCAAATGTAACATTTTATCGCTGGGTTGTACAAAGAAACGTACGATGAGTATATGCAATATATATCGACCGGGGATACAGCTTGCGAACTCGTCCAACCTGCCGGCTTCTCCGTTGGTCTTAACAAATGAGCGAGCGTGCTCAAACCACGGAGCGAGAACCCAGAAGAGAAATCCAACGCGTTTCTGGCGCGCTACGAGGATAAGCCAGAGAGGGTTGTGCCAGATATGAAGAAGAGAAGCGACTATCACCACCCCCCCCCCCACCCCACGCCCACTCCATACTACTCTATTTTTCACTTCCCAGCTCTCTCTACACCAGTAGCATAATCATCTACAGGCACGATATTCCCGCACACCCAACGAAGCAGTAGCAGCAGCAGCAGAAGCATAAGCAGTAGCACAGCAGCAGCGTAACAGCACGGCGGTACGAGCAAGATCTCCGCGGCCTGTTCGCCAAGCGTCCAAGTTGGGCTCCGGGCGTGCATAGAGCGTAATGCTCGGGCGCGGTTACGCCAGCAGGCTGGTATTGAGCGCACCATTGTTTATCAGCAGCAACTCATACTCGAAGAAGGCCCTCGCCTTTTCTGCCGTGTTGCTACTGCTGCACGTTATAGCAGCAGTCTGCTGCTTATCCTGCTACTGCTGCTGCAGCTAGCCGTTGTGTTACTAGCTTGTCCGCATGATCCTCCTACTTGCCAATATCAGGCGATAGCGGCTGGCAGCGGCACTACTGTTGTTGCCGTTCTACTGGCACTTTGGTATCTTTGGTCGCTGCATATATTCGATTCTTTTTTTCGCGCCCACTTCGTTTCCCCGCTTCAGGGATCGTTACAAAAATCAGGATCTTCCTTTTCTACCCAAGTGCCGTATCGGCCCCTTTGGATAAAAAGTGTATCCATTTCGTTTTGCCGATAAACAATTACCTCTATTTCCGGTACGATTGTATTTAATCACGTTTACCACCAAAGGTGACAATCAACCGTCGGTTTCTGTATTGCAGTTCGGGGTTCGGGACATGATACACGATATGATTAACGTACCCTCTACGAGCACTCGTACGACGTACTGCTCGAGCTCTCATCATGCCAAATTGCCAAACGTCATACTTTGACACATTATACAGGCGTACCTGTACCAGCTACTCTACTGCTGTAGGAGATCGTGCAATGTGTTTTAAATTTGCTTAAAAAAACACGACGTGCCAGTTGTATCGTATATTTCGTGCAGGAATGCAGCTTACCCCGGATTTGATTAACACGTCAACATTCGAAGCAAGCATTGGTGAGCCTTAGTCCCTTCGTCTCGTACACGGTGTGTGTCAACCATTTTGTGATGGAACACGTAGTGAGCTCTACTGTCTTGTAGAGCTGCAAAGCTAACCCAACTCTAGCACTTTGCAATGTGGTTTGCATGCCATTTTTGGGGTGGGCACGTTTTATTCAAATTTTGAAGTTCGTAATGGGTCAATCAATTACGTAAAACTGACTGGCGTATGCCCAACCTCCGCTCACAACGAGTACCACCTTCCGTGGTACTCTACTACCTTGTCGCGCGGAACCCATTTCGGCACGACGTGGATACGGCAGCATCCATGCCGTTGGGTGTAGGCATGTCAAATGTTTGATCGTGTTATCTTTTGTTTCTCTGATGGCTGGATCAAGCAGGCTGGCCATCTCCCTCGCTCTCCTTTACTTTCATGCTGTATGTATACATATATCGTTCATTCGCTCTCGCCATCCCTCCCCCTCTGTTTCACTCGCCTTCTCGCCCCCTGTCTCAACCACTCCCTCACTCTCTATTTCTGTCTTTAATACACGTCTTCCTTTCTCTACCCGTGTCTCTCTCTCTCTCTCTCTCTCTCTCTCTCTCTCTCTCTCTCTCTCTCTCCTTCCCCCTCTCCCTCTCGCCCTCTCCCCCTCGCCCCTGCTCTCGCGCCCTCTGCTCTCTGTGTCTTTCATGAAGAAATACGAGGAGAGCGAGGTCAGGCCAGCGACATGCAACCTGCACATGGACGTTATGTCTCACGTCTTGGGCGTCAACGACGAGAGCGACAAGCACCACCACGACAGCGACCTCCACCCCCACGAAAACGGCCTCAACCGACACAAAGACCGCAACCACCGTCACAGTAAGGACAGCGACGGTGACGAGAAGAAAGGCCCTCTCTCACCTATTCCGTCAGAGAACGAAGACGTCGACCCTATTCGTAGCCTACGGGATACTATCCTCGAGAGCGAAAGCCTCATGGAGTACGTTCAGATCGGAATCCAAAAGCTCGCGGATGGGTACAACGACGACGGCGACCGTCACCTAAAGCATGCCAACAAGGACACCCACGAGACGGGAGACGACCGCAGCCTGCAGCACGCAGCGGAGGTGCAACGCGTCGGCGCTGCGCGGAGCCCGCGCAAGCCCACATGGGCCTCCTTTGTCTCGGCATACGGGGGAATTGGGCTACGAACGGTTGCATTACAGCACAGCAACAGCGTGGCCAGCGCCTCGGCAGGCGATGCATGCCGCGCCCTGTGCGTGTATCGCACCCACGACCACCACGGCGACGGCCACGACGAGCTGGACGGCGATCGTTACTCCGAGATTGACAACCAGGCTGCCCACGTCACGGGGGACAACCCCATCTCGCAGCACTCCGCGGAGCTCCGAGACGTCCACGCTGCGCGAAGCCCGCGCAAGCCCACATGGGCCTCCTTTGTCTCGGCGTCCGGGGGCATTGAGTTACGCACGGTTCGATTACAGCACAATCGAAGCGTGGTCAGAGCCTCGGCAGGCGATGCATGCCGCGTCCTGTGCGTGTATCGCCCCCTCGATCACCACGGCGACGGCCACGACGAGCTGGACGGCGATCGTTACTCCGAGATTGACAACCAGGCTGCCCACGACACGAAGGACAACCCCATCTCGCAGCACTGCGCGGAGCTCCGAGACGTCCACGCTGCGCGGAGCCCGCGCAAGCCCACATGGGCCACCTTTGTCTCGGCGTCCGGGGGCATTGGGCTGCGCACGGTTCCGGTACAGCAAAACTGCAGCGTGACCAGCGCCTCGGCAGGCGATGCATATCGCGTCCTGTGCGTGTATTGCCCCCACGACCACCACGACGACGGCCACGACGAGACGGATGGCGACCGTCATCCCGGGCATGCCAACCAGGACACCTACGACACGGGGGACAACCGCAGTCTGCAGCACTCAGCGGGGGTCCTAGGCGTCGACGCTGAGCGGAGCCCGCGCATAACCACATGTGCCACGTTCTTCTCGGCGTCCGGGGGCATTGGGCTACGCACGGTCTCGGTACAGCAAACCTGCGGCGTGGCCAGCGCCTCGGCAGGCGATGCGTGCCGCGTCCTGTGCGTGTATCGCCACCACCACCACCACCACGACGGCCACGACGAACAAGACGTCGACCGTCACCCGGAGTATGCCAACCAGGACACCCACGACACGGGGGACAACTGCAGCCTGCAGCACCCGGCGAAGATGCAACGCGTCGACGCTGCACAGAGCCCGCGCATACCCACATGTTCCACGTTTGCCTCAGCGTACGGGGCTAATAAGTTACGTACGGTTCTTGTACAGCACAACAGCAGCGTGGCCAGCACCTCGACAGGTGATGCATGCCGCGTCCTGTGCGTGTATCGCCACAACAACCACCACGGCGATCGTCAAGACGACCACGACGGCGTCCTTCACCACGAGATCGCCAACCAGGACACCGTTGACACAGGGGACAGCTGCAGCCTGCAGCGCTCAACGGTGGTCCTAGGCGTTGACGCTGCGCGGAGCCCGCGAAAACCCACATGGGTCACCTTTTTCTCGTCGTCCGGGGCATTGAGCTACGCACAGTTCCAGTACAGCACAACTGCGGCGTGGCCAGCGCCTCGTCAGGCGATGCATGCCGCGCCCTGTGCGTATATCGCCCCCGCCACCACCACGACGACGGCCACGACGAGCAGGACGGCGATCGTCACCTCAAGCATTCCATCAAGGACACCCACGACACGGGGGACAACCGCAGTCTGCAGCACGCCGCGGAGGTGCAACGCGTCAACGCTGCGCGGAGCCCGCGCATACCTACATGGGCTACTTTTGTCTCGGCGTACGAGGATATAGGGCTACGCACGGTTCCAGTACAGCACAACTGCAGCGTAGCCAGCGCCTCGGCAGGCGATGCATGCCGCGTCCTGTGCGTGTATCGCACCCACGACCACCACGGCGGCGGCCACGACGAGCAGGACGGCGACCGTCACCCGGAGCATGCCAACCAGGACACCCACGACACGGGCGACAACCCCAACCCGCAGCACTCGGCGGATGTCCTAGGCGTCGACGCTGCGCGGAGCCCGCGCATACCCACAGGTGCTACCTATGCCTCGGCGTATGGGGCTATTGGGCTACGTACGGTTCTGGTTCAGCACAACAGCAGCGTGGCCAGCGCCTCGGCATGCGATGCATGCCGCGTCCTGTGCGTGTATCGCCACAACAACCACCACCGCGATCGTCAAGACGACCACGACGACGTCCTTCACCACGACATTGCCACCCAGGACACCCACGACACGGGGGACAACTGCAGCCTGCAGCACTCGACGGAGGTCCTAGGCGTCGTCGCTGCGCGGAGGCCGCGCAAGCCCACATGGGTCACCTTTGTCTCGGCGTCCGGGGATATTGGGCTGCGAACGGTTCCGGTACAGCACAACTGCAGCGTGGCCAGCGCCTCGGTGGACGATGCATGCCGCGTCTTGAGCGTGTATTGTCACCACGACCTCCACGACGATCGTCAGGACGACCACGACGGTGATCTTCACCACGAGGGTGCCAACCAGAACATCCACGACACTGGGGAAAACTGCAGCCTGCAGCACTCGGCGGAGGTCCTAGGCGCCGACTCTCGGAGTAGCCCACGTATGCTCGCAGTGCCCACCTTTCTCTCGACCTACGGGGGCATTGGGCTGAGCACCGGTCTGGTACGGCACGACCCCAGCGTGAGGACCGTCTCGGCAGGCGATGCATGCCGCGTCCTGTGGGTGTATCACCACCACAACCACCACGGCGACCGCCACGACAACCAGGACGTCGACCGTCACCATCAGATTGCCAACCAGGTCACCCGGGACACGGGGGACAACCGCAGCCTGCAGCACTCGGCGGAGGTCGAAGGCGTCGACTCTCCGCGGCGCCCACGTATGCCCACAGTGCCCACCTTTGTCTCGGCGTACGAGGATGCCGGGTGGGCTATGCTCTCGCAGCGGAACAAAGACCTCGGTAACGACAGAGTCTTCTCCAAAAGCAAGGACCTAGACAGTGAAGGCTACTCGACGCACGACAGTACTTGGTGCTCCGTGTACGGAACGGAATTGTTTTTGTGGAGGGTAGTACACGTGGTGAGCGTCGTTCTGTACTGGATGTTTTTCCTTTAGGGTTCCCCCTCCTGCTACGCGAATGGGCTACCTGGCACATTATATGTGTGCGTTTCGAGCAAAATGTGTATGGCCAGCGTCGGTTAAGTACACTGCTATTAGTAGATAAATGTGGGGTGTACCCTTCTGATAAGTCCTTATCACGCTATGCTGTTTTATTGAGGATAGGGCAGTTGGCGTCCGCTTATGACACTCCGGAATGTTTTCAGCTTCCTGGTACGTCATATCAGATCTCGTTGTGCGTTTCGTTTGCTGGATAGTACTATGAGCGTGCACTCGTTTTATTATCAATACCACTGTGGGATGTACCCTCCTCCGAGGCAACTATCACGTTGGAGCTTTGCTCTGTATTGGGGAATAGCTTGAAAACGATCTGTTCATTCTGCTGCTTTTTCGTATTGTACTGTCTGGTGCACACTGTGGTACGCAGTTAGCGCATCGTGCGTGATTTCTGTAGCTTGGATACACGTAACTCGACACGAAAACAGTCGATGCCCGTCGAGCTCATCAATATCAGGCTCATAAACATAGGTCAGGCCGAAACCAGGGGAGGAGAGAGGGGTCACGGGAACAAGGAGGTCCGCTCTATGACCTTGTGTCAACCGGAGTAAACCCAAATGCCAGTACGTACCTATCCGATTTAGCATAAAGCAAATATATATACGAATGGCGTATAGTTATGAGACTAGTGGGTACTAAGCGTGTTTAACAGGAAAACGGGTCGGATGTTTTGCGAGGGTTGCTTGGAACACGGTATATTTAGTTAGAGTCATGTCCCGTGATTGCTTGTTGTGCGTTACGCTGTGTTTTATAGCATGCACGAGAAGGGTTCGGAGGGACGAGCACCGTGGGAAACATTTGCTCCCTCAACTAGTTTGTACTCGCTTGTTTGAGTTGCTGTCTGCGTTGTGCTTCTTAGTGTGCTATGATGGGTGATGTCTATGAGTGTTTCGTGGTCTTCGTTGCGCACGTTTGTGTAGAAACTGTTATGCTCAAGTCGCTGAGTATTTAGCACGTAAAACTCACTAAAGCAAAGATCGCTTGGAGATGGGCTCAGATTGCGTATGTCGGGGCTGAAACAGTGATGTGGTCGGGGTGTTAGGGAATTCGGGGTGAAGGGAGGGGTGTGGGTGTGGTGTGCACGTGTGTGGTCTGGGGGCGAATGGGGGTGGGAGTAGATCGATCGTCTCGTATCGTGCTGTTTTCTTCGTACGTATTTTGTCGGACGCGAAATGGGGACCATCACGTTAGGGACCATCAAGTTAGGGACCATCAAGAGAAGTGTTTGTGCGTGAGAAGATTCGAATGATCCTACTGCCCATTGAAAAACACTTGAGCGAAAAATGCTGCCGTTGAGCAATGCGTGTATAAGGTCTTGTGTCGAATGTCTCCGTTATCATGGCGGAGCCTTGAACGACTATGAGCAATGCCTGCTGAATGTACTGTGCTCTAAGTATTTCTGTGTTCCGTCTGCCTCAGCGAAACACCGACACACAAGCCGCGCAGGAGGTACAGTAGTTTCAATTTTTTATCTAGCTGCTAGCAGCTTGCCTGATCGTGAACGACAGTCACACGAGTTACGCAGGAGGCGGATATCAACGTATGCCTACCTTAGCCGCTAACCTCTTGCATGTCCGCGAAAAGCGGTACACGAGCCGCGCAGCAAGCATTCCATTGATATCCACCCAATCTATACAGCCGCTAGCACCTGCTTGTATGCATGAGACAGTCTGACGAGTCGTGCGGAAAGCAGCTTGGGTACTAAATATCTGTGTAGTCACTGACGCCTTGCTTGTTCTCGAAACAACGACACACGAGTCGCCCAGAAAGCTTAGGGATGCTATTATCCACGAACGTTTTGTCCTCCTGTAATTTCCTGCTTCTTTTCTAAATAGAGAGGAATGGCTGGTAAACATCCTGGACGCTTTGCCCTCTTTTCAATTTCTCGATCTAGGGAAAAACAATCCTATTTTTCGACTTGTTCACCTGTTCTATTTTGAAATAGCGAGAACCATTTGGATACATGTACTTCGATAATAACGGGTCTTAGTGGCCACTTTATCAAACCACCAATACCCCTTCTTTTCTGCGAAAGACCGACACACGAGCCACGCGAAAAACTTCTTGCCCGTTCTTCGTAGCCGCCATTACGTTGCTTTGCCTGTTCATCTAAAAACCGATACACGAGTCGCGCAGAGAGCAGCGTATTTACCTACCTTCCCCTCTCTACTTATATTTTTGTTCGGCTGAACGCCGAGCCAAACGACGGCGGGCTTCGAAACCGCTGACGTCCACATACATACATATGCACATACATAGCCACACTTTCATACACCCTCAGGGGTTGTTGTGCATTACCACGTACCCACATGTGTAAATATGCATCGTTCGTAACCTACTAACCAGCCCGAGTGGAGTTTTGAGATTGTTCTTAAGCTCGCTATTTTTCAAGTGCATAAAAACATGCAGCGGAAGACATCTACGCGTAAGAAGAAAGAGGAAAGTTTGTTTTCAGGCTTGGGCTCTTCCGTCCGAGGTCAAGCGTGTTTTATGCTCGTTATGTTCTGTGACTTCAGTGTGACGATGCCCCGAAATTCTTACGTTACGTAAATATCAGCCTGTCGTTCCCAGTGCTCCTTGTGTTATTAGTCACATACGGGTAGGTTATAGTACAGGGGTCCTCTATCGGCTGTAGTATGATGCAAATCGCGTGATATACAGTGATTTCCACTAAACACATACCAGCAGCCGTCATTGCAAAGGAGCGCGATGGTGACTACAGCAAGCGCCTAGTGTACTATTGATAGCACAATAGTACGGGCCCGCCAACACGGCATGCCTTCGTAATCCGAGTGTAACCTGGGTAAGCCTCTAAACCTTCTTGTGACACCATGTACCCTTTTGAGCAACCTCAAGCGAAGTCTATTCGTTAAACCTTTAGTGTAGCATATAACTCACTGTTGCACAATATCGGTATTTATAAAAAAAATTGGCGTCCACCCAAACGGAAGAGTGGCGTTCTGACCAGGATGTGCAGGATGTGTCATGTCTTCTTCGTGGGCCCATACTACTTTACGTACCCAGTACGTACCCAATCATTGCTTTTCCTTTCTTGATTCCCACGCCACATAATAATTTCTATCGTTCCGCCCTGGACAATATTATAATCCACGTTCGGAGTGTGATGTCAACATCATATCGAACGGGTACTATATTATGGGCCAGAGAGTGGCCAAAAGCCACAATAATGCTAGTAAAAGCCTTACGGATGCCGTTTGTAGCGAAAAGGAGCCTAATCCCGAGTGAAGCCCCCCTCGTCAAACGCAAACTAAAAAATGCCCCGGGCAAGGAGTGCCCGTTTCCTCGTTCATTGGTGTGGGGAGACGCCCCGGTCGGAGTTAGCAAGCCGTTTTGAGTGTGGGGAATGTAGCTGATTCCGAAGTAGGCAAGGACGTGGTTGGCATAGAAATTTTGGTGGCATAGCAATTTTGGCATATAGGTGGGTACATGTGCTGCGCAACAGCAACACAGACAAAACAAGCCGAGGACAGATGACCAAACATGTTTATAACGTACAACATTTCACATTGATTTGCTGGTATCATCGAACGAGTTCGTTCTTTCATGTGTTGGGATTTCGTGCACATATATACATCAGCTCGTGTTGATGCTTACGCGATCAGAATGGGCTCGCTTACGGATGACCAGATAAGACACAAGCCCAGGTTACGTAGTATCGATGAGGCAAACGTTCAGTCATTACTTTTAAGTATCAGCTCCAATATCACATCCCCCCCCGCCATTGCTCCTGAGTCAAACGCCCACATCGTAATTTGGGCGCGAATCACCTGCGATCGCAACGCCCGCCACTACGGTATTTCATGCGCCAAATCTACACTTGACCCCCCAATGTGTGAGAGGCGTGCGTGTTTTCGTTTGCTTCTGCTTGTATCGCTCTAGGGGACCAAAATGCCCGAGATATATTTCCGGAAAACGACCCGGCCACGTAGTAAACGCCCCGGGGTACTATTTCACGCGTGCACAGTCACAACGGCCCGGAGATCATTTACTAGCAATACTACGGCAAATATGCGCCACTAGTGTTTCTCACTTCGGTTGAGTACTCGTACATATCTCAAACCAGCCGGCGGTAGTGATGGCCACTGATGCGAACCGATGGGACGCCTCTCTTGGCCACCCAATGTCTCCACCGTCCGGTCAACCTCTCGACCATCCGTCTGCTTCTTTTAACCATCTCGTCTCTCATCAAATCCATCCCGCCACTCATTTAGCGGTCTCGTGTCTTTTGACCCTCTCTTCTCCCACCCATCCCCCCAAACCATCCCATCTCTCACCCACCTCGTCTACGCGAGTATACCGTGAGAACACTTAGCCTTACAGCAGTACTTGCAGAACGTTAACTGACTCTTCTAAAGGATTTTAAAACCCAAGCTTGAGTGAAGAATGCAATTCTTCGCGGGAGGGCTATCGCTAAGGCGCCGAGAAGAACAGAGGCGGCAGTAGTCCACCACTTCGATAGGGTGACAGTCTTTCGACGATTCAAATTGGCGACAGCAAGTCATCACGTCTATTTGACGACAGTACATCAACACTTCAAGATGGTAGCAATACTTCTTTAGACACGTCGACATTGCGACAGAAACTCAACAATTCAAACATGGCGACAGCATTTCAATACACCAACACACGGCGGAAGTATGTCAACAACCCGACATTTAACAGTATTTCGTCGTGGTGACAGTACTTCAGCACATCGACATGGCTTGGTGACAGCAGTACAACACGTCGACGTGGCTTGATGACAGTACTTCGAAACTTCAACATGGTGACAGTACCTGAGCGCTTCAACATGGCGACAGTTTTTCAGCTTGCCGACATGGCGCCAGCAGCACTTTCGCACCGCCCACACTTCACCACCTCAACAGTAGTTCAACCTAAAAATACACGTCCTTCGTAAAATCGGATCGATAGACCATCAGGTACAGCAGATCGCGCCCAGATCATATGCAGTAGGTCAGGGATGTATAGTCTGCCCCGAAATACACAGACCATAGAGTAGTGAATCTTCTCTTTCCGACGCGCGAACCATTTGCACTTCATCGTCACACCCCACCACCAGTGCAACATTGCGGAAGTTCAATAAGTCACCAGCGAAAAAGCGCTACTCGTACGGTACAATACTGCTGTACATACCCTATACTCTCCTGCTACTGCTCTGCTACTGCCACTACCACTGCCACAGGTATGAGCGCTCTGGCGATCGGCTTCAAGCCCCCGGCAAACGCTCAACCAACATGACAGGCACGAAATGTGTTTTCGCTGACCCCCCCCTTCCCCCCCCATCACACTGCCCCCCCCCACACCTCTCCGAGGGCACTGAATTCCCACCGGAGCGAGAGAAAACAGCTTTCGATAATACGCACGAGTTTTGTTTCAAAGTCCAACCAATGAATACTCTTTGTAGAAGGTACAAAGCCCCAATAAGAGCACACGACAAATAACGAAATAAAAGTGTTTGTGGTGTGGATCGCAAGAAAGAGGCAACAACAGACTGACCGATCGACTGACCGACCGACCGGAGTCTTCGTTTCATATTGAAGAGGCACAAAGCGGTTGTCGATATTCTGTTGACGCTTACTCTTATGTCGGAACGAACTCCGAGCATCGACGATCAACGCCCCCCCCCCCCCCCCCCCCCTCTCCCCAGCGAGCGCCTATCTACGGTTAGGATTAGGGATAGGCGCCGTCTCTCGTCTCTCGGCTCTTTCAGCGATAATGAGGGACAACATATATATATATTAACCTCGGATTGCGAATAGGCGTTCCCCCGACCCGTGCCACGCTAAGACGGGTATTACATGGTCTGCAAGCGAGGCAAGCAGCTTATATCGTACATCACCCTCGCTGGGAGTATAATGACCGTTTGAATGTGATAGTACAGTCTACACCGGGATTGTATTTCTGGCCGGAGTGGTATCCATTGAATTCCCGGCCAGAGTGGTGAACATTGCTGGTACACAGCCGTTACTTGTTTCCGTACAAATTCCGACCCTCCTCCTCTTCCCCCCCGCCCCCCCCCCCTCCCGCCCACACCCCATGCGCCCCTACCCGCGGAAATATGATAGGAGATCGTTGGCTTGTGCTCGTCAAGGACTCTTTTCATTATACTGGTTGTAGTGTGCCAGGGGAGCGGTCAGTCAAGCTATCTAACCGCGGTCTCTTAGCATATTTGGCTCCCCGATATACGGGGTATAGTGCAGGGGGTGTCAGTCAAGCCGTCATATTTCGGTTTCCTATTGGTAGTATTCCTTGTCTCTGGCTATAAGGGGTCCGGTAGGGAAGCGGTGTCCGCTTTGGTGAGGATATAGATATAGCTACATGTTTGGTCGGGGTACTCTAGTGGTGGGGTGTCCAGAACTTCCATCTATCATATAGATACAACAAGATAAATCAAGATCAGTGACCAAGGTCGGTCATGAAGATCCGCACCGTGAGGGCGAACCGTGGAAAGTCGGTCAAACGATCAGTGGAGACCAGCCACAACCCATGAAAAGTTCAGAGAACATCAGTGAAGATCATGTCACGATCGGTGAATATCAAAGTGGAGATCCGCGATGACCAAGGCGGAGAAACGAAAGAAAATCAACGAAGATCAACGACCGTCAGCGGAGATCAATCAAGGTCAATGAAGAGACGAGGGGGAGGGGGAGGGACGAGGCGGCGGGGAGACGAGCGGGGGGGGAAGGGGAAGGGGGAGGGGACAGGACGGGACGGGAGCGAGGGGAGGGGAGGGGAGGAGAACAGAGGGAAGGTAAGGGGAGAGGAAGGAGGGAGAGGGGAAAGAGGGGGGCCGGGGGGAAGTTACAAAAAGTCGACAACAAAGAGAGAGGGGTGTCGACTATTTGCTCGCGCGGGTGGGGGCCGGGGGGTGTATTCATTCTCATGCATGGCCGTAGTTGTTTGGCGATATGCCCTCGCATCCCTGTAATGCCGGGGTGGAGCACGTCGGGTTTTCACCGACGAGGCAGATAATGCTTGCGCAAAGCACGAAGTGAAGTGAAGTGTTTCGCGGGCCGCATGAAGGGTGAGCTGCATCCTACTAATAAGCGCTATTGAGGCGGAGCTTTTGGAGATGGATGACAGCGTCAAGTAATTGATTTTTCCTGGTGTGGCTACTTCCGGAGAAGGCAATAGGTTGACGATTTAACTGCCTCGTGGGTGCCTTATCGTGTACACACTACGTGATAGGATCATCTCCCTTGTGCGGAGTCAAGGGTTTCCCCGCATAAAAATGATCCACCTCGACCGCCGGCTGTAGTGACCGCCAAAGAACCAAAACAAAAAAACGGTACCCTGGTTGTCTAGCTCAAGCAGTTGGAGGCGTGTTATAAAGCGCCGTCGCGAACCGACGCCAGAGGCGTTTTACAATAGAGATTAACTCTCAAAATTCTGAGGCTCCTAAGTCCCCCCATGGTATACTGCGAAATTCAACGGGGGCAAACATATGAATGCGACTCATGCTACACGCATCTCGTACGTGTACGTACGCATTACGGCCAACAATGTAAAGCACAAGTTACGTACTCATCCTTCAACCTGCGCCCGGTGAGGACGCCGTGGTGGCTCAGAATGTTTTTTACCCAAGTGTGAAACTCGTAAAACGCCTCGCCAACCCACCTGTATATGTATATTTATACCAGGTATTAAAGGTGGGTGGGGGAGGGGGGGGGGAGGAGGGGGGGGGGGGGGGGGGGGGTACTCGATAGGAGAGATGTACTCGATCTCAAGCATGGCCGTAGTCGTATGACCATAGACCCTCGCATCCCTACAAGGCCGGGACGGAACATGTCGGGTTTTTACCGACCAGGCAGACATTGCTTGCACCAAGCGCGAAGCGCCGTGAGGTGTCCGGCGAGTCGCATGAAGGGTGAGCTGCATCCTACTAAGAACCGCTTGTGAGGCGGACTTGCATATGGATGACAGCCTCAATGAGTTAGTTTAATTTCCAGTGTAGTCACTTCCAGAGACAGCAATGGGAGTACTATGTAACTGCCTCTTGGGTGCCTTACCTTGAACACTACGTGGTACGACCAATTCCCTTGTGCAGAGTAAAGGTTCTTTACTTCGCACAAATGATCTAACTCGACAACCAGCTGTGGGCGACCGCCAAAAAAAAAAAAAAAAAAACGTTACCCTGGTTGTCTAGTTCACGTAGTGAGCAGCATGTTTTACAGTGTCGTTGCCAACCGACGCCAACCCAACCCATACATATCGGGGGGGAGAAGGGAGGGATATTTGCATCAAAGTATATAGGTCAGAGCGGCACAGGCACACGCAAGACTGCCGCGGTTACAGGCCCCAAAAAACGAAAGCCATTATAGTCGGGAATGTTTTCACGGTTCAAACGTTCATATCAGAGTCCGAACAGGGAAATATTGTCCCGGCCAGAGCGGCGTATTTCGTACGTACGGACATAAAATATGCTGCTGTGATAATAGTCCGCAAAAACACATGTAGGACAGCCGCGTCGTCGGAGCTATAAACCTCAGGTGGCCACAATTAATGCACCAGCGCTACTTTCTACCTACTGCTGTAGGGGAATATATACCTTTTTTTGTGTTTTTGTTTTTTCATACCTGAGACACTGCACGAACGTAAGTTTTCGTTTCTGTGGTCGGCCCTCTCGGGGACCGAGAACTCCCTTGCCCAGGGCTAACGACGAACATGTCACAATCTGGCCCGGAACATAATCACCGTTTGAGTTTCGCATCAGACTCGAAACATGGTTTATATTCCCGATCAGAGTGGCACATGGGAAACCCATATTTTCAAAGATTGTTCGCGGGTCATGACACGACCCGCGGCTCGGGTGACGAAACGTTAACAATCTCACGGGTCGGGTCGGGTTGGGTCGGGTGGGGTAATTGGTTTTCAATTCTCGCGGGTCGGGTCAGGTCGGGGCAAGAGCTTTCATAACTTTACTCGGTCGGGTCGGGTCAAGAGGTGAAGAAGAACTGACTGGGTCGGGTCAGGTCATGACTCGGGAAAAACGTGTCACTCGCGAGTCGGGCCAGCATGACTAGGGAGTTGTTTTCTGCTGATCCGCAGGTCGGACCCGTGCCTCCCGCCCGCGGATCCGACACTTGAAAAAAATCGAGCTTTCTGCTCGAAGGCTTCTTCTCTCGTGTCAACACCAAATAATGATGAGACCTATACTTGTAGGCAAATAAAAAACACTTCATACTGGGGTACGTACAGGCTTCCATTTTTCCATCACTGCAATCTGCCTGTCTGCTGTGTACTGTTTGTCGCTAACATTCGCGGTTTTCGCCGATTGCGAGAGCTGTTCGTACGCATCCGATTTCCACAAAATCGGCATCTGTCGAAGCGGGCGAGCTGGGGTTAGCGCGTGGGAGTTGTTTCGTGGCACGCTATCCCGAATTGCTCGCAGTCGCTGGGCTGCTGTGATTGTAGTGGCGTGTTGCTGTGCGGCCTGATTTCGTTGAGTTCGTGTGGTTTGTTTCTAATTGAGAGCACACAGCCTCTTCACGTCTATACTGTTAATTGCAATCATTTGGTGCCAACTAATACACCACCAAATCTATACACGCATGTTGGCGTCCGTGGATACCCACTGCAGCCAGGCTGCATCCTACGGAGAGGTGTAAACATGAAGATGCATTTGTTTTTGGAGTGTCAACCCACGGGCTGGATCCGCGGGTGGAACCCGTGGGTCGAGACAACTCGTCCCGCGGGTTGAGGTGAACTCGACCAGCGACATGACCGGGGCTATCGGAATCCTGCGGGTTGGGTCGGGTCGGGTCTGTAGGTTTTCGAATCTCACGGGTCGGATCGGGTCGGGTCACGAGGTTTCCAAAATCTTGTCGGTCGTCGGGTTGGGTCAGCAGACTCGACCCGACCCTTGAGGTTTGACCCGATCCATGAGCTGCCCTGGCATCTTTGGGCACGTCACGGCCTGTTTGTTCCTTAATATTATAGTTTTAGTGTGGGGGAAGGCCAGCCAAGTGGTCAAACCGCGGTCTTCTAACCTGTAGCATCTTTGTATACTAGTTGCCAGGTATACTAGTTAAAGTGCAGGGGTGCGTTCGGTCAAGCTGTCAAACCGCGGTCTTCCGACCTGTACCATTTTCGTACACTAGATATACTACTAAAAGTGTAGAGGTGCGGTTAATCAAGCGGTCAAGCCGCGATCTTCCGACCTGTCGCATCTTTGTGCACTAGTTTCAGTGTGGGGGATGGTCCGTCAAGCCGTCAAACCGCGGTGTTCTGACCTGTAGCATATTTAGATAGCGGGTTTAGTGCAGACGTGCGGTCCGTCAAGCGGTCATACCGCGGCCTGTTAGTGTTAGTACGGCGGGGGCATAGCAATACATACTAATACATGCTAATACATACTTAGTAGTATTACCTAGTAATCAGAGCCCCGCAAAGGGCCCAAACACCATGTGTCCCTTTATGTTTACGCACGATGTTTGGTTGCGATTGCTAATTTTTCTTAGGGTTAGTGTACAGTAGGGGGGCCGTCAGTCAAGGGGCACAAACCCGCAGGTTTCCCATCAATAGCATACAGGGGGGAGGGCACGATTCCAGAGAGCTCGATGTCAGAGAAACGCTCATTCAAGAGACGCAAAATTGTTTGGGACGGACATGCTATTTACAAAACCTGTGCTACAGTAGTATAGTATTCATTGCTGTTTAAGAGAAATTCCAGATTAACGAAACACCTGGTAACTATCACAGAGGGCCACAGTAATCAGAACCCACGATGGACCCAAAACACCGCAGTGCCCCTCTATGTTTACACACCATAGTAGGTTCTGATTACTCTGTTCACACACCATAGTAGGTTCTGATTATTATGTTTACACACCATACTAGGTGCTGATTACTCTGTTTATACACCATGGTAGGTTATTATCACTCTGTAATTCGGCAATCGGGATGGCGCACCCCTCTCTCAAGTCGCGGCCCTCACTGTACCAGCATTTTCCAACCAAGCTAAGGGACAACAACAAAACACGTGTAAATCTGGGCGCGGGTGCGGATCGATGGTATATTCCCAAGCAAAGGCACAAGACAGCGCAACAAAGAAAAATATAACGTAAGCAGATGATACCGCAACGTACACACGCACGCACGCGGAATGATTGTTCACCTCCACGCCCATGAACCCCGGGTGCGAGAGGATTTCTTTCATGTCCTTGTGCCCCATGCCATCGTCGCTGAAGGCGCTGAACATGATGTATTTACCGCCCGGGGCAAGCACGCGTGCAGCTTCTCCTAGGAACTCCCTAGATAATGGCGACGACAGTTGAGGGGGGAGGGTGAATGGTGAATGGCGATCGGTCATCCGGGAGGGAAGGGGGGTAGTGGTGGTCAGTCATCTGGCGGGGGTGGGAAAGGGTAACGGGGGTCGGTCATCCAGCTGGGAGGGGGTTCGTCGTCCGCGGGGGGGGTTGGTGTCGGTCGTCCGGGGGAAGAGAGAGGGGGATGTGATGGTCGGTCATCGGGGGGGGCAATGGGATAATGGTTGTTGGACACCTGGGCGGGGGGGAGGGGGGGGGTCAAGTTCCCCCCCCCCCCCCCCCCCCCCCCCCCCCCCCCCCCCCCCCCCCCCCCCCCCCCCCCCCCCCCCATATGCTCCGTCTCGAAAGGGATGCGTGGTCAACGGCCAAATGACTACAAGTAAAGCAAGCAACAACTGAGTACGCCCCCCCCCCCCTCGCCATATCATATACCTCGTATGTATATATAGGTTGGGTTGGTGTCGGTTGGCGACGACGCTGTATAGCACGCCTCTCGCTGTGTGAGCTAGACAGCCAGGGTACCGTTTTTTTTTGCCGTCACTAAGGCTGGCGGTCGAGTTAGATCCTTTTTGTGTGGGAAGAACCTCAACTCCGCACAAGGGGCATGATCGTGTCACGTAGTGTGTATATGATAAAGCACCCACGACGCAGTTACACAGTGAGCCCATGGCTGTCTCTGGAAGTGGCCACACCAGAAAAAAAATCAAAGCATTGACGCTGTCATCCATATGCAAGAAAACTCGCCTCAAAAACGATTCTTCGTAGAATGCAGCTCAACCTTCATGCGACTCGCCCAGCACTTCACGGCGCTTCGTGCTTGGTGCAAGTAATGCCTGACTGGTTGGTGAAAACCCGACGTGCTCCGCCCCGGCATTGTAGGGATACGAGGGTATATAGCCATGCGACTACGGCCATACATGACAATAAGTACCCCTCCGCCTTTTTTGCTCCGTCTCGAAAGGGATACGTGGTCAATGGTCAAATGACTAAGGCAAGCAAAAAATGAATACGACCCCCCCCTATTAGTAGTTTTGCTCGTGTGCTCCCTTGCCGCCGTCAGTCCATGACCAACTTTGCATTATTTTTCCCCGACACACCCGTCAGCACACTACCGCCAAAACCACCACCACCAAAACCACCACCACTGCCACCGCCACCACAAGCACCACCACAACCCCCGTCATAAAAAAGGTGTATACCGCAGCACAGACACACGTGGACCCTCGTACCTGGCCGCCTCCTCCCGCCCCTGAGCCACCTGCGTGACGCTGTCGAAGAGCCCCTTGTCCACCGCCAGATCAAAGCTTCCGTCTGGAAACCCCGCGTCTCGTGCGTCCGAGCGAACGAACTCGCAGTCCGGAAATCGTGACCGCATTTTGTCAATTATACCCTGAAACAATATCGCGGCCGTGAGCACGGCAGGGCGAGTATTTTAGCCCCGAGTTGGTCTAAGTTCGAAAAAATGGCCAACACCATCGTAAATCCTAATTTCCATATAAGTTTCCAAGAACGTTTCCAAGCGGGCGGGTTAGGGTTTAGGGTTATACCAAGAAGTGTTTACAGTCTATACAACAGTAAGCATAACTCTCCGAGAACTTCCCCAGGCGGCCGGGGTTGTAGGGCTAGGGTTAGTGTATAAAGTCAAGTACATTTTCAACCATCGTGTAGAACCTGGGCCAAGGTCTAAGCAGCCCTCGGGTGCGGACTCGAGGAGGGGGGTAGGGGCATCGGCAGGAAGAGAGAGAGGGTGTACTCGATATCATGCATGGCCGTAGTCGTATAACCAGGTGGGGAAGGGGCGGGGGGTGGGGACAGAGAAGGGGTGGGGACGGGAGACGGGGGTAGGCCGGGTGGATAGTGGGCGGGTGCATGGGGGCCGGCTGAAGGGGTGGGTGGCCGACGTCCACCCTTCCACGGGGGCAATTCACGTACACGCTGTCTCGCTACTGCTACCTGTCATATTGCTGCCAGTCTATGCCACTACGTATGTGCCTACATTGTTCGGAGCGGGGTGCACCGTCGGCACCATACGCTCTAACGGCTGCTGCTGCTACTGTTGTTGTTGCTGCTGCTTTACGTACTCCCAGCGCTCAAATCCTACACCACGAACTACCGCGATTCACCGCGGCTACCCGCAACCACCGCACTACAGCGGTTAAGATAAAATGCGCTATATACGAGAGACTCCGCGCTATGACCCGTTGACCCCCCCCCCCCCCCCCCCATACACAAAAACAAGTATGGTTTACCAGCGTACGAGCGAAAGCTAAATATAGGGTTCTTGATGCGGCCCACGAGACATGCCATGCATGCTACGATGGCACTGGGCTGCATCTCAAATTTTCGGAGGATATAGCACTCGCTTGAGTAGCTCTACACTATTATCGGTACTAATAGCACTATTAGCGAGACACCCAAGCCCTCCATAACCTTGACATAAACGAAAGTTCAATCAGATGAACAATGGTATGATAAAGCCACTTCGAGGTATACATACATCCAGGTTGTGAAATCAAAAGGAAATTTCCAGCGACGAGGGGTTGCCTTGATGCCCTATTACCTTACTGCCTTTTCATCAGTTCAGGATTCCAAGACATTATCGAGTATTTTCGGCCGAAAAACGCCATGATTCTGGACTAATGCCCAGCTACTATCAACCATTTTGGCTGGAAAATACTACCAGGTACCAGGTACGATAATCGTAGAATATCCCTATCATACCTGGTATACTATACGGTAGCACGCGTCAGGTCTGGTGCAGTACTGCTCTGCCCGATAATGTAAGGACTGCTTACACATTAACATGAAGACCAAGCGGTCTATAAATTTCGGTCCATCGCGGTAGCACCAAGTTCTTTTACAGCAGCACAACAATTTCTACACAGGAAGGCCAACAGATGAGCCTTGACGCCAACAAAAAAAACGATCTCCTCTCTGCATATAAGCGTATAAATATATTTATATATATGTTATAGAGCAGGGCAAGGGTTGCCCTGCTGTTCCCTAGGTGTTGCCATCTACTACAAGGTTGGACTGAGGGATGGGAATTCTCTCGCGACATAGATATTTGCTATGTACCTGGTAGAGTTTTACTTGTTTGAATATGCTGCTGTTGCCTCTATTTATTGTTCATTACGTGGGTGTTCAGAAGAAAGAAGTGATAGCAGCAGCAAGTACCAGGCATGCTTATGCAGTAGACGCTGACCACCCGACCCGAGCCCTAACCATAACCCGAACGCTATGAGGTGACCTGTGCTTGGATGAAAAAAAAGGTACCGCGGGTTGTAGATATGGAGAAGTCAGTAGTATCACTGTTGTCTTTTTCGACCTGGTGTAGAAGGGTAGGTTGTCTGTCGTCCTTTGTTGTTGCAGGTCGTTGTTGTCGTGGGCCGTTTAAGGGCCGTTCCTAACGAAAAAAAAAAAGGCACGATTCGTGAAATTTTTGTCGTGAATATCGTGATATTTTTTGTCGTGAATCATGAGAAAAAAATCACGATTCATGACGCTAATTTTTTTAGATTTTCCCTCGAAAAAACAAAATCATGGTTCGTGACTTTTCTCGTGTCTCGAAGTACGCCAGTTCGAGGCATTACGCAACGCACGCGGACCAACGGTATCCGAAGGTTGGTATAGGGGCATGGCAGACTCTGCTTCATACGCCGCTTGTGGACAACGGGCGGCTACCCAAAGACACCGCTGGGCGCGGGCTAACGAGCACATGGTGGCCTCCAAATTTCGAGGAGGAGCCACAGCTCGAAGACAAAAACGAAAATGACCTGAAATGTCACAGGCCAAGTCGGGCAGACAGCCTGCGAGATGAAATATCTCGGACGGGGCTTAGCCGACGGTCGGTGAGGCTGGAATCTCGCAGGCTGGGTCAGGCTTCGGCCCGTGATTCACATATATATCAAGGGCCGGGCCAGGCGCGGTCGGCCCGGCCCGGCCTGGCCGTGCCCCACTCGTGAGAGTTGGCTCTACCCCGCAAGAAATAAAATAATTTGAATATATAACGAAACGTGACGTTTTTCGGCATTTTTCGTTAGAACTGAAATGACATGGATCGTGATCTTTTGTCAAACCAAAAAGTCACGAATCGTGATTTTTTTTCAGTTCGCTAGGAACGGCCCGAACTCTTGTGTCGCAGTCGGCCTTTTTTCTTGGAACTAATTATTCTGACTGCTTTAAGTCTGCCTATTAATAGGTCAGCATTGTCTTTGAATTATCAGGTATGAAGCAAATGTCATACTCTTCAGTCGGCCTGTCGGAAGCTATCACCATCGTGCCAGTAGTAGGTACCAAGTGATATCGGCCAGATGTCTCTGATCGCGACGACAACACCTACTTGTTGTGGTGGTGGTGCCGTCTCTCTCTGTAGTCGCTCAGGTATCTATCTGCCGGGGCCGAAAGTCTCGGCGGCCAAAGCTCAGCAGCAGAAGCAGCAGCAGCTAGCCGCAAAAAAAAACTCCCCAGTCAGCGGCAGGCGGCAGCTAAGCTGCTGCTCAGAGGAGCTGCTGCTCAGGAGCAGCAGCAGCTGCACAGCAGCTGTTAATAGCTACTTGTTGTGGTGGTGGTGCTGTCCCTCTCTGTCGCTCAGGTATTTGCCGTCGCGACAACCTGAAGAAGCATATGTCGATCGCAGCCAAAGCCTTCGGCGGCCAAAGCTCTTAGCTGCTGCTGCTACGATCTCGTGACTCCTGGTTCGTGGCATCGCAATTTTTCGAGCGTGACAACAGCATCAACAGACCGTTTATTTTTGACATGCAGTCCGTCGCGGTGTATGACAATACGTAGTAGATACGCGTATCCTGGGCGCGTTAGTTTGTCTCAACTGCTGCTTCACTTTGTCGGGTCCATTGCTGTGTTGTGTACCGATGCGGGTGTCCACGCTGTGGATCGCTGCGTGCTGCTCATCGCCTTGGTGTATTGCTAATCCATATAATCGGCAGCAGCAGAGGAGTGGAAAATACGATAGATAAATGTTATGTACTAATAACAATACCTGGTACAACAATTAGTTGTATGATTGCGATCGCAACTACTACTACTGTACAACTGCCGTACTTTGTACAACAACAGCAGAATATAATGCACTGACTGGATATATATACTCAATCCTTTGTGGAGACAACGCTGCCGCCACTACAATACTTAATGAGTAGAACATGACGTAATAATGTGACTGACTGGCACCAATATACCGATAGTCGGATGCGTACTCTGTTGTAATTTGGCTGTTTTACGACCGATGGATGTCGGTCTCAGGCAGAGGCGGCGCGGACAGCTGGTAGGCTGATCCGTAATTTGTTCTGCGCAATGTCGTTGCCCATCTGCACTTTGGCTAGGTCATCGTTTAGAAAGCTCGAATACACCGACATACTTCGATTGATTACAAGTGATCAACGTTTAAGCTCCTGCTGCGGCGAAGCCCCGTTTGCTATATGCAGGATCTCACGGGATCTGCACGCTGTGGACTACTCGTATGGACACGTACGACAAAGTGCGGACATAAAAAAAAATCCCAGTCCCCTCTCATGAAATAATTTTCTGTCTGATTGAAACACCTTGCACCGGTCAAAAAAGAAAAAATATTGAACAGCAGAGTTTCTCTCATAACCTCATACGCCGCCCGCCCGTCTCGCGACCACCCCATCACCGATTTGGTCCGGATAAAGCTTTCCTCCCTCTCTGTCACAGTAGGCCCAGTCGCCCGCCTCGCGTGAAGGCCGGTGCACACCGTGGCCCTTGTTCACCAGCCCTCTCTTTGAACATTAGTTTGGTCGCAAAAAAAAGCACCACGTGAATTTTATTTGCATATCAAAACGACCCTTATATCTCGTATTGGTATATGGTACGAGCGGAGCCTCACAACGAGATCAGACACAGCCCATTTGTGCTTCTCACGTGTCTCGAGGGACACGCGACGCCTAGCCACGAAAACGGCGACCGCGCTCCTTGCACCCCCCCCCTCTACCCGTCAGCACCCGCTGACACCCGCGACGGCGCCGGGCTCGCCTGCGGTGCCGTGCTCTGAGCACACGCACGTGCACGAAACGAAATAAAATGTCTTCAGAAATATATAAGCTACGCTTGACTCGTACCTGGTATGTTCGTATGAACACAAGTACAAGAAGGCGCATGTATTCACGAACGCGGTTTTTGTTCGTAAGTATAAGCTATACCGGGACATTGCTTTTTTTACCAGAAAACGGTATACCTTGACATCGAACGTCACATAAATTGGGTTTGGTGTGCCCTGATCACCTCGTTTTACTTTTTCGTACCGTACAATGAAAAAATACAATGGTGTACCGTTTTTTGTCAGTTTGGCGACTTGGACGGACGGACATGGATGTTTGCCATAAAACGGTATACCTTGGCAAAAAACGTTAGCTACGTTGGGTTTAGTGTACCCTGATTCCTGGCTTGATTTTTTTTACCGTAAAATGGCAAAAATCACTGGTGTACCGTTTTTTTTTTGGCGGACAACTTTTTAATTTTGCTTCTAGATACCCTAGGTGAACCTAGGGAATATACGACATTGTTGGCCCTGTGCTCTCAGCGCTCCTCAGCGTTTCTTAGACTTTTTTTTTGTTTTGTCCGTGCTAGCGTGAGATGAGGTTTGCCTCACAGGACGAAACTGCCTCATCGTGATCCCCAATCCCGACTGTGTCGGGGGCATCCTCGGGCGTGCTTGCGCCGTGCCTTGGCTGCCGGCTGGCCGGGTGTGAATACGTCAGCTGTGAGTGGGACCAGTTGAATGGTCGGTACTTGATTTATTACAGTCTCGTGGCCAAAGAATTTGCTTATCAGCCTACCTTTGCCCCGTCAGGCCTACTCTTGGCCCGTCAAACCCTCTTCCAAAATATTATAGTTCGTACCATGAGGATGTCTTTGACAGCTGTGGCCGGGTGTGCTGTGCTCGTTTTTTTGCAGAACTTCTAATAAAACATCAGCTGTGAGTTGGACGAGTTGAGTGGTCGATACATGATTTATCACAGTCTCGTGGCCAAAGATTTTGGTTGACGCCCTACATTTGCCCCGTCAGGCCTACCTTTGCCCCATCAAACCCTCTCCGGCAATACAACAGTTTTGATCATTGGGATGTCCTTGACGACTGCCTGTCAAGGCGCAAATCTGCCGTCAACCGACATCTATGCACGCTCGCGACGGTCAAAATATCATGTTTTCGATGCCAGCACCCAGATTGGACCTCTTCTCTTTTGGCCGAAACGAGAGAGATGCCGAATCCTCCGCGGCTTTCGACAGTTCATGGAGGCAAGAGTGTGGGGAATATGGGCTGGGGCGGCCGGTCTCATGCTCCACCGTTGCTTGTGCGTTGGGGGATGGGCGTTCCAGAAACGAGTGTCGAAATTCCGATTTGGGCTATTTTACGTGTGAAAACACGAGTTTTGCGCAAAATGCTGACATTCGTGGGATAGCATATGGTCGGGAAACGAGCGTCACGAGCCTCTTCGGCTGCTGTGCACGCCGGGCGACCAGGCTCCGTGAGGCAGAGAAGACGGGGTCTTTGGTTTCGACCGAATCGGACGAGTCTACGCCGCGGGAGGAGCGGTAGATTGGTGGAGGTACGGGTAACGGTGTCTACGATTTTGTTTTTTGTTTACACGCAGCAGGCAGCAGCATCGGCAATGATTGCTATCAATGGGAATGACCACTGGTATAGTCATTCTCATTAGGCACCAGCAATGACAATGAAGAGCGCTCGTCATTGCCATTGGGCACCATTATCACATGAGGCGTGGAGTTTCGGTTGTATTGTGAAGGCGTTTTTTCTATTTTATCGTGTAACCGCCAAGCAAAAATTCAAGTCTTGGAACATGTACCAGGTACCGGTTACGACGAGGTACTATGACGACGTCGTGCTTCTTCCTCCTCGTGCGCCACCGGGCTCCCCTGCCCCTATTGTTGTGCCAGGGGCAGCCTCGGGCCTGCATGATGTGCTGCTACTGCTGCTGCTGCTGCTGCTGCCGCTGTTTATCTGCTGCTCTGGTTCTGCTACTATGTATGTGCGGCTGCTCTCCTGTTCTGCTGCTGCTGCTGCTTCTGCTGCTGCTGCTCCTGCTGCTGCTATGCCTGGAATAGTTTTTGCTGCTAACCCTCGTGAGCATGGTACATATGCAAGTCAGCCCCTCTCAGTGATGTGTCTCCGCATTAAAGCTGAAATACGGATGCATCTGCTTCGGAAGCTGTACGAGTACCGTCTCGCAACTGACATTTTTTTGGTGTCTCCGCGGAGGTCTCGTTGCCAGCTTAGTTTTCTTATGATACGTACCTGTACGCTATGCTGCTGCTGCTTGCTGCTGTGAGCTCGCTGCGCCAAGGTAGTCGCCGGCGCTTCGTATTTTCGATGAAACTCGATCGACTGCTGCCCGACTAATTGTTTTGTATCCATCTGCATACGGAGTATACACTATGGACGCCGAGCGACTCGTACGTACAAGCTGGGCCAGTCGAACAATGGATAAACCGTCCGAAGGTCGTATCTCGTGAACCACTGGGAATTAGGGATTGAAATTTGCTGGGCTTTCCCCGGGTTCCGTTGTGAACATACTGCGGGATTCTGCGGGCTACGGGATATTCCCGTGATCCAGTGCAATTTTGAAAATCCCGTTCCTGTCCAAACTGATACCGTGGAAATATTCGCGATCCCGATCCCGATCCCGTCCCGTCTTTGTTTTTAAATCCCGATCCCCTGCTAACTAGTCCCGTGAAAGGTGGGTAACCCCCGTGAAATCCTGCCCCGTCCCGTGCAGACCCTTTGAAATACTTTTCGCGCCCCGTCCGGGCACTATGTGAGCGTGTACACGAGAAACAAGAGAAAGTCATGCGGCAGTAGCAGGAGCAGGCCTCGGGCGTGCGTGATGTGCTGCTGCTGCTGCTGCTGCTGCTGATGCCGCTGCTATTGCCGCTGCCCTGCCGCTGTCCTGCTGCTGCTTCGCTGCTGCTTTGCTGCTACGTGCAGCTGCTGTATTGTTCTGCTGTTACTGCTCAAGCAGTCCTCTTCGCGGAGTAGGTCGGCGTAAGATATATATCCGAAGAGGGTTTGACGGGCCAAAAGGTAAACCTGATGGGGCAAAGGTAGGCCGTCAACCACACTCTTTGGCCACGAGACTTTGATAAATCCATTATCCACCACTCAACTGGTCTTACGCACAGACGACCTATTTGAATTTTTTCAGTAGAAACCGAGCAACAGCACACCCGGTCAGCCGGCAGTCAGGACACGTCACGCTTTCACGCTTGCCGTCAAGTTTTTGCGCTAGAAAAATCCTGCGAGCACGAGCACGCGCTCGGTGAGACTGCATCCCACAGCTTGACTTTAGTAGAGACGAGATTCGCCAACTGCAAAGTAACTCCATCGGGGACGCCAATATAACTTTCGTCGTCGTGCCTCACCGTGCTCCCCTGCCTCGACTGCTGTGCCGTGGGCGGCCTCGGGGGTGCGTGATGTGCTACTGCTGCTGCTACTATCGCTACTCCGCTGCCGCTAGGGGCAGCTGCCGTATTGTTCTGCTTTTGCTTCTACTGCTGATCACGCAGGCGCCCTCACGGAGTAGGTCGGCCTGAGATATGTAGTTATGCCTTTCCTCCTCGTGCACCACCGGCCCCCCCTGCCCTGCCTGTTGTGCGAGGGACAGCCTCGGGCCAGCATGTTTTGCTGCTGTTGCTGCTGCTGCAGCCACCGCCGCTGCCGCTGTTCGTCCGCTGCCTTGGTGCTATTGCTATGTATGTCCTGCTGCTGTTCTGTTCTGTTGCTCATGTTGTTGCTTTGTCTGCGGTATGTTTTTGGTGCTCACCCCCGTGCGAGCATGGTTATTGTGCAGGTCAACTCCTCTCGATGATGTATCTCCGCATCCCAAAGCTGAAAGACGGATCCATCTGCTTCGGAAGCTGTACGAGTACCGTCTCGCAATTGACAGTTACATGGCGTCTCGGCGGAGGCCTCGTGCCAGCGTAATTTTCCTATGATATGCACCTGTACGCTATGCTGCTGCTGAACTTCCTGCACCAGGGTAATCGCCGGCGCTTCGTACTATCGATTAACTCGATCGACTGCTACTCAACTAATTATTTAGTATCTATCGGTACAGGAAGTATACAGCAGTACAGACCCCGAGCGTCTCGTACGTTGTACTTCGTAGTGCTGCTTGCTGCTGTATACGAACAAGTAGTGCGTTGTTGGGCCGGATGGCGGATGACAATGTTTTTCTCGCGTTTGCAGCGTTTCTTTCTCTTCGCTCAAAGTTGTTTGTATTAATGCACCCCTTGACAGTACTGTCGTACTAACAGCCTCGAGTTGCGCACCGGCACGCCCTTTTAGCCATTACGGGCATGCGCGGAGTCGCAGGTGGGCGTCAGCCCGCCGCGGCGAAGCCCCCCTTGTATATATTACAGTAGTAGTAGCATTGTTTCGCACCTTGAACAAATCACCGATTTTCACTTTATGGTCTACAGTAGATGTTTTCACGGCAGACATATTTCCTGGTCTGTACGGCCGAGCTCACAATGCCGGGGTGGGAGTCTGTAGGACCGAGCTCACGGTGTAGCACCTGGTGCCTGGGCCAGAAATGTACAATGCAGATGTTGCACAACCCCTGACAACGGCAGGTGGGAACTTCCTGCCGTAGATGATCTAGTCAAATGATTTGTCCGAGGTGTGCATTGTTTGTACAGCGGAGGGCTCCCAATAGTGCCGGCTGAATAGTACCACTCGTCTCCATAATGCCAGTGTATACCGCCTTTTTATGGGGATCGGGCTCTCATTAATGCCGGTGACCGTCCTTGCGGGGCTCTGAATAGCGCCGGTTCAGGCGTCCACACCAGCACAATCCCCCGCCAGCCTGGCTCTCTAGTTTGCTGCAGATAAGGAAGGAGAGAGATATTGGTACAGCTGCAGGGATACGGCAGTCTGCTACCAGCAACCACAAACGTATATAGCACAACCCTACAGAAATCGAGCCACCAAAACAGGCAGGCTGAGACTTGCAGGAACACGTAAAATTCAGGAATCATTATACCGAATTTAGTGTAGAACGCAACTATTCTCCTCATAAGAAATCCAGCCTGGGTCAGTTCTCCTTGTTGTGTACGAGCACAACATAGGTGTCCTGCACCGTACAGCACGACCAGTAAAGGCACAGCATGTCCTGTGCAGCGCGTGGACCACTGTCACCTTGAAATAACTCACGCCGACGGCCATACTACAATCCAATCGTTCTTTAATACTATCGGTATCGGCACTATCGTGGGCCATCTCAACCCCCTTGCACAACCAGAAATATTGTGAAACACAAACAGAGTTTTTTCAGTCCGAGCCATGCGACGATCGGGGTATGTAGCCCGTGTTTAGCCAAATTATCTCGGACGGACGCGGCTCTTTAACTGAGGGGTTACCAACGTACCAACGTTGCCAATATCGGGATACTGTGTTTACGTTACTGCCGGTTTTCGTTTACACCTCGGCCATGGGTTCTTGGGGTGACCCGCCTGGGACTAGTTGAGAGAAAAGGGTTGACGATAAAAAAGTGACGATTCTCGCAAAGGCTACCGCGTGATTGGGGGGATGATACGCATCGGTGTCCAAAGCAACAGATGCATGGAGGCGTCAAATACGGTACGAGGCCCCAACAGGAGCTTGTCTAGCCGTGCTCCCTCCTGGGGCAAACACGTTGCTCGTCGTCGACGGTTGGTAACACTACTGTATCAATGCACAGCAGATATAATTGTTTTGGTCGCTGTCTTCAACACCCAAAAGGAGCTGATTACCTAATTACCTGGTACTACTTAAATAGCGCCTCTCGGCCTAAAGGGCTGCACTCACGCTGCGAGGACAAAATTAGTTGGATTCAGAGACATACTTCGGTCTCTGTACTGTAGAAAAAAGGTTTTCAGCGTACTATATCAAGAACAAAATCAAAACCGGGTTTCGGGTGACTTGCCATTATATTAACAATAGTATAGAACTCCCCAAGTGAGGAGAAGCGCTATTATAGGTGCCCCCCTTACCCCCCTATCGAAACATGCCTCCATCCTCCTATATACGTACAAGTGCTTTGCGTCGCGGGCGGTCCCGCCCGCTACGCTGCTCATGAGGAAGAATGGAACCGCGCAGGCGGTCCAAACAAACAAGTGCAAACAGGCGACTTGCAAATGCCAAGAGCTCCATTTTCCATCCAGGAAATCAACCAGAACGCCACATATCGTACGTACGAAGATACCCCAGGTAGGGTGCTTATTTTCTTCATGTGATGTGCACGAAAGAGAAAACACAGCAAGGCACAATAGCGCCGCGAAGACAATGAAAATGAAAGCGAGAATTTTAGAAAGAAAGAAAAATCCCCGTCCCTTCCCATGAAATTGTTTTCTGCCTGATTGGAACACCTTGCGCCTGTCAAAAAAAAAAAATCGAACAGCAGACCTTCTCTAAGCCTCGTACGCCGCCCGCCACTCTCGCGACCACCTCGCCACCGATTCGGTCCGGGTAAAGCTCTCCTCCCTCTCTGCGCCAGTGAGCCCTGTAGCCCACTTTGCGTGAAGCCCGGTTAACCAGCTCGACAATGTTGGTGCTCAGGCTGCGGAGCTCTCTCTGTGGACTTCAGCTTCTTGGTCACAAAAATAAGCACCGCTTGAATGTTATTTCGCGCACCAAAACGACCCGTATAGACTCGTACATATTATACCCAGCCCCACATCAGGAGGCCAGACAGAGCCCATTCAAATTTCCTTCGTATCTCGAGGCACACGCGACTCCTAGGCATGAAAACTGCGACCGCGCTCCGTCCGACCCTCCCTCTACCCGCCAGCACCCGCTGACACCCGCGACGGCGCCGGGCTCGCTCACGGTGCTGTGCTTTGGGTACACGCACGCACACAAACCGAAAGAAGAAAAAAGGACAAAAAGACTCTCGCCGGCAAGTAATAGAAGGACGCGGTGTCCAAGTGAGAGCTTTGGGAGGCCAGGGATGTACCATCCGAGCACGCTCAGGGACAAATGTATCTATGAGCAAGTCTATACCTAACATGGTATTTGTCGGGCACTCCGTCGCGCATCTCTCCCACCGCCGACCGTCTTTCCGCGCGGTTTTTTCACCGGGGTGTGCACCGGCCTTGTGTTCTCTGGATGGCGCCACTGGTCAGCCCAATCCGCCCGCACGTGTCCCGTGCGCGGCCTCGATGTGGGGTTACGCCGCATAATACTGCCCTGTGATCCGTTTGCGCGTTCTGTGAGTCGTGCTGACGACCTTTTGAGTGATGACTTTTGCTGGGTGCTCCCCGGCCACAGATCTCCCACAAGCGTGAGCGTCACAGCAGGCGTGCAGCCGGTGAGGGGGGGGGCGTGTGGGCGTCCTTTCTACTACAGGAATCACAGCTCCGCCAGAAACATGCCACTTTGTTGTTCTCCCATGACGTATGACATGAAATATTGCTTCGCGTGGGCGACAAGCGGAGAGAAATACGACGAGTGCTCAGGATCGTGATCACTCCGGCAGCTCATTCTACAGGGGATGTTGAGTGAGGATACATGCCTCCCTGCGCCCTTCTGGGTGGCTACATGATTTCCTGAGAGTTGCAAGGTCAATATTTCTTGTCGTGCAAAATGATCGACGGCCTACGTGAACATGGTATATGTATATTTTTGGTGATGGGGGATTCCCACAGATATAGAGGATGTTGCAACCGGGGGTCATAGAAGGCGCTTCGTTACCGAAAACATAGTGACAGCAGCCCCGGCACAAAGCAAAGCAGCAGAGAGCACTGTTGGCCCTGGTACGACTTCTGGTATGTTCTTTGACACTTAGGCCTCCCAGGAAGCCTCTGCTGACGGCATGGACGAGTGCAGCTGATGCGCCGCAGAATATATTGCGGTGCTCACAGCTCTGTAGCCACAATTCGATTTTCCGTCGAAATCACATGCCTTCAGTACGAGTACTCGAAATACAATGAAGGGCACTGGGTACGTGAGCATCTGATTATAGCCGTACTCATGGTAGTGCGAGGACGCACGGGGTGTCCACGACAGCAGTCCAATAAAGTACACATCAGCGGTAGCGCGAGAGGTGCGTGCAGCAGAAGGGGCTGCAGCAGAGGCAGCAGCAACAAACGCTCTATGCAGCAGTATGATGTGTTGCTTGCTGCTGCTGCGAATGCTCTTTTACTTTCAATGGCCCGCGTGAACCCCTACTAACAGTTTGTGCGCAGCTTCACAGCCTGCAGCAGCCATATAATGTGCGGATTGTTGTTGTTGCGGTTGGTATTGTTCGTGTGTCGAGCGTGCAGAGCTACACTACTAAAGAGCAGCTGGGCAGCAGTACGCATATGGTTCTCGGACATGTGATCGAAGAGAGTGCAAAAACAAGTAATAGAACAACAGCAGTCACTCTCATTCTCGGTAAGTCTGTACTCGAAGTATTTCGGGGTACGATACTGCAGATACTGCCCATGCTCCCAGTACTCGCAGTATTCAGGTATTCACAACTGCTCATACTCTCAGTACTCGCAGTATTCGGGCGCTAGTACTGCAATACTCTCAGTACTCGCAGTACAGAAAACATTCTGGGAACATCTCTGTAACATTGTTACAAGTACGTCATCTGCGAGTACGACCGATTGAGTGGTTGGTACTCAACTTTGTGAGCTCCGTGATATGTCAGACGCTCTCGTCCAAGCCTTGTAAGACGTAACGGCCAAGGGAGAGAACTGACATTGGGCCCTCATGACTGCATTACTCCAACACGCCATCCGTTCATTTACTAATATACGGATGAATCTGCGGTAGGGAGAACCCTTTATTTCCTGCGCATTTGCGTCTATACACTCGCAACGAGCTAAGTATCATGTATTCACAATATGCGACTACGGTGGGCGTCTAACTGCGGTACAGCGCTCGTGGTGGCGTCGCTGAAGAGGGAACTTCGTGAGAAAGCAAAAGCATCTCGGTAGGTACAGCCATTCGCATGCAATGCCTGCACCAGCCTCTATGGAGATATACTATTTCCTTTTGGTTCCCTGTACTAAGCTGGGCAGCGTGTAGCAGTCATATATATATGAGGGGTTACAACAGCATGCAGCACTTCTTCTTTCATGTTGGTTCCCCCTACTAAGCTGGGCAGCGTGTAATTATACATGAGGGGTTACAACGGCATACAGCAGCTGTGTGCAGCAGTCATGTCTGCGCCGGATATGTGAGCAAAGGTCGTACACGACAAGTATCAGTACTACAAAGCCGTCACTCGGATGCTGCGTGGGTAAATGTATAGAGTGCTCCCAATACTCGGCGTTACGTCTGATTTTCGTCCTTCGCCACAACGCTACTTCATCATGTTTAGGGCACGAGGCAAGCTGAAAACAAGCGGCCGCCAGCGAAGCCCCTTGCACCTCCTATAGTGCATATTTATAGATCGAAGTATGACACACAGCTTGCAAAGATGAGTTTCGACGAATTCTTCGATCTCACAGCTGTTGCTTTTCAACTTTATATACGCATACAAAGGACAACCGAGCTCTTGCATGACTCGCCCAAAAATGCCGGCCTCTTTCAATACGAGTACGAGTATTTATCAGGATATTCCTCGAGACGCCCTTTTCCACTCCGGGATATATCCCGTGGGAATCAGATACCCCGTGAATTCACGGTACAATATGTATGGGATGTGGCTACCGCGGGACTGCGCGGGACGGGATCTATCACCCACCGGATTCGTCGGGATAACATGTATGGGATCTAGCCACGGCAGGATTCGACGGGACAGTTTGTGTGGGATTCGGCCACCGCGGTACTCCCCGGGACGGCGTTCAGACACGGCGGAACAGTACCCGCAGTAAAACTATCGAGGAAAGCCTCGAAAATATTCCTTACATCACCGGAATATAAATATTATATACTAGGCTACAGTACTATCGCACATTTTTGGCTTGCAAAAATATAATAGGGAATTCAAAAACACAGAGACACAACATAACTGAACTCGGTATCTGACGCTTTTACGTACCCTGCCATAACCCCACAATATGCGGGGGGCGAATGGCATTTAGATGTCAGCGGGATTCTACAATGCTCTCGTCACGGGATTCGAGATACCCTGAACCTTGCGGGACGCGTTTGTGCGGGAACGGGATATGTGTATTTGCGTACTTGCGGGGGGACTCGTTTATGCGGAAACGGTATTTACTCTTTTCCACGGGCGCGGGGGCGGCATGAAATAGATTGCGCGCGAATCGTTTGTGCGGGAGCAAGATTTCACTTATCACGAGACTCACGGGATATTCATGAAAGTCGCCCAAAACCCAGGTATTTTTAACATATTTTGCTTCACGGCACACCTCGCTGAAGTCCGCGTTGACCACCGCGAAGCCGTGGTCCCGCTGAAGCACCACTCCCAGCTTAGACGACCCGCAGCCAGGGTGGAGAACCCGAGGAGGAGGAGGCGGAATGTTTCTGGGTCCGTTGGTCGTCCCGTTGGTCGTCACCGATGACGGCCGACGGGACAGTCTCGCGTAGACGCGCAACACCTGTATCCAGACCACCACGTGCGGGGGGCTTCAGTCATGCGCAGCAACGGGGAGCATCCAGCCCGTCTAACAGACTACAGCACCGTAACGAGTAACAATGCCGGTAAACGCTAATAAACGTCCCTCAGGGGCGCTTCGAATTTTTGCAGGCGTAAAAAGATGCCCCGGGGCGTTTACTATCTGGCAGCACGACCAGGGCGTATTCTGAACACATGTTTCGGACAGATTCGTCCCCCGGGGCGATATACAAAACACAACAACAAAAAAAACTTCGCGGGGAATTGGACATCGTATTGGAGTTGGAGATGATGTTTATGTCTACGTTGGGCGATTCGAGGACTCGGAACCTGCGGCGCAGAAAAAAAAAAACAAGAACTTTGTGGTACGTATATAGCAGCAACCAGCACCTGAACTCTCGTAACTCGTATTCTTCGTACCAGGTATAACCTTAGCGGACTCACCTCGCGCACGACAACATCTAGCGGCAGGTACCACTCCGTGTCCACCTGCGTCCCCAGGCAGGCCCCGTTGACGCCGTTCATATCGTCGGTTGTTCGGTATATAGCGGCCGTTTAGCACCATTGTAGCAGTCAGTAATGCAGCAGTGCCGGGGTTGCGGTGGGCGGAGCAGAGAGCGGAGGAAGGAAGTGTGTCGAGAACAGCACTGCATATTGTTTTGTACCAAACGGACTTTTTTCCGGAGTTATTTACTCTTCTCGTTCGGCCGGGGGTCTTCGCGCGCACTCTAGGCTGCATGGCACACAGGGAGCCCGCGTGTAAACCACAGCGCCAATACGAGCCCCGACCGAGGTCCGTGGCGCGTGCTCTGGGCCTTCGAAGTAGCGAATTCTGGCAAATAACTACGGGGAGTCATTCCGACCTGCTAGAGCCAAGCAGGACAATTGAGACCCCACAAGCTTAAATATTTTTTTCTCGCTGCTGGCTGCTGCTGTATCATGTGTGATCACATCGTCCCTCCAGCTCTCTACAGAGGCAGCCACGGCACAGCAACTGTCGTTCATCAAGCTCTCCCGTTTGGTGACGGGAGAGCTCCAAACGGGAGAGCTTGATGAACGACAGTTGCTGTGCCGTGGCTGCCTCTGTAGAGAGCTGGAGGGACGATGTGATCACACATGATACAGCAGCAGCCAGCAGCGAGAAAAAAATATTTAAGCTTGTGGGGTCTCAACTGTCCTGCTTGGCTCTAGCAGGTCGGAATGACTCCCCGTCGTTATTTGCCAGAATTCGCGACTTCGGAGGCCCAGAGCGGATAGCGCATTTTTTTCTTGTGTGTGCGTGTGTGGGCCGTGATTCCTGTTGACCTAGGAAGTAGGAACGAATACATAGATGATCTCGAGAAAGGTTCAATATATTGGATGCTGCGCAGCGGCAGGACGACGATTCGTACGAAATCACACCTCCTCCGCATTTCAAAAGCAACGCGCAGCCACGGTGCGCACTACAACAGCAGTGTTCGTATAATATGTGTGTGCAGCCTTCAACAGGAGACAACAGCAGTACAAGTTTAACATACAGCACACGTTATCGAACCTCGTCCAGTCGCACACCAGTATACAGCAGTACTCGGAGTAAATAGGGATGACTGACGATGATGCTGCTCCCCCCAATTTCAACTTGTGACACCCTCGGGATTTCAAGTCAACGACATCTCGCTTCCTGCTGCCGGGTCCGCAGGAGAGCGGCGTGCACAGTAAGGTGCAAGCGTTGGCCCCGGCCGGGCTCCGTAGCACATGCTCTAGGTGGTCAAAGTCGCGTGACCCAGGGATCAACTCAGGGGATGGGCGGCCGCTTCCGAAAAGCCATCCAGGGGCTTGAAATCCTTCCCGGATCTTCGTATTTTTAGCTGCGAAGAGTTTGTTCTCCTCGCTTTTCGCTGCAACTGCAGCAGTCGTGCTGCTCGAGTTTATCACGCTCGTGGAGTCGAGCGCTGCTCGAGCAGTACGCAGCAGTACAATAACGGAAACAACAGGCGTAAGAGTGCTGCTCGAGTCGAGTGTTGCTCGAGTGCTGCTGAGTGCGGCTGCTGCTGCTGCTGAGTGCTCGTGTGTTCGTGACTGGTTGGCCACGTCGTTCTTGTATTCGTCTCGTGATCGTCGCGCTCGAGCAATCGAGTGATCGCGGTCTTGTGTTTTTTTTTCTCGATGCAATAGGCTTGCAAACCTACCCGTGAGCTCGCGAGTCGTGGCGAGCAGCCAACAATAATCATTCCCGCACGAGCTCGAGATTTTTTTCTGCGTTGAAAATATCAACAGTTTTGAAATCGCCCGTTTTCGATCAACATCATCAGCAGCAGATCCAGCATCAGCAGTACATGTCTGTCGAGCATCATACATGTTTCACCCAGTCCCTTGGCGTACACTACACACCTCACACCGAGCACGTACGTGACCACAAAATTGGCTCCCTCGGTCCGTCTACCTGGGGGAAATTGGTGCCAGGTATCTACTGCTGTATAGTTATGTAGGTATCATACCTAGCGAGTTGTCCAGTCGCACACTCTCAGCAGCAGGTAATCGCAAGAGCCACAAAGCCAGGCTCATTCTGCCTCCCGTCTCCCTCTACTCCCCCTCTCTCGGTGTGCATCTGGCAAGTCATGGTAGTAGTGGTAGTTTAGCAGTAGTAGAAGGTAGGTAGTAGTGTAGTATTTATTCATGCTGCTTCTACCTATTACTGGTAGTGGTGTATTGTATAGCACTATATTATAATAGTCATGCCCCAACCTATGACACCGCGTGGTTATTTAACCTCTCTATTTACCATGAGGCTGTCTGTAATGTATGAGCGATTGGTCGTGTTCTAGCAGTACATAGCAGTAGTATAGTTGGTACTCGTAGTATTAAAATTAGTGTACCAGGTAGAATTTTGCAGAGTGCATGCTGCTTTGCCTGTACTACATCTGCGCAGTAGCGCAGTAGTGGTGCTATTAAATAGTAACAGCAAAGTAGTGAGCCCATGGTACCGCGTGCACGTATTAATAGTAGTGTAGTATTCACCACAGAAAGAGTAGTACTCAGTTCTTGCCGACTATTCCTCTTTCCTTCGCGCAACACGTCAACCCATGGCTCACGTTTCTACCAAGAACAGCTACGACTGTGCCTGGTATACAAATAGACGTGTCACCTGTGCGACACCCCCCGAGTATATCACGTTACCTACATCCCGAAGGGGAACCTTGTACCAGAATGCATGTACGAAATAAACGGCATGGAACATACTGGGTGGGAGAGATGGTGTTACGAAACATATACCAGTACCTGATACCAGGTATATGCATAGTCACGAGTAACGGCACACAGCTGCTGCTGCTGTTGCTGCTGCTGTAGGCAGTGGACAGGCGTCCGATACTACCGCCAACGACACACCAGCACGACAGGACAGCATACCGTACAGCGACGCTGCTGCCGCTGATGTACCTGGTACCTTGTACTATCATGAGCGAAAATATAATGATCGCTTGTTAGCCATGCAGGTAATAAAACGTTTATTGTATTTCCGATCAGAGTGATACTGCTGTGGAGGGCAAGCCGTGTGCACCCCCCGCACGAGAATCATAAGTTGTCTGCTACAACATCTGCCGCCCAAGCCGAAACCTCAAGCATCTCAGCTCCGTACGTATATGATGCACCTCACAACATGAACCTGTAACAGTAAGTAGCACTGGTGCAGCACTACTGGTCACAGCAGTACGGCAGTACCTGGTACAACAGCAGTGTATAGGCAGCCCTCACGCAGACTGCTGCAACAACACCAACCCCTGCCACAAATACAGAAGAACTTGCTCACCCTTCCGTGAAACGTGTCCCAGAACTGTACAGTGCTGACCGCCGCCATTACCCTCGCTGCAGCCCTATCTGCACCGCACTCCCCTCCAGCCTCTACTGCCTACTTCTGCACCGACTTCTGCTCTCGCTGCTTGTTGCCGTTTTGCGAGCTGCAAGTTGTGGCCCAACAACTGCACTTTGCTGTCGCGTACACTAAAACCTGTATGAAAAAGTGAACAGGTTATTAAGCCGCACGCGTTCCCCGAAAAGTTTTGCGAAGCGAAACACGGATTAAAAAAGGTTTCTGTGCTGATACTTCACGCTTGACCGACAAAGCGATCCCAACAAAGGCGGCGAACCGCATCTTTTCAATATGCTACCTAGAGAGATCTCGAGACACAAATATGCAGACGATGCTACCACCTGACAGTCTAGAGACACATAACAATAGTGGTATTTCTGATTTTTGATTTACAGAGAGAAGGGATATACGTATCAAGGCGTAAAAGCCGTACTTTAGCGTTCCCGAAAATCCTGAAGCGGTAATTCAACGCGGTAAACCCGCGCTTTGGACCGTTCCTGAAGGTGTGAGGCCATAATTCAATGCGGTATCTCCGCACTTCACCGCTCTCGAATATCTGAGGCGGTTTTTCAACGCGGTAACCCGAACAGTCTCATCCAAGAAGGTCTGAAGCGGCATTAGAATGCGGTAATCGTCTCTTTCCATCCCCCAAAGATCTGAGGCGATAATTCAATATGGTAAACCCGCACTTCAGCATTTCGAAGGTCGAATGCGGTAATTTGATGATGCGGAAAAAGCGTAAAACCCGAATCGTGCTGTTCCCGCGGATCCGAGTCAGGAACTTATTGCGGTGTATCCGTCGTTTACCGTTGCTGGAGGTTTGAGGCCACTCCCGGCCATATAAAAGTGTACACACACGCTTTGGGGACAGCTTACATGGAGTTATTACAGTAGTGTGGGAAAGTGTTTTATTTCTGCAAGGGTCGGGTTTTTTACGGAGGAATCGGAGGAATCCACGCCTCGGACAGCTCATCGATCCCCGATTCATTGTATACTGCTAGTTTTGTTGAGGCAGTTCTGCTTCCGATCCTGTACATTGCGGCTCATTCCTGTCGCCGGGTCCAACCCGTATGTTCCGCATGACATGATATAGAACATATTTCCTAGGTGCGTTTTGTCCTTGGCAAATCCTACACAATGTTTTACAACGGCAGGTGAGGGACTAGATGATTGCAGCAGTAGATCATGATCTGTCAGAGGTGTGCAGGAATCCAGCGAAAAATCCGCACCTAGCCCTATTCCTCCACCATCACAATAATGTATCTCCTCGACCAACAGAGATGACTCAAGCACAAGGGAGATACTGTCACGGTATATATATATATTCCCCTTTCCCCCTTCTTATTGTGGTGAAGGCGTTACAACATTGATGATTTTTTCGAGTACTTCTGCCCTTCCGCCCAGAGTCCTCTGGAGCAGTCGAAACAGCAAGCTCCTACTACAGTATATCATCATACATACCTGTGAGTGGCGAATAACTCAAGGCTGTTGTTGCTGTTTAGGAGGGGGCACATCAATTTTCACCACCACCTCGTTAACGCCTCTCGTACTAGTGGCCCTGTACCTCACTAAAAAAGTGGACGCACAAAATATGTTGTTGTCGCAGAGCAGCAAATAATCTCATTCATGGTGGTGCGTGCATATCACGATGCCCCACTAGACGAAATGATGTCCCCCACGGATCTCACTAAATCATACACCTGGTACCGTGTATAAAACACGAGGGAAAGACAGCATCCGAGCAATGAACCACACGTTCATTCATATTACACCCACCGTAATAAGTATAACAGCAAGTTAATCAACGAAATACCTGGTACTCTAGTCAGCAACAGCGCGGCGCAATACTCACGCACGAGGTATGGAACCAGCCCCCTTCGTATTCCAACGGGTGACAGCTGGGGGGGGCAGGGAGGTAAGAGAGATCGGTGAAAGACCGTGCCGATGGTGTGCTCACCAGAGGACCCGAAGAGAAAAGCAAGGGGACGAGAAGAAACGAATAAGATACGTTGCTGACGTCACCACCTACCGCACGAACGTCGCCAGGCCCGTTCACAACCTGCATATTTCGTATCCATGCTTGATGTTCACTCGCATACTGAATAGATTGCAGTCATACAGGAACCCACAGCATGCGAGATACCTTATCTCATTATGTCGGTATTATCCTGCCACAAGTACGGGTCGGTGCCACGTTTTTCGTTTTCGCGATTCGATTGTGACTGTCATGTAGAAAGGTAGGTATTCATGCTCGGGATTCGTCCGTTTACGCATCGACCGTGCAGCAGTGATATTCAAAGTGGTCGACGTGGTTCGTCAACTTTCGTTGTGAGAACTCGTTGGGCGCGTGTGCGGTTTAGTCTTTCACTTCTCTCAGGCATTTACGGGAATGCCGCCCAATTTTTCAACGTCCAGTGTTGCACTTTTCCTCTAACATACACTGGCGTGCTGCACGAAATTTCATAACAGGCTACGTAGTGCTGCATTGGTAATAAAGCACCAGCACGCTATTCGAACATTCAACAATGTACTCACGTGTGGAGAACTTGTTAGCCGATGTGTGCGATCTAGCTGTTCACTTTTCTTTACAAGATACCGGCATGCTGCCCTATTGTACAACAACGTCCAGTGTTGCACGTTCCTCTGATCTATTCCGGCATACTACACGAAATTGAGACTACGCAGGGCTGCACAGCTTCAACTGTACCTGCATGCTGTACGAATATTCAACTACGCTCTGGTGTGCTGCACTAGTGTAAAAAAAAAATTGCCACAACGTACGACATTCTGTTCCCAAATTCAGCAATGTACTAGAACACTGCGCACAGTTCCACCAATACCTAGCGTTTCCCGTTCGCCGTGTTATCTTGTCAGCTGTGTCTCCCCATTTGGGGTCGCAGCTTGGAACCGTGGCAGCCACTTTTGTGATGCAGTGTTGCCTCACCTCCGCCGGAACTGCCCAATGCGCGGCAAGCACATCGTTCCCCTGTAGTGCGCAATGTTTTTAAATACTGTTTTCAACACGGCACCTGCCTGATGCGCAAACACTTTCAGATGTATCGACCCGTACTCAATTTTCGATATTGGTATAGTGTTCTCGTGCTCATACGGGCTGCTTTGAGTCCTGTTTAGGGGTGGGCTTACAGTGTCGAGAAATTAGTAGTTAGTCAAGACATACGTTATATTTTACAATCGGTACAGCGTATTCGTGCTCTCCCTCGCGTCGGTAGTGCGCAAAGGGGGGTGGTGAGTATGGATAGGTTGGTGAGTTTAAGAACACGCAGCCAGGACAGCAGAGCGGCCGCTATGTTCTGAGGTATACTTCAGCACCAAGACTTTTTATGACAGGGATCGCCTAACGTTTGCTGACTCGACCGCCGAGTAACTTCTCATGAGAGTCATGATCACGCTGCACACCACCGAACCATGCTCGCAGAAACCACGCTCGCCGAGACAACGCTCGCTTGCTGCACCCTCGCTCGTTGGAGCCGTCGTTGACAACATCCCTCAGACTCACCGCAGCGCCGTCTCCCTGCAGATATCTGGGGAAGAGAGCTTGACTGACAGGCAGCTGGGCACCCCTGTGTTCCACGACAGGCTTGCCGCGGTATATGTAGGCACGCCGGCGATAACGCTTCGGCGGTCGGCGCGTTCGTCCACGCCGTCTGTGCGGCTTCGTCCGCTTTCCGACCACGTGGCTCGAGCGGTGCGAGCATCTCGGGCTGCCCCGGCCCCTACTTTCCGCACGGCGTCGGCGCGTTCGCTGTCGATTGGGGTGGCCGGGCAGCGTCCAAGAGAAGGCGGTGGCGGTACAAAGAAGCAGACCTCGTCAGCGGTGGTACTAACGGGTCGTGGGGTGACCACGGAAGTACCCGGGGGTAGCTCGGGTGGACTCCCTACGAGAGGGGAAGGTTTGCCGCATAGCGAGCAGCTGTCGGAACGAGCGGTGGTGGAGCGGACTATGGACGCATTCCGAGACGTGCCGGGCTAGGTGTGACAGCAGAAGGAAGACCCGCTCCTCGGTGAGGTTAGAGAAACACTTGGGCGCGAAGTATAGACACGAGGGGGAAAAAGCAGATGGGCGAGAAGGAGGTCATGAGGTATCCCCTCGACGATCAGGACTTAGTATGGTATGAGGTAGAGCAGAGCGGAATCCTAGCAAGGCGCACGTCGGTCCTGGCCGTTCTAGGCGTGTTGGTAGCCGACTTTGTCACGTTAGTACACTGCCAGCACAGACATCCACGAGTTGGCATGACGCTTTCACTACTGCACGACCGCTTCAATTGACCAGAGATGTGTAGGGACGCGAGGGAGTACGTCTTTTCGTGCGGGTGCCGGCGTAGGAAACGAACGCGTAGCCAGCGTATAGCTATGCTGCCTGCCAGGTACCCAGAGTCGTGGGAAGGTGTGGAGGTAGACTAGCTGAGGATCCCCAACACGTCCGAGACAGGTAACGAGTACATTTTGGTGCTGGTGGTGGACAAAGCGTGTCGGGTCTTGTTTGCACACCCTCTCCCCTCGAAGGAGGTTCAAATGATCGTGCGCTTCCTCCTGTACTTGTATCTAACGTTCGGAGTGCCTTCGTTAATCCGTGCTGACGGAGGAGGTGAGTTTACAGCCACCGTACTGGAGCATCCCTGCCGTGGGCTAAAGGTTCAGGTCAGTTTCGGCCATGCCGATCACCCACGGGGTTAGGGTAGCTTAGAGTAAGCATTGGCGTGGAAAGTAGATGTGATGTCCGAGCTGTGTCAGGCAGGGCCTACCCGCTGGGACGCCTAAGTAGCTCTGGCATAGTAGATCAAGCGCACCATGCCAGATCCGTCCCCGCCTTCGGCAATGACACCTTTCCAGCTCTTGTATGGTCGCAGCCCGCGTACGTCCCTCGACATGTTAGTTCCCCAGATGGATGACACGGACGCCACGGGAGGCTTCAAAAACATATCGAAGAGCGCCGGCACAACCTACGAAAGGTCTGGGAGGGACTCGACAGGATGGACGAGGGCACGTAGAGTACGACAAGGGCCGCAAAGCATCGACTCAGCGGCCATCGGCGGACACTCGAGTTGTGACGGGTGACCTCGTCCTCGTGAGGCAGAGCAACAGCTCGCTCCACCGGCAAAGTATGGCGCATAAACTGGTTCATGAAAAGTGGACTGGTCCGTGGAAGGTGGTGGAGGTAGTGATTGAGGGCCTGAGAGTCGTCATTGAGATAGAGAGCAGAGCGACGCGCTCCAGGACGGTCTCCACCGCGTCGCTGAAGCTATTCTACACGAGTTCGTCCGATCTTCGGCACCCCATGAAGGATGAGGTTGCGCAGATGGCTTGGGGAGGGGACCTGGGGCTCGGAGGGCACTCGACTACAGCAGAACCAATCTACACGCTACTGGACAGGAGGCGGGTGGTCCGTGATACCAGGGTCGCGAGCTGGGAGTACCGCGGCAGGTACGGTGGCGTCGGACTCGACCTCGGAGGTGGAATCACTGGACAACTTCACTCCGCTGAAGTTGGGCGCATTTCACTCGTTGTGGAACTTGTACGATCCGAGCAGCAAGCGGAGCTGCCCCACAGCCCGAGACAAGCGGGCGAGGAGACGACCCGGGCTGAGTAGAAAGGAGGCGCTGAGAAAGTTCCCGATCCGCACGAACGTCATCGCGCCGGTCGAGGGCGGAAACGGGCGCGCGGGGAGGCCCGGGCAGGTCTATGACTTATTCTCGCGGTACTGGCGCGTCCACTTCGCCGACAACGATTGGCAAGAGCTGATGGCATCATAAATGAGAAAATTCGGAGTAGGGACGAGGACGGGGCCGCGGGCGCCGTTTCGCGCATGATCTCTCCTTCTATCCCTCCCTCGTTTCTCTCTCTCTCTCTCATTATTCCTCACTCGTGGTAAGCTATCCGCAACCTCAGAGTGTATTTTCTTTCCCTAGCACAAACACACCCACTCCTTGAATTCTGTTGCTTGAGATGTTTTCTTTCTCATATACGTGTATTTCAGGCATGAGGCCATATAAAACACGGAAGCCTTACAATGTAAGACGGGCCAATATGCAGGCAGGCGAAGGTATTCATCTAAGCACGTCTTACCAGGTCTTTCATTGTGTAAGAGGTGCCAAGACGAGTGCGGCGTGTCTTCAACAATTTGGAACTGCGGTCCCGTTCAGGGAATAATCCAATCAAATTATAAGGAGTTTGCGCATACAACAGAACTGCAGTCCCAAAAGGGTCAATACGAATGTAAGACGTGCTAAGACGATTTCAACCACAAAAGTAAGACATGTAACTTCGCCTAGGGATGTGGAGTTTATGGAGGCGTTTTGGAATTCGAAGAAACTGACAGAATCGTGAAGCGAGGCGAGGTCAGACGAGAGTCGAAAGCGTCCAGCCACCAGAGCTGCTTTGTCTTAGATGGCCGCTGCGGCAATAACGAGAGCTCTTAACATCGCTGTATCGAAAGGGGACAGTAGCGTGCCCAGGCAATTGATCGACTTTATAGTTCGTCATGGCGGACGAGCTCTTCCTCCCAGCGGCGCCCCGCTGGATGTGGCGGGAGGGAAGGACGCCCCGCTGGATGTGGAGAGTGAGCAAGGAGACGGAACTGGCCTGCCTAGCCCTAGAGCACCTGCTGGAGGCGTCGGTCAAGACGGGGCAGCGGGCATCGACCCGGGCCTTCTTGCAGCAGCAGCCGATCCTGCCTTTACGGCCGTGCTGCAGCAGTTATTGGCGAGCAATGACGCGATCGTGGCTCGGCTGACAGGCCCTGAAAACAACCAGGCCCAGCCACAGCAGCAGGAGCAACCGCAGCAGCAACAGTCGCAGCAACTTCAGCCGCTGTTGCCCAACCTCCGATGGGCGCTACCGCTGGGGGGCTGTTGGCCCCGTGGGCCGGCGGGGCCATGGGAGGTCAGTCGCTTCCAGCGCCGCAAGACGCATACCTGCTGGCTGCGATCTCCGTTAGCGTAAAAGCTACCGCAAAGCAGGCGGCAGACCTATGGCACGCCCCGGAAGGACCGAGGGGGTTTATCGCTGGCGGGGGCTTCAACATGCAGGAGGTTGCAAGCCGCCCACTCCTGCTTCTCGCGCTTCACCAGATGGCGTACGTCTCCGACGCTGTTGCAGAAGCAGCTCAGGGCTCTGTCCGAATTCGCGGTCGAATACTTTTACCCCCCTCTGCCAACCGGGCAGGAGCCGGTGGGGATGCCAGCTGAAGTACACACCGTCACGTTCGCAGCGGCGTTTTTAGTGACTCTTGAACACGGCATGAAGGAAGCGCAGGGGGTTTGCAAGAACGCGATTCACACCTTGCGAGAGGAGCTGGAACAGGTACAAAAGGCGACGGAAGTCTACTTGCGGCGCCACTGCCAAACACTCTTGGAGCACAAGGACAAGCTCCGCGAGGTGCTTCTCACATCCTTGAAGGGTGGTCTGCAGGTGGGGATGATCGACCTCGCGAAGCAAGGGGGTGGTCTGCACCGGAAGCATCGAACGGCAGCTCCTTCGTCAGGAACAGGCGGCTCCGTGGCCACGCTGGGCTTCACGTGGCTGAGGGAGCTGGTGGAGGAACGAGAAGGATCCTACCTCGCGAACCGTCATATGTTCTGGAAGCATGCTCCCGAAAAAGCAGACTCCAAGAGGAAGGGAGTTCCCAGCGCGGTAGGGCAGCGGGTTGTCCTCAAGCAAAGGCTGGGTCGGCGCCGAAGGAAGAGGTGGGTCCACCTTAAAGATCGCACACCGGAGCGGGAGACTCTGCCGGGCGCGTGCGATTGTGCGTGGCATGGCGATGTGTGCCGGCGGGTAAACTGTGCATGTCCCCACCACCTAACCACCGGAAAAGCTTCGTCGGTGCAGCAGCAGTAGCTGCATCTACTGCCGTCGCCGTCACCGCCCCTGCTGCACCAGTCACCACAGCATCAGGCGGCCATTACCGTCAGTGGAGAGATGGCAGGAGGGGGGGCGGGAGCGTCCCGGCCGCCGAGCGCCGATTAACATAAACTAGGCGGCCGGCGGCAAGGGCGGTGATTCCGCCGGGAGCGGAGCGAGCCGGGGCGACGGCAGCAACTGACAATACGGGCTCTGCCATCAAGCAGAGCCAACCGAAGGGGGGGCAGGGGCGAAAGAAAAACGGGCAATCTTCGGAGACGCCAGGGTGTCCGTGAGACTTCTCCATGCGCCTACGGCCGGGTCAGAGTCGCCGGCCCTGTGTAACGGTGAAGTCAGGTACCGAGAAACAGAGACAGTGAATCAAGCAGCAGATCGTCTGAGACAACGCCCCGGCATGAGGCCGTCAAGACGAGAAAACGATTCACGCAGTAGCACAGGGTAGCACCAAGCCAAGCGACTCGTCCCACCCACCCTCGCATGACCGACACACCCACCCTCCCGCTCCCCGCCGCAATAAACGCGTAGGTGGATCACTTTTGTCACCCTAATTATTCCATCCAGCTTTGCATGACCCACCCGTTCCCCCCCCGCCCCCCGCCACATCATGTATGCACCGAGATGTCTATGCTCAGCGTACGCAGGAGGGGCGACTTCAGGATGTTTTCAGCTTAGACAGCGGTTTTTCTTCGCATGTGCTAAACCAGCAAGCCTTATCATGTCATGAATGAAATTGCCAGCCTCGCGGCGTGCATGCATCAGTGACCAACCAGAAGAAGGGAGCACTTGACAAAAGGACCTTCAGCCTGAACAGAGAGCCAGATTACCCCACTTCTTTGCTAATCGGGACAGTACGGAGGTTGCGGAGGGTTTAGTACAGCAGGCTGGGTGTGAGAGCAGAGGGCCAGATTAACCCCTTCTGTAGGAAACTGAGACCGTATCGGTTACGCGCAAGGCTCACATCACAGCACAGACCAATTTGAGCAGAGGGCCAGACTACCCCATTCCCACGCGAATCGATACAGTGTCGATCCCGCAGACGGCTCACACCAGAAGGCGTTCATTACAAAGAAATCCCCACAGCAGCACCGATATTGCACATAGCTTGGCAGAGAGAGCAAGGGCAATTCCAGTCACACTCTCAGCAGTCAGAAGACTCCACGCTCGTTTCGGTCAACGCGCGGGAGAGCAGCGGGTCAGAACTCTCACGGTTAGGGAGTATCTCAGTCGAAAACGATCAGACTGCATGGTACAACAATGGTACGAAAAAAAAAGAAAACTCGGCAAAAACGATCTTGACGCACGAGAAAGAGAAGAACTCCTCCATACATGATGGGAGATAAGCGAAGAGTCGTGGGAGACGTAGCTCGAGAACTAGGAGGATCTCTGGTTGCCCCACCAATAGCCCCCGTACAACGATGCTTCGAAGACGCGACAGGGTTCAGGGCGGTAGATGAGTTCGTTACGATAGTCACAGGACGGGTTCCGGTGTACGCAGCAGTGACGGGCGTAGATATCCAGCACGAATTCCAGTATGGAAACCACCCCAGAGTCAACGCGCATTCACCACCAGCAGTTTGGAATATACTCGGCGAAGATGTAAGACGTCAAAACTGCTGAATGATACAAATCAGGGCCCATCGTAGGTCCGGTCTTATCGAGGACATTTATTTTTTTCAATTTGCTTCGATTCTGTTTCTCTTGTTTAAATTGCATCTGATTGATCGAAGAGTGGATCATCTCGCAGGCATTCTCAAGGAAAATTAGACAATTTCAATTTGAATGAAAAGTATTTTGGGGCTTTTTTCGCGTGTTTTTTTATCTCAATTAGGGAGTAGATCAGCCTTGATGTAGCATGTTCGTGGTGGGTCAACACCCCCGGCGGAGTCTGGGGTGATTCTTAGCCGTTTCGGTGACCACGATCGAGGCAATAAAACGCGAACCTTAACGAGAGGCGATCGGAGCAATAGCCGCGCCCACGGCCACAGACCATAGCACATCGTACCCCGGCGATGGCGCCTGAAAAGAGATCATGGCGGCCGCAAACCCTTTTTTTTTGGCCTGCTCGATCGGCCAACCATCACGAAAACCGTGCAAACGAGCTATTTAAAAGAGGATACGCTCGAGACCTCGATAGCTGCATCACCGTTGCGGTTCTGCACTTGGCGTTTGAGGGCTCCCTCCGCCCATCCAAGACATCTTGAGAGTGATAGCTTCCTATCCTGGGCCACCAAAAATAGAAAGAGGCTGGCGGCGACGTGCACGCGACAGCGCAAACCTTCGTTCTCATCTACGCTGGTCGCTGTTTGTCGGCTGGGCGTCGTGTGACGCGGTGCGTTTATTCCAGATTATTCCGAATTCGTTTTTGTGTGACAATAAATAGGTCGTTTCGCGATAGAACACAAATACGTTTTGTTGTCGAAATCAAATGGAAATTCACGGAAATTAAAATTTTATTTCCAAAAAACGAAATTTAGTATTCCCCACGAAATCCCTGTTGTAAGAGTGTCCCCGTTGGCGGCCGTAGTGACACACAAAGTCAGGGTTATAAAAGATCTATCGTTCAATGAGCAGACTCGAGGAAACAAGGGCGTACTCAACGGCGACACTGACGCTGATATTGTCCCACAATGCCTGTGCGCACAGGTGCTGCCCAAGTTTCTTGACAAACGCGCGACACTGAGAAAACCCTCCCGGTAGAGAGGATACTGTTGGACGCCTTCACGAACGTGCTGGTAGACCCGGACCAAGCTTACAACGTTTGCTACATAGTAGGAGGTATTTGTGTTATTGATTTTCAATTTACTTTCGGATGGTCGGGATCGCCGGGTTTCTGCGGTGTCATGTCGGCCGTGGCCGAACACGCGCACTGCAACACAACACTCAGTTCGATCCAGCTGTTAGACGAAGGAAGGCGATAATGACCCATGTTAAGGTGGAAAAAAGAATGGGAAGAAGATACACCCACGCGGATGGACGCCAAAATCAGAGAGCACTGCGGGGGAGAGATCTCTGACCCATTTTTCACGACCATGTACGTAGACGACTATCTCCTAATCAGGGTACAACGTTCAGATAACGACAAGACCGCCTTGATCGCGTCGGCCTCTCTTGTGTCGGATAAATTGCGTTTATTTGGACCGGGGGGGGGGGAGCAAGGTCCATTTTAGCCCCGAATGGGACTCCACGACGCGTAGGGTTCACTATCAACTCGCGCACAATACGAATGCCGTTCCTGCGCGAAAAGGCCGACGCTATAAAAAGATTTCTGCTTGATCAGTGGCCCTTGAGCAGAAGGTGAGCGACCGCGAAGTACTTTCTCAGCATGGCCAGAAAGTATTGGAACGTCAAGCACGTAGTACAAGCACGCAGGTCGTTTGTATGGAAGCTGTTGCGACTGACTGGATTATACGACTCAGGCCTTAGAAAAAACAAAACAGTATGGTTAATCGTGGCTGAGAGTTTCACGCTGCCCTCCTCTTTTGGCGTGGACGATAAATTTCGAGCTGCTACTAGTGAGAGAGGCGATTAGCGCGCCCTGCTGGACGGCGATAAAACGACCCGCAATAAGCCACTATGTCTGACGGACGTTTTGAGGCGGTGGGAGGATTCTGCGTTCAGCAGAAGGTATTTCGGAGTTGCGACTTGCCGATAGAGTTGACTGCAGCTCTCAAAGGGAAACCAGATCGTCTGGAAACTTGTACCATCGCAATCAATCTATTCGAGATACTAGGAACGTTTGAGACAGCATGGGACATGCTCGAATTACAGGAGACAGGCCGGACCCGGAAGGAGACCCGAGTGTGATGCAAGTTGATAGTATGGCGGCCGTATCGTGAGTGTCCCCGAAAGAGCGTGTTTGCTCATGAGAATGCTTGGGCGCGTTGAACTCGCGGGAGGATGGAATCACACTGCAAAACAGATTACAGGCGTGCAGAACACTTTAGTGGACGAAATTTCAACGTGGCCTAAGATGATGTAGGCAGACGAAGTCAGGGAGCCAACCGGCCCCAGCGAGTGGCTCGAATAATCCATAAGACCGCGGGGTTCGGTGATTTTCGATGTTGTGCGCCAGACAAAGAATGTCCATACCAAACACGACGACATTCGTTGCAATCTCATGATAAAACGAAGCAGACGAACTCGGTTACTCGCGCGCCTTCTATGATGCATGTGTCAATCAACTCATGGCATGATACGGTAGGCGCACGCGCCTCACAGGAACAGAGGACAACAGGGGAGGAAAAAGGAGGTGGCGACGTTGGTCGAAACGCTCGCGCTTGGTTCAGTCGGGAAGAGTACGCAGATAAACTACTCGGTGAAGTGAAACACTTGGGTAAAAGAGAGAAAATCACAGGGTAAAGAGCCGTGGTTGCATAGTGTCGACGATCCCAATGAACCGCTGACCGAACTGCTCGAATTCATGACGTCTCGTTGTTTCGTGCACAATAACCAGCAATCGACCGTCAGAGGGTACTTAGCGGCCATTGACGTTTTCAACGAGATGTTCGCAGGGTGGGAGCTACCTTAGTCGCATTGAATGATCGCCACAGTGGGAAAGGAGTTAGACAGGGCGCACGGCATGTCTCGAAAGAATAACAAATTCGATTGCCCCTGACCTGTGCAATGCTAACTGCAGGGCGAGAGGTAGTCGTGAGTGTGGAGGACGGGGGCTATGTCATGTAGATGGGGTTGGCTATGTCGTACTATCGTTGGTGCTGAGCGTCAAAGTTGTGGGTGTACGCAAGCGGGCAGGCCCATCCCGAGTTATGTCTCGCGCATAACTGCATTTTTTTCTTTCACGAAGGAGTGCAGGTGGGGTATCAGAACAGATCGATCGCTACATTAGTGCAGGTAAAGGATTTGGCGCCACACCAAAATAGGGCAGGGTGCACCATTGCGCGAACGCGCCTCGTAAAGGAGAAGGAGACGGGGGGGGGGCGTCGATGGAAGCGTTCGAAGCTCTGCTGGAACTGTTTGACGTATCCCCCCTGCTGCCAGGGGAGGCGCGGTTGACGGTTAGGAGCACCGCACTTGGGTGGAAAGTGTTTACTAGGACGGAAGCGGTCGCGGCGCGGAGATTTATGGTACGTAGCAACGGTAGATACCCCATGCAGGCCACGCTGCACCCAGGGAGAATCGTGGGGGCCATCCAGCTACCGTCCCAAGGGATGTCAGAGTTGAAATTTTAGCGCGCAGGAAGGTGGGAGTCTCGGGCGTTTATGGCGTATGTGACGGAGGCAGGGAAGGGACAAACTCGATATCTGTTGCACTCGCCAAAACGTTGAATAGCTGTGATAGCATGAAAACGACGTTTTGAGTGGCCAGGCTGGCCTTATGGTGTTGTGTTAGATATACTCGCAGAGTTTGGAGCGGGGCCAACAGAGTTCGGGCTAGCTTGATTCATTAAACGTAGGAGGATTTCCATGGGAGGTAGAAGGGGGGGTAAGAATGGGGCATCTGACGGGGTGGTCCTTCGTGTCATACATGGGATTTTATTGATTTCGCACGATAGAGTAGATGTCTACAAGTGAAACGCTAATAAAAAATTCTTGAGCCATAACCAGTTGGCAAGACGAACGGAAGACGCGCTAAGACGTAACAACTGAATAGTTTGTACGTTGCTTCATAAATTATGTAGATTATTTGTTGATTATCTCTGAAGGTACATATGCAGCTGGCACGGGAACGCGTGGTTGACTCCAGACAGTAATACGGAACTCCTCTTATATTTATATCCGAGCTGTCGAGTGACAGCTCATGGCAGCGTATGCGGGTTATTATCCAGCAAGTTGCGGGAACAACAGCTTCCGTTTATCCCGCAGAATCCGTCTAAATATCCCTCTCCTATGATCCCACATCAATATATGGAACTCCCTATCCAGAAATACGGCCACCCCAGTCGCGAGTAGTCGTCGACGATCATCGTCAAGTACTGCGCATCGCCAGCAGACCTAGGCTGCTGTCCGGACAGATCCACGAACAGACGCTCCAGAGGCCTGGTGGAACGGCACTTGGTCGTCCACGGCAACGCCATCCTCCTCTCTTTCGCCTCAGAAACCCCAGCACACGGAACCAACCCCCCAAAACCTGTAATGCCCATCTGGCGTGCCGTCTCATGGAGGGTGTCAGCATGGGAGTAGGCAAGAGAAACGTGAAGGTCGTTAATATCAGTCCTCCACATTTTTCAAGGGGCCAAAACAGCGGCAGCAATCGGGGTCTCTACAATCCGCGTGGTGTCTACATATGAACCCGCGTCCCTACGCGTGAAAGGCAATTGCCCATTCAACATGTGAGCTCTCGAGCATCAAGTGTCACCGGGCATTTCAACACTACTGCATGAAGCGAAACGAGGTTGAAGCGAACACCGGGTACGTATGCTACGTCCAACATCCAGCTTGAACGTCACACTGAGAGCTGTGCATCACCATTCGAATCTGGCAGAAGTACTCTATTTTCAGTGACCTCATGTCACCGACCACCAAACTGCTCTTATCGGGGGGAGGGGGGAGTACAGTCTACCATGCCAATGGGGTTACCAGTCGCATGAAAGGTTGCTCCCGAATCCGCTACCCACTCTTCTCTCCCACTAACTCAAAACAAATCATCAGTCCCCTTGCCTTGGTGTGGAAACTGCGCGGTGAGGACGTGCGGATCGAACGCAGGCGTAGGGTTGCCGTTATTCGCTGGACCAGGGGAGGAGAAAGTACTCGAGGAGGGTTGTTGTGACGGGGGAGCTCCGGCCGAGGTATACCCATCACTGCCGTAGGACGTCTCTTCCAGCCAGCCACCTCCATAGTACATCTGTTGAGGGGGTTGAGGAACGGCAGCACCCAGGATGGCGACGTTCATCTGCGCGGGAGCTGCCTTGCATTCCGCGACGTGGTGGCCCGGTCTGCCGCACCGGAAGCAGAGACCCTTGCGCCTCCATGACGTATTGTTCGGTGGGGGACCCCAGCTTGCCGGAATCGATACAGGTGGCGGGGGTATCGGCGACAACGTCCCTGGTAGTGGTTCGGTAGGTACCCAACCCATGGAGGGGACTACTGCACCCGTACCGGAGGGGTCTGGGCCAAAGTCATCCCAACGGTACCTGCAGGCCACGGCATCCTAAAGCCATTTTGGGCCGGTTATCCCCCCGACGAAGCTCCTCCCCGACTGCCACATTGCTGATGGGGACGATGCTGTTGCTGCTGCTGCTGCTGTTGCTGTTGTTGCTGGGGCTGCTGCTGCTGCTGGGGCCGCTGCTGCTGATACTGCTGCTGCTGCTGCTGCGGATGCTGTCGCTGGAGCTGCTGCTGCTGCTGCTGCTGGGGCTCATGCTGCTGCCCATCCTTCAACCTCCCGCCTCTGCTGTTCCTCCTTCCCCCTCCTGCGCACCTCCGGCGTACAAGGCATGCTGATCTACCATTCCCTGCACGCCCAACGCCTTAGAAACCATCTTCTTCTCTACCTTATCGTTGGCATACGTGTCACGGATGACCTACTCGATCTCGGAACGGGAGATGGAGAAGCTAGTAACTATGTGGCGATTCACTTTCTGTACACTCTTACCACATCCCAGCATTGCCAGCTCATTTGCTGCCTTGTCTACCCTTGCTAGAAACAGCAAGGGGTTCTCGTCCTCGGTAATCCGGATATTAAACAAACTCTCTTCTCAACCTTTGTGTCACAGCTATCATCTTTGGCATACAGATATCCTCCAACTTTTTCCAAGCGCACCAGTCGGAGACATTTCCTTTTGCATCCGAAATTCAGCCATATCGTACCCCGTCATTGACTCCATCGATAATCCGTACACCAATCTCGCATCTCGCATCTCTTGAGAAGAATGCCTGGAGGCTACTTCCTCCGGCGACACCCTCATATCACCTACCATAACTGGGTTAGCTGTGTACATGCAGGCACCCGAGCAATGATTGGTAGGCTAAAAACTTGCTGCGCCACATACGAAAGTGGGCCTCGATATTATCAAGCCTTGGGGGTCTCGACTGGGTTAGACTTGGGCGGTAGAAAGAAGGTATTGGCATGCCTGATTGGGCTTCCAGTCCAGGTGTCGGCACAGTCGACGTTGCTTGTTGTCTAGCAGTTTTTCTCCTCTCGTCCCGCCGCCGCCCCCCGCCCCCCCCCCCGTCCCTGTTCGCTGCGCGTGCCTCTCGGCGCGCAGCCTCTGCTCTTCCATCGTCCTTCCCAGGACCTCGATTTTCTTCTTCATCTCTTCTATCTTCTTCCATCTTGCCACGCTGGCTTCTTGACTACCTGGTAAGCACATCTTCTAAACTAGGCATGCCGGAAGCAGGTTCCCACCTCTCTAAGTTTGCCTTGGCTACCCTTGCCAATAGAAGATCACCGGTCCACTAGTGTGTTGACTGATCTCTAAAGGTATAGACGCAGCTGGCTCGGAAACGCGTGATTGACTCCAGACAGTAACACGGAACTCCTCTGGTATTATATCCGAGCTGTCGAGACAGCTCATGGCAACGCATGCAGGTTATTTCCAGCAAGTTGCGGGGATAAACCTGGTTTATCCCGCAGAATATCCGTCTATACATCCCTCTCCTATAATCCCACATCTACATATAGAACCTCCTAGTGCTAGATGGAACATCTCCGTCATGTTTCTGAGCACAATCAATAGTATTCTTTGCACGCCTCTCTCGAAGAAGGGGGGGGGGGTCAATGGAAACCCCAGGGCTACCATCACACAGCCCCGTTCCTGCATCCGTAGACACGCTGGTCAATTACCACTCTATCGGGCTGAACTCCGTATTCACCGGCCTCCTGGTATTTACTCCCACGCTTGATTCGCTTGCCACACAAATATGGTACGTCAAAATCTTGGCTCATTTATTCAACACATCAAATATAACACAATGGCCATCGACGTAAAATTCCCCTATCCAATGGGTGCACGTTTACCCCAGCCACACTTTAGGACTGTGCCCATTCGATCCGTCGTTATCCTTCCGGTCGATCTCCGTACACGACTCCTCGGGCACCCCTTGGCCTCTGGTCGTGCCAATCTTAACGTGTAACGACCCTCCTGTTGCGATGTAGGGGATCCCGTTTGCCTTAGGGGATCCCCTCTTATGTTAGGAGATCCCCACTCACCTTAGGGGATCTCCACTCACCTCAGGGGATCCCCACTTACCTAAAGGGATCTCTTCTCGCCTTAGGGGGTCCCCTCTCCCTTTACGGGAACCCCAACAGGCTTAGGGGATCCATAACGGCCACAGGGGACCCCCACCATGTGTGTATTGTGTGTGCACCCAACATGTACGAATCGTATGTGATATGGTGTCTCTATTCAGTTTCTTCTTTACAAAAAAAAACAAAATGTGAGAATTAGCGGATCCCCTAACACCATTTGGGTAATATTGAAAAAATCATTGTTAAACCATGCTGTTGAAGTGTTATAAACTCAAGGTAAGAGGAAAAATCCCCTCAGCCTGTTGAAGATCCTGCAAGCCAATAGGATCCCCCCATCATATTAAGAACTGCGACCCAACTTGACGCTTAACACCATGTAGTTATTATGGGGGGATCCCCTAAGGCAAATGGGGATCCCGCAAGACTAAAGGGATCCCCTAACCAGGGGGGTCCCCTAACTCGTAACAGGTGGGGATCACCTAAGCCTGTTGGGGATCCCGCAAGGCAAATATGATCCCCTCAGTATAAATAAAACAAGGACTGGGACCCTAATGTCATGCTGAAAATCATGTAGATATTAAGTAATGCACCTAGTTGCGCGTTGGAGGACGCAAGTCAAGGCGGGAGGCGGTTCCCTAACGAGCTGCCCGTGTACAGTGCATCTGCCACTCTTTGCTCCCTTCCTCAACAATGATAATTTTGGGGATTTTTTCAATGAAAACCCAGGGTAATATGTAGGTTGCAATACTCCACCTTCACCCGACCCCTGCGGGCAGCCCGTGTACAGTACCTCTTCCATTTATTTTGCCTTCCCGACCAAAGATAAGACAAACCTGCGCACGCCTCCTGTTAACAATGCTCATTTCGCGGATTGCTGCAATGAGAACCCAGTATTATTTCCAGGTTGGAAGACCCCACCTTCGACGGACAACTACGAGATGCCCGTGTACGGTACCCCCTTCACCGATTGAGCTTGCCACGCATGCATGTAAGTCCTTCAGGCCACAAGAGTGACACGACGACATCGATGAAGTTGACGCGGAGGTTCAGGTCGTCTGGTTGTGACGAACGTTTAAGGTCAGTATACGGAAGTCACTTGTCTGTATAGGTAGATACACAAGAATCATGAACTACCACATCAAAATCAATACCAATTCATCAACCGCTCGTTCATGTTAACCTTATGTGCAAACCACCGATTATATCAAAGGCACCCACCGTGAGCCGCTCTCAAAAGTACAAGTCTCCGATATGGCTTCAACAGTTGAATTCAATCTCAAGTACGGTATATTCATCGCTCGAAACGAGCACGAACCTTGTCGATAACCAACCTAACGCCTTCGTCTTCGTTCATACGAGTGAACTCCAAAACGTCCAACGGCGATTTAATGACTCCCTTTTCATCGTTGGCAGGCCTAGGCGATGACAGTGACCTCTCGCTCGCCTCAGCGTCTGTGCGTGCTGCGACCCAGCCGCCCCTGATTTTCGTTATGTTGTCGAAGACCTTCTCTAGTTACGCCGCCACAGGACCCGCCTCATTTTTCGCCAGGTACTTCGAGTAGCAGTGCGACGTATGATGGTCAGTAACCCCTAGGACTTAACCCCTGGTGCCAATCTTCTCGAGATCGACTAAGACTCGCTTACTCGCTCGCCGAAGGTAGTCGACAGAATTGGCGTGTGCGGTAGGGTCTTAGGGGCGCGAGCCTTTGCCTTGCAAAGGGGGCACCGGTCCTTGACATCTTTCAACAGGGCCTTCGCAGCCACAGCCGGAAGGCAGTGCTCCCTGTTGATGTCTACCATCATGCGGTTCCCCCCGACATGTGCATGTGATCCTTACAACATAATAGCATGGGGGTGAGCACACGCTTTATCGGCAAACACGAATCAAATGAGGTTGAAACCGGAAACAGCGTCACCGAAGCCGAGTGCTTGAAACCTACTTCGACTTCATGTCGGTAAGTGTTCCTATATCATAAAAGGCGTAACCCGGAACATCAGGCCCAACGGTATTGACATGAACTCCCATCTGAAATACGCCGGGCACGCGCTCCACGGAGTATTATCAACCCCGTTTGAAAGACCAAAACGAGACTTAGTGATAGTGTGATCACCATCCGAAATCCTTGCAACGATACACATATTCCAGTCTCGTTTAGAATGTATGTACTGTAACTGTACCTTATCCTTCCCCCAAGCGTAATAGTTCCTGACCCGAATTTCGCATTTATTTCACCTGAAAACTATTACGAATACATGCACGACACCCATCCACAACGATGGTGCGTCTCTATACTGTTATGATCAAAAGAAACACAAACATGTATATCTTTCTTTGTTTATTTTCGATGGAGTTGTGCATGTTGTTTGTACAGGGGCAAAATACGCAACATGCACTCCCGTATGAAAGGCCTACCGTTACATTCTGAACTACAAGAGTGACAACAAGAGTGACATCACATTATGATTGGAGAATAAACAATGCAAACACATGGACACTCGTCCTTGTTACGACATGTAGAGCCGCCTCCATCGTAACCACAACCTTCCAACCGAACAAGGCTCTTCGGATGCCATGCGTCGCCCTGTTCACGGGCTTTGTTTTGTGGTAAAGGACGAGGTGTTCTCCGTCTGGCCGGAGGGTGTAGGAATTGCATAGGTTTTTGACGAAGTTCTTCTTGTGAACGATTCTTTCTCTGACCCTTGCAAGCGACTCGGTACACTCGCTTGTCATGCATTTTTCCACTCAGGAAATCCTTCACTTCGTCGTCATAGAAATGACCGTTTGAGCCTAAATAGAATCTGGATTGGCAGTGGTGTATTCTGGCTCCCATAGTGTATCCGGTCCCTCCATATCCTTATCAGTTCCGTTGAACACGGACGAAAATGGGTTCCTCGAACCACCGATAACCTGCGTTTGGTGAGTACAACAAGTGCAACCACGGATCAACATCAATGACTTCTTTTGATCATATCATGTCAGAACAGCCGGTTGAATACGTTGTCCCAATCACGGTAACATGTTAATGCGAAGGCGTAATTGAACGCAGGGCGAATGATTCAAACACGCTACACGTTCAGGTGTTATCGGCCAGAGGATGGATGCATGTAGCCAACGGGCCCCAGCATGGCACAAGATTACAATACTGACGGTCAGTAACAACAGGCAAAACAAGATCATCGTGTGCGTGTTGATTGCTTCGTGCGTGTGTTTTAACACAAAAACCATATTGTCTACCCGTCGGCATTAAACACAACCAGTGTCCGTGACAAATCTTCAATCCTATGTAGATATTTGCTCTGAGGTCACATTACTACGTCACAGAGAGACTACATTTTCATGTAGTAAGCGGGGTAGACAGTGCAACGTCGTGTCATTGTACTGCATACGACATACCTGACATACACATTCTAAGGGGGAGGAGGGGGAGGGCACCCAGACCACATCACATACTAGTGGTAGACAGATGACTACTCGTGTAATGAAGGGACGGGTAATCGAAGTGCAACAAAAATACGGAAATAAATCCGCGCAAACGCCACAGGCGGTGGTGTGAGTAGCCTAGACAGCTGCCTACAATTCGGCCTTATTCTGGCTGTGACTACATAGTAATTAGTGGTATGAAGGCTGTTCCTCAGTACCCGCGGTGGTTATATGTGTGATGCATCATGGTGAGCGAAAACGGAGTATGATGAACCAACACGAGCGAACATCTACGTACGGCCGCGGTGGCATGTATCCCGTAGTGTTCGGGTTGATTATTTGAGTAAACAAGAAATCCTCAGCTGCGCCACCAGACGTGGCGGCGGCAGCAGCAACAGCAGCAGTAGCAGCAGCAGCAGGAGGGCACACGAGGCTAGTGTTATCGTCGCTACACGCTCCGCTCGTCGGTCTAGCCCTTGAACTCTTTGTACACGCTAGAAGTAGGACCCAGATTTCAATTACCCGGGTAGCCTGCGTGTGTATCCGGACGGGTCATTCCCGTTTCGCTTGTGGGGCCCGAGCTCAAACCCGAGTGTTTCTGGGGCCTGCGGGTAATTGCGTCGTTGGGAACCGGATATCCGGGTACTGTTATGATTCTGCTTTGTATGAGGTTGAAAGCCCGGTAATTACCTGGGTTCAGGCACTGGGAACGTATTTTCAGTACTTGGGAGGCGTATCTTAGATGGAAAACCAGGGGTTTCCATAGACGCACGAGCTTGGTCTCAGTCTCCGCGTGCACGAAAGAAATAAAACCGCTCTTCTTCTATCGCTAAGCAAACAACACACGTGAGTACCAACGATTACCGACTTAAAAGGCAGACCTGTCCAGGGACCCAAAATATCCCGCAACCTTGATCTTAACAAGTGGCGTCTTCGGCTTAGGACTTTTCCCTTTTTTGTCGGTTTAGGTTGTTTGTCACTGTTTTGTTTCGTTTGCTTTCCCATTGTGAAGTAAGTTTGTTCAGGCCACTGCACCATGGAAACTCTTGAGAACGTCTGCTTCCCCACGGTGGCCGAGCCATTGAGGCCCAGGGCCCCTCAGTGCCCTACCGCCCAAGGCCCGTCGATGTGGATCAAGCGCCTTGTACAACAGACCAACAAGAGGAGCACGAGTCTAGGCAGGAACCCCACGAGAACGACGTGGATCGGGCGCCTTGTAAAACAGACCATGAAGAGAAAGAGCTTCGACCGGAGCCCGCTGACGGGGCCCGAGCAGCCTCCGCCAGACGAACCTCATCCAAGACCCTTTCCGTGCCTCGCTCGGCTGAGCGAGCTCTGCCGTTCAAGACAACTGGACGCCCCCGCTCCTTAGAGCGCGCGACGCGCGCCACCAGCCAGGCCTTGGGTCTTGCAGCAATGTTTCCCCACTCGTGCCCTCTGCTGTCCAAGCCACCTGGAAGACCCCGCTCCGCTGAGCGCGTACCCAGCCAGCCCGTGGAGCCAGTTGCGTCCGCTCCAAGCTGGACCACGTCGGACAAACCTGGACGCAGCGTCTCCAGGCAACCCAGCTACGCTTTTCGCCGTCGGGTCTACCTGATTCTGGGCTAGATGAGAGTATTTGAGACTGTTTTTCCGCCTCGCATTCCACTGATGTCCGACTCTGTTCGTAGTCGTAGGATGGCCACGAGTGATGCTGCCACTCGTGAACTTTTTCCGTGCCGCGGCCACACGATGGCACACTGGATATCAGTGTTGAGCCTGCTTCCCGCGCTGTTCTATTAATAGCTACAAACAGAGATCCTGGAAATTGCAGTTTGGAGTTTTCATGCTGCTGCTAGAGGGGGCGCTACGGCCGCTCGTGAATTTTTTCCCGCCCCTCGCCCACAAGACGGCATATTGGATTTTTGTATTGCGCCCTTTTCGCCCGCTGCTGTAACCACCCACGCCGATCCCGCTGGAAATTCCACTACTGCTGCGAGTTTTAATACTAGGGTTAGCGGGGACGACGCCTTTGATAGGCCCTCCAGTACTGGAGTGCCAGCTGCTGTAGCTACCCACGACGATTCTGCTGCGAATTTTCGTCCAGATATGAGTTTTAATACTGCTGTTAGCGAGGGTGATGCTTATGACAGGCCCTCCAGTACTGGAGTGCCCACTACTGTAGCTACCCGCGACGATTCTGCTGAGAATTCACGTCCTGATGCGAGTTTTAATACTGTTGCTAGAAGGGACGATGCTGTTAATAGGCCCTGCAGTACCGGGGACGTATCAACACCAGCTACACTTGCCTTTAGTACACGTATAAATCGCGACTGCCGCCACCCTATCGCGACACCATCTAGAGTCGAGACTCGCGCCCAAGTGTTTGTAGCGCCTGCCGAATGGCGCGCCATGCCTTGATCACAGCTATACAAGTTGCTGAAGCACAATCCGCGGCTCCTACCACCGCTGTTTTGACGCTCCACGACCCTGAGAACCGCCGCTTCCCGCCCCCCCCTGCCCCGGTGCTCCCCCCTGCCCCGGTGTTTTCCGCCCGCCCTCGCCTCAGCATGTCACGGACGACAAAAGCACAGGAGGAGTCACCCACCCCAGCCAGGTCTCCCAGCGGCCTGAGGACTTACGGCTCCTTTCCCTCGTCGGGAGCGAGGACACCTCTGCCCGCGGGCCCCACGACTCTGGACGACGCCGTGGACTTCGAGCCCCCTGATTCAGAGGACGAGCGGCTGGCTACCGCGAAGGACGCAGGACTGGCGGCCGAGGACCCGGACAGTGGCCAGCCCCCCCTCCCGCCGACCACCTTGAGCGTGGACCTCCCTCTCGCCGCAGGAGGAGGCGGCTGTGATCCAGCATTGGTCCACCCTTTCCGGTCTTTATGCGGGGATCACAGCAGAACGCCCCCCGCGCCCGACCAGGCCAACGCTGCCGCGACCGCGGGGACTCCTGCTGCAGCTGGCAACCACCCCGACGTCATCGCGGCCAAGCGGGCTTTGGCTACCGCCGAGGCCTACGCGGCTGCCTCGGCGACAACGGCTAGTCGTCGGGCGCAGACGCGCGTGTCGGTCGAGCTCGCGGCTGCCGGTGCCGCCCGCGCCTCCAAGACTGCCGTCGCGGCCGCCATGGCTGCCACCGCGGCCTCCGAGGAAGCCGCACGCTCCGCCTCTTGTGCACGAGGCTCCATGTCTCGCGCCAGTGAAGCGCTGCGGGTTCTCCGGGCGAACGCTTCCTTCCAGAATCGTCGGGCCGCCGAGACAAGAGCCCCAGCGGAGAGTCTTCTTCTTGCCGTGACCACAACGAAGGCCGCTCCAGCCCCCGGCCTTGGCCCGACGGACTCGTGTCCCCCCGCCGCAATCGCGATAGACGCCCGGACCAAGCGTACTGGGGATATGGACTCCTTGCAGGGGAGTGTCGCCTGATGGCGGCCGAGCCAAACCCGTGCTTTCCCCTCGAGGCGGCGGCCTTGGTGGTCTCTGCCGCTCGCCGCCTCCGACACGAGATGCCGGCAGAAGATCTCTCCGTCCACGACGCTTGGCTCGGGATGGCGGACGATTCCTGGGCGGCTCAACAACGCCAAGCGTATACTATGGCTCTGGTGGTCAGCCTCCGGAAGGCGGACGGTGCTTCTCCCCCGCCACCGTCTCTAGGCTGAAACCTGACGCGTACCTCCTCCACTGCAAGCGGCGGTCACACGCCCCCCACCAGGAACCCCACCTCCCCTACTCGGGACCGAATGCTGGACATCACCCCGCCTCCTCCAGCGGACATCGGGTAGTTGACGACAGCTCTGTGGCCCGAGACCGCTCTCGCTGCCGCGCTGGCGACCAGGCCCGCCGGCGCCCGAGGGTTCGAGGGGATTAGGCCGGTCCGGACGGCAGGTTCCGCCGGGGCTCGGGCGCGGACAATGGTGGCAGCACGTCTCGGCGAAACGGGGTTGGACGACGGAAAAGTCGGGGAAAGGGGAAGGAGAGATCGGGTGACGGCCGATACGGCTCACGGGAAAGATCTTCTCGAACCACTGTAGTTCTCCCAGTTCTTCCTCGGACGGCAACACAAGAGCCCCCGTCCCAGAGTTTACGCGCGCTACCAGCAAGAGCCAAGTGGTTCCTTTGCTGACTGAGGTTGCTTCTTCCGCCGCGCGTCTTGGCCGTTTGACCATGCCCGATGACCGCGCCATGCCCGCGTCATCTAACCTTGCCCACGACCGAACTTCGGCGATCGACTCCGCCGCCGCTACCGCCGCAAAAAATCACACCGCCGACGTTCAACGGGCGTACAAACACCTAGGACTGAAGGACATTTCGCGCATTTCTGTCCTGCCTCTTCCGTCCTCGATCGACCTTTGCGACGTCGCGCAACAACTCACTCGTTCGGTAAAGGCCTTCACCTCTGATATTATCATGATGTGCAACGATGGCAGGCATGAAAGCCTTGATCCCAGTTGGGAGTACCCTCTAAAGAAATCCCTCGCGCGCGCCATTGCGCCTGACACCCCACGACTGCCCCTCTCACTAACTTGATGGATGATTTTTTTGGACAGGTGTCGCGCGCCCTCGCAGCTGGATCGACGGGACCGGAGGCGTTCACGCTCCTCCTACGGTTGCTGAGCAACTACTTCGACCGCACCAACACGGGGGCCAGCTTACTGTTGGCGTGTCTAACGGGACCCCTTTTTGCACTTTTAGCCGTGCATTGGTGTCGGCAGCGAGGGAGACTGAGCGGTTTTTGGCACCGGGGGTGGAGGTTGTTTTGGAGGTAGTTCGGATGGTAGTGAACGATCAGTACCTCAGCTTGATGCCCACGCTGTACCCGGGAGTTTTGGCTACAATATCGAGGCCGTTCAGCACTTTGGGCGCCATATGGTTGGCTTTCGAGACTCTCGTGAATAATAAGACACCTGCCGTCAACGGTGAAAAATATTTTTTTTGCTTGCTTCTTTGACGGGTGTGCGGTCATCCGCCCGTCGGGACCCCGGCCCGCCAATAATGGTCGCGGCCAGGGCCGGACGCTTCCCCAGTCGCCTTCTTGGCAGACGGGATCGCGCAATAATCCGCTTGTGATAAATGTCAACAAATCCATCCCTGACTGCCTCGACTCATGGCTTGACCCCTCTTCCAACTGCTGGTCCCTTCAAGAACACCACTATGTTGAAGTTCACGCCGTTTGCATGTCCATCCAGACCGAGGACCCTCCCCTCTGGAGCGGCCTACTTCTATCGTCCGCCCGGGCAGCCGCCCTCAGCGAAAACCGAGAGCACTGTTTAAGCTGTGCCACGAAGACACACACTCTCTTCGATAGTGTAGACACCCCTTTCTAAACCTTAGTGGTATCTTAAACCCCCGACCTCGGAACGCTCGGTGACGACGGCAAGGCGTTCCGTCGTAGGCAAGAACGCATGATCAGACACCGCCGCGAGAACAATTCACGACCGAAAAAACACTACCAGAAGAAACACAGGCGTCGTCCCGGCCACTCCCGTGGGCAACATCACGGCCAGGGTCAGCAAAACAGACAAGGTGACGGCTACAACACACACGCGGCACGAGGACGCCAGCAGTCTCACTCCGGTCATCACGGTGGTGGTTCGATCGCCCCTACTTCTTCCGTCCTGGCTCCCGTCTCGGAGGTTCGCTACGGTGCCTCGCAAAACTCGGGCGGAAACCCGAATGGACGCCAGCCAGGCACCTTCCGCACCGGCAACTGACAGGTCGACGGCGGTTCGGCTCCTCCAGCCCGCCCGCTATCAAGCATTGTCGGGAGAAAAATCATTGATTTCATAAGATGCTCGCGTCCCAGGCTCGCTCAGCACTCAGCGTCGACCTACTCCCGTCCCCGCCTCGCGCGTTACTCCGTTCTTCGGACCGACGCAGCGACTCAGCTCCACTGCTTCCTGCGGGGAGCCCCCGGGCGCCTTTCCCGACGTCGGGAACCCGTGCCTCAAACGCCGCGCCCCTCAACCTTGACCCCCCTCAAGCTGGAGAAGAGAGCAGGCGCGATAACGCCACTCCCCCGAACCACGCACCGCGCAACACGACGGGTGTCGCGCTGTCGCGTCGTTTTTTCAGCGAGAATGTCCCCCTTCTACACCTCCCGGTCATGCGGTGGTGGTCGGTTTGAGGTGCGAGAAGGCAAATACCGAAACTCCAAGATCTCGGTTGAAGCTCGACTCGGCGTTTCCTTGCAATAACGGTGGCCGCTCCACCCTTGTTCCAATCGAGGAGGAGTCGACAAGATTAGCTACCTCGTCTCCCTTCCCCACCAGGTCTATAGGACGGAAGCCCTCTCCGGTGGACCCTTTGTTGCCCCCCACCCGAGCACCGTTCTTGAAGACGTCTACAGGGTCTGCAGGCCCTCTTTCGTCTTCGCGCACGCCACTCCACGTCCGCAGCGCTTCTTCGGCTCCAGTGGAAATCGTGTGAAATCAATGTTCTTCTCCCGGCGAGCACTTTACCGGGACATGCTGAGGCGGTAGGAGCGGCTATTAAAACGCATCCAGCCCTTCCTTCGGACTAACTGAGGTAAGAAGCAACCTCAGTCAGCAAGGGAACCACTTCCCGCTGGCCGGAGCCCGCCACAGAACACGACTGCAGTGGGTATCGGGGTTTCCATGAATTTCTCATATTTCTGAATATACGGCTCATCAGAGTTGGCTAGTGTTATGACACTGCTTTGTATGTGGTTGAAAGCATGGTAATTACCCGGGTTCAGGCACTGGGAACGTATTTGTAGTACTTGGAAGGTGTATCTTAGATAGAAAACCAGGGGGGGGGGTCCAGAGACGCACGAGCTTGGTCTCAGTCTCCAAGCAGTGCAGCTGAGTCGCTGCGTTACTGCGTACAGGTGGTTTGTTATCCCGGTACATCCCCAATAATATGATACAGTAGCTTGTGATTCAGCATTAAAGCTTTCCGCGGTAGTTCGGCATTGCTATGATACAACGGATTGTAATTCCACAGAACACGGTCGATCATTATGGTGATAAAAAAGTGCTACTTTTCGCTACCCGCTAAGCCCTGGGTCGCAAAACGTTAACAGCGAACACGGGGACGAGGGGGGGGGTGTGTACTCGATAGGAGATATGTATTCGATCTCATGCATGGCCGTAGTCGTATGACCATAGACCCTCGCATCCCTACAATGCCGGGACGAAGCATGTCGGGTTGTCACCGACCAGGCAGACATTGCTTGCACCAAGCGAGGGACGAGGGGGGAGGGGGACAAGAGAGGAGGGGGGGGGGGGGGTACTCGATAGGAAAGATTTACTCGATCTCATGCATGGCCGTAATCACATGCATGAACATAGACCCTCGCATCCCTACAATGCAGGGATGGAGCATGCCGGGTTTTCACCGACCAGACAGACATTGCTTGCTCCAAGCGCGAAGCGCCATGAGGTGTCCGGCGAGTCGCATGAAGAGTGAGTTGCTTCCTACCAAGAACTGCTTGTGAGGCGGACTTGCATAAGGATGACAGCTTCAATGAGTTGAGTTAATTTCTGGTGTAGCCATTTCCAGAGAGAGCAATGAGAGTACTTTTTAACTGCCTCTTGGGGTGGACACAAAGTGATACGATAAATTACCTTGTGCGAATTAAAAGTTCATTACCTCGCACAAATGATCTAACTCGACGAAAGAGAAAGAACAGCACGGCACACCAGAACCGCCAAAGGAATGAAAACGAAACAGAAAGCTTCCGAAAGGAAAACACATCCCCGTCCCCTCTCATCTAAACATTTCCTGCCTGACTGGAACATCTTGAACCGGTCAAAAAAGACGAAAACAAAACGAACAGCAGGGCTTCTCTCTCGGCCTCGTACGCCCCCCATCCCTCTGGCGACCACCTCGCCACCGATTCGGCCCGGGTAAGGTTTTCCTCGCGCACAGCCACAGTGAGCCCCGTCGTCCGCCTTGCGTTAAGCCCGGTGCTCACCGTGGCCGTCGTTCGCCAGCTCGACAGTATTAGTGCTCAGACGGCGTAGCTCTCTCTTTGAACTTCAGCTTGTTCGCAAAAATATCTGCGCACTCTCATTGTGAATTCCTTCTTGATTTTATCCTTTTTGCTTGTTTTAATTTTTTCTCTGTTCTCTTTTCTATTTTAGATCTTTTCGATTTCGATTTCGATTTTCCGACGTCGAGCTGGCTTTTCCCAAGGCTTTTCACGGGTCACGGGGTGTTCAAAATGTCACGGGTCGGGGGTCGGGTAAAGAGATTTTCAAATCTCATTGGTCGGGTCAGGCCGGGTCAAAAGGTGATGAAAAGCTCACGGGTCGGGTCAGGTCATGTCCCGCGAGTAACGGGTCACTCGCGGGCAGGGCCAGCATGACCCGCGAGTTGTTTTAGGCTGACCCTAGGGTCGGGCCGGCGCATCCAGCTCGCGGATTCGACACTTGAAACAACTCCGGCTCTCTTACCCAAAGGCTTATCTCGTACATATACTAAATACTACTCCTTCAGTATAGAACACTGAAACATCGCCGAACCCATATACTCCTGCCCGCATCCATCCATACTCACTTCAGCCAGTCAACATATCGCTGAGGGGCACAAAATTTAGTTTTTTTTTTTTTGTTGAAGTGTCGACCCACGTGCCGGATCCGCGGGTCCTAACCTCGGGTCAAGATGAATTATCTCGCGGGTCAAGTTGACCCGACCCGGATGAGACCCGTGTCCCACGGGTGATTCGGAAGGTGGCGGGTCGGGTCGGGTGGAGTCAGGAGGTTTTAAATCTCGCGGGTTGGGTCCGGTCGGGTCAACAGGGTTTTAAAATCTCACGGATCGGGTCGGGTCAAGTCAACACACCTCAACATTTTCGCCGGTCGGGTCGGGTCAGCTCACCCAACCAGACCCGTGAGGTTTGATCTAACCCGCGAGAAGCCTTGTTTTTTTCATCCTATGTACTTCTTTGTAACGATTCTGAGGTGTCTGTCATACGTCTAGAGGCTAGAACGGACGGAGCGCTGTCGGTACAGATGTCTACACTGGTCGAAGTTGAGAAGACCGACCCAGCTCGCGGCTACCGACTCACTTGCCCATCGAAGTGGTAATCGTGCAGATGGGGTCGCCCGAGGTGGGCCTTGCAACACATTGATGGACTCATCTGACCTTGCCTCGCAGAAGGATTTCTTCGGACACGCCTCGAACCTTAACCCCGTTCATAAGGATACTTTCTCGTCCACCGGATTGTGACCCCTTTCGGTTCCGCATGTATGGTGTTGCTGGGCTTGCGCAGGTACTGTTAATACAATATACGGTGTTTGGAGTACACGAATCATTGACACTGATACGTAACATCGTCCCCGTCCAAACACCAGGTGTCGCTGGTTGCTAGCGACCCGTCACTTCCGAACACGGGGGATGGCATCTGTTATCCTCTTTTGCTGTTGGGACCGAGAATTTGCCGGATTGGGGACGATCCGCGGAGCGCATGCATGGCGCACAAGCAAGATGGAGCTTGGGACAACTATGTCAGAGGTGTTGCAAGCATTTGGTTCTCCCACGTTCCAACTTATGCTGGACGATCATTGACATACGCACGATAGGAGAGATGCATCGGCGTCGTCGAGTTATATTTCATGTATTATCATGATTAAAATCCCCGATTTGTATTGCAACCTTTGGTAAATATGTCGTACCACGGAACCGCAGAATAGACACCATGTTCTGAATAAACCATTGATACTTCGTGCACGACAGTTCACTCCTTACCCTTACCCAACCAAGCAGGCAGCGAACAAAGGGAACGGAACACCCGAATAAGGCATCAACATCCGAGCGTGGCAACACTGGAGGGCATTTTATATCGAGCGGGAGCAGAGACGTCCGATGGAGTTGTCGTCATTGCCTCGGACCCGTTCGGTGCCTGGACCGAGGCGTGTAGAAGCATCGGCGTATCTTGTGTCGCCTACTTGGGGCGCAAGCCCACCGTCCGTATCAAGCGAAAAATTGATTTAATGTGGAAGCTATGATGAGGTTGGTCCGAATTTTGAGGTTGACAAGTCGCCTTCATCAACATAAACTGCTTTTGACTCTCAGCAATGACGAAGTTACACCGGCAGCTCGTAGGTGTCCGGCGAGGGTAGGGTGTCCCAACCTTGATCTTTTGCTGGGTTCTCATTGAAGCAATCCGAAAAATAAACATTGTTCTGGAAGGGGAGCAGGTGGGCCGGTTGCTGCGGTGGTCAGGGAGACGGGGAAGGGACCAATGAATGGAGAAGGTACTCGACACGGGAAGGTCATCAGAGGTTGGGCTAGGGTGGAATATACCAGCCTAAATATTACGCGGTGTTCTCATTGCAGCAGTCCCAAGCATTAGCGTTGTTCAGCAAGCGGAACGGGCGAAAGGACCAGTAAACTGCGGAGTTACTATACACGGGCAACTCGTTAGGGGTCAGTCGAGGGTGAGGTATTCCAACCTAGATATTACGCTGGGGTCTCATTCGATCAGTCCCCAGAATTAGCATTTTTCAGGAAGGGGAGCGAGTGGGTTAGTTGTTCAAGTCGTCGAGAAGACGAGGAAGGGAGCAATAAATGGCTGATATACTACATATGAGCAGCTCGTTAGGGGTCGGGCGAGGGTGATAGAGGTACTATACACGGGCAGCTCGTTTGGGGTCGGGCGACGGTGGGGTATTCCAACCTCGATATTACGCTGGGGTCTCATTCAATCAGTCCCCGTAATTAGCCTTTTTCAGGAAGGGGAGCGGAGGGGGTTGTTTATTCCAGTTGTGGAGAAGACGGAGAAGGGACCTATGAATGGCGGAGATACCACACACGGGCAGCTCGTTAGGGGTCGGGCGAGGGTAGTTTATACCAATCTAGATATCATGTCGGTTTGATAACCTCGTTGGGGGTCGGGCGAGGGTGGAGTCTACCAGTATAGATATTATGTTGGGTTATCCTTGCCGCAGTCCTCAAAATTGGCATCGCCCAGGAAGGGGAGCGGATGGGTTGGTTCTTCCTGTGTTTGGGAAGACGCCGAAGACAGCAATGAGTGGCGGAGGTACTGTACGCGGGCAGCTCGTAGGGGTCCGATGAGGGTGGGGAGTTCTAACCTAGATACTTTGCTGGGTTCTTTTTGCAGCTATCAGCGAAATGAGCATAGTTCCGGTAGGCGAGCGGGTGGGTTTTCTATTCGTGTAGTCGGGAGGAAAGGCGCAGGTAGCACTGAAAAGCGAATGAACGGCCGAGGTACTGAAGCCAGACATCTCGTAGGGGTCGGGAGAGTGAGGCATTCGGACGTGTAGATATTATGCTGGGTTTTCATTGCAGCCATCAGTAACAAATAAGCATTGCTCAGGAAGGGAAGGGGTGGGTTGGTTGTTCGTGTAGTCGGGAGGACGAGAAAGAGACCTATGAGTGGCGGAGGTACTGGAGACAGAAAGCGCGTAAGGATCAGGCGAGGGCAAGGTACTACAACCTATCATTGGTAGAAAATATGCTGGGTTATCATGCGTGATAATTCCGGAAAACTCGCATTTTTCAGGATGGGGAATGGGTGGTTTGGTTGTTCCTGTGGTCGGGAAGACTTCTGCAGGGAGCAGTGGTGGACGTGCTGGACACAGGGGCCGGGCGTTGGTGCGGTATTCCAACCTAGACACTCTGCGAGATTCTCATTACAGCATTCCGCAAAATTATCGCTGTTCAGGAACGGGAATGAGGTGGTTGGGTTTTCATGTGGTCGGCAGGACAGGCGCAAGTAGCAATGAAACTTGGAGGGGTTTGGACATGGGCAGCCCGTAGGGGTTGGGCGAGGGCGGGGTATTTTAAAATTATAAACTACTTATTATCCTGAGTTTTAATTGACAGAATCCCCAAGATTAGCATTATTCCGGAAGGGGAGCGCGTGGATTGGTTGCTCCTGTTGTCTGGGAGACAGGGAAGGGAGCAATGAGTGGCGAAGGTACTGTACGCGGGCAGCTCGTTAGGGGATCTTCCGCCTTGACTTGCGTCCCCCAACACACGACTTGCGTCCCCCAGCAACCTCTAACATCAATATTATTGAGGAAGGGGAGCGGGTGTGCGGTTGTTCCTGTGGTCGGAGAGACACTGAAGGGAGCAATGAGTGGCAGAGGAATTATATACGGGCAGGTCGTTAGGGGACCTCTTCCTGCCTTGACTTGCGTCCTCCAACTCGCAACCAGGTGCATTACATAATATCTACTACATGGTATTCAGCATGAAATTAGGTCCCAGTCCATATTATTGATGAGGGGATCCTATTTGCCGTGCGGGATCCCCAATAGGCTTAAAAGGGATATCCCCTCTTGCCTCGAGTTTATAACAGTTTAACAATATTGTTCAATAACATGATATTCCAATTTTAAATTTTGGTGAAATATCACCCAAATGGATATCACCCAAATGGTGTTGGGAGGTCCCCCAATTCTCACGATAATTTCAAAAATATATATTTAACTCCGCCACCCAATATCACATACTATTCGTACGTACATGTTGGTTGCACATGCAATACGCACATGGTGGGGGTCCCCCAAGGGGAGAAGGGATCCCCTAAGGTCCCGTAAGGCGAGAGGAGATCCCCCAAGACGAGTAGGGACCCCTAAGGGGAGAGTGGATCCCCTAAGGTAAGAGGGGATCCCTTCAGAGGAGAGGAGATCCGCTAAGGTGAGTGGGGATGCCCCAAGGCAAACGCGATCCCCTAACTCGCAACAAGCGCGCTCGGCGCGTGCTTCTCCGTGAACACATGTATTCATAGACTACATCAGCAGTCAGTTGTGAATACAACTTTTGAGCTTCAGATTTTGGCCCGATCGCATTTTCTACTTTGAACTTCGCAAAACAGTCTTCCTATCTTTGCGGAAAAATCGGATTTACTGTGCGCGCACAGATTCGAGCAAATACCGACAGCAACTGCTGTTGTTGTGATCTGGTGCCGCCAAGAGACGCGCTGTGTGCGCTGCACTCCGCGTCCGAGCCAACTCTGACTGCCTTTCTTTGGTCTGGCGGCGGAGAGCAGTGCCGAGTGTGCTTTAAAAGTCAACGTGTCCTGGTATTTTTTGTTCCACTATGTGACTGACTGCTCCTGCTGCTGCTGCTGTGCCGCTGCTGTAGCTTACGAGTACGTATCCACCAAGCGGTGCGCACCGAGTGTGGTTCTCTTGATCTCTAGGCCCAAACTCGTGCCACCCGACTGTAGACTGGCCACCGACAGATGCGCCGCGCGTTGGGCGGGAAGCAACGACGCTATACAGTTGTGCCACCATCCAACTCATCGATCGTTTTGCTGCTGTTTGTTGTCGTGAAGAACATCTTTAATTCAGAGATCTTTCCATTTTTCGATTCGAAAAGCTGATCGCCCAAGTCGTCGCATTCTGTGTCTAAAATAAGGCATGGACACTGAATGTCCTGGATTATTCACGGGTGGAAAACAAAGTCTGCTCCCTGGTGGCATCGGTCTTCCTTTGCACCTTCACCTCATATATCACCTCACCACCTTGAACCTTCACCTCGCTCATCACCCTGCACCTTCAACGTATGCTCTTCTTGTGTACTTGATGTGATATCGTATGTTGGCACAAGGTTCCCCTTCGGGACGTGGGTGGCATGAAATCCGGGGGGTGTCGCAAGTTGAAAAGGGAGACGCAGGAAAACCCGTGCACCTCTTTTGATGTAAAATAATATCGGAGTAAAATGAGTCATGGGCTACTGTGTTGCTAAAAACGAAGAGTAGTAGCCTAGTTTTCGATGCTCTCGCATGTCTTAGCGTATAGGAGGCATGGACTACTGTATTGCTCAAAAGAAAGCGTAGCCCTCAGAAGGAAACTGACGGGATTTATATCATCCTGGTATTCAACGCCTGGGTGGGATCGATATATATATGTGTGAACCTTGATTATCTGAACATCTCTACCGGGTGGAGTCTACACGATCTGCGCGAACTACTGTGGAGTGGTGTCCGAGGGTAAGGGTAAGGGACGCAGGTGGTTCTGGCAGCTGGAAAGCAGTTCTTCGCTTCTTCTGATCTAAATCTTCTTATTGATGGCGAGAGATAAGGAGGTGCTCTGGTAGAGAAGTGAGAGGTAGGGGGGAGGGACTCGACGCCCATATATACTCGTCCCACCCCACGCCACAAGCTCTCCTAAATTCCTCTTATCTGTACGCCTACAGAACTTTCCTATGACTACCGATCGTTCTTCTGCTAATATATGAACTTCTCACTTCGTGGTCCTATTTGCGTTAATGAACATTACTCTCGCCTAACGGTTTATCCGCCCTAGGGAACATTCCTAAAAGAACGTTACTCTCGACTAACGGAGTATCCGCGGGTTAATCCGTTCTTCGGATAATTCTCGTATTCGTGAGACTACAAGCCTGTCACATATTATCTATATCTATAGCCCATGAGTACTCCACCCATATCACACTACACATAATAATCAAGCATACATGTACCTTGATAAACTACTGTTGAATAGCTTTGCGTGGGTGAGTCTGCATGCTCTGAAGGATCTGTACGATCTGCAGGATTTGTATACTGTAGATGTATCACCCTTTTTTTGGCGGTGACATCTGCTTGGTCTTTATAATCGCACTTGCGTGCCGAGTGGGATCATCTGAATGCCATGTGTGCATGATGTGGAGGATCTATCTGCATGATCTGAAGGATCATTAGTCCACACACTCCAACCAGTTTGCCTGGGGAGACATGTAAGTTCCGTATCATAAAATTTGCACTTGTGTGCCAGGTGGGATCTGGCTGATCTCAAAGACCAGCACATGTTTAGCCTGAAGGGGTTCTGTGTGGTTAAAATTTTCATAGGTGTGTACCAGAGTAGAATCTGTGTGATCTGTGCAATCAATACATTTCGACCGGGATAGGATCTGTGCGATCTGTACATCTTGAGCGAGATAGGGTCTGCACGATCTGCATGATCTTCACATGTTCATCGGCGGGTGTCATTGATCTGCAGGATGTGTATAATCTGCAGGATCCGTACGATCTACCTGAGCGGAATCTGTGTGATCTGTATGATCTGTACATCGGGATAGGGCGTGTACGATCTGCATGATATGCACATTTTTATCCGCGGGTCTGCATGTTCTGCAGGAACTGTATGATCTGTATAATTTGCATACTTCATACTTATTAACAGCATGTTTAGCCAAGATGGGGTTTGTATGAGGTAGATATATCACAAGTGTGTACCCAAGTGGGATCTGTGTGATCTGTACATCTCTACCCGTTCGGATCTGTATGATCCGCAGAATCCGAATGATTTGCAAAATCTTTTTAGTGCACCTGAATGGAATCTGTACATCTTAACCGGGATGCGGTCTGTATCATTTGCGGGATTTGTATGATCTGGAGGATCTGTAAAATCTGATACTGCACACTTGCTTTCAGCATGTTTAGCCGGGATGGGGTCCGTATAAGGTAGATATTTCCCAGGTGTGTACCTGAGTGGGATCTGTGTGATCTGTACATCTTTACTCGGTGGGATCTGTACGATCCGCAGAATCTGTATGATCTGCAGGGTCCGTGTAATGCACCTGAATTGAATCTGTGTGATCTGTATGACCTGTACATCTTAACTGGGATGCGGTCTGAACCGTTTGCAGGATCTGTATGATCTGTATGATCTGTAAATATACTGCACACTTGCAATCAGTACGTTTAGCCTGGATGGGATCTGTATGAGGTAGATATTTCACAGGTGTGTACCTGCGTGGGAACCTGTAGGATTTCTATATAATCTGAAGGATCTGTAAAATCTGAGTACTTCACACGTGTTTACATCATCCTTGGTCGAGATGAGGTCTGTATGAAGTAGATAATTCGCACGTTTTTACCTGAGTGGGAACTTGATCTGTGTGGTCTGTACACATGTGGGATCTGCAGGATATGTTTGATCTACCCGAGTGGAATCTGTGTGATCTGTATGATCTGTTTATCTATACCGGGATGGGGTCTCTATGATCTGCATGATCTGCATGATCTGCACACGTTTATCGGTGGGTTTTTGCATGACCTGCAGGAATTGTATGATCTGCAGGATCTGTAATATTTGGCAGGTGTGTATACCTGAGGGGGATGTTGATGTGTGTGATCTCCGCATATTAACCGGGTGGTATCTGTTTGATGAGGTAGAAATTTCACACGTGTGTACCTAAGGTGGAACTTGCAGGATTTCTGTATGATCTGCAGGATTCTGGACTAGATAATCAGTCAGGATAAACCAAGCTCGAAAATGAGTTGATGGACAACTGTTACAGCAGGGTACAGCTCTCAGACCCTAAAAAGGACCTGCGCTCGTTAGATCTCTGAGGCCGGCTCACCTGTTGTTTGGGAGTTCGAGGAAGTGCCTTCAAGCAGTAATGATCGGGTCACGCAGAACGTGGATCGATGCAATGCTGTAAATGCAAGCAGTCAGAGTGAACACTCAATGAAGCACCACAGACACGATGACGGGCACGACGGGCAAGGCAGGGCGCAAGGGGCTGGGGGTCGATAGGACAGGTATCACGGATCAATTGGTTTTGATTTTCTTTCTTCACTTGGTGTTTTATTAAACACCGGGTGGTCCCGGAACCTCGTTACTGGCTCTGTACCCGAGACCGAAGGCGTTCCCACACCGGGGATCCTCCCTGACCCTATAAGATCCGCCCAGAGGGTGCTAACCAAAGCTTGCCCTCTGCCTATCGAATAGACCCGACGCGTGACCCTGATCAGGACAGTGGTCTCGCGCCGTATTATTCTCCCCATAGCGCTGGTCACGACAGTCACAGCGCTATGAACCTCCCTCCCTGGCGCCACCCCGCTGTAAAACCCCCCCTGCCCGACACATAACCATTGTCGGCACAAACCCGGCGCCCCGGTGCTAGCCCGGCGACAGCGTGTGCGCTTTCCTCCTCGGACACCCCCCCCAGACTGGCGCATATGAGCGACGGCGCCCAGCGGGCATTACGATCATGGTCCGCTGCAGCGCCTGCGCCTTCCACCTCCGCACCTCGCCGTCGGCTCGATGTTGCAGCTCCTCTCCTTTCCTTAGTGCTGCCCTCAGACGGTGGTAAGAAAAGCGGCGGTCCTGACCTTCGTCCAGATGTTCTTTAGCATTCCTCTTCCATCCATCGCCGTCGGCCCGATGTTGCAGCGCCCTTCCTTTCCGCGGTGTTGCCCTTGGACGGTGGGAAGAAGAACGGCGGTCCTGACCTTAGTCCAGATGTTCTTCAGCTTTCCTCTTGCATTCATCGCCGTCGGCCCGAGGTTGCAGCGCCCTTTCCGCGGTGTTGCCCTTGGACGGTGGTAAGAAGAACGGCGGTCCTGACCTTAGTCCAGATGTTCTTCAGCTTTCCTCTTCCATCCATCGCCGTCGACCCGATGTTGCAGCGCCCTTTCTTTCCGCGGTGTTGGCCTTGGACGGTGGTAAGAAGAACGGCGGTCCTGACCTTCGTCCAGATGTTCTTCAGCCTTCCCCCTCCGTCTATCGCCGTCGGCCCAATGTTGCAGCGCCTCTTGTTCCGGCGGTGCTGACCTTGGACGGTGTTGAGAAGAGCGGCGGACCTGACCCTCGTACAGTCTTCACCACTTGCAATTGCCAGTGCCACATCTGTCTAACACGCTCGGAGCATGTACTCATCTGCGAAAAAACATGTTTTTCTTCCTGTCTCACCTGCATCTGAGGTGGGGGTTCCTCTCGAAGGCCTACGTCTGCACTTTGGCAATAACCTGTATGTTTAAGCTTTTGGCCAGACATAGATTCCACTGAAAGCTACCATCGTCCTACCCCACCACCTCACCTTTAATTGAGACTTCAGAGAATTCTACCAATCAATTGTCGTATGGCTATACGTTGCCACACTACTGAGACGCTGCGGTGGCTGTCCACTTTGCCCCTCTCTATATATATCAGCGCGCTTGACTGTTAAATCTGTTATAACGGTTCACCGATGAGTATCCCATTATACTCACGTACTTGTTTGTGTCCATGTGGCAAAACTTCACGCACCGTTGCCGCGTTTCAGCGTGCGCAGTGGACTGTGTCGATGTTGCCACCATTCACTTACCTTTGCCAGACGTTTCTCACTGTACCGTCCTTCAACAAACGTTTCTGCGTAAGTTAGAATCCATCTGCCACTCTGTCCAGATGTCTCTAGTCTCTTGGTATGGGTACCAAGTTTTTAGAGAGATCGAGGATTTCGTCGAAGCTCATCTTTGCCAGGTTCCACGCTAGTCCTTTGCAAGCTGTGTGTGATAGTTCGATCGCGCGTACCATGCGTTTTATATTATATATAGGCCTTTCTTTAGGTGATGGTCTCAAACTTCTCTGCATTGAGAGTAGGTACTGCTTGCGAATGTGGAGGTCGTTTTATGTATAGGTTCATCACGGGCTGTAGGAAGATCATGAATTATCTTTCTACTCCGGGCCAAAGCTATTATTCGAGTGGCGTTTCAAGGTACTATGGCCTCTGCCAGATGATATCAGCAAGAGGGCTTCCAGCGAGGGACTCCACCAGTCTCGCTGGCCTCGCACTCAGTAAGTCTTGTTCTTAGAGCTTGTATTATCACGGAGTGATCCTCATCGGACCACGAGCCAGGTGGCTAGGGGACATCACACAGGATCCCCGGCCACTGCTCCACTCACACATGCGATTACACTGAAACCTCCACGGCTTGGTATCTTTTGGCTACAGCACCCCCAAAGCGAGTTCACTCGACACGAACGAGCTTGACAAAACCAAAAAACCAAGACGAAATCGCATGCGGCAAATCACAAATCAATGCTGAACTCTGAAGCAATTTTAATCTTGAGCGCACGGGTCATCCGTAATTTGCGCAATTCCTTCACGACGAATTCAGGCGCAGCAGAATAAATCGACCGCAAAGACTCCCACGTGCGCTCCTCTGCTTCGAAACCATCCCAATCGACCAAGACAATCACCTCGTTGGCATCATCTTCGGCCACATGCACCAAAGCATTCATGCGGCATTCACCCTGCGCAAAGGAATGTTGGAAAACATCCTTCAGATCAGCGGTGACGTTCAACGTCGCATCCGCATAAAATCGTAAACGAGCCACGTGAGCTTGATGCACCTTCCCAGAAACGATGTTCTGAACTGAGTACACATGATCATGATCAGCTGCTACCACACGCCACGGACCAGTCCATGTGGACAACAATTTCGGTGTGACACCCTGCCGACGAACACGAGCATACAACACGAAATCACCAACCGCAAATTTTGGCAACACCACCTGGCCCTGAGCCTGTTTACGTTTGTTGTCGCGAGACACGGCAACAGCTGCGCGAATATCGGCGCAAAATCTCTCCTGCTCTGCAACGACTTCACGGACGTTCGCACGCAACAAGTCAGCATTCATCACGTCAACATTCCACCTGCCATCAGACTCAGAAACGAGCGCCGAGAAATCGGTACGCGGAGCACGCCCAAACATCACGCTGTACGGAGTGCTTCGGTAACGTTCACGAAACGAAGTGTTCAAGGCCCACTGAGCGGCCGGCAAAACATCAACCCACTCCGAAACCTGACGACGCTGTTCTGACAGAATGGAACGCAGAGCACGTACCACCTCTTTTACCATGCGTTCACACGTACCGTTCGACCACGGCGTGTAAGCGACAGCAAAACGATGTTCGATGTGCAACGCGTCGCTCAACAAAGCAAGCACCCTGTTCTTGAAATGCGTGGCGGTATCACTCACCCACACACGCGGCACCCCCAAAGTCTTACACCAGGCTAGCAAATGCTTCGCTGTGACCTCGGCTGTACAAGCCTCGGCCGGTTCCAACGCCACGTAGTTGGACAAATCATCCATGATGACCAAAACATATCGGAAACCATCCTCATCAGGCAGGCCATCGCTACCTTCGGGCCCGCTGTGGCCAACATACAAAAAATCAAAGTGCACCACTTCTCCCGGAGCGGTACCATGCACCGTGTCTCCGTAGGGACGAGGAATGAGTGCACCTGCACGCGTGTCTACACAGTGCAAACACTGGCGAACGAATTCGCGAACCTGAGAATCCATGTGAGGCCAAACACAATATTCCTTCAGGCGAAACAAAGTCGGCGCCACACCACGGTGACCAGCCGAGCGCATGTGCGCGCACACCATCAAACGAGTTTGAAGAGCAAGATCATCCGGCGGAATCCACAAGACGTCACGCACCCCAACACGCACACGAAACAAACCATCATCGGCCAAGGTAGCTTGACCGAAGGTTGTCGAAAATTCATGAACACCAACGCCGATACGAGCGACAGACCTTTGTTGCGAGGCACGAATCACATCCAATGCGGGAAGCGAATCGTCAGCATTACATGGGCTGTGCACGGCAACCGAACGAACAGGCACCGTAGGAACTTTGACCCAACGAGACAACAGATCCCCCCAACAGTTTCGATCGCCAGGGATGTGTTCGATTGCATAGCGGTATTGTCCTAAAACACCCTTCCAATTCTCTAGGCGTTGTGCCATGGTCTTTGTGACCGTCGTGACACACTTCTCCGGATTGAAAATGTACTGCAAGTTTCGATGATCAGTAAAGATATGAACACCACCCCCAAAGCAGGTATTCGAGCCTCCGGAACGTATTAACGATCGCAAAACCTTCTTTGTCGACAGTCGCCCAGCGCAACTGCGAACCTGTGAACGAACCACTCAGAAATCCGAGAGGCTCGTGAGACATGCTTTCCAACGCCAATCCACTGCGAAATTCGTGTTCAGGCACTTGGGTGAGAAAACTACCCCAATGGAAATCAGAAGCGTCAGGAAACATCAAAACAACGCACCCGGGACGAGGATGATGAAGCGGCACTGCTTGCGCCACCAAACCCCGTGCGGCATTCCACGCCCGCACCCGATCCTCCGTCCACGCGGTATCCTTGATGACACGATTGCGCGCCACTCGCTTAGTCCGACGTGTAGCCCCAACAAGGAGCTCCTCCAAAAAATCACGTAACGGTGCTACCGTTTCCGCTAAACGTGGTAACGATGTACGCAACCAGTTGACAGCCTGCAAGAATTGCATTAGTTCTCCAGCGTTTTCGGGACGACGCATTTCACTTAAACCTTGCACTCGAGCGGGGTCATGGGACACGACACCATTGGAATACACCTTACCACACCAGACCAGTTCACGAGAGAAGAAGGTACACTTGTGGGCGGCGACAAACAGTCCAACATTCTCCAGGCGTTCAAGAATGTCATCAAGCAGCTGCAGAAGAGCTTCTTCGGTGTCTGCGAAAAAGAAAACGTCATCGACCCAAACTTTGCAATCCAAACCACGCAACACTTCAGTCATGACACCTTGGAAATAAGAAGTCGCATTCAAAACACCTTGGGGAACACGGGTAGGCGTGAACAAACCGTCGCTTGTCGCCATGGTGAAGACGTCTTGCGCCTCCGGAGCCAAAGGCATCTGCCAGTACCCTTGAAGTAGGTCCAGCTTGCCGAAGAAACGCGCCCCCAGCAGATCTCCCATGTCTTCATGGTTGGGCATGACGCCCGGGGACTTCTCCACCTGTGCGTTCACCGCCGAGTAGTCGCTCACCAAACGGAAAGAGTCCTTCTTGGGCACCGCCATATCGCCGGACTCGCCCACACCGCCTGGATGTTGTGGTAGACAAAGCCAAAAAACACCAAAGCAGCAATGCACTTCGAGAGCCAGTCCCTTTTCGTCGGTTCGTACCGACGTGGCGTTGCCTTGACAGGCTTCGCCTGTTGCTTCAGCTGCACTCGCATCGGCTCCACTTGCGCTGGCGGATCACCACACAGCGCACGGCGAAAAGCACCCACGCGACGAGCCAAAATTTCGCGCAAACGGGTTGCTCCGCCGACGCTTAATCCACTCTGCTCTGCCTGCTGCACGCTGTCCTCCAACGCCCGTTCTCGGGCCGTCCGCTCCTCCTCCGGATCCATGAACATGTCTGGCCCCCGGTCGACCAAATGTTCCACCGCCTTGTCCTCCGGAGCATCCACCGTAGCCTCGGTCTGAAAAGCACGCACGGAAACCGTCACTCTGCGCGCCGCAAGGTAACTCGGAGTCTCCACACCGGTCGATACCGGCACTGCGCGAGGGCGAAGCTTCTCCAGAGCTTCACGGTAGACGTCGATGCCAAGAGCTTTCATGGTAGCCATGCCAAACAGAACGACGTTATCTGTACCAGGCATGACCGCGAAAGTGATGGGCTCCAATTTCACCGCTCCCCACGGCGTCCGTACACTCACGGCAATCGGCACCGTTTTGTGCGTGACCATCACTGAAACACCCGTAGCGGTTTTCGCCTGCTGCGGGCCATTTTCGAACGGAATTTGCAGATCGGCGCCGCCGAAATGCGAAGACAGCTGCTGAAGTAAGCCGACACCGATGGACGTGAGCGCCGACCCCGAATCAAGGATCACACGCGCCATCAGCGAACCAACCGACCCTGGCAAAGAGAGATCAGCGCGTAAACACTCAGCGCTGCGATCGACAGGCACTTCACCTGCCGTTGAACTCTGGTCGGTACCAAGAGTCACCTGACGCCATGGCTGCCCTCCTACAGCCGGCGCCGAAGAAATAGAATCGGCGGTCCACCCCGACCAAGACGTCGAATATACAGACGGTTCCGGCGCTACCGCCCCTGCAGCAGCACCAGACACTGACTCCGCCCGCTCGGTGGATGGCGAAGTTCTCGCTCCAGCAGCACCCACCGATGTTCCAGCTCCTCCAACGTATACAGCTCGGCCGGCAACAGACGAACCAGATCCCGACCCAGCGGCTCCTGCCGCTGGCGCACCAGAAGTTGAAGAAGCAACAGCAGAAGTTCCACCGCCCGCTGTCAATTGATTGCCACCACGGCCACCGCGCCCGCGTCCATGGTTGAATCTGCCCCGGCCGCCATTGCGGCCCCCGCGATACCCTGACGACCCGCGCCCACCACTGCTGGGAGCTGTGCCGCCACCGCGAGCTTTTGGGCAATCAGAAACATAATGGTTGGGATCACCACACTCGAAACAGACGCGAACAAACGACTTTTTCGCGGACTGCTGCTGTTTCGGTTTCTGCTGCTGTTGGCGTCGCGGTTCAGCTGCCCCTGCAGCATCTTTCCGACCATACGCCTCGATGAATTTCCACTGTTCTGCAGCAGAAAAAATTTGGTCCATGACCAATGCCGGGTCCTTCTTCCACCCTGCAGCGTACGTTAGCTGACCTTTTACGTACTTTTTGAACTCGGACGGCCATAAGCCATCCACCAACGCCATGCTCACAAATTCCGCCGGTCCGGGCAACCACGAACGGTCCTGCGCGCGGTACATGGCATGCACCGCGTGATTCTCCGCAAAATACTTTTCCATAGCGGAGTTTACCATCATCGCGCGGTCTTTGACGGATGTTTCACCGCCCTGCTTTTCATCGCGCCTCATTGAGAGAACGCGACGCAAGTCCGCTGCCGCCCGCGAGGTGTCAAATCTGTTGCTGGTGGTTGTGTAACCAGCGTGCTGCCTAACAGCGTCCAACAACTCCGAGGCGGTCATCGTAGTCTGATGCTTGTAAAATCCCTCAAAACACCGATGAATGTAATTGGGGATAAGCTGGCCCATGCTCACTTTGGAGTGCTGAACCACCCCCTGAGCGTTGGCGAGCTGCAGCCGTTCCTCATAATCGAGGTACGCTGCGTAAAAAACACGAGAGGCCTGCTCGGTCCACACCTCTCCGTATTTCGGTGGAGTCAGAGACTCCCCTACCACCAGCGGCGTGCTTGCCGTGTGCGCCATAATCCACAGCAGTCCACCTGGACTCTACTGTAATAACGGAGAAACTGCCGCCTGACCTGTGCGTCCTCCAGCTCCCGGAGCGTCCTCCCCTGCTGTGCGCTTCAAGCCGTTTCGATCCGTCCAACGGGCCAACTGCCTTCCCAGCTGTGACCCAATACTCCGCAGCCGAAAACTCCTCCAACAGAAGTTCCGCGAATATCTAGATATTATGGCCTCTGCCAGATGATATCAGCAAGAGGGCTTCCAGCGAGGGACTCCACCAGTCTCGCTGGCCTCGCACTCAGTAAGTCTTGTTCTTAGAGCTTGTATTATCACGGAGTGATCCTCATCGGACCACGAGCCAGGTGGCTAGGGGACATCACACAGGATCCCCGGCCACTGCTCCACTCACACATGCGATTACACTGAAACCTCCACGGCTTGGTATCTTTTGGCTACAGTACTGACGTTCACGCCACATCGACTTACTGGCACTAGACAGGGTAAATATTTGATTCCGAGTTAAGTAAGTGAAGATACAGACGTTTACGCCACGTTTATTCGAGTGACCTAGGTCGTTTCAAGGTACTGACGTTCACGCCCCATCGACTTGCTGGCACTAGCCAAGGTAGATATTTGATTCCGAGTTATGTAAGTGTTTGAAGGTACTGACGTTTACTCCACCCCCCCAGGACGGACACTGTCGACTCGTGCGACTTTTTCCTGCTAAAATCGATCATGCGTCTTAAAACGGCATTCGTCCAGAACCACTTCCAAATCCTACCCCTCGTATAACGGTTTTTGTCAAAGTAGTTGCAGCAAGGTGGAGACAAACACCCCCCCAGAACGGAAACTGCCTACCGCCTACTGGCATTCCAATCACACCTATCGATTCGTTCCTGCAACACCCGGCCACTTTACTTGGAGCGAAAATAGTATCCTGTTAAGTTGCGCAGATCATACCAAAGCTCGTCATGTTCCATCTCGGTTTAGCGTCTCACAAATGTGTACCTGTGCGTGGTGTGGCAACTTGCACATGCATTCGTCCCCTCCCGCACGTGAGTATTCAAACGTTATGATACCTGGTATACGCATTCTCATCTACCTCCTGTGCGCCTGACCTCGAGTATCTGTATATTAACTGAATCGGTGTAACAATCCCAAGGGCCAGGTATTATCACGAAAAAGTATAGTAAAACACTGATGATCTCTATCCCACTGGTATTGGGTTAAGGAGCCTGGTCGGTCGTAATAGATACTTGGGCGTATCCAGCTATACCCTTCTCGTAGCAGGGGTTCTGTGTCGACTTGCCTCTTATTCGACTGTCACTACTACTGTTATTGTGCCATCGTTGCGATCAAAGATAGTCACCTGGAGAGCAGCAATATGATGCCAACATGTTTCTCGGCATTCGGTGCCATGCAATTTAGTGTCTCTTCAAGCATTCCTGTCTCATCAGGCGGATCATCCGCTATTCAGATACGGACAAATAAAACAGGGATGCGTGGTACGCTCAACACCTACACGCTCGCGTTCGCAAACTCGCGCGCCGTTAGCGCTTTGTTTTTGACATTCAGGGAACCTCTCGTTTGGGCATTTGGCATGTGGCCTTTAGAACTGCCCTTCCATTGCGCGGACGAAACACTTGGAATTAGGTTCAAACTTAGGTACATGTACAGCAACAGTAGTGCAGTACTCAAGAGACTACTGTAAGACGCCCAGTCGACATTGGGAACCGTGTCAGATACATACTTAAAACAGCGTCCAATCGATGGACTTTCTGTTCACCGCGCAAGTGAGTAAGGCGGTGAATGAGTATATGTGTCCTGGGGATGGGTTTTACTATCGGAGAAGGCCAGGTTTTCTCTGCTCAGTTTGGTTTGAATAGTGTATCTCGAATCCACCGCTTAGGATGCATGCATCAGTTCTGGGAGAGCAGTCGCAATTCCTGCAGGCAAAGCACTCATGATAGGAGGCGACGCTCCGGGGTCCTTTCGGCACGATGTCCAAAGTTCTTGCCCGCTATATGCTCTATGCTGGGTGTACATTTAATAGCATGGACACGTTCGTTCATGGTGTTATTCATTTGCAATTGATGCGGGATGTACATACCATATCGGACAGGTCGTTAATACCGTTTCTCTCACCTACCGGTTCGGCACTATTTCGTACGTGTTTGTTTTCTCCAGTCGCGATGCATTTTAGTTTTTACAGCCCATTTTGTGACCACGGGCGGGATTTCAGGAGTGTGAGCTATTGTTATAGTGTGGGAACATCACACGAAATGCGCACTGCAACAGAGTATGTATTTGACCACCCCACACTCGGAGTTACATCGTTTACCTGCTGGCCAGATTCGTTCTCGGACAACCCAATCTTCAGATGATACTTACGCAAGGTATGGACCTAACAACAGGTAGGTAGTGGCAGTGTATTCTTCAAACAAACCGATCTTGAAACCCCTCGACGCCCACCGACCATGCAGTGTTTCTTCGTACTCGTTTGCTGATTTTTCATACCTTATATTCTATTTTCGTACGTCTAGCTATGTATGTACGATACAGATATATCGTTGATTTCGATCCCATTTGTTATCTTCGCCCTGTTTTCCCTAACCCTCATACGTATAGACATCCGGTGTCATAGAGCAAGCTCTTTATTCCCCTCCCCGCTGTGGTCTGTGCCTTGGATTTTTATTGTGCGAAAATACTTCAGTCCTTCGTTGCGCCTACCCTCGTTAGGCGATCTCAGCAGTTGATTCCTAAATCCCCGCCTCATCCATCAAGAGATTCGAGTTCCACGGTTCACGCTAAAATCAGAAGCGATACACTAGACCACGCGCGCCTTTAGATGAATGAAATAGGTCAACCATGATCAAAACCAATGAAACCCTTTCAGGGCACGAGCCAGATCGGGTATAAGTATGTTAAGCATATTGAAGGTCGAACCCTAATGAATCTAATCTTTGTGTTTCTGTGCGGACATTATTCTCATGTAATCTACAGCTGGCAATAATGCTTTCGTCGAAACTTCGGCCATAGACTGAGAAGTACAATACCAGGTACAAATAGTATCGTACGAACCTCATGCACAGCAGTACTTATCTCATTGCTCACTTCCCCGCCGTAGTGGACAGAATTATACGGGGTATCTGCCAAGAGTAAACTGAGGCTGTGTGATACCGCTCGTTATGCTGACGATACTGTATATAATAATAGAATATGAATGAAGATAACATACTTCGCAGGTCAGCATGAATAATGTGCCATCGTACGGAGGTAGAAACCCTTTTAAACTACTACTGGATGTATAATGTATGGAGACCCCACGGACATGAGTCGTAGGAGTACGTAACTCCCCTATGTGTGTGCCACACCGTTCTTTATTATTATTTGCAGACAAAGCAATGAGTAAAGCAAGAAAGCAAGGGAAATGCCAGCGTACCGGTGAATACCGGGTAAAGCAAGTGAATTGCCAACGTACTGGGTACGAGAATACAGCAGTAGTAACGGGTTCGTACGTAGAACAAGTGAAATGCCAACGTACCGGGTACGAGAAGACCACAACACCAGGTATGTTGTGAACATATGAGTTGTTGTATAGTTCTTAGTTTCAACGTAGCTTTCATACGGTGCTTTCAGCCAAATAAAAACCTGGTTGCTATACTGGACAGCCGACCGGCTTCACTGCAGTACTTCATGCCGGCAGGCAGCAGTGTTGATACTTTGCTGCGGCAGTATGGAACACTGTTTTAGGGCCCAAGATCGAGGGATATCTTGCCGTACGACCTATAGTATCAATAGTAGTATGAATACCATGTAGAACGGCTTCACAACAGAACTTTATGCCGGGAGGCAGTGGTGTTGATGCTTTGCTGCGGTAGTAAGGGACAACTATCGTAAGGCCCAAGGATCGAGGGAGATCTTGCCGTATGACCAATAGTATTACCCATATATATAGATACATCCTGCAGGTTGTTGTCTTGAGTTTTTAGACCAACGTCTTTTCTACCCAGCTTCACTCTGTTCATCCAGCTTCAAGTGTGCCCCGTGTGAATATCATATATACGTACGAGTGTTGTGTAGTGCATCCAGCAGATACTGCTGCCGCTGTGTAGGTGCTATTTCAACGAGTCAACGTGATAACTCGTCAAGATGGGAAGACAGATGGGCTCAAGGGTCCCCCGAGATCTTGCCGTACAGTTTTAGTACTATGATATATAGTGTATACGTCCTCTATGTACGCATGTGTAAAAAGCATGCTGCGAGCCACCTGCGAGCCAAAGGGTCCCTCGGGATCTTGCCGTACAGCAGTTTTAGTATTAGGGATATATTGTATACATCCTCTGTGTACGTATGTGTAAAAATCATACTGCGAGCTCCCCCCCATTTTTTTGCGCTCGAAGAACAACGTACAGCAAGAAAAATATCAGCATTTTTGACCGTGGATACATCAGAAAAAGAGAAGGATCACCACGGTTGTGTTTCACCCGCTCCATACCTATTGGCCTGGTGCTAATCAGGTTGGGCTGCATCGATATATTTAGCCCGAAGCCTCTGGACACAGCAATCCACACCTTCCTCCGTTGTGTGCAAGCTCATCATCGTACAGCTGAAACTATCTCACACCCCGTCGTGTGACCCGTGCCCCCCGGGGCTTGCGTAGCCGATCTTCATCTGCTCCAGTTTTTCTTGTCATTTCCTCTTAACTTGGCTTTCAGTCCTTCAGGTGTTGTACCTGACACTCGAGCGCAACGCTCGGTTGGTATACAACACAGAAAATGGTACGACCGGAGACATCAAAGAGGGTCAAACGCGCATCGGACTTTCCAGTTGGTATACGACGATTGGTCTATTACTACTGGTCTATTACTACTGATGTAGTTTACAAGCATCTCGGCAAGAATACTATTACCAAAATATACGTGGCTTTCTTGAAAGTTCTATGTTTGCCAGCCGACAATGCATAGTAGTGTTGTCCAGGGGTCCATTGTTCTATAGTTCTATAGGGTTACGTAGGCCCAAAGGGCGCAAGCCAAGCAAACGGTACACGAGAGCATGCGTGTATTAGTACGTAAGGCACCTTTGGCTTGTATCGAAACCAGTCGATTGCATTCGGTTTTGAAGACAATATGTGGTCAATAGCATGCAGCTATTTATTAACGAACATGCATGAGTGTGCGATCATGAACAACGAGCGAACAGACGAGCACGAGCAACAGGCAAACGGAGCACGAGCAACGAGTATGCCTGCATGCATTGACCAGATAAGTATCTTCAAAGCCCCACGGAACAAACAAGCAAAGCACCATTGGCAGCGTGAATACATAACAGCATATTGCACGTATCACCATCATACAAGGCAGGCAACAACGAAAACATATGGATGTATGCATATACCAAGTAACTGGTATGCAATTAAGTATTACGCAAGATCAAACGTGGGATTATACAACGAACACGATGACATTATTTCACAAATTTGCAAACGCTCCGATCTCTTGCACACGTTTTGCGAACACTCCGATCTCCTGCAATGCACTTCGATCAGCCTGGGTTCATCATGTTACAGCAGGGTACAGCTCTCAGACCCTAAAAATGACCTGCGCTCGTTAAATCTCTAAGGCCGGCTCACCTTGTTTGGGAGTTCGAGGAAGTGCCTTCAAGCAGTAAGGATCGGGTCACGCAGAACGTGGATCGATGCAATGCGGTAAATGCAAGCAGTCAGCGTGAACATTCAATGAAGCACCACAGACACGATGGCGGGCACGACGGGCAAGGCAGGGCCCAAGGGGCTGGGGGTCGATAGGACAGGTATCACGGATCACTTGGCTTTGACTTCTTTCTTCACTTGGTGGTGTTTTTTTAAACACCGGGTGGTCCCGGAACCTCGTTACTGGCTCTGTCCCCGAGACCGAAGGCGTTCCCACACCGGGGATCCTCCCTGCCCCTATGAGATCCGCCAGAGGAGTGTCCAGGCACAGCGACAAAAGGTAGGGCATTTTTCTTGATTACGACGCATTCCTATTGGTCAATACCCACTAATATGAGGTATTTACCGGGCGAGATAGATTACGACTTTTGATTACGACGATTTCTATTGGCCAAGAGGCCGAGACTACCCCGAGACCACCCCGAATTCAAACCGCGGTCACTGGACTGCCACCTTCGTGCCTTTGCGAAGGCAGAGCTCTCGTCTGAGCAGGAGTGCTCGTGCCCTGGTAGGCGCCTACCTGCGCGCACAGCCATGGACCGCCACAAGCGCTCAAAGCCCAAGGCTGGATCAACTAAACCAGGACGTAAACTGAGTGCAGCAGCGACCGCTGCTGCCCAAAAACGGAAGGACGAAGACGATCATCAGGCCAACCTCCTCGCGAGCATGTTGGGCGCCAAGCGTGCGCGAGTTGGAGGGTCCGGTTTCACGTCGACCGAGAGCACAGATGACAACGGCAACGGCTCTGAGCTTCGCGCGGCGGGGATACCCAGAGAGCAGCAGACGTCAAAGGGTAAAGGCCGTGCTATTATTAGAGGCCGAGACGAAACACAGGATCCGAGACCATCCACGTCAGCAGCAACAGCAGCAGCAGCAGCAGCAGCAGCAGCAGCAAGCAGTAGGCCAGGCAGCCGGCAGAGCTCTCCGACGAGGTCAGGTTCAACACACTCGGGAGGGGCAGCGTCAACAGGAAGATCAACGCCATCAGCAGCAGCAGCAGCAGCAGCAGCAGCAGCAGCAGCAGCACACCTACATCAACATTAGCAGCAGCACCAGCAGCACCAGCAAGCGGTGAACCTGGCACCCAGAACTGTTCGCCGAGGTTAGGCACAAAAGTATTAATAGTACACCAGGACACCGACAAGCACGCGGAAGAAACAGGAAAGCTGTTTTAGCCCTTTTAGGACTGCAGTCCCGTTTTGGGGACAAATCACTCAGTTTCTAATGAGTTTGTCCCCAAGCGGGTCTGCAGTATTAAAAGAGTTAAGCTGGATTTATTATTAGAGAGTGGGTACGTTCTACACTAACTTCAGTATAGCGAGTCTATAGTTTGGTATCCTGTAAATCTCAGCCTGCCGTTCTTACTGCTCTTTTTCTTATTACAGTAGGTGTCCTCTCCGCCGAGGAGGAGCAGGGTCAGGAGGAGTACCACCACCAGCACCACCACCACCACCACCACCACCACCAGCGCCAACAGCAGCAGCAGCAGCAGCACCATCAGTAACACCACCGGCAACATTAGCAGCACCGCCACCGCCGCCACCGCCGCCGACAATGGCAACGACAACGACAACGACAACGACGACGACGACGACGCCGCCACCGCAACCACGGCAACCACCGCAGCCACCGCCACTACGACCAACAGTTGCAGCAGCAACAACAGGAAGACGAGGGCCGGCGCCAGGAAAAGAGGGGGGGGCAGGAAGAAGAGAGGGAGCAGGAGGAGGAAGGGGGGTAAGAGGAAGAGGCGGGGCAGGAGGAACAGGTGGGGGGGGGGGAGGAGGAGGAGGGTCAGCAGGAACCCCCGATGAGGAAGACGGAAGTGAGGTCAGGGATGGCGGTGGTGACAGCCGGTTGTCGAGTGCAATGCAAGCATACGTGCAGACCGTGAAGAAAACCATCGACGCAAATATCATACACAAAGGCGGATCTGTGGCGGCACCGTCTAAAGGCACAGGCCAGTTCCCGTACGGCGGCCCCCTAATACTTCCGAAGATTCCTACCATGCCAAAGGTCGCAGGTGCGTGAGAAAAGTTGGTACGCTGGTTACGTTTTTGGTTGGTAGATTGCGTGACAGACAGAGGCACATTTGACAAACCCAGTGACGATTGCTACTGTTCCCTCCGCTTGGACACGATCACGATTGCGCAAATAATCTCACCTTGGGTCTATTTTTCTGGTATCAACGACCGTTTCTTCACGCAGGGTTACCGGACCCCTCTCCGTTTTACCTCAAGGCAGTGCTCGCGTAGATACCAGAGTACTTGTTCCCGGAGCTAGCTATCACGGGCATCCCTTGTCCGAGATGCGGGTGTAAGGGGAAACCTGATGGTTGGAGCACGAAGGAGCCGCGCCGGGTGTTCATGGAGCACGACGTCGCGCACATCATAGGTTTCTGGTGAGAATGCTGCAAGAACGATCTCGCCCTGTGTCCGTCAAACACCGAGTGCACCCACCACCCGAGTTCTGTATATGTATATTATTTAAGACTGTGTGCATTTTTGGTCGATAGTACTTGCCCCTCAACCGTGACCACCTTTGAGTACAGTAGGTTTAATGAATCGGACCTTTATGCGTTTGCCACGAGTGACTCGCATACCTTATGTTTACGGAATGCCCCTGTTAAGAACAAGGCGTCGTGCCAACGTGGTGAATGTAATTCTCCCTTTTTTCTCCCTATTTGAACGACGAATGTGTTGTTTGTCCGTGTCTTCTTGCTGGTATACGTGTGACGGCTGTACGGCCCACAACACAACTGCCAACGAGTCGGAGAGGCGTGCAGCTTCCTTCCATGCGTGGGACCCGGCGTGCTTCGAAGACCCCCCCGGAGTACGTCTCGAAGGAGTTCCCTTTCATTCTCACGCATCGATCGGGCATTGACATTCGTCTTGTGGACAGGCTCGCAGATGACTTGGTACATGGGAAGGGATTCGCCTCCGCTGCCAAGTACATTGGGCAGGTGAGTTTGGTATATAGCGCTCAATGTTTTGTGGCGGTTTGTTGCACCTTGTTTCACCGATTGTTTTGTCGCATTCGTGAGTAGATGACACCGTGCTGAACGATACCACTTGTTGCAACCCAATGGCGTTGCGGCTTGATATTATGCGGCGGGCACACAGGGCCAAGTACATGGTGGACCAGCTGAAGTACGTATCGCTGGCCGCCACGCGGCGTTCGAGTCGGATACGCGTGGTCGGAGCAGGACCGGTACCAGCGAAATTCGGTGAGTTCGAGGACCGGACGAAGTACTGTGGTGCGGAGCTTACAGACCACTACCTACGGGACGTGTGGCGCGTGTGGTTCTCGGCACTCCCTGTGCTGAAAGTGGACGGCGTGGCATGGACGCGGGAGGATTATCTCCACCGTGTCCATCAGCGCTGGGATGGGTGGGTACTCGCCGGAGATGCTTCGTTCAAGTTCGCCAAAAACATTCGGCTCGGGGCAAACACGAGGGGACAACGTACGCGGCCAGTGCACGGCATCTTTACTGTGTTCAACGAGTACGAGCAGGTGATATATTTGGAACCTCTCGACGCACTGTTGTTGTGCCATCGTTTGCGTTTGTGCGTCGTGTCTGTCTTCCATGGCCGAATATCCTGTACTCGGACCTCTTTCCGACGTGAAGTTTTTTCCTGGTGCCCGTGTTAAGGTATTGTGGCAGCGTCCGATGAAGAGTAACTCTTTAACAGAGCTGATGGGCGAGCTAAAACTCCTTTTCTACGGGCGCTACGTTCGCAACGGCTTCAAGTTGCCCAATATGTGGAACTCAGGTAAGCTCTGGACTGGTTCCCGTAATTTTGTCCGACATACGTGCTCAGTCCAGAGCGCAGAAGGGGCATACGGGCATAGGAGGCTTGTTTGTTTCGTCTGAACGATGGATACTTTTTGCGGTTCGAACAAGACTCAACGTCGCCTGGACTTTCCCCTGTCTCGCTTGATGCACCACCAGATGACTGCTGTGCTGACCGCCCAATGCTTCAGCGGGCGTTTCGCGAGCTTGAAGAGGCGACAGGGATCAGCTTGTACTTGGAGGACGAGCTGACCGCCGGGATCCGGCCGACCGATCTCCCAAAATTGGCGATGAAGTCCCCGGCGATCATCGTGTTCGATACTCGCGCCGTCGCCGCCGCTTGCTGTGACCTTCGCGAGAGCAACAGTCGGTTGGAAGGAAAGCAGGTTCTCGGTCTAGACGCGGAGTGGGAGACGAACGCTTCGGGGAGGCAAAAGGTGGCGACCATCCAGATAGCCCCCCTGGACGGCACGCCCTTCCTGTTCCACTTACAGCGGGGAAAATCTGGATTCACAAAGGAGACGTTCCCTACTGCCCTGAAGGATCTTCTCGCGGACCCCAACATCATCAAGGTGGGAGTTAGCCGACCTGAGTGTCATGACAAAGAACATCCGTATGTCACCTGAGTCCTGTAGGTACATGTGCGCAGTGATGTTGCTCGCCAACACCGAGGTGCGCGTCGACTTTTTTAGTATATTTGTGGTAGGCACAAGGCACATTTCCACTTAGTTGACTTGATGCCTAGAATACTTCACTTTGCGCGGCGACTGCGTTCGTTTTGCGTAAACCCTCTGATCAGACTGGTGTCTCCATCAAAGGGGATGCGACACACATCTTCAAAGACTACGGCGTGGAAGTGGTGAATACCGTGGACCTGCGCACGTTCGCCAAGTCCAACGTGGTAGCAACCTCGTCTCGATCACTCGCCGGGATGGCGGTGTGCCTGCTCGGGGTGTGTCTTCAGAAGGACGACATCCGGTTCTCCCGCTGGGCGAATGCTCGTCTCAGCGATGCACAACGGGACTACGCCTGCCTGGATGCCCTCGCGTCGGTCCTTCTGTACGAAGCTATCCTCGCCTTCAAGGACCCCATCGCCTCTGTAGCCCCTGAACCTGATCTCTTGATGCCCGGTTTAGAGGTTAGTTAGAAAAAACGTCACTGGAAAAAACAACTCGGCATTCGATTATGTCTGAACCATGGAACCATAACCCTTAGCACCGTCGAGATTCACACATCAATGCACCTTCGCCTTTTCCCACCCTCGTTCATTTTCTTTCCTTATAAAAGGTGCGCCTGTACAACTCCAGCCACTCGTCCTGCGTGGCGATCGGTGAGGTGGTTCCAGACAAGACTGCACTTGAAGCTCTCCGTCGCTGGGAAAGTCGGACCAAGCTATTGGGGCGAAAGGGAGAGCGCCTGAGGGTGATGGTTAAGATCACGGAGGCAAAGGTCCTAGCCGCCTTCGTCCCGCACGCCAGGTCGCCGCCGATACCCGTGTCCGGAGGGGTCCGGAAAACGACGGACAAGCGTTGCACGGTACGAGAGGCAGCACCCACTGCCGCACGTCGAGGTCGCGGCTCCACGCACGGCCACCCTACCTCTCGCGCGACGCAACAACGCACAGCAGGCATCGACGAGGGGGACGGTGAAGCCACGGAGGAGAGCATGATGTCCACGCAGGAAGAGGGTATGGCGGCGGGGGAGGGTGTAGAGGTACGCGAGTGCGAGCCACCTATGGAAGATCTGGCGTTGTGGGACATCAGCAACATCCGCATGGCGGATTCTTACAAGCCACCTCCGTACGACGTCGTGGACGACGATGGTGTAGAGTTCATTGACGACTTCAACTACGAGGATTTCCCTTCTGGCAAAATCGTGCAGGGAGCTGGTGAGCATTGATTATTGACGGAAGCCCGAACAGAAGGATGGTAGCACTTGTTTTGCTACCGGTATTATTATTTTTTGTATAGCGTTGGCGTATGATTGAACACGTATCTGATGTGAACCGCCACTTCACCGTCAGATGACACCGATGCCGGAAGCGACGAAGCTTCAGGTAGAGCCGAACAAGATAACGAGTGGGTAGGTACAGCCCGTCGCCAGGATGACGAAGCCGTGGGTCAAACTCGCCCAAGCGGCAACGATATCCAGGTGAGTGGCGGGTCTCTTGTAATTATAGTTAAACGCCATGTAAGGGCTTGCAATCTTTGGTGCGCATGTTGCCAGCCTGTTGTTGCTTATGAGTCGTGCTGAGGCAAGGGGGTACTCTTGATGCGTTTTTTTTCTCGAAACTCGGACTGCTCAACTGAGGGGACTGCTCAAATATATCGGTAATCCAATTCATTTCCACAACTCTATTGTTGATGTGCCTAGTCCATGGCATTGCGTTGCGAGAGCAGAGTCGATGTTTGGATGATGTACAGAGCTCCCACATACTATGGACCTGCAACCAAACTACTAGTAGGTACCACCCCAACCGTATCTCCACCTCGTGCCTTCTTTCTATGATCCCCACAATAGGGCGTAGGTGCGATCCCCGGTGCTGCCAGCGCCACCTCGACTTCCGATACTTCCACGACGTCAGTCGCTTCAGCGACTCCTCCTACGACCTCAAGTGCTGCCGACAAATTGGGCACTGCGCGTGCGGCACGCGCGATGTTTGTACGATTGGACGAGTTTCACGGCATGACGCGTATCACCAAGCTTGTGTCTAAGGCACACGGCGCTTGTCTGCCCTTCACGGCCATCCTGCGTGATGCGTTCTTCATGGTCAACAGGGCCGACGTCCGGGCATGGGAACATGTGCTCGCGAGAGAGGGAATGACCGCTGCCCAAATCGCGGCGATGAAGGAAACTAATTGGGCTTTCGTCTTGCAGAACTCGAGGCGCCGTGTCCCAGCCACACCATTGCACCTAAAACGGTTCAATGCGGTGATCGAAAAGTACAAGGACATCAAGGACGCCAAGACTGGTGAAGCGCTCCTGTCCGCTGCTGCGATGAAGGCCGTTCGTCTGGTACGCGAGCACATCAAGCTCGGATGCTTCAGCGATCCAGACGGGGTCCCGCTGAACTTCGAACGGGGCAAGTCATCGTCGGGCCTTCCGTACTTCCGTTGCGTCCGTGGCACCAGCAGCACGGAGGTGAGTGGTGTTTTTGGTCGAGGGGTGGATACCTAGCATTTTCCAAAACATACCGGTAGCGACTACTGTACTCGACGGATCGCGTCTATACTTTCTTATGTAAACGTTTTTTAATGCTCGCACGTCTTGAGTTAGTCGAGTTTTCCCGAAGCCCTTTTGGAGCAGCGCACAACCAACGATCCGGCGCAACACCATTTCTGTCTTTCCGTTTCGCCTCTCGTATTCAGGGCTACCACCGGTATCTTCGCACACTCTTCGCCAACTTCTGCGCATCCCCGTGGGTGGCGCACACGGTGTTGATGGAGTTCAACCACAGGTGGAACATCAGCAGGGCAGTCGCCAACCGCGGGATGGCATCAAATATTGGGGGGTTCAGCCACCAGCACATGATTGATCACATCCAGCGTATCACGGCGCCATGGTACCCTGGGCAGCCCCTCTACTCGGAGTGGGTTGGGCCGGTGGATTTCGAGGACAATGGCGAGAGGACGGGCTTGGCGGCTAGTGTTTTGACCTTTGATGGCAAGCCGGCGGCGGCGGCGCTCGAGGACTACTTGCAGCCCGAATTGGACGACGATGAAGATACCGCCAGCAACGGCACGAACCGCATCGATCAACGGGCGCCTGTCCAGCAGCTGCTACCCTCCGCCAGGCACCTTGCTGCTCTCATGAACCAAACACTCCCGATCACGCCCGTATGTACTTTCGGTGAGAAGCGGAAATTCAAGGGCGAATACTTCCAGTATCTTCGACCCCAAGCAGGTGCTTCGGCGCGCGATAACCAGAGCTTAGACTGCACGAGGTGGGCGGCGGACTGGAACGCGGCGTGTGAGCGCACCGAGAAGGGCGGCGAGTTCTTGGGCATCAACAGGAAGACAGCCGGCCAACTGCACAGCTACGCTGCGGTGTTTTTAGAGCATGCGAACTTGGTCAACACCATGGGTCCCGTTCAGGAAATCAGCCGTGGGCTCGTGAGGGAGATGAGGCAACAAGCACCGGCTGAGAGTTTCAGCAATTCCATCGCCGTGCCACGAATGCCTGCTCCCGACCCCTCATCTCGGATCTCCTTCGGGTCATCGGTGGTTGCAGCTGGGGCGGCGGGGGTAGAGGCGGGAGCAGGGGCGGATATGAGTGAGCTCATTGCGGATGGGTGTCGCCATGGAAGGATGGGCGGGGGGGGTGGTAGTCGTTTACCGGTCAATAGGTTCAGGAGTTGCCGAGAGTGCGGACACCACAAGGCTGCATGGCCTCAGCACCACCCTGGACCCCACTCTGGACAGTACCATTGTACCATGCCTGCTGACCAGTGGCACAGAGACGGAAAAGGTGTTCGTCAAAGCGCAGAGGAAAAAGGCGTTCCCGCCCTGCAAATGTGTGGCGTGCCGTGACTCGTACGAAGAATCGTAGATGGAGCAAGCGTTGTCGCGGCTGTGTGTGCCGATGTAACTACTACTGTATATGTAGAGCGCACCAGGCGGATGCCGTTATCTTCGTACAGAGAATATTTGACTTCAGCGTTGAGCAAACAAAGACTACAATATATAACGTAGAATTTGGTGTAGATCTCGCTGCTCACCCGATAAGTACTTGCCATTTTTTTCTCGTCTGTTGTTTTTTTTTTTTGTCCCAGGTTCCGTGATTTCGGTTTCTTGCTAGCGTGTTTTCTTCCAAAGAGCCGGATGGCTGTAGATGGTGCATTTGGTGCGTTGTGTTGTAAAATGTAAAATGTAAGTGCATGTACATATGTATCATTAAATCATGTCGTTACTTTATCGCACATATGTCCATGGGTCCGACACTCCACTGCTAGAGCAGTGCGGTGAGTACCTCGTGGTGTGTGACCGTTCCGTCACTGGTCAAACGAGACATTCTGTTTGGTTTTTTTCTTTTGGTGTTGCCTAATTTATCGCGCTGCCTGTTCAACCCCTCACCCGCCACAAATACTGTGACAGTACGAATTTATCCGAAAAGTACCAAAGATTTGAAAGCGATAAACCGCATAATAATCGGAGGTTATCTCGAAGAGCTACAATCGTAATAGTGACTCGTCCAAAACAAAGGTATGAAAAAAAAAGTGCACACGTGAGAATTCTTGGTACCAGTGTATGAATAACACGATAAGTAAGTCAGTGAAAAATGATTGCAGATATTGCACACTGTAGAATATACGGTGGTACCGTACAAAACGACATTTTGGAGAAAAAAAATATTATACTGAATTGTTTCGTACAATTTCCCAAAAATAAGAAATTCAGGCTGGACCAGCTTTCCTATTTATCAAGTGTTTTTCATAGTACCTAGCCCGAGAAAAACGCCTTTGTCTTTTTTCGACCCCTACCTATGGTCCCTGAGCCCCCAGAGGCACAGCGACAAAAGGTAGGGCATTTTTCTTGATTACGACGCATTCCTATTGGTCAATACCTGATAATATAAGGGGTTTACCGAGCGAGATAGATCACGACTTTTGATTACGACGATTTCTATTGACCAAGAGGCCAAAATCACCCCGACATCACCCCGAGGCTCGAATTCCGTTCACTGGACTGTCAAGTTTCGTGTACGAGCGGCACCTTTCTCGCGACGCCAACACATCATCAGCAGCAGAGCAGTAGCGGCATAGCAGCAGCAGCACAGCAGCAGCAGCAGCAGACCAGGCACTCAGAGCTCTCCGTGTCAGGCTCCAGACGCCGAAGAGGGGGAGCAGTGCCAGGAAGAGTACCAACGGTCTCCAGCAGCAGCACCCGCAAAGCAGCCGACTTCAACGGGAAGGCCGCTGTAGCCAGAAGCACCAGTGCCAGCACTATCGACAGCAAGCAGCAGCAGAAGCAGCAGCAGCAGCAGAAGCAGCAACAGCAGCAACAGTAACCGACCAGGCAGTAGCAGGAAGCAGCCGACCAGGCAGCTCGAGCTCTCCTACGAGACCAGGCTCAGGATTTACGGGGGCAACGGCTTAACGCCGCCCATTCTGTTGTACTCACAGGTGAACTGGGGGTTGTATTACTCTGTTTTTACGTTACAGGCTTCATCCAGAGCATAGCTAAACAACTACCGGTACCAACTTGGCAGTGTTATCACAGTGGTCAAGAGCAGACTTGCCTGTTTCATCAGAACGAGTGACGCAGTTTGTTTTTTCTACAAGACTCGACATCGCCTCGACCGGTCGTCCGTCGTCCGTCTCGCTTGTTGAACCCATCCCCAGATGACTCCTGTGCTGACCGCCCTTTACTTCAGGAGGCAACGGAGATCAGTGTACAACGAGAACGAGCTGACCGCCGTGATCCAGCCTGCCCGTCTTCTCCAAAAGTTGGAGATGGAGCCCCTGCTGCCCATGTCCTTCGTAAGAGCGAACAGCCGGGTGGACAAGGAGGTTCTTGGTGTAGACGCGGGTGGGAGATGGTCGATTCGGGGGGCAAAACGTGGCGGCCATCAATGCACTCCCCCCCATCGCGGCACGCCCTTCCTCTTCCACTTGCAGAGGGTCCCTTCTGGGTTCACACAGGAGACGTTCCCTACTGCTCTCGAGGATCGACTAAGGTGAGAGCAGCCAACCACGAGTGCCATGACAAATAACATCTGGGTACGTTTTTTTCCTGCGTCCCTTTTTTGTGGCAGGAGTACCTGCACTCTTTTTTTGTCTTTGCACCAACTTGCACGGCGACCGCCTTTCTGCTCGATGGACCCCTTGCGCTGACTAGCATCGCGATCAAAACGGATGCTGCGCAGGCTTTCAACAACTGCGGCGTCGAAGCGGCGAATACCTTGCACTTGCACCCGCTCGCTAAATTGAAGTTGGTAGCATACTCGTCTCGATAACACGCCGCCATGACGGCATGCCTGCTGGGGAAGCAGTTGCCGAACAGCGCCATTCCGTTCTGCCGCTGTACGAGCGCTCGTCTCAACGACACACAACGGGGCTAAGGTTATATGATACCTTCAACTCGGTCGTTCTGTGCAAAACGATGGTCGACTCGAAGTGCGCCATCGCCTCGCCTCTGCGTTCAGCGCACCTGAGGACTTGGCGCCCGGTTTAAACATTATCGAGGAAATACGGTGGCCGGTCAAAGCTCTATCGAATATGTCGGTACTGAAATACGTAACCGTAACGCCCAGCGCCCCTCAAGTGCTACACACAGAAGTACCCTCGTCCTTCCCGCCCTCGTCTACGCCCCTCTCCGCGAAACAGGTCTCGTATATGCCCTATCCGCGAAACAGATGCGCCTGTATAGCACCAGCTACTCTTCGCGCGTGAAGCTCTCTGTCACGGGGAAGCTCGGACGCAGCGGGTCGGGCTGTGGGGAGCGGTCAAGATCATGAGGGAAACATCACTAGGTGTCTCCGTCCTGTACGCCAGGTCGCCGCCAATACCTGTGTCATAGAAGGCCGGGCAGGCGACGATAATGCGTTGCACAGAACGACATGCGATATCTACTGCCGCAGGCCCGGACGCAGCGCCCGGAACCGGCGCCCTATCTCCCACCTGCAGGAAATCGCAGCAGACGGTGACGAGGGATTTGATGCAGCCGTAGAGGCGAGCGTGCTGCCCACGAAGGAGGAGAGTTTGCTGAGGGAGGGAGGGAGGGGGGGCGTGTACGCCAAGACAGTACACGGCCAGAGTCTGCTGAACCTTCGTCTTTCGATGATTTAGCGTTGCTGGGCATATATATCATCCGCAGGCAGAATCTTACAAGCCGCCGATAGACGATGGTGCGGAGGCAATGGCGACTTCAACAACGAGGACCTTCTTACGGGGAACACCGCAAAGCGAGCAGCTGAGTCATTTGTCGTTTGCTGGAGCTCTAACGTAAGGATGGCGGCATGCGTGTCAATATTCTATTTTTTTTTGCTTATGGTGGAGTCTGACATTTCTGATGCAAGCGAACGATATTGTGTAGCCCTTGCGTGTGATTGAGACTTCGGTTTCGCTGTCTTATTCGCTCATCTGGCGTGGACCGCATATTTTTTCATTTGATCGCCAGATAGCACTGACGATGAAGGTGACGACGCTGCAGGTGGAGCCAGGGCAGGCAACGAGTGGATCGGTCTCGCCCTTGGTCAGGACGACAAAGTCGCGGGTCTAATGCGACCAGGCAACAGGGATATACTGGTGAGCGGCGGGTATAGATGCTTGTAAAACTATCCAAACAACATGTAGAGGCTTGCAAACTTCAGTGCGTGTGTTGGCAGCCTACTCTAGGTTACGAGTCGTGCGAAGACATGGGGAGTACTCTTGTTGGCAGGGAGATGGCTAGCTAGCTTTCTTGAACAAATAGATAGCGCTACTACTGTCGTAATATATCTTCTATAATGTGGTATGCAAACTGGGTCAACTGCGCGTACCTTTCGGATGTACAAGAGTGGCTGCTCACTTGAATCTGCGGACACGCTTCGAAGTCGTTTTCGGGCCACAACCAGTCACCGCTGTCGTGGTAACACTATTCCTGCCTTCTTGTTGCGTCCCTCATATTAAGGGCTACCGCCGGTATCTCTGCACTCTCCATTCGTCATTGCCATCAACAGGAAGATAGCCAGCCAACCCCAAAGCTATGCTTCGGTGTCTGAGAAACGCGGATAGCTCCCGATCATGAAAGTCGCCGCGGAGTCGTCAGGGGGGTGATGCAGCAAGCACTCACCAAGATTTCAAGCACTGCTGTGGCCACGCCTCGAATTTTTGCTCCCAACCCCTCAATGCGGGATTCGTTGGCGCCATCCATGGTCGCCGCCAGGACGGTGGGGGCAGGGGCAAATATCTGGGTCCGCGCATTGCGGATGGATATCGCCAGGGGGGGGTGAGCGGAGGGGATGGCGGTCGTACACTGATGGAGGAATCCGGAAGTTGCCAGGAGTGCACGCACCGCAAGGGTGGGTGGTCTCGGATCGACCCTGAACCCATAATTGGACGAGCAACGGCGCATCGTGCCTGCTGACCCTGGCCCAGGGACGGAAAGCCTATTCGCCGAAACGCAGAGGACAATTGAATTTCCTCCTTGCAAGTTCCCTTTCGTCCGTGGGTCGTACGACGACTCTAAATATGGCTGGCGTGGTCGCAGAGGCGATTCTCTTTAGTTGCCACTGACGTTTAACATGGGCTAACGTGAAGGATTGGGTATAGCACTGGCTGCTGCTGAATATACATTTTGCGGTTGAAACCGTCTTGTTCTTAACACACGGTTTGACTTTTTCCGTGTATTGTATGTTTTTTTGGAGAAGACCGAGGGCGATGTAGACGCTGCGTTCTGTGTGTTGTCTAAAATGCAGTGAACTTCGTCATCACACCACCAGACAACTCTCCATGCATCCATATTTAATATAGTAGCAAATTATACGAGATACCACTTCCATCGGTCACGTTGCGTAGATTATCTCATGTGTGATCGTTCTGTGTCGTCAGAGATAAAATTCTAGAGCAGCAGCTAGCTGCAGTAATACATAGTGTATTTTCTAGTTTTTTTGTTGCCTATCTTTGCGACGACACCCTCGCAGCCCTTCACCTGCAACAAATATACCGGTACTGCCAGCCTATCCGGAAAGTACCAGGTAATCCAACGTGAAAAAAACCGTTTCGCAAATCGGATTTTATCTCGAACAGATATGCACTAATACATGAAGTCGACTTTTAACGCTGAAAACAGAATCTTGCCTTCTACCAGAACACAGGTGAAGGAACCTACTGTAAGAGTAAATGGCAGGAAAATGAAAAAATTGAATGCGGTTATACTCAACTCAGTATAGAACGTACCTTTGACAAATAAAAAATTCGGACTGGACCAGCGTTCCGGTTTCTTATCTTTTCCCACTATTTTCAAGTATTTGGTATTGTAGCTCGCCCGACAAAAACGCCATTATATTTTTTCGCGCTTCGCGCGAACAATCTATATATATTTTTCTGGACCCCTACCTATGGTCCCTGAGCCCCAGAGGATGCTAACCAAAGCTTGCCCTCTGCCTATCGAATAGACCCGACGCGTGACCCTGATCAGGACAATCGTCTCGCGCCGTATTATCCTCCCCATAGCGCTGGTCACGACAGTCACAGCGCTATGAACCTCCCTCCCTGGCGCCACCCGCTGTAACACAACCCTATACACGCGCAACGCAATTAACACCCGGTACAAAATGTACTGATACACGAAACAGCCAGCAGGGTGTGATAAAAACATCAGTCGTAGGTACACAAAGCAACGAAGAGTAGCCGCAAGAAAAACAGCCTGCGCCAGCAACAGTAGCAGCTATACCGTGATTGCGTGCAGCAGTAGCGGCGGCAACAACTGGAGTAGTAGCAGAACAATAAGCAGACCGTGTGTCACGGGCACATTGTGCAAAGGGCAGCGAACACCCGGCTACGCAACGCAATACGTGGTGCAAAGATCCGATAAATGGTGAATCGCGCCGAGATACAAAAAAAATGCCACCAGATATGTACGTACATGGTGGTTCAGCCTTTTCTCACGTCTTGTGGACAAGCAGTGACGAGCACACGAGCACTCAACAGCAACAGCATCAGCAGCAACAACACTCGATTCAAGCAGTACTTGTTCGCTTGTTGTTGCTGTTCTTGTACTGCTGCGTACTGCTCGAGCAGCACTCGAGCGCACGAGCATGAGTAGGTTTCCAGCCCCGTATTGCACCGCAAATAAAAAACACGGGACCACGATCACTCGATTGCTCAATCAAACGCAACGAGCACGAGACGAACACGAGCACGACGTGGCGAAGCAGCCACGGGCACACGAGCGCTCAGCAGCAGAGCAGGATCACCCAGCGACACTCGACCTATATTCGACTACAGCAGCACTCGTACGCCCGTTTTTGCTGTTGTTTTACTGCTCCAGCTAGAGCAGCACGAGCTTGGGCAGCACTGCTGCGTGTTGTTGCAGTTGCAGCAAGAAGAGAGAACAACAAAATCTTTGCAGTTAAAAATAAGAAGATCCAGGTAGGTTTCGAAGCCCCTAGATAGGTTTTCGGAAGTGCAACCACATCCCCTGAGTTGATGCTGGGTCACGTGACTTTGACCATCTAGAGCATGTGCCACGGAGCCCGGCCCGAGCCAACGCTTGCAACGTATCATCGACGCTGCCCCCCTGCGGACTCCGCAGCCGGAAGCACGAGAAAAGACCCGCGGCCAAACGAGAAAAGTGAATTATTCCGGAAAAAACGGCCATTTGGTACAAAGTAATATATGGTACGTACGATGATAGTACTACACGGTTTGATATACTATATGGAAAAAAACATGTTACATGATGTGGTTTATGTTGGTGGTGGTATGGTATATAGAAACGTATGTAGTATGGTATGTTGGCGGTATGGTACGGGAAAACTACAGTATGTGGTATGGTACGTTGGCGGTGTTCGTTTGGCCATCAGCGTTGTTCTGAACAAGCCGTGGTCACAGGTGTCGTCCCGTCGGTACGCCCCTTCATTCTTTGTCGCGTATAAGGTTCAGCATTCCATCTGCTTGTCGATTTTCATCTAAGCTAGCCAACTCACGATCTTCTCGCGCTTTCCGCTAATATTTTTTTTGCAAGAAACGTCTACACGAGCATGCATGCTTTCGGTGAATTTTATTATTGCTGAGGTTTTCTATTTTAGCTCGGTCTTTCGAAGTGTCCGCCACATCCCCTGCCAGAAGGTACGACACAGTGTTTTCGTACATATTTGATTTTTTCCTCTCTCGATTCGTTTTCTTTGTTTTTGTTTTTGTTTGCTTTCTTTCGTTTTTTCCCTTTCATAGAATATATATGTATGAGTTGCATGTCACATCAGTGTGATATGGTGCTGTGCCTACTGCATACCTGGTACCTGTTGTTTTCTTCACATTAAACCGTTGTTTCTACCCGTCGACATCCAGCACAACCCGTGTCCGTGCCGATTCTTCAATCCTCGAGAGATACAAGTTATGTGGTCACAAAGCTACGCCACAGAGATACTACGTTGCCGCGTATGCAATGATATGCCATGTCATGATACTGCGTACGAGAGGCACGACATACACATTCCACGACCTAGAGAAACGAAAGGAAACAAAGAGAAAAAAAAACAAAAACAAAGGAGGCAATGCAAAAGAGTAAAATATCGTACAAGAAAAAAAAAAACTAATATATACCTGGTATATATATGATATAACAACAAACCATTGTGCCCCCCTCGCAGGAGATCCGGCAGACACTTGAAAAGAAAGAGCTGGAAAAAAAACAGGAAAAAGGAGAAAACACCACTATTACGGGGGTCTATAGTTAACAGGACCTATGACATACATAAAAACCTATATATTTACCTTGTTTTACTAAAAATATTTGGTCCTGTTAACTATGGACCCCCGTGATAGTCGTCAACAGAGTAAGACTAAGAACCAAAGGAAAAAAACAGGCAAACCAAACAAAGCACAAAGCATCCTCCAGGTAGCGGCAGCAGCATGGTACGAATAGCACAGCCAGGGTCTCCCTGCTGGTCCACCTGGTACCTTGCTACCCTGTCTGCCGCCTTCGTCCAGCGTTCGTCAACTATGCCCGGCCCCTCGGCGTCAGACAGTCCGAAAAAAGCAAAGCAGGCTCGTCATCCACCCACGCCACACGACTCCTTCGATAAGGCAGCTCATCAATCGGAGAAAGGCAGAAAGAAAATAAAATGAAAATCATACAGGGTCAGCGCAAAAGAAGAAAATAAGATGAAACAAAAATAAACGAAAACGAAAGGAAGACAAAGGAAGACCACGTTCGAACCAGCTGCACCAGTTGGTGGTACAAGTAGTATATGCATGCTCTACTTCTTAGTCTGCCTGGTACCTTGCCACCCTATCTGCCATCTCCCTCCTACTTTCGTCCACTGCAGCTTCCCTGCTACTCCTCTTCCCCCCCCTCTCCGCTTTCCCTTGGTCGGGTTTTCTGCTACTCCTCTTGTTGCCCCTCCTCCCCCTATTCCCTTGGACACCACGCACGGCGGACCTGGTAGGTAAAAATGTAGAGCTTATATTGTTGTTGTTGTTGTTGTTGTTGTTGTTGTTGTTGTTGTTGTTGTTTTCTTCGCATTAAACCGTTCTTTCTACCCGTCGACATCCAGCACAACCAGTGTCAGTGCCGATTCTTCAATCCTAGAGAGATACAAGTTCTTTCTGTGGTCACAAAGATACGCCACATATTGCTTAAGAGATACTACGTTGCTACGTATGTATGCCATGCAATGCCATGCCTCAAACGGTTCGGCCCGGAGCTGTATGATAGGACGACCACTCCCCTTAGCCTGAAAGTCCGAATGCTGAAGGCCGAGGTGATTGAGACCCTGCTGTACGTGTGGGTGACGTGGACCCTCAGAGCGGAACACTTTGCCAAGCTTCGAACGGCTCACCACCAAGTCCTGTTGCGAGTCATTGGCTTCCAGCGCCGACTTCGTACTGACCATGACACCCTCTCGTACGCGAAGGCCCTCAAGATGACACGTTGCGAGAGCATCGAGACGACCATCCGCAAACGGCGTCTCTTCGTCGCGGGGGGGGGGCACGGCAAAGCAAGGATCGATTACCCAGTCGGGTAATGTTCGGGACGATTGCTGGTGGGGAGAACCCGAGACCTGGCGGACAGGTTAAGACTTGGCATAGATGCATAGTCGAAGACCTTAGGGAGTTCCGAGCCATCGAAGGGTCAACGGAACTTGCTCCCTTGGTGTTTGGAGTTGAGACCGCACTGTGGCCCACTGCTGCAAAAAAGGCGGGGAAGTGGTACCGGGGGATCCTGGAAGCAGCCGAACGGTTCACGGTGAGGTGGCACGAGGCTGAGGCTGAGCTGAGTAGGCAGCGCCGCGCATCCATCTGTCGTGGGTGGTGTCCAAGGGAATGGGGGGAGGAGGGGCAACAAGAGGAGTAGCAGAAAACCCAACCAAGGGAATGCGGAGAGGGGGGGGAAGAGGAGTGGCAGGGGAACTGCAGTGGACGAAAGTAGGAAGGAGATGGCAGATAGGGTAGCAGGTAGCAAGGTGCCGGGCAGAATAGGAAGTAGAACATGCCTATACTACTCGTACCACCAACTGGTGCAGCTGGTGCGAACGTGGTCTTCCCTTCCTTGTCTTCCTCTGTTGTTTTTGTTTATTTTTGTTTCATTATATTTTCTTCTGTGCGCTGACCCTATGTGATTTTCAATACATTTTCTTTCTCATCTTTTCTCCGAGTCATAAGCCTTCTTGAAGGAGTCGTGTGGCGTGGGTGGATGACGAGCCTGCTTTGCTTGTTTCGTTGTCTGACGCCGAGGGGCCGGGCATAGTTGACGAACGCTGGACGATGATGGTGGCAGACAGGGTAGCAAGGTACCAAGCGGGCCAGCAGGGAGACCCTGGCTGTGCTACTCGTACCATAAACTGCTGCCGCTACCTGGAGGATGCTTTGTGCTTTGTTTGGTTTGCCTGTTATTTTTACCTTGGTTCTTAGTCTTTCTCCGTTGACGACTATGAATAGTGGTGTTTTCTTATTTTTCCTTTTTTTTGTAGCTCGTTCTTTTCAAGTGTCTGCCAGATCCTCTGCGAGAGGGACACGATGGTTTGTTGCTATATACTGTACTGGTATACATATACTCGTACAAGGTATATATTTGTTTCTTTTGTCTTGTTTCTTTTTCTCTTTCGAACTGTCTTTGTTTCGGTTTTTTTTTCCTCTTTGTTTCGTTTTAGTTTCTCTAGGTCATGCTATGTGTATCTCGTGCCGGTCGTACGCAGTATGATGACATTTTGTTTTTGTTTTTTTCATCACTTTTACTTTCCAGCCCACTCGTAGGAGGTTTTACCCTCGACGATCTTCTGGACAAGCCGTGGTCACAGGTGTCGTCCCTTCTCCTCCCCGATATGTGCCTTTAGTTTTTATCACGCATAGGGTTCAGCATTCCCACTGCTCGTCCACTTTCATCGAATGTACAGCTAACTCACGCTCTCGCGCTTTCCGCTAATTAATTTTCTGCAAGAAAAAGTCCCTACGAGCATGCACTCGGTGAGACTCGAACTCACGAAATTGATCTTGATAGGCTCGCGGACCACCTACCACACTGTGGCCCACTGCAGCAAAACAGACGGGAAAGTGGTACCGGGGAATCCTCGAAGCAGCTGAACAGTTCATGGGCAGGTGGCACGAGGCTGAGTCAAAGATGAGTAGACAGCGCCGTGCATCCGCTGCAGGTAGTGTCAGAGGGAATGGGGGTAGGGGTAACAGCAGGAGGGGTAGAAGGAACACCGTACAAGTGTATGGGGGCAGGGGGGGGAACAGGAGGAGTAGCAGGGAAACCGCGGTAGAAGAGAGTAGCAGAGAGACCGCAGATAGGGTAGCAAGGTACCAGGCCGACTAATAGGTTGGACTTTTCTTTGGTACTCGTACCGCCAACTGCTGCGGCCGTTCGGTATGCATTTTGATTTTTTTCCCTTCTTATCCTTATGAAAAAAGAACTACATAGTGGGTGGGTGACGAGCGTATTTTGGCCCACTCACTACTGCTCTTTTTACTTAGTTAAGTGTTCACCGGGATGCATAGTCCCCTTTTTCCTTCTCGTAGCTTTCCCCTTGCACGTCCCTTTTGGCTCATTCTCTGGGTAAGTATGTATGTGTCTGAGCTTTGGCTTCCCATTTTATTTATTTATTTGGGATTCTTCTCCTTTTCTTTTTTTTTTTTTCTTGTTCTTTTTTGGTTTGGTTTCTTCGTTGCTTCTCTTTCTTTATGGTGTATTTTGGTTGCTGGCGTATGTATGTATGTTGTGTCGGCCGCACCTAGTGCGAAGGCATGGTATTGCGTAGGCTATTAATGCATTACGGTGTGTTATCTCTGTGTCGTAGTCTGTGACCACAGAGCTCGTATCTTTCTAGGGTGAAGAATCAGCACGGACACTGGGCTTGCTGGATGCCGACGAGTAGAAGAACGGTTTAATGTGAAGAACACACAAACACACACCGGGGACGCGGCATTGCATGGCATACGTGGCAACGTAGTATCTCCGTGGCGTAGCTTTGTGACCACATAACTTGTATCTCTCTAGGATTGAAGAATCGGCATGGACACTGGTTGTGCTGGATGTCGACGGGTAAAAAGAACGGTTTAATGTGAAGAAAACAACAAACAACAACATGTCATCTTACTGCGTACGACAGGCACGACATACACATTCCATGACCTACAGAAACTAAAACGAAACAAAGAGGAAACACAGAACAACACAAGACAATTCGAAAGGGAAAAAGAAACAAGACAAAAGAAACAAATAATACCTGGTACGAGTATATTTTTATACGGCGTCCCCGGTGGCTTGGTAGGTGGTCCGCGTGCCTGTCAAGATCAATTTCGTGGCTTCGAGTCTCACCGAGTGCATGCTCGTAGGGGCTGTTTCTTGCATTAAAGAGATTGATTAGCGGAAAGCGCGAGAGCGTGAGTTAGCTACATTCGATGAAAATCGACGAGCAGTGGGAATGCTGAACCCTATGCGCGATAAAAAATAAAGGCACGTACCGGGGGGAGAAGGGAAGACACCTGTGACAACGGCTTGTCCAGAAGGTCGTCGAGGGTAACACCTCTTACGAATTAGGCTGGAAAGTGAAAGTGATGAGTAAAAAAAAAAAAAAAAACTATATATAGCAACAAACCATCGTATCCCTCCCGCAGGGGATCTGGCAGACACTTGAAAAGAAGGAGCTACAAAAAAAAGGAAAAAGAAGCAAACACCACTATTCATAGTCGTCAACAGAGAAAGACTAAGAACCAAGGGAAAACTAACAGGCAAACCAAACAAATCACAAAGCATCCTCCAGGTAGCGGCAGCAGTTTATGGTACGAGTAGCACAGCCAGGGTCTCATCGCTGGTCCGCCTGGTACCTTGCTACCCTGTCTGCCACCATCGTTCAGCGTTCGTTAACTATGCCCGGCCCCTCGGCGTCAGACAATACGAAACACGCGAAGCAGACTCGTCATCCACCCAGGCCACTAGACTCTTAGTACTCGGAGAAGGAAGAGAAAGAAACTATAATGAAAATCACATAGGGTCAGCGCAAAAGAAGAAAATAAAATGAAACAAAAATACAAAAAACCAACAGGAAGACAAACGAAGACCACGTTCGAACCAGCTGCACTAGTTGGTGGTACGAGTAGTATAGGCATGTTCTACTTCTTAGTCTGCCCGGTTACCTGGCTACCTTATCTACTATATCCTTCCTACTTTCGTCCACTGCAGTTTCCCTTCTACTCCTCTTCCACCCCCTCTCCGCACTCCCTTGGTTGGGTTTTCTGCTACTCCTCTTGTTGCCCGTCCTCCCCCCATTCCCTTGGACACCACCCACGGCGGATACGCGTCATACGCTTCTATCTGCCGTAGTTTTGTGACTTGTTCGAATCTCTCTATTATTGAAAAACCAGCACGGACACTGCTATGGTTGTGCTGGATGTCGTGGTGTGTGAAGAACACAGCAGACACCACAAACAATATCAGATTTTGTGTGAAACTACGTGTCAAAGAGTGAAACCACGTATAAAAACTTGAATGTTTTCAGCTAAAACCGTGATCACTTACCGTAGTAGCAATCAACGCTTACGCACTCTGGTTGTGCTGGATGTCGACGGGTAGAAATACGGGTTTAATGTAAGAACACAAGAACACACACAAGGCCACTCCCGGCCTTGGATTTACGGCAACACAGACAGCTACTTTAAGTCATCAGTCGAATCGCATTTGCCAAGACGTTCGCTCCACAAGGGGGCGCATATCATGGCGCCGTTCCCGTATTTGCCCATGGCGGCAATCCTGGCAAGCCTGGTCAGTAACCTGGTCGTCCAGATGAGTGTCTTCTCCTACGCGGGTTTCATGGTGGAGTATCTCGGCGTTGTTGATGACAAGGACGAGGCCGGTGAGACTGAAGATCAGTATGTATTTCGTTGGTCCTTGCTGCACGGTTTCGTGTCTGTTCGTCGGTTCCGCTGGTAGATATTTGGTCGTCGGAAACGTCGAGGTTAGCTGCGAAAGGTCGGAAAGGACGTGGTCAGCATGCTCATCGGTGTTCTGTGGGATACCATATTGTATTCTATATACGTATTGCTTCCAGTGGGTCTACGCACTCGTTCCTCCCACCGGGCCGAGACTGCCTGGGCCACGTTTGCGTCGAAACAGGAATTTCTGGAAATTTCTCGATTGTGGACGACGATTCTGAATTGCAGACCGCGCAACGCAATTTTTATGTCAAAACACCCTACTAAACAAGAACCGAGCTCAGATCGCGAAATCTACTCCCCAGACATTCATAAATACTTTTTCGTGTGCGTATTATACGATCGGTCGGGTTGGTAATGAACAAAAATTATCATCATTAATCACGTTTTTAAACCGTGATTACTCTTTCGGTTCACATGATTATATTTTCGTGGCTATTTTGATTATGCAGAATATTCTCGGAAGAATGAGAGAATGTGAGTTTTGTACGTACGTAAGAAGTTCAAGCCAATCAGATGACTGCGGTGATTCATGGTAGCATGAATCGTAGCCCTTGGTAAACACACCTTGTCTGGCACGTAGCCGCAACCTACACGTATCAGCGCAGTGAAGCGGAGGCAGAGCTACAGGTCCAAGGTGTGAGACTAGTTTGAGTTCGGGATGTCCGACGAGAGCAAGTCGCCGGAGGCCACGGCCAATGCGCCTACTATTGCGCGCGAGGCGCAGGCTGCGAGGTTTGCTGCACAAAAGCTGAGGCGAATGCTCATGCTGCTGTAGCTGCTGTGCAAGCGGATGTAGACGCACGCCGTGCTGGGATAGCCGAGGCCGTAATCATGGTTAATCAATCAACCAAATTTGGTGATTATTGTTGGTTATTTCTGAAAGTAACTGATTAATATTTTACTCCGTAAATATATACACCCTGGACAATAGCCTACCTGGTATAGAACATGCCTATTGGTCTGTCAATTGGTTGGGGTATTGCACGTATCATATTGCCCTCTGCAATAGAAATATGAAAGTGTGTATCGATAGCCGTATAGTTGATCAATAAGTTCAGAGCAATATTTAATGGGCTATTGTTTTTAGGATAGGTATCTATTATGTGGATTTGTCTATCAACATATCGATATAAATTTATTTGACCAATAGGTTCAGAGCAATAGGTAGGTTGCCGGCGTCCCCGGTGGCTTGGTAGGTGGTCCGCGTGCCTGTCAAGATCAATTTCGTGGGTTCAAGTCCCACCGAGTGCATGCTCGTAGGGACTTTTTCTTGCATAAAAAATTGATAAGCGGAAAGCGCGAAAGCGTGAGTTGGCTACATTCGATGAAAATCGACGAGCAGTGGGAATGCTGAACCCTATGCGCGACAAAAAATAAAGGCACGTACCGGGGGGGAGAAGGGACGACACCTGTGACCACGGCTTGTCCAGAAGATCGTCGAGGGTAAAACCTCCTACGAGTGGGCTGGGAAGTAAAAGTGATGGATAAAAAAAAAAAAAAAAAAAAAAAAAAAAAAGGTACAGTAGGCTATCATTCTTGAGATAGGTATGACAATATACCCTTGCAAACGAGTTACAAAAACCAATATTTATGGATGGACACACTTGCAGACCTAATTAATTGAGCAATAGGTATTGATCGACATTATTGCAAGCCTACTGAATGGAGCAATATTTGGCATTGATCAATATCACTGCAAAAAAACCTCTCGTTTTATCAATACACATCGATAGATGCCGATGCAAATGTATTACTGGTACGATAGCCTATTGGAGGATTGTTTTCAAACTATATTGGTGTCCAACATAACGATCGATAGGCACCTTCACACTCCTATCGGATGCACAATAGGCTTTTTTGTGGCCGCTGCCCCTGTCCTATTGCTGCTTTCAATGCCTATCGATATACCCCGAAACCAACCCATTTTGTGGCTCACAATGCAGAATGGGTGTCGATACCCATCGTCTCCGACCTGTTGTTGGTCCGATAGCCTATTAAATATGGTATCATCCAGGAAGAAACTATATTATCAATACACAGCACACAAACATGTCGGTCTAGAACACTACAGGCTCGAGCCTCACACCATCTTGTTGCGAAAGACCATCCAACTCAAGCTCTTCGGGTACAACAACGATAGACAGCGCCGGATATGGGGATGCTGCGCGAACCTGACCGGGCGCGCCGCGTAGTTTATTACGCTCTATAGTATACGAACTGGTGGTGTCTTAGCCACGAACCTATCGAAGATACCACGCCACAATGCGCGGCACCTTCGACAATATTGCCTGTTGAACATGCCTATTGGTCTGTCGATAGGTTGGGGTATTACATATCGATATATCGATATCTATTGTCTCCTGTGGCGGGAGGGTGAAATTGTCTATCGACGCCTACTTATTTGACTGATACAGATATTTGACTGATAGATTCAGAGCAATAACAGGTACGAACAAGGTTTTTTTTCTTAGGATAGGTATGTTTAATTTGTTTATCGACAACCGACTATTTTACCAATGTGTTCAGAGACGTAGCAATCGATATCTATATATTTTGTCAATGTACTCAGCGAATTTTGTGCAATAGCCTATTGTTTTTAAGATAAGGGTCTGGTTTTGTCGATTGATACCTATTTCCTTGACCAATGTATTAATATGATCCTTGACCAATGTGTTCAGATCGATAGGTACACTACGCTATTGGCCAGAAAATAGGCTTCTAAAAAGTGCCAATCGATATCTATAGCGAGCATCAATAGCCCTGCCATTGGCATATTATAGGAAGCTATCGATTGCCTTTTGACCTGAACCCAATATTGTCCAGGGTGTGTTCGTTTAGCGCCGTGGCACTGCTGCAAGCTTCCCCTGGCATGGCAAGAACAATGGTCGCCGCATTGCTCGTTGTCATGGACAGCATAGATGGGAAACAGCAGCAGTGGTACACACCCACAAAGCTCCAAGAAACGTCGCTGCCACAGCCGTGTGCAGCTGCGCGAAGGTTGCCGCGCGAGAAAGTGGTTGTGCTCTACAACGCCCCCTACCTACTGCCGATGGTGGCTGTTGGCGCAAGCTCACTCCGAACATGACGGCCCGGCTCATGGGAAACGGGTGCCACGGATTCGAGTGCCAAGCGTTAAGTGGGACATCTTGTCAACCGCGCTTTAAACTGGCTATATACGCGCCATTGGCACCGTTGAGGGTATGATATCCGGCGGCAGCTTTGACGACGGAGTGCCGGACGTGGCGTGGCTTGATTCAACGGTGTGTATGGAGTTGTGTGCGGCCTTCGCACAGGACATTGCCGGTGTCCAGTGGCCGGCTTTTCTGCAGTTACGCATCTTTTGCGGGCATTTCAACCAGTCATCCTTTGCGCGATGGAACGAGGCCGAGCCCTCTGAACTGGATAATAGTAGTAGTGTCGGAAGATTTTGAGCACTCAACCGCGGCGTAGGAATCACTTCTTGCTTCAGGGTCAGCAGTCGAGGTGTTAATGCCTTGTATATTTTGAGCAATTTCGAACTGCTGCTGCTTTTCGAGGGGGGAGGGGGGGGGGGGAGGGGGCAGAGTCACTGTACTCCACAAGGCAGTACAATAAGTATTCGTTACATATGTGTTGATAGTTTCAGATGTTTTCTGGGTTCCGAGTTGTAAGGCGATACGAACGGCGTTTTTCTTTCCGCCCCATATTTGTTTTAGGCGCCCTGGGTTAAAATTACTTTTTTTTTCATGCCCCATTTTTGAGTTTTTCGGAGGGAAGTAGGGTAGAAATTGATTTAGGTTTGGGCGACCTCGGTTCGAATGATTTTATGCGCCTTGGGCCGATATAAGCTCACCAACTACAGACATACCAGGTAAGACTTAGTGCCCCAGCGGAAATACCAGAGTTAGTGTGTGGAGAAGTGCGTGGAACACACCCTCGAAATCGTACCAATACTGGTTTGAGAAAGCTGCATAGCCTGGGCCAGTACACCGGTATTGGGTACACATACCGTGGAGACGGGGTTTGGCAGATGGCGGATGCCCAGAAGCAGTGCGTTACGTTTATCCCAAGTGCAACAAAGATTGAGGTAGTTCTTCAACCAACAATACGTGACTATTGTCGACGCTACTGCGGCCCTCGGCGCCGCTGCTTTGCGCTTGCCGGCGTTCCTCATGACTCCAACTGACAAACCCCGATTGCAGAAAGCCCGATTGCAGAAAGCACGACTGCCGTGGCTCAGTTGCTCTAACTGCGTGCTGGGCGTGCTGTTGTTCCCTCGGGTCGGATGTCGTGGTGTCGTAGCCGCCCATAACATTATCCCGGCATGCTAACGCCTTCCATTTCTCTAGATCAATAATCAAATAATCAAGGCTTATCACAGTGACTGAGAATCGTGACGGGACGGGACGGGACAGTTTTTTATTGTTTGGCGGGAAAAAAAAAAAATGACGGCGGGACGGGACGGGACGGTAAAATTACGAGAAAAATAGTCGGCGGGACGGGGCGGGACGGGACAGCGGGTGCATAATTTCTCGACGGGACGGGACGGTAACAGTTCAACGGGTTTTTTTTTTTCGCGGCGGGACGGGACGGTAAATATTTTTTGCCTCGGCGGGACGGGACGGTAAGTAATTTTTTCCTCGGCGGGACGGGACGGTAAATATTTTCTTCCTCGGCGGGACGGGACGGTAAATATTTTTTTTCCTCGGCGGGACGGGACGGTAAATATTTTTTTCCTCGGCGGGACCGAACGATACCTGCAGTTTTTCGTGACCGGACGGGACGGTATAGGAAAAACTAGACGTGACGGGAGTTAATCATTAAAACACCTATCCTATGTATTCCAGAACAACCGGGAAAAAAAAAAGCTGAACTTTCTTCACATTTCCATCATACAGCAGTATACTCGCACATTAAATCGGCACGGCGAACGCACACCACGAAGTACACGCCACGTTTTGCGCTGAGAAATACCACATATCATGATTCTACCGAAATAACCTCCCCAGCCGAAGCATTCTTGGGTCGTCCCGAGGCAGGTAACTTTGTGACCACCGTGCACTTGACGTTTTTCTTCCCGACCGGCGGCTCAAACCCCGAGAAGTATTGCCACACAGGCGGCGTCTTCTGATTCCTTCCCACCCCTGCCCCAAGCACTGCTGTTGCGGTCCCAGCTGATGGCTGTTCTGATGTTTGTGCTTGCGGTGTGGCGCTGGTGGGTGTGGAGGTGGAGGTGGTGGGTGATGGAGGTGGTGGCCGCGGTGGTGCTGATAGTGCCGCTACTGGTTGATCGACCACGCCCGTGAGATAGGCATCCATGGCGTCCGTGCCGTGAGTTGAGGGGTCTGTGTTTGTGCGTGGCAACTGGTGGCTGTGGTAGGTGTTGCGCGTGGAAATATTAAACATGAAGATTCATGAAAAAACAAAAACAAAAATTGAAAAAAAAAAAACAAAAAATACCAGATATCAACTAAATTTTGTAATTCGCAAGTTTGTAGCATAGTCCCCTTTTTCCTTCTCGTATCTTTCCCCTTGCACGTCCCTTTTGGCTCATGCTCGGGGTAAGTATTTATGTGTCTGAGCTTTGGCTTCCCATTTTTATTTATTTATTTGGGATTCTTCTCCTTTTCTTTTTCTTTTTCTTGTTATTTTTCGGTTTGGTTTCTTCGTTGCTTCTCTTTCTTTACGGTGTATTTTGGTTGCTGGCGTATGTATGTATGTTGTGTCGGCCGTACCTAGTGGTATTGCGTAGGCTATTAATGCATTACGGTGTGTTATCTCTGTGTCGTAGTCTGTGACCACAGAGCTCGTATCTTTCTAGGGTGAAGAATCAGCACGGACACTGGGCTTGCTGGATGTCGACGAGTAGATGAACGGTTTAATGTGAAGAACACACACACACACAGTTACGAATTTTTCAACATTCGTACTTCGTGATTTATTTGTGATTAATACTTTCAGTTAATTATGTAAATGAAAATACATGAACACCAGCACCACAGCTTCTGCCACAAAATAGAAAATGAAACTAATTTCTATTTTCATGTTTGTGGAACTCGAAATTTCGTAATTTCGTAGTTCGTGGTGGGCATGTGCACGGGAGCAGACGACCATCAGTGTATCTTGGACATATAGAGGCAAGTTCTGTCGGCGGAAAGGTTCTATTCTGTATGTGACAGCGGTGTAGTTTTTTTTGGCGGGACGGGACGGTAAATTCACGGAGTCACGGCGGGACGGGACGGTAAATTTACGGAGTCACGGCGGGACGGGACGGTATATTCACGGAGTCACGGCGGGACGGGACGGTAAAATTACGGAGTAACGGCGGGACGGGACGGTATTTTTACGGTGTCACGGCGGGACGTGACGGTAAATTTACGGAGTCACGGCGGGACGGGACGGTAATTTTCAACGGGAGAGATTTTCTCGGCGGGACGGGACGGTAATTGACGGCGGTCGGGGAATTTGTCGGCGGGACGGGACGGGACGGGGCGGCGGTACGATTTTGACGGCGGTTTTACCGTCCCGTCCCGCCGTTACCGCCGTTACCGTCCCGCGAGATTACCGTGATAAGCCTTGCAAATAATCATGATTTTATCCAGTAGTGGACAAACCTTGATAGTAGATCTTCCTGGGGTAGCTAATTAGGCACTCTGATCGGCTAGGGGTATGTTTTACGCGGCTTAATCAACTTTCGAGTCTTTCCCAGCCACAGCATCCCGAGCCATCCCGAGTCAACCTAGAGTCTTCCCAAGCTCAGCATCCACGCCGGCCGAGCCAACCTAGGGTCTGAACAAGCACAGCATCCCGGCACTGACCACTGGCATTAGGGTTCGGGTTCGGGTTAGGGTTAGGGTTCGGGTCGGAGGGTCGGCTTCTGGCGTCCAACACAAAACCCCCATAAAGATCTACTATCAAGGTCTGTCCACCCCCGATTTTATCAATCAACTTGTACTTTCCTGATTTAATCACGACCAGATGATTCTAATCACATATTCATGATTAATCAAGCCAAAACACTCAAAATGATCAGTAATCGAATCAAGTCCGAATTTTTGTTATTCTTCTGGTCTTGTCGGTTTCTGTGGCTACGCCTGTACGTGCACAGCGTACCGTATGCGCCTGTACGTGTAGAGCGTACCGTAGCATACGTACGTGGGCGGACTTCACTTTTTATTTTGTGGAGTGAATATGTGCTTCTCAGTAGTTATCATGTGTATTATTCTTTGTTTTTTTTTGTTTCGCAGTTCGTTCCCGAGGTATTCTTCCATTCCAGAATTATTGGAGCATGTCCTGCGACCACGTACCGGGATGCGTAGTCACCTTTTTCCTTCTCGTATATTTCCCCTTGCACATCCCTTTTGGCTCATGCTCGGGGTAAGTATGTATGTGTCTGAGCTTTGGCTTCCCATTTTATTTATTTATTTGGGATTCTTCTCCTTTTCTTTTTCTTTTTCTTTTTCTTGTTCTTTTTCGGTTTGGTTTCTTCGTTGCTTCTCTTTCTTTAGGGTGTATTTTGGTTGCTGGCGTATGCATGTATGTTGTGTCGGCCGCACCTAGTGCGAAGGCATGGTATTGCGTAGGCTATTAATGCATTACGGTGTGTTATCTCTGTGTCGTAGTCTGTGACCACAGAGCTCGTGTCTTTCTAGGGTGAAGAATCAGCACGGACACTGGGCTTGCTGGATGTCGACGAGTAGAAGAACGGTTTAATGTGAAGAGCACACACACACGTACTGCATTGCATTGCGACTATAAGTGTGTGTGTTCGTTCTTCTGCTCGTCGACATCCAGCAGGCCCAGTGTCCGTGCTGATTCTTCACCCTAGAAAGATGCGAGCTCTGTGGTCACAGACTACGACACAGAGATAACACACCGTAATGCATTAATAGCCTACGCAATACCATGCCTTCGCATTAGGTGCGACCGACACAACATATCATACATACACACGCCAGCAACCAAAATACACCATAAAGAAAGAGAAGCAACGAAGAAACCAAACCGACAAAGAAAAAGAAAAGGAGAACAATCCCAAATAAATAAATAAAATGGGAAGCCAAAGCTCAGACACATACTTACCCCGAGCATGAGCCAAAATAGACGTGCAAGGGGGAAGAAACGAGAAGGAAAAAGGGAAACTATAATATGCATCCCGGTGAACGCTTAACTAAGTAAAAAGAGAAATAATGAGTGGGCCAAAATACGCTCGTCACCCACCCACTATGTATTACTTCTTTCATACGGATAAGAAGGGGAAAATATAGGAAAAAGTTATGTCATGGAAAACAAATCAAAGCGCCAAGCCAATACATACCGAACGGCCGCAGCAGTTGGCGGTACGAGTAGCAAAGAAAAGTCCAACCTATTAGTCGGCCTGGTACCTTGCTACCCTATCTGCGGTCTCTCTGCTACTCTCTTCTACCGCGGTTTCCCTGCTACTCCTCCTGTTCTCCCCCCTGCCCCCATACACTTGTACGGTGTTCCTTCTACCCCTCCTGCTGTTACCCCTCCCCCTATTCCCTCTAACACTACCCGCAGCGGATGCACGGCGCTGTCTACTCAGCTTTGCCTCAGCCTCGTGCCACCTGCCCATGAACTGTTCAGCTGCTTCGAGGATTCCCCGGTACCACTTTCCCGTCTGTTTTGCTGCAGTGGGCCAAAGCAGTGCGGTCCCAACTCCAAAGACTAAGGTTGAGTTTTCCGTTGATCCCTCGGTGGCTTTGAACCCTCTAAGGGCTTCAGCAATGGCCCTCGGCCAAGTCTTGGGCTGCCCGCCTGGTTTCGGGCTCCCGCATTGAGGGTCCACGTCACGCAACCGTACAGCAAGGTCTCAATCACCTCGGCCTTCAGCATCCGGACTTTTAGTCTACGCGGTTCGTTCGTCCTATCCTACAGTTCCGGACCATACCGTTTGAGGCATGCTCGCATCAGACGGGTTCGTCGCTCGATTTCGAAGGAGAGGCCAGCGTTCTCGTGGATACTACTTGTAGAACACGATGAACAACTAAGAACCAACCGAAATAACAGGCAGACCGAAGCACAACGAATAAAAGAAAGGTTGTGACCAAAATCAGGTATACCTGATCCATTTAGGCCAAAATCAGGTACATACTAAAAACAAGTAAAACACCCGTGCCACGGGCCTTGTTTATTTAGTCTATGAAAATCCGTACCCACATACGTACCTGGTACTTTTTTATGCGACTTAACATTGAGGGTGTGGCCTCCAAATTAATCTGAACTAATTTGTTGTCTTTACTCGTAGCGTATACTGCTGTAGGTGTCAAAGGCCCCACCTGGACCTGCAGAGGGTCGCCAGGCTTTGTAGAAGTGAACTGCAGTGGACGAAAGTAGGAAGGAGATGGCAGACAGGGTAAGGTACCAGGCAGACTAAGAAGTAGTGTTGGTAAGCAGCTTAAAAAAGGGCTTGCTTCGATTGTTGCTTATCTGGGGAAAAGTTGCTTGATTAAGCATGCTTATTTGCTTATTTGCGGTGCAATTTAGTAATTTCTAATGCAATGGAAGGCGTTTAGCACCGGGTTCAGCACACGATAGAGTTGCACACCGCCCGACTGAGAACCGGGTACCCGGTGGCGGGTACTCGGAACCGTCGGAACCGGAACCGTCCCGGTCCAACTCACGGAATCGCGAGTATTTTGTACCTCGGGTACCCGGGTACCTGGGTACCCGGGTACCCGTCAAGGGTATACCTTGATCCATACATAAACTGCAGCAGCAGCTGTGCCCCTAGACTCTCGCCTCGCCCGTCCCGGCAGACTACAGACCGACAATAGAGAATACCCCTACCTGCCTTCGCACAACACGCTACACACGAGTACACAGAAGCACTCACTCGATACCTCTACCACAGCGTAGATGGCCCTACTTTACCATTAACCACAGAAGATAGACCAATCACGAGAAGTCCCAACCTTTCGATTTTGCTGAATTGTTCGTAGGGAGACCGATGTGATTGCGGCAATGAGATCGACCACCACATAAACAGTGTATGGTAACCCGGGTACCCAGGTACCCGTGTCCGCCTTTCAACGCCACCGCTCAAACGTATAAAGGGGAGCAAATAATGTGTGGTAAACCGGGTACCCGTGGCCGCCTTACCACACCACCGCTCAAACGCAAAAAGGGGAGCAAATAGTGTATGGTAAACCGGGTATCCGGGTACCCGTGTCCCACTCAAAGCCTAAAAGGGGAGCAAATAGTGTCTGGTAACCCGGGTACCCGGGTACCAGTGTCCGCCGGAGCCCCGGGTACCCGGTTTCGGTTCAGGCTGGAATGCCCCCCACCCGGTCGGGTACCCGGTTCCAAAATTTGAGGCCGGGGTGCAACTCTAGCACAGGACCACCACACACCACACACAGCCCACACACAGTGAACCAGCGCACAGCCATAGCACAGCGCAGCACACAGGGAACAGACCACAGGTACCGGACCACATCGCAGTCTTGCCTTCGGCGTTTGGGTTTCGTGGGATCGTGGCATGAGTGGCGCCACGAAAGGCAGTGCGGCGGCGACGAGGGCCTCTATCCAGTCTACGCGCCGGACAACCTCCGGCAAGGCGCACGGTGAGGTGGCCGGTGCACCTTCGGATCCTTCGGAATCAGCTGACGACGAAGACCACCCCAGCAGTGTCGACGACGGGATGTCCGACAGAAGCAGCGACGACAGTGTGCAGCAGGTCGCGAAGCCCCCTGCCGCCGCCGCTGGCGCTCGCAAGGCCGCTGGCCGCTGTGAGGCCGCATCCGTGGAATGACAAACACCACGCCAGAAGAAGTAGCCCCTCTGGTCCCTTTTCCTTCAAGGAACGGGCAAGAATAAGAAACTTGCCAAATGCTAGGTGGAAGGCTGCCCAAAACCCGTCGTCAAGACACCGTCGACTTCACACTTAGCACATCACCTTGACGCCCGCCACAAGAATCTGCCGGCGTACGCCGAGCAAGTTCGGCACGACGCCCACGCCTCTGTCGGAAAGGGTCCAGGTGACGACAAGGGCATCGTAGCGTTCTTGCACACTGTACAGTAGTATTGCTGCACTCCTGCAGTACTGCTGCCTCCTGTAATTGTACCTTCAGTGATTCCGGCTTGTGCGCACCAGGCACCGTTCATGTTATAGTACTACTACTGCTGCTGTAGCTTGGCCTAAATGCTAGGCGAAGTCCCGTTCCCATTTCCACCTTGTGCTGGTGCGGCCGCTGCTGTTGTTGTCCTGCGTACGCCGTTGTGTTGTGCTGATACAAGCAGTATTATACCGCATTACGGTAGTTGTAGTACAATGAGTACTGCGGTTGCTCTGTTCAACATATATGGCTCTTCTTGTAAACATATAAAATAAAAAAATTCCAGGGCTTTTCGCGGGTCAGGTCAAATCTCACGGATCGGGTCGGGTCGGGTCGGGTCAGCTGACCCGACCCGACCCGCGAGATTTTGAAAGCCTCTTGACCCGACCCGACCCGACCCGCGAGATTTAAAAAGTTGTTGATCCGACTCGACCCGACCCGACCCGTGAGATTTGAAAAAATCTCGACCCGACCAGACCCGACCCGCGTGATTTCAAAACCTCGTGACCCGACCCGACCCGACCTGCCACCTTCGGATTGACCCGTGAGACACGGGTTTCATGCGGTTCGGGTCACCCTGACCCGTGAGACTATTTCTCTTGACCCGCAGGTCCGACCTGTGAATCCAGCCGGTGGGTCGACACTTCAAAAACAATTTATTATCTATTTTTGTGCCCCCAAGCGATATGTGGTCTGGCTGTAGTGGGTATAAATGGATGCGGGCATGCGTATATGGATTTGGTAGTGTTTTAATGAGTGAATAATATACCAAAGGAGTGTTATTGAGTATTTGTGCGAGCAAAGCCTTTGGGTCAGAGAGCGGGAAGTGCTTTGAGTGTCGGATCCGCGGGTCGGATGCGCGGGTCCGACCCGCGGGTCAGCAGAAAAGAACTCGCGGGTCACGTTCGGCCGACCCGCGAGTGACCCGTTTCTCGCGGGTCATGACCTGACCCGACCCGTGAGCTTTGCATCACCTCTTGACCCGACCCGACCCGACCCGTGAGATTTGAAAACTCTTGACCCGACCCGACCCGACCCGTGAGATTTGAAAACCTCTTGACCCGACCCGACCGGACCCGTGAGATTTCGAACACTTCCTCAACCGACCCGACCCGACCCGTGAGATTTTGAACACCCCGTGACCCGACCCGCGGGTGGGGTCATAACCCGCCAAACGCCGTGAAAAATTCGAAATTCAAAACTGTAATTTACAACTCATCCGGAGGGACGGTTGGACTCACAGCTGACATACTGGAAATATTTTTGTGGGTGCATCAAGCACCACGCACACTCAGCTCTCAGCTTGCAATATGGAGTATCGCTATTCAACCGGTCTCTCCCACAGCTGATGAATTTGGTAAAAACTTGAAAGAAAAACATGTGGTATCATCCACTCACACCTCGTATGTTTTTTCTCTTCTGCATGTCTGCATGCCATCCACTATATTAATACCTCATCCCCTTCCGTCATGTTGGCACGTCAACCCATGGAACGGTTTACTTGACCAGGCAGCCTCACAGACCTGCAACGACGTTTCCTGGTGCTGCTGTTTGGTCGGCGTGTGTCACCTCTCCTCATCCATATTGTTGAGACGACGAGCGGGCCATGCTGACGGAGGCTTACAGCAGTGCCGCGACGCTAAAGTACGAAGTTATCTAGCACAGGAAGGGCAAAAAAAACATGCTTAATCAACTAATTTCGGTTGCCTAATTAAGTATGCTTATTAGCAAATAAGCACGTCTACGATGCTTTTGGTTATGCTTCCACAAAAAAATGCTTATTGTAGTTACTTACCAACACTACTAGGAAGTAGAACAGGCCTATACTACTCGTGCCACCAACCATTTGCAACTGGTGCAGCTGTTTCGAACGTGGTCTTTTGTCTTCCTTTTGTTTTGTTTATTTTGTTTATACCATTCCGTAATTTCCACGATGGCATGCGGGCTCGCGTGCGTACGGATGACGGCGAGCACTCGGAATGGTTTGATGTCACGCAGGGGCTGCGGCAAGGCTGTGTGCTGTCACCGTTACTGTTCAACGTATTTTTCGCTGCTGCGTTGCACGTCGTACTAGTACGCTTTAGCCATGACGAAGCAATCGTAAGGTATTTGGTCCAACTTAGTGATGCTGGAGTAGTCGGGACGGAGGAGCAGGAGCCGTTGGCGTGCGTGCGAAGGGCTGTATGGGGCATGTTGTACGCCGATGACGCAGGGATTGTCTCGAAGTCGGCTGAAGGGCTCGCGAAAATGATGACAGTCATCGTGACTGTCTTCGAAGCAGCAGGCCTTACGGTGTCGGAAAAGAAGACAGAGACTATGCTTCTACAAACGCCAGACCAGAAAACCCTCGCACCACCGCTCGTTATCGAAGCAGCAGGCCAGAGGTATAAGCAGACGGCCCAGTTCTTGTACCTAGGCGGCGTTATCCACGAAAATGCTGACCTCTCGCTCGAAATCGACCGACGGATCCGTCTCATGCGAGCATGCCTCAAACGGTTCGGCCCGGAGCTGTATGATAGGACGACCGCCCCCCTTAGCCTGAAAGTCCGAATGCTGAAGGCCGAGGTGATTGAGACCCTGCTCTACGGGTGTGTGACGTGGACCCTCAGAGCGGAACACTTTGCCAAGCTTCGAACGGCTCACCACCAAGTCCTGTTGCTAGTCATTGGCTTCCAACGCCGACTTCGTACTGACCATGCCACCCTCTCGTACGCGAAGGCCCTCAAGATGACACGTTGCGAGAGCATCCAAACGACCATCCGCAAACGGCGTCTCTTCTTCGCGGGGGGGGTGGCACGGCAAAGCAAGGATCGATTACCCAGCCGGGTGATGTTCGGGACGATTGCTGGTGGGGAGAACCCGAGACCTGGCGGACAGGTTAAGACTTGGCATAGATGCGTAGTCGAAGACCTTAGGGAGTTCCGCGCCACCGAAGGGTCAACGGAACTTGCTCCCTTGGTGTTTGGAGCTGAGACCGCACTGCGGCCCACTGCTGCAAAAAAGGCGGGGAAGTGGTACTGGGGGATCCTGGAAGCAGCCGAACGGTTCATGGTGAGGTGGCACGAGGCTGAGGCTGAGCTGAGCAGGCAGCGCCGCGCATCCGCCGTGGGTGGTGTCCAAGGGAATGGGGGGAGGAGGGGCAACAAGAGGAGTAGCAGAAAACCCGACCAAGGGAAAGCGGAGAGGGGGGGGGGGAAGAGGAGTAGCAGGGAAATTGCAGTGGACGAAAGTAGGAAGGAGATGGCAGATAGGGTAGCCAGGTACCGGGCAGACTAAGAAGTAGAACATGCCTATACTACTCGTACCACCAACTGGTGCAGCTGGTTCGAACGTGGTCTTCCTTTGTCTTCCTGTTGTTTTTGTTTATTTTTATTTCATTTTATTGTCTTCTTTGCGGTGACCCTATGTGATTTTCAGTTCTCTTCCTTTCTCCGATTGATAAGCCTTATTGAAGGAGTCGTGTGGCGTGGGTGGATGACGAGCCTGCTCTGCTTGTTTCGTACTGTCTGACGCCGAGGGGCCGGGCATAGTTGACGAACGGTGGACGATGGTGGCAGACAGGGTAGCAAGGTACCAGGCGGGCCAGCAGGGAGACCTTGGCTGTGCTACTCGTACCATAAACTGCTGCCGCTACCTGGAGCATGCCTTGTGCTTTGTTTGGTTTGACTGTTAGTTTTACCTTGGTTCTTAGTCTTACTCTGTTGACGACTAGCGTGAGTTGGCTACATTCGATGAAAATCGACGAGCAGTGGGAATGCTGATCCCTATGCGCGATAAAAAATAAAGGCACGTACCGGGGGGGAGAAGGGACGACACCTGTGACCATGGCTTGTCCAGAAGATCGTCGAGGGTAAAACCTCCTACGAGTGGGCTGGAAAGTAAAAGTGATGGTGGTGTTTTCTTCTTTTTCTTTTTTTTTCCAGCTCGTTCTTTTCAAGTGTCTGCCACGTCCCCTACGTGGGGGTACGATGGTTTGTTGCTATACTGAAGTATATACATATACCAGGTATATTTTAGTTTCTTTTTTTTGTTTCTTTTCTCTTTCGAATTGTCTTTGTTTTTGTTTTTTTGTTTTTTCTCTTTGTTTCGTTTTTGTTTCTCAAGGTCATGGAATGTGTATGTCGTGCCCGTCGTACGCAGTATGATGACATGGCATTGCATTACATACGTGGCAACGTAGTATCTCTGTGGCGTAGCTTTGTGACCACAGAACTTGTATCTCTCTAGGTTTGAAGAATCGGCATGGACACTGGTTGTGCTGGATGTCGACGCGTAGAAAGAACGGTTTAATGTGAAGAAAAACAACAACATTGTTTTGTTTCGCTGATCCTCTGTGATTTTCATTTTTTTTTTTTTCCCTTCCTTTCTTCGATTGATAATCCTTCTTGAAGGAGTCGTGTGGCGTGGGTGGATGACGAGCCCGCTTTGCTAGTTTCGTAATGTCTGACGCCGAGGGGCCGGGCATTGACGAACGCAGGACGGAGGCGGCAGACAGGGTAGCAAAATACCAGGCGGACTAGCAGGGAGAACCTGGCTATGCAACTCGTACCACAAACCGCTGCCGCTACCTTCAGGATGCTTTGTGTTGTGCTTTGGTTCTGCTGTTATTTTCCCTGGCTTTTTACTCTGTTGACGATGAATAGTAGTGTTTTTCTTCTTGTCCCCTTTTTCCCAGCTCGTTATTTTTTATTTTCAAGTGTCTGTCTGCCACATCCCCTGCTGGGGGTGCACGACAGCAGTTTGTTTCTTATCTTTGTTTCTTGATCTTTTTCTTTTTCAATTTGTCTTCATTTTGTTTTTTTTCCTTTGTTTCATTTCGTTTCTCTATTACATGGAACGCGTATGTCGTGCCTGTCATATACAGTATGATGACATGGTGACACATGGCATTGCATTGCCCGCTCTGTGCTTACTGCATACGTGGCAACGTAGTATATCTCCGGCGTAGATTTGTGACCACATAATAACTAGTGTCTCTTCTAGGATTATGGAATCGGCACGGACACTGGTTGTCCTGGATGTCGACGGGTAGAAAGAACGGGTTAATGTAACGGAGACACACACATCAGAACAACTGAAGCACATCCTGTACACCAAGATAAAAAAAAAGTTAACTTTTGTTTTTTTTTTTTTTTTTTTCATCATCACTTTTACTTTCCAGCCCACTCGTAGGAGGTTTTACCCTCGACGATCTTCTGGACAAGCCGTGGTCACAGGTGTCGTCCCTTCTCCCCCACGGTACGTGCCTGTAGTTTTTATCGCGCATAGGGATCAGCATTCCCACTGCTCGTCGACTTTCATCGAATGTACGGCTAACTCACGCTCTCGCGATTTCCGCTAATCAATTTTATGCAAGAAAAAGTCCCTACGAGCATGCACTCGGTGAGACTGGAACTCACGAAATTGGTAGGCTCGCGGACCACCTACCAAGCCACCGGGGACGCCGGTTACTCTGCGTACGTACATATTTTACGTATACGTACATAAATAAATAGAACATGCCTCTGCGGCGTCCCCGGTGGCTTGGTAGGTGGTCCGCGTGCCTATCAAGATCAATTTCGTGGGTTCAAGTCTCACCCAGTGCATGCTCGTAGGGACCTTTTCTTGCATACATAAATGATTACCGGAAAGCGCGAGAGCGTGAGTTAGCTACATTCGATGAAAATCGACGAGAAGTGGGAATGCTGAACTCTATGCGCGACAAAAAATAAAAGCACGTACCGGGGGGGAGAAGGGACGACACGTGTGACCCCGGCTTGTCCAGAAGTTCGCTGAGGGTGAAACCTCGTACGAGGTAGGCTGGAAAGTGTGTGTGTGTTCTTCACATTAATCCGTTCTTCTAGTCGTCGACATTCAGCAAGCCCAGTGTCCGTGCTGATTCTTCACCCTCGAAAAATACGAGCTCTGTGGTCACAGACTACGACACAGAGAAAACACACCGTAATGCATTAATAACCTACGCAATACCATGCCTTCGCGCTAGGTGCGGCCTACACAACATACATAGTACATACGTACGCCAGCAACCAGAATACACCATAAAGAAAGAGAAGCAACGAAGAAACCAAACCGAAAAAGTAAAAGTGATGGATAAAAACAATAAATAAATAAATAACTACTACTACGTAGTACCGCCGACTGGTGCAGCTGGTTCGAACGTGGTCTTCCTTTGTCTTCCTTTTGTTTTTGTTCAGTTTTGGTTCCTCTTATTTTCTTCTTTTTGCGCTGGCCCCATGTGATTCTCAATTTATTTTCTTTCTCTTCCTTTCTCCGATTGATAAGCCTTACTGAAGGAGTCGTGTGGCGTGGGTGGATGACGAGCCTGCTTTGCTTGTTTCGTATTGTCTGTCGTCGAGGGGCCGGGCATAGTTGACGAACGCTGGACGAAGGTGGCAGACAGGGTAGCAAGGTACCAGGTGGACCAGCAGGGAGACCCTGGCTGTGCTACTCGTACCATAAACTGCCGCCGCTACCTGGAGGATGCTTTGTGCTTTGTTTCGTTTGCCTGTTATTTTCCCTTGGTTCTTAGTGTTACTCTGTTGACGACGACTAGTGGTGCTTTCTCCTTTCTCCTTTTTTTCCCAGCTCGTGTCTTTTCAAGTGTCTGCCAGATCCCGTGCGGGGGGGGGCACGATGGTTTGTTTATATATATATATCGGTATACGAGTATATATATATTTGTTTCTTATTCTCTTTCGAATTGTCTCCTTTACTTTTTTTTTTTTTTTTTTTGATCTTCGTTTCGTTTCGTTTCTTTAGGTCATGGAATGTGTATGTCGTACCTGTCGTACGCAGTATGATGACATGGCATTGCATTGCATACCTGGCAACGTAGTATCTGTGTGTGTGTTCTTCACATTAAACCGTTCTTCTACTCGTCGACATCCAGCGAGCCCAGTGTCCGTGCTGAGTCTTCACCCTAGAAAGATACGAGCTCTGTGGTCACAGACTACGACACAGAGATAACACACCGTAATGCATTAATAGCCTACGCAATACCATGCCTTCGCACTAGGTGCGGCCGACACAACATACATACATACGCCAGCAACCAAAATTCACCATAAAGAAAGAGAAGCAACGAAGAAACCAGACCGAAAAAGAACAAGAAAAAGAAAAAGAAAACGAAAACGAGAAGAATCCCAAATAAATAAAAAAAAATGGGAAGCCAAAGCTCAGACACATATATACTTACCCCGAGCATGAGCCAAAAGGGACGTGCAAGGGGAAAGATACGAGAAAGAATCTCAGAACTTGTATCTCTCTAGGATTGAAAAATCGGCACGGAGACTGGTTGTGCTGGATGTCGACGAGTAGAAATAACGGTTGAATGTGAAGAAAATAACAGCAACAACAGCATAGGTACGAGAGCAGAGTTTATACGCAACAGTGTTTATTGATATTAATAGTTGCAGGCTCTGCGGTCACAAAACGATGAATACGTCACATAGAGACACTACATTTTTTTTTTTTTTCCGTTTTTTCTTCATCACTTTTACTTTCCAGCCCACTCGTAGGAGGTTTCACCCTCGACGATCTTCTGGACAAGCCGTGGTCACAGGTGTCGTCCCTTCTCCCCCCCGGTACGTGCCTTTTTTTTTGTCGCGCATAGTGTTCAGCATTCCCACTGCTCGTCGATTTTCGTCGAATGTAGCCAACTCACGCTTTCGCGCTTTCCGCTTATCATTTTTTTATGCAAGAAAAAGTCCCCTTGAACATGCACTCGGTGAGACTTGAACCTACGAAATTGATCTTGACAGTCACGCGGACCACCTACCAAGCCACCGGGGACGCCGTGGTATGCAGTAAGAGGAGCAGACAACGCAATCTCACGTCATGATACTGGATAAGATAAGGGTGTGTCTTAAGGGTGTGTCTTAACCCCCCCTAGAGAGCATGGGAACGAGCGGAACGGAACGAGGCTGTTCGTGGTCATTCGTTCCGTGCCTGTGTAAAAAAAAACGTGTTTGGGTCCATGCAGAATCCTGGGCCTCGCCAGCCGAATCAGTACGAACGGTATCTTTTGCACACGCCAGAGCACATTGGTGTCCACATCCATCCTCGGTGGTGTCCATCTACATCAAATAAGATCCTGTATGTTCCCGTTCGGTCGGGCCGTTCGGTCCTCCCAAACAAGAAAAAGGGGTGCAACACTTCTTCCTCTTCCTAGATATACAGTTTTTCTCGGGCTGCACTGAATCTATTCGTTTCCCACAACCAATCAGCATCAATTCATGCAGCAAATAATATTCCATCCGGTTCGTTCCAATGCTCTCTGGGGGGGAGTAGATTCAGTGCAGACCGAGAAAAAACTGTACTATCTAGGAAGAGGAAGAAGTGTTTTCACGTTTCACCTCTTTTTCTTGTTTGGGAGGACCGAACGGCCTGACCGAACGGGAACATATAGGATCTTATTCGATGTAGATGGACACCACCGAGGATGGATGTGGACACCAATGTGCTCTGGCATGTTCAAAAGATACCATTCGTACTGATTCGGCTGGCGAGGCCCAGGATTCTGCATGGACCCAAACACGTTTTTTTTACACAGGCACGGAACGAATGACCACGAACGGCCTCGTTCCGTTCCGCTCGTGTTCCCATGCTATCTGGGGGCGGGTAAGACACGCCCTAAAGGACGACATGCATTCTATGAAAGAGAAATGAATATGGAAACGAGCAAATAAAATACAAAAATATAACAGAAAGCAAAGAAATAAATCGAAGAAAACAGGAAAACAGGAAACATACTATAAAACTCTGTTGTGTTGTTGCTTTCTTCACATTAAACCGTTCTTTCTACCCGTCGACATCCAGCACAACCACCACTACTGTCCGTGTCGATTCTTTAATCCTAGAGAGATACAGTTCTGTGGTCACAAAGCTACGCCACAGATCCTACGTTGCCACGTATGCAATGCAATGCCATGTCATCATACTGCGTACGACAGGCACGACATACACATTCCATGACGTGCCTCCCTACAGAAGATGTGGCGGACAATTGAAAATACACGAGGTAAAGAAACAGCACTACTACATACTACATATGCATTCACAGAGTAAGATTAAAAACCAAAGGAATTATCAGGCAAACCGAGGGACAAAGCACCCTCCAGGTAGCCGCAGCAGTCTGTGGTACGAGTAGCATAACCAGGTTCTCCCTGCTATTAACAGGTTGTCTGGTACCTTGCTACCCTGTCTATCGTCTTCGTCCTGAATTCGTCAACTATGCCCCACCCCCGGAAAAGATGCGTCACACAATACGACACAAGTAAAGCAGGCTCGTCATCCACCCACGTCACACTGCTTCTTTCGTAAGGACAAGAAGAAAGAAAGATACAGTAAAAAAATAAAAATCGCGGAGGATCAAGCGTAAAAAGAAAGAGTAAAGACGAAGGAGGACCACGTTCAAACCAGCCGCACCAGGTGGCGGCACGAGTAGCATAGACATGTTCTACTTACTAGTCTTCCTAATGCCCTCCTAATTTTGTCCACCGAGGTTTTTCCTCTACTCCTCCTGCCCGCCCCCCCACTCCGCGTTCCCTTGGTTGGGTTTCCTTCCATTCGTCCTGCTGCCCCCCTTCTCCCTTGGGCACCACTCACGGCGGATTGCCGGCGCTGTCTACTCTTGCTCTTGCCACCTCATCTTGAACCGTTCGGCTTCATCGAGGACCCCCCGGTACCAGTTCACCGCCTTTTTTGCTGCAGTTGACCACAGCGGTCTCCGCTCCAAACAACAAACGGGAGTGTTCCGTTGACCCTTCGGCAGCTCGTCTCTAACGTCTTCGACTATGCAGCTACGCCATGGCCTAAACTGTCCGCAAGGTCTCGGGTTCTCCCCGCCAGCCATGGTCCCGAACATTGCCCGACTGGGTAATATCTCCTTGCTTTGCAGTGCCGCGGCCCCCACAAAGAAGAGCCGCCGTTTACCGATGGTCGTTTCGATGGTCTGCAACGTTTCATCTTGAGGGCCTTCGCGTACGAGAGGGTGGCGTGGTCAGCGCAAAGCCGGCGCTGCAAGCCAATGACTCGCAACATCAAAGGACTTGGTGGTGAGCCGTTCGAAGCTTGGAAAAGTGTTCCGCTCTGAGGGTCCACGTCACGCACCCGTACAGAAAGGTCTCAATCACCTCGGCCTTAAACAATCGGACGTGCAGGGTAAGCGGGGCGGTCGTCCTATCATACAACTCTGGGCCGAACCGTTTGAGTCAAGCGCACATGAGACTGATCCGTTGGTCGATTTCGACCTAGGGGTCAGCGTTTTTGTGGATAATGCCGCCTAGGTACAAGAACTGGGCCTTTTGTTTACACCTCTGGCCTGCTGCTTCGATGACGTAGAGAGGTTTTGAGTGGTTGAAAATTGAAAAAAAGGGGATGAGCAAGAAGGCCAAAAAGTTGGCGACGGGCTTAGTTGGTCGAACTGGTAAGACAGAAGCAGGGAATGAATGAGATACGTGAAAATGAAGACTCCACAGCAGTAGTACGGAGGTTTATCCGTGTGTATTGTTCATATTAAACCACTATTTCTACCTGTCAACATCCAGCACAACCAGTGTCCGTGTCGATCCTTCAATCTTCAAGAGTTACGAGTACAAGTGCTGAGATCACGAACCTACGCCACAGAGATACTGCTGTACGTCGTTATGCAGTAAGCAGAGTAGACAACGCAATGTCATGTCATCAAATTCGATACGACAGACACGACACACATTCTATGAAAGAGAGATAACAAAAGAAAAAAAAAACACACACACCCAAGCAAATCAGAAAGCAAAGAAACCAATCGGAGACAAAAATGAAAAGGAAAGGAAAATATTTCGTGCTTCACCTCAGGAGATGTGGCAAACACCCACAAACAACGAAGTAAAGAAATAACACCACTACATACTACATACAGCAGAGTAAGACTAAGAATCAAGAGAATTAACAGGCAAACCAAGGAACAGAGCACCCTCCAGGTAGCCGCAGCGGTGTGTGGTACAAGTAGCGTACCCACGTAGTGGGTGCTGGAAGCCGATGGCTTGTAACAGAGGAGTTGGTGGTGAGTCGTTCGAAGCTTGGCCAAAACGTTCCGCTCTGAAAGTCCACGTCACGCACCCGAACATCAAGGTCTCAATCACTTCACCCTTCAACATTCGGACGTTCAGGGTGAGCGGGGCGGTGTTCCTATCGTACAACTCTGGACCGAACCGTTTGATTCATGCGGGCATGAGACGGATCCATCGGTCGATTTCGACCGAGAGGTCAGCGTTTTCGTGGATAATGCCGCCTAGGTGTAAGACCTGGGTCGTCTGTTTAGTCATCTGGCCTGCTGCTTCGATGACAAGCGGTGGGTCGATCGTTGTCTGGTTTTGTAGATGCATTATCAGCGTCGTTTTTCCGATACCGTGAGGTCTGCTGCTTCGAAGACAGTCACGATGACTGTCATTATTATCGCGAGTTCTCGAACCGACTTCCGAGACAATTACTACGTCATCGGCGTATAACATGCCCTATACAGCCCTTCGCACGCTCGACAACGGCTGATGCTCTTCTGTTCCGACTACTCCAGTATCATTGAGTTGGACCAAATCCCTGACGATGACCCCGTCTTGACTAAAGCGTACCAGTACGACGAGTAACGCAGCCGCGAATAATCGTTGAACACCAGTCACGGCGAGAGCACGCAGCCTTGTGGCAGCCCATGCGTAAATTCAATCAATTCCAAGTGCTCGCCGTCATCCGTGCGCACGCGAGCCTGCATGCTGTCTTGTAAATTGCGGATAATTATAGGCAACTTGATCGGTACGCCAGAGCGTGTGATCTCCACAGCAGCTGTCGGTCGACAGAGTCATACGCTTTCTGTAGATCGACGAAGAACACATACAGAGGGATTATCCTTTGTCGTCCGAGCTCTTGCAACCGGCGCACGACGAACAATATATCAATGATTGATCGCGCGGGGCAGAAAACGCACCGTTCCTCCGGGAATAATCCCTCGGTCTCGACGATTTTCAAAACTTCTTTGCCTGCGTGGGCGGCAAGATGCGTGATGCCTCTGTAGTTGTTGCAATGAGTTCAGCCCTTCGTTTTGTGAAGGACCTTGATGACGCGCACATTTCCGTTGCTAGGGGGCTTTTCCTGATATGTTGTAAATGCACTGGGCAAGTGCGTAGCAGTCGATATAAAGGAGGTCGGCCGGGAGGCCATCTGGCCCAACATCATTCGAGTTTGACCTGCCCTCGAGTGCTCCCGTCACCTCGTCCATAGGTGGTTTATTTCGAAGAGACGGTTTAAAAAACGGTTGCGGTGGCAAGAGGTCGATGATCGTGGGATCGAGTTCAGGGATCTCGTGTTCAAGAGTTTGTGGTAGAACCCCGTTCATCGTTCACGAATTCGAACCTTATCCCGAACAGCGGGCCCTCTTCGTCCGTTCTATACTGCTCCCTCTTCGCTTCAGCACCTTCCAATCCCACAGCACTTTTCAGGTGCTTATAAAAGCCCCTCTTACCATTGGTCGCTAGACGTCGTTCGGTTTCGGCGAGGTACCCTTCGAAGTACGCACGCAGTCCTGCGGCAATCCCCTCCTGCAGGTTCGCACACGCAGATCTCAGTGTCTTTCACGCGGTTCTATCCCGGGGTGGGCACGCAAGAAGAATTGCCGTGCATCCTCCCTCGCTGTCCATGCTAATGTAAATGCGGCCAAGGTTCGGCAGACTCACACCATCCATTTCTGCATGTCTGCGGTGGCGACGTGGAGGGGGTGGTACCCCTTTTTCGACCGCATTAATAGCAGCCGTAGTGAAAAACTTGACCATGCCAGACGTACGACGGGGCTGGATAAGCTGGTTGAGAGTGGAAAGTACCCTCGCGACTACTCGTTGACGACACGTTCCATCGTGCACAAGAAGCTGCCTGTCGAACTCCCGGTGACTTCGAGGTTTTCGTGTTCGGCTGTTTGGTGCCTAAGTGATTACTGAGTCGGACTTTGAGATATAACGTGTCGTCGGAGTCGGCCCTAGCTGGGAGCCGAGGCTGTAGGAGGACTTGAACATCATGTACTCTAGGTCGATGGACTTGACGGGTTAGGAGGTCGATCCTCTTTCGGTCATTCGGGCTGGTGCCGTTGTGTGTACGCGATATTCCACCTTTGCACGTGCTGAAAAACGTGTTGCTGAGAGCTAGCGTGCTATTGGTGGCGAACGACAGAAGTCGGTCGCCAATACCGTTGCGAACGTCACGTCCATATGCTCCAAGCACTCTACTTTCATCATCACGGCACCCGTCTTTCCTCTGCCCAGTTCGCGCGTTGGCATCCATCAGTAGAAACATACACTCTTGCGTCGGAATCAGTTCCACAAAGCCCTCCAGCTTTTGGCAGAAATACGTTTCCGTTCGTCATCCTTGGTACAATCAGATGGAGCATACGCAACGACGAAATTAACTCCCTCGTATTTACCAGCCAGCTCCAAGCGCATAGCCATGAGCGGTTCGTCAACAAACTGGTGTGTGCACACAGACTTAGTGCACAACGATTCCTTTACAGCTGGACCTACTGCGTACAGCCCTTGCCTTGCAGCGGTTTCCTGACTTGAACAAACAGCTCGATACGCTGCCGCACGGAACGTCGTGCTGCCGGACCTCTAAGTTTCCTGGACACCAATGATGTCACAGCCGAGTTGCTGACCCTTAGCCAGTACACGCAGGTCATGTCCATCCCCTTTCTTCCCCTTTACAGCTAAGGTGTGCATATTGTAGGCCACTACCGCCACCTATACCTCTTTCTGTCTCTAAAGTGCCTTATGTGCTGATTTCTTTGCCAGCAGACCTGAGGCTGGTCCCCGCCTCCTTTTTGCCTTCAGTTGATGACGAATGTGGCTCTCCATTTCGTAGCCCGGTACGCGCCTTGGTTTCCGTCAACTGGGTGCAGCCGTCCCAGCCAATGCCGACAACCTCGTACTTCCTGTCGTGCATGCATACCCACGCTGTGGCCAGCTTCTTCACTCCCCCGGCTGCCTATGTAGAGCTCTCTGATGTGGTGCGGTACCCACTCCACCTCAGGGATGAACTCTTTGGCGTCGGGGTCATGAAGAAAAAGCATTACCACCACCCCAAGCGGTCCTTGAAGTGAGTAGACCACCTGCCAGACCGCGCAAAGTTTCCCCTCTCTCCAGCCCGAGGTTCGATGCTCGTGTGACTGTCGATATACACCTTTGTGGACAAGCAGGGGTCTGGCGCTGGGTAGGGGAGGCGAACTGAAACAAGAATCTTTACTCCATCCAATTTAGTTTTTTTCCACATTTGTTCTCTCTCCATAGATCTAAGGTCAATAAGAAGGGTCTTCTCTCCGCAATCCGGTCATGGTACAGCGTACACCTCAAACAAGAAAAAAAGCGTAATATAATCATCATGTGTATGCACCAGGTACTGTATACGTCCAGACAGACGTGAGAAACAAGTAGCGTCTATCGAGGGGACGCCATTCATGACATTACTTAGTCCGCCTAATCCTAAACAACCTTAAACCTTTGTCCGTTTTTTCTCGCCTTTCTTCTGTCAATCTACGATACAACCAATTTTTGTTTGAAACATGGCCCATAATCAACGAATATTTTGCCTCTAGTGAAGCCAAATCGCTTAGAAACGAACGTGCGGAAGGGCGCCTACAACGGGCTTCCCCGACGGCGCCTCCGCCGGGGCCCCCTCAGCTGGGGGCAGGCTGGGGTCACGGCGAAACCCGTGCACTGTTCGGGTCCAGTATACTGGCATCTGAAGCAGCCAGTACATAGACTGGAGGTACCAGGGGTCCTCCATAGAGCTTGGCCAATCTCAGGGTCCTCCCGTGTGTGCTTACACCCTGGAAAACAGACAATAGCCCCCCCAACAGCAATACAATATGGTGCAATGGACGGGTCTATTGTGGTTGGCAAAGTCTATCGATCGGCAAGTTCTTCGAACCATTGTCGTCGATAATGTCTATCGATAGGTTATGTCCCCAACATATTGTTCTGGCAGGGATGAGTGTGCTGAATTACCTCGGTTGAAAGGTATTGTCATCGACAATGACTATCGACGGATAGCTTGCAGAATCTATTGCAGTCGACAGTCGCTATCGATGGACACAATTCTTGTTCTATTGAGGCCGGCAATAGCAGTCGATAGATACATTTCTTAATCTGTTGTGGCTGGCAATGGCTATGGATACACTTCGAAGTATGTGTTCTGAATCTATTATGACCAGTAATAACTATCGATAGATACATTTCCTAATCTATTGTGGCCGGGAATTGCTATCGACGAACACCGTGAAGGATCTATTGTGGTGGACAATATGTATCGATGGACACCATCACCCTCCAGATAGCCGAAGCAGTTTGTGGTACGAGTAGCATAACCAGGTTCTCCTTACTAGACCGCCTGGTACCTTGCTACCCTGTCTGCCACCTGCGTCCAGCGTTCGTCAACTATACCCCACCCCTGCGCGTCAAACAATACCAAACAAGCAAAGCAGGCTCGTCATCGAACCATGCCACACGACTGCTTTCATAAAGCATATTATCAGAAGAAAAAAAGAGAAATAAAATAAACAAAAATCACGGACGATCAAACGCAAACAACAAGCAAACATGACAAAAGAAGACCACGCTCGAACCAGCTGCACCAGTTGGCGGCACGAGTAGCATCACGATGTTCTACTTCCGAGTCGACCTGGCTCCTCGTTACCATGTCCGCCATATCCTTCCTACTTTCGTCCACCGTGGTTTCCCTTTTACTCCTCCTGTCCCCCCCCCTCCTCGCATTCATTTTGTCGGGTTTCCTGCCACTCCTCCTGCTGCCCATCTCGTTCCCCTGAACACCCACCGTAGATGAGGGGCGCTGCCTACTCAGCTGTGCCTCATCCACGTGCCACCTCACCATAAACCGTTCGGCTGCTTCGAGGACCCCCGCCACCACGTTCCTGCGTCTTTTGCTGCAGTGGATCACGGTTCGGTCTTAACTCCAAACACTAAGGGGGCAAGTCCCGTTGACCCTTCGGTGGCTCGGGATTATCTACCTAAGGTCTTTGTCTACGCGTCTATGCCAAGTCTTGAGATGCCCATTACGTCTCGGGTTTTCCTCACCAGTCATGGTCCCTAACATTACCCAACCGAGTAATTACTCATGTTGCTTTGTCGTGCCACGCCCCCCGCGAAGAAGAGCCGCCGTGTAAGGATGGTCGTTTCGATGCTTTCGCAACGTGTCATTGGTAAGGGCCTTCGCGTACGAGACGGTGGTGTGGAAGTCGGTGCTGGCAACCATTAACTCGCGAAAGGACCTGGTGGTGAGCCGTTCGAAGCTTGGCAAAGTGTTCCATTCTGAGGGTCCACGAATTTCCACACACTGGACAATAACACAAAATGGTCAGTTCCCAGCGACAATAGACGCAGGAAAAATCTGTTGATAGGTATTGCCAGCGACAATAGGCGAGAGTAAAGTCTATTAATATATATCGCCAGCGACAAGATACGAGGGGAAAAGCTATCGGCGTGTAACGCCAGCGGCGATAGGCGAGCGGAAAATGTAACGATATATATTGCCAGCGTGAATTGACGAGGGGAAAATTTATCGATCTACATTGACAGCGACAATAGACGACGGGGAAAATTATCGATAGACACTGACAGTGACAGCAGACGGGGGGGGGAAATCTATCGATTTTTATTGCCAACGATAATAATAGATTGTGGAGCGTGCCCATTGCTGACCATTGGCATCCACTATGGATTGAAAAGTATGTTCATCGATGGTCATTGTCAGTCACAACAGATTGGGGACGGTAGCAACTACTCTAGATAGACATTGCCGACAGCAATGCACGCGTCCATGGCACCACGTATACAAGTATCCCTATTTTTGCTGCAGGAGCCATTGTCTTTTGTCCAGGGTCGAAAACCAGGTGTATATATAGCTTGAGATCGTTGTAAATATTTATCGAAACGCTCATTTATGCTTCCTGTTTCATTGGTTGGCCTAGCTGAAAACACGTCGTCACGATGTACCGTGCCATACGCCCTTTTCTGGATAAATCCCAGGCGAAGAACGAAGATGATTCAGGTTTCCATTAAAGTTTTGTTCTCCCGACAGAGCACTTGTAGAGACAGATTGAGTGACCACGTTTGTATCACGTGCACTCACAGAAACAACCAAGTAACCTGCAATAAGCCGGTATCCCGAATAAACTTGAAACTGCCAAAATGCTGAACAACCACCTTCGAACACACATGGACGCACACTGCCTGAAGCTGAACGACCATGTTCGAGCGCCTTTGTCGTGTGTCAAGTGCTGTCAAGATAAACAATGCATTCACTATTTTTGTTCGTCTAATAAAAAACGGGCCAGCATTGGGGCGGGCCCTCCCGTCTCGAGCAAGACCTCCGGCCACACGGCACCAACGACCCCCAAACTTGGTAGCAAGCACTCTCAGAACAGTGGGGCATACGGGCTCGAAGGTTTGACGTCATCTCGTGCCCTGTGAGGCGAGGAATCATCGGCGGTGTTTGATGTTTGGTGTTGAAAGCACAGATTTCAATGTTTGGGCAGTGATCGGAAGTTGCTCATGTCTACCGACGGCGCCACCCTGGGGTTTCTACACGATGAAGGAAATCCTACTTCGTTTTCCGGTTTCGGGTTCCCATAAGATCAGCCTGAGAGTCAGAATCATAAGTCCTCCCTGATTGGCCCCGAATACCTCGATATACCAGTATTCAGTAAGCGCCCTACCTGAACCAGGAAAACTGGTACTCTACACAACACGAACGTGACCGCAGAAACTCCATTGAGGTGTACTCCACTGTACGTCGGGAATCTCTAGGTCAACTCCAGTTCGACAAACGCATAACAGGACACAATGATCTGGATATTGGTCAAACCTCGTAATAAAAATATTAAATCGGTACCATCCGCGCCCTCTGGGCTTCGCTGCCTCCCCTGTCCTGGTCATTCTGTCGTAGACTGAGATTGTTCGTTGTCTTAGAAAGTCAACTCTCTCGACGCAAACACCTGTGGTACAAATCAGCCAGGAGCACAATAAAAAACACGCAAACAACCAAATCGTTCACCCTGAATTACAGGCAACCTCACTTTATGACAAACCACCGCAATGGCCCAAAACGTAGTACAGGTGTTGCGCCCGCCGCGGCTGTCCTCTCCTTCCGGTATCATGGTGTTGCCGAAGCTCGAGCCGCCCAGCATGCCCTCCCGGGTGGAATCAGATGTCGCTTGCCCAGCATTAATTCGACACACACAGCATTGGTCGTGCAATCGGGCGATTTGGATTGCGTTGGGTATTTAGCCCTGAGTTTACACTGCTGCAAACCCCTCTTTATCACCATAGGTCCACCTTAGAAATTCCACCGCCAATAAATAGTTACTTGTCAACGTCAACATATTATACCTCATCGCATCCGTGCATTCCTCCATCACTAACACTGCTGTACACACGCGTAGTATCTTGCTTTTCCCTCTAACATAACGAACATTATCAGCAACACCATACAAACGGTATATAGAAGATGTTTACTCAGCTCATCCCCAAGGCTCCACCATCAACGGTAGTACCGGGACAACGGACACTGGACGAGGGGGTGTTCTACTCTGCAGTTACGAAAGCATTGCACTCAAAATCTGTGCATATGATACTCTGTGTGCTCTCGGTGCTGTACTATTACTGCTGTACTCGTAGTCGCATGAAACACTACTCCCTGTACGAGAATCACGCCCTTCGGCACGCGACAGCAGCAAGGGTGATACTACTGTACACATCCACCAAACACTCGCAAAAGAATTACCCGCAAACAAAGACGTAAATATGCGGATTGCCGCAAACAAACGTACTGCAATTGAGCTCAAGGATTCAACACATACAATTTCTTGTTTATGCTATTCTTGGTCTATCGCGCGTCCTCATGGAGAAGTCGAAGCCTCTTCTTTGTCGTCGGTCATCGCCAGGACCAAACCGGAGTCATGCCGGGCTTCACTGCACACGAATTTTGCGGCGCTTCCTCTCGGCATGTCCGATCTCCCATAGGGTCTCTTTCGCTATCCGTAGCTTGAGCTGCCTTCTTTCATGTACTCGACGCTTTCGTTCTCCATGCCAGAATCCTAGTGACCCGTCATGAGCTCGAGACGCAGAACTGCCTTCCTCTCTCTAGGATCCCACTCTAGGACGGCCGTGGCTGCGCTCACCGATAGATGATAACCGGCCTACACTAGCGTGGTGATAGATCTCTGAATGCATAAATAATGTTGGCACGGGAAAGCGTGGTTGACTCCAGGCAGTAACACGAAACTCTCTATTCTTGTATTTTCCCGGAGCTGTTGAGCGGACTCGCCTTATAAGGAGCTACACGACGAGTGACATTGATGGGCTTACACAGTATCCCGATATCCCAATAATCCACAACCAGAACCCTCAATTAACGTTTTTGTTTTGGGGATGTTCCCGAGCACAATCAACAACATCGCTAATATTGCTCATGGCGCTTATTTCTATCGACCAACGAACTGCGACGCCGCACGTCCCTACTACCGTCTGCGTCGCTGCAGTCATCACAACTCCCAAATCGATACAGCAACACACACGAAAGTAACGGCTACCGCAATTGCTCCTATTCGGGCCACACTGTGCGATACCCACGGTGCTACGGCCACGCCAACCGCGTGACCCATGCTGGCGATAGAGCGATATATGTTCTTACGGAGACGACACTTCTACTGCCGCAGCACGGCTACAATTGCTGGGTTTACATTCGTTACAGTGAATACGGACGCTGTCGATTTAGCGTGGCCACAACAGCCTCACATGCGTTGTTTGCTGTCGGTGGCTTTCCGACCGCACGCCTATCTCCTTCACCGCTAACCAAAAACAGGGTACTACGCGGGTTTGCTGACTTCATCCTTCATGGTCGGCCGCTTGATCTCTTCGCACTTCTGGGGGGTGGTCACAGACCGTTATGGCTGCCGCATGGTCATGGTGATCGGTTTGGTGACAACCGTGATACTGTCGATAGCCTTCGGCACAACGACAATGTTCGCATGGGCCTATGTGTTCAGGTGAGGCACATGCTACTTCTTCTCCAGTGATATTTTTTGTGTCCAAGTTTGACTCGCGTGGCTCCACGGTTGAACAACTTTTTAAAAATATTTTGAAACAGTTTGTGTCACCACAAAACGGCTGCTTCTTCGGTCGCCTTGATGCCCCCTTTCACAGGCGAAACAAAAATATTCGTGGAGACATAGAACGAATGTAGCAAACCCAACAAAGTGCTGACTACCTCTCAATTCGGTGCATATAACGATGTATTACATAGTACGATATCTCCACAATGCTTTGTTAACCCCCCATGTGTGCAACAGGCCCGGGGGTGGCGCCCGGCCACCTCCCGTTGTGCTTTTATCTGTAAGGCATTGTGATGGGTTGTCGGGGGGGGGGGGTGTTCATTTGTCCTCAACGTCGTGCTTCTGGACAGACGCACAGCCTCACATGTAAGAAGGCTGATAGTAGTCAGGCACCTCTCCCCTTCCCCTCACCTCAGTATGGTTCTGAACCTCGGCGTGCCGTTCAACCTCCTGCTACAGTAGAGATGGTGGGTTATTTGTAGTCCCATTCTCTCCAGATCTTCTCAGAGCACTTCCACCGAATGACTACCCTAACGAGTTGTAGTCTTGATCGCCTAAGTTTAGTTTTTAATATCCGGATATCCATCGCCGTGGGATTGTATAGCACGCTAAGCCAACAAAACAAACTATGGCAAAGTCTACACAGCCATAAAGCCACTCTCCCGGGGTGGTCTAAAGGCTGTTGCGATACTTGTGGTAGCACCCTTACCTGTAGCCCCAGTCTTCGCCGTGAAGGTTCCTATACGATGATAACGTCGCCACATTGGACAAAGCCAAAATTGAATAACATCTGAAGGTGGTTCCGCACGGCGAGCACCATCCAGAGTATACAACAAAGTACATGAGTCGCCAGCAGCTATCTCGCGCAGCAGGATTCTTGTAGCTGTCGTCGACGTTTGCGTTCACGCTGGACCCTAGTGTTTCGGTCGGCTGGTTGTCTCAGCCTTATCGGAACGGTCGTTTTTCTGCTGCGGCGCACCGGTGAACTTGCCTCGTCGAATATCTTTCCGCGGTAGGTTTCTGCTGGGGCTGTCCAACGGCACGATAACGGCATCAAAAACCCTGGTTTCAGAAGTGTGCGGCAAGGAGCACGAGATCGTGGGCATGGGCTTCGTGACCAGTGAGTTGTCATGACGGTTTCGCTCGTTTTTTTTAGTGCAGGACCACACCGCTGGGAGAAAACAGCACCGCCGCTGCGTCAAAGGGGACGGAAGTGATACTCAATGGTTTCCATCAAAACGTTACGCGGGCTGTTGTTTGTTTGTTTTGTTATCATTACCACGTCTACTTTCCAGCTTATCTCGTAGAAGGTTTTACTCTTTTCGATCGTCTGGACAAGCCGTGGTCACAGGTGCCGTCCCTGCTCTCCCGCGGTACGTCCCGTCATTTTTATCGTGAATAGGGTTCAGCATTCGCAGTGCGCGACGGATTTCATCGACTGTTGCTAACGCACGCTCTGGCCAGTTTGAATTCAAGAAAGTATGGATGGTAGTAGAGCCGTGATGTACATGCTGCAACCTGAATGGCCTGTCGACACATCATGAGTACAGGCCACAGCCGGCACTTTGTGACTGAACATGTTTGCTTGTATACGTTTTTCGTTTCTCAGTACATCGTTTGGTAGCAGCCAAACACACCGGATTTTGGAAATATTCTAGATCTCATATCAGGTACGTGCGTCGTCACAACGCGGAAGTGATTATCGACGGATGGTGTCGATAATCGCTTGTGACGGAAGAATGGCCCACAGCACCAACGCCATCGGAAGGAACGGGTCGCGCACTGTATCAACCTCTGAGAACGACCTACCGCAGGTTCATGGCCGCCCGCTGCCCTCTATGCGATGTCGAGAACGATGCATAAGAGACTGTTTTGCATATACGTTGAATGAAGGTTACCAGGTACCTACCTGGTACGTTGTACGTTATGTTCCACGTCCGTTCTGTTCTGATCTGACAATTGTGCTGTCACGGAAACCCGGTGAATGTAAGGTGTTGGCTATCCGAAAGTGGCGTAGGGTGACGTTATGGCTGTTCTAGGGGCGGCTGACCACGACGCCATGATTGGTGTCTAAGGGAGGTAGGCGGGGCAATGAAAACAGAAAACAATCTTCGGGGTGACATGGCGACACTTGTCCACTTATCATCGGGGTGTGATCTACAGGGATAACTAATAGAGGACATATATTTCGCGAATTTGAAATTGTTTTGACCGTCGTTGATGCCGAACTACAACATGTATACCACGCCACTATAGTTCTCCTGATGTTCCTGCCTCAACGCGATCGATATTCCCCTGAGTCGCGTTCGAAGACCGCTGACACGCTTTTCAAGTCGTCCTTGGGCCAAAACCAAGTTGGTGCGACCGCTCCACCTGTCCTTGGTCACTCTCAATGTCCTTTGTTCAAGGTTTTTCTAAACACCTTCTCCGCAGCAGACTAGCCGCAAACTTGACTGATTTGGTATGATGCCACCTCTCGCGAGAGGTCTCTCTGGCGCCAGCGCTGAGATCTGAGTATGTTGCTGCTGCTCTGGGTGTTATGGCATGTTTTCAATAGACCTCGGGTTTCAACGGTGAGGTGAAAATTCCCCCGAATCCATCGAGCACGTTCACTTCAAGAACGACACGGTTTTCCTGACTTCTTATGGATCTAATCACGAATAGACGCTCCCCAACGCGGTTTCCATCAAACACAGAAAATACGACAAGGTCACCGCGTGTAGCTCACTACAGTGTTATGTAAAGCAAGCTTAAACAGCAGCGGCCGACGTATGATAAATGAACGCACAAAGAAGAAAAGAGCGAATGAAATCGGCTTGCGAAACAAGGTGCACGTCTTCTGCATGTCCTCTCATGGTGTATTCCACAACAGGAAATCGCCTTCTAAGGTGTTTCTACCACGTGATGGTACACGTTATCACCTCGAACTCCTACGTACGGGGATGCAGCATGTCATGCATCTCGTTATCTTGTCGACAAGGCGATCTGTCTGCACATCTCGTCCGGGTGTGAATATCCGCCTTTATGGGGTAAAACAATCGGAATCTTGTGCTTGCCTGCGCCCGACGCGGGGATGCTGTCCTGCACGTGGTGCCTGACTCGAACGAAATACTGCACACCCCCCGCAAGTTCAATCCGTCCGTACGCTAATACCGTCTTCGATACAGAGACGCCCCAATCTATCATCAAATAAACCGTGTTTTGTTCGTTACCTCGTTGGCGGGGGGCGTTGCTCCGTCTACGACCCAGACCACCCGTTGTTTGCCTCGTTTGGTCATCTGTTACTTTTGTCAAGGGACGACGACGGAACTTGAATACAGCGACCTCAAAGATCTACTGCTTAAGAAAATCCCTCGATTTGTAGAAAGAAGACCACGCCATTTGAGGACATGGACGCGGGTCCCCAGGGGAGGCCGGAAGCTACAGGCCACTATGTTATAAAAAAAGTACGAGCGTGAACCACGACAGTAGTGAGAGATGTGGGCCCTGTCATTTTCATGTGTCGCCGAAGCGTAGGCCTCGCAAACGTTCGAGGTGCTCTAACGAGGAAACAAAAGAATGATAAACTCTGGTTAAAGCTTGAGCCCAGGTTGGTAGGCACCCCAAACGAATGCTTCCCACACACCCATAGCGTAGAACGGGCAACATACGGCGGCTATCGTCTGTCATGCATTTTAATAGGCTGCATGGGCTGCACTGCGAAGTTAGCGCTAGGGTCTCTTGTGTTGGGGTGCAGGTCTGACGTTCCAGCGAAATGGACAAAAAGACTTCATCAGACTTTCAGATGCTAGTTTAGGCTCCAGGGTGCGACGTCAGGGTGTCATGAGAAGTCCACAGCTACCGCAATGCCTTTCGTGGTAGAGAGGGCTTGATGAGAGTATGGCTGTACTATTGGCGCCCAGGCGCAAAGCTCTTCAAGATAGGTGCGCCGTAGGCAAACAACTGTTATGGTTGTGTCGTGCCTAATTTTTGTGTGTGCTGACGGTTCGCCTTGATGGCTGAGCACTCTTACAAAAATTAACCAGCCCCGGTTCGAGATGCTCACGAAGGCGGACAGATTTCGGAGGCTTCCGCCCTTGCCTTGCCCACCGCAGAGGAAAAATAGGCGAAGAGTAGGTCGTGCCTCTGCTGCTGCACGATATCAAACGGTCTAGAGTCTAGACCCTGTGTGTCACGGGGCACACTCGGCTGCCAAAATAATAGTTGTATAATATATTTTTTTAGGCATTGTTTGCGTGAGGTAGCCTACGTACCAAGTGTACTACAGTAGTACGTTAAAGTTGAAAATGAGTTGGAATTCGAATCTTTATTTGATCGATTCCAACGTTTAACGAAAAATGCTTCTACCGTATTGTTCGACATTTCAAGCTGTATTTGTTAATGGTCGTATTTTAACAATACCCAACCATTTTCGTTAATATACACTTCTAGGTTGCAGCAGTTCTGCTGAGATGTTGTCGGTTGGTAAAAACATGTAAGTGGTGTTCTGTGTAACGCTGAGTTGGTGTCGCCGCTCCAACGAGAAACATCCCAGAGTGTCAACATTCACCGTGTCCCCACCCACGCGCAGTCGCTGGTCTATTGCGTTTCCATTCCAGAGCAAGGAGTTCGTACGGCTTTTCGGCTCAGCGTACTTGCACAACCCTCGTGTTCAGTGGAAGACCATCGAGACTACGCCATATCAGAAATCCTTTCGCTTTCGTTACGTACGCGTTTGATCAACACTGCGCCTCCACTCCCGCGACAACTCATAATTCTGCGCCCCACACGGCCGTGGAAAATATAGCTGAAGTTTCTTTGTCCTCCGCCGGATGCTTTGAACAGCTCGAGCTTTTGGACGGTAAAATACGAGATGCGTGTGCCAGCGTAGGTGGGTTAGGGTGGAAGTCTCCATCCCGGGACTTCAGAAAGAATTTGATTTTTACCGACTTACAGCGTGCAGTCGTCGACTAATCGAAGTCCAGTCACATAATACGGTGAGGCGCTGACCAGTGGTTATGGCGATTAGGTTTGCGGTAGTTATAATGTCCACAGCCTTCACCTACTCACCGCCCCCTTTCCGCCGTCTTTTCGGCTATCGCTGCTCTTGCTTTTCATTATTTGTTATACAACTGGACCATTTCAAGCTACCTGGTCGCTCGGAACAGTCGTGGGCCCCGGAGTCGGAGGCGTCTTGGCGCAGCCGGCGGTGTACTTCCCTGGCACCTTCTCGCAGAGCGGGATATTCGGAAGGTGCCTCGTCGGATTGTCCCTGTTGTAGCTCTCTTAAGTGTTTGGTAGCAATGCACTAAAGCGGACGGCGAGGATCCTGCGCCGCTTCAACGTGCCTCCACGTTTGCGTGCAAGACAGTATTTTCCGCCGACCCCCAACCATGACAGGAATGCGAGAAACACATTTCAGCCTCGACTCAGGAGTTAGGGCCGTCATTATCGAAGGGCTTTGTTTTCCAGATGTTTCGCGTGTTTTTGATTGGTGAGTTTGCATCATGATACGGAAGCGTTTCCGTCCCAAATTGCGATCTTTAACAGAGAGTGACGTATCTGGAGCGGCGCTTAGCAATTACATATTACGGGGGGGGTTCAAACAATCAGGTCACCTCGGAAGAGACGAAATTTCTAGAAGTATTGAAACACTAAATTTTGAGACTGGATAACAAGGGTATTTACCCAATACCGCTGAAACAAAGTTTGTTTTGGCGCATCGGGTTTCCCTTTCGTTTATATTTCAAGGTCGGGTTTCGGCTGCGGTGTAGAGCTCTTCAAGTCAGGTGCCTCCGAAAATAGTTGGTGCATCCCTGCCATGACACGCTACCTGGGGCGTCGACAAAGATTGAACGCTTGGACGCTCACACCGCCCACCCACTAAGCATGCATCACTCTTTTACTTGTATTTCTGTTTTTCCACATGCGACTACGTTCCACCCACACGAAATGCAAAAGCTCTTTTTCCGCCGCGTGCTACGGAGCTGACCTTGTCCGACGACGCAAGAATGAACGCCGCCCCCTCTTTGGGGCGTAAAATGTTGTGCAGGTGAGCAGGCACCAGCTACGTGTATGCGATGCGCGGAATTCAAAACTCCATGTAGCAACTGGATGCTGACTCCATTGTTTTGAGGTTTGCGTTTGCCGGCGGTGCTCCAACATCAATTCGATTCGCAGGCACCCGTACCTTCTGCCAAACCTTGTCGGGGCCGGTTTGTCACTCCTGGCGTTGCCGCTGGTTCTCCTTTACATCAAGCAAGACGGACGTCATGAGGGCATTGTCGGAAAGTGAGTTTCCTCAAGTCAGTATTTTTCGTCGGCGCCGACCGCGACATGTATAGGTGCTACGTCATAGCGATGCGCGTTTCTGGGGTTCGCCGCCCTGTTCACCTTCCCTTGTCACTTAGGGAAATATTTGGATGCGCACGCCTCGCATAAAAATCAGACTTTGGACCGTGAGTGTGCGTTAAACTGGGCGTAGGTCTGCAGCGTCGGTCCCAAAGTGCAATCGATAGGTATAGTGGGCAAAGGGCGGGCGTCAGCGTCTTGTACGAAGTACCAATATATCTACCCCTACGGCCCGACCCTTTTTTTCCCGTGGTCCAGTCGCTGCGTCAACATGGAGGTAGCCGTAACCATCACAAAGGGCGTTTTGAACATGCACTCAACCCGCGAGATCAAAGAAACTGTCACGCGAAGGCACGACTGACTCGTCCGAAGTGCGCCTTGAATAGACCAGATAAAATTGCCGAGTGGGATGCGTATGGCGATAGACGCACTAGGGTAGACGTCGACAGTCGGGGTTCGTGTGTGCGCTTTCTCGCCGAGGGTAGATAATTCGTAAGGCAGGGAGGGGAGTCTGTGGAGGAAAACATCTGAAACTAAAACGTCTGGTCAAATACCATTGGGGGTATTAAAATCTCCAAGGTGCCGAACGTCCCGATCAAGTAGAACACTGCCCCCGTTTATGGTGATGCCTTCTTGCCCGAGCTCCGTTGCATGGGCAACTCAATACCTCACCTGAAACACGGGGTTGAACAACGCGTCTTCGCGCATCCCGATTGACATATATATTTTGCGCCACCAGGTACGTGCGTAGCCCTAAAAACAATTACAGCAGTAGTATAAGTATCACACCACCCAGTAGAAATAATTGCTCGCCTGAGGAGCTCAATCGGTGATGAAATACCGAGGCCGACAACGTGCGAACCCTTTCCGACCTTGGGGTGAAGGAGGCGTTAACGCAACCCGTTGACACTGCCCTTAGCATCACGCAACAGCCGTTACCGGTTCGACCTACGTCAACAAACGTTTAGATGAATTCCAAGCGTCTGATAAATACTGTTAGCATCCAATACTAGTGTTAACAATAGGACTAGCATTTTGGCGGTTCGCCTGCGCGTTTCTCAGATCGATCCGTCTACGAAGCTTGGACTCTTTGACGTCGGAAGACAGGACATCTTCACTTTCCTACCAACACGCGTTATGACTCGCTCAAAACTCAGGCATACTCCAATGAGGTGGAAATGGTTGCGTCCAGTGCGAATCGACGGGCGGGTATGGCGCCCCTCCAATTGAGAAACGCATCTGCGCCTGTTATTCGTTCGGTTGCCTGTGCTTTTTCATCTATGATGGAAACCGTAGTTACCAGTGATACTGCTGTGCTATCACGCCACCGCTGAGCACAGAGTGATTGACAAGTTTCGTGGCGGTCTATGGCAATACCAAACAACCGCTTCCTATTCGCATATACGTACGGAAGCACTATATAGTCCGATCACTCGGCCACTCTTGGGGCCTCGCCCTGCCGGATAACCTACCTACCGGCTTCTCATCCATCACCTGACGATGCTCGCGTTTTCCCTCTCTTTTAGTTTTAGCGTCGAAAGCATGAATACGTGGTGGCCACCTCTAGAAGACGTCCTTGGCGACGACGACGACGGTCGTGACGGTGGCGAGGCAAAGCGCGAGCCAGCAAAGGAGGCCGCACCCGAGTCGCGGAAGCAGAACCTGTGTGCCATAAACGTGTTGCCACCGCAGATCGAGTCGACCCTCCAGACGGACATGGAGAGCGGACGGGACTATGCAGGGGAGAATCTTGGGTGTGATCTGAGAGATGTCGAGCCGCCGCCGAGCTTGCTGGTGGAGCCACGCATTCGCACTCTCCTTTTCATCGAAGGGATATTTTCGGTGTGTTTTGTTCTGCTAGTCGAAATGTCTTCTCGGGGGTCGGATTTTCTCAGCGTCACAGGCGTACTCGCAGTGCGGGGTGCCAGAGTAAAGGCATTTTGGCCGCATGGGTTCGGAGTCCAGAGCCATCGCTCTTGACGTCTTACCTATCAGCAAATACGTGTAACAAAGATATGGTTTTCCCCACGATGAGAGTCTGGTTTTTATGCTTTGGTTGTGGTATTTCGAACATAGGAAATATGTACGAGGAATATCAGGAAAACATGGTAAAGCGGACGCGGTTTACGGTGGCTACAAGCAGCCTCAGACATGCGTATGGGTTTTAGATACCACACACAATATTTCGTCTGCTCGACAAAGTCGAATTATTTCAGCATCTCATACCTGCCAAGCGCTACTCCTACCGATCCCCCCCCCCCCCCCCCCCCCCCCCCCCCCCCCCCCCCCCCCCCCCCCCCCCCCCCCCCCCCCCCCCCCCCCCCCCCCGCTCATCCGTTACGAAGTGTGTATACTCAGGATTTGATGAGGTGTTCGTCCTGTGGTCTCTCAGTTCCGTCGCCAAGGGCGGGCTTGATTGGTCAAGTCAGCAAATAGGGCAGGTGTGATCAATTCGCCCGTCATATCTTTCCGCTGGGCGATTATGTACTGCTATGGCGTGCTGAATGCCGAAACTTTCTCAGGCGTCGCTCGCGATGCCCATTACTCCCCGTCGCTTCGCATCAGAACTGGTGATATTGAGATGACCTACCCGAAAATTACCTACCTTGACGTTTTTGCATGTTCTATCAAGGGCAGCTCGACATTGGTACCAGAGGAGCGTGATCGACACTCTGCGTTGGGATCGTTTTGGACTGTCGTGCAAGGGGACTCGCCAGGGGGTTCTGCGAACCCTAGCGGAACACTCCGTCCTCCCCTCTTTGCTATCGCTCACTAGATTTACCTACGAGACCCTCGGGCACTGTTGTAGCTCGTCACCAACTGCGATCGTGTTTCAACCGCAGCGTAAGTCACAGTCCTAAGGAGTATCATGACGATATACGATGCAGATGATGTTGATGATAATGATGATTGTGATGCGATCATATTACTGATAATGTTGGTAGTGCCTACGATCATATCAGCGGTGGTTACGCCAATTGTGATGGTGATGGTCATCACGTTGATGATCGCGATGGAGATCATGACGTCGTTGAAGATAACCATATAGCGAACAAGGAGGGCATATATGATGACGACCATACGATGGCGACTGCTGTACAGGCAATGCTTACCCGAGTCATGCTCTAGCTACATTTGTCTCCACCTCCTACCCCTTCCCTGCCGCCCTCACGTGCTCTCGCTTCCGGCACAGGTGTTGATTGTTGTCGGGATTATGGTGCTAGTCTTTGAGGTATTTGCCGTGCCGAATATAACCCCACGATTGGGCGTCAGACTCTGTCAGCGACTGGGGTCGATATTGGAGGTCCCGGTATATTTCTTGGTTCCCCTGCTCTCCTTCGTGCACGGAGCAGGCCTTCCGGTCACCCCTTCCTCGGTGTTCCTCCTATTCAACGCCTTGGTCGGGACGAACACGGTGTGTGTGCTCGCGGCTGTTGCAGGGGTAGAGCTAGTACGTGTATGGGAGGCAGGCGCCAAGCGTAAGCTGCTGCCCCTATATGTGGGTGCGAATCGCAGAAGGGAACAATTTCGAATGCTACTGTATATAAACAAAGTGTAGATATTATTTTCGTGCCCCTTATATTCTTTGCCTAATATGTTTGACATTACCTCCCCGTTCAAAAGGATTGGGCGCGGAAAGCATCGTTCACCAAATCATTCGAGAAACGACAGCGTTGACCCAGGTGACTTTTTCCCCTCGACGTGAACGTAGTCGCGGGCGTGAATTCTGAAATTGTCAGTAGGAGCAATCTGAGTCCGGGAGCCAGGAAGGCAAATCAAGTACTGGTCTCGACGCTCGCTACGGTAGTGCGCCCAAATCGTTTTAAGCTCCTCCCGCGAGTAGCTGGCAGTACTGCTGTTCTGCCGCTTGACGACAAAACAGATGTTTGAGCACCTGGGAACACGAAACCCCCATGACCCAGGCAACGGAAGAGGTGCATTCCCAATGTTCTGACCGAGTTGCTTCCCGTGAGAAGCCCTTGACGTCATCCGAAAACAACCAATGTCGATATCCTTAACCCGATCGGCAACGAGCTGCTGCGCCAAGTTCTGCTCCGATTATCGATGTACAACTGAAACGATGTTGGGTAGTTCCGCAGTTGAGGGATCGCCCTCTCTTTGCCAGTCGAAAATGCGTTGGCCAACCTGTGCCGTCCCTATCGTAGCTTGCGTCCCGATATGTCGTTGGGAAACGCCTTATCATGTTTATTGAAAACCGTCGCGGCGTTCGTCGGGTGCAACATAATCCGTGGCACGGATCCACGGAAATTTTCGACGCCGTCCAAATTAGAAGTATGGAAACCCCACTCAACGACTGACCGACTTCGATATGGAGGGTAACACGATGCCAATAGGCTTGCAGGTAAAATATGCAATTGACGTGGACTAAGAATATACCGTGCAGCTCATCAGTTGAGGAGGCTCCGCGTCAGTGGGAAACGCTTGCGATAAAATGTTCAAAACATCTACTACCGTGGTGCCCACGACTGTCGCCGTGAACATTCTCCGTCCTAACCTCCTCTATCTTCCAATATGTTGCCGCCTCGGGCTCTTTGTTCCTCCGGCGTTCTTCGTTTGACCTGTCGCCAGTTTTACACTAGTGTCTCGCTGGCCATCAACAGCGCTGTTGAGCCGGATCGACGCGGGGAACTAAACGGTATTTCGGCGTCTGTGGGCGCGCTTGGAAGGGCATTCTCCCCCATGTTCTTCTCGGCACTGTTCGCCCTGTCCATCGACCGGGACCAACCCTTCCCCTTCGACTACCACCTCGTGTGTTTTACCTCCTTGGCTTCCTGCGACTAACCGTTGCCCTCATGGGGTGGAACATGATAGACGGTGCCGGACGCGAGGAAACGCTCCGTGCCGAAACCTCGAAAACTGCACAATCGACGTTGGACGAGTGTATTGGGACAGATGTAAAAACCTCGACAGGTGGAGAATCGACGATGGATGAATACATCGGTACAGAGGCCAAAACCTCGACAGCCGGAGAATCGACGTTGGATGAGTATATCGGTACAGAGTGACGCGGCGGCGGCTCGACTGTATGCGGAACGGCCGATGAGAACGGCATTCGAGTACAATGACGAGAGGGTGGTTTAAGTTTGACAATTTTCACGCGAAGGATTTCCTTAGCATAATCGTCAAGCTGCAGCAGCCGCGTTGTACGATTACCAAGATCTATAGACTAACTCAAAACTTTACCGACGAAACCAATGGTTTGCACAACAGCAGACGTCGTCAGAGTACCAAACGGTAGCACTCAGGTCAGCCCTTGAGACCATAGGGACTCGCGAGTACTTAGTTATTTGAACTACTCGTACCTTAGGAACTCCCTATGACTCAGTCATTTCGACTTCCGGTAGTCTGCGACTCGCGGTGGCTCAATCATCCCAGCTTATGGTGTCGAGACGATTCGCTAGGACGCAGTCATTTCATCTTATGCTGCCCTGGGGATGTAAGAAATTTCGGTCATTTGAACTTGAGGTACGCCGAGGACTAAGAACTTCAAAATGACCGGTACTCGCCAGTCAATGACAGAGCACCGATATGTAGTGCTGGTACTCTGACGACCTTTGGTAGTTTGGTTGTAATGGACGACAAACGAATACACGAGAAAAGTATATATTTTTTGGTTTGGCCCATCGGCTCGGTAATCGCGAGGCCTCGGTCATGTCGGCGTTTGGTGCCCTTAGGACTCGCGAGGTCTCAGTATCTTCAGCTTCTGGTATCATGGGGCTCGGACTCGCGAGTCATTAAATGAGTGTCAGCTTGCAAATCCTGTGGATATATACCAGGTAAAATATTTTTCGATTGGTTGGGCTGCGATGGAATGGACTGACTTGGGTCGGCTTGGTTCATGCCCTAAGGACTCGCGAAGTGTCAGTCTTTTCACTTTCTGGTATCCTGGGGACTCCAAGTTCAAAATGACTCAGACTCGCGAGTCATTATACGAGTGTCAATTTGTAAATCCTATACATATACCAGGTAAAATACGTTTCGAATGGTTGGGCTGGGATGGGATGGACTGACGTGGCTCGGCTTGGCTTGGTAACCTTTGGACTCGCGAGGTCCCAGTCTTCTGGTATCATGGGGACTCATCAGTTCAAAAGCACTCGGGCTCGCGAGTCATTACATGACTGTCAATTTGTAAATGCTACAGGTATATGCCAGGTAGAATACTTTTCGATGGGTTGGGCTGGGATGGGATGGACTGACTTGGCTCGGCTTGGCTTGGGCCGGGTAAGGGAGTGGGTTAGAGGTTGGGATTGGGTGGATTCCACTATCAACACGGCAACATAGTGCTTTGCTTGGTTTCGGTCGGAGGGTGGAAATAATGCGTGAGGGTTGGGTCCACTAACGACACGATCACATATATTGTTCATGGTTGATCGGGCCGGGTCTGGTTCGGTTGGGTTGGAGTGTGGCAGCGTGGTTTGTTTGTGGGTGGAATTGGTTTCCCTGGCTGACGCGGGGGGACCGCCGGAGGTGTTCCCAGAAGGTGCTGCTTTAGACACCTTACCGAAGACACGTGTACGAGAGATGGCATCTCGGTGTGGGGTGCATCTTCTCGACGTCGAACCGTTACACTAGCCTGGAGACCCGTGCAACCTCAGGGGTAGCTAGCACTTTGGGGCCAAACGTATCTGACAGATAAGGCCTCTCGAGTGAATCCCCTATAGACGTTTCTTGACAATGTCTTCCGGTATAGGCCTCGCAGGCCATGAGATGCATCAACGGGTTGAGCGTACACGTTTCTTAAGAACCTTGATTGGGGGTGATACTAAGTGTTCCTGACCTGTTCCGCCAAGACTCTCTGCACATTTTCTGCAGCAGGGAGTGAAAACCAACCCATAGGGAAACAGTGCTGTTCTGCCACTGCCTGTACGTACTCGTTCATGTTTAGTGTAACTCGACCTACAGGTAAGCCTACATACTGGAACCGCCAGTACGTAAAACAATTTTCCGGTCGTACTACACCGGCGAGGGATAAGATTAGTTCCTAGTGCTCTGAACCAGTGCAAACGTCCACCAGTTCGCCACAAATGCGTGCTAGGCGTGAACAGCCTATAGGCGTTCCTGACGCACATATACAATGGAAAACATTGGACAGTGCTCGCAGTGTCTACATATTATGGATATTGTGATATACCCTGGCACAGTGGCTGAGAGGCTGTGTCGTCGACGTTAGTCGAGGTGATGACACGTTTGAGAGTGTAGCCTGGAATGAGAGAGTGCTTCCACAGTGTGAAGATGTAGAGATATTGTAACTCTGACACTTACATGGTCAACACACACAAATATAAACTACAGAGTATGCAGGAGCCGAGACGTTGGCTGTTTCCTAGAGATGACCAAGACAGCTACGATCCACACGAGAGAGACACGAGAGAGTGATCTACTCGGCTAGCAAGCAGAGTATTCTACGGAAGTAATTGCTCCGCATAGATCACAAACTTTGTCCGTCATATTGCCATAGCTTCCCGCCTACGTAATGAGTTTGCGTTGACCAAACACTTTTGCCTTAACCTTGTATTCCGTGTAATTGTGTACATCGGTGACAATGTTGCCGAAAGCCGGCGAATGGCATTTCGTGGCCGTTGGTTTGGACCCCCCTAACGTTTATATTCGGGTCGGTTTGCATGAGTTTTGTGAGGCAAATATCCATCCAAGGTCGGCTACCCCCTCGAGAACACGGGGAAGTCTTGACCGACCCGAAAAACATGGGCAAGTTCTTATCTGGTCAAATACCTTCTCAGCAACATCGGGTAGGCATTCGCTACGGTGTTCTTTCGAGGGACCGGAGCAACACAAGCTGAGAGGGCCGAGTACTCGCGAGCACCTGGAGACCTCATGGGTGAGATGAGTGTCCTGTCCAGCACAACCCGTCACACGCATACCGCGTCCAGCACGACAACACATTCGACTCGAGGCCCGTCCCGAAGACAACGCAGCACGTCAGCAACTATTAATAACATCAATTGATGCTCACGGTAGGTACCGATTGACGACTACCGGTCGTTGTGGATGGCGCAGTTCGTTGTACCTCTTCAGCTTGACAGTTACGTGCCGGTTCGGGATGTTGGCATATTGTGCATTATGTGATTCTTGACATCTGGGTGTTATGGGATGACGCACAATGTCACTTCTGCTGTCCCTACTACTGCTGGGCGACCTGAATCATCAACTCATCGATTGTCTGGGTGTCTTGAATACCTGTGCTTGGGACTGACGAACACTCTAGAGAGTCGTTGGTACCGACGCAGCCTCATCATGGGTGATGAACTTGATGATGTCAGGGCCGTAGTATCGGAGCAGGGCCTTGCTCTCCAAACTTTACAACAAGCAGCCGCAGACTCGGAGGAGCGTCAAAAATCGTCTCATGCTGAACTGCTTGAGATGATGGCGACTATATTGGGAACGAGTCGAGAGACTGAGGCACAGCGGAAGTCCGGCAGGGAGCAGGGGCTACCTGCCGTAGATACAGCAGGGAGGGATGCTGTGTCGCCATCGTTGGATTTCTCCGACGATGGCACGGTGGAGCCGGGAAAGCAAAGGGGAGGTGTTTCCGGTGCAAGGCTGCGGGCCACTACAGCGACAGTCGCACCGCAAAGCTCTGCGAAAGGTGTGGTGGGAGAGGACACGAGAGCAGCAAGTGCGCATCGCCGGCGGACATTGATGAATCGCCGGCGGCGGCCGTGTTTGCGATGGTGGGGGATCCCGGAGATGATGAGGTGGAGAGGACGGCGTTTTAGGGACACAGCAGCTAAAAGCCCTACTACCGACAACCGTAGGCACCTCCGCCTTGTGTTGCGAGCGGGGGACTTCAAGTCGTACGACATTTATTTGCCGTACGCACTCCACTTCAGAGGTTGTGGAGGCAGCAGATATGGGGTTATCGCTCAGCGAGGGTACATGTCTGCATGCGAATTCCGCGAGAAGCCGCACGGCCGCCAGCCGTGTGCAACCCTACCGGGGGGTGTTAGGTGGGGCAAAGTCGCGCGGCATAATAGCCGCGTGCATTCTGCTGCTGTTACAAAGCGGTGGCAGGAAACGGGCGTGGGGTAATCGTAGACTGTCTGCAGCAGTACCAAACAACGATGGGGTTTCATCCGGGTGACAACAAGCAAGCAGATCTGGGTGTTTCGTCAGCCGGAGCTTCATGCAAGGTCCGGCAACATCGCGGGGCGGAGGGGGCAGGTCTGGTCACCATGGTGTGATTTCGTAGGAATGAATGGTGAATTTAATTTTACGATGGATACACCTGTCGATCGAAATTATTTTTTTGGTCGAACGTGAGGTCTATTTATTTGCGGCCAGGGTGGAGAAAACCGTAGATAGTAGACAATGTACCATCTGGGATTCGTTCTGGGTGGTATACGCAGCCCTTTTCGCCTGGTAGCTTCGAAATGTATTCTCATGTTCAAATCAAACAGTATTTGTAAATCCGAAAAACTTGTACCAGGTAGTGTTTTTTCTGGTGTAGACAAGACCAGATGGGGCCTGGTAGAAATGAAATGCATACATACTCGTAGCGGTATGGAGAAATAAGGGTACGCTGATACACCAAAGGGAGGTGAGGTGTATTGCCGGTATTGGCGGTAGCTACTTGCTGATGTTATTGAATTTTTGCGGGTATCTTTTATTTTTGGCAGTAGTCTACTGATTGCAAAATAAAGGAGGGTGAGCTTATCCATGGTTGACTGGTTGTGCTGCCAACAGTGTCATTTTGCGAATACTTGTTCGCGAAACGGAGAAAAGTGGAACATAAAATATTTTCTGCGAATGACCGAAAAGTTTTCGTAGCTGGGAGGGCTCAGGCTGTTTGTGTCTACAGCAGTAGCGGTATTTTGTTGTTTCTTTATTCGAGTATCAGGAGCTACTGGGTAGCGACTATTATTTTTCGGGTAACTTTAGCGCCAGATAAATTGTAATGTTACAAGTGAAAAAGGACGTATGCTATCTCGCATTACCGGTACGATCTGAGAATTTATGACGGAAGTAGGGGGCAAAAGGAGACTTTTGTCCGGGGGAACGGGGTTCTCCGCGATCTCTGGCATTGTACTTTTCACCTTAGTTTTAATTATTTTGGCGTGGATATATTGTAATTTCGTCCACAATTGCAATATTTCTCTGTGGGGAGAGTGAGAGGTTTTTGCTCACAGGGGTGAGTTTCCTCTTTCTTTTCAATTTTTTTGTTTGTGGTTGGTTTAGGTCATGGAGTTGTGTGTTGTTGTCTTGGTCCGTAAATGTTACGTAAAGAGTCAGGGAGGGTGTTCGTTGTGCCTCTTTAGCTTGACAGTTACGTGCCGGTTCGGGTTGTTGGCATATTGTGCATTATGTGATCCTTGACATCTGGGTGTTATGGGATGACGCACACTGTCACTTCTGCTGTCCCTACCACTGCTGGGAGATAATAATAAACGACCTGAATCATCAACTCATCGATTGTCTGGGTGTCTTGATTACCTGTGCTTGGGGCTGACGAACAGGCGCAGTTCCAGAAGTATAGAATTCTGAAAACCGATTTCTGGTCAGTATACCTGGGTATCGCGGAAGCTCAAATGAGCGAGAATTCACAAGTCTCCCACTGTAAAGCACCGAAAGCTGAAATAAGTACGTACTCGCCAGAACCCAGGGTATCAGCATCTAAAAAACAGAGTACTCGCCAGTACGTATACATAGTATACTACCAGGATTCGAAATGACTGATTACTCGCGAGTACCTATTAATAGAGCACCAGGATCTGCAATGACTGAGTGCTAAACAGGAGGTGGGGTAAAAAAAGCTGAATGTTCCCCTCCTGCGAAGCCCATCACGTGACTGTGGCATCTACTAGGACCCCATATTCAATTCGAAGCACGTCCAAACAACACCGTAATCAAGCAGCACGAACATGGACCAAAGTCACCAAATATCCAGTACCAGTCGTTGGTACTCAAGTCAACCACTCGCCAATACCCGTTGATTGTTTCAGTCGCAAGAGTAATTAAGGCTGAAATAACTTCAGCACCCGAGAGCATACCTGAAATAGCAAAGCCGAAACTGACTGAATACTATTAATAGCGATTGCCTAAAGTACCAAGGGGGAAGAATTGACTGAGCACTCCGAACTACTCGGTGTGCCAAAAGTTGAAACTTCTGCTACCCGGTGGCACTGGTACTCTAACGACCTTTGAACACTTTGTAAATTTTCCTAAAAATTAGTGCTTGAGTAAGGGGAAGTGTAGCATGGACGTAAAACATGTTTCCATCGCGAAGATTGTTTTCTGAGGTCACGTCGGGTTGTTCGTTCTAAGAAACCATTCGCGGGTTACGAAGAGGCGCCACCCTACGAGCGATACGTATATTTACGAACAAGCCAGCTAGAATTCCACAAACACAATTCGGTCAACACTAAACGACACGGGGCTGCAAGGAGCCATGGACGGTACACCCCGGATGCTATGGGTACGGCCGTAATGCAGTGCTATAACGATTACCCTGGACTGGGTAATCGATAATTCCTTTAACCACAAACATCTTCACATTTGACGTCATCGAGGACATGGGTTTGGATCTCACTTCGAACGTTTCAACTATAGAACCGCTTGCGCCCGCGGTGTCTAAAAGCACATCTCCCTGGTTCCCCAGGTAGTGTAATGAAGCGAGCAGGTCAGCGTACGACCTTCTTGCGGTGCCAACGCCCCAAGCATTCCCCCGTTCAGAGGGGGGAAAGTGTTTGAAGGAATACCCTGAGCTGGGTAATCGGTCGGTCGTTTACCCCTATAGCTCAGCAGGTAACCCGTTTACAGCAGCCTGTCGGCGGAGCTACTTTGTCTCAGACCACGGTACTGAACGAAAATACTAATATTACGACAGTAGACTGCGTCACGTTTTTTTCATGCTGCAATAGTCTATTATATCGTGCAGTTATTTTCTTTTATGACTTGTCAAGGCAAATACCGCGACGATATATTGTCGACATATTATTGGTGGCGACTGGTGTGCGGCCATTGTTTAGGTAATACTCAAATCATCGAACGATTTTGCCCCGCCACTACTGTAGATACTACTGCTGTGCCAGGTATTCACCGTATCAGAAGTACCAGTGCTTTCAACGAAACGATGAACCACTAGTTGAGTTTGATACTTTCACGACTAGTGGTACGGCCCCGGCTCTGCCTGTGGCGTTAGCCCTGGGTTGGGCGTGGTAGTAGTACGTAACGGGTATGGTAGTACACAAGTGTGCTATGATGCACGACTCTGAACGGAAATGTAACGACCACTGGACGGGCCGGTATCGATATGGAAGATGTCCGTTTTTGTCCCGGGGTCATTGGAGTTTATTGGCATGTAACAATATTTAGTCAGGGGATGACTCACTACCGTGCATGGGTGCGGTGGGACCTCAACGTTGTCTCGTGGGGCAACTCTCGCCGCGCACAGGCTGTGTGTCGCTTAGCCAATCACAAAGGAGCCGTAGGGTTGGGGTTTAAATACATTGCGGGGCGGTATCGACGCGGGGGGTGCGCGCTTTCGTCCCCGGATTTTCGGGGTTGTATAAGTATTGAAGGATTGTTTTTACGTGGATCTCGACACGTTTCGGTGCGACATACACCGGGGGCATGCATGGTTTCGTCCCCGAGTTGTTGTGATGCAAATGTATGGAAGGATTCGTTTTCTGGGGATGGGACTTCATCAAACCTTGGTGCGGCGGGATCTCGACGTTACCCTGGGAGAGACTCTCGCCGCTGGCTTGCTTCGTGAGTCCCGCCGCGAAACAGAATTACCCCAATGGGGTTGATGTTTGTACAGCTTGCAGAGCAGTATCAATTCTGGAGATGTCCGTTTTTTGTCCCCGCAATCATAAAGCTGCACATGCATGATAATATTTATGACCCGGGAACGGGAACCTATCGCCCCCGGGTCCTGCTGATACCACGAGCCTCAGTCAATCAGTGATCAGTTGATGGGAGTGGATTTCCACGCGATTCGGAGAGGTGTGAACCCGGGGGGTCGCGATTTTTGTCCTCGCTTTATCAAACTTGTAGAGATATGGCTATATTCCTGATAAAGGGATGGGACCCGATCTTCCTCGAGTGTAGCGGGATCTTTACAGCTCCTTTCAGTACCAAACATCTCGAAGGAGCCAACGACCTATGGCGTGTATTTGGAATAAAACGGCTACGAGAAATGAATCCAAAATTGTAAGTCAGCAGCAAGATGGCTATTAGAAGTTCCTCGGAGTTGTGCCACGGCCACGGCTCGGTGCGGCATGGGACTCTGTGTTCGGCCGTAGGCGCTGCTGTTTTCTTCTGGTGCTGCTGCTTCAACGCTACTTCTGTGCGATGTGTGATTGTCTCATGTTGCGATGCTGGATGCAAAGTCATAGCATAATTGCGCTGCGCCGCACAGTTGCAATCAGCGAAAATAATATCCCTGATTCATAATCTGAACTGTGGAAATCGCGAAGCAACGCTGGCTCCGTAGTCTCAGTCAACCAATACGATGTTGTTTCACAATCACACCCAGAAGCAAGGCTCCATCCCTCGAGCGAAGGGGCAGAGGGGTTACTTCTTGGGTGCCACCAATGTGATTTTCCCCTACCATCCCCTCTCGCTTGAGTTTTTTTTTAGTCTCTTGCCTGATTCCGGGACTCTTGCTTGATTCAGGTACTAGACGAGCAAATCAGGGGGCGCTGGGCCCCAGGTGTTCTTTATACTAATCTACTCGTATTCGATGTTCGTAGAGTCCAAGCCTGGATGCCCTAAGCACCACGTGGTCTGGCGAGACTATTAATAGTCGTTGTATTAGACGACATAAGAGGAGAGAGGGCGGATAGAAGCTCGAAGCGCGGAGCGGAGAACGAAGTGATCGAACTCCCCTCATTAATACATGGCGAAATATACATTAACGCCTGAGAAGATATACGCAATCTTCTACAACTTGGAACGGTGGCTGCTGGAACGATCCAAACCAACACCCTCCCTGGCTCTTCACAGCAGTGACGAGAACGAAGAGACGATTAAGCCATGCTCGGACCTAAGAATAGCCAAAGACAGTCCCGCAGGAAGAAACCCGGCCACCGGGTCAAAACCTCCTGTATAACACATGGACTCCAAACCAATCCAGGAAAAACCACGGCCGCATTCCAGACGATGACTATGGCCAGAAAATAAAATGCCAAGTTATGCCCTACTCCCCCATGCCCCTCAATGTAGCACAGGGTTGGCGACCTGACAAGTTCTTACTCGCATCACTCAAACATGTTACTAGTCGAATAATGTTCTTATCCTCTCATTCACCTTCTGAAGGTATATTCAAGAAGAACCTACGGTGATACTTAAAAAGGGTCGCAGCAAGGGTTTTCAATGTCCACGTGCTGCTCGTTCGAAGCTACGAACTGCATGTCGATCGTCTCTGCACGAAGTAGCTCTGTGACAAAATGAAAACGCACGCCGATATGCTTACTCCGAGCAGAACTATTAGGGTTCTCAGATAACGGAATGGCCCCCTGGTTATCCTCGAAAACCCGAACACAGTATCTCCTTAGCTCTGGACAATAAACGACACAACCGCGCCCGTAAACAAGGCTTCCTTCACCCCTTCACCCAGGTCGACATACTCTGCTTCTGCTGTCGACACCGTAACACACCTCTGCGTGCTACTTGCCCAACTGACGGCCGCACCCCCTAGGGAAGTTACCGTCCCCGATGCCGAGCGCCTACCGTTCGACATATCAGCATAATCAGCATCACTACACGCATTCAAATTCAATCCCAAGCCCCCCACAAAAGTCAATTCGAGAAAACTGTTCCAGTGGAGGTAAGCCGTAGTCTTCAAAACTGCCTTCCAGTGCCTAAATGTAGCGTTGTCGGAGTGGCGCGCCAGAGCGCGCTCAGGGTGTGTCATAACTCCCTCCAAAAAGCATGGGAACACGCGGAACGGAACGAGGCTGTTCGTAGTCGTTCGTTCCGTGCCTGTGTCAAATAACATGTTTGAGGGTGTGTCTTAACCGCCCCTAGAGAGCATGGGAACGAGCGGAACGGAACGAAGCTGTTCGTGGTCATTCGTTCCGTGCCTGTGTGTAAAAAAACGTGTTTTGGGTCCATGCAGAATCCTGGGCCTCGCCAGCTGAATCACTACGAACGGTATTTTTTGCACACGCCAGAGCACATTGGTGTCCACATCCATCTTCGGTGGTGTCCATCTACATCAAACAAGATCCTATATGTTCCCGTTCGGAAGAGCCGTTCGGTCCTCCCAAACGAGAAAAAGGGGTCCAACACTTCTTCCTCTTCCTAGATATACAGTTTTTCTCGGGCTGCACTGAATCTTTTCGTTTCCCACAACCAATCAGCATCAATTCATGCAGCAAATAATATTCCATCCGATTCGTTCCAATGCTCTCGGGGGGGGGTTAAGACACACCCTCGGTATTCGAGATGTCCGGCTCCGTTCGACAGCCACTTCGAGATGCCCACAGCCCCCCTGTACGACCACGCTCGTCCAATTCGCTCTCCTCTATAGGACCATGTTTTTCACCTGGGGTCGCGGGGATGTCAGAGGATGAGTTTAAACCAAAACAATTCAGCATGCTCTCACCAAACACCTTCTGCGTGATCTTCAATGTCCAATTCCTAGTAGCGTTTGGAACACAACCAATGTACCAAGTCCGTTCTTGAGGTTATTGGTGGGGAGGTTCGTAACTAGCGCGGCATCGAAATGTCTGCATGTTTCCTCCGATCCTGCTATCACGAGGTCATGTACATTAACGGCCATGATCGGTTCTACCTTGCCGTCTACAACCATGTGAAACACACCAGGGCCAGACCTATACTGCTCCATAACGTACTCTACGACGTTCTCTACGAACAACCCGGCCCATTGCCGTCCTATCTGTTTTAGACCATACAGTGATCTGTTTAGGCGGACGATCTTGCCTGACATGTCACCACACCCACCGGGTAGTTTCACGAATATGTCGGATTCGAGTTTCGCGTGAACAAAAATAAGTTGTGCGACGTTTAGATGAAAAGTCTTTAAACGATGTTTATTTGCAACAACCGTCAGATTTTTTAATGACGCTGACGAGAGAATTGTGCAGACGTTTGAAAGCCACATACCTCCTGCACCAGGCTGAAACCCTGAGCCACAAGTCTGACCTTTGTCTTTATTATCAGGCCATCCTTGTCCGTCTTGTAGGTAAACACCCATTACGCACGTACAGGTTTCCGCCCTTGTGGCGGTGTCGTGGCTTCGTACGTACCGGTCGTTACGTGACCGTCCAACCCAGTTTTGATGTATTTGTGCCACGCCGCTTTGCACTGAGAACGCTCTATATCTGCTACGGACTGCGGGGATGGTTCTACTTTTGCTGAAAACCGCTCGGAATGCGCCCGCTAAACTCCGCGTTACGTTATTCTCCACAGCAGATCCTCCGGCCATCAAGGTCCCTGCATCCTCAGTCGTCCAGGATGTACGATTCAGGATACTCCCAGGCTTCGCCAACCACTCGTACGCTGCCGCCATCAGCGCGTCTTAGCTGCCTCTATTTATCCTTCCCCGGTGCACAGCAGGTTTACCTTGTAAGCGTTGGTTCTGACCTCAGGTTTAGCCCCGTACTGTAGGAAAGAGCCGCCTTCCGCTGCTACGCTCGTTTGCTGACCTCCCGGACAGGACCGCGCGGGAATCCCCACCGTTCCGTTATCCGGTGTCGGAGGCTGATGATGGGCCCTGGTCGCTTTCGGCCCTCCCTAGGAGGACCGAGGAGGCGTCCACGCCACCCCCTTGAGACGAACCCATCGTCTCGGGTGTTTCGTGGCCGGCCTCGACGGTGGCAGATGTCTGCTGTGCGCGCTCCTGCATAAACGCGTCAAAACCCCACGTCACGTCGCGGTCGTTCAAGTGAGCCAGACCGTCGTCCACTTTAACCACCAGTCCCCTACCACCTCGATCCGACGTGCTCACGTCGTTAGGCTTGGAACGCCCCTTTCCGTAGACAGGGAGTCATTCGTCTGGGCAGGTACAGGTGGTGCAGGCGACACGTGCTGCCACGTGACATTTAGCGTGATTAGCACAGTGCGTTGCCTCCTTCATGAGTGGAGTGTTTGGCCAGTGGCGTCGCTACTTATGTGTTAAGGCGGCTCGGTGGTGTCTTGGGAGATACCAGCTACATGTCTACCCAGGAAGGAACCGACAAGAAACGATAAGTCCCCAAGAACCTCCTCGCACCTCAGGTGAAACATCGACTAGCAGGAACAATATCAACCAGCAGTGGCAACATCGTTTAGAAAGGCCCCGCAAAGGGTGATCTTTTTGCGCCCCAAGGTCGTTTTCAGGCAGCGCCTATGCTACCGGATTGGGGATCATCTCACAGAGCCGAGCGGCGCGCTTGTCATACATGATGGTGTAGTATCGCCGGGCTCTCCAGTCGATATATACATTATGCCCCTCGAAGGGCTGCTCAGATGGGCCCACACTCTCAAACATAATATATTATTTCGTTCTTCGAACAAACCGGGCCAGAAAGTCGTACGGCGCTCGCCCACACGATCAGGTTCTTCCTGTTCATCGCAAAGACTACCAACTGCATTCCCGTCGTTCCGCACAGCCTGTGGGGCGTATGCCTAAGCCATCTCCCGGTTACTTGCCGGCAACGGGACGAGCAGAAGTATATGGCCGTCTACGTACGTCCCCACAATCGCCGGGTTCAATTCGCACCGTCCCCCTTGCCTATACGTACCGCGTCCAGGTCTGGAAACCCCTCGGATCCTTGGATTAACATCGTAACAGGAGTTGTGGTTGTATATGGAATAAATAGCGGGTATGCCACAGGTAGGTCCTCAGTTGTATACGAAAAGGCTCAGCTATGATGAGACTGCTGTATTGGTATGTAGCAACAATCAGCGGCAAGAAGCAGATGCTCTATTCTCAATCTTGGGGTCAATGATTTGCGACCCTGTTGAACAGAGACAATCACGAAGCAGGCATGCTGTATACCAGTAGAGTTTGGGGTGAAGTCCGGTGTATCGAATGTTTCCGTGCGGCTAGAATCAATAGACTCTTTTGGCTGATGTTGCACCAGGCTTACCGGAGGTATACACTGGTAGCTGTATAATGCAGCAGTACCAGCCATTTAACGGTAGTAGTACGAGTAGAGCACAGCAAGGAGCAGCAGTAAATGCCCGGTACAGCATCCATCAGCTTGTTGAACACCACTTGATACAAGGTACGTGGTACCCGTCTGACTACGACCTCAACCTTCTTCTTGTTGACGTATTCCCGTGTGTTCTTAGTTGCACATAAGTATCCTGATGCCACCAACAGGTTGTTTGTATCCTCATAGCGTATGATAGAATGGACGAGCGTTGCCGAAGGCAGGGACAAACAGGTGCAGGGAGGGAGTAAGGATGGAGGAAAGGATAAGGGACGTTGAAAGGACGCAACGAAGAGAGGGATGGACGAACGGGTGGTTAGCGATGGCTGCTGGCGGCGTCGCACTGCTGATGTAGACATCTACTGCGCGTAATCTAGTACTCATACAATATTGTGGCTACTGGTAATATTTGGGGTCTGAGGGCCATATGCTCGAATTACTACCCCTACTCTTACTCCTTCTCCCCTGCTCCTACAAAGTTAATGCCGTAGGAACCATGGGATACGCTAGGGATGACTCCCTGAGTTCAAATGTAACCGTAGTGACAGGGTGAGACGAGGGAAGTAGCTCGTCATGACACGAGAAGGAGCGAGGAGGGGCGGCAGGTCGAAAGGGAGAAGAATGAAAGAAGCCTGTGACGGACGACATACGCCGACGTCAAAGCTTGCGTGTCGCCATGCACGACGAGTAGCTTTGACGTTGCACAGCATTTCAATGCACCTGGACCAAAGTTATAAAACGTGTGGTGATCCGTGGCGTGGACGGCAGGGAGGCAGAGGGACGGAGGGAGGCCAACTCGGACATGCTGCAACGAGGTGGTGATGGGACCAATGCTTGCATATGGTCATGAATGAGTCAAGCAGTACTCGCATATTAGAGCGCTCATGAACGAGTAGTACTCACCATCGACTATTCACACATAAATATTAATATCTTATTTTCTGCGGACCAACGCCCAGATGGGTAGGGTGACTCGTGTACTGAGTCAAGCTGGAGAGACTATTGAGAGTTTTTATTAGGTTCAACTCCTACACTACCTGAGTCGGGAGAGATAAAAATCTCGGGTCCCTCAGGTACCTACATCCTCGGAGTAAACCACACTTTAATGACGGTCAGAGACAGGCCCGACTAAAGTGGAAGAAACGAACCGGGTTCGAATCGGTGCACGAAAACTTGAGAATTAAGTGTGGACAGGGGTTTCCTCTCGCTCTCCGGGGCATTAAAAAAAAAAAAAAAAATGATGGATACTGTGGTCGTGTGAGGGGTGAGCGTGGCAGCACCCGAATTTTTATTTCAGTAGTTTGTGGTGGTTGCGTTTGGCAGTTATTTGTTTCTTACTGGATAGCTGGGTTATTTTGAGAAGCTCTCTTACTTTAATTCCAGTACTTCTCTGCGGAGGGTCAATTATAAAATTCGATAGTAAACGTAGACGAATGGTGTGAAATTCCCAGTTTATCAGTGTCATAGGCACCCTGGCTCAAACCACAAACTCCGCCTAGGTCACATGTCCTCTTGTACTAAAGAGGTTTAGATATGCAGATACAGACGGACAGGCAGACGGACAGACAGGTAGGCAGATAGGCCAACAGACAGACAGGCAGACAGGCAGACCGACAAAGAGACAGGGAGAGAGAGCGATAGATATACAATAATTTTTTGAATTTACCAAACAGAACCTCGGTTTACAAACTGAGAATCAGCGTGAAAATAAGTACAAACACCACCCACGCTGTTCTCGATACAGATACATGCCGATTTTTTGTGCATGACGTTAGGTCTACGAAGGTACGTCTATAAAGGGGACCAACGCCGATATGCGCCCGTATCGACATGAAACAGATTCACGGTAGTGATCATACAGCCCCACCTCCCGGGTCGCGCACCGCTCAAACTACATGCCTCAAATATTTTCTTATGTATACATATATTTGGTTGGCGTCGGATTGTGACGACGCCAAAACACGCCTCTCAGTGCGTGAGCTGGACAACCAGGCTACTGGCTTTTAGTTTTTGGCGGTCACCACGTCTGGCGGGCGAGTTAGATCATTATCTGGCGGCAATAACGTTGTTCCCGCACGAGGGGGAAGCTCGTATCATGTACCTGGTAGTGTGTATATATTAAAGTATCTGAGAGGCAGTTACATTGTAAACACATTGCTGTCTGCAGTTTGGTCACACCAGAAATTAACGCATTCAATCAACGCTGTCATCTACACGCGAGAAACTCCGCCTCAAATCGGTATGCAGTTCACCCTTCATGAGACTCGCCGCGACCTTCTCTGCGCTTCGTTTGCGGCCAGCACTGTCTTCTTGGTCGGTGAACACCCGACGTGCTCCGTCCTGGCATTGTAAGGATGCGAGGGTCTATGGTCATACGACTACGGCCATGCATGATAGTGCGTGCACTCCCCCCCTCCTGAGTCGCTAAGTCTTTAGCAGCCATACAACATCGTCCCGGGGTATCTTGCTATTTGAACCGTGTATGCATTTACAAATAGAGATCACGATCCTTTTGCCCCCCAAGGCGATACAAAAAATAAGTGATGAACACATCGCGTGGGAAGTCGGCCGTGCTATTGGAGCTGATGTTGTTCATAGTTTGGCTGAGCGCTTACCTCGTCGACCCTGTTGTATAGTCTGGGCTGTCTCTAACCGGGTCGTATGAGGAGCCCAATATCATTTCGTACCCATGATCACGAGGTGAAACACACGGCATCACAGCAAACCATGACAACAAGGTACAGTTTAAGAGGGTGGTTCTACACCTAGAACACAGATATACGCATACAACGACGTTGCAATATTTTTTACCCGCCATTCTCAGCCCTGCTTGGACTTCAAAGGAAGAGTACGTCCACGTGTTAGTAATATCAAAACGTCGTTCCTGCGGTAACACATGTCACGTCCACTCATGGCAGGTACCAAGGAACAGAGCATGGTATTCCTCATGGTTGGTCCTTCGTTAATCAAGGCGCATTCCGTAAAACGAAACCGTCCATGGGGTATGAATTGGTGGATTCCCATGGAGACATTCACGGGACACCTCGTAGACGGCTCTATGGGTTGTTCCACGGGCACACCAGAAACTGGTGGGCCCATGGTTGACCCGTGTCACGTGTCATGGACCAAGAGCAGAACCTTGGCCCTGATATTTTAGTTGAAAGTGTGTGTGTAGCTCTTGTGCTACTTCAGCGACGTGATTCAAGAGGAAGGTTTTTAATTGCTCTTGCAGAGCAGAAGATCATCAATTATGGGCACGTCTAACAGCGCGCTCGCAGCTTGCTTCCAGTGTGCCATGATCTCCACGATTCAGGCTTTGACCGCTCGCACAGCCCGGGTGACCATCACTTCTCACTAATTCGTTTCGCATTCCCCCACTTTACCCGTTTGAAAAGGATGACCGCCGCACCTTAGCGGTATACGGTGAGAAAATTACACCTCGTAGCGGCGGTGCGAAAGGAAATAATTGTGCAACCCCAACAGCGACCGCCAACCTAAGCACGACCTATTTAGTGACTGTGCACACGCTAGCATGGTGGGACGCTTCGTGCGCCGGGTTGCTGCCATTGCGAGGAGGAGTACAACGTGTGTCGGAGTGCCATGAGGTGATGTAGAAGTGTAGAATCGATGTATGATTATTGAGTCTCAAAGAGGGTCCGAGTGGCCACGGCAGAGCGGAGAGCTTTTTATACGGGTGTCCTACCTGGGTTGACTCCTTTATGGAAACCATCTAGAGCTGGATTGCCTACGCCCTGATAATCTTTCCAGGGACACTTCCGTCCTCCGTAGTTTTTTATCGAGCAGCGTAGATTCGATTGTATCGCATATTACACCTGTGGTATGAGAATATCTCAAACGAGACGATTGTAACAAACCTATGTATCCATATTTAACTTGATATTCCATAGAGGAGAGTTGATCGTCCCGCTGATTAAACGACCCAGAATAATCGTAATCTCTTGCAAGTTACATGTATAAAACGTATCATATTTTGATACGACTATGACCAACAGCCTCTCCAGTCGTTCACACTCAGATGCCCTTCATGCGGGCCTCGGAGTCTGCGTCATCCTTGCCGATGTAGCACCCGGCCATATGCCTCGCGCCCTGGCGACGCAAACGTTAAGTACATCATTCGAACGATCCAATATGTATTAAGTCAGAGGGTGGTCAGGCAGGACAACGATCTATGTCGGAGTATCGGGAGTAAAACTCCTATTATTCTACAGCAAAAACAACATCGAAGGCAAGCGCTTGCAACTTTGCAACTCCGCTTCAACAAGCCCTCAAGTCGCCAACCTCACCCTGGCTGCACACAATGTGGGCGTAAACGAATACTTGTGGAGACATTGAAAAACGTTGAAGACCACTAGACATGCCGGCTCGAGAGATCGTCCACTCCATGTGGTGTGTGCTAGATAGTATTCAATTTCTTCACATGGATCTTTATACGCCCACGTTGTGCCGGGGGGGGGCTTTTGGCCACCTCTGTGGGCCCGAGCAGTTCGCGGGCCGGACAGTACGTGATCTCTGTGTGTGTATTTATGTGATGACTATCATTTATGATATCCGCACAAGTCACCGTGGTACCGCAAAAGCACGGTCATGGTCATGGTTCGAGTATGACTCAGCACCACACAACTCGAAGTTAACCTCAAGTTCGCCTGGCCGTTTGCGTTTGTGCGTTACACCGTCAAAGTACTTGTGTGCACCAATACCAGTACCAACTAACTACCTCCGTCAAGCAAGTATATACAACTCAGGATTGTTCGAACGATCGCTTGGGTGGGTGCGACAATCACTTGCGGGATCCTGCGAGGTCACCAAAGCGAGGAGTACCTTGTAAGACTCCCTCCCGTGCATGGCTCGGTGGTTGTTGAAAATCATCGTGTCCCCTTCCTCCAGACGAATGCTCTCAATCATAGACGGGTCCCTGCAATAAACGCAGCAATATATAAGACGTAAGAGTGAACGGGGTAGCGATCGGGTAGTGCGTTCTGGATCGTGTATGACATAGATCGTTATATCTTATTCACGCGGTGATCTGCATCATTTGGGTTTTCCTTTGCAACGAATTATGATCATGGACTAATAAAACTCGTACATGGCGAAAAATACTATATGCAGAAACAAGCCCGTCGTTAAGGTGAGACTTTACCAATGAACGGCTCTACAGACGGAGAATCCCAAGCCGAGTAGGGGACCACGAAAAAGTACAACATGAGGTCGTGCGTGCGATCGCCGCCTAGATCAAGAACAGTTCGATGGGATACCTGATTACGAGTCATTTTCGTATAGAACGTTTTTATTCAGATTTGGCAAACTCAATTATCAAGATACCAGAATTAACATGAGAAAGAAACATGAACACAAATGCAAAACCAGGGCATTTCCAGCAAAGCACAGAGCCAAAAACACCAAACATACGCAAGAAAAAAAGGCAAACAATTGAAAACCAAGAAACTTGGACGCTTTTCGTAGACAAAACTGGGTCAACGAAGACGAAAACGCATCAATGAAACGGCACTAAGAAATTCCCAAGAGTGGGTCCGTTCTCACTTCAGTATCGCCATCAGGGACTTGTGGTGCTCGTAGAAGCGGTCGATGTCGTCGGTGCATAGGTAGTCTAAGGGTGTCCGGTAGCTATCGTTGAACCTCACCTTGTGGTAAGAAGAAAACGGTCGGGCGACAGCAAGAGCAGAAAAGGGTGTTGGTAAAGGAAAAGTAGGACAGCAGTAACAAGACCAAGACAACAGACCAAATCGGCCAGAGCAAATATATACCACAGAGTTGCACAGATCGCAAAATTTTGAACAAATTGATTTATCGGTTCAGACGTCACTTCCTTTTTAAGGGCCCATCATCCGGTGGCTAATGTAGTCTCTTGAGCGTATCGAAAGTGCGTGGGACTCCGAGCGGAACCAATGTCGCGATATCACTCTATACATTGTACCAACGATCGCGAAAAAATACTCTGATATGGGTGTATCGGACTTGCACCGTAGAGAGGGGCACGAAACGCATGCGGCATCATGATACTCGAACCACAAGCACGATCAGGGTGACTCCTCTTGTTCCCGTCAGGCCCGGTCGAGTCTGACGTGCCCTCCCCGCCCCTGCAGGAACAGTTTCGATAAGCTCCACAAATCTATACCATGGCAATGTTGGGTGTAGCTGCTCCGGAAGGCGTACAAACACGCCAGAGTGGGGCAATCCTTGCCATTCTAACACGGTACCTGAACCACGACACCGCGTGCGTCCGTCCGAAACACTGGACCTTCGGCGATGAGATGGTATCCATCCTCCAAGTATTGGTACGAAATCGGGGTCTTAGTAAAAAACTCGAATGCCTCCGGGTTCTCCTTGCGCAGGCGTTCGGCGACTGCAAACCCGTCCGCGTAGGTACTCCCACCACCCTCGGGCGCCGGCTTTAAGCAGCTGAACACCTGAGTCACAAAAGGTTTGCGCGAGTGAAACGTTTGATACCAGGTATTCGGTGTAGTATCAGCGGCAACGGGTACACATTTACCGCGGAGGATAGGGGATTCTGTTCCTCCATGATTTTATGGTTATTTTAAATATTTGTGTCGGCATACGGCACTCCAAGCAGAACTATCCTGATCACAGCATAAACTTAGCATGTATTTATCGAAGCGTTCTACGATAGAGATATAGTATGACCGTAGGGGGGAAACGTTGCTCAGCCACCACGGCCTCCTGACCGAGCGCCATACACTTCAGACCTAATACAGCCTGGTCGCACATGACTTTGTAATTTTGCTCTTCATTGTTCGGCGTAATGTGTAAGTCCACGTACCAGATGCGTGTACCGCCAGTGATATTTATATTGTCCCCGTTGAACTCCGCACTATACCTCGCAGTTGGTAGAAGAGACTCAGAAAAATAAGGGGTGGACCCGCATCGAGAAACGCCTTCATCGCGAAACCAGCTTCAGCGCAGGGCCTATCCGATTCCAACAGATGACACCCATTAGAAATGTAGAAGAGTCTTTAGGGCTGTCCACTTTCGGGAGAGATTATCGTGTAGGACGCCTGTTTCCCCTGAACGATGCGATATTCAACAACTTGGGATTCGATACTTACTGGTGCTGCGGTATGGGGGTTACCTAATGTTGACTATTGCGTTTAGGGCGCTCTGCAGAGTGGCTCTGTACATCACGCAAGTCGGACATGAAAGTATAGCTTTGACGCGGGCTTACGAGCACTCCGATGACAGCGTTCTCCGCGAAATCAATTCGCAAAACCGTTTCTATGCGGGAAAGCCTTGTACAAGTATCATGGGAGACACTCGGCTGATCGTCTCTGGGCGGATGAGAAATATTATCTAGAAGTGACCACCCTTCCTGAAACAGCACCAGTCCGCTTATTGACTGTGCCTCGGAGATGCTGACTAGATGATGCCTTGACTTTGTACCGGGTACATATCTTGGTATAATTTGACACTTCTCACACGAGTAGTGTAAGCCAAGATGATGATGATCCTATTCGAGTTGCCCATACACCCGGTTTATACGTACTACGAAAATGTCATCTTTACCCTGAGGTTTGGAGACTGCCTGGCAAGGTAGGCAATGCCGCGACATAAATAGGTGTTAATCAACGGAATCAATACATACCATCAACATGTTTTTTACTAGACTACCTTTAGGCAGAAATATAGCAGCAATTATTCGGGTAAATGCTCTGATCACAATGTCAGACATTCCCGCCCCCTTTTGTTTGCAAAAACGGGCGAAATACGGAACAAAAGGCCCCAGTCTAAAACAATGCGAATCAAGACTCGCCTGCATAGTAAATGACCTCCCGATATGTTTTTTCGCGTAGTTGACGAGTCATGAGTCATGCGGTGTCTGAATAATCGCAATCCGGAGTTGAATTGGTGAGGTGGAATGACAGATCGCCACGATGTCTGAAAATACTTGCCTTTACGTGCAGTGCCCTTCATACAAAAAACGGACGCCTCGACCGCATACGTAAGCACTTGCACTTCTAGTCAAAGGTCACCCTTCTCACACACGCTTCGTGCCCGTCTATTGTACCGAGCAGAGCAACCCAGGCACCGGTTTCTACACATTGGAAGCTTGTCCGAAACCAATCGTCTGGCTGCGCAGGCTATCGGCTTAACGCCTGCAAAGCGAGCCGAAACTCCTAAGCGTTGGCTATTTGTTCGTACGCATGCTCAACATCACTAACATCCGAACGGCGTTTTATTGCACCTGCATTCCAGGTGCTTCCGCACCATAAGGATAGTCGGTGTGCAGCGGTAGACCGTCGGTTGAGAGGGCGGAGTCCATAAACAAGGTGTCGGAATCACGGGGGACATTGGTGATGTCCCACACGGTCGGGCCGAATAGCGTACCCATCAGGTGTCCAGATACCTTGAGCCCAACTTTCTCGGTCGCGGCCAACTCGGTCGGGACCCCTCGTACTAGCGCGACCCCGTGCGACTTCAACGCGTGCCTCAGTTGAGATGCTGCCGTTTGCGACGAGTCCATGATCGCGTTATACTCAAAGCGAAGCGGGCTTTTTCCTGCAACCGAGGTGGAAAAAACGCCTTTTCCCCACAGAACCGGAGTGGGGTCTGGTTTGTCGGCATTGTTTGACGTGCCGAGCTGGCGGCGGAGAGAGCGCGCGATTTCAGAGCTACAGTGCTGCCGGAGGCGTGCGATCGACACAGTGCACCCTTCTTCGCCAGTTGATGTACTGCCGTCGGTGCCCCAGCGAATTCGAAGCACCTGCTGGGGCCTCTCGTTCGTGTCTGTGCTGGGTTCACAGGCGTCAGATGATGGTGATGGTGACGTCGTTTCCACAGACGCGTGCTTAAGCCGCGCGTCGTCAGATATCGCGGATGTCTGGACCTGTTTACATGCACAGCAGTGGCATATTACATTTGTGACAAGCTTGTGCCAGGTAGGACAGACGTTACTTTTCATTTTCGCTGCTGTGATGATGGTTCGCGATGATGGTTTGCTGCTGAGTTACGGCTGTTTTTCTGCTGATGCTTTGGCTCTGGCCGCTGCCCCCCCGCTGCTGCTGGTGGCTATTGACGCTGCGGGAGCTTGAGCAAAAACTCTGGAACAACAGCCTCACAGTACCCCCCAGAGGCCATGACGAAAACAATTGACAAACAATAAGATATTGTGCGGAACCGTTTCCATTGGAAGTACACCTATAGATGAGTGAGTATTCATAGCATTTTTCCAGGTCAAAATAACTTTTGGAGGATATCGTAGGTGTGACAACATTTAAATAATTTCAGCGTGTTTGGAGGCATCAGGGTCGAGGCTGAGGTTGCATCATGTATGTGAAAATATTGGAGATGCCCCCCTCCGTAAATATTACGGATAGGTTGGGTTGGGTGTCGATTGGCAAAGACACTGTAAGATCAACAAACTGGGCAGTTTTTTATTTTTATGGCGGTCAGTCACAGCTGGTGGTCGAACTAGAAAATTTTGTGCGGGGTGGAGAACTTTTACTCCGCACAAGGGGGATGGTCGTATCTCGTAGAGTTGGTGGTGAGGCACCCACGAGGCAGATACATAGCACCCCCATCGCTGTCTGCAGAAGTGGTCACACCAGAAACTAAATTAGCTTATTGAAGCTGTCATCCATATGCAAGTTCACTTCATGAGCGGTTCTTAGGAGTATGTAGCTCGCCTTTCATACAACTCGCCAGATACGGCATTGTTCTTCGTGCTTGGTGCAAGGAACGTCCGCTTGGTCGCTGAAACCTCGAGATACTCCGTGCCGGCATTCTAGGGATGCGAGGGTTTATGGTCGTATGACTACGGCCATGCATGATATCTCCTCCCTTAGCTTAGAGAGGGCACAATAGTACATACTGTCTAGGCCGCGAAAACCGGCTTGCCTATTAATTGCGCGCTTCGATTGCAAGATTTTAGAAGTTTTCTGGCATTCTAACTAACATGCCACGTCAGTCCGACGGACAGGACAACAAGCTAACTGGTCCTCCTCTCCTGTAGTCTTGCTGTACAGAGTGTGCCGTCTTGACATTAATCGTTCGTTCCACCCATCGGGCCCAGTAAACCTTCAGTCCGTCCTCATTTGTCATCGACGAGATATACAAACTATATATGAGACGGAGAAAACAAACCAACTTACGCGGATGATTACGATCCGCACACTACGATGTTTATGAACTCGTTGCCACGAGTTTAAATGCTCCTTTCGCTGATTGCGACGTGGAAGTTACATCGATTTTCAGAATGTGTGACAAGCACAATACCTCTCGCTGCTTCGTGATGGCGTGGAAGGACCCATCACTGTTGTCTCGCAACCATATGAGCGAAAATTCGCTCTCGTGCCCATCCACCCAGGATAGCTTCACTCTTCTCCCCTCGTCCAGAACTGTGGCCTCCGAAACCCCCTGCGAACCGCCGTCGAGAAAACGTTTCCAGGATATATCACCAGCCCCGTTGGACGAGCCTCCAGTTTGGGAACCGTTGGGTGCCATATTGTGTAGCCTTGCCGATACTGTCGTGGTCTTGACTCTCCGGGTATAGAGCAGCTCTCGCTATTCTTCTCAAGCCCAGTTGGACCAAACAATAACCCTGTGAAACAGGACGATGGCCGGCTGCGCAGTCAGCATGGTGGGTTCGAATCTTCATGAATATTTGTTTTCTTGTGAAAGGAGTCACAGGCGCAACCGCACTAGAAATATGCGACAAAGCTGGATGAACTTTCGCCTGCACCACGAACAAGGAAATATATGCACGTGTGTAAAACATTGTAGTTTAGAGCGTATACGATGCTGGCACACGCAAATTAAACGTGTCCCTTACAAGTGTGACTGGCCGGCTCCCAGCACAAGAACTGCAGAACAGCAGCACCGAGCCGTAGATCCATGTTATTGATACCCATCCCGTGTTAGACGTCAAGTGTGTTAGTCTAGTCGCCCATCGCCCAGAACCTCTGATGTGGAAGACGTCTACAACAATAACTCTGCTTGCAGAACAGCAGCAGAACTGCGTAAGTACGTGCGATCGGCAGACGTGGAAGGTACGATTGAAAGGAGTTAACATGGAGACATTTCCAGAAGGCACGAAGATTTTATTCGAGTCCAACGATGTCCGTTCCTCGTCTACACCAGAAATTCGCGACCCAACGGATGCCAGCAGCAACAGGAAGGCAACACGAAAAAATGCGTGTAGTTGTGAGACGCAAGCTGCAGCGACACGAAAGCATCACTGCAAGGCTGTTGGGTAAGCATATCGAGCGCATGTCGTCGCTCGCAGATATATCTCTGACAATATCAACACCCTCCCCAGCGACCGACGGTCGTTCAAAAAAACAGCTTTACACTGTGTCGGAATCTACAGTAGGTTCACGGATCAACGAGGGTTACAAGCGAATTCGTTAGCGCCATGCCTTCGGCCACAACAGAAAAATACGTGAAAGGAACTAAAACAATGTTCGCCCAGGAGATCGTAGAAGTGTGCCTCACGATACACACCACTGCTGCGACCGAGAACAACTCGAGCATTAACGGAAGCTGCATCGAAGACTGCAGCAAGCGCGACCGTAGCAGCATCACGGGCGATGACATCGACAACTAGTGCACATACAGGTGGAGGCTTGGCTGTCTGCGCATTTCAAGCTGAGACTGACGACGATTCCCGATACGAGACCAGGGCGTCTGATTGTGAGGTTTGCCCGTGTGGCGAAACCGCTGGAGAGAATGCCCGTGACGGAACCTGTTGATCAAGTCAAGCTCACAGGCATATGAAACCGGGCAGCGAGTGCTGGATAACACAGGCATAAACAACCTACCAGCAAGAAAGATAATCCTCCGAGCGCCTTGACAGCGTTTAGTGATGTTGCACTAGCTGAAAGAGAGTTTAAACGTTGTCGTTGTGCTGATGGACGTCGACAGACCGGAAAAATCAAAAGGACTGAATATATCCCAGGAACTAGGTACCTGCTATTCGGTTATCTCGGTAGTATCTCGGTTAGCACCGCGTTGTTGGGAGCTAAAAATGCTCATGACAGGGAGCCGATGAATGCACAACACAACAACAGTCGCCAGCAAGGGCCGATCAATGGAATTGAAGGCGGAAGGAAGGGTGCCGGCGAGTACTACAGTATATACATGCTTGTAGAAGAAATTGACACCGCGCCGAATAATGCCATGGCAACGGAGACGGGCCATTCAGCGGCAGTTATGGATCAAAGTCAAACCCGATGGTAGTATTGATTACCGGAGCACCTCTGGCAATGGCCGTGTATGATACTTGGTGTGTGTGAGGAAAAAATAGCACCTGAACTCCGGGAGCAGAGAGTAGGGAGGGAGATGATAATATAATGCCATCATGCGCCACCACACCAGTATCAACCCAATCCCCGAATAGGAGCTTTATAAATTGGTGATATATTTGTGATTTGTTGGTCTGTTTTCTCTCGTATATATTTTCACCCGCACCCTTTGTTGACAGCAACAAGCTAAACCTTTCTGCAAGAGAACGCCGTCTGGACGCCCTCCTCGATGTGTATGCGCGATCCGCGAAGTGTGTCGCACGTGGCGTGCTCTCAACGTTATCGTATAGTTGGCAAGATGATTGGCCGGCCTTCATATGTGAAACGCCGTCGTATAGTTCACCAGTACGGCAGGTAGCGACCGAAATATTTGTTCGAACATTCCTACTTGTAGACACTCTCCAAACTGTACTGCTGTCTGAGAATTGGCACCTCTTAAACTCTATTGTCGTGACTCAAATCCTATATATGGGCAGAGGGCTCGACGGTATAGAACTTACATTGGCGATACAAATCCCAATTGATCGATACATTTGGTGGGTCTTTTATAGAGGTAGTCGCCATTTGAATGGTCGGTGGTCGGGGGTACAAGGAACCTTGGAAGCTCAGATATTTATTTGCATCTTCCAACCCACCGTGGACATACTACTGGGAGTTGTTCTGGTAACTCGAGTGCGACGAGCACATCTGTTTCGAAATGCTTGTGACAGAGTTAATAACTTGGATGTGAACAACGTGACCTCGTATTTTCCATTCAAGGACTTATAATGCCTGTTTGTCACATTCATACGGGATCAATTTCGAGGTTGAGGTGCCTCTTTCCCCAGATGCTGAAGATACCTTGACTGTTGAGGACTCGAACCTCGTTCTTGATTTTTTTCAAAAATCGAAGTAATCACACATGGGCTCAGTTTGGAGCAAAGCGCGACATGAGCAAAGTAACATTATTAGCAGGGGAGCATCGCAACTACTACTACCTATAATGATGTGTACTACAAGGGGGGCTTCGTCGCAAAGGACTGATGCCCGCGACTGCTCGACGCATGCCGGCAACGGGTGGCAGGTGTAGGTACGATGAACACGCCAAGCAGGCAAAAGCGACGTTATTGACACCGGGTGTATATTGTGGTGTTGGAGACATGGTGTGAACCACATAAAATTTAAAAAGCAAAAGGAAACGATAGAGTGAGGGCAAGTCGATGATCGTGTATGCACCCTCGAGAATTGTTTAATAGATACAAGCAACATGTGCTCAGGACACCAAGTAGATTTTTTTGACTACGAAAAGCGTACACGACACCACTGCCGCTTGCACATTCGGCTGCACGTACGACGTCTAAGCCGGTTGATCAGACACCCCTGCGACACGGAGACTTAGGCGGGGGTATAACACTGCTGGTTACATCTGTCATTGCTTCTACCGTGAAAGTTCACTCGTCGTTCTATGCGTACGTCCGACGAAGTCTTCATAAAATGTTTATTTGGTACCTGTAGTACTACCTGTAGCCTGCACTTCAAATACTACTTCCTTGCCCAGTACGCATTAGGTAATATGCGTGCGGCGCTACTAGTCACATTTCGTGCACACTGCGGCATGTAAGCCCCTCCCACCCCTCCGATGAACGCTCCCAATAAATACCAGCAAAGGTTGATGCCATTACATCTCGGTCATCACGGAGACGTTGTGCTTGGTGCGTTGTCGATGCTGTTGGTTTCGCTCGTGGGGTGCTCGCGTCTTCTAAAAAAACGAGTGTTTGTTTTTTACACAGACGAGCGGACCGACGTCTCGACAGTGCGCCTAAAATCTGTGCTTAGGCCGGGCGCACGACCCCAAGAGAATGCCGCCGAGCCGGTTCTCAACGTGTGAGGTCGAGACAGGCGTGCACGTTAGCGGGGGAAGTTAACGAAACGGCCCACTTCGCGTCGTCAAACGACCTCGGAGCTCGCAGAGGACTCGGTATTCCAGTGCTGCGACGACACGCGCCTGAGTTAAATATTTGTAGGCGTATAATGACACTGCAGTAGTCTGGAAGTGTACAGACATATTTCTACCGTGACGAAGTAAACTCTTGGAGGGCAATATCGCGCTTTGTTCGGCAGTACATATTTCACTTAGTGTTCTTAGTGCTCTTCGCTTCTGTTGAGAAGAGTAATATCCATTTCCTAATATATTTTCAGCCTTGCTACTCATGATACCCCGGGAATAATAACAATGGCTATGGAACTACAAAGACGCTGCACAATGTAAATCTCAGCCTGGACTTTTCAGCAAATATCCGACAGGCAGGTATGATTGTGATGACCTCTGCAGAGCAAACTATACGCAACAACGCCAACCAGAAAATTGCAAAAGTGACCCAAGCATGACGTCTTCACGTTCGAATTCCAGCCGGGACTGTGCTCTAAAGATACAAAATCAGTGGTATAAAAGGAAGTAAACGAAACAATCAAAACCTGCATTTTGTAGATCACCGAAATGGTGCCCCTTCGTTTAAATGCTCTGCAGGTAGATGATAATTAATTATTTAATCGATACACGTCAGAATGCCCATGAGGACCTCACGCCCGACTAATTTGGTCCCTATATACCAGGCACAAACCGCGTAACGACAGAATAACGGCAGCAACAGTGACGGTCAGTGCAGCCGCCACGTTTGGCCAACCTGCAGTTATTCAAGGAAGACTTGGCCGCAGTGTTCGCCGAAGAGCCGGGGTTGAGTGGTTCGGTCATCACCGGAAATGAGACAAACAACACAAATGGCATATGGATTTTGGTTTAGGGTTCGGTTCGGGCTGCGCCCCACCACGCGCAAGCGCTCTTCTGTCTCCCGATCCATCCAAGATGCAAACGCCTGTCGGGTGACCTTCACCTGGTCTACATCACCTTAGATCATTTTCCTCCCGGCCACGGTAGTGCCGACCCATAACCAATGATTTCTAGTTGTACACAAACTAGCACCATTGGTTCCCTGGCTTTTCGTTTTTCGGTATTTAAACCAACGTCTAATTCAACTCGCGTGATTATTCCCAATATCAGGTGGCGAAACGTGATGCTAGTCATCCTTTGCATTCGTATTGTCTTTTGGTACACATGTTCCCATTGGTCCCAAGGTGTCATCCGAAGGTTCGAAAAAAAAACAAGGGGTTCTGCTGCACCACGTAATGTAGTCGATTGTGCTCGGCTTGCATCGTGACGATAACACAACGGACTCGACACAAAATTTCAAGACTGGACCACGTTTGGCTCACTCTGCAGCATATGAGGTATGGTATCGTCACACCCAGGGTTTGCCGAAACGCAGGTACCGGGCAGTTGGAGGGTGGGAACAGAATAGGTCGATCAAGATCGATCTATACTTGAAATTGTTAGGGCTGATCTTGAATGGAAGAAATGCCCCCCCCCAAACACACTGGCGTGTCTCGCCCAAGACACGACGACGAGGCCTACGTCCGGGGAGTCATGATGTTGACCAAAATGAGCCCTTCACTTACCGAATCAGCTGCCGCCTGTTTACAACCACGCCGCAGGGATTGCAGGAGGTGCTGGTGGTCATACCATGTTTTTGTGCGGTTAGTCGAGAGGCGAGATGCCGGCGCAAACTCAAATGCTGCACATCCGCACTGAGGTCTCTAAAACATGCATAGAGTAGGGGTTCAATTCATAATGTGTAGAGCCGCTGTTTAATGGACACAATGGGCGACAAAGTACGACCGCGCCTAGAACCTGTTTAGAGCGGTGCTGCAATGCAGTAAATTCCACTGCTTGTGTGGTATGTTATACCATCACGAAGTCTCATACGTCAAAATACCGACAATCTATCCGACTTCTGTACAGAATGGAAGAACTATGGACTTTTTGAACTCGGACGGCCATAAGCCATCCACCAACGCCATGCACACAGGATCCCCGGCCACTGCTCCACTCACACATGCGATTACACTGAAACCTCCACGGCTTGGTATCTTTTGGCTACAGCACCCCCAAAGCGAGTTCACTCGACACGAACGAGCTTGACAAAACCAAAAAACCAAGACGAAATCGCATGCGGCAAATCACAAATCAATGCTGAACTCTGAAGCAATTTTAATCTTGAGCGCACGGGTCATCCGTAATTTGCGCAATTCCTTCACGACGAATTCAGGCGCAGCAGAATAAATCGACCGCAAAGACTCCCACGTGCGCTCCTCTGCTTCGAAACCATCCCAATCGACCAAGACAATCACCTCGTTGGCATCATCTTCGGCCACATGCACCAAAGCATTCATGCGGCATTCACCCTGCGCAAAGGAATGTTGGAAAACATCCTTCAGATCAGCGGTGACGTTCAACGTCGCATCCGCATAAAATCGTAAACGAGCCACGTGAGCTTGATGCACCTTCCCAGAAACGATGTTCTGAACTGAGTACACATGATCATGATCAGCTGCTACCACACGCCACGGACCAGTCCATGTGGACAACAATTTCGGTGTGACACCCTGCCGACGAACACGAGCATACAACACGAAATCACCAACCGCAAATTTTGGCAACACCACCTGGCCCTGAGCCTGTTTACGTTTGTTGTCGCGAGACACGGCAACAGCTGCGCGAATATCGGCGCAAAATCTCTCCTGCTCTGCAACGACTTCACGGACGTTCGCACGCAACAAGTCAGCATTCATCACGTCAACATTCCACCTGCCATCAGACTCAGAAACGAGCGCCGAGAAATCGGTACGCGGAGCACGCCCAAACATCACGCTGTACGGAGTGCTTCGGTAACGTTCACGAAACGAAGTGTTCAAGGCCCACTGAGCGGCCGGCAAAACATCAACCCACTCCGAAACCTGACGACGCTGTTCTGACAGAATGGAACGCAGAGCACGTACCACCTCTTTTACCATGCGTTCACACGTACCGTTCGACCACGGCGTGTAAGCGACAGCAAAACGATGTTCGATGTGCAACGCGTCGCTCAACAAAGCAAGCACCCTGTTCTTGAAATGCGTGGCGGTATCACTCACCCACACACGCGGCACCCCCAAAGTCTTACACCAGGCTAGCAAATGCTTCGCTGTGACCTCGGCTGTACAAGCCTCGGCCGGTTCCAACGCCACGTAGTTGGACAAATCATCCATGATGACCAAAACATATCGGAAACCATCCTCATCAGGCAGGCCATCGCTACCTTCGGGCCCGCTGTGGCCAACATACAAAAAATCAAAGTGCACCACTTCTCCCGGAGCGGTACCATGCACCGTGTCTCCGTAGGGACGAGGAATGAGTGCACCTGCACGCGTGTCTACACAGTGCAAACACTGGCGAACGAATTCGCGAACCTGAGAATCCATGTGAGGCCAAACACAATATTCCTTCAGGCGAAACAAAGTCGGCGCCACACCACGGTGACCAGCCGAGCGCATGTGCGCGCACACCATCAAACGGGTTTGAAGAGCAAGATCATCCGGCGGAATCCACAAGACGTCACGCACCCCAACACGCACACGAAACAAACCATCATCGGCCAAGGTAGCTTGACCGAAGGTTGTCGAAAATTCATGAACACCAACGCCGATACGAGCGACAGACCTTTGTTGCGAGGCACGAATCACATCCAATGCGGGAAGCGAATCGTCAGCATTACATGGGCTGTGCACGGCAACCGAACGAACAGGCACCGTAGGAACTTTGACCCAACGAGACAACAGATCCCCCCAACAGTTTCGATCGCCAGGGATGTGTTCGATTGCATAGCGGTATTGTCCTAAAACACCCTTCCAATTCTCTAGGCGTTGTGCCATGGTCTTTGTGACCGTCGTGACACACTTCTCCGGATTGAAAATGTACTGCAAGTTTCGATGATCAGTAAAGATATGAACACCACCCCAAAGCAGGTATTCGAGCCTCCGGAACGTATTAACGATCGCAAAACCTTCTTTGTCGACAGTCGCCCAGCGCAACTGCGAACCTGTGAACGAACCACTCAGAAATCCGAGAGGCTCGTGAGACATGCTTTCCAACGCCAATCCACTGCGAAATTCGTGTTCAGGCACTTGGGTGAGAAAACTACCCCAATGGAAATCAGAAGCGTCAGGAAACATCAAAACAACGCACCCGGGACGAGGATGATGAAGCGGCACTGCTTGCGCCACCAAACCCCGTGCGGCATTCCACGCCCGCACCCGATCCTCCGTCCACGCGGTATCCTTGATGACACGATTGCGCGCCACTCGCTTAGTCCGACGTGTAGCCCCAACAAGGAGCTCCTCCAAAAAATCACGTAACGGTGCTACCGTTTCCGCTAAACGTGGTAACGATGTACGCAACCAGTTGACAGCCTGCAAGAATTGCATTAGTTCTCCAGCGTTTTCGGGACGACGCATTTCACTTAAACCTTGCACTCGAGCGGGGTCATGGGACACGACACCATTGGAATACACCTTACCACACCAGACCAGTTCACGAGAGAAGAAGGTACACTTGTGGGCGGCGACAAACAGTCCAACATTCTCCAGGCGTTCAAGAATGTCATCAAGCAGCTGCAGAAGAGCTTCTTCGGTGTCTGCGAAAAAGAAAACGTCATCGACCCAAACTTTGCAATCCAAACCACGCAACACTTCAGTCATGACACCTTGGAAATAAGAAGTCGCATTCAAAACACCTTGGGGAACACGGGTAGGCGTGAACAAACCGTCGCTTGTCGCCATGGTGAAGACGTCTTGCGCCTCCGGAGCCAAAGGCATCTGCCAGTACCCTTGAAGTAGGTCCAGCTTGCCGAAGAAACGCGCCCCCAGCAGATCTCCCATGTCTTCATGGTTGGGCATGACGCCCGGGGACTTCTCCACCTGTGCGTTCACCGCCGAGTAGTCGCTCACCAAACGGAAAGAGTCCTTCTTGGGCACCGCCATCGCCGGACTCGCCCACACCGCCTGGATGTTGTGGTAGACAAAGCCAAAAAACACCAAAGCAGCAATGCACTTCGAGAGCCAGTCCCTTTTCGTCGGTTCGTACCGACGTGGCGTTGCCTTGACAGGCTTCGCCTGTTGCTTCAGCTGCACTCGCATCGGCTCCACTTGCGCTGGCGGATCACCACACAGCGCACGGCGAAAAGCACCCACGCGACGAGCCAAAATTTCGCGCAAACGGGTTGCTCCGCCGACGCTTAATCCACTCTGCTCTGCCTGCTGCACGCTGTCCTCCAACGCCCGTTCTCGGGCCGTCCGCTCCTCCTCCGGATCCATGAACATGTCTGGCCCCCGGTCGACCAAATGTTCCACCGCCTTGTCCTCCGGAGCATCCACCGTAGCCTCGGTCTGAAAAGCACGCACGGAAACCGTCACTCTGCGCGCCGCAAGGTAACTCGGAGTCTCCACACCGGTCGATACCGGCACTGCGCGAGGGCGAAGCTTCTCCAGAGCTTCACGGTAGACGTCGATGCCAAGAGCTTTCATGGTAGCCATGCCAAACAGAACGACGTTATCTGTACCAGGCATGACCGCGAAAGTGATGGGCTCCAATTTCACCGCTCCCCACGGCGTCCGTACACTCACGGCAATCGGCACCGTTTTGTGCGTGACCATCACTGAAACACCCGTAGCGGTTTTCGCCTGCTGCGGGCCATTTTCGAACGGAATTTGCAGATCGGCGCCGCCGAAATGCGAAGACAGCTGCTGAAGTAAGCCGACACCGATGGACGTGAGCGCCGACCCCGAATCAAGGATCACACGCGCCATCAGTGAACCAACCGACCCTGGCAAAGAGAGATCAGCGCGTAAACACTCAGCGCTGCGATCGACAGGCACTTCACCTGCCGTTGAACTCTGGTCGGTACCAAGAGTCACCTGACGCCATGGCTGCCCTCCTACAGCCGGCGCCGAAGAAATAGAATCGGCGGTCCACCCCGACCAAGACGTCGAATATACAGACGGTTCCGGCGCTACCGCCCCTGCAGCAGCACCAGACACTGACTCCGCCCGCTCGGTGGATGGCGAAGTTCTCGCTCCAGCAGCACCCACCGATGTTCCAGCTCCTCCAACGTATACAGCTCGGCCGGCAACAGACGAACCAGATCCCGACCCAGCGGCTCCTGCCGCTGGCGCACCAGAAGTTGAAGAAGCAACAGCAGAAGTTCCACCGCCCGCTGTCAATTGATTGCCACCACGGCCACCGCGCCCGCGTCCATGGTTGAATCTGCCCCGGCCGCCATTGCGGCCCCCGCGATACCCTGACGACCCGCGCCCACCACTGCTGGGAGCTGTGCCGCCACCGCGAGCTTTTGGGCAATCAGAAACATAATGGTTGGGATCACCACACTCGAAACAGACGCGAACAAACGACTTTTTCGCGGACTGCTGCTGTTTCGGTTTCTGCTGCTGTTGGCGTCGCGGTTCAGCTGCCCCTGCAGCATCTTTCCGACCATACGCCTCGATGAATTTCCACTGTTCTGCAGCAGAAAAAAATTTGGTCCATGACCAATGCCGGGTCCTTCTTCCACCCTGCAGCGTACGTTAGCTGACCTTTTACGTACTTTTTGAACTCGGACGGCCATAAGCCATCCACCAACGCCATGCTCACAAATTCCGCCGGTCCGGGCAACCACGAACGGTCCTGCGCGCGGTACATGGCATGCACCGCGTGATTCTCCGCAAAATACTTTTCCATAGCGGAGTTTACCATCATCGCGCGGTCTTTGACGGATGTTTCACCGCCCTGCTTTTCATCGCGCCTCATTGAGAGAACGCGACGCAAGTCCGCTGCCGCCCGCGAGGTGTCAAATCTGTTGCTGGTGGTTGTGTAACCAGCGTGCTGCCTAACAGCGTCCAACAACTCCGAGGCGGTCATCGTAGTCTGATGCTTGTAAAATCCCTCAAAACACCGATGAATGTAATTGGGGATAAGCTGGCCCATGCTCACTTTGGAGTGCTGAACCACCCCCTGAGCGTTGGCGAGCTGCAGCCGTTCCTCATAATCGAGGTACGCTGCGTAAAAAAACGAGAGGCCTGCTCGGTCCACACCTCTCCGTATTTCGGTGGAGTCAGAGACTCCCCTACCACCAGCGGCGTGCTTGCCGTGTGCGCCATAATCCACAGCAGTCCACCTGGACTCTACTGTAATAACGGAGAAACTGCCGCCTGACCTGTGCGTCCTCCAGCTCCCGGAGCGTCCTCCCCTGCTGTGCGCTTCAAGCCGTTTCGATCCGTCCAACGGGCCAACTGCCTTCCCAGCTGTGACCCAATACTCCGCAGCCGAAAACTCCTCCAACAGAAGTTCCGCGAATATCTAGATATTATGGCCTCTGCCAGATGATATCAGCAAGAGGGCTTCCAGTGAGGGACTCCACCAGTCTCGCTGGCCTCGCACTCAGTAAGTCTTGTTCTTAGAGCTTGTATTATCACGGAGTGATCCTCATCGGACCACGAGCCAGGTGGCTAGGGGACATCACACAGGATCCCCGGCCACTGCTCCACTCACACATGCGATTACACTGAAACCTCCACGGCTTGGTATCTTTTGGCTACAGAACTCAGAAGATGAAAACGCAGTGAAAGATGATAGATGATCACACACATACTACATACATATCCCCGAAGGCGTCAGGGACTATTCGCAACAAGAGTCTACGTGCTTGGGCAGCTCATCAGGCGGTTGTCAAGAATTTGCGGTCGCAGGTCTGCACTGAACTTGTGAACATAAGCCTCGCACATGTACTCAACAGTAGTATTCACACACCGTTCGACAAGCACAGCAACCCAAGCTTCAAGATTGAGGCGCTGCAACAGCAGCAGACCCGTGAACTACGTAATCGAGAGCAACACGTTCGAGGTGATTGAAGTTCAATCAACCAATCGGACGTTTTCGTAGTTGCTCCCGCCCGTCCACCCCGACTATTTCGAAGGGGAATGGGAACTAGTTGCGACGAAGCAAAAACATGATGTAAATCTGTAATGTGCTGTCAGGAATTTGGACGATCGAAAACTCCCTTCGGGTTACTCGATCATCCGAGAACGCACAGTAAGGCCTAGCCAAGGGGTGCATAGGAGGCAGTATAGGGTGACTACACGGCATATTAATAGCAAGGTCGGCAAGCACCTGTGAACTCGTCAATGCCGTCGGTTGCATGCCCAACCAACGGAAACTCCCTCCAAAATGTCGGTTGAAATAATCACAATAACCTACTGTTGTAGTTCGAACGATAAAATACGAAGGTGTCAATTAGTGGATAAACCCCAAAACGGGAAGGGGGTTCGAAACAAAAAGGTGACAGATACTGCTGCAAAAATATAGCGATCAGTCTGATGTGTCGCGCGTGGATCCAAGGCCAAAAGCAACTCGCCAACCTGCCTCTCGATCCTCAGGCCAACCCAACACCAACAGCGGAGGCAGTACGTTGTAATCTGGCGTGGGTGCGTGTGCGTCCGAAAATAGGTTGTAACATGATCTAGTTTAAAAAAAAACATCGAGACTGAAAGCAGCACCGCACCAACCGATGATGATCGTTCCCAGAGCGCTATTCTGCAAATAAAGACAGATGAAAAAATGACAAAATGCGAATACTTGGTGTGTTGTACAGTCGTCCTTCGCGGATATTCTTCGTATGCTTGTGCACGTATATGGTGTGCATGGAGGTGCGCGCTTCGATAGAAGATTAACCTGGCATATTTTACCTGTCCTGCTGTATGTACCTATCGCATAATATTAAAAGCGTCAAGTACCGGGCACCTACTGCAATAACCACTGCTGAAATGATAACTAGGGAAGCTGGCACAGGCTCGATGTCTTAGTAGATGAGAATCGGTGCGTTTCGCGCTACAGTAGATTCAATTTAATGACTCCCGAACATCTGTTATTTCCTGCAGATCTCAGGCTGCGTTTCTTAGTGCTCGATTGTCTAGTAGGCGTCCTGTACGGTACGGTAAAATAAATGCAGAATTACGAAGAAACGCGACCTAACGAGATAATATGAATAACGCTCACTTTTCGGGGGACGCCGGTAAGGTTCGATAACGAAATTGTGTCTGGCGAGGGTTGCACCACTCTGTACTCTTGCAAGGGTTGATGGCTGTGCTGTCACAATCCGATGGTCATACCTTGGCTTAGGGTGGGGCGTTTCAGAGTGCCGGCTTTGATAGTCAGCCAGGTTATAGGCTGGTTATCGGACAACCAAAGGGTTCGTATGGGGCTGGCCTTAGCAATGCATGTCGAGCTAGACGCGTGTAGTTACTCACAGAGTTTGATGCCTTATCTTGATTGCAACGAGTTCCTGACTCTCGGAGGGTTCTGAGAGCAGGGGGGTACATATGATTTGTTTCGCGCGAATCATCAGAGACAGGCTTCCTTGGCAATAGAGGGGAAGCGATGATGACATGAATACCATGACGCGGTCGTACCCGGCGTATTTACGACCGATTTTGTCCGAGCTTTTATTTATTTATTACACCAGGTACCGCAGGTACAAAGTATATGTGGAGGCATGACAGTCCCGCTATAATTCGGGGACGGCACTGAATCGGAAAATGTCTCACAGCAGTAGGGCAGGGACCGCACTAACGTGGGACAACATCGTATTAACCGTACTATAATGGGGCCCCGAAAATAGAGTGGGCCAAGTCATGGAGATTGCCTCCGAAAAAAGTGACGATCAATCCTTGAAAAATACTGCCCGATGAAAGCTAATCTTGGCTTTTTCCGCTATCTTGACTTATTGAGGCAACATCCATCTCTATCTCAAAATCTATACATCTCGCCATATTTGAAGCGGTTTTGAGTGTTTTGTACCCGTAGCTCCTGTTGCGTGTGGCATGTAATCATGCTGCTGAGGAGGCTTAACATGCAACAATTCAGTAACGTATGGACTACTAAGTCAAGGAGTTTACGAACCACAGTGTGGTATGCATGCTCAGTACACCACGGAGAGGTGTACAACAACAGTGTGGTACTGGCAACGAACGTCCCGTGACACTCGTTTGCTACTGAAAAAGGAGTCATATCGAACACTACTTCCAAAACGTTTAGTTTTTGCCATAAGTGTCGGATGGTTGTGTTGGTGCCGTCGATTGACGGCACCCGTGACGGTACTGGAGAACCGTGCTTGCCCTTGACAGCCGTCAAGGCACTGCACACACTCAAACTACTAGTGTATAATGCTGAGTGTAAGGCGGTCTTGACGGGCTAAACGTGAAATTAGACCATCAAACGACCTCTTTTTTTATTGTCTTTGGTTTGAATTCTTACCTAATTTCCTATGATTGTGTTGCTGTGTTGTTGTGCTGCTGTGTGGGTGGGCTACGGGGACACGGTGGCGCGTTTTCCAAGGATTTCAAGTGCCATTGTAAACAAAGTCGCTCTTTTGGCGGGGGAGTACAAAAAACTATCGAGATGGAAGGCTAATTGGACCACTACACGATTCTGATCCCAGATTATAATAAGATCGATCGCCAAAACGGATAATTCCTTCTAGAGGCAAGTAAAAACATTACAGGTCAAATTGATCCATTTTCTATGCCGCGGTAGATAATATTTTTTAACCTTTTCATCCATATATTGCGCATAGGCTGGGTTCAGAACAAAACACACAAAAGGAAACAAAATTAAGGTGGACTCCGGGGGCTTCGAATTCAATTCACTGTCATTTATTTTCATTTAGAACCTCATTAAACTGACCGGGCATCAATCAGCAGGTACATTGATCATCTGCCGCGTTAATATTCGAGTCGATTTGATCAATTAGCGTGCCCTTGTTCCCGGGTTTCCGATTACTCTATTATCTAGAAAACACATCGCTAGTTCAATACGCTGCCTTTACAACTTCGGCTGGTTCGCGCTGACCAGAGAGCGACGATGGTTCGAAAGAGGTTCATTACACAGCCGCTTGTGTTTCTATCGAAATTGACTTCTCGCCCGATCTCGACAGAGGCTTGCATCTCGACTTAGAGGTGTTGCAGTGACCGAAATTGGTCGAAATTTGGTGTGCACAAAACGAGAAAAAAAACACCTCCAACTGCACGTTTGCGCCTCACTTGCGGACAGCTACAGATCCTCACAGATTACTACAGCCCGCGATATTGAGGGATGCGCTGCTTGGTGGGATGTGTAGGCGTATCGGGTGCGTCAGACGGCAGTCGTACCAAAGCACCCAGAAGGGACTCACGATGTGTTTTCGTATGCTCGAAGTTGCGAGCGAGTAGCACAAAGATTAAAAACTCGCAAAGACGCTCAAAAATGTTTCGTTTCACGCACGGAAGCAGAGCACAATGGCTACATCACCGTTGAAGCATGGCCACCAGATAGCGCTTCTATTTTCCAGGCGGATGCTTTATCTCTTAGAGAGGCATCGTCAAAGATAGAGCGGGAGGAAAACCTTCTCTACCGCAATGAATGAATCATAATTTCTTGGGCACAAAAAGGGCCAAAATATATAAAAAGCTCAGAATTATTGTAATTTTGCATCAACCATAATACTCTAGAGCAGGACAAGGGTTGCCCTGCTGTTCCCTAGGTGTTAAAACTTGAATTAAGGTTGGACTGAGGTAGGCAAATTCTCTCGGGACATAGGCACTTGCTAGGTAGACTTTTAGTTGTTTGAAGATGCTACTATTGTTGACGCTATATATTGTCCATTGCAGGGCTTTTCAGAAGAAAGAAGTGATGACAGCAGGAGATTCCAGGCATTCTTATACATCTCCCAACCCGAACTTGAATTCCAACCCGAATGCTACGGGGTGACCTAGGTGCATGGATGCAAAAAAGTTACCAACGCCCAGATAGGTAGGGTGAGTCGTGTACTGAGTCAAGCTGTGGAGACTATTGACAGGTTTTGGTGGGTTCAACTTCTACACTACCTGAGTCGGGAGAGATAAAAAATCTAGACTCAGGTGCCTACATCCTCCGAGTTAACCACACTTTGATGGCACGGTCAGAGACAGGCCCTACTAAGGTGGAAGAAACGAACCGGGTTCGAAAGGCTACAAGAAAACGTGAGAAATAGGTGTGGACAGGGGTTTTCTCCCGCTCTCCGGGGTGCCAGAATGAAAAGAGAAGAGGTACCGCGGGTTGTGTAGGTATGGAGACGTCAGTAGTATCACTGTTTGTAGTCTTGTTTCGACCTGGTGAAGAAGGGTAGGTTGTCTGTCGTCCTTCGTTTTTGTAGGCCGTTGTCGTTGTGGGCCGTGTGACGCTTTTGTCGCAGTCAGCCTTTTATTTCTTGGACATATTTATTATGACTTGTTCAAGTCTGCCAATTAATAATAATAAATCAGCATTGTTCTTGAATTATGAAGCAAATAGATGATACAACTTCAGTGCTCCTGTCGGAAGCTATCTCCATCGTGCCAGTAGTAGGTACCAGGTAATCTCGGCATGTTGTCTGTGATCGCGACGACAGCAGCTACTTGTTGTGGGTGGTGGTGTGGTGCTGTCTCTCTCTTTCTGTAGTCGCTCATGCCAAAGCTCAGCAGCGGAAGCAGCAGCAGCTATTAATAGCTGCAAAAGAAATCACCCCAGTCTGCGACAGGCGACAGCTGAGCTACTCCTCAGAGGAGCTGCAGCTCACGAGGAACTGCTGCTCAGGAGCAGCTAGCTACTTGTTGTGGTAGAGTTGCGGTCCCTCTCTGTTGCTTAGGTATCTGCCGTCGCGATAACCTGAAGAATCATATATATGCCGATCGCGGTCAAAGCTCTCGGCGCGGCCAAACATCTCGGCGGTCAAAGCTCAGCAGCAGCTTCTGAAGCACCAGCAAGAAGCTATTAAAAGCAGCTGCTGCAAAAAAAGTTTCCCGCAGTCAGCGGCAGGCAGCAGCTAAAAGCCGCTGCCCAGGAAATGCTGCTCAGGAGCAGCAGCTGCAGAAGTTCAAGGCCTTCGGCAGCGAAAGCTCCTACGAGTAGCTGCCGCTGCTGCTGCCGTCTCGTGACTCTTGAGTCGTCACATCGCAATTTTTCGAGCGTTACAACAGCAACATCAACAGACCATCTCTTTGGCTTGCTGTCCGTCGCGGTGCATGATAATATGATAATACGTAGATGCGGGTATCCTGGTTCTTGTAATTTTGCATCAACTATGATACACATTCTGTACAATTCATTCCGGAATGCGGATCTTGGTTGCAAATCCCTTTATGAAATTCTGCTGCTGAAACGCTTACAAGCGGGTACTTGACGAATCTTTCCTGAGGGTGCCAGCGCCACAGATATTTGTACCCGTTGACATCCAGCACAACCAGAAGTTGGACCCCGCGGGTACCCGCCGAAAACGGGTACCCGCCAAAGTTTGGAGTCCGGACTCTACCCTACCCCCGGGTAACGCCGTTTAGACGACCGGCTACCCGGGTACCCGCCTTTTTGCCGAGTACCGGGTACCCGACCACATTTTGAAGTTTTTCTCCATACTTCAAGTGTCACAAAAGAATGAAGTTTCAATGACTGCTTTTTATTACTTCATTGCGTGATATTATGGGTTTGAATGCGCGTAAAGTGTGAAAATATATGTACGATGGGGGCGATGGTTGACAGTCTCCCGCTCAGAAGACTGATGTGAACATTTTTGGACCCACTACGTGGCAGATGTCGGAAAGAATATAGCACTGCTGCGTCATCAACATAATGATTGGCCATGTAACACTGAATTACAATCCGTTGTGTAATATACGCAGTAATGCGGAACTACCACCGTCGATAACATATCAAAAACCGCCTGTGCTCGAAAATCGAAGGAATCGTAGACAGATAGAAACCTATTAGCTATTAGAGTAACAAGTAAAACAGAAACGAGTGCATGGTTGGTCGCAAAGAAGCGGCTACCCACACCTACACCGCTGAACTCAGCAGGGGCCAGGGGCCAGCATCATAGGAGCACACTCTGATACGAGTTTCCACTGCCGCTGCTGTCAGAGCCGGGGCCTGCAGAGTCGTCGCTGTCGTCGCTGTTGCTGTCTGCATATCGCTTTTGAGGGTGCTTTCCACAGGCGACTTGGAACTTTCAGGGGGTTTCTCAGAAAGATCGCCCCCCGCCAGCAATTCAGTTTCCTGAGAGACCACGTCAAGATCGTTTGCCTCTAGGCTCATTGTGCCGAGCTGGTGCCGCGTGACGATACTGCGATGTGCCGTCGGCGTCGCCTTCGGCGTTGAATGTAGCTATTTGATGGTTGGTGTGCTTGGCTGGCGTGAGTGCGTGTTTTGAAAGGGTTTCCTAAAAAGATTGTACAGGCATAATGAACCGGGAATACCAATTACCCTTCAGGCTCCGATAATGAGCTCGGACCCTACCCGTCAAACGGGTTGAACCTGACGGGTATACCCGCCGGGTATCCAGGTAATTGAAATCAGGGTCCTACCTGTAAGCACAACCAGTGTGTCCATGCCGATTTTTCAATCTTGGAGAGATGGAGATTCTGTCGTCAAAAAATTACCGGTACGCTACAGAGATATATACTACATTGTTCGGTACCAGGGTACCAAGTAAGCAGTGAACACAGCAGTAGACAATGCCACGCCGTGTTATCATGCTCGAAAGTGCAAGCACCACTCAAATATTCTTTGAAAGAGAGAAAACGAAAGAAAACAAACAAAATCAAATAAAAAGAAACCAAATCAAACAAATCAAAGAAGAAAAAACGAAAAGAAAGAGAAACGGTCGTGCCTCCCCGAGGGGAATGTGGCAGCCACTTGAAAATCACGAGCTGCCTGATGAAGAAAAGACAGCACTATTAATAGCAGTATCTACTTTCAAACAGAGTGATACTATCAGAACCATGGGAAAATAACAAATTGTCCGTGCACGGAGGCAGGCGCCACCACAGGCCGTAAAACAGCGCAGTTTATTGTGCCGGTAGGAGGCTGGATTCGACGACGAAGAAGGAGGAGGGAGAACGAGCGTCGACGAGCGGGGAAGAGGCGTACTGAACTCACCCTGCGCGAGAATTATTGTTTTTCAGATCAGAGTCGCAAATACGAGGAGCATTTTCTCTTTCGCGACGGGGGAGAAGGGAAAAACCAACTGGAAGGGAGTGGGAACGAGAACATGCGCAAGGAGCGAGCCGATTCGGCCCAGGTGTTGGGGCGGTCATGAAGAAAGGCAGCAGGACGCCACACGGAGACCCATGACCGGCGCCCACACCATCACGAGAGAGCAATCATCGTCTCTATTTTTCTTGTTTTGTATTGCACGAGGCAGTAGTGTTAATATAGTACGTACTTTTTATTTACGGCACTGGTCTTTGTAGTGTTGCCGAGTTCTATATACCCTGTATGGGGAATGACCGATGCCATTATTAGAATTGTTGGGGACGTGGTATCATAGCTGTGCTGCACCTTATGTGTAAGACAGTCTGGGAAGTGATTGCGATCCTTGAATTTCATGTGGTGGTTTCAGGTTCGAATGCTGCTTTTTCACTGTATGTTCGCGAGTTGTCACTCTGACAGCACATCCCAGACAGAAGGCGTGTTCCTCTGGTGTGTACACGACTACCGTGCGCTTTGTACGGTGCAGGCAACACTACAGACAGCAACCGCGTAGTCAGTAGCTACGCGCTCTTTGGTTGTGGAAACGGGGCGAACTCTATGCCATAGTTGAGAGGATAGAACCGGGGTCATGTTGTCAATGGTTCAGTTTGCAAATTGATTTCGCCTTGTGTGCGTGCGCCTTCTTCGTCTGGTGTATTTTTAGACAGCCGCCTTTTGAATTTTCAAGAAATTTTCGAATCTCCCTCGGGCTCCAGCACCTTTCTGTCAACACGGACTCCTTCACTCGAGAGTGAATGTGAGAACCGCAACTGTTACAGGAGGCAACCGATGCACAAAGCACCCTCCAGGTAGCCCCAGCAGATTGTGGTACAAGTAGCACCAGGAAGCCAAGTTCTCCTTACTTTTCACGTATAATAGTACGTTCAATGGCCGAGTTTTTACTTGTAAAAAAAAAGGAAAGACGGCGTTCGGACCGCTACGTGCCCCTCCTTGTTTTTCTATACCATGTGTGACGTTCATGATACGAAACGTATCGAAGGATTACCGTGCAGGCTCAAACAATGGAAAACGAAGTTGTCGAAGACACCCCTGGTTTTTAACACCTGTCGCCTGCACAAAAATATGCCCCCGTCGCATACACACTGCGATCACGGCCAGTGCCGTCAGCTCTATCATCGCTGTTGCCAATTCTACCGTCTGCCTTCCGTAGCTGGATCTCTATTACACAAATCAAGGCGAGTCTGGGGTGGGCGTGGTGGGATGTTATGGTTTGTACAACCCTCTGGGCTGGCGTTATTGGACTACATGAAGCATGTAATGTCGTTTTCCATAATTGCCAACGGAGCAGGACGGAAAGACATACGTAGACGATTGAACGGAGGAAATCTGGGGGTTGTGGAGAGGTACGTATTGAATCTTTGGGATGCTTGAACAGAGGTGATGGGCAAGAGGTGCATAGAGTTCATGATGGGTACAGGCTGGTAACCAGGGAGACAGGCTGGAAAGGGTTGACACAGCAGTTGTGAAGAAGAAGACCAGTGAGGCAGAATATATTATTGTAAACCAAACTGCCAGATCTACCAACATTTGAGCTATTTTGGCGAGTAAGTCCAACTTTCCATAAACTAGCTATTTCGGCAAGAAACTTACCGAATATGTGTCGTTAGAAATGCCATATGAGAGGTGGTGGTTGTGGCCACTTCATCTGCAATCGTCCGGAACGACTTCTTCCTTACATATGATGGGCACTGAAATCGGCTCTTTTTATTTTCTGTAGAACTGTTCCTTAATTAGCTTGTAACCTAGTGTAGTTTGAGGCGTCTCGCGTTTTTTACACTGATTTATATTTTCGTTTTCCGCAAGTTTGAACCTGTCTTCTCAACAAGACATGTACTTCACTAACTTGACAATGCGAGTCCGCACTACTTCTTTTCTCTCTTGTATTTTTCAATTTTTGATCTTTACGATTTCGATTTCGATTATTCGACTTCGAGTTGTTTGGTTTCATTCAGTTATTTTTTCTGGGTAGTATGCGGTCTTCTCGGATTCCCTCTTGCGAGTTGTACAGCGTACCGCAAGTACCTGACACGTACGTGCGCGGACCCCTCCTTACGATTTCTGTCTGAGGTGCTTCGGTTATCATGGGTACTATATTCTCTGCTTTTAAATTTTTTTTACCGAGGTATTCTTTCACTTTCAACTTTTTGGAGCCTGTCCTGCGACCACGGACTGCATTGTATTCGTGGCCATGCAGTCAACTAATGAGAGAACAACAGCAGCAACAACAACGACAACAACAACAATATACCCCCGTACATACTTAACTCTGTAGCTTGGCCCTCATCAGCCCTAGCATATCGAGACGTGGGTTCAGTACAAGGGTTTGTTGCGTCTGGAAGGGAGAACAGTTCCGGTTGAAAGTACGTGAGTGAGCACACGCCTTTCAATCGTAAGCACACAATAGTCAGATAGGTACCGGGGTGCGGTGTGGGGCAGGGATTGTGGTTGGCGGTTTAATTTTTTTTTTTTTTATCATCACTTTTACTTTCCAGCCCATTCGTAGGAGGTTTTACCCTCGACGATCTTCTGGACAAGCCGTGGTCACAGGTGTCGTCCCTTCTCTCCCCCGGTACGTGCCTTTAGTTTTTATCACGCATAGGGTTCAGCATTCCCCCTGCTCGTCGATTTTCATCGAATGTACAGCTAACTCACGCTCTCGCGCTTTCCGCAAATCAATTATATGCAAGAAAAAGTCCCTACGAGCACTCGGCGAGACTCGAACTCACGAAATTGATCTTGATAGGCTCGCGGACCACCTACCAAGCCACCGGGGACGCCGGTATACACAACGCCAACTAAGTACGAGCTGGGCTGGTCAATAGCAGCTTTTTAGTTGCTCACGCACATTCTCAGTCCGTTTTTTCGAAGTTTGATCTGAATTCTTGACAGGTGCCTTATCGTAGTCTTCCCGAGGGACTGATTACTGCACCACTTTTTTTTTTTTTTTTTTTTCGGGAGCTAAAGGCACATTTTAAGAATCACCGAAAAACAAATTCGACCAAAACTGACGAAAAAACGAAAAAAAAAAAAAATCAAGTGGTGCAGAAAGTAATCCCTTTGTCTTGCCAGTGCGAATGGGGCATTAAAATTTCAGGTCAAAAAAATAAAAATTGGTGTGAGAATCCTACATTTTCGATTTCCCGCGAAACTGGGGGAAAGCCGCGATACGAGCAAACACGCTCCGGACTTGTTCGACCTGTTTTTTTGGCTGGCGGTCAAGTACGAGCGCGAGTGATGCGTGCAAATAGTGGTACTAGTAACAGGCGACAGTCACGTGAGAACTCAGGTGAGACCGCAAAGAAGCGGTTACCTAAAACCTATACCCCTGTCCGCAAGAGCCCGAGGCCAGCATCGCTGTACACCCGGCTAGATACACGTACGTACAGGAAAGGCAAAAACAAACATCCAAACCAACCGAAAGATGCAGACGGCAGGCACGCTATTTCCTACAGTTCGGCAGCGCAAAATATGCATACACGCAGTACAAACGGCGCCAGAAATGGCAGGAAGGTGCCAGGCACGCCGCCGGATAGGGGGCCGTCATCGTCACGGTCAGGGAATGCCGCGGTGGTCAGGCGCGCTGAAAAGATGTTCATGCACAACATGCGAGAGGGCCGACTACTCCTCTTCCTCCTGCTACTATTTTTGATATATACATCCGCTCTGATATATCAATAAATTGTGGAATGACTCACCACGTGAACGGTTGGGAAACTAGCGGCTTGGCTGGCTCGGAGGTGTAGTATTGTTGTTGAAGGGGTAGGGAAACACGTACCAGGTACTTCAAGGAGGTTGATAACGCCTGCCATGTTTATCAGGGGATCAACTAGTACAGGTTTTACAGCAGCAGTATGAAGCACCTCTCATGCTCTTGCTCTATCGAGCTGTGTGCAGGGTCACCAGGAATGGTGAAACAACTAGCTGGTGGTGCGCTCAGCATGAACCGCAGTGATGTCTACTACAAGATAGAAGAGATATCTGCCCCATCCTCACGCGCCACGGGCTGTACTCAACGCCCCCCTCACCTTCGTTGTCACTCACTCCATCTCTTTTTTTCAGGTGCAACAAAGAAAGTGCAATTCTGCGTCAACACCGATCTGCCGGTATTTGTTTGGTATCCATATTATGCCGTCAAACTTGATTTCGACCATACCAAACAAATACCGGCAGATCGGTGTTGACGCAGAATTGCACTTTCTTATAGGGTATTGTTGCTGTTTTGTTGTTTTATTTTCAAAAAATAACTTGAATCGAATAGTCCGTGGTCACACACAAATGTGCTGGATCCCTAGGAAGATCCGACATTTCTTTAAAATATAGAACTCACAGCTGACGTATTTCAAAATTTATAAAAGCATACTCGTATTTGGTTTTATTAATCCTCCGGTCGATTGGTAAATATGTAGCCTAAAACAATAGAGGAAAGCGCGAGAGGGTGAGTTACTGGTATATATGTACAAGGCGCTTCGCTCCGCGGGCGGCCTACGCCGCCCGCTACGCTCGCTCAGGAAGGAAACATCAAATTATGCGAAGCGGACAGAGGTCCATGATTGAATATTGTTTTTTTTTATGGCCCCTGTAGTTAGCTGCAACTAACTGGCGACTTGATAATGCCAAGAGTCCCGCCGTCATGCTTCAGGAGAAAACAGCTCGGACGCCACATATGCTTCGCGTCGCGGGCGGTTTTCCGCGACGCTCGCTCACACGTCTTACAAACGTACATACCCCAGGTAGGGTACTTATTTTCTTCTTTCGATATGATCTGTATCTGTGTACTCGTCGTATGCGTATGTACGAAAGATGAAGCACAGAACGGCACAGCAACACAGCAAAAACAATGAAAATGAAACCGAAAAATTCTAAAAGAAATAAAATCCCCGTCCCCTTTCGTGTAATAATTTACTACCTGAGTGGAACACCTTACACCAGCCAAAAAAGAAAAAAATGAAAAAAAGAAAAAATCTTACAGCAGAGCTTCTCTCTCAGCCTCGTACGCCGCCCGCTCCTCTCGCGACCATGTCGCCACCGATTCAGTCCGGGTAAAGCTTCCCTCCCTCTCTTCCACAGTGAGCCCCGTCGCCCGCCACGCGTGAAGCCCGGTGCTCACCGTGGACCTGAACTCATGATATGAATCGGGAGCGTATAGGTCATGAGGTCTTGGGTCAGGATGAGGCAAGCAGCACGGGCATGAGCCTATTTTAAAAAATCAGCCGTCGACAGTCCGCTTCAGATACAGGATAGAACAGGATTACAACACATGCCTAAAATATACAAATAATAAGACCAACCTCAAGTCTGGCCACGATCCAACCGAGTCGAGACGTGGGCTCGCACGTGTCCCAGAGGGGTATAGCGTGCTTCTGACGCTAGGGAGAAGGTCTCCCAGGTATGTAGATGGTAAACTGATTGCTTTGAGCCTCCGGTCGAGAGCGATGACCGAGGCAACACGTAGGACCGCCGAAGAGGAGCGAGAAAGAGTGGCAATCCACAAATGGGGGAGGGGCCGTAAATGACGCGTCCCCTGCTGATACAAAAACGCAAGTCGTCGTAACTCCTGAAACGGTCTAAAACCATAACATCCCCCCTAGCATAATGCGAATAACTGAGCAATATGCTATAGCAATCTTTGACTATAACCAAGGGTAAGGAACCGCAAGGCTCTATACAAAAATATTGATCTCGGGGATAGGCGAAAACAAACAGAAAACGCAGGGGCCATCAGAGGGAAATCCCCGATAAAAACCCTCACCCCCGCCTTTTCACTGCGAGTTTGACTGCCTGACCAATAATCAATGGTTTATAGTCATCCTACCACACTTCTTCAACAGTGAATAAGCGCAGTACACTAACGCCTAAGCTTAAACCGCCATCTCTGCGTTCTCTGAACGGGTCAAAAGTCAATACCCATGGGATTTGATTGAGTCCCCCAAATCGGGTGAAAACATACGAGGAAGCCGAATCGTCAAAACAAGTTAGCCCACTACCAGGCACGGAAGAGCAAACCCCCATACAAAAAAAATACCCAACTAATCCACGCCAGACCGACTGGCTGTAACAAGCAGGTACCTCTCAATCTCTCACAAAAACACGTAGCCTCGAACAACAGAACCAGAGATTTTTGCGTCCTCGGCGAACGCTCATTATCGCTGCCGATCTGGAACTGCTCCTCATATCACTTAACTACGAAATTGTAACCCCACCATTCACGGAAGAGTACGCCTGTTCCCAACCCAAACACACAAACATTCACGAAGTCACAACGTACATCCAACACCCCACAAGTCTATACCTAACAGTTTCACGCCAAAACGACCAGCTGTTGCGGGCAGGACCCCCACCGTTTCATACAAAAACACAAAACAACGAAGGGCAGAAGTCGAAGATCTTCGCCTCCTCGGCGAACGCACAGTATCGCTTTAGGTCTTCGACCGCTCCGTATAGCGGCTGGTCAATTCCTTCCAATTCTGGCCGTTGGGCAGTACCTCGTACGATCAAGGCATCGGGGCAAGAAAGCAGCGCACGGGCGCAAGCGAGCGATGGACGGACGAGATACCGGAGCGAGGGAACGCAAGGTGCCGGAGCGAGGGAGCGGCGCAGCGAGCGGCGGACGGGCAAGATTCCGGGGCGAGACAACGCACGGCGTCGAAGTGAGGGAGTGGCGCACGGACAAGACATCGGTGCAAGGGAGCGGTACACGGGAAAGCGAGGCAATAGCGTACGCCGAGTATAGAGGGAACAACGCGCGGAAAAGCGAGGGAACGGTATACCGGCAAGCGAGACAGAAAGGAAACGGCGCATGGGAAGCGAGGAAGCGGTCCACTGCGCTTGACGCTCGATAATCGCTTCCGCTCTTCAACTGCTCCATCTCGTGGCTGGTCAGCTCCTCCCAGTTCTGGTTGCTGTAGCGTATTCGCCAGTAGCGGTCTCTGCAATCGTACACCTGATTCTGCCGTCTGGGATCGCCATTAAAGTAGTTTCATAGAGCGACACCTACTGCCTAACGGAAACAGGGGCAAGGCTGACCCAGATGGGTATCGTTCCGGTGCCTTCGCGTGAAGGATATCGGGTTGGTGATATTTGAGCCACTTGGTTGATCTCGGTGACTTCATGCCGTTGCAGGCTTCCGACGAACGCGTCGCCCTCCCCCCGTCAACGAGAGTGGAAACGCACGCACAGCGCACACGGGACGGCATCAAACTGCGGGACACATGCGACGGAGTGCGGGTGTCAGTAAAGGTCACAGTCAGTGCGAGCGGATGCACGGGCAAGCGGGTTCGCAAGAAACAAATACACAAGCAAAACAAACGACCAAACAAACAATAAAAGCGAATAGAACAAACAAGAACAAACAGAGGAGCAAAGAAACAAACGGACGAACGACATAAAATTGAACGACAAACAAATAAAAGCCCCGTGGCTAAGGCACAGACCTAGAGGGGCCTGGTTGCCGTCTCCCTTCAGCATGGGAGGCAGCAACAACGGTCCCAATAGGCGCAGACCCCAACCACTCTGGACATCCAAAGAAACAAACGGACGAACGACACAAAACTAAACGACAAACAGGTAAAAGCCCCGTGGCTAAGGCACACACCTAGAGGGGCCTGGTTGCCGTCTCCCTTCAGCATGGGAGGCAGCAACAACGGTCCCAATAGGCGCAGACCCCAACCACTCTGGACATCCAAAGAAACAAACGGATGAACGACACAAAACTAAACGACAGACCCCAACCACTCTGGACATCCACTCTCTATCCGAGGAATGGACAAATAGTTAAACAGACACACAAACGACAAAAAAACAAACACAGAGCATAAAACAAGAGATGCCGCGTTCGCAGCGACGCAGAGTCACGCGTCGCGCCATCGCGACAGCAGCGGAGATGAAGACAGGCATGGCAAGCGAATGTCAAGATAAGACAAAGAACGCGAACAGTGGAACACGGGAACGTCGGCAAATTAACAGCTGGTAAGCACATTAATATACGCGGTAATACGAGAGTGCTCATCTTTAGCTGCCCGCACAGCATGCTGGAAGCGGCGGGGTATATTAGCCGAACGTTTCAGTAATCCAGAGACCTTGTTGCTATCTCTCTGCCTAATGGAGACCGCAACAACGGTCCTCCCAAGCTGAGACAAACCATACAATATGCGTGCACCCACAAGATGAATCAGGAAAATTATTAATGCATGCGGCCGCCACTCCCGCTCGCCCGTCATTGCAGAAACATGTTGCGATGACGGAACATAAAAACGATGAAAATGTCAGTACCGATGAAAGCGGGCAAAATAGTGCAACCAGCAGCAGAGCCGCATAACGAGATAAGCGCGAATATCAGCACCGATACACGCGGAAATCATTGCAACCAGCAGCAGAGCAGCATAACACATCAACAATGTATAAACGAATCGACAAGTAATTATAATCCAGGTGGGAAATGCATAAAACTAAATTGACCCCAATTTCAATTTAATTATTTCGTACTGGAAATAGAGAGAATTATCAATTCTCCGTCTTCGGGCACACGAAATGGATAGGTGCACCTAAAAATTACAAATAAAAAGGGAAAATATTTTTGTCCTGAATAAAAGAAGTATAATTGTAGAGAGCATACTAACAGACCGTGTAAGTAGGACAGGCGCAGACCTCGTGGAAGTTCGTTTCTGTCTCCCGCGACGGGTAAAGACACGGCACCACTTCCACGAGGCACAGACCTATCTCTCCTATACAATAATAAACAGGTATAGGTAGGACAGGCACAGACCCTGTGGAGGCTCGGTTCAAGACCATAGCCATGTCCCCACAAGGCACAGACCCATCTCAACAACAGGTGCAAGGAGGACAGGCACAGACCTTGTGGAGGCTCGGTTCAAGACCATAACTATGTCCCCACAAGGCACAGACCCATCTCCAATAAAAACAAAACGCATGCCAGATAAGTAGGATAGGCGCAGACATAAAATATTATAAAGGTACAGGTACGACAGGCACAGACCCTGTGGAGGCTCGGTTCAAGACCATAGCCATGTCCCCACAAGCCACAGACCCATCTCAACAACAGGTGCAAGGCGGACAGGCACAGACCTTGTGGAGGCTCGGTTCAAGACCAAAATTATGTCCCCACAAGGCACAGACCCATCTCCAATAAACACAAAACGCATGCCAGATAGGTAGGATAGGCGCAGACCCCGTGTAAGCTTAGTTGACGAAACCATTCGCTTTCCACGAGGCACTGGCCTATCTCTCCTTTCTGACACCATGGCAGATGAGGGCATAAAGGTATAGCGCGAAAACAAGAGGAAATACATAATAAAACAAACAGGACCAACAGCGACAAATAACACGTACCAGGTACCAGGTACCGGGTATAATACTATTTATTGAAGAAGACGTAACTTCCGCGGAGCGCATCATCTCGATGCAATTTCTTGGCGTCCTTGAAACAGTGAGCTTCTTGTTTCCATCAGGTTCTTATTGGTGGGTCTATACTGCTGTATACTTGAGTAATAATTAACAAGTGCCTTACCGAGGTCCCAGGTATTCTCATGTCCTGCGACCACGAACTGCATTGTTTTTTATTATGGCGATGAATTAAATGTGAGAACAACGACAACAACTTTGACGAAGTAGGTCGCTCCTACTTGTCACTTTTACCGCTGGAAAGCAAGATATCTGTAGGATCTTGATATCGTAGTCATTTTTCTGTCGTATTGATACGTCACAACTCGACCCAAAAGATACGTCGTGCGAGCTGGATCTTTGATACTATGTTCACGTCGAACGCAACCAACCAACATTTCGAGACCTGACCTCGATCTACAGCACTAGTATTAATAGTAGCTCGCACAACATAAATATATGCATACCTGGTACAGAGTAACTACTCTGTAAAAATAATCGTACATTTAGACCAAGAGGTATCTCCCCGTGAATCCTGCTGCAGGCACTTGTGGGTAGTGCCCACAGCAGAGAAAGTGGAGCAAGTGCCGCGTTCGCAGCAATGCAGAGCCACGCGTCGCGGTTTGCTCTTCCGTGCATCCTGCTGCAGGCACTTGTGGGTAGTGCCCACAGCAGAGAAAGTGGAGCAAGTGCCGCGTTCGCAGCAATGCAGAGCCACGCGTCGCGATAGCGACGAGTGGCGTACGGCGACAGCAGCGGACGCGCAGACAGACAGATGGCAAGTGGATACCCGGCCCGGGAGTCACTAAAGCGAGCACACTCGGGGCCGCACAAACCACAGGTCACATCACGTTCGGGCTTTTGCTTTTCATTCATTTTTATCGCTGCCGGTGGAAAGAAAAGGGTGGGGCCTAACGAGTGTGCTGCAAGCTTTGGACTCCCACCTGTGCCATCCCAACAAAGCCTCAAAGTGCAAAGGGGCAAACAGAACTGGATAGGGTAGCCGTTAGAACCAAGAGATAAGACACACGCCAGGGCATTATATGCTCCTGAGTGTGTCCGTTGCCTCCCCCGAAAAACAAAGCGAAAACATTCGAGGCAAAACGAAAAAATAAAAAACAAAACAGCAGGACTGCTATTTTAATACTGCTGTAGTACAGCAGCACAGCAGCAAGTATCGCATGCTATACGTATTGCTGCTGTACGTATCCTCGTGTGCATAAAACCCAGAGAGATCTCAGGGTCCCGCACAAAAATAAAAAACAAAACAGAGTGGGATGCGTAGAACGATCCCCAGTGCGTGCAAGCGCGTGTCTCGGATTGGACACCATGATATGGATCGGGAGCGTATAGGTCATGAGGTCTTGGGTCAGGATGAGGCAAGCAGCACGGGCATGAGCCTATTTTAAAAAATCAGCCGTCGACAGTCCGCTTCAGATACAGGATAGAACAGGATTACAACACATGCCTAAAATATACAAATAATAAGACCAACCTCAAGTCTGGCCACGATCCAACCGAGTCGAGACGTGGGCTCGCACGTGTCCCAGAGGGGTATAGCGTGCTTCTGACGCTAGGGAGAAGGTCTCCCAGGTATGTAGATGGTAAACTGATTGCTTTGAGCCTCCGGTCGAGAGCGATGACCGAGGCAACACGTAGGACCGCCGAAGAGGAGCGAGAAAGAGTGGCAATCCACAAATGGGGGAGGGGCCGTAAATGACGCGTCCCCTGCTGATACAAAAACGCAAGTCGTCGTAACTCCTGAAACGGTCTAAAACCATAACACTCAAGCTCGACAATGTTGGTGCTCATTCGGGGTACCTCCCTCTTGTGACTCTCAGCCCGGTCGCAAAAATAAGCACCGCTTGAATATTATCTTACAATCCCGAACGGCCCTTAAAACTCGTACGTACCCTATCCAAAATCATAAATTGAGGCCAGACAGAGCCTATCGATGCATCCCTCGTGTCTCGAGGCACACGCGACGCCTAGGCACGAAAGCGGCGACCGTGCTCCTTGCAACTCCCCCTCTACTCGCCAGCATCCGCTGACACCCGCGACGGTGCTGGGTTCGCCCGCGCAACCGTGCTCGGAGTACACGCACGCACACGAAACGAAAGAAGAAAAAAGGAAAGAAGGACTGAAAGTACGACGAGAAATAAATGGAGAAAACAAAGACTCGCTGGAACGGTCCGGCAAGTAATAAACGGAGGCGATTCCCACGTGGGAGCTCTGAGAGGCCAGGGATGTACCAACCGAGCACGCTCAGAGATCGAGATCTAAGTATGTATATCTACAAGGCGCTTAGCTCCGCGGGCGGCCTACGCCGCCCGCTACGCTCGCTCAGGAAGGAAACATCAAATTATGCGAAGCGGACAGAGGTCCATGATTGAAATGAATATTGGTTTCTTTATGGCCCCTGTAGTTAGCTGCAAACTGGCGAATTGATAATGCCAAGAGTCCCGCCGCTATGCTTCAGGAGAAAACAGCTCGGACGCCACACATGCTTCGCGTCGCGGGCGGTTTTCCGCTACGCTCGCTCACACGTCGTACATACGTACATACCCCAGGTACGGTACTTATTTCTTCTTTCGATATGCTCTGTGTCAGTGTACTCGTCGTATGCGTATGTAGGAAAGATAAAGCACAGAACGGCACAGCAACACAGCAAAAACAATGAAAACGAAACCGAAAATGTCTAAAAGAAATAAAATCCCCGTCCCTTTTCGTGTAATAATTTACTACTTGAGTGGAACACCTTGCACCAGTCAAAAAAAGAAAAAAATGAAAAAAAGAAAAAATCTTACAGCAGAGCTTCTCTCTCAGCCTCGTACGCCCCGCCCGCCCCTCTCGCGACCATGTCGCCACCGATTCAGTCCGGGTAAGCTTCCCTCCCTCTCTTCCACAGTGAACCCCGTAGCCCGCCTCGCGTGAAGTCCAGTGCTCACCGTGGGACCTCGACTCAAGCTCGACAATGTTGGTGCTCATTCGGGGTACCTCCCTCTTGTGACTCTCAGCCCGGTCGCGAAAATAAGCACCGCTTGAATATTATCTTACAATCCCGAACGGCCCTTAAATACTCGTACGTACCCTATCCAAAATCACAAATGGAGGCCAGACAGAGCCTGTTGATGCATCCCTCGTGTCTCGAGGCACACGCGACGCCTAGGCACGAAAGCGGCGACCGCGCTCCTTGCAACTCCCCCTCTACTCGCCAGCATCCGCTGACACCCGCGACGGTGCTGGGTTCGCCCGCGCAACCGTGCTCGGAGTACACGCACGCACACGAAACGAAAGAAGAAAAAAGGAAAGAAGGACTGAAAGTACGACGAGAAATAAATGGAGAAAACAAAGACTCGCGGGAACGGTCCGGCAAGTAATAAACGGAGGCGATTCCCAAGAGGGAGCTCTGAGAGGCCAGGGACGTACCAACCGAGCACGCTCAGTGGTTGAGATATCTATAAGTAGTTCTATGTACATTCGATCAAAATGGATGAGCAGTGGAAATGCTGGATTCTATGCGCGATATACGAAATATAGGCAAGTACCGGGGAGGATAAGAGACGGCACCTTTCACCACGACTTGTCCAGAAGATCACTGAGGGCAAAACCTCCTACTAGTCATTAGGCTGGAAAAAACATACGAGATGAATAACGTAAGAACTCGTGCGCCTAGGTGGTCCCGCAAAAGTGCTCACCGATTATGAATTAACTGGGGACCATAACATTCATAGTAAATAGGACTTGCAGGGCAGACAAAAGTCATTATTTTTTACATGTTGTTACTATTCATAACAATATTTGGTCCCAAGCCACCGAGGGATCAACGGAAGACTCTCCCTTAGTCTTTGGAGTTGGGACCGCACTATGGCCCACTGCAACAAAACAGACGGGAAGGTGGTACCGGGGAATCCTCGAAGCAGCTGAACAGTTCATGGGCAGGTGGCACGAGCTGAAGCAAAGCTGAATAGACAGCGCCGTGCATCCGCTGCGGGTAGTGTTAGAGGGAATGGGGGGAGGGGTAACAGCAGGAGGGGTAGAAGGAACACCGCACAAGTGTATGGGGGCAGGGGGGAGAACAGGAGGAGTAGAAGGGAAACCGCGGTAGAAGCGAGTAGCAGAGATACCGCAGATAGGGCAGCAAGGTACAAGGCCGACTAATAGGTTGGACTTTTCTTTGCTACTCCTACCGCCAACTGCTGCGGCCGTTCGGTATGTATTGGCTTGGTGCTTTGATTTTTTTTTCCATGAATTAACTTTTCCCTATATTTTCCCCTTCTTATCCTTATGAAAGAAGTACTACATAGTGGGTGGGTGACGAGCGTTTCTCTTTTTACTTAGTGAAGTGTTCCCCGTGATGCATATTTCCCTTTTTCCTTCCTGTTTCTTCCCCCTTGCACGTCCATTTTGGCTCATTCTCGGGGTATGTGTCTGAGTTTTGGCTTCCCATTTTATTTATTTTTTTGGGATTCTTCTCCTTTTCTTAGTCCTTTTCGGCGTTTCGGTTTCTTCGTTGCTTCTCTGTCTTGATGGTGTATTTTGGTTGCTGGCGTATGTGTGTTGTGTCGGCCGCACCTAGTGCGAAGGCATGGTATTGCGTAGGCTATTAATTTTATTGCATTACGGTGTGTTATCTCTGTGTCGTAGTCTGTGACCACAGAGAGAGCTCGTATCTTTCTAGGGTGAAGAATCAGCACGGACACTGGGCTTGCTGGATGTCGACGAGTAGAAGAACGATTGAATGCGAAGAACACGCACACACACAAACAAGATATTATCTCTGAATGCAACCGCTTGCCTATTTTTAGTTTACGAATCGCCCATCGCGCAGTGTTGTACTTTCGCACGGGGGCGGGCGTGCTTTTTTATTTTGTTAATAGTCATCACCTTCACTTTCCAGCCTAACTCACAGGAAGTTTTACCCTCAGCGATCTTGTGGACAAGCCGTCGTCACAGGTGTTGTCCCTTCTTCGCCCCGGCACGTGCCTATTTTTTCGTCGCGCATGGGTTCAGCATTCCCACTGCTCGTCGATTTCCATCGAATGTAGCTAACTCACCCTCTCGCTAATCAATTTTTAATGAGCATGCACTCAGTGAGGCTTGACCCAAGAAATTGATCTTGATAGGCACGCGGACCACCTACCAAGACACTACAAACCAAGATGCTCATAATCATTCGCAATTTTCACGAAGGCATGGGGGCTCGCGTGCGTGCGGATGACGGTGAACACTCGGACTGGTTCAATGTAACCCAGGGGCTGCGGCAAGGCCGCGTACTATCGCCGTTACTGTTCAACGTGTTCTTCGCCGCTGCGATACACATCGTGCTCGTACGCCTCGGCAAAGACGAATACATCGTAAGGGATTTGGTTCATCTCGAAGAGGACAGGGTTGTCGGAAAAGAGGAACCGTGCAAAGGGCTGCGTGGGGCATGTTGTATACAGATGACGCAGGAATAGTCTCGAAGTCGGCGGAAGGCCTTGCAAGAATGATCGAAGCAGTAGGTCTCACGGTATCCGAGAAGAAGACAGAGACGATGCTCCTACGAGCACCGAATCAGACGTTTACCACCTCGTCGCTCGCGATCGAAGCTGCAGGCCAAAAGTATAAACAGACGACCCTGTTTTTATACCTAGGAGGCATTATCCACGAGAAAGCTGATCTCTCCTTCGAAATCGATCGACGAATCCGTCTGATGCGGGCATGCCTCAAACGGTATGGTCCGGAACTGTACGATAGGACGAACGCACCGCTTAGTCTGAAAGTCCGGATGCTGAAGGCCGAGGTGATTGAGACCTTGCTGTACGGTTGCGTGACGTGGACCCTCAATGCAGACCACTTCGCCAAGCTTCGATCAGCCCACCACGAAGTCCTTCTGCGAGTCATTGGCTTCCAGCGCCGACTACGCACCTACCGCACCACTCTCTCGTATGCGAAGGCGCTCAGGATAACACGATGCGAAAGTATCGAAACGACCATCCGTAAACGGCGACTCTTCTTTGCGGGGGCTCTGGTGCGGCAACACGAGGGACGATTGCCCAGTCGGTTGATGTTCGGAACGATCGCTGGTGGGGAGAGCCCGAAACCAGGCGGGCAGCCCAAGATTTGGCCTAGGGCCATTGCTGAGGACCTTAGAGTGTTCAACACCGAGGGATCAACGGAAGACTCCCCCTTAGTCTTTGGAGTTGGGACCGCACTGTGGCCCACTGCAGGAAAACAGACGGGAAAGTGGTACCGGGGAATCCTCGACGCAGCTGAACGATTCATGGGCAGGTGGCACGAGGCTGAGGCAAAGCTGAGTAGACAGCGCCGTGCATCCGCTGCAGGTAGTGTTAGAGGGAATGGGGGGAGGGGTAACAGCAGGAGGGGTAGAAGGAACACCGTACAAGTGTACGGGGGCAGGCGGGAGAACAGGAGGAGTAGAAGGGAAACCGCGGTAGAAGAGAGTAGCAGAGAGAGACCGCAGATAGGGTGGCAAAGAAAAGTACAACCTATTAGTCGGCCTGGTACCTTGCTGCCCTATCTGCGGTCTCTCTGCTACTCTCTTCTACCGCGGTTTCCCTTCTACTCCTCCCGTTCCCACCCCTGCCCCCATACACTTGTACGGTGTTCCTTCTACTCCTCCTGCTGTTACCCCTCCCCCCGCTCCCCAACACTACCCGCAGTGGATACGCGGCGCTGTCTACTCAGCTTTGCCTCAGCCTCGTGCCACCTGCCCATGAACCGTTCCGCTGCTTCGAGGATTCCCCGGTACCACTTTCCCGTCTGTTTTCCTGCAGTGGGCTACGGTGCGGTCCCAACTCCAAAGACTAAGGGGGAGTCTTCCGTTGATCTCTCGGCGGCTTTGAACACTCTAAGGTCCTCAGCAATGGCTCTGGGCCAAGTCTTGAGCTGCCCGCCTGGTTTCGGGCTCTCCCCACCAGCGATCGTCCCCGAATATCAACCGACTGGGCAATCGCCCCTCGTGTTGGCGCACCAGAGCCCCCGCAAAGACGAGTCGCCGTTTACGGATGGTCGTTTCGATACTTTCGCATCGTGTTATCCTGAGAGCCTTCGCGTACGAGAGGGTGGTGGTGTGGTAGGTGCGTAGTCGGCGCTGGAAGCCGATGACTCGCAAAAGGACTTCGTGGTGGGCTGATCGAAGCTTGGCAAAGTGTCGATACCGCTGGTGCACTTTGTGTCAGATAGTGAGACAGTCCGCGAAGCAATGGCGATCGTTGGCATTTATAGGGTGCTTTTGTGTCGATTGCTCCTTTCTCACTGCATGACATTGTCCGCGAGTCGTCACTCTGACAGCGCCCCAGACAACCGGCGTGAAACTTTCTGAGTTCATCACGACTGCCGTGAGTTTCGTACGGTTCGGGCAGCACTCCAGACAGCAACAATCGCTGTAGTCAATAGCCACGACTTATTAATAGTTGGTGGTGGGATCGGCGGTCGGTCGTGCTAAAGCTGTGCATTAATAGTCGTTGAGTGCACACATCGATTGCATTTAGTGTACACACTTTTCCTCTTGTTTATGCGTGCTTCTCATGTGCTTCTTGCCCAAAAATTGACTTGTTTATGATTTTCCCGACCTTCGCAGATCCCCAGCACATTTTTTGTGTGACCACGGATTCCTTGATTTGATAGTTTATTTTGTGATGACAAGATATTTCCTGTAGTGTCACAGCCAGTGTAAGACGTATAGGTGGTAAACCTCAGAGCACGCATTAAAAAAAGAATACCACTTCAAGTGACGCATAAAAAATGCCACTGGACTGAATAACAGGTTGCAAATGTTTTAAGGTCCGCAGCATGGACCGTATTGACCTCCGCCCTCCAGCTGACTAAAAATAGAACGACCTCCAAACTCGACCTGACCAGGTCCGGTCCTTTGACGCACTGTGGTGTAACTCTTTTAAGAATAACGTCGACCCTCTTGGGTCTGGCATTCCTTGTTAAATACGACAAAGAACTCTGCTCGACATACGTCGGCCGTAACGACGGCTACAAGGGACCCTCGCTCCGCGACCTCTCCACGGCGACTTCTCCGCGACATTATCGGTTCTCGCTGCGAGCATCGGCTCTACATTGGTGACCACACAAAACGTGAACCATGTCTCGAAGCGGGTCGCGCTCGAAACAATATCGCTCTAGGGCCAAGCACCATCCGGCAGCGAAACAGGCAAACCCCTTTGAAGTACTGAGCGCCCCGAACGATGGACCAGGGACAGCAGACGACCAACAGGAAAACGAGGAGCCCAACTAGCACGAGGAAGATCATCCCAAACAGGAACCAACGCCCTCTGTCCCTGTCAAATTGACTTCAGCAGCAGACCTCGACGAATCGGGGATCGCCGAGGACATCTTCTCGACCCCCATCGCTCAGAGCTCGCATTCGGCGACTGAGCCGTGCAGATCGCGACGGCTGCGCACTTGGAAGAGTGCATGCTGGCGGGCATCATCCCGGCGCAGTGTTGCAGATGATGCTTCCATTTACCGGGGCGCTTGTTGGGGCTACTCAATCTCAAGTGAACCAGCTTCTTACCTCGATGGCCAACATCGATCACGTGATTGTGAGCGCGCTCATGGTGAAAACGCGACCGTGGCAAGGGAGTCACCTTCGATCCCAGCTCTCTTTACGAGCCGTCGGACAAGCATCGGCGTTCAGCCACCCCTCCCAAAAATAAATTCAGCAAGCCACCTGACGGCTTTGTGGCCTGCCGCCACCGCGACACCCATATTCGCGCAGAGTGTCGACTGGCCAAGTCCCACGAGGGGCGCGCCTTCTTCCCCAAGGAAGGCTGAGGGGGGCCGAGCGGGTTGTCTCGAGCCGTTTTCCTTGAGCCGGTCCCGGGAGTAGAGATGCTAGACATACTGAACGCGCGGTACAAACGGTAGCGAAAAGCGCAGTTAGCCTAATCGTAGCAAACGTCGGTATATCTGGTGAAATGAGGAGGACGAAAAGTTATCAAACAACGAGCAACACCCCTCTGGCGAGTAAGCGTGCAAGAAGAGATCATGCATGCACCCAGTCGAACACTGTAGCTGAAGTAACGAATCAGCGGCAATCTTCGACTGTCTCTTTGTTACAACGTGAAATAGGATCAAGTGTAGAAACCAACAGCGAGATCAAGAAGAAAGGGTATAGAAATATTCAACATCAAGCTTCGTCGTGTGTCGCTAAACAAGGAAACGCACTTTAAAGCTTTCCACTCGTCCGCATTGAGCGGATATCCCCAATACCCCACCGCTCTCAACTGGACGTCTAAGCGCGGACATGTGTAAGCGCCACAGTAAATAATATCCGGTGCACGATGTCACCATAGACAGGGCGTCGAACGTATCGTGCATATGAGTCACCCCACGGTAGGGGTTGCACGTTTTGGGCAAAAGGTTTCTGACCAATTCAGTTCCTTAAGTGAGGAACTGCCAGTTCTAGGAACTAAAATTTTCGTTTTAGGCCTAGCGCATACAAGTGCCGGTCGGATGGCCCGAACGAGTTTCTTCCAAGTATTGTATCGGGTGAGATATTGAGTTCCTAATGTGAGGGACTCAGGAACGCCGGGTTCATCCCTACTGTGGGATGGCTCATATATGTAAAATACGTCCATGCGCACTGAACATTTAGTAGCACTAAGACATTTAGGGGTGCCACCGCAAGCGATGAACGTTAGTTAGCAGTGGTCATGATTCGCCTCTCAAAATTTGAACAAAGTTCGTTTTTAGTTGACCTTTGGAGATGTCATTTCTTCCCGTTGAAGCGCTCGTACTGCCCTTTGGAGGGCCTGATTTTATACTGCTGTACATCATCATAGGCGCAGTTGGCGTCGTACTCGACTGGAGCACAGAGAGAGAGCTATTGTCATTGACAAAATCTAGAGTCAAGATCAACCCATCTCAACGTAGATAAACCTTGACTGCACGTCCCGAGAACACTGCAGCAACTCATTGCTCCGTAGTGACAGTTGATACTACTAATAACGTAGAACTCGCGCCAGTATTTTTTTTAAGCGAATGCTCTGTGCCCCCACGGCCACAGAATGAAATGGCCGTCCACGTCGGATAAGCCCGAGCACCGACACAAAACACGGCGGCACTGAGAGGAGCCGGCTACGCCACGGAACTGAGGACGCCAAGAACGGCGACAACGGGAGGGGGGGAGGGGGGTAGGGCAGCCGTACTGATACAGCTGTCTACGAATGCAGAAACGAAATGATAGATCGGGTGGCTAGGTATCGGTTCGACTAGCTCTTATAGACTGCTGTCTGTAGCTCCCTCTCTTTCGTGTCGCTTCGTCCGCGCAGCAGATATCTGTCCTTCCTGAGTACTTATGTATGCTGTCCGTCTGGCAGCCTTTCTGAAGACCTTGCGTCGTTTGTATTCTGTTTTCATTTCAAATTTTTCTTTTTAGGTTTTATTGTATTTTTGCTCTTATTTTTTTGTTCTGCTTGTGTTGTTGTGTTCTCGTACCCGGTACGCTGACATTTCACTTGCTTGACACTTGAATTTGCGATTATTTTTTGTTTTTGGTCGTCCTCTGTCTCACAGTCTGTGACCACGGAATCAGTATCTCTCTAAGACAAGGAATCAGGACGTTCACTGGGTATACTGATGAAGCTCGGTAAAAAGGACGATTTCATGTGACGACTACAACAACAACAACTGCTTGGACCGCGCATCGCAACTTTGGAAGACATTGGATATTCCGAAGTACCTGATGTATTTCAACACCTACCTGTTATTAATAGTAGCTTGTACCGTTTGGCAGTGGTCCGATGCTGCCAAGTCGGCACTTGTACAGATCGCCATCCCGTCCTATCAATAATAAGCACATATATTTGAAGGGAATACGGTATTAGGAAGCATCTTGCCAATATCCGCGGTCCCCAACAAGACGATTAGGGCCGTCCAAACTAACAGCAAGACAACTGAATCTACACGGCACGATCTGCGTGAAGCACTTACTAAAGCGTTTGGTAAGACCACGTTCTTAACTGGCGAATGCGAGCAACAAGTGTTATTCATAGATTCATTAACCAAACACCGAAGCGTATTTTCGTTGTCAGCCTGCGAGCTCGGTAAATGTGCAATAGCCGAAGCGGAATTTCCACTCGAACCCAGGACAAGTCCCATCAATCGAGACCCTTACCGTGAGAACCTACTCGTCTTGGAGACCATTTATACGTAAACCACGCAAGAGAATATGAAATCATGGAACAACGCCCTAGTCCACGAGGGTCTGAAGTAACCGTGGTAGCAAAGTCAGACGGCACCTCGCGTTTCTGCGTAAACTACAGATCGACAATAATACAAATCGAATAAAAAAAATCATGGCCCATGCGAAGTCATGAGAGTCGTCTTGACACGATCGGAGGAGTCCGCTATATAACCTTATGCGACGTTCAAACCGCTTACCAGCGAATACCAGTAACAGCCAGCAAACAAGATAAACTTGTTTTTGTCACGCAGAACGGGAAAGAGTACGTAAACGCTTGGCATTCGATCTTGCAAACGCGCCCTTCCTCTTCTGGCGCATAATGTCACTAGCTTTCGCGCATGTTGTGGTGAAGAGTGGTCTCTTGGTGTACATGGACGACTGCTGAGTATGTTGTTAGTCCATCCGCTTGGGAAGGCCCTCCCACTACTGGCAGAGGAAAATCCCCCTTTGCGTGTGTTTCATCAATCTGCGTAGAGCGTACGACTCTGTCAACCGAGAGCTGTTTTGGGCGGTACTCACACTCTTGGGCGTACCAATCAAAAATGCTGAGAATTATCCGTAATTTCCACGATGGCATAGGGGCTCGCGTGCGTACGGGTGACCGCGAGTACGCAGGGTTGCGGTAAGGCTGTATGTTATCACCGTTGCTATTCAACGTGTTCTTCGCCGCTGTGTTACACGTCGTACTGGTATGCTTCAACCAAGACGAAGCCATCGTAAGGGATAAGGTTGAACTCGGTGTTGCTGGAGTAGTCGGAAAATATGATCAGGAGCCGTTGGCGTTGGTGGGAAGGGCCGTATGGGGCATGCTGTACGCCGATAACGCAGGAATTGTCTCGAAGCCGGTGGAAGGGCCAACGAAAAAAATGGCAGTCATCGTGACCGGTGTGGGGGATACGCATCATGTACATGAGTATCAGCAGTAGCATCATGTCGCGTGATCCCTCTGTGTTCGATCGCAGCAAAACCGCAAGAATGGCCTGTGTGTACTTCATATGTGGAGATATGGCGCAGCACGCTGTAGTTTATGTCCAGTAGACACACATCATGTGTATACTGCCTTCTGGTAGTCCGTGTGAGTAGGACGATTTCTAGAACAGTGTCTAGAGCAGTTTCTAGAGCAGTTTCTGGAACATATCTAGACCAGTCTTCGAGTGTTCTAGACGTCTTCGATTGGAAAGGTGGGCAGAGCGCGCCCTCGCCCCCTTTATCTTCACTCCACTTCTACACCATCAAACCTGACCCGGGAGTCAGCCAGTAATCATGACATCTTTCTTTGTTTCTTCGTTCCCAGATACACACTGAGCTGCATCTGCACTCGAAGTGTCGCCTCTGTGCAGTAGGCTGCTGTATCAACACACAGTCTACGAAGCGACCGCAGCACACAGTACACATCCACTGCTGTTGAGACGCTTCTCCTCGAGAACCGGCGGATAGTTTGAAACTCGACGTAGGTGGACAGTCAAAGATCTTAGCGGGTTCCGAGCCATCGAAGGGTCGGCGGAACTTGCCCCCTTGGTGCTTGGAGTTGAGACCGCACTGTGATCCACTGCAGCTAAAAAGGCGGGGAAATAGGAGTGGGGGATCCTCGAAGCAGATAAAAACGGTTCATGGTGAGGTGTCCCAAGGATGAGTCTAAGCCGAGCAGGCAGCACCGCGCATCCGCCGTGGATGATGTTCAAAGGAATGGGGGGGGGGGGGGCAACCGAAGTAGTGGAAAAAAACCCGAGTAAGGGAATGCTGGAGGGGGGGGGGGGGTGTACTCGATAGGAGAGATGAACTCGATCTCATGCATGGCCGTAGTCGTATGACCATAGACCCTCGCATCCCTACCATGCCAGGACGGAGCATGTCGGGTTTTCACCGACCAGGCAGACATTGCTTGCACCAAGCGCGAAGCGCCGTGAGGTGTCCGGCGAGTCGCATGAAGGGTGAGCTGCATCCTACTTAGAACCGCTTGTGAGGCGGACTTGCATACGGATGACAGCTTCAATGAGTTAGTTTAATTTCCGGTGTGGCCACTTCCAGAGACAGCAAAATGGAGTACTATGTAACAGCCTCTTGGGTGCCTTACCTTGAACACTACGTGATACGATCAATTCCCATATGCAGAGTAAAGATTTTTTACTTCGCTCAAATGATCTAACTAGACGACCAGGTGTGGGCAACCGCCAAACAAAAAAAAACAAAACAAAAAAAAACGGTACCCTGGATGTCTAGCTCACGTAGTGAGCGGCATGTTTTACAGTGTCGTTGCCAACCGACGCCAACCCATAGCGGGGGGGGGGGGGGGGGTACTCATCTGTTGCTTGCTTTAGTCATTGGACGCTTGACCACGCATCTCTTTAGAGACGGAGCACCGTTCCTTCTCCTAACAGAGACACCTCCGACACTTGGGCGCTCGTTGCGTTGTTTCCATATATTACGCAAAATCTTTTTGCTAATATTATCTCCTTCCTGTTTGGCCGCCTGTAGCCACCATCTATCTCGTAAGATAGCGATCGTTTTCTCGCTTCTATTCATCGTATCAAACTCCTCCATGTCACATTCGTCTATTTCCCTCTTTGCCTCTTCTAACGCATCCCGTTTCTCCTTGTATATTTCACATCCTCCTACTATGTGAGTTCGACTCTCCATTGCTCTGCGACACGGGCACATCTGTGCATTAATTTCCTCCTCCTCCCGGCTAGTGGTATACGTCTTTCTTGTTTCTGGCAGGTCCAGCTCCCCTACACGAAAGCGCAGTTTCAGTGTTTCGCGGAGTCCATCAGGCCATGCAAGTACTTTTTCATTCCTTTTCCTTCCTTTAATCCCCCGTATATCTTTCAGTGATTTTTCAATTCCACCTTGTTTCTTGGCGATTTAGCCTTTCCCTTCTTTCTATCCTGTACTCTACCTCTGCCTTGTACCTCCCAAACTTCCCGGCGGACATCATCTCTTCTTCGTTTCCCCCTATATCCTCCCATACTTATTCAACGACGGCATCCCACCCTATTCCAGCTCGCTTTTTTGTTACTTTTTCCATACACAGCTCTACCAACTATGCTGTCACCTTCTTTTTTGGCGTGTTCCTTACTCTTTTTGCCCGTTCATCTTTCCCATGTCTCTATTTGTCTTGAGTAGGTGCATTCTCAGTTCCGCCCTTAATACGGTATTTCTAGTCGCACTTGGGGATCTTAATTTGTTTTTACCTGCTGTCATTTGTACTGCTTCCAACCGTTTCACGAGTTTCGCGTTCCCCTCCCAAACTTCTCTGGTATATTCTAGCTTTGGTACGATGACACTCTTCAGGATACCTCTCTTAATAATACTGTCTAGGTGCGAGTCTGTTTGGATCGCATCCACCTTGCCTGCTTGTGCCTTACCCTTTCCTACTACGTTTGCTATAAGTGTATCCCAAGAGCAGTCTTTCGAGATCTCTACCCTAAGGTATGTATATACTATTACGGGGGACCATAGTTAACAGGACCTACGGTACACACTAAAACCTATATATTTAACTATTTTTACTAACAGTATTTGGTCCCGTTAACTATGTACCCCCGTAATAGTCTACGATCGGCAGTTCATCTTCTCCCACTTTTAGCTGAAATTTACCCGGTTTACCTTATCTTCAATACAAACAACTACTACGGATTTCTTGACGTTCGCCGTCACCCTCCATTCCTGGTGTATTCTATTAATAGCGCCTTCTCTATTTGTTCCTGCAATCCTTTGTGTCTTTCTGATATCCCCACGAAGTCATCCGCAAACATCAATCCCGACACCGTATCTTCCCTTACCGTGACTCCCTGCCTTACTGCCTCGACCGCTACAATCAGGTCGTAAATATATGTATCTTGAATGAGTTAGGTGACAGCGTACGTCCCTGTGCAACTCATTGTAAATATCAACGTGTCGATATTTTCCCGTCCAGCATCACAGCACTTGTCGCACATTCTGTCATGCTTTTCATCATTCTCCATATTTTCCCTCCGATTCCTAATTCCCATTACTGTTTCCGTAATCCATTTCTCTATACTGTGTCGTAGGCGTTCTGCACATGTGAAAATAAAGAAACAGTACGTTGTTAGTCCCGCGTCTTTCCAACCTAGAATAACCTTACCTAGGGTCTATGCAGCTACAGTTTGGCCTAAACCCTGCTTGCCCTTCGCCTTTTTCGTCTTCCTTTTTCACCATCGTCCCCATTCTATCGTTCAAAATCTTACAAAATGTTTTGCCTCCTGTGCTTAGTAGCGTTATTACTCTATAGTTCTCCGGGTCAGTCTTATCTCCTTTCTTGCATAAGTTTACTACTACACCTTCTCTCCACCTCTTAGGTGCGAACTCGTTTTCCATATCCCTTTATTCAACGTAATCATCATGGTGAGCGTTCCTTCTCCCTCGTTCTTCATAAATTCATTCACTATTTGGTGTGCCGCTGCTGCCTTTCTATTCTTTAGTTTAGCTACACACTTCTTTACTTTTTCCCATGTGAAATCTCTCTGTATCCTTCCCGAACCGCTATCTTCCATTTCTGATGTATCTACGTTTGCCTGTGCCCAGGCGTTGATTTCCTTCTCAAATTCTGCGTCGAACGTTTTGTTGGCTGTGGATGCTCTTAGCTTTCGGTAGTGCTCTACTATTACGGGGGTCCATAGTTAACGGGACCAAATTTTGTTAGTAAAGATAGGTAAATATATAGGTTTTATGTATACCATAGGTCCTACCAGGTATTAACTATGGACCCCCGTACTAGTACTTCCCTTTTTTTCCCGTTCGAACTACTAACTATTTCACCGTTCTGTGCTCCTAGCGTAGGTATTCCCGTGTCTGCCTCTCCTGCTTGTTTGCCCATTATCCCTTTGAACCCTACCAACATCTGCTTCATCCCGCCCTCAAAGTGGTCCATCTATTTTTTTGCTACGTCTTTCGGTATCCTTTTCTTCTTATCTACCATATATTTTACTTGCTTTCTAGCTACGGCATATTCCTCCCACCGTGTCGAAGTTGTAATCGATGTATACCTCGCGTGTGCCTTTTACCTTGCTGTTATAGTCTCCTTCACCTCTTCATCTCGCCATTTTACTACTTTTTTGCATACTATCAACTTTTTCCCTATTTCCTTGCTTGCTGTGGTCTTGACCAACTGCTCCCATTCTTCTATTATCCTAGCTCCTGCATCGTCCCTCTCTGTATCGTTCCTTGTTGTACCTTTTGAACAGCTCCGAAATTTTCTCTGCATTTTTGGCATCTCTTCTTGGAACTCTTCCCATTTCTCTCTTACTTTTACTTCATCTATTCTACATCGGTGCAGTTTCCTACCTTGTCTATGTTTGATATCTCTCGTGTTTTGACTATATCTCCGTATTTGACTGATCTGTAGCTCTCATGTCCGCTGCCCACACAAATAGTTCTGTTTCCTTATCATTTTCATTTTGTACTACTATAATGTCAAGGATGCAGCTCTCTCCCTAGTGTATGCGCTGTCTAATCCATTCAAGTTCTGCCTTCTTTACTCTGTCGTTCAACATTTTCATCTCGTTGTGCTTGAGGAACTTCAACGTCCTTTCCCCATTCTTATTACTTGTTACTTCCCCATATTGTCCAATGTTCTCATCCGGGTTGGTTGCCTTCCCAATACTTGAGTCAAAATCTCCCACTAGTTCTACTTTTACTTGCCTCTTATACTTTTGTGCATCTACTGCTGCTTCTCTCCGATTTTCCTTTGTATATCTTTTATCGTATTATTTTTACTCTGGGGGCATATATATGTTTCCTAGTATGTCATATTTCGCTCCCCGCTCCCCTGGCATCTTAGGCCATATGCTTTCGTCGGGGATTTAAGGAATAATGTCCGACCAGATTTCCACCGCCAAATAGAAATCGGTATAGTTTTACGGGTATCTTACCACAAGACGTATGGTGACCATGCTGTATCTATGTGTGCGCATGTGAGGCGATCTACCTTCATGCTAGATTTTTGGGCTATATTTTATGCCAATACCACCAGCATTATGATGTGGGAGAAACTATTATACTTTTTCATGCCTATGTCAGGTTTGGGTTCGGATATGGTGAAAAAAAACGTGTCAGTTCACTTGTTTCATTTCTACGTCCGGTTTGGGTTTTGATATGGGAACAAATGGAACTGATAGGTGAGTAATTTCATGGATATTTCTGGTTTGGGTTTCGTTATAGGAAACAAAAACGATTAGTTGAGTAATTTAATGTCTTAATCCGGGTTTTGTTATGATATGCGAAAATAAACTGGTTAGGTCAATTGTGTCACGTCTATTTTTTTTTATTGCGCTTTAGGTATGGTAAAAAAACTGGTAGATGAGTAAGTTAATGTCGAAACCCGGATTGTGTCATGATAAAGAAGGGAAAAAACTACTTATTTATTTCAATGGTTTCACGTCTAAATCTGGTTTTCGCGTTCTTGGTGTGAGGAAAAAAAGTAGTTGAGTAATTTCATGTCCAATCGGTTTTTGTAAAAAAATAAACTGACCTACGCCAAAATGGCAAAACGAAGTACCAATAAAAAAAATGAATTCTAAGGATACCCGCTATTCTTTTTGAAAACACGCTCCCTATGCGCACGTTAAAAAAAAAAAAGAAGTACCCAACTTTTGGAAAAACCCTAAAAAAAGCGAATCTGAGGGCCGATGTTGGGCCAAGATCGGCTTGAGAAAAAATCAGGCCGATTTTTGGTTCGAGTTGGCGAGATTCCGAGCCCTCGACAGACATCGATCGTCAAAACCAACGATTGCGTCCTGAATTCTGAACGGCGTGCGCTCGTCAGGGGCTCCGACCCACCCCTGCGTCACCGTCTTAACACAGTGGCCAGTGACGTGTGGCGGGCGCTGGTCAGGCGTACGAAAAAAAAACAACTAGCCGCTGGTGCGTACAAAAGAAGAGACAAAATTTCTCGATCCATCTCAAATGGCAAAAATCAGGCTTTTTTAGATTTGGGAGGATACCGCGGGACGCCGCCGACAAGCTCTTGCATGTATTCACTTTTTTTGTTCAATGCCGTCATCTATACTCTTTCCCCTTGCCCGACACCAAGCGGGTTGGCCGTGGGCTGTGTCTATATCGAGATCGAGCATCTATCTTCGCACGAGCTGACTTTTATCAGCTTGTTGACAATGTGTAACGAGAGAACACAAATTGCGCCGCCTGCAGCCGTTAGAAAAAAACAAACAAACGTTTTTTCTCTTTTTTCCCACAGCGGCGGTAGGAGGATATTTGCGGCTGTTTTTTTTCAAAGCAATATCGTTGAAAGAAAACTTTTGGACTTCGCGTTTCCATTGGCATAGGTCTTTGTTCAATTGTTTCATGTCTAAATATGGTTTTCGCGTTTCGGAATGAGGGATTAAAAAAACTGTAGTGGAGTAATTTCATGTCTAAATCGGGTTTGTGTTTGGAATGAGAAAAAAAACTGTGAATCGTGTATATTGTGTTGTGTTTGCTTTACCCGTGGGTCTGGTTTCTGAGTTGTTGTCTGCGTAGTGTCTACGTCTGGTCTGGTCTATGTGGTATTTGTGCCAGAAGGAGCAGTCTGTACAGTGCATGTTTAGTGTCTGGTGGCTTACTTTACAGCTAAAGGGGGGAGGGGCTGGAGGAGTAGAAGGGAAACTGCGGTGGACAAAGTAGGAAGGAGAAGGCAAACAGGGTAGCAAGGCACCAGGCCAACAAGGAAGTAGAACATGCCTGTACTACTTGTTCCGCCAGCTGGTTCAGCTGGTTGTAACGTGGTTTTCCTGTGTTTGTTTGTTTTTATATTTCATTTTTGCGCTGATACTATTAATATTGGTGATTTTCAATATTTTTTCTTTCACTCCCTTTCTTCTATTGATAAGCTTTATTAATGGAGTCGTGTGGCATGGGTGGATGACGAGCCTGCTTTGCTTGTTTTGTGTAGTCTGACGCCAAGGGGCGGGGAATAGTCGACAAACACAAGACGGAGACAGCAGACACGGTAGCAAGGTACCAGGCTGACTAGGAGGGAGAACCTGGCTATGCTATTTGTACCACGAACTGCTGCCGCTACCTGGAGGGTGTTTTGTGCTTTGATTTGCCTGTTATTTCCCTCGATTCTTACGAGTCTTATTCTGTTTACAATACAAGTAGTGGTGTTCTCTTCCTTTTTTAATTTTTCCAGTTCGTTCTTCTCAAGTGTTAGTCACATCCCCGGCGGGTGGGGCCACGACAGTTGGTTTCCTCTGTTTTTTCTTTTTTGTGTTTTCTCTCTCGATTTGTCCTTTTGTTCTTATTTTCTTTGTTGTCTTTCGTTTCATTTTTTCATAGAATGTGTATGTCGTGCCTGTCGTATCCAGTATGATAACATGGCGTTGCCTTGCCCACTCTTCTGCGCTTACTGAATACGTGGCGACGTACAGAAGAATCGCTACGGCGTAGTTTTGTGACTTCATAACTTGTATCTCTCTAGGACTGATCGACACAGACACTGGTTGTGCTGGATGTCGACGGCTAGAAAGAACTGATAACAGTTTAATGTGAAGAATACACACACATATAGCTTCGACGTAGCTCCAATAACGATCGTTCTGATGTGGCTATCTTTACGGCAAGGTTCCAACTTTATATAGCGCTCCTGGTGGCGTCGCAGCAGAGAGCACTCCCCTAGGCCGCCCTAGGCCTCCGTAAACTATATATATATATATATATACGTATGCTTTATGTGGGTTTGGTTGGCGTCGGTTGCCAACGACACTGTAAAACACCCTCACTACGTGAGCTAGACGTCCAGAGTACCTTTTTTTTGTTTTCTGGCGGTCGCCCACAGCTGGTCGTCGAGCTAGATCATTTGTGCTGGGTAAAGAACCTTTACTCTGCACAAGGCAATTGATCGTATCACGTAGTGTTCAAGGCAAGGCACCCAAGAGGCAGTTACATATTACGGGGGTACATAGTTAATAGGACAGATGGTATACATAAAAAACCTATATGTTTACCTATTTTTACTAACAAAAATTGGTCCCGTTAACTATGGACCCCCGTAATAGTACTCCCATTGCTGTCTCTGAAAGTGGCTACATTGGATATCAAACTAAACTCATTGAAGCTGTCATCTATATGCAAGTCTACCTCACAAGCGTTTTTTTTTTTTTGCAGGATGCAGCTCACCCTTCATGCGACTCGCCGGACAAATCACGGCGTTTCGCGCTTGGTGCAAGCAATGTCTCCTGGTCGGTGGAAACCCGACATGCTCCGTCCCGGCATTGCAGGGATTCAAGAGTCTATGGTCATACGACTACGCCCTTGCATGAAATCGAGTACATCTCTCCTATCGAATAAACCCCCCCCACTGGGCCGCCCGGGACTTCCCGGCTGGAGGGCGATTCTGCAGACCAACCGTCGTCTCGAAAACTGAACTAGTAATTTTGGAATAGAAATGACTGACTGTTTGAGACGGGGCAAAACAACATATATGGTGCCCATCAGGGAATGGGCACGAAGGGTTTGCAATGAACGAAGTCGAAGTCGAACGGGGTCACCCAGCGCGAAGTGATCAGTAGCGGCCAGATGACGATACTCGAGCACTACATTGCTGGCTCAAAGCTTGACGGCGTTATGCCCGCGAGACTTCCTCATCGATCTGCGCCAGGTGTGTCCGAGTCACCCGCCAATCGGATGTCCAATGGCCACGAGTGCAAACGGGGGACTACCGATGTAGGTACCGTACAGGTATTCCCAACGTCGCGAATCTGCCCGGATGGGATCAATTCTGTTGTGAGTGCACAGCAGTACTGTCTCCGGCTAGTGGCTTTGGAAGTGCCGCCTTGCCCGGTCGTCTCCCCCGGCCGTTGGGGGGGGGGCTACAAGTGTAGAGGGTGAAGTAGTGAGACAGAGTGGTGGTTCTTCATCGTCGGTCCACCTTCCAAGGTCACAATCGTTATCTCCCAAGCGTGGAGGTGGTGCATTGCCGGGTGAGTGATGTGCGGGCGCCGATGTGAAAACAAACGTGGGGCAAGAGGGCAAAGGGAAGCTCGTGCGAAGTAAGACTTGCGCCGGTAGAGGTTGACTGGGGGGCACCTGAAGAGAAGAACCTGGGGAGGAAGAACCTGGGGAGGACGAGCCTGGGAATGGAGAGGCGAAGGAGGACGACTCACGTCTTCGGAGAAGCACAGTTCAATAAATGGCGATGTCGCCCTTAGGCCGGGTGGTAGCGACTATTGTTTCCTCTCTTGCAGCAAACGGCAGCTTGTTGTCACCGAAAAGGAAGAAAGCGAGGGCTATAGGCGAGGGGAAGGATGTCGTTGACTCGACGCCCCGTGATGTAGCTGTAGCCTTTCGAAACGATAGAGACTCGTGAGATTGAAGATATGCAACCCAACGCAGCAACTCTCGCAATAAATAAGCGGGAGGCGCACGTAGCCGATATGGGACGTCTGTTGAGAATGTCGGCGATGTCCGTGTTCGCTGCAACTCATGTGGTGGTTCGTCTTACGCGCTTTAGGTGGTGTTCTGGTCGGCCTGATGCCCCTCCAGGCAGCTAATACTGCCCACCTGGGCGGTGTTGCAGGACACTATTTTCATGAGCTTGACACGTGTAGTCGCGAACTCCAACTTGTGGCGATCTGTACAGTCCTGGTGTTGTATGAGGTATACAGTAGATAACACGTTTACTGGTGTGGCTAAGTTCAAAGCGGCATGATACGGCTTTTTAGTGAACCCTGGATTGTGTCCTACGTCAAGTGAATACCAGCAACCGGATGGGAGTGAGGATTGTGTGCCCTGGTTGCCCATCGAACAAGTTTGTGGAGGAAAATCGAGTCACGGCTTCCCTTTTCTGTCCTGGAAATCAGTGCGTGCGTAGGTTAGGGCGTTCTCTGGTGATTTTAGGGTGTCACATATCTGTGGTTTTATACCGATGTCGTCATTGCGTTCTTGCATTTTGTTTGGACATATACCAAGAGGTGTGTTTCCCGGTGTGACGTATGTTCGGTTCTCCGACAGGCGCGAGCGGAGTATGACGTAGACGGGGTGGTGATTACAGTTTCGGGCAAGTACTCCTGCATAAATCTTCAGAGCCCGATGGTAATCGCGAGCGTCCAGAAGGCAGCGAAGGCGGATGGGAAGGCACTGGTTGCTATCGACTGGAAGGACGAAGATACTGTCCAACACTATTGTAAAGATGATGTATCGTTCAGTTCAACACAATAGATGAAAGGAATTGGGATTTCGCGCGGCGTTGCATCGTCTGGGGGTACAACGCCAAACAACAGACTTACGGCGAGGCATTGATCGTGAAGGGTATGTGACATGTGCGGCGGTATTGTCATGTATCTTGAAGTACAATGGTGAAGCTTCGTCAAGACCTCTTTATAGGGACGGGGGTGACCAGAACAAGTACATCGACCGTGCTAACCCCATCTTGTTTGCAGGTAGTGGCAACCATTAGTGGCAAGTTGCACGATATTTACATCCCACTACCCAGGTTCATGAAGTTTGTTCCTGAGACGATTTTTGCCCACCCCCCCTACCGCTTCGACAGGAGAAATGCTCATCGGAGGGGCTCATTGACAGAGTTGGGGCTACAGACGGTAACACGCAGGTACCACTGTAACGCGACGTAGTTTGCCTTATTGTATTTTTTGCCGTGGTTTCATTTTTCCCTGGGTCGTATTTGCTTCAGGCCCACATTCCATTGGGCGCTACGTTCAGGCTACGAAGAATTGAAGGAGTTTATGTCTTACTTTTCTTTCCCTCTCGGACGGTCGTGCTTTCCCCTTGGCAGAGCTGATTTATTCTCACAAAAGGCCATGTTGTTGCAATGGCCGTCAGAATTTCCAGAGGCTTCCGTTTGCGAGAAACGTGTCCAAGCGATCAAAGGCCTGAGAAGGTATATTCGGTTCGTAGAGGGGCAGCAGACACCCGAGCGAAAGAGGCGAGTCGACGGCAAGTGTACTCTGTGGTCAGGGTGGAAGTTCAACCTTGTGACTATGATCTTTACATCTTCCGTCCCTGTGTTAAATACCATCAGCGCCGGACACGAACATGTGACAGCTACTACTGTACTATTTTAGGGTGTCCGTTCACGAGCAGCGCAGCTAAAAGCTGAATTCCATTGTACATGGCGAACAGTTGGAACTTTCTCTTCCCGCGATTCTATTCTTGTTTGACGTTTGTTTACGTTAATCTACGCAGTAGCTCGTTTGTCTATTTCCATCAGTTGGTCTTTGAGAACGGAAACACTGACAACCGCGTCATGCGCATTGAGTTTAGTGTTTCGACATCGTTATACAGGACGAGGACTATATGCGGGGGGAGAAGGAGTCAGAAACGTCTGGACATTTTCCAAAATGTGACGGTACGTACGTTCCGTACTGCTGGAAGGACTGCGGACAAGGCCAGGCGCTTGTTTTTCGCGATGGGAGAGGACGCCAAGGTTCACACGTTCGGAACTTTGCGATTAGAGAACCAGGCTGAGAGCACTCCCTCTTGACGACATGTGTTTCCTTCCGCGATATATTTGAAGTATGCTGGTAATGAAGTCATCGAGCGTGGGTGCCTTCTGGCGTGGAGTAGGTCTCATTTCTGCTTGGTGATTTGTACGAAGCTGTCAAAAAGTGTGGAATTTTCGTAGACCAGTTTATGGAAAATATATACTGCCGTTACCTTATGCCCGCTATTCGTTACGTTGACATCACAAATAACGCCCACAGATCCAGCGATGGACGGGAGAAGAGCGGTACATGTACGACGACCGCTGTTACCAGCGGCTTCCCGATCCGGCACGGCACTTCGTGACCGGGGTGTTCCCAAGTGTGATGCGTGTGGCCTTCACGTATGCGTTCCAGATGATACAGGTACAGTGGGTATGTCCTCGTTGGGCCGGCTTTCTGATCAGACTAAGCAAAAAGGGTATGCCCCACTACCCCCCAGTTATTACTAGATGCATGTAATGTGTACCATGTACACGTTGACGTGCCCATTTCACCAATTTTCATCGTAATCGCTCGCTCTTCGCACTCCCTTTGCACCCAAAAAAAATACCTGCGACGGACTTGGTTCAAGGACGTTTCGGTTGCGACCACGACGGAGGGCCACCCACCACGCGTTGAACCACCACGCGTTGAATCTGCGAAGGAGATAGGGCAGACTGTCCGCGTCAAGGACGAGCCTAATTTTAGAGGCCGTGGCGCATACTCTTCAGCGTAGCGGACTGGAAAAGACCACGGTAGAGGCAAGAGCTAGATCCAAGAACATGGCGGCGTATGTACGGACCAAGTCTCGCCTGGTGCCCGACATGGTAGGTGTATGTGAGGAGGGTTGGGAACTTTCACCAGAAGCTGGACGCGAGGTGAACGAAGTGGTAAGTCAGGGTCCGCGGGCACGGTTGCAGTGGCGAACAATCTCATCGAGTGCCTCGAGAGTGGATGTGTATCTAGCCGGTTGCCGGTGGGCGAAATGTGAATGTGCCGTGGGGGCTGGGTACATGTCTGAGACAATGTTGTATGCTTAATTAATGTTTTTTTCATGTCGCACTTCTCGTGCATGCCTGACTTTCTCTCTTGCTAATTATTAAAATCGCTTATTCGTACAACGTCCACCCTAGTCGCTTGCCACTCACTTTACAATTTCGTCCACCTGCTTTTGTCTAGGTACATAGATGTTCGTAGGGGGCCGAGAATGAACGTCATGTCGTACTCGAAGAAGGAAGGCATGGGCAAGAACGAAGCGTTCCACAGCAGCATTAACTCTTCGACTGATGACACGTCTCATATCAGCGCTGAAGCATTGGACGTGGAGCTTCTAGCTTGGATTCACCGTCACAACTACAGGATAGACTACAAATATGGCGGCACGAGAAAGGAATCGACCGGGCGCGTTTAGTTTGATCGAGACGCCAACGACGTATTGAAGCTCTGCCTTACTATGGAACGTTTTCCCAACGCGGATCCCCGCCCTCGGGTGAGACCTGAGAGATGGTTTTTTTACATAGAGATGTGCAGCACTACTCTATGCGGTAACCTCAGCCGATAAGACGTAAGAGGGCGCCAGTAGGTTTTGTGCTGTTTCTCTCTTGCTTTTTTCCTGTCTACTTTTTTTATCAATTTGTACTGAGATACGACCTGCCTCTGCTGTCGACGCACAACTTTGTTGTTCTGGTACGATATCTCGTTCGTCTTGTTCGGAGCGTCGTACTTCGGATCATACTTGTCGACGTTTTCCTCCCGAACAAAATTCAAATCACTGTCCAGCTTCAATACTACTAGAGGCTCTTCGGTCGCTTGATCATCCGAGGGGTTGGGGCACGCTCAGCTTTGACAAGTGAGTTTATGCTATGAACAGTAATGTCATCCATTCAGAAATACTCACCTCCACTGTTACTCCCACCACTGTTACGCCCACATCTCCCGTTTGGTTCGAAACAACTTAATGCCAGTATGAGACATTCGTCTGTTTTTCTTCTTTGTTTTCTGTTGTGCTCGTTTCTTCATTATGCTCCGCTGTTCCCGGCAATATTCCAAACTCGTAAAGGTGTTGAAAGATGGCTTGAAAACGATGGGCTCGAGTATGTCAAATGCATGAGGCAGGATGAGCCGGAAATTTTCGCAACGAAACGCTGAGGGGTGCCCGTGCAGAAAGCGTGGCGTAACGAAGTACGGTCGAGAGTTTACGGAGCGAGTCTGGCATCGCCCATCATCCTCTTCCACCCTTGGCGAAGATCGGGGGCGATGCTGGGACTGCGGCAGTGAAGGACAACGCGAGTGGATTCCCACAACCCTTTCAGCAAGACCGCCTACTGGTGTGCTGAGACTAGCAAGACAGGCGATAGTGCGGCTGGAGAAGCCGACGTAATAGGAACCTCTTGTACGGTCAACTTCAGCTGATTATAGGTTAAGTATGTAGGACGGCCGACCGTCGAATCACAGGGTCATCTTACCCCTCGTAACCCCGAAGAAGTCGATTTGCTGGGCCAGACGTCAGCGAAAGCGCAAAGATAGAACGAAACAGACGTGCCCGCAGCGGCGGTAGAGCTGTACAAAACGGAGTTTTTAAGGTGCAGTTCTGGAATGTGTTCACGCCGACGATCCGTGCGCCTACTTCAACAGCAATTGAGAGAAAGATATCGATCGATCGGAGTGTCCACGCAAAACTCCTAGACGATTGTCGACAAGCTCGCCACAGCCTTGAGCAAGGGTCACTCCACTGCGAGTAGGCGGACTGCGAGTGAGCCCACCGCGAGCGAGACCACTGCGAGACAGCCGCCCGTCCAGTTCAAGAGAAGGCGCAACCGCCACGATGTGAATGCTGCGAGACTCACTGTTGCCAACGGCACTCCTCCGGGGGTTGGATTATAGATCAGCACGCTCTCACCTGGCCAACATATATTCGCGGTTTCTACACATGTCAGCTTGTGGCAACAGGGACGCCAAGCGCCAAAGCCTGCAGGACTACTGCGGAGCTAACCACCTGACGTCTTACTCTCCTCCGGTCCATCCGAGTAAGGTCAAAGCGGCGTCGGGGGCGGAAGCGGGAGCTGATACTGTGACGAGGGTGAACGCGGAGACGGGAGCTGTTACAGGGGCGGGATCAGGGGCTGGGGCGGGGGCGAAAGCGGGATTTGGGACGGGAGCGGAAGGGGGGGCGGGGGCGAGGGCGGGGGTGGCTGTTTTCCAGCCGATTCAAACCACTGCACATGCTATCGGGTAAGCACGGCGCGGGCGTTGGCGGAAGTGGTGGCAGTTGCTGGAGTGGCCGGTGTTGCAGCCATGGATAGTAAAGCGGGAATTCATGTAGAGGTTTTGAGTTCCATCTGAACCTTAAAAAACTGGTGATGTGGGTTCGTTGTTGGTTGTTTATACGCGTTACAGATGCACATATACGTTGATATATACCGATTATACTGTGGATATAAACCCGTACCATTTGGTCAATGAGGTTGCTCGATGGACCTTTCCTGAGGTGTTTTGACTGGTTAGTGATGTATAAGACGGGGCACGGCATGGTTCTAGTGAATTCCTGCTTGCGTGTATTCCTGGGCGTTTTAGTTTGTGTCTGTGCGTTGTTGTTACTGGTTGGACGCCATGTTTTTTGTCGATTCGCAGTTTTGGGCTTTATTCGTTGTGCTGGATGCTTGGCATAGTTCGGTTTGCTTTTTTGTTCATTATGCCATGCTGCTTCGTTGTGGGGCTCATTATGTGCGGCATTTCTCCTGTAATGTTTCGATACATTATCGTACGGCGAAATCAACATCATTGATGCTGTTGTGCTAGAATTTTGCTTGTTTAAAGGCTGAAGCATGATCTGCATGTGCTCGGACGACAAACTAAAATAAAATACTCATGTAAGGTTATGGTGATGTATTAAGACCAAGCAACGCACAGATGGCGCATGCACAGGGCCCTAGTCAAAAACGCCTCTTGATTGTGGGGTGCGCAGCGTTTTTCACTACGAGTACTACGAAACACAGGACAGGACACAGGAAATCTGGCCATTCCGGGTTTCTTATTAGAGGATGGGTGCGTTATATACACTAACATCATGTAGTGACTGGCAGTGTGCTTATCTTCAAGAGCGTCATATTTGATTACTCATTTTGCTGCTTACGTGCTCCCACTTTGTACCGATATGACAAGGCCAGTACCACATCATTGGCGGTACTTCGAATTATTTTTTTTACTTGAGTGCTCCATATTTTTCGGGACACGGTGGTCTTTCTCGTCATTCTGTACGAGAATTGATGGCGCTGCCTTCTAACGTACCAGATACGTACGTATAACATGAACTCATCTGGTTCAACACTGGTATGAGTCCATCCAGCGGAAGTACAGGACACAGGTTCATATGATACTTCGTGCCTGGAATATTATATGTGTACACGGTATGTATTAAGAAAACGAGACTCATATTCACAGGGGAAAAAATAGTTTGGCAGTCGTATATTACTCGTACTTGTATTCGTACTGAGGTTAGGATATTAATCCTGTTTATGGTACTTTCCGCGGGCTCTACTACGAGCAGCCTGGATCAGCCAGCCCTGCTCCGTGTCAACCACAGGCCAGTCTAGGGCCAGTACATAACAAGCTTCAGCTATATACCCGGCAACTACTGAGCACAAGAGACACGACTAAAGGCCGCACCCAGCCCACGATATGTGTCAGTCGAGCTCTTTTTTCGGGTCCTGCATCATATGACGATATTCCTGCCTGCAATACCCCACAGAATACTGACGACACGGCCCTCTGGAAGCAAATGCCGTCTCGCAAACATTGGCGGCTTCGGGAACGCCCGCCCCCAAACCCGTCCGGGTCGGCTGTGGACATTCAGTCGTTTGTGGTGGAGGCTGTCGACGTTACGGCGGTGGTGGCGGCACAGCTTCGCGCAGTAAGCGATTTCGTCGTGGCCTCGTATGGCTCAGGTGCTAAGGGCATGGTCGACCACTATTTGATGATCGCTGACGTCCTGGACGTCTGCAACGGGCTCATACGGCGGTTCTTGCCGTTGGACTCTCGGTTAACGTCGACGACGACCGAGCTTGCCTGGATCGGCTGGCACCCGTCGACGCCTTTTTCCCATCAACTGCTTCCGACTTCGCCGCCACACTCCTAGCTAGGTCATTGTGCTTTCCGGCTGCGCGGCGCGGGCTGTGGGTTAATGACCTCATGAGATTCGGCCGGCAAGTTCGTGCGTAGACGGCTCTGTCTCAACCTAGCGCCGTGTTTTACGCTCCACGTGCTCCTGCGTTCAGCCATACACTCTCATTTCCCGGTTCCGGTGGCGACGTTGTAAAGCTCGTCATAGGTCTCTACGTCGCACACTTCCGTCAGGACGTACACGACAGCCGGGACGGGGTATCCGAGCGGAGCCACGGCCTCGCCCTCGCGAAGATGGGTCCGACCAGAACCAAGAGCGCAGCGCTGTGCAGACAGGTTTCGTCCACGGACCAGCACCGGTTCTCCGACTGCAATTTCGTGCAAGCTACTACCCCGGCAGACTCTTCCTCTCCTGCAGGTCTCTACGACGGTGGCATCTCGGCCGCACCCGCTGGGAGATTGCGAAGTAGTGCGGCGGACGAGGATAGTGGGTCGCGGGCCCTGGTGCTCTGCCCGAATGGTGGTCGCGGGAGGGCCGGGGGTGGTCCCGACTCTGGCTCGGGATGAAGACACGGGCCCTTTCTGTCGGTTGGGCTAAAACCTGGAAAAGCGGCGGTTGCGCGGGCGGGCAGCGGAACGGCGACGGCACCGGTCGCCAGCGGCGAAGCTGAGACTCGTTTGGTCACCCGCGATGGAGCGAGGGGGTTGCGTGACCATGCATTAGGCGCTCTGGCTGGCGACAACGGCGTCGCGCGCCATCGCGTTGCTGCGGTTTTGGGTTCGGTTCCCTCCTCAGAGACACCTACGGGTGTGGATGTGCATGTGAGTTATTGGTCATTGCACAAGGTGCGATCGGTAATGTGCGCTTAGACGACTTGCGAATTGATGAGATAGAGGGGCTTGCCGCTCGGGAGGTGATGGTGCAGGCGGAGTTTGAGCAACGCTCGGCGAGCGTCGACCAGGTCGGTTCACTCAGCTCCTTACTCTTGCGACAATGTCAAGGCAGTGTTCCCCTTCTCCTTTTCTTTCCTCTTTGTTTTGTTCATCCCCTTTTTTTCCAGCCTAGCTCGTAAAGTATTTACCTTCAGCGATCTTTGGGACAAGCCATGGTCACAGATGTCGTCCCTTCTCCCCCCTGGTGCGTTCATATATTGTTTGTTCTCGCATAAGGTTCAGCAGTCCCACTGCTCGTCGATTTTCATCGAATGTAGCTAACTCGCGTTCTCGCGCTTTCCGCTGTTTTTTTTTTTCATGCAAGAAAACATCCCTACGAGCATGCACTCGGTGAGTATCGAACCCAAGAAATTGATCTTGATAGGCACGCGGACCACCTACCAAGCCACCGGGGACGCCGACATCCCCTGTCCACCGTCGACTTCTCATTGTTATATCCGCATATTAACGTTGCCGTCGTACAGCATTGGTTTGGGGAGATCAACGAATTCCCCCGTATTTATTACTTGTCTCGTGTGCTGGTACCGGGCGCGCCAGTCGGCGTCGCGAGGAATTCGTGAACTCGCGTGTGGTAATCACCCGGTCGTCGCCAAGTATACTAATGTATTCACCACAAGATGTTCGCAGATGTTGTAAACACCCAAGCGTTGGTGTTTGATTTCCGATTTGCAGCCGATATTCAGGGCTTCGCATTTCACCACTGAGCGTCATTCTCATTCCCAAGTCAAGGATCATTCACGACTAAACGTTTACGCGTGAGGCAATCCAGACCAGTGTGAACGATGACACTGACGTTGACTCCACGCCTTCTTACGAGCTCGACCATGTGCTTCGTGATGGGCTGTTGCGGGTGTTGGTGTTGCGACAGATGCACGATAGGCGCGATTGAATCCTTTTGTGCCGTGTGGACGTCAAGCATGCATTTCGGCAGGTTTTTGTCGATCCGGCAGGCGCACCGACCTTTGGACTCGTGTTCGGCGATCACGTTGTAGTGGATTTACACTTGCAATCTAGGTTGCATAGTATCCATTGGTTTTTGGGTTGGACGGCGTCTGCGCTTGAGCATGCTCACACCCAATCTACGTTTTAAGGAGCAGACGTTCCTCAACAGGGTCTGCCGCCGTTGTGCACGTTGAATGTTTTGCGAGATGTTCGGGGCGTTGCTTTCGCGCGTTCTTGTTCAGGAGACAACACCGGGAGCTATTTATTTGTGAGCTACTATGTAGACGATGGCATTCGTGTCGAGTTGCAATGGTAGCCGGACGGCCGTCGTTGCTTGCGTGCTGCACAGTCGCGGGCGTCAGACCACTTTCGCTTGTTGAGCGAACGTGGGGTTTCATATCCACACCTACTGTCAGCCAACAAAAAAACTAACTGGGACACGCAACTCGAGATGATGGAATGGATCATTGACACTGAGGCACTCGAGGTCACGGTGCCGTCCTATAAGCGCCTCAAGCTGCACACAATCCTCTCGAAGTGGCCCCCGTCTCGTGCATGCAGGTGTCGCAGCTCGTTGTCTTTCTTGTGCATGTTTCCGTTGCTGTGCGACCGCGGGTAGATTTCGTTAACCGCTTGTTGTCTTGGGTTGGTATGCCCCGCATAGCCGCCGGGTCTGGTTTTACTTACTGCATGGCAAACTCCGGGCGGTGTCTCGCCCAGGGACCCGAGTTCTACAGTGACCTCGAGTTCCGGCGATCATTGAAGAAGGGTTAGGCACGCGTAGAGGAACCTTGTCGGCTCCATTGTATCATTTGCTTGAGCGCCCCCGTTAACGTACTCTGTTTTTGGCCGCATCTAAAATCGATGTCAGGGGAGTTGTCTTTGAAACTGGGGTATATTGGCGATACGAGCTTTACGCAGGGGAGCGGTCTCGATTCTGTGACTGGAGCAAGTCCGTTGCAGACGACAAGGATATATCAACCGGCGTTGTCGACCTGCTGGGCACGTCAGTTTTAGCATGGGTAGTCGCCCCTCCGTGTGCTGAACGTCCGTCCGCCATGCAGGAATGTTTGTTGTTGCATGGCTACAACAAAACCACCGTACCGTGGATGCGTCGTTATCGATGGCGGAAGGAGCCGAGATCTGGCGCGTAGTTGGGCCTCTGTGGTGTGCTCGAGTTGTCCTCTGTTTGGTACTTTGACGCAAAACACGTGAGAGAAGTCTTTAACGTAGGCGCTGATCGTATTTCACGGTGGCATTCCGTCTCCGTCGTGGTGAATTTGCATGCCACTCGACCCGACATTCCGTGGCAGGGGCAGGACTCGGGGGACTCGGGCACACCCCTCTGTATTCCATTGCTGGCCTCGATCTCATGCGGGACGCCATTGTGACCTCGCCATAGAGCACTTCACAGGAAAATTTTGGCACATGCGCAGACGGTCGGGTACGTTGTGCGATGCCTGTATTCCTCGAGCGTTGCGGACACAATATGGTCAACGTGTGGTATTTGTTCGAGTACGTAGTGTACGCCTTTGCCACCGAGAAATTACGGTCGGCAACCAAGAACCATTCGTCAGCGATCAAGGTTTTCCATCGTATTTCCTCAGACTTGAGCTGGACACTACTCCTCTCGTTCTGGGTAATGCCCTCAAAGGCGCCGTTTGTTTGCATGCCGACACTGCTAACCAATAAGCTGTGCGTCACCCTGTTTCGCGGAAAATGTTTATCGCAGGCGACAAAATGATCCATATTTGGCAAACCGGGGCTGGCGTCTTGTGGCTTGCCCTCTGTGCTTAATTTTGTATTTTTACTCGCGAGTCCGACATGTTTGCGGAAACTCTGTGGCGTGTGCACGAGACGTATTGTTTGCAACGGCCCGACGTGGTGCTTTTTAACGGATAGTTTCAGCTTACCGTGGCACAGTAATCCACCGCCGACCGCGTTGAGGTAGATTTCGTGGGTCAAGGGGCGACCAATTGCGGAAAGGGGAGATTCTTACGTGCGTGCATTGTGGTCCGGCGTTGTGCGCGTGAGTAACGGTGGCGGTGCTGTCGATCTCTGATCGAATTGATGTCATGTTATGTACCTTTTCCCTCGTCGGTCCCCATTGCGGTGTTTGGCATTGGTAAGGTCGGATCTTATGCCCTTTTTGTTTAGTAATTGAAAAAGGCAGTAGTTCGGATTCTCCACCAGCCAAATGACACACCAGATCGGTGCGACATGTGCCGTTTTATGATGTTTTGGTTTTTTTTTCATGCGAGAATAGGAAAAACAGAACAGAACCGAGGTTTTGAACTTCCCGTACGTGGACCACGACACAAACGAGTCGTTCACGCCGGGTTGGGCGATCAACCTTCACTACCAGCTCCTAGAATGAAAGAACGGAACGTGGCATCTCCTGGGGAGCTGCGTATGGGGTTTGCAAGTCGCTGGACCAGCAAGGAGCTCTCGCTCTCGCGGAGCATGAGCTGCTTGCGGCCGTCGTAGTCAGAAAAAAAACCCGTTAAAATGTTTTGATACTGATGAAGTCTCGTCCTATTCGTCTTCAAAGTTGTTTTTGGCCTAGAGCAGCTGCAGTTGGGGGGCCGCAAGGGATTCGATGGTGGCTAAGGTATTGATGCCCTCCCTCTCCGTGGTTGCCGATGCACAAGTGCTGGAGCCCAGCTGTGTACAAGAGTAACCAAGCATGTAGCGTCGTGACCCTTCATGAGCCCACTCTATAACCTATACAAAATTGCACAGTGCCTCCGAGGTCTTGTGCCAAAGCAAATTTCATCACCTTCAAAGTTGATCAGAAAAGGCTGTCAAAAAAAAAAAAACCATCGAATTTTATGAGTAATAAATTATCGGAGGAACATTTTTTCCACCAAACAGGCCTATAAGATGTGATTTGGTACAATCTGATCAGAAAATGGACCATATACCCCGAAGCCTGCGTAAACAGCCATATAATCACCTCAAACAAAAAATGCATAAGATATGGCCTAAGAGCAGATGGTTTATGTGGACGCAACAGCAAGCTTTGCGGAAAGAGGTTGCGTTGGCCGGCGAGCGTGCGGAGAAATACGCTTTGCACTATCTGAGGATAGGAGGCGTAACACACTTCAAGGCGGAGAGAACGGCACCAGAGCTCTTGAAGCGCGAGGGCCGATGGGCATCCGATGCGTACAAGGAGTATGTTTGCAGTCACGGAAAGGATGCCAGTTGGGTAGCAGACGCTATGGCCCAGGAGGAAATTGGGGGTGAGACTCAGCCAGGCCAGGACACAGAGTAGGGGAGAGTTGACTCACCCTTAGATAAGAATAAGTGAAACTATGGAGAAGTGGGTTAGCCCTGACTCGAACCCTTTGATGTGGCAAGTGGAGAGGGAGGGGCTCGTAAAAGTATATCCGAAAGTCGGATCAACTCCCATTTGCGATGGAGGCTGGCGTCGAGGGCCCTATGTCACCAGTAGGTTCGGAGTTGACTTGAGTAAACGGGTTTCAGCGTGGGGTTGCCGTTGGGGCAGCCCCGGGGGGCACGCCCTCTCCAACTCCCCTTCTCCAGGCGGGGGGTAGGGCATTCAATTTGATACAAAGCAGCAAGCGAAGTTCAAAGCAGAACATGGTCGGAAGAACGAGAGAATGTGTGTTTTATACATGCTAAGTGTAGCCGATCAGACGAATGCGGTGATACACAGTAGCACGAATGGAAGCCCTCATTACATTCACCTTGTCCGTGTCCGGTACGTAGATGCAACCTAAGCATACATTTTTGTGCACGTGGTCGCGGGGTTGCCTTGTATGTCTTTCCTCGAGTTGTCAAAACATGCCTGTCTGATAACGGTTTGTCTGGCTGGTGGTTAGCGTCGAGAGTTCTACGTCGCCAGTTGGGATGGGAGTTGACTCGAGCATACGGATGTTAGCTTGGGGTTGCCATTGGGACGGCCCTGGGGGCCCCGGCCTTCTCCAACCCCCTTTTTCCGGATGGGGGTTTATACATTGGTATAACACTACTTCGCGAGCAAACTGTAAAGCAGAATATTATCGGAATAATGGGAGAATGTGAGTTTTGTACGTACATAAGAAGTTTAGCCGATCAGATGAATGCGGTGATACCTGCTAGCATGAATCGTAGCCCTTGGTGCGCCCACCTTGTCTGGCACGCAGCCGCAACCTACACGTGATAGTGCAGTGAAGCATAGGTAGAGCTACAAGCACAAGGTGTGAAACAGACTAGTTTGAGTTCACACCCACCCGCCCGTGCTTTTAGGGGAGTCGGTACGGTGGGGTTAAATTGTCGCAGTGACGTGTGTTTATTGATGTTTGTTAGACGTACCCGTTATCTTCGCTGATGGCGCCACCGAGTGTCGTAGATTGCGCAAGTGCCGACGGGTGCTAGTCGCCTTGGCGTTTCGTTTTTGTTTGATGCAAGTGGGGTTTTTTTATCCATACTATGACAGTTGATACAAGTAAACGTGGTATTGCATCGGCTCGGATTTCGCGCGGCATATAAAAGCTTAGTACGAAGAGGGGGGGTTATCCGTAAATTGACACTGAATAACGTTGTGAGTGTAAATGTACTTGTGTTTTTCGTGTATGCCTGGTACAGGTTTTTTGTGCACATTTATGTGCACGTGGGGATGATGTTGCCTTGTATATCTCTTCGCGTGTTGTCAAAACCTGTCTGCCTGTCTGATAGCGGTTTGGCTCGCTGGCGGCTGGCGACTGGCGGCGAGAGTTCTATGTCACCGGTTGGGTTCGGAGTTGACCCGCGGATACGAATGCTAGCGCGGGCTTGCCATTGAAACAGCACCGGGGGTCACCCGCCAGTCCAACAATCCTTTTTCCGGGCGGGGGGTCGCGCAACAATACTATATTACTTCGGAAACAAAGTGCAAAGGGCAAGCGCCCTTTGAATACCCCTTGAATGCCCACTGCACATTTGTTACTGGAAACCAAGATTTTCCCATTTCTGCAGCCACCAAATTGCCTCTCCTCTTGATATTTGCTAAACAGTACTGACCAGTAGTCGACTAAATTACTACTACGGGGACATTAAAGCTCCCCCCCCGAGTTTCCGGCCTTGCGTTTCTCATATTCCAACCGGCCGCATCCCCGATCAAGGCGTGTAGTATCGGTCCTCTACAGCATCCCAGACAGCTCCCAGGGACCAGTATATGACGACAGCCAAGCCCCTCAGCGTCCTTTGTGGTGTACATCACGCCATAGAGCCATCAAACCCCCCTTACAGCGCTGAAAAAACGGACCTAAAGTATCGAGGTGAGGGCCGTATCGTACATCTGATTCATTTAGCAGCAGTATACTGATATTAGTAGTGCTATCGTAGCAGTGGCAAGGTTACAAGGTTATAGGTACTCCAGTATACAAAGCTGACAGTACCAACAACTATGATACGATACGCGTCCTGCTTGCTGCTCGTGCCGCCACCGCTTCCGTCACGCCTCCGTACAGCAGTGCGGGCAGTACAACAATACTACAACGGCGTGGTGCAGTAGTAGTAACTGGACCGGTGGTTCCAGTTTGCACAAGACAGGTACAACAACATGGTATAGCGCTAAAACAAACGCAGACAGCATAAGTTAACATCTAAAGTGTATGGTAATATGTACGTATTTACAGTACTACACAGACAGAAATTAAGAACAGCATATACGCAGCAACGAGCAGCACTACCGCGGAGAGGAGTAGTTCGTTTTAGACAGTACAGCAGTACAGTCTGGGTCCGCCACAATACGGAACAAGTACGAGAGCTTTATCGTGACACCATCTTTGAACGGCTTATAATGCACCAGGTCGGAATTAGTGTGGCGCTCGCCGCTGAGCACGGTTTTTCAATCTAATTTCCTTATCGTCCCATAGAAAGTGAGAGTTATGTTCCTTCAAAGGTTATGTGTTACAATACTCGAGGACCTAAAGTGTGCTGGATACCTTTAGAGGGGAAGTCGAAGACAAAAACTGGCGATTACAGCATTAAATGCAAGAAGCGGTCATGGCTCTTCGGGCAGTGGATGTCTCCGAAAGTACACAGCGTAGGGGCTACACGACACGCGCTCAGCATGAACATACTCCGATGTCTGCACGCTGTTCCAAATAGTAGGCTGTTGATACTGCAACACCACACATGCAAATTTAAGGTCGTGATACAGGGGCTCGAAACGGTCAGCAATAATAACAAGAAAATCGAGCGTTCAAGGTTAAGAACTTGAAAGAGAATGCGAGCGTCCATACTGAATCCTGGTTGATGTTCATTTTCCTTCCTTTTGGTGACATTTCTTATTTACCTCAGTCTTGCTTTCACCAGGTAAACTTCGACCGAGCTGAACTGGATCCAATAAAACTGCACTTTGTTACCGCTACTGTATGCTCCATAGCCCGGAGTAAGAAGGAGGGCGACTCGCAAGCGCTGGTTCTTCGGCCCAGTGGCGGTAAAAGGCCTTTCTTACATTGCATCGGGGGCCCACAACCTGGAATATTTCAAATGTTCTAGGAGATTTTCTAGCGTGAACTTACAAAAGCACATCCGCTTTATTAGAGGTTTTTTGCGGGACCGCATGTGCATCGACTGCAGCAGGTGCCGCACATACCAACTTCCTCGGGCGCTACGTACGACCCCCGGTGCTACGAGAGAAGCATTGTTACGGGGGACCATACATACCTGGTAGTAAATATGACCAAATATTGTTAGGAAAATAGTCAAATATATAGGTTTTTATGTATGCCATTTTTTTTATTTTTTTTTCAATCATCACTTTTACTTTCCAGCCCACTCGTAGGAGGTTTTACCCTCGACGATCTTCTGGACAAGCCATGGTCACAGGTGTCGTCTCTTGTCCCCCCGGTACGTGCCTTTAGGTTTTATCGCGCATAGGGTTCAGCATTCCCACTGCTCGTCGATTTTCATCGATTGTACAGCTAACTCACGCTTTCGCGCTTTCCACTATTCAAGTTTATGCAAGAAAAAGTCCCTACGAGCATGCGCTCGGTGAGACTCGAACTCACGAAATTGATCTTGATAGGCTCGCGGACCACCTGCCAAACCACCGGGGACGCCAGCATAGGTCCTATTAACTATGGACCCCCGCAATAGTTGAATACGAAGTTGACATCGCACGGCGCATGGTTGCAGGTGTTTTGATAACTTCTGATGCAGCCGCAGCTGCTTGGTTGTAGATATGGTACTTTTCTCTACAGCCAACGTCAGGGAGTCTGCTAAAAAACTATCTGGTGCCAGGTACATCTTCGTGAAACGACAAAAAACAAAAAAAAATAACTGTGCACGCACCACAGTGTCCCCAGTAAACATTCCATGATCTGATGAAGGCACCTCGCGAAAAATTTTCGAAAATGTAGGCACAAGACGGGGATTGCCAATACTACAGCTTATTTCTTGTCGTTTGTGGTGAACTTAACGGTTGCGCCTGATGCCAGCTAGGCAGTGATCAACTGCAGTCGCTATCTGTACCACAGGTAAGTGATACAGGACGACGCGTGAGAATGGGGCGACTGGCACGGACGCCGCTGACCTCATCGCGAAACTCTCTACATACAAAACCTGTGAAGCGGAATGAGACCTCGGCTGTTACCACGACTCCGGTCGGTGATGTGGTTTACCCAGAACCAACAGGTTATGGCCAGACAGTTTAGGGGCGTTGTCATCTATATGCCTGACGAATGGGTGAGATTACCCAATGTAGCGTTGGGATGCACAACCATAGTGTACCATAATAACGACCTTCATCCAACATCAACCAGTTCGGTAAAATGACGTTTGCGCACTGTTTACTGCCGTCCGTGCGCCGAGTATGCCTTGAAGCTGTGCTTGGTTGTCAGTGTTGATTCCGAGAACAAAACAGTTGTCTTCGCGAAGGGGTTTCTCTCCATCGGCCAGACAGTTTCTTTCGAATAAGCGAGGAGATTTTTCATCAAGATAAGTAAAGGTCGCTCGAAGGTCGATTCGTCGTCGGAGGGAAAAACCCAAAACAACGGTGTTACTTCTGTTCACACACGAATCAAATTTTGCCAAACTAGATAGTAATGAATAGAGTGCACGTGTTCCAACGGTGGCCGTCTCTCTGATGTGATTCTCGCCCGCGGGTGAAAATAACAGAGCCATGACAAGCGCTATTGCGGACGTTGTACCGAACCCAGCGCATCTGCATTGCTCCTGGCATATTCTAACGAACCTCAAGAAGAATTGGACAGGAGCGATGTATGATAAAAGTCTTGGACCTGCTGCGGCGCAACAAAGCGGCCGTGTTTGCCACGTTTGGCAAAGTTTGTTCCCTCGGCGGCCCAACCTCATTTCAACATTTCTGGATAGTTCAACGTGGTTTGGTTTTCATTAACGCGTCCGCCTTACCAACAGTCCCACTCCCCCAAGTACACGATCGACAGGCGTTTAAATCAATTTTGAACAAGGTTAAATTCCTCGTCATGTGCATCAAATGTGAAAGATGTATCATTTTGGCTACTTGACAAGTGAGTTGGCAAAGCAGGTATCTGGCATGCAGAGGTTGAACGTTCCACGCGCTTGCCCCTTAGTGTAGTTTGCCCACGTACTGCCGTCCAAACTGTTATACCGATCCGTGCCATACCGCCTCCTAAGTGCGATCAAGTGTAGATTCCACGGCAACGCGCACTTGTCTATTGTACTGCTCCACGCGTGACGTCCACAGCCAGCGGAGACACTGGACGCGCAGCTTTAACCCGATGACGATAATGCTGGACGTGACAGATTCTTCGCGCGTGGAAGGGACTTTCGTCATCACGAACGGGTGATATGTCAACGAGATCTTCTGCCTCCTTGCTGTCAAGAACGAAGTGAATAGGCGTGTGGAGAACTAGGGTTTAAGATCTCGATGATGAGTACCTCGCAACAGGAAAAGTTTGATAGACGCAGTTGCGAAACCGTGGCTTAGTGTCGCGTGCCATACCCTCTGGTACTGATTGTGCATGTTTTGCCTACGTTTTATCAGACTTATAATTTAAAGGAAAACGCGAATGAACACACCGACGACCTTTCTCGTGGACGCGTGCCACTTATCCTGTGCGCCCCATAGATGCCGACGCATGCCACATATTGAACTGATCAACGGTTTCAACTCAACGTGCACGACAAAAACCCTTCTCGAGAAAGAACACACGGATGCCAACGTCACACACAACGCGGAGCTTTTCATCAAGCAGCTAACTTCGCACAAAGCTAGCCAATACGCCGAAGATGTAGGTTGATTTTTTTTATTATTCGACTATCCACCATTATTAGTTCTCGCGCTTGCACGCCTTGAACTTTAAAAGGGGCGTCATTGTTGCCTGTTGTCGCTCCTTGACCGTCCTCAAATGTGGGCATATTCGTCTTCGGGATGCCTCGTGCCCGACGTTGCGCAGGAGATGCGCACCGAGGCGTGCGCGACTCTGGCCGACTCCACGAAAGCCTTGAAAGAAGGAATTGATGCAATATAATTTCGGATGGATTTGGGCACATCGGACTAGAGGACGTCCGACCCAGAGACGTGTGCTGTGAGATGCCACATGAACCCTTCGACAGTGATTTCGACGAGAAAGTAATGGATCTCTCCATGTTTGGCGCGGCGTCCTTGATTTGGTTTGCTAAGCTTGCTGAGGATGTACACCCAGAATTTGCCACCGATTGGTCACATTGTTGTTCTCGGGCTTCACAACTTTCAGCTGTGCACGTGTTCGCAGACACTAGGAACTGGGTCGCCATGTGGCCACGTGTAAGCCCTTCTTATCCAATTAAAGTGCACCGAACTGTTCAGTGTGGCGTGCCTTCACCCCCGTTCGCGACACAGCTCAGAGAATCTTCACAAATGGAGTATCGTGAATTCGGAGCTGCGCGCGTTTGAGGGTCAAGGGTAGGACCTTATCGTGGTGGGTTCACCGACAACACGCAGGATATGGACTATGGGGGCAATCAGGATGATGTGGCAGTCAAACCTGCTCATCTGTACTTCTTAGGAGGGCCTTCGCGATTTTGACGGAACAGTGCACGGGGACCGTCACGTTGTGTGCAGATAATGTGCAAGCGAATGACTCGTCTGTGCTTAGGTGGGGTCAAGAGATAGTTGCGAGGATGCCCCACGACTTGTTTGCCTTGGTGCAAAAGGGTGCTGGCTCTGCCGACCCACACCACAATGTGGCAAGGGTTTTCCACTTGCCCCAGTATATCTTCGAGAAACAGGAATCAAAGTAGGACTGAGGACCGTTTAGAGGGCGTGTATAAAAACGAAGGGAATACGCACCGGGGTAATGTAGCGGGTAGCCTGTACACTCGTTTATACTTCGTGTTCCGGTTCTAGGATGCCGCTGGTTGCATGGGATTCCAAGCCTGATGAAGGTCATCTGCAAAAGAAACGACAAGTGTATGCAGCCCATGCACGAGGCAGGTCGGACCAGCAGCATTTCTGGACATCGATGAGCTGACCACTAATGAGTCACAGGGTGTGCTCTAGGGGTCAACGCTTGTGTTATCAAGGATGGCGCTCAACTGAACAACCTGCCAGAAATCAGCGGTAGTATTGGCAATCTCCGCCTTGTGCCCACATTTTGAAAACTGTTTCGCGAAGTAAGTGCCTTTATCAGTATATACGATTTTCACTAGGGACACCGCGGTCCGCATGCAGTTATTTTTGTGTCTATGTCGTTCTTTGAAGATGTACCAAGGACCATATAGTTTTGTGGCAACCACACTTACATTGGCTCTGGGAAAAGGTATCATATCTGCAGCCAAGCAGCTGCGACTTCATATCGAAGTAATCAAAACACCTGCAACCGTGCGTCATGCGGCGTTAACGTCCTATACAACTAATGCTTCTCTCGCAGCGCCGGGGATCGTACGTAGCGCACGAGGAGCTTGAATGTGAGGCAGCTGTTGCAGTCGATGCACATACGGTACCGCACAAGACTCTAATAAAATGGATGTGCTTTCATAAGTTCACGCTACAAGATCTTCGAGAATATTCAAAAGATTACAGGTTGTGGGCCCCCGTTGCAAAATGTGCAAGGTATTTTACCGCCACTGGGGCGAAGCTCCAACGCCTGCGTGTCGCTCTGCTCATTGCCCCGGGCCATCGAGCATACAGTAGGGGCAACAAATTCCAGTTTTGTAGGCATGAGTTTTGAAATTCGCTCGGTCAAGTTTTGCCCGGTGAAAGCAAGACTGATTTTTTAATACGAAAGAAGGCCACCAAAAGGATCAAAGATAAACACCAACCACGTTTCAGCCTAGACACACGCTTGATTTCTCCTTGTTCTTAACCTCTTTCGAGCCCGAACGCTGAAATTTCTTGTTCTATTTCTTTGCCCCTTCCAGGCCATGTATCGCGATTCAAAACTTGCATGTAAGTGTGCTACAATATCAACAGCCTACTATTACTATTGGGAACAGCGTGCATACGTCCGAGTGTGTTCAGGCTGAGCGCGTGTCGTGTAGCCCCTTACGCTGTGTACTTCCGTAGACATCCACTGCCCCAAGATCCCAGACCACGTAGTGTACTTAATGCTGTAATCGCCAGCTTTAGTCCTCAACTTGCCTCGTAAAGGTATTAGGTGTTCTTTAGACCCACGAGCATATTACAACACATACCTGGTACAACCCTTAAAGGAACATAACTCTCACTTTTTAGGGGACGTTAAGGAAATTCAATTGGATTGAAAAATCGTGCTCTTCGGCGGCCGCCACACTAATTCTGACCAGGTCTATAATATCCTGGTTAAAGATGGCGTCACGACAAAAGGCTTTCGTACTCGTACAATGTTGTGGCGGGCCCAGACTATACTGCTGTACTGTCGAAAGACTTACTGTTTTCTGCTGTGTTACTGCTGCCCGTTTCTGCGCGTCTATGCTATTGTGAACTGCCGTCTGTGTGGTACTACTGTATATTCGTACGAAATATCATACCATATAGAGACCGAGGGTTGTTCTTAGCGATACGTATTTGGAAAAAAAAAAACTTGTAACTTAGGGCCACTCCTAACGAACAAAAAAAATCACGATTCGTGATATTTTTGTCGTGAATCGTGATTTTTTTGTCGTGAATCACGACAAAAAAAAATCACGATTCACGACACCAATTTTTTTAGCTTTTCCCTAAAAAAAACAAAATCACGATTCGTGACATTTGACGTGTCTCAAAATACGCCTGATCAAGGCACTACGCAACCCACGTGCACCAACGGTATCCGATGGGCGGCATAAGGGCATGGCAGACTCTGCTTCGTACGCCGCTTGTGGACAACGGGCGGCTGCCCAAAGATACGGCTGGGCGCGGGCTAACGAGGAGGTTGTGGCCTCGAAATTTCCAGGAGGAGGAGCCACTGCTGGAAGACAAAAGCGAAAATGACCTGGGGATGTCACAGGCCAGGCGGGGCAGACGGTCAGCGAGATGGAATCTCGCGAAACGAGCTTGGCCGACGGCCGGTGAAGTTGGAATCTCGCAGGCTGGGTCAGGCTTCGGCCCGCGATTCGAGTATGTCACGGGCTGGGCCAGGTGCGGACGGCCCAGCCCGGCCTGGCCGTGCCCCACTCTCGAGAGTTTGCTCCACACCCCCAAAAAACGTTGGGTTTGAAATATCAGAACTTTAACTATTTGAAAATATCACGAAACGCGACGTTTTTCGGCTTTTTTCGTTAGAACTGAAATGTCACGGATCGTGATCTTTTGGCATGCCTAAAAATCACGAATCGTGATTTTTTTTCGGTTCGTTAGGAATGGCCCTTACACTGTCTGCCTCTGCTGTAGTCGTAGCAGTATACAATGTGATGTTGTACCTGTCTCTCGCAAACTGGAACTACTGGTCCAGTTACTACTGCTGTTGTACTACGACCGTTGCAGCATTGTTGTACTACACGCACGGCTGTACGGAGGCGGGACGGAGGCGGCGGCGGCACGAACAGCAAGCGGGACGAGTTATCACATCTTGATTATACCGGCAGGTTTGTACAGGTAGTACATGGTAGTACCTACCTGTAACCCCGTTTGTCACCTTGCCACTAATATCAGTATACCGATGCCGAATGAAGCTGATAGATGTACGATACAGCCCGTACTTGGGTACTTTAGGTCCATTTTTCAGAGTGTGAGGGCTGCATCAACGGGATTTGTTTGATGGATCTATGGCACGATGTATATACGATAAGGGACGCTAAGGGGCTTCGCTGTCGTCACGCACTGGTCCCTGCGAGCCGTCTGGGGTGCTGGAGAAGACGGAGACTGCACGCGTTGATCGTGGATGTGGCTGGTTAGAATAATGAGAAATAAAATGCCGGAAACCCGGGGAAGGAGCTTAAATGCCCCCGTATTAGTGGTTTTAAATTTCGACTCTCATATCAACTACACTCTACAACTGGTCGAAAAATGGCATGCTCTTTCAATTCACGATGCTATCCACAGCAAACAGCAGCAGAACAATCAGTAAGTTGGATGGTGACACAGCTGTATAGCGACGTTGCTCCGGGCCCGCCTCACGGGCGGCGCCTCCGTTGCCAGACTACAGTCGGCTGGCGTGTGCTCGGGCCTAGATTGGGAGAAGCGCTCTCGGCACACACCTCTCCGTGGATACGTACTCGTAGACTACACCACCGCTGTACAGCCACAGCAGCAGCAGAATAAGCAGTCAGAAACATGTCAAAATTTAAACTCAAAATGCCAAGACATGTTGATTCTAGCGCAGTCGCCACGTCTCATCGCCGCCAGACCAGAAGCAGTCAGCGCGGGCTCGGACGCTTGGGTCCTACGGGCAGAGAAGCGCACCCAGCGCGTCTGTTCGCGACGACACACCACAAAAACAGCAGTTGGTCTCGGCGTTTGACCGAATCTCTACACTCAGAATAAATCTGATTTTTCCGCAGAAGAAGACTCTTTCGATTGGCCGAGTTCATATCGGAAATTGCTTTCGGGTCAAAATCTGCAGCTCAAGAATCGAACCACATAGAAAATGGCCTTTCCAATCGAGAAATTTCCGCTCAGATTTTGCATATACATTTGAACAGCATGGTCACTCAGTTTCGAGAAACAGCATCATCTACCATAAAATCGGCTCTGGCTCAGGTATTTTTACTGCTGTTGTCGCCGTACCGGGCTGATGGGGAGTGGACTGGTGAGGCTCACATCTCTGGCGCAATCACCTGGTGTGGCCGCTGGTCTTCCATGACCCCATGACACAAGAGTGTATCATCCAGTATCGGTATCCAGTTGAAGAGTACAACAGTAGTCGTGCGCTGATGACAGTTGATTGTTTGCCTTACCGACGAGGTTACCGTAGATCATCGTAGATGTACCGACAACGGAATAATTTGCAAACAGACATGACATCATCACAGGATATGATAAATCAGGGTATTGGCACACACTGCCTCTATTTTCCCGTTGGACAAGCCTCTCACACACTTACTCCCACCGCGCCTACCCCACACTCACATTCTCAGTTGTCCAGTCCCCAGAGTTCACTCCTACTACCAGAACAGGTGAGCACCGATCGAGTTCATGCATGCATGGTGTTCAGGTGCCGCTCAAGTTGTCGTGTCCAAATCCCTTCTGGGCTGGGAACTTCGTCCGTCTTGAAAAAAGGGCTGATGTCTACAAAAGCGCTACAAGGTGTATGTACCAGAGAGCTGTCCGAGTACCCAAGAGCTGCCAAGTCGACAAAGGATAACACCACGGACGACCGTTATAGATGAGGATACCAGGGCAGCAGTAACTAGGGACAGCGACCTGTCGTTCGTGCTTTCTTTGCGCCGTGAGCTCATGCGACCTAGGCTATAGCAGGGTACACTGTAGTTAGTATTTCTTCAGGCGATTGTCCAACACGTTACTGCTGTACTGCTGTTGTTGTTACTTCTTACTCTACAAGAACGAAGTACGACTACGTAGTGGGTCGAGATGCTCTGGTCAAATATTTGTATATCTCGTGTGTCCGTTATTTTGCAGTCGAGTACTCAAGTAGATCGACAAAAGTTGACATCACGTGCTATACAGCATGTCCTTCGTCCTGCGCTACCCTCCGGGCTCTGGCTTCTTAGGTTACGCTCCTGTCTGCTATTGCGATCTTTCATCACACATAACTCCCCTTCCTGTACTCGAGATTGAGATTCGGGACAATTCATTATCGCTCTCATTTATGCCATCTGAATTTTTTTCAGAAGAATATCCCGACGAAGCTGCCCGATTTTCATTTTCTTTCGGCTTTTTCCTGGTCGTGGTGCTCGAGTCGTGGTGGTCGAGTCGTCGTGGTTCAGAAACGAATCGTGGAGTGTTTGTTGTTTGTTCGCGCAGCCACCGACTTCGATTGACGGTGTAATAAAATCCATGACAATACTCGCAAAAGCGCGAAGAAGAAAATATTGCTTTCTTGAGCCGAACTCGCCGAAAAATATCAAAATATCCTCGTACCGCCGCTGTGCGAGAAAAAAAGGAAATAATTTATTTATTCATTTTTTCAGCCTGCAAGCGGCGCAATTCGTTTTTCTCGTTCCAAAATGTCAACAAGCTGATGAAAATCAGCTCGTGCGACGATAGACGCTTGATCTCGACATAGACTCCGCCCAAGGCCAACTCGCTTGTTGACGGGCAAGCCCAACGAGTACAGATGACGGCCTCGGAGACATCAGGTGGATCCATGGTCTAGGAGGCAAGAGCTTGCCGGCGGCATCCTACTGTTTATATCCTCCCACACTTGAAAAAAAAAAAAAAAAAAATGTTTTTACATTCTAGACGGATCGGGATTTTTTGTGCTCTGTTTCGTGCGCACAAGCGGCCATTTTTGTTTGGTATCATACTCCCGGAAAGCGCCCGCTACATGTCACGGGTCATCGGGTGAACATGATGACCCTAGGGTGAGTCGGAGACCCTAACGAGCGCACTCCGTTCGTAATTCGTGGCACAGTAGTTGATTTTGTCGATTGATGTCTGCCGAGCATTCGGAATCTCGCCGCTTCGAACCAAACATTCGCCTGATTTCTGAAGCTGATCTTAACGAGCGCACTCCGTTCGTAATTCGTGGCACAGTAGTTGATTTTGTCGATTGATGTCTGCCGAGCATTCGGAATCTCGCCGCTTCGAACCAAACATTCGCCTGATTTCTGAAGCTGATCTTGGCCCAACATCGGCCCCTGAATTGTTTTTTCGGGCTTTTCCTAAACTTTGGAACTTGCCGTTTTAAGAAACATGCCCATAGCAAGCTGAACCCGAAAAATTGTGACGGGTATCTTTGGAATTCAGACTGTTCATGAGAAATTTCCGTTTCCAGTGGCATAATAATAGTATACCAGTATCGTACGTTACGGTTCTACCTCCCTGCTGGCTTCTGCAGTCTGTGGGAAAATATTGAGCGCGGTAGACCTGTCGTCAAGATATTGTCGTCAAATCCATGTCCACAACAACGGGACACCCACGGACAGCTACTGTTGGTCAGATCTATGTATACTGTTGGTAAGATCTATGTATTGGGAAAAAAAGAAAAAAAACAGAACAGAACCGAGTTTTTTTTTTATTCAACGTGGACCACGACAGGAACGAGTCATTCACGCCGGGTTGGGCGATCAATCTTCACCACCAGCTCCTCGAAGGAAGGAACGGAATGTGGAACCTCCTGGCGAGCTGCGTAAACACCATTATTGTTTTACCTAGTATCGATAAAACACGGGCTATTCTACAAGATTGAGTGTAGCGCTCGGCGCTGAGTATATTTTCTCATTTGCTCTTTTCCCAGCCCAGTGCAGTGGGTGGGACCTTTTCGTTCAGAAGGTTTTTCTATATTCGTCGGACCAATACTGCTGTACCGCCATAGTATACCGCCTCGTTCTGATCCTGGTATATTGTGTCCTTTCCCCGACCTTTTCATTGTCACCATTCTGACATCACCTCAAAGTTGATTTCACCGTGTCGCCAGCTTCAAAAACGCTCTTTCTATGACATGCTTACCGGCACAGTCTACTGTAATGTACGGATAGATACTGCTGAGGTATGTGCGTTGTGTGGCTTCTTGATTTTTTTGTGGAAACTTCTACCGGTGCAACCCGAATTTATCAAGATCGTCACTTTGGATTACGTCGTCGACCAATTCCATTCATAACGTGAGCCTGTGCGCGGGCCGGGTCACGGTGGCGTCGAGATGTGCGACATGTTTCACACGCCCGGCAATCGTAGTTATCGGCCGGTTTATGTGTTGCGTGGACTCGTATCGTACCCGTATCGCATATTATCGCATCATTACTTTCGTCTGAGAACCGACCCTACCAAATTTGCGACCATCTACACCCGAACCAAACCGTTACAATAAGACTATAGATCATGCACTCATTCGTCAACTACTAATATCTGTCGCCGCATATTTACCATGATGGTTCCGAAGATTAAATTGCAGTGCTCGTGTCCCAACAGTGTCGCCGTCGGCGACACAACACACGAGGTATTTGTAATTGTCACGCGTTTGAACAAGCCGCGGGTTTCCAAAGACGAAAATGTTGGAAGCGGAAGCAAGATCCGTGATGTAGTGTCTGACGTCCGTTATGGGTTGAGGTTCATCGACTGAAAAGTGCTGCATTTGCCGTTGCCGGCTCCTCCCTGTGCGCAAATTGTTCTTCAAAGTGGCAGGCTTGACCAACGCTTAACAATCTCCTGAAACGTATCAAGAGCGCGATGGGTCTTCAAGGGTTTTTTGCTACGGTTGTGCTCACGATCGTAGCTACCGTTGTGGCGGCAACCTCGCGGCTGGACATCATCGATCTCCCAGTTGGGTTTTCTCCCGAGGGGATCACGCTTGCCGAGAAGTGGACCGTGTACGTAGGATCCTTCAACACAGGTGAACTCATCATCGACGAAAAACGTTTTGTATAAATATATGGTTTATCATAATACTTACAAAATTCGGTAAAAATGGAATATAGACGAGGAGTATTACGCAGCTTGCAAAGTTGAGTATAAACTATTTATTCAGTCGAACTCACAGCTGACGTGTTTCAAAATTTATAATATATATATATTTTCCCGCCGATTTCATTTCCGCGTTTGAATAATAAGATCAACTATGTTGGTATGTTTTTCCCGTAATAGGAAGGCTAGTTCCACTTTTCGTCGTAGGTCTCCTGAGATTTGTTTCTTTGTTGCTTCTATTTTGTTGACGACAAACTCTTGATACCGAGGAATTACACTCGTCGATGTTAGCAACGGCCAAAGGGTGATACGTGTTGAGTCCGCCTTGACAAGCAGGAACGCCTATGGACCCTTCTCGGTCGACGTTTGTATATAGTCGTATTTCTTGATGTTCGATGTCTCGCGCGACTTTGCCTGTCTCTGACTTAAACTATTGAGTGTTCGATCACGAGCGATCAAGCGCTTACATACGTAGTACTACACTAGGGACTACAGGTTCGATAAGTAGGAGAGCACGGACATTTGACGCAGATGGGCGAGATCATGCGTTCAAAATTAAACCCTAACGAAGAGATTTGTTTCTGGTACACACATCCCGGTTGTTGGCCTAGCTGTGTACTCGTGGTAAACGCATCTGGAGTAACTGAGATGATGTCTACCATTATTGCTTCGAAAAACTGTACATTCGTGAAACCCGCACAACATGAGCTATACGGTAGAACAGAGAGTGTATACATCACCGCATGCGAGACTGAGAGATGTACCGTTGCTACAAAAACCGCTACGAGAATGGTAAATTGTGACACCCGCTCGGAAGAATCGCAATCTCGAAACCTCTCATAGTTTGTTTTTTTTACTATCGACAGCGTTTAGCTGCAAAGGCAGCCGTGTTTGAAGCCTGTGCTGTATTTGCCCGAATGTTTATCCTTGGCTTGCTCAAGTTTAGGTAGTTTATATTACGGTGAAATATATGCGCACCCGAATCGGACTTTGGGTAGAATTTCATACATACATAAACTGTAAGGTGTAAGACCTATGCCAATGGCAACGCGAAGTTCAAATGTTTTCTTGCAAAAATATTGCTTTAAAAAAAACACACGAAATATCCTCGTGCCGCCGCTGTGGGGAAAGGGAAAAAAAGTTTGATTTTTCCTTCTATTTTTTCTAACGGCTGCAGGCGGCGCAATTTGTATTCTCTCGTTGTAAATTGTCAACACGCTGATGAAAAGGAGCTCGTGCGACGATAGATGCTCGATCTCGATATAGACTCAGCCCACGGCCAACCCGCTTGGTGTCGGGCAAGGCCAACGAGCATAGATGACGGCATCGAAGATAGAAAGTGGAAAAATGCTCTAGGGGGCGAGAGCTTGCCGGCGGCGTCCTGCGTATTCCTCCCAAACCTGAAAAAAAGCCTGTTTTTTGCCATTCGAGGCGGATCGAGAAATTTTGTCTTCTGTTTGGTACACACCAGCGGCTAATTATTTTTTTATCGTACGCCTGGCCAGCGCCCGCCACACGTCACTGGCCATTGTGTGAAGACGGTGACCCAAGGGTGGGTCGGAGCCCCTAACGAGCGCACTCTGTTCAGTATTCATGACGCATTCGCTGGTTTGTCGATCGATGTCTGTCGAGGACTCGGAACCTCGCCGCTTCGAACCAAAGAACGGCCTGAGTTTTTCTCAGGCCGATCTTGGCCCAACATCATCCCCAGATTTGCTTTTTTTGGGCTTTTCCAAAAGTTGGGAACTTTTTTTTTTTGCTAAACGTGCCCATAGGAAGCGTGTTCTAAAAATGTTTGGCGGTTATCTTTGGAATTCAAATTTTTTATTGATACTTCGCGTTCCCATTGGCATAGGTCTAACGACGTATTTTTCAATGGCGGTGCTACGCAGTGATTTGGAGTTGAGAGTGGAAAACTAGCGTTTTTTTTGCAAGCCTCGCATCTACGACTACTACTTACTGCCGTTCCGCACCACAATGAACAAAACGTTTCCCTCGTATGTGGAGGCGTTAGATTTTATACCCCGAAATGCAGGATTGCGAAAAACAATAGCTCATTTGAATTTTAAAACGTCGCGGGAGCCGAAACCGGTCAAGCACATTCCTGGTTGGAAGTATTGTACGATATACATTTAAAAAAAAAAAACAGTACGTATTGTATGTACTTTCAAAGAGCCCCAACTATCCAGCGGTAAAAACAACATATGGGTGTCCATTGTTTACCTGCAATATCCATTGGTTGGTTTCCGACACGCTCTAACGTACACAGATCGTACTGTATAGACTGATTGGTAGAGGCAACCAACAGTGTACGTCTGTTACCGCTATATGATATATCTAAGACGAGGCTAGGCAACGAATGCACTTGGGTCACGTTATGCAAGAAAGTTAGGTTCCGAATGATGCTTACGCTTTGTGCCCCTCCGTTGGGGATGTGTGCCGTGATGCTTGCACGTTCTCAAACAGATGGTGCAATCTGGAAGGGGGACCTCAGGACCGGCGAAGGTGAAATCGTGATATCAGGCGGGCAGGCAGCAGGCCTGGACTACGACAGGCGCTCGGGGTACTTGTTCGTTTGTGGCGGCTTGACAGGTGAACGGGAAACAACGATTAAACACATGTTTGGGAACGTACAAGCGTGCCCCGCGTCTTGGTGCGGTTAGTATTTGAATGCATCGCCTTGCGATACGTAGCTTTTTCTGGTTACCTGATCTGGACCCGAACATCATGTGAAGACGCCCAAAAACAGTTGCACAATGTTCGTACATAAAATACATTGATGGCAATGTCTTGGCCTTAACATGTTGCTTGACGCGCGGCGAGTTGTTGTCTTGTTCGTCGTCTGATCCTACACGTGCACAAAGGAACGGATACCGTTGGCTATGTGTGGAGAGCCACCAGATATGATTCCAGGAGCGTTCAACAGTCTGCACAAACCAGCAAACATGTGGATCCTACACGTGCACAAAGGGTCGAACGACGAACGGATGCCGTTGGCTATGTGTGGAGAGCCACCAGATACGATTCCGGGAGCGTTCAACAGTCTGCACAAACCAGCAAACATGTGGCGATGCAAACCTGTTTATTTTGGAGTATCGACCTCGTACATGCAATGCAACACGTGTCGTTGAATGAATAGCACGCTTGCCTGTATGAATCACGACTATTATTTAGTGCAAGATGTAAGAATACTTTCAGATATGTCTGCGAGAATCAAGATTTCCCTTTATTTTCCCTAAGAAATTGAAAGCGTGTCCCCCGGTTGATTTGTTCAACATAAACCCTACGATGCAACATCAAACATTGAGTAATTCAATACTGGCACTACGTATTCTGTAGTTCAATACATCGGGCAGGTCCCACCACAGCAACACCCCACGTGGACTTCTTCAGGTTGGGTGATTGGGGGCCGTCATCAGGGGAAATTGAACAGGCACGCACTATATAAGCTTATGCTTAGATAAGCTGACGGGCAAACGGGTCATGAGCACTCCCAACGATTTAGGCAATGATTACATCTGTACTGTGGTTATCGTCCCCTCACTCTGTGCAGGTGCCATACGCATCTACGACACAGCGGATTTCAGCCTTGTCGCCGAATTTTCCCCGGCCGGTACCGACGTTCCTTCCATGGTGAATGATGTCATTGTTACGAAAACGGCCGCTTTCTTCACGGACTCCTTCCAGGCTCAGCTGTACTCGGTGAGGATAAGCGACTCGGGTCTTTGACCCACGGATGGTGGGCCCGTTCTGCTTTGTTCGTAGCGACACGCACAGACACACAGGTTGGAACGCGTTGCTACAGAGTGAAGACTCCATATATAGATACCAGGTACCAGGTATGTGTATACACGGTATACATTTCGTTTGTAATAGATTGTCTCCACCACCTGGAGAAGATATGAATCGAATGAAATGTACTGTACGATGACGAGCGACGTGATTATCCCCTCGACGATGGACGTATGAACCATTGAATCAGCGTGCCGGTTCTTGTCGCAGTGCGTAAAAACCCATTTCCACTCCTCTTCAAATTTGATGGACGTTCAAAATTGACACTGAAATAGACTCATTTTTAGACGTACTTGGAGTAGGTGATAGGGCCACCTCGGAAACGACTATTCAATACCAGGTACGTGATTCTTCAAATACAAATTCGGTACCACCACATTTTCGGGATACCTTCACGTCGACCGTTGTTAGCGTGAAAAAAGCTGCCATGTATGAGCTACGTACCCCCTTCGGTCGAGCATCGACCTCGACAAATGTGCAATTTTTTCAAGCTGTAGGCATCTACACCCAGGAAGTCAATATTGTTTGGCTCGCATCGTAATGGGTATCGTCGAGTTCTTACAGCGGTTTGGGGCATTAAAGGAATTCTTCGCCATTATCGAGGCCGAGGAGAACGCAAGTCTCGCCGTTCTAGGCAGAATATGACTTTCACATTATTTGTGTATGGCAGCTTTAAATGTGCGTGCACTTATGCTCCCCCTTGTACTCCAGCCTTGTCGTGGTCGGAATTTCTGACGCGCCCACCATGGGGTTCGCGTCTGTCTCTCTCCGACAGCCATAACTCCACCAGCAGCAGAGCTAGCGTTTAAAGATGAAGATACTTAACCGCGGCGTGCAAACGACTTGACATCTACAGATACCCTTGAAGAAGTACAGCGGGAGGCTTCGGGACGGAGCGGACACTGTGGCAGAGATCATCCCCCTCAGCTCGGACTTCACTCTTGTCGAGGGCAACTTCAATGCCAACGGTATCGAGGTGAGAAGTTTACGGTGCCACAACAATTTCTGGGACAAACGCCGTAAGCTGTATCCCCGGGAGTGGTTCACGCCACCGAGACGCGCTTTTACGGATCGTACTTGACAAAATGCCACGAATATATGCGCCGAGCGTTGTGCCCTGTTGGTTCGTATCGTGCAGTCGCCAACGATGTCTACAACGGCTAGCACACGCCCCCCGTACGTTACGAGTACGACCGTAGTTCCTGAAGCGCGGTCCCCGGTACTTGTTGCTGCTCACGAATCACATCTCATTTTTTCCTGCAGGTTACGGACGACGGCAAGACCCTCCTCGTTGTCAACGGTGCTACAGGAAAACTGTTTACGGTGGACCCTGAATCCGGCGTGGTTTCACTTGTCGACCTAGGTGGTGTGTCTGTGCACGGGGATGGAATGGTGAGAACCCCAGACACGTGTTACTTCCGGCGTAGCAGCTCGTTTCCCTATGTATGAATGTAAACACTGACCGGACTCCTCAACCACCGTGCTATGCCTATGATCTTCGGAAGTAATGCCTGCTTTACAACAAGATTGGAGATATGTCACACTAGGGGTCGGTGATGGCTTATTTCTTCTTGGGCTCCTTACGTGATGACCTTGAAATCTCACCCGGAACATGACGTCGAACACCCACACGTTTCGCGCAATGTGATCAACGATTTATTTACGCTAAGTGAAAAAATAAAATTCAGTCGAAATGTACGAAACTAACCTGTGGTTTGCTGACTTGAGGAGCTCGAACGGCCAAACAACAAAGGTCCGAAAACTGTGTGCCGTTGGACTAGTCAGTGGTTGGATACTCTAGTCCATATTTTTGCGTATCGGTTTGAGCGTAGCAGTACATTTTTCTCATACGTTGTTTGTGGGGTGTGACGGTTTGAGATCCTTTCGTGATGAAGCGCCCGAACATGGGGATGCTACTGCTACCGCACCACGTGCCAAGAGACACGCCAGGCAGATATTGGACACGCATGCCCGCGGGACCAACAACTGCCGGCGGTTCGATTCTTCGTTAGGAGCGCTTGCCTCCTAGAAAGTGTAGCGAGGGTTACGAACTCGGATTGTCGCTAGAGTAGTCTAACGCCGTTATGTTGGTGCCGCTTCAAAAAGCTGTCCGCTTTTCTTCACTTTCTCCTTAATATATCATGCTGTTCGCCACCCGACGCTTCTCTATTTCAGGTGCTCCGCCAGAACACACTTTGGATTGTCGAGAACACCGCGGCAGCAGGGGACCATACCCAAATCATTGAGGTGATTGGATACCATCCGTTGTCGAGGTCGCAGGGATATTGTAGGCGTACTGGTAGAGTCGAGCCCTTGGAGTGTGGCGTCAACTATTGACTCTCCAACACAGAAGAACTTCTGATAGCCAAACGCACAGAAGGGTCCAACACGACACAGGTACGGGCTCAGTGGAAGTCAGAAAATGAAGAACATTTGCGAGCGAGGAGGGGAGCTAGAATTTGGCGTAAATGTTACCGGTATACCTCTGGCGGGTAGATTTCGGTTGCGTACACCGTTTCCTGAGTACAGGGTAGCCGTTTAGCGATGTGTGCGGTATTCCAGTTGCGTCTCCTCGCTAATATAGACTATGCTGCTGAAGTGAACTTTGATTGCTTTGGATTCGCAAACTACCAACGAAGGTATCATGAACATATCAACCTGTACCTAGAATACCCACTAACTTAACCGTGGTCCCCCGTCTGATCCGTCGACAGGTGTCTCTCTCGGCCGATCTGAGCTGTGGATCTGTTTTGCCCCGCGTTCAAGTCAACGAGTATTTCGACTACCCTACCACAACGGTCCGCAAAGGCAATTCCTTCTACACGGTTATGCTGAAATTTGAAGTGGCACCCGAGGATGTTGCGACGACCGCTTACGAAATAGTTCGGACGGATCGGGACAGCGGGTTGTACATGTGCCCCGACTACTGATAAGAAACGAGTGGAGGAACAACTCAGCTTTTGTTGGCTGCCGTACCTAATCCACAGTGGACATTCTGCGATCGAGTCGGGGCAACTTTACGTTCCGGTGAAGACGACCCTGTGTCGAGGCGTTTTTGGACCATTAGTGGTGCAAACTGCAAAAGACGCGATGTAGACTGCGAAGTTTCATGGACACGGGTGAGTCCAGAAACACACCTATTCCACGACACATAGGACTATATATGATACCCAGATATGTGTCTTCGCAGCACTAGAACTCCGGAGGCGATCCGGGATTCGAGGCCTTTTTATCGACCCGACGGGCGCATTTGTTTTATTCTTGCACGTACCATGCCCGCCAGCCTTGACCTCACGCGGGGAGGGATTGGCTGGTGGCGTGCTCGAGAGGCTCTTGCAGCCGGCGTAAGCGTAGACGTTTGTAAAACTGTGAAGAGGTCGGCCCACCGACCTTTCGAAGCATGAAGCCAGTGTTTCTAACTGCGCGAGCATGGCACGAGCAAGAAACCCATTTTTAGATTTGTGTTGTGAATGTTATTCTTTAACTGCTTACAGTACGATCTAGAAACGTATGGGTACTCTACTAATGATCTCGGTTTACGGTTTATCGGTACGATAGTGAATGGCAACTCAATCGGTTTTCAGAAATAGGCGTATGTATTACACGTACGATACATGCGACCGAAACCAGCCCCAGCATGGTCCGATGAAGCGTCGTGAGCCCATATGAGACATGTTATCGGCACAAGCAGCAGCGAAAAGCTTGAAGCCTGGCAAACAGATTGGGAGTGGTATAATAATACTAGTGATTTATACCTAACTTGTTGGAGTAGAAGTAGTAGTAGCAGCAGCAGTAGTGATACTAGGTCTATTTGTAGTAATAGTAGCAGTAATCGTTGTAGCAATGTTAATAATATTAGTAGTAGTAGTAGCTCTAAGCCAGCGGCTCAGTCCCCGGCAAAAAATACTTGTTTGTGGTATCTACCAACCCGATAGCTACGAAAATGTTCTCGACAACCCTGGCGACGTCGGCATCCCTCGATTACTCGACGGCCTTGTGTTGGCTCAGCAGGGGATAAAAACGGAAGCCCATACGAGCTTAACGTGTGCACAGAGTGCTTCTAACCATATGTTGGAAGTACACACCCAAAGCCGACAGCCACTCGAAGAAAGTTAACATCGTGCCACATTTCGCCTCCTGAGACGTAGGTATGGCAAAGAGTATTATGCTTCGTTCGTTGTTCGATCTCGACGCTTCTTTGGTTAGATGGTTGTTTGCGAGTCGCAGGAAGCATGCCGCTATCTTTGGCCTTTCCTCCTGTTTGTTTTGTTTTGCTGTTGAATTAATTGCCCTTATCGTTGGTTGCGACTATTGACGATCGAGGCGCGTGTATTCATTTTTTTCTTACTGAACAGGGAACACTGTTCGCGCAAGGGTTGCGTGTTTCGTTTTTTGTTGCAGCTTTTCGTTTCTGTGGAGTATCGGAGTTGTAGTTGCAGAACATTTTTTTCATACCTTTTTTTTTTCTCGGTGCTGATGATGCGCTGAGAGGCTGTTTACGAGCGTAGGAGTCATGTTGCCATCTTTGACAGGCGCTTATGTTTTCTTCCTTTTGCAGTAACGTCTTCTGCTTCTTCCATTGTATGTTGTCGACAGACGTTGTTTTCTGCTGGTCGTAGTTCGTTACCTTTTCCGAATGCCTATCGAGCATGCACGTAGCGCAGCTTGGCGTTTTTTTTTTGTGGTTGGCCCTTTTAATTTGCTGTCAAGTATTAGGTTGTTGTTGTTCGTAGCTTTAGTCAAGTCGGCCTAATCTTGTATTTTTTATTGTTGTTGACTTTCGTTGTTCGACCGTCTTTATCGACTTTGTGTGGTTCGTGTCGAGCTTATTATTTGTTTCGTTGAAGCTGTTGTCGGCGTTTCGTGTGTTTTCCACCTTGCAGCTACTACTTACTGCCTGAAGCGCACACCTCCGGTGCGTCTCGCGGTGGCTTGCGTTTTCCCTGGGCGCTGTCGTCTTTGATAATATAAACACACGTTTGTCATTGTTACGGGATGCTGTAAGTTTGGTTTATGGATAGTGATCACGAAAGTCTTATCACCGACCACGCTAAACCGCGCGTCGGTCGCACATTGTGTCGTCATTTTTCCCCCATGACATTTTTGGGTTGTCCTACTTATTCATCCACGTCACCTCAGGATTGTCTTTTCGCCGGTGCTGTCTGGTCTATCATTGAACATTCGATCCCCTTTCTTCTCTTGATCAAGATGCTTCTTCGCGGTTGTTAGTAGTAGACACCAATTAGGTGTTTCCTTGCTTCACGCACCTCACAAATCCTACACAACCCGGTATTTGGGTTTTCTTGCTTCACGCATCACACAAATCATGTGTTCGTTAGAAATTTTTTTTTCGATTTTTTTGCGCGAATCTATCTCAAAGTTTTAATCGAGTTCGCTCAAATCGTGGCCACCAGCACCAAAACTCGTTCATGTTCACCGGTACATTAGTCAGTGTGATGGAAAACGTCCTTCCTGGAGACTAGCAACGCAAGTGTTTTATTTTTTTATTGCCATACTGCATTAACCTAGTTCATACGTTACACCTTGGACAAGACTTAGTTACATACATGCTGTTGTAAAATGACGCCACTTGACCGCATAAAGCTCGAGGCACACGGCCGCCTCCAGGCTTCGCCGACAGAATCTCTCGGGCTGACCCGAGTGCCCCTCTGCAAGTACCCTGTCGCGCTATCTCATTATGTAAACTGCGTCAGGATCATCTTTTTAATAGTCCACGTTTTATCGTACAATACCCATAATTCGTCTCGTCATCCCACACTTGCGGATACAGTTGATCCCATAGATATGCTGCTTGTTGTGTTTCACACCGTTTATGATCTTCGCTCTTTTGTTTCCGCTCTCTCTCTCTTGGTCGTGTGACCTCGATCCAGGGTCACGTCCCCACCACGATTCTTTCCGTGCATTTGCACCGCGAGAAGACTTCAGCCCTGTCTTCTCCTGTCGACTAGAGTCCAATTGCGCGTGGCCACCCAACGAGATCTCAGTAGTTGATACCTACGATAATAATATTGTTTTTTTTTACTTCTTGCGAGTGCGATTACACTCTGACGGCAATGGGATTCTATCTCAACCACCAAGATTAACAACATTTTCGAGTGACCGCTCGAACAGTGAGGAGATCGGATTGCAGTTCCTCCCAACAGTTTGGTGTATCCGTACAAAACCCGAGCAACGGACAGAACGGTTGCCTACGTACTCCATCGACGGATAGTCTACTAGTCGAATGAACACCTAGTCTGAAGGGGATGGCTCTCCAAGAACGCTGAGGCACCACGAGCCGCCGGGATGGGGTACACGAATGACCGCACGCACCCCCATTGGTGAACGGTGACGTGTGCATTAAGGAAAGGTTCACCGGTCTTTTGATGATCACCGTAATCGGTCGTGTGGCCTCCTTGAGACTAGTCATTCGTGAACGTGCATACTTGGTGTGGCACCGAAGTAGGGGGAAACGAGGCACCACCGGAGATGAAACGGACAATGGGAATAAAACACCAATCATCGATTAGGCACCTGACGCGCCTTCATGATACAATTTGGGCCCATCGCTAAGACTATAGTGTTTCAGGGTTGACCGGGGTGTATACTGTAGAGATCTTCGCGAGAGCGGCAGACACGTACGGGTGGGGCCGGGACGAGCCGGGTCCGGGCCGGATTGCAAATATGTTACGTAACAGGTAAGACCCCTGCCCAGTCCGCGATGTTTCCAGATAGCGGGTCACCGCGGGTCTCCGGCCCGGCCCGTCAGATCGTCTGGTTGGAAAACCTGGTCCCGTCCCAGAACATCAGCTTCTACGTCACCCGCTTCGGATTTCTCACAGGTCTGGTCAGCCTGACACGTCGAAATACCATAGGGACAATAACAAAACCTCCCTGAACCAGGTGGTGTACACAGAGTGGTTCACAGTTTCAAATGTGCTCCAATATCTAATTCGGGGAGATAAGTGCACATTCTACCGACAGACATGCATCAAGTTTCAATATTCTGTGTATTCCAGTGTATCCTGGTATTTGGTTGAGTCGTCCACGAGAGTATGGTGAAAGCGTCTGATGCATCCGCGATGGTCGACGTCGAGCGACCCGGTCCGAAGGAAGTCTTGCTCCAACGCTTATCCGATTAAGTGCATGGTTCTCGGAATTCTTCCGTACTTTCTCTCATGGTTGGCCATCTCCAGGCGTGAGTGTGAGCGGTCATCGTCGAAACAGGTATAGGGCTAAAAGAGTGGGGCATCAAAAGGGCAGTCGATAGCAGGCAAACCATAACATAGGGGTAACCCATTTGGTAGATTCTCTTGTGGCTAACCCCGCTCTTCAACCCAATTTGGTTGGGTTACCTTAATCAAGTGATTTACGAAATTATTCGTGATATACCTACGAGCCCTTGGAATGGTGTCTATTGGGACGCACGTTCGGCTTTCATCGAGGTCGGCTTTTGGGTGACTTGATAACTGAGGACTAGTGTGGCGTTTCTCGAGTGAGGAACCCCAAACGTAGTGGTCACGCGTCGTATATTCGACGTTTTCGCGAAAATCTCGTGCATCGACCACAACGAACTCGTCTCTTCTCGCGTACAGGGACCATCAAAGAGTGCTATTTCCCCCAAGCGCCCGCACAACCTGCGCTGACCCTTGTTGGAGAAGGGTAACTCCGAATCCATTCGGTGGCCTTGATAGTCTCGGCTTGTTCAACTCCGTCTACGATCTCGCGAAGTTTCACCCGCGTGGGCCCCCGTGCTGACCCATGTATGTTTCCAAGGTGGCCTAGACATGAGCAGACTCACACCATCGGCATTTGTAGTGGCATCGAGATGCGCGTGGCAAAATCTTATGAATCGACGGTTGTTTTTCAAGGGGGACTCGGGAAATTCGATAATGCGTTTGGACTTGGTCGCTTTGTCCGAGGAAAATTGCGATGACCCTTGCGAAGGCTTGTTTCCTTAGATATCACTTTAGAATTTGCAAAAAAAATATCCAACGATGCTGCCGGGCCGATTGGGCACAGATGGCTTGTTTCAACGACAGGTTCACGCCTAATTGTCGGGGATTGCTTTTGGCATGGACAAGGAGCTTGGATTTCTTTCCATCCCTGGAGCTTCGTCTTCAGGAATTTCGTGTCGTTTACACCAAGTACCCTTCTATCGCTACAAAAGATCGTCCCGCCACCACTGCTTCCGTACTTCATAATACTCAACCCGTATCTTGTTTTCACTCACCGGTCAGTATCAGAGTGGCTGGATATATTTAACGATAATCACGGGCTGGTTGATCATATTTGGCTTAATTACATCACAGATGCAGGCTATGGCCTCTGCCAGATGATATCAGCAAGAGGGCTTCCAGCGAGGGACTCCACCAGTCTCGCTGGCCTCGCACTCAGTAAGTCTTGTTCTTAGAGCTTGTATTATCACGGAGTGATCCTCATCGGACCACGAGCCAGGTGGCTAGGGGACATCACACAGGATCCCCGGCCACTGCTCCACTCACACATGCGATTACACTGAAACCTCCACGGCTTGGTATCTTTTGGCTACAGCACCCCCAAAGCGAGTTCACTCGACACGAACGAGCTTGACAAAACCAAAAAACCAAGACGAAATCGCATGCGGCAAATCACAAATCAATGCTGAACTCTGAAGCAATTTTAATCTTGAGCGCACGGGTCATCCGTAATTTGCGCAATTCCTTCACGACGAATTCAGGCGCAGCAGAATAAATCGACCGCAAAGACTCCCACGTGCGCTCCTCTGCTTCGAAACCATCCCAATCGACCAAGACAATCACCTCGTTGGCATCATCTTCGGCCACATGCACCAAAGCATTCATGCGGCATTCACCCTGCGCAAAGGAATGTTGGAAAACATCCTTCAGATCAGCGGTGACGTTCAACGTCGCATCCGCATAAAATCGTAAACGAGCCACGTGAGCTTGATGCACCTTCCCAGAAACGATGTTCTGAACTGAGTACACATGATCATGATCAGCTGCTACCACACGCCACGGACCAGTCCATGTGGACAACAATTTCGGTGTGACACCCTGCCGACGAACACGAGCATACAACACGAAATCACCAACCGCAAATTTTGGCAACACCACCTGGCCCTGAGCCTGTTTACGTTTGTTGTCGCGAGACACGGCAACAGCTGCGCGAATATCGGCGCAAAATCTCTCCTGCTCTGCAACGACTTCACGGACGTTCGCACGCAACAAGTCAGCATTCATCACGTCAACATTCCACCTGCCATCAGACTCAGAAACGAGCGCCGAGAAATCGGTACGCGGAGCACGCCCAAACATCACGCTGTACGGAGTGCTTCGGTAACGTTCACGAAACGAAGTGTTCAAGGCCCACTGAGCGGCCGGCAAAACATCAACCCACTCCGAAACCTGACGACGCTGTTCTGACAGAATGGAACGCAGAGCACGTACCACCTCTTTTACCATGCGTTCACACGTACCGTTCGACCACGGCGTGTAAGCGACAGCAAAACGATGTTCGATGTGCAACGCGTCGCTCAACAAAGCAAGCACCCTGTTCTTGAAATGCGTGGCGGTATCACTCACCCACACACGCGGCACCCCCAAAGTCTTACACCAGGCTAGCAAATGCTTCGCTGTGACCTCGGCTGTACAAGCCTCGGCCGGTTCCAACGCCACGTAGTTGGACAAATCATCCATGATGACCAAAACATATCGGAAACCATCCTCATCAGGCAGGCCATCGCTACCTTCGGGCCCGCTGTGGCCAACATACAAAAAATCAAAGTGCACCACTTCTCCCGGAGCGGTACCATGCACCGTGTCTCCGTAGGGACGAGGAATGAGTGCACCTGCACGCGTGTCTACACAGTGCAAACACTGGCGAACGAATTCGCGAACCTGAGAATCCATGTGAGGCCAAACACAATATTCCTTCAGGCGAAACAAAGTCGGCGCCACACCACGGTGACCAGCCGAGCGCATGTGCGCGCACACCATCAAACGAGTTTGAAGAGCAAGATCATCCGGCGGAATCCACAAGACGTCACGCACCCCAACACGCACACGAAACAAACCATCATCGGCCAAGGTAGCTTGACCGAAGGTTGTCGAAAATTCATGAACACCAACGCCGATACGAGCGACAGACCTTTGTTGCGAGGCACGAATCACATCCAATGCGGGAAGCGAATCGTCAGCATTACATGGGCTGTGCACGGCAACCGAACGAACAGGCACCGTAGGAACTTTGACCCAACGAGACAACAGATCCCCCCAACAGTTTCGATCGCCAGGGATGTGTTCGATTGCATAGCGGTATTGTCCTAAAACACCCTTCCAATTCTCTAGGCGTTGTGCCATGGTCTTTGTGACCGTCGTGACACACTTCTCCGGATTGAAAATGTACTGCAAGTTTCGATGATCAGTAAAGATATGAACACCACCCCAAAGCAGGTATTCGAGCCTCCGGAACGTATTAACGATCGCAAAACCTTCTTTGTCGACAGTCGCCCAGCGCAACTGCGAACCTGTGAACGAACCACTCAGAAATCCGAGAGGCTCGTGAGACATGCTTTCCAACGCCAATCCACTGCGAAATTCGTGTTCAGGCACTTGGGTGAGAAAACTACCCCAATGGAAATCAGAAGCGTCAGGAAACATCAAAACAACGCACCCGGGACGAGGATGATGAAGCGGCACTGCTTGCGCCACCAAACCCCGTGCGGCATTCCACGCCCGCACCCGATCCTCCGTCCACGCGGTATCCTTGATGACACGATTGCGCGCCACTCGCTTAGTCCGACGTGTAGCCCCAACAAGGAGCTCCTCCAAAAAATCACGTAACGGTGCTACCGTTTCCGCTAAACGTGGTAACGATGTACGCAACCAGTTGACAGCCTGCAAGAATTGCATTAGTTCTCCAGCGTTTTCGGGACGACGCATTTCACTTAAACCTTGCACTCGAGCGGGGTCATGGGACACGACACCATTGGAATACACCTTACCACACCAGACCAGTTCACGAGAGAAGAAGGTACACTTGTGGGCGGCGACAAACAGTCCAACATTCTCCAGGCGTTCAAGAATGTCATCAAGCAGCTGCAGAAGAGCTTCTTCGGTGTCTGCGAAAAAGAAAACGTCATCGACCCAAACTTTGCAATCCAAACCACGCAACACTTCAGTCATGACACCTTGGAAATAAGAAGTCGCATTCAAAACACCTTGGGGAACACGGGTAGGCGTGAACAAACCGTCGCTTGTCGCCATGGTGAAGACGTCTTGCGCCTCCGGAGCCAAAGGCATCTGCCAGTACCCTTGAAGTAGGTCCAGCTTGCCGAAGAAAAAAAACGCGCCCCCAGCAGATCTCCCATGTCTTCATGGTTGGGCATGACGCCCGGGGACTTCTCCACCTGTGCGTTCACCGCCGAGTAGTCGCTCACCAAACGGAAAGAGTCCTTCTTGGGCACCGCCATCGCCGGACTCGCCCACACCGCCTGGATGTTGTGGTAGACAAAGCCAAAAAACACCAAAGCAGCAATGCACTTCGAGAGCCAGTCCCTTTTCGTCGGTTCGTACCGACGTGGCGTTGCCTTGACAGGCTTCGCCTGTTGCTTCAGCTGCACTCGCATCGGCTCCACTTGCGCTGGCGGATCACCACACAGCGCACGGCGAAAAGCACCCACGCGACGAGCCAAAATTTCGCGCAAACGGGTTGCTCCGCCGACGCTTAATCCACTCTGCTCTGCCTGCTGCACGCTGTCCTCCAACGCCCGTTCTCGGGCCGTCCGCTCCTCCTCCGGATCCATGAACATGTCTGGCCCCCGGTCGACCAAATGTTCCACCGCCTTGTCCTCCGGAGCATCCACCGTAGCCTCGGTCTGAAAAGCACGCACGGAAACCGTCACTCTGCGCGCCGCAAGGTAACTCGGAGTCTCCACACCGGTCGATACCGGCACTGCGCGAGGGCGAAGCTTCTCCAGAGCTTCACGGTAGACGTCGATGCCAAGAGCTTTCATGGTAGCCATGCCAAACAGAACGACGTTATCTGTACCAGGCATGACCGCGAAAGTGATGGGCTCCAATTTCACCGCTCCCCACGGCGTCCGTACACTCACGGCAATCGGCACCGTTTTGTGCGTGACCATCACTGAAACACCCGTAGCGGTTTTCGCCTGCTGCGGGCCATTTTCGAACGGAATTTGCAGATCGGCGCCGCCGAAATGCGAAGACAGCTGCTGAAGTAAGCCGACACCGATGGACGTGAGCGCCGACCCCGAATCAAGGATCACACGCGCCATCAGCGAACCAACCGACCCTGGCAAAGAGAGATCAGCGCGTAAACACTCAGCGCTGCGATCGACAGGCACTTCACCTGCCGTTGAACTCTGGTCGGTACCAAGAGTCACCTGACGCCATGGCTGCCCTCCTACAGCCGGCGCCGAAGAAATAGAATCGGCGGTCCACCCCGACCAAGACGTCGAATATACAGACGGTTCCGGCGCTACCGCCCCTGCAGCAGCACCAGACACTGACTCCGCCCGCTCGGTGGATGGCGAAGTTCTCGCTCCAGCAGCACCCACCGATGTTCCAGCTCCTCCAACGTATACAGCTCGGCCGGCAACAGACGAACCAGATCCCGACCCAGCGGCTCCTGCCGCTGGCGCACCAGAAGTTGAAGAAGCAACAGCAGAAGTTCCACCGCCCGCTGTCAATTGATTGCCACCACGGCCACCGCGCCCGCGTCCATGGTTGAATCTGCCCCGGCCGCCATTGCGGCCCCCGCGATACCCTGACGACCCGCGCCCACCACTGCTGGGAGCTGTGCCGCCACCGCGAGCTTTTGGGCAATCAGAAACATAATGGTTGGGATCACCACACTCGAAACAGACGCGAACAAACGACTTTTTCGCGGACTGCTGCTGTTTCGGTTTCTGCTGCTGTTGGCGTCGCGGTTCAGCTGCCCCTGCAGCATCTTTCCGACCATACGCCTCGATGAATTTCCACTGTTCTGCAGCAGAAAAAATTTGGTCCATGACCAATGCCGGGTCCTTCTTCCACCCTGCAGCGTACGTTAGCTGACCTTTTACGTACTTTTTGAACTCGGACGGCCATAAGCCATCCACCAACGCCATGCTCACAAATTCCGCCGGTCCGGGCAACCACGAACGGTCCTGCGCGCGGTACATGGCATGCACCGCGTGATTCTCCGCAAAATACTTTTCCATAGCGGAGTTTACCATCATCGCGCGGTCTTTGACGGATGTTTCACCGCCCTGCTTTTCATTGCGCCTCATTGAGAGAACGCGACGCAAGTCCGCTGCCGCCCGCGAGGTGTCAAATCTGTTGCTGGTGGTTGTGTAACCAGCGTGCTGCCTAACAGCGTCCAACAACTCCGAGGCGGTCATCGTAGTCTGATGCTTGTAAAATCCCTCAAAACACCGATGAATGTAATTGGGGATAAGCTGGCCCATGCTCACTTTGGAGTGCTGAACCACCCCCTGAGCGTTGGCGAGCTGCAGCCGTTCCTCATAATCGAGGTACGCTGCGTAAAAAACACGAGAGGCCTGCTCGGTCCACACCTCTCCGTATTTCGGTGGAGTCAGAGACTCCCCTACCACCAGCGGCGTGCTTGCCGTGTGCGCCATAATCCACAGCAGTCCACCTGGACTCTACTGTAATAACGGAGAAACTGCCGCCTGACCTGTGCGTCCTCCAGCTCCCGGAGCGTCCTCCCCTGCTGTGCGCTTCAAGCCGTTTCGATCCGTCCAACGGGCCAACTGCCTTCCCAGCTGTGACCCAATACTCCGCAGCCGAAAACTCCTCCAACAGAAGTTCCGCGAATATCTAGATATTATGGCCTCTGCCAGATGATATCAGCAAGAGGGCTTCCAGCGAGGGACTCCACCAGTCTCGCTGGCCTCGCACTCAGTAAGTCTTGTTCTTAGAGCTTGTATTATCACGGAGTGATCCTCATCGGACCACGAGCCAGGTGGCTAGGGGACATCACACAGGATCCCCGGCCACTGCTCCACTCACACATGCGATTACACTGAAACCTCCACGGCTTGGTATCTTTTGGCTACAAGGCCCAGTGGTGGAGCACGGGCTGGTCGATCATATTTGGCTTAATTGCGTCACAGATGCAGACCCAGTAGTGGAAGACCCGGTTTAGCGTTCGAAATAAGCTTAAAATTATAGCCCGGATGTTTATCCGGTCGGAATGTCAGACGTTTTGCACGAGATAAATGTTAACCTATGAATCCTTCCCACCACTATACCGCTGCTGCACTTGAGATAACGTATCCCGTATCTTGTTCCAACTTAGCCGTCAGTATCGAGGTGGCTGAATACCGTTCAATAATGTACGGGCTGTGGTTGGTCACAGGTTGCTTGGTTCAATCACAGACGTAAGCTAGATAACCGAGGATCGTTTCTAGCGTCAACAAGGATCTACGATCAACAGAAAAGTTCGAGGTTATCTGCTTGTTTGGAAGTTCATGAGTTTTACACCAGATGTTGTTCAGTCTCTGAATCCTGGCCCCGTCCGCTGCTGTAGTGGAGAGCACCCAACGCGCATCTGTGTTCTACTTAACAGTTGGTATCAAGCTCACTAGAAACCAAGGGTGTGTTCGGTACGGTACGGGTACGCTCGGTACCGGTATGGACATGGAACCGAACGTACCGAAATTCTCGGTAAGGGTATGGACATGGTACCGAACGTACCGAAATTCTCGGTACCGGTATGGGCATCGTACCGAACATACCGAGCTTCTCGGTATCGGTACGGTGTATCATACCGATACCGCCGGTAAGGGTACGGACATCGTGCCGAACGTACCGAAGTTTTCGGTAGGGTATAGAACTCCAGACCGAACGTACCGAAATTCTCGGTACGATTTAGAACTCCATACCGAACGTACCGAAATTCTCGGTACGGTATAGACCTCCATACCGGTACCGTACCGCAGATACCAGCGGTATTTGTCAAACCGAGCGTCGCTCCACAGCAGTACCATGGTATTGCCCATCAAGAATGTGTGTGTCTGCGACAGTTTTTTTTTTTTTTTTGTTTTGTCATCACATTCATTTCCAGAGTTCGATGGGCGCCTTACCACACCGGGTATTATTTGTCTTGCCTGAACGTCTAAACCGTGGTCACACAGAAGGCTCCTCTCCCTGAGGCCCCCACTCCCATCCTCCTGCGGTACTGACTGAAATTTTTATTGCGAGAAGAGTTCCAGCCACCTCTTTCCCACTGTGTACACACGCTTGCGCGCTATCCACCGGCAAGACACGACAACGAGAGAAAAAACTCATAACATGAGAAAAAAGGCGCTGTCGCTGGGATTCGAACCCCTGAACTTGCCTGCTACAGAAGGTTACGCGGATACCAACTAGACCACCGGGGCGACCGGCTCAGTCAGTGCGACAAAATTAAAGTTATAGATTATGATCATGATTGTACGAAGGCAGCAACACCGCTTTTCCCCATTGAAAATCGAAGGCAGGAGAGAACAGCAGAATCAAAACGTTGTCAATTGATAAGAAGCTTCAGCATTCTTCCTACGCGCGCGAGTCAAACGATAACAACAAACCATGCTATGTGTGTGGCGGTACTGTACCGGCACCGGGTTGTCCCGAGCCTAACTTCCCGATTAGCCCGGGATCGGTACTCTCGGTAGGGTATAAGCTCGGTATCGGTACGTTGTGTCATACCGATACCGCCGGTACGATATGGACATGGTACCGAACGTACCGAGGTTCTCGGTAAGGGTATGGACATGGTACCGAACGTACCGAAATTCTCGGTACCGGTATGGGCATCGTACCGAACATACCGAGCTTCTCGGTATCGGTACGGTGTATCATACCGATACCGCCGGTAAGGGTACGGACATCGTGCCGAACGTACCGAAATGTTCGGTAGGGTATAGAACTCCAGACCGAACGTACCGAAATTGTCGGTACGGTATAGAACTCCAGACCGAACGTACCGAATCCTCTCGGTACAGGTATACCGGCGGTATTTTACCGCCGGTAGGCCTCGGTAGTACCGTACCGAACAAAACCTACCAACGATGGTCATGGGGTGGTGGGTAAAGGTTCGCGTTGTTTCAATCACAGACTGACTACTACAGATGGTGGAAGATCGAGTTTGGGATCGACGATGAGATTGGGTGTGAAGCCCTGTGATTTACCCCTTTGGATTTTCTTTTTTTTGTGCACCAGTTGTTTTTCAATCTGTGTTTCCTTCCCCTCACCGCTGCTGGTTGGTGTACTTGAGAGCACTCAACCCGTACCTTGTAATCCAGGTGACTGGAAACATTCCAAACCTACCCGGCACGTTGTGGTTACACTCGTTGTCTTTAATGACCACGGCAGTCTAAATTTGTAGGGGGTAAGTGTTGGTGCCGACAGGAGCTTGGAGTGGATAGCTACTAATATTACTTACTTTTTTACTATTTCACGCGTTTGCACCAGGAATCTTTCAGTCTTCAAATCATTACCGCCGACGCATCTGCTGTACTTTGGAGCTCCAAAACTGCGTCTTGTTTCAAGACAGTATCAAGGTAACTGTAGGTCGTTCCACGTTGTTCACCGGCGGGTCGCTCATAGTTGGCTAGCTTCAACCACATGCAGGCCAACCCCCGACCCTGAGATTGTGGCTCAAGGTGTTTAATTTGTTGTGTCAACAAGAGTACGCTCTCGAGGTACAGAGTGGCCACCTGTGTCTCGGGACAGGTGAATTGATCTTGGATAGGGTGGTAGGCGGGGTACGTACGAGCAGCAAATTTGAATTGTCGAGTTCAAAAGAATACACCAAAGAAAAGACAGTACGTACGTATAGACAATCGTGTACGTACTGCGTCCTTCAACAGCAGTTATCTAAGAATAGCACGGTGCACATTGACAAAAGGTGTTTTAACAGTGATGCACGTTATATACCTAACGTTGGTTGCACTGCAATTCATATTTAGTTCTACTAATACCATCCTCACCTGACTTTAGTCACTTATGAGCCAGAGAAAACAACCGCGTGACAGTAAAGACTACCGAAGATGCTGTTGTCAGGTTTTGAGATTCAGATTTTATCCCCACCGCATTTGCAATGTGAACTCCGCAAATTGAAACAGTCTTCATATGCGGAAAAATCGGACTCCTTGAGGGTGCAGAGATTCGAGCTAACGCCGATACCAACTGCTGTTGTTGTGCTCTGGTGGCGCGGAGAGACGCACTGGGTGCACTGCACTGCGCGTATGACTCAAGTGTTCCAGATAGCGCTGACCACCGTTGGTCTGGCGGTGAAAAGACGCGCCGAGTGTGCAGAGTCAATCTTTCTTAATATATCTTGTATTTCACAATGCGACTGACTGCTGCTTCTTACTGCTGCTGCAGTCTACGAGTACGTATCTACGGAGAGGCAGAAGGGAATGGGGACAGTGGGAGGCCAGCTTGAGGAGGCGTTGAGCCAGCTCGACGAGACGACAGAGACGGTACGGGAGCTGCACGGGCAGGTCTATCAGCAGCGCAATATGGTCGAGCAGGGCATCGCAAACGCAGGAAGAGCAAAATCGGGCAGAGGTCGTTGAGGCGGAAGCGCTCGGGAGCGGCAAATGGGTCTGGCAATGACGTTGCGATGTAAATGAAATTGGACCCCCGGAAGCACTGGATTCTTCGCGGTCTGATACCGACATCCACGGGTTAAACCGTTCAGAACGGAAAGCGCTACATACTCCAGGTGACCCTTAAGGTAGCACAGCAGTTACGGCCGATGTGCAGTTTCAATGCGTTACATCTTCGCCCGGGTATGGGACCTGGCAGCGGCCACGATGTTCCAGCATTTGACCGTTTTGACCTCATGCAGCAGGCTATGGGGTCTGTCCTAGGCTTTTGCTTGAACGATACAGTGGCAGTGGACGGTTTAAGCCTTACGCGAGCCCATGCGCTCGACGTGCGCGTCATCAAGGCGGGTATGACCCTTCGTGTACACGTGCTTGGACACATCGAATCCCGAGGTAGCGGGAGATCAACCTAACTCCACGGATATTTTATCAATGATGATCTTAGCTTGTAGATTGGCGAGCTCACCAGGGGCGTGCGGGGGGATCACTCCAGCCATGCCGCCGCCGACTGAAACGGCTCGCGAGAGGACCTCCTTGCCAGCATTCCCCGCGATCCGTGATTTTTTCCGCGGGGGAGGCACGCTGTTCGAAAATCGACGGACCGACAGCTGCCTGTTGTGGGGCGGTAACAGGCAGCGCATGAAACCACAAGGCAAGCGGGTGTCTCGATGCCGAAACCAAAGCGCAGGAGATCGCAGATCTGGCACGCGTTCCGCGACTTCAAGGCGTGTAGTTACGGCGTTAGCTGCAAGTTTACTCACGACATCCATCAAGCAGCTGACACCAGTGACGCCGCGCGCAGTTGGGCGCGTGGGCAGGGCGCAGGTAGCACGGTGTTCGTGGAGTGGCCGAGAGTCAACCGTGCTGGCGGTGAGGGTTTGTGGGAATGCGGTCAGAGGTCCCGGAACAAAACGCAGGGGGGGGCAGGGCGGTAGAAGCATAAGCGGCGCCCCGGCTCTCAATACGGGTCCGGTTTCCACTGGTCGGTGAGAGCAACTCCGGGGGGAGCGATGGCAGCGACTGCGAACAATGGACGGGGGCTGAAGGAGCTCGTGCTGGGAGTGTTGAAACGCGATGGCGGCGTTGAGCTAGAGCGATTGGCCTGTGTTCCAGGATCGGTTCCGCGTTCGTGGTAATGTACAAAGCGGGGTGATAGCGTTGGAGGGGGTTGAAACAGCAGAGTGGATGTAAGTATTTTGATCAAAGCTGTCTCTAGACCAGGATGTGTGTGCCTGGTGTGTTGAACGGGCCACTATACCCGATGCACCCTATTTCGGCTGGTTGGATTGTCTTTGAAGGATCGCAGATTTGGGTTCGCATTTCTTGAGACGATTTGTACAGAGTGTGAAATTATTGACATCCGGTGTCGGTCCGCAAACCATTGTGCTACATGTTTTGCTATGAAACAGGTACACTACAGGCTTGGGGAAGTCAAACACTTTCATAGGCTAGTTCGTTTGGTACTAGCGTTGGTGCTGGGTGCACCGGGTAACGTAGCGCAAGATGGTAATCTCATTGAGGAGTGATAGAGTATGGGTGTCAGGGATCATGCCGAGGTCATTGCAAAACGGTGGCAGCTGATGTGGTAATGGGTCGTGCGTTGGTGTTCAAAGCGGGTTTTGTTCCTGAAATTCGAAGCATCCGTCTATCCCCGCTAGCTGTAGTACTGTAGTACAAGAACGCAAACTCGCACTCTTCTGAACGCAACACTCGCAGGCTCCTGTTACCGATCTATTGTCAACAAAGAGACCCAATTTGACCGTGCTGCACCGTGTGAGGTGGGTCACGTGTTGCGCGATGTTCTGTTACAAGTGTTGTGTCCACGGCAGAAACATGGGCGAGGCGCCCGCATCGTATTGTATCGTATTGACGTGAAAGAAGGGTATCGACAGATTCTAGTGGACTCTGTGGGTGCCCGAGGGTTTTTCTTGCAGAGTTGGGAACCTCGCGGTAATTGATTTGCGATTGCGGTTTGGAGGGAGAAATAGTCCAGGGGCGTGAGAACTGCTTTCAGCAGCCCTGAAACACACTCACGGTCACGAAACAATCCAGCATGCTGTAGTGTCGCCCCAAAGAGCCTCGGTGGTTGGTTATGTTACAATGGTGCCATGGCCGGGGAGGGCAACTGGGCGGGTCGGACAGCTGCCGGGCCTCGTGGTTGTGCGCGTATTCAGTGTACAGGCGGTGACGAAGGTAGTGCCTTAATCGTGTGATAGTTTGTGGATGATGGCATCTTTGTAGAAGTCCAATGGTTTCGAAATGGTCCACGATGTATACGCGCACTACAGTCTCTCTCATCCGACCACTATCGCTTTTTGGAGATCGAGGCGTCCCCGAGTACCCACTGCCGTTCTCCGCGCAACCAGTCACTAGTTGAGATTCACGGCTGGAAGGTTTGGCATGGATAATGACACAGACGAATGTTCAGTGACGATACACCCCCAAGAATTGCAGAAACCTCGCCTGCTAATGTCGGAGTGGCCAATGTCGCATGGATGTACGTGGAAGCAATATTAAGTGTCCTTGTTGACGGGATTTTTGTTGTACATTTCGTTTGCCGAGCAGCGAGGCAGGCGGTTGGCGGCGCAATTTCGCGCGGAGGTCGGAATGCCGCAATTGGCCGCGCAGTCGAGAGTATTACCGATAAGGCGCGGGCAGCGCCATGTTCTGGTTTGGAAATTTCATGGAGATCTAGCGCTTTGGCTAAGGTTTGCGAACGAGGGTCTCGAGGACATTTGGGGATGCGTGCCAGCTCCTATGTATAACTTGGTTTCTTGACCGGTAAAACGTACAATATTTTCGGTCGAATCAAAGAGTGTCGTAAGGGGTTGCTGTTTGAAAGCGGGAGAGTATTAGATGCGTGAACTTACGAGAGCCGTTGGGCCCTCGACGGAACGCTCATACCCCGGTTATTCCGGTTCGTCGGTGGAACTTCGTCTAAATATGGTGTATCAGCCGCTTCCGTTGAGGCATTGTGGAACAGTGTTGAATGATGTGTTACAGCCGTTGGAAAACGCGGCGTACGCGACGGAAACGAAGAACAGACAAGCCCAGGCCGTAGTACATGATTTCTCAGCTATCAAGTTCCTTTACCGATCGTGGCGGGGGTTTGAGTTAGATATCGCACACCCTTTGATTCTCAATGCCCTCAAAGGCTCGGTGTGGTGGCACGCAGTCGCGGGGTCACTGACGATTGTGCGAAAACCGATATCATGGTCCATATTGCTCCGGGGCGATCACTTAACTCGGATCGGGGGCACGGGGGGCGGGTCTTGTGAATCGCATAGGGAGCGTCATTTTTCTTTCTTGCGCGAGCGTCAAAAATGTTTGCCAAGACGATTACGCGTGCGCATGAAGTTTTACTGTTTTGAGACGTGCGGATATCGCATTCGTTCGACGACAAACCCAGTCGAAAGGGGGGCGGTGGTCGACGGCGCACCCAGTCGAAGTACGCCTCCGGGGGTGCAAAGGTGACCAGTCGCGTAAGGGAACGATTATAACTCGAGTGAGGAAGGGTGGGTCACAACCAGCGAGGACCAGAGGAGGTGGCGTCGATTTAACGGTCGAGCTGTGGCCGTGCTAGTTGGTTCTTCAGCCATAGGTCCCGCTATTTGCGTTTGGTTGTGATCGCGGGAGGTGTTTCGAGTGGACTAGGGCCCAAGCAGTGAAGGCGCTGCGGCAGGTGGTGTCGGTGGCGGGAGTGCAGGCAGAAGAATACGCGTTGCGTTCGCTCAGGACCGGGGGCACCACACCTGTCGGCTGGGGGCGCGGATCCTGAGGTATTGAAGGGCCAGAGCTGGTGGACGTCGGGGGCATACAGAGCGTATATTCGTGGTTACGTGAGACGCGCAGTCGGAATCTGGAGCGACGTCCAGAGAAGGGCGTGGACTGCCAGAAACCTGGGCGAGGAACTCTGTGGGGCAAATTCTAGCAAGCGAAAATGCCCAAGAGTGAGAGCGTCGATGTGTGAGCCGGAGAGAGCAGAGGTAAAGAGAGGGGAGGGGGGAGATGATGACGAAGAGCACATTCATACGTACACCAAGTCAATGACCTTACTAAGTTGGAGATCGGCGAATATGGAGATTCGCCAGGTAGAGCGGTAGTTGACTTGCGCATGTACGGATGCAGGGACGGGGCTGTGTGATGGTACCCCCGGGGTTTCTTTTGCCCCCCCTCCTTCTTCGGGCGAGGGGTGCAAACAATAAGTACACAATTCGGAAAGCAAAGAACAAAGAGGACTATTCTCGTGGAGAGCGCAACGCAACAAGCGAATAAGCGTGTTGTATATACGGAAGAATTGGTAGGTCGGAATGGATGTAGGTGATGCACGGGACATATCCACGGACGAAAAGTAGCAAGTGACGCGAACTACATCAGTGGTTTCAGCGGCATTCCAACGAATATCACACTTTGTCGTGAGCCGCGCAGGTGAGGAGGCATGAAGCAAGGGTATGCCAAACCCCCCAGCCAACAGTGTTGGGATATATTTGAGATTGTTCTCTTACACCCACCCTCTCGTGCTATTGAGGGAGTCAGTGAGAGGGGCAGAGAGAACAGGAGCAGCAATTCGTAACTGTGACGCAACGTGCTTTTTTATGTGTGGACGTGCCGTGAGGGCGGCAACAACAAGAGACGTGGAGTCGTGGACTGCGCGAAAGGAAGAAATAGGTAAACCCGTGCTTGATGCGCACAAGTGGTTGCGGGAAGGTGGTCACACGTTAAAGTCAACACGGCCAGAAATGATGGGATGCCCGGTGGATCGTGTGCGGAGATCGCGCGGTAGGGTAACGACGGCTCGAACGGGCACAATCCAAAGGTGTGGGTAGGGTCAGAGTGCATCCATTCGATGGGGAAACTTTACATCAACGGACATTGTATTGGTGTTTGTGCTATATAAATGAGCCATGGCTGTGACGAACCCTATACCTGTGGCAAGTACGGTAAGTGTGGTAACAATTTCCAGGAGGCCGGCGGATACGGACGTTGGCCAGTCCGAGTGGTAGTTGACGTGCGTGTGTACAGATGCAGGGACGGGGCTGTATGATGGTAGCAAGGGATTTCCGTTGACTCCCCCCCCTTCCTTGGAGCGAGGGGTGCAATTAATAAGTACAAAATTCGAAAGCAGCGCACAAAGCTGGCGAATACAGCGTGTTCCTCTCGGCCGGACCAGCTCCTAGCTCGTATAAAAATTGTAGAACAGGGCAAGGGTTGCCCTGCTGTTCCCTAGGTGTTACCATCTAATACAAGGTTGAACACCCCGGACAGCTCATGAGTTAGCTCATATATCGTGTATAGCTCAAGCTTCGAAAACATGTGCAGATGAGCTACCGCCTACCAGGTATAGCTCAAGCTAGGGGAAACATGTGTCGCTCATGTAGCTCCTATAGCTCATCTCGGGGGCAGATGAGCTAGCTGATGTAGCTCTTATAGCTCAGCCTGGGAAAATGTGTGTAGACGAGTTATCCTCTAAAGCTCAAGCCTTGAAAACATGTGCAGATGAGCTACCGCCTATGGCTCAAGCGTTGAAAACATGTGCAAATGAGCTACCACCCATAGCTCAAGCCTTCAAAACAGGTGCAGATGAACTGCAAGATATAGCTCAAGCCAGGACCGCACGTGCAGATGAGCTACTAAAGATGAAGAAAAACTTATATTTTCGGCCTGACCAGCTCCTAGCTCGTATAAAAATACGAACCTCTTGCGCAAGTTACGTACTGTAGAAACCCAAGTAAGCAGGAAACATACATTTTCAATGGAACATCAGCAATATGTTACTGCTGTATGAGCTCGTACCTGCACGTATGTAGATGAAGTTTGAATAAGATGATATGTGGTACAGTAAACAATAATATGGCTAGTGTATTGATATTGGTAAGTTTTGTTTGCGGGGATTCATCCTATATACTTTCTGCTCCGGAGAGAAAAAACATCGAGGCGTTTTTTTCCGGGTCTGCTATTGTTTCTCCCCCCCCCGTGATGTTGCTTTATGTTTCCACGCGTGTGAGAGTGTTTATTCAAATCACGCTAATGCCTGTTCACGTAGCGATGATATAACAGGTTTGATGTCGATATGGTAATCGTCTAGACTTGCGTGTGGCAACCTGCATGATCACGATGCAAGGATACTGCTAACTCTCTCACGTCCGCAGCGGTCGGAGTCCAAGGGGCCTCCCACCCTATTGCGCGATCTTGTATTTTTGGAATAAATGAGCATGCTGGCCCGAGTATGTCGTTTCATACGTCAGATGTCTCGCCAATATAAGCAGTAGACATTATTTCCATGCTCCGGATGTGCAGATCACCTAGCTACCTGGCAGTCGCAACGCAACAGTAGTCGGTGAGATAAAAAATACTTATACGTTCACGACCGCTGGGAACGATGTGCTGCCGTGTGCTTCGTGTGCTGCGGTGGACGTTAAGAAGAAACGGCGTCGTTGTTGAGCAATGCAAAGACACTTTATTTTGTGGCGGAGTTGTATCGTTTTTTATCCGTCTCAGTTGAAGATCAAGATCAAAACCCGATTTTGCCTGACCTTACGATATTGTCAACGAGGCGAGAATCAGATACGTGTGTTCCAATTTCGATTTCGATCTCGAGTACACGTTCTTCGCTACATCCCGTCTTATGTATCTTGCAACAACATTGCCGTGGGTGGGGGACGCGGCTTCTCATGCTAGCACGCCTCTGCGACCAATGGCCTAACGGTCTAAACTACGAATGGACACGCGGTTATTTTCCCCCGAACACCAACCCGCCGTGATCCAATTATTCCGAATGTCTACGCTAGGCTAATATGTCCACCAACACTGGATCAGCCCCTTTCTCCTCTGGGTTCTCATCAGGCGTCGGAGCACATGTACACCCCACCATCCCGATCCGTACGAACGATTTCGTAAGCAGTCGTCGCAATGTCTCCCGGCTCCACTCCAAACTTAGACATAACCGTGTAGAACGAATTGCCCTTGCGTATCATTGTGGCAGGGAAGTCGAAATACTCGTTCACAAGGACGCGGGTTGAAACGGATCCGCAGCTCAGGTCAGCCGAGAGAGACACCTGTCGAAGAATCAAACGGGAACCACGGGATGTTAGCGAGTTTGTTATGGACAGCCGGCCACTTTCCTGGCGCTTTCGTGGTCGTTTCTCTGTTCGTAAGGAAATCCAAGCTCGCTCAGGCAGCATAGACGTCCCATTCACACGGAGGACCAACAAGGGCGTGTCGATTGTTGTCTGGATCTATACCAATGTTTCAACGCGGTTTTTAATATTATTATCGACACATCAAAGCGGCTGGCGTGTATACCGCGGACACGTTGCCCGCAAACGAAAGTCAGTTCGGCCGAGGGACTTTCCGTGTTCTCTTCCTGGTCTCTCGGGTGCATACACCTTCACAACTTCAGAAAGTTGGTGCTGACGTGTATGGCTTCTTTCCATTCTCCTTCTGAGCAGTAGCGCATCGATAGTTTTCTGCCACCTCTAGGGATCGACGCTGCCAGCACACCCAAGTACGGCCCCTGTTACATCGACAAGACGTCCTTGCGACAGGTAATCACCTCAACGATTTGCGTGTGGTTGCCCGCAACCACGGTGTTCTCGGCGATCCACAGCGTGTTCTGGCGTAGCACCTGGAATAGGGAAGCGGCATGCCGGTATGGAGAAGAACGTGCTGTGTGAGGTAATCACAATAAAGCGGTGTGTATGGCTTATCAACCGGCGCTACCGCAAAAAATAAAGCGCACTGAGGACCTGCTGGTTCCCACAATTGATACCTTGTGTCTCGGAAAGCGGGCAATACATACCCTTGTAGTATTGCACTGTACATTACCTAAAGCTGCCTCGTATTCCAAGTACTGTGTCTTCATAGCGGGAATGCGGTGTTAAACGGGTAATGTCTGGCCTTATTAGCGTGAATGAATCATCCTGAAACTAACTCTTGAAAATCATCAAACAAATATTTATCTCTGTCCCACCAATGTCCGTGTGCCAACTCACTAAGTTTATTGATTACTTTTGACGTCACTCCTTCAAGAGCCCATCGCCACAGACGGAGCGTACAACCAAGAGCGGTTGGCTCGAGCCCCCGGGCATGTCTGTCCCAGCCGGCTGGCATGTATTTTCTTCGAGGTGTGATACATAGTACTGTTCTTTGTAGTTTGGAAGGCTCACGTGGTGATATGTAGTGTACGTTATCCCCCCATCCTCAACTTTGATGACTCTTAGAAAATGACGTACGTTCGTGAGCCCAATGCACAATCCTAGATGAGCTACGAACGTGTCCAACAAGTACCATCGCATGATTGATTGCGTTGCTCCCAACGATATTTGGCGTAGCACCTCATTCGAGGAGACCCGTCAGTGAGTACATTTTCGAGTCCGCAAAAAATTGCAACCATACTACCTGCCGTAGCACAGCTGCTATCGCCTCGATACGATACGTCGTTGTTGGATCTCAGGCCAAGCAGCGTACGCCAGAGGAGGCAGAGGAGGTAGCAATTGTTTGCCCGGTTCTGGACGCTATGAGCGTTCTACACCTCTCTCGGAAACGTTGACGTTAATAACTGAAGTTCATGGTATAGAGTAACGGACGCCTGTTGATAAAAAAGCACAAGGAAGCTGGTCCAGAATGAATTTCGTTTTCCAGGATGGGTGTATTCTACGCTACATGGTTCAGTACAATGACCCCGAAACTTTTCATTTTTCTGCTAACCCTAGGCTTTATTACTCGTTGCTCAATTTCGTCTAGACAGCATTGTACTGTACTTGACGCCGGGTAAACACGGACCCGAACAGCCTCCCATTGGGCTAGGCTTTGAACAAGTATAACTATTTCGAGAGTCGAAAACTTAACCGAGACGCACAGACGTTATACCTATAAATAGAATACACGAGGTATTTAGACACACTATGTGGTTTTTCAGTTGGAGGGCTCCGGCTGTCCGGTAGTATTTTGCGCAAACTCACCGCCCCCCTATACCCGACGGCGTTTGGTCTCTCACAAATATCATCCCCACATGGGTTTGGTTCCACCTAACACGCCCGATACGGGCAGGGATAAACAAACTACTGCGTTTGCACTCTAACTATTGTTTACTCTTGACGTTCAGAATCGTGAGGTCCGCTCAGCATCCCAACACGGTAGATGCACAATATGACAGAAGGGCACCTAGTGTAGTAGTTGATGAGGCCCTGGCTGAAGGGTTCTACTAAATACTTCGATCGAAAACCATGGAAGATGCAAGCTACAACAGGGGGGCGCACCCAGTAGATGTTTTTTGTCCACTGTTCGCCCCCAACCTCAAAACATTTCCTACTTGTAGGGATGGAGTAAAAACAGATTTCAATTCGCCGATCTTGTGTAACGCCTGCTCAGAAGGAATTGGCCGAACGGTGTACCTCTAAAACGTAACTATGTTTTATTGTCCACATAAAACAAAAGCGTCCGGACAACAAAAACAATGGAATCACGTCTGCCCGTGAACTTTTGCAAGAGTACATTTCGGTTTTCTGAAGCTCCGAACATCTCAATCAAGAGGTAGAAATGAGCGCCGTTCCTCCTGCTCGTTCTGCAGCAAATGAAACAACCTTGGCTACGGTACAAGAACCCGAAAACTCAAGCGGCTGGAACCATATTTTCAAACTTCAACGACGACGTCCTCCCCAAAGGAGGACACAGAAAGAGCTGTCGCTTTGGCATGCTCACGAAAGTGCGCCAACGAGCTATATCTGCCCGGCCTACTTTTGGGTTGATGGAAACGTTCCGGGCTTGAGCAGAAAAAACAAAATGTCCTCAGCAAAAACATGGCGGCAGACGTGATTCCAATCTCTTCGTTGTCGGGACTTTTGGCACGATCAGCTTCTTTTGTGGGCAGTGTGCAACACAGGTGCTTGACACTGTCGGAGTAAGTCTGAAATTCTCACCATTCCATCCCCGTGCACAGATACGCCACCAAGGTTTACACGGGAAGCCTCGCCGGTTGCAGGGTCCACTGCGAACAGCTCGCCTGCAGCCATGTTGACAACTAGGAGAGTCTGCCCGTCGTCCGTAACCTGCGGAAACAAGTTTGAATGATGTGTCGTGGTCAGAAAAATGTACCGGGAAACTGGGCTCGTGTCCGAGGTGTTGCTACGAAACGGGCATCAGATACTGTCGGCGACCACGCGATACGACGCAGCAGGACGCAACGCTAAACGCATTCAATATCGTGCAACAGGTGGGGAGGCCACGGACATTGTCACCCGCGCGGCTTAGGCTACTCAGGCGAGGGGGTATGTACGTGCCCCGGCACCGAACGACGCGTGCTACGGTGGAGGTAACACGTAACGTGTATGAGGCTCCTCGCTCGCCGTTCTCTCAGTAGCGCAAACACCCTCTCATTCTGAACGTAGAAAATTAAGCCGATGAGAATTACCAAAACCGATACATGTAAGTACATCATTGAAAAATGGTCTGGTGTTCGAAAAATGTTTGTTGGAGGGGCCCGGTCGGTCATAAATATCTTTGCCGGACAGTGCTACGCCCATATTGTAGCATGGGCGGAATTTCAAAACTATCTTGTCGGCGCAGCGCCACAAACGAACTCCTAGGGGTGTATACCACGAAGACAAAAAGTTGAATACCAGAAGACTGCATGTGCTTAGGGTATAGTCTCTCGGCCGAGTGACTCAGAGCGGCCCAAAAAAAGGTAGTACGACCACCCCCCTCTTTACCGTTGTCCTGGATAAATGATGTCATTCCTTTTACTTTGGCGGGGCGTCTCACTCCGTGCCGTGAACCACAACCGGTGATACAGAAAGAGAGCGTTATCGCAAGGCAGCATACTCGCAGCATATAATAGTCACCTCGATGCCGTTGGCGTTGACGTTGCCCTCAACGAATGTAAACCCCGAGCCGAGGGGGATGGTAGCTGCCGCCGTGTCCGCTCCGTCTTGAAGCTTCCCGCTGTACCTTTGCAACGGAATCTGTATGTGCCAAATCGTTGCATGCAGTGGTCAATCGCCCGTTTTCTTCACCGCCTGGTAGAGGCCCACGATGGGAGCTTCGGCAATTGCGACTACGACAAGCCTGCAGCAACAGTGCATGCTGCACGTACACAAGGGTTATGTCAGATATCGGCCTAGGAAGGTGGTTTCTCTCGCGACCTCTTTGCCCCACGACGACTATTCCAGCCCTTAACGGATTGAAGACGTTCAGCGACACCCATTGTTGTGCGGGTATCTTGACGTTCGTATATGCTGGCTTTCAAGTACTGAAAATACCCCACATCTGTCGAAATTGGTGCCGAGAAAGGGAAGTGTAAGGTGTTTCTACATCGATAACCGTCTATGTTATGGAAAACCTTCAACTACAAAAAGGACGGTGGTAAAAACATGTGACGTTGAAGAAATCACAAAAAGGGGGGTCTGTGAGATGGCTTGTCACGATATCTGGCTTGAAGCAGCGCCAATCACAAAGCACGATTTTGAATTTTGATTTTTTACACTAATCCGTGTTGTAGAGGGGGTGGAGATGAGCTTTAACATTCCACGAGAACAACTGACATGCTTAATTTCGGTACCTCCAACAAGCGTTCGTGGTGGAAAATCGGACGTCACCGTACGTAACATCCAAATGTAACCGATGCCCATCTGTCCTTTACGCCGCAGAGACAGCCGTTTAGCAAACGAAATATACCTATGAATCGTATTTTTTTACTTCCTATGTGGGTTACGTACGGCGCACAAAATGACCTAGCCGCATGTTCTCACCGAGTACAGCTGGGCCTGCAAGGAATCCGTGAAGATAGCAGCCGTCTTCGTCACGATGACGTCATTCACCATTGCTGACCCGTTGCCTCCGCCCAAGGTAAAGTCGGCGACAAGGCTGAAGTCCGTGGTGTTGTACACGCGAGCCGTGCCTGCCCAGAGCGGCAAGGATGGGTACATACAGTACCTTGATGCACTTCGTGCTTGGATAAGTATAAGCTAAGTATTAATCGGCGTTTCTTTATAATCCTACCGAGTGCCTGCTCATGCAATCTTTCTTGTCAACAGAAGCCCAACCACCTAGCCGTACAAACTCCACATGGTGTGTCTCGCAAGTAACAACTAACTCTGGGAAGAAATCAAAGAAGCGTTTACACATTGATATGGAGACGAATCATTCTCTATATTCCCGCTCGGAGTCGTATAACTAAAATGTATGTGATCGACGGAGGAATTGCCACAAAAGTTCGAAAATCAGATGAAATTTGTCATTACGGTTTGGCGACTACTTAGCTACCAGGCACTCTGAATTTTTTAGTGTTCAGTCCCCAACGGTACTGCAGCTCTAAATAGGTTAAATAGAGTTGTGTGCCAGTTGGGTTGCGCCTTCGATTTCTTCGAGGTTCGGTCTTGTGGTGTTTGTTAAGGAGGTCCTCTGGTAAGTCGTCTGATCAATTTACAAGTTCACCTGTATCATGGCATGCATTTAGTGTCGTGGAAATGTGTCATATGGGGCCCGACCATCTCTCTGATTTTGAAAGGAATAAATACATGATACAAATTGATATTCGTTTGACGCATGGCCGAGATCAACCCAGGCTGGCGTGGTACATGTTGTACAGCACGTCTTTGGTTGTTGTATAACCGGGTATATTACACCACAGATTTAGTAGGTACTACACTGATTGTATAGTAAGTACATGTCGCAGAATCGTTTGCGCTCCACACGTGGTTAACATTAACATTTCGTGGTTCGCACAAGTTTCTGCTCATGGGCAAAATCATAATTTGGTGCTATACCAACGATACATTCTTACCTTGTGGAATTGGCTTTAGGACGCTCTCCAGGAGCTGGTTTCGACTTGAGGTAAACAGAAATAGCATTCTCGAGATGGTGAGGTTAAACACTCTCTTCAGCATCAGGTGGACGCACGCTTGAATGTTTGCTAGAAACCGTTCGACTCGAGTCATTTAACACTTGGTTCGTTCACCTCCGAAGGCACCAGCGACGAATAAATACCCCGAGCGCCTGTCGTAATCCAGACCAGCTGCCTGCCCGTTTGATATCACGACTTCGCCTTCGCCTGTACTGAGGTCACCCTTCCAGATTTGCCCATCTGTTCGAGAGGTAGAAAGGACCACGGTCAATGTTTTTGCAACGATCGCCCATACAGTATAAACACCACTCCGACCTTCTGGCGTTAGGCCGCACTGTGACCTAACTGAAATAGCTGGCCTCGCCTCATCTTGGAAGGCGACCGCAAACCATGGCAGTGCGTGAATTACAATGATGGCGTCTGGGTTCCAATCAACACCAGACAATATATGTTCTTCAAAGCGCGTACGTTAGGAAGCTGGTACATATCTGTTGGTGGGCCCACAAGGGATTTTCTGGTGGTTTAAATTGTTGTCGCTAAAGAGTATTCGGATGGTTGTAATTTCCCTTTTTTTTTACGCACATTCCAGTCGAGTATGAATGTGCGTCACCTGATCCGATACTAACAAGGTTTTTTTCTCCCAATTCTGACACATGTTTTTTGTTGTTTTAGCGACTATTGATTTCGGTCCAGTGTTTCCATACACTAACGCCACAATATGTGTAGCAACAAAAATCCATTCGTATGGTGCCGCCCGGCAGCAGTCTACACTTGTTATTGTTTATTGGCGTTGCTTGGATACAACATCACGCTTGCCGAGTGAACGATCGATACAGTTGTGGCTTGATTGTTTTTGGTTCGAAATGGCGACTCCAGTCCGTGCCGCGCGTCTGCACTGCTGCAGTAGCCGCGCTGCCGTGATCATAGATACGTCCCTGTCTGTCACGGTGGACAACACACATATCTCGTTCGGGCCGTTGTTTTGAAAGCTTTCCCTCTATTTTATTGCAAAATGTAACAGCAAAACATCTCATATAGCATGACTTATTGCGACGAAAGGCACTAAAGCAAAAGACTGCGGAAAGTTTAACAAACAGCCAAGACGCAGAAATTATTGATAGTGTTCCTCTTTCATAAAGGAAAACAAACCCTTTGTTATTCACAAACGAGGAAGAACTCTGGGAACATCAAGACTCACAACCCCATTGGATGTCGGACAATATCACCTTCGTTGAAAGATCCTACGTAGACGATCCACTCTTCGGCAAGCGTGATTCCTTCAGGGAAGAAACCGAGTGGGAGATCGATGATGTCCAGCCTGGAGCTTGCCGCCACCACAGTAGCTACGATCGTGAGAACGACCGTGGTGAGGACACCCTTAAGACCCATGGCGCACTTGATAAGTGTGAAGGTGTGCTTTGGTTAGGCCTGCCACCAGAGACAGGAATTCGGCATGCACATGGAGGACATGTTTACAAGCAACGACATTGCATCAGTCGCCAGTCCAATATAATATTACCGCGACTACTGCGACACTACACGTATCACGTTGTCAAGGCATGGAGTGTTTGACGGCAGAATTTTTCGTCTTTGACGACCCGCGGCCTACGGACCAGAGGAGAACTTGAAACAATTTTGCATTATGTCGCCGCCGACGACAGTGTGACGTTGGCTTACTAAATTATATGTTCGAAGATGTAATGTTTGGGGAGTACGTGCCAGTCGCCGAAACCAGTAGCTGACGAGCAAGAAACAACAAACCAGCCTGTTGGCTGTAACGGACTTTGTTTCGGACTGCGTACTGCTATACGTAGATGACTGTACTTAATCGAGTTTATGATTTCGGTCGAGGGTTTGCATACGATATACAAGGCACGCCGCCCGCTACGCTCGCTGAGGAAGAAACACCACATCTGCCACAGTGAGCCCGGTCGCCCGCCTCGCATGAAGAGCGGTGCTCGCCGTGGCCTTCGTTCGCCAGCTCGATAAAATAGGTGCTCAGGCTGAGTCGCTCTCTCCCTGATTTCCAGTTTCGTCGCAGAATAAACACCGGTTGAATTTTATTTTGCAATACAAAAATGACCCATATATACTCGTACATAGTATAACCGGAACCACACCAGGAGGCTTGACAGAGCCCATTCATGCTTCCCTCGTGTCTCGAGGCACACGCGATGCCTAGCTACGAAAACGGCTACCCCGCTTCTTCCAGCCTCCTCGCTACCCGCCAGCACCCGCTGATACCCGCGATGGCGCCAGGCTCGCCCGCAGTGCAGTGCTCCGAGTACACGCACGCACACGAAGCGAAAGAAGAAAAAAGGAAAAAGAACCGAAAGCGCCAAGATAAATGGAGAAACAAAGACCCGCTGGAGGACCCTGACGGGTATACCCGCCGGGCACCTGGATAAGTGAAATCAGGGTCCTACCTCTAGCCAAGAGTCCCACCGCCATGCTTCAGGAGGAAACAGCTCGGACGCCACATACGCGTCGCGTCGCGGGCGGTTTTCGGCTACGCTTGTCGCACGTACGTACATAACCCAGATATGCTCTGTTTTTACTCGTACTCATATGCACGAAAGAGAAAGCACAGCACGGCACAGCAGCACAGCGAAAACAACGGAAATGAAACCGAAAAAATCTGAAAGAAACAATATCCCCGTCACCCTTATTGTACTAATTTACTGCCTGATTGGGTCATCTTACACCGGTCAAAAAGAAAAAGAAAAATGAAAAAAAATCATGCAGCAGAGCTTCTTATCAGCCTCGTACGCTGCCTGCCCCTCTCGCAACGATTTCGCGCCGATTTGATCCAGGCGAGGCTTTCTTCATTCTCTGCCACAGTAAGCCCCGTCGACCGCCTCGCGTAAGGCCCGGTGCTCACCGCAGCCGTGGTCGCCAGCTCGACAATGTTGGTGCTCAGTCTGCGTACCTCTCTCTTTGAGCTTCGAGCCCGCTCGCAAAAACAAGCACCGCTTAAATGTTATCTTGCAATCCCGAACGACCCCTATAAACTCGTAGATACTCTATCAGAAACCACCAAATGGCGGCCAGACAGAGCCCATTCATGCTTCTCTCGTGTCTCGAGGCACACGCGACGCCTAGCCACGAAACGGCGACCAAGCTCGTTTCAGTCCCCTCTCTACCGGCCACCATTCGCCGACACCCGCGACGGCGCCGGGTTCACCCGCGATGCCGTGCTCCGAATACACGCTCGCACACGAAATGAAAGAAGAAAAAGTAAAGAAGAACTGAAAGTGCCAAGAAAGATGGAGAAACCAAAGACTCGCTGGAAAGGTCCGGCAAGTACTAAAAGCAGGCGATTCCCAAGTTGGAGCTCTGAGAGGCCAGGGATGTACCAACCGAGCATGCTCAGAGATCGAGATATCTAGAAGTAGTTCTATGATATACATCGACTTATGATACATATCACATCATACGTTTACTGTTCCACTGTGGAAGTCAACAACGATGGATGTGTGTGCGAAACGTGTCAAAAATATATCGAGGTCACGGCGGCAGGCGAACAGGCTCGTACTCTGGCGAGGCCGACTCTCGCGGGGTGACCGAAGGAATAAGAGCGCGCACCAGAGAGAAACACGCAAAACGCAATTCTTGAGGTTACCACGAATCACAGAACGCGACAAACGGCAGGGAAGACACGACGCCGAGACGTTTCCGACGTCGAAGCCGGGCACTATTTCGCGTGTGGCGCCAAGGAAGCGGATCGGTGGCGACAGTTGGTGCACTCGTATGAAGGCGGTCATTGTCGAGAGAGAGCCTCATGAAGAGGAAACACCAGCTGCCCTTGAGGACTCTTGTACCGGTAGGTTTACTTATCGCTATGGGTGCATGGGATGGCGACATCAGCATCAACGACAACCATAACCACAATAAAAATATCTTCATAAAAAACCACAATCACAACACCACCCGTGGCAAAACCAACCACAACGGCACGAACAAAAACCACGTCCCGAGAGTCCATTTCCGGCACCTTGAATGTTTCAGGACGGCTGCATAAGGCATGGGCAACTGCTTGAGTAGCCGAGTAGCCGCGCGTATCTTTCCAAGGCCTTTTCAAGGTTCGGTATACCACATTTTCGGGGGCGGTTCGGTTCTGTGACGGCTTAACCCTTTAAGCACTGCAGCCCCGTTTAAGGAACAAACGTTTTAAGAATTCAAGTGGTTTGTTTCCAAAAACGAGACTGAGGTTTTAAAGAGATAAACGAACCGCACCGCACCGCACGAGTAGTTCTCCAATGAAACCACACCGCATCGAACCATAGAAATCCCTGCAAGAACGACATTTTTTTCAACACACGGCCCGTAGGATTGTCAAGCGTAATTTGCGCACAGAACCGCACAAAACAGTCCGAAACCTGTAACGCTCCACGGGAAGTTGTGAACACATTACGAGCCTCTACGGGATATCTATGCGTGCGTCAAGAAAATGTGTGTGCTCAGAATGCAAAGACGGATTTGAAAACCGATTTCACAGTAATTACCTTTGAAGCAAAATGCGCAGTTCCGTACCGTTGAGATTCAGATAAAACCATGTACCTTGCTATATACGTTTATACCAGCTATGCATTCCAGGCTTCAGGCTCGACCGGCATTCCCAACTCCCGACACTGTTTGGAGTGTACATTTTACTACCGTCAAAATACGTCCATCGAAGTTGTACTCACGTCCATCCATGGTCGTAAAGAACACACTCCATGGAACCTTGTACCAAATTCCTTTGACGCCTATATCAACTTCCATGGAAGAAAGTGTACTTTGATTAAAATGAATGGATTAAATAGAGTGGGGTATACAACCTGCGAGTATAGATATTGAGGGGTGTTTTGACTCAAACCAGCATAGAGCGGTCAGCACTTCGGAATCGTGATCCGTAAGTGATAAATTACTTCGTTCGGAGTGGCAGCGAAGGAGCGGGCTAATTGGCCCAAGGCAACGAGGCGGCCATGGAGAACGGCAGCAGGACGTCACACGCAGGCCTACGACCGGCGTGAACACCATCACGAAAACACCAGCCATAAAAAAAAATCTGATTCAGTATTTTTTTTCGAGGCAGTAGTATGTACCTGCTATTGACGCGACTGGTCTTTGTAGTGTTGGCGAGTTGTTTGCCCCTCACTGGGAATGACTCCCGCAAAGGCCAGAGACGTGGGTATTACAGCTGTGCTGTACTGTTTGTCAGACAGTCCAGCGAGACATGGTGATCGTTCATATTTGTATGGTGAGGTTTGGTTTGATTCCATTTTTACATTGCATGTTCACGGCTCGTCACTCTGTCAGTATGCCAGAGAGCCGGCGGCGTGTTCTGCTCTGTGCTCACGACTACCGCACATTTCGTACGGTGCAGGCAGCACTCCAAACAGCAAAAACGCTGTAGTCAACAGCCACGAGTTGGTTGTTGTGGGAACGGGGGAACTTTTTAATGCTATAGTTCAGTGGATACCCGCGGCCACGTTAACTCAGTTTGCACACTGATCTCATTTGTGTACGACTTCTTTGCCTCGGTCTCGTATAATTTAAGGTGGGAAGCGTCGTGCTTGGAAGCCTAATGATGATATCAATATGCTTGTGTTGCCCGGGCTCCAGCAAATTTTCGTGACCGCGAACTCTTTGATTTGAGAGCTAATGCGAGAACAACAACAGAAACAATAGAGGACGACCAAGCACCAAAAATCACGACAGTGTAAAAAAAGCGCCCACAAATGAAACTTGGCCCAGGGGGCGAAGGGAAAACAGGGCCCAGTATATATGGTTTCGGGTTAAGGCAAAACCAGAACGAAGGCCTAATCATGCATATGTTTCTGCTATCGACGAATTCGACCCCCGCAACAAGGAAAACACCTTCGGCGGCGGAAAGTTTCGGTGCCAAAAATCCGTGTTGTGGCAAGCCGTACACTGCCTTTGGCGAGTTTTGCAGGGAACAGCCATTTCAACCATAATGTTGTACCAGCGCAGTATAAGCGCAACAGCTATTCAAATATTAAAGGTCTGGTGCACACCTACTCGTAAAACGTCTTCGACGTTGGAACAACTACAAGTACGAGTAATGGTTCACTCAGCACAGTACATGTTTTGGTAGGGTGCTGCAATTTCGATGACATCGTAATATAAACGAGGTTCTCCTTCGGGATGTGGGTGGTATGAAATCCGTGGGGTGTCGCAAGTTGAAAAGGGAGACGCAGGTAAAACCCTTGCACCTCTGGTTTGAGTTAAAATGATCTCGGAGTAAAATGAATCATGGGTTACAGTACAGTAGTACTGTAATATCGCTAAAAGCGAAGAGTAGTAGTCTAGTCTTCGTTGCTCTCTCGCATGTCTTGGCGTATAGGAGACATAGACTACTGTATTGCTCAAATGAAAGCGTAGCACTCAGAAGAAAATTGACGGCATTTGTATCATCCAGGTATTTATCGGCTGGGTGGGATCTGTATCATCGATATATAGGTGTGATCCTTGATGATCTGAGCATCTCTACCGGATGGGGTCTGCACGATCTGCATGAACTACACATGTTAGTTGAAGATACACGTACCGCGATCAACTGATGAATAGCTTTTTGCGTGAGTGGATCTGCATGATCTGAAGGATCTGTACGATCTACAGTTTTCTGAATGCCATGTGTGCATGATGTGGAGGATCTATCTGCATGATCTGAATGATTTATTATCTACACACTCCAACTAGTTTGCCAAGCGAGACACGTACGTTCCGCATATTTTGCACTTGTGTGCCAGGTGGGATCTGGTTGACATGTACATGTATAACCTGAAGGGGATCTGTGTAGTTACAATTTTCATAGAGGTGTACCTGAGTAAAATCTGTGTGATCTGTATAATCAGTGCATATCGACCGGGATGGGATCTGTCCGACCTGCCTGATCTCTACACCTAGAGCGAGATAGCGTCTGCACGATCTGCATGATCTGCACATGTTTATCGGTGCGTGTCATTGATCTGCAGGATGTGTACAATCTGCAGGATCCATATGATCTACCTGAGTGGAATCTGTGTGATCTGTATGAACTGTACACCGGGATAGGGTATGTACGATCTGCATGATATGCACATTTTTATCGGTGGGTCTGCATGATCTGCAGGACCTGTGTGATCTGCGGTATTTCTGTATGATCTCGAGGATCTGTAAAACCTGGATATTTCTTACCAGGTACATGGCTACAGCATGTTTAGCCGGGATGGGGTCTGTATGAGGTAGATAATTCACAGGTGTGTACCTGAGTGGGATCTGTATGATCTGCAGAATCTGTATCATCTGCAGGATCTGTATGATCTACCTGAGTATAATCTGTGTGTTATTTACGATCTGCACATCATAACCGGGATGCGGCCTGTACGATTGGCAGGATCTGTATGATCTGCAGGATTTCTGTATGATCTGGATGATTAATAAAAACTGGACAGTTTACACTTGCTTTCACATATTTAGCAGGCATGGGGTCTGTATGATGTAGATATTTCACGTGTTTGTACCTGAGTTGGAACATGCAGGATTTCTTTATGATCTGAAGGATCTGTAAAATCTGAATTCTTTACACTTGTTTACATCATGTTTAGCCGAGATGGGGTCTGCATGAGGAAGATATTTCGCACGTTTGTACCTGAATGAGAGCTTAATCTGTGTGGTCTGTAGCTGTGTGTAATCTGCAGGATTTGCATGATCTGTACGAATGTGTGATCTGCAGGATCTGTATGATCTACCTATGTGGAATCTGTGTGATCTGTACAATCTGTCCATCTTGACCTGGATGGGGTCTGTATGATCTGCAGGATTCGTGAATCTGGACACTTCATGATTAATTGTTTACATCATGCTTAGTCGGGATGGGGTCCGTATGAGGTAGATATTGACACGTGTGTACATGAGTGGGAACTTGATCTGTGTGATGTGTACACGTGTGCGATCTGCAGGATCTGTATGATCTACCTGAGTGGAATATATGCTATCTATATGATATGTTCATCTTGATCGGGATGGGGTCTGTACGATCTCGATGATTTGCGTATATTTATCAGTGGGTTTGCATGACCTGCAGGATCCGTATGATCCGCAGGATCTGTAACATTTGGCAGGTGTGTACCTGAGTGGGATCTTGGTTTGGGTGATCTGTACATCTTCACCGAGTGGGACCTGCATGATCTGCATGAACTGCACATGTGTCGTCAAGAAGATCAGACAATCAACCAACACAAATCACAAGCGCCAAAAAGAGTTGATGGACAACCCTATACACGCGCAACGCCAGTAACACCCTGTACAAAATGTACTGGTACACGAAATAGCCAGAGTGTGATAAAAACGTCAGTCGCACGGACACAAAAAAACGAAGAGTAGCAGCAAGGAAAGCAACCTGCGCCAGCAACATCAGCAGTAGCTATACCGTGACAGTGTGAAGCAGCAGCGTCATCAGCACGAGCACCAAGATAAGCCACCCTGTGACACCGGCAAATATATACTTTGGGTAGCAGCAAGAAATTTTAAACGGCGCCAGTCTCAGCAGTAGTAGTCGTAGCAACTATACTGTGACTGTGCGCAGCAGTGTGCAGCAGCAGCGGCAGCAACAACAGAAGCAGCAAGATAAGCAACCGCGTGGCACGGGTAAAATTATACTTTGGGTAGCAGCAAGAAAAGCAACCTGTCCCAGCAACAGTAGCAGCTATACCGTGATTGATTGTGTGTAGCAGTAGCGGCAGCAACAACTGAAGTAGTGGCAGAATAATAAGGAAACCGTTTGCACCGACACATTGTACAAAGGGCAGTGAACACTCGGCTATTACACGCAACCCAAAACTCGGGGCAAAGATCTGATGAATGATGAATCGCACCGAGATACAAAAAATATGCCACTAGGTATGTACGTACATGGTGGTTTAGCCTTTTCTCACGTCTTGTGGCCAAGCGCGAGCACATGAGCACTCAGCAGCAGCAGCAACACTCAGCAGCACTCGAGCAACACTCGATTCGAGCAGCACTCGTACGCCTGTTGTTGCTGTTCTTGTACTGCTGCGTACTGCTCGAGCAGCACTCGAGCGCACGAGCATCATGAGTAGGTTTCCAAGCCTATATTGCACCCAAAAAAAAAGACACGGGACCACGATCACTCGATTGCTCAAGCGCAACGAACACGAGACGAACACGAGCACGACGTGGCCAAGCAGCCACGGGCACACGAGCACTCAGCAGCAGAGCAGCAGCACCCAGCGACACTCGAGTAACATTCGACTCTAGCAGCACTCGTACGCCTGTTTTTGCTGCAGTTTGACTGCTGCAGCTCGAGCAGCACGAGCTCGAGCAGCACTGCGGCAAGACACGAGAAAAACAAAATATGTGTAGCTAAAAAATGCGAAGATCCGGGTAGGTTTCGAAGCCCTAGATGGCTTTTCGGAAGTGGGACCCCATCCCCTGAGTTTCTTGCCGGGTCACGTGACTTTGACCACCTAGAGCATGTGCCATGGAACCCGGCCGGAGCCACCGCTTGCACCGTGCTGTGCACGCCGCCCCCCTATGGGCCCCGCAGCAGGAAGCACGAGAAAAGATCCGCGGCCAAACGAGAAATGTGAACTATTCCGGAAAAAAACGGCCATTTGGTACTATATAATACCAGGTACCAGGTATTCACTTATTGTCGCAGAGGAATGATTTACATTACATACAAGAGCTTCGCATGGGTGCCTGCCGGCACCCATGCCCCGGATAGGGAAATATACCTCAGTGCAAGTTCGTGATAACTTTTTTTAGCAAAATAACTACGCCATTCGATCTTCTTATAAATAGTACGAACATGATCAGGTCAATGCCAAGTGATGCAGGAAAAAGGCAATGCCGAGTTTTCCGTTCTCAGCTTTGTCTCACTCGCATTACTGTTGACCAACTTTTACTTGACTTTCATGATTTTTTTTTGCGACGTTGTTTCGTTTTTTTTCAGCGATCTCTGAAGCCGAAAAATCAGAACCGTCTACTACTATGGGGCAGGAAACCATCGATACTATTGATGGATCTTTGTCCTGGAGGGGGCAGAAGTCAGCTCAGATCTGAGAGGTTTATCACATTTCTCAGAACTGAGATTACTTGCATTTTGTGGACCATAGTACTGCCGCCCTTTATCGGCCCAGTTGCCAAGTAGTACCCCATACCCACGCCGAAGTATCATACCAACCTATCTACGGCGAGTTGTACCTACTGCCAACGGTGCTTGTGCAGGAGAGATGGCCTCTCATTTGCACATGAAAGCGATAGCAGCAGTAGCAGCAGCAGCAGCAGCACAACAACAGCACCATTGCTGCTGCTGCTGTGTGCAGACGCAGACGCAACATCAGGAGCAGCACTGCCGAAGCAGCAGCAGCAGCAGCAAACAACATGTCAGCTTGCAGCATCCGCCCAAATTACTGCGAGTACAGGACGCGTTACGCGTATTTTTACCAGCCAGTATACGCGCATTATCTACACTGGTATGAAAAACCCCCATCATGACTACAGGCAGTAATCGCAGCATATATTCCGAGATGCTGCTAGTAGGAGCAGCATCAAACACCTGATACCTGATACTTGGTACGTGATATCGATCGGCAATACAGAACAACCTGACAACCGTGCTAACATGGGCTTAATTCTCAGTGTGAACCCCGAATTATTCAGGTCGGATACACGTGAAGCACACGCAGCACAATATCCACAGCACCACACCCCCCCGATATACTGCGAGTACTCGCAGTGGAAGCAAACAGTCTCGAACCCTCGATTACCTCCAGTAGTAGTGCTCGCCGAAATAACTTGACGTGTTTTCACCAGAAAATGGTAAGGCGAACATCTTATCTTGCAGTAGTATATACCGGTACCTGGTAACGAAGGATCGTATCTTAAAGCGGGACATATGAAAAAGTATCTTAAATTTCTTTATTAAGTAACAACAGCAGTAGATACCTGGCAGCTGGATATGATTGAAAAAGTGAAAACCGTCTGCTGTGAGTACGACCGATTAAGCGATTGAAACTCAAGTTTGGAAGCTGCGTTATTGCGTGATACGTCAGACACGCTCATCGGGCGCGCTTGTTATGGATATTTGGTTTTGCTTTGTACATCTTCATACCTCTGAACTACTACTGCTGTACTGTTGCTGCCGTAGAAGTACTCGTATTTCAATGCGCCTCCAGAGATCAGACCTTGCAGCAGCAGTAGACAGTCCGGGCATGTACGACCACCTGTATGATATCCTCCGATGTGATTGGTCGGTTTTTCTTATCGACCACACTCGGTCGAATTCATACTCTCCAACAACCTCCATCCCCTTCCTCCAGCGAAAACAAATGACCTGCCGATTTTTATCCAACGGTCTGGTAGCAAGAGCGGCGCGATATCCCGGGAAGGCGCGCGTAGTCGACTCGCGAAGAGAGAGGGGCAAGGGAAGACAGCCACCGAGTAAGATAAGACCGAGGGGGTCGAACAGGCCGATGGCGGCCCGCAAACCAAAGGAGTCAGGAGAATAAAGGAGTCGGGAGTATAAAGCGGTAGCATCAGCAAGGCCGAGAATCGAACCTCGGATAGGAAAGAACTACAATACAATAAGATCAAGTATGTCTCTCTTTGCGGAGCAACACCAGCGAAACAAATCTCCACGACCGCGAAAAATAGAACGTCCGTGTCTCCTCTCCATATTCTTCGAGTTCGTGGTCGAAAACGGGACTGTCAGTTTGAACCAATAAAAAATCGTTCAGATCCTGAGTACACGACTGCTGTTCACGCGTTCATGCGTGCCACCCTTGGACCTTTTAGAACGACAGGGAACTTAAATTCCAGGAAGGAAGAAAATAGAACGTCCGTGTCTCCTCTCCGCAGCAAATATCCCTCGAGTTTGGGGTCGCCGCGCTCGTCGACGGCGTGAGACTCCGAGACGCGCGCACGGGAGAACACCGGTCGGAAGCCGGCTCGCGCGACCGTCGAGGAAAGCGGTCGAAAAAGCAAGCACGAAGCCAGGAAAGCGAAGGCGTGTGGAATCCGAGCCTAAAGTCAAGACGAAATCGGAAGCGAATGCTGCGCTCTCAGGCGTCGGGAATCATTGTATATATATTAATATATATTGGAGAAGAGAGAATTGACAGACACCTGGTGGATACGGAAAGGCTTCCACAGCAGTGGATGCGACGAAGCACAAGGTTTTTTGTTTGTTTGGTGATGCCATGACGCACACTAGTTGGGTGAAGGAAACGAAACACATCACTTAGACCTATGCCAACGGAAATGCGAAATCCGAAACTTTAAAAAAAATATATTGCTTTAAAAAAACAGCCGAAAATATCCTCGTACCGCCGCTGTGGGAAAAAAGGGAAAACATGGTTGATTTTTTCTTTTTCTTTTTTCCAACGGCTGCAGGCGGCGCAATTTGTTTCCTCTCGTTGCAATTTGTCAACACGCCGATAAAAATCAGCTCGTGCGACGATAGATGCTCGATCTCGATATAGACTCAGCCCAAGGCCAACCCGCTTGGTGTCCGGCAAGGCCAACGAGTATAGATGACGGCATCGAAGATAGAAAGTGAATACATGCTCTAGGGGGCGAGAGCTTGCCGGCGGCGTCCTGCGGTATCCTCCCAAACCTGAAAAAAAGCCTGTTTTTTGCCATTCGAGACAGATCGAGAAATTTTGTCTTCTGTTTCGTACACACCAGCGGCTATTTGTTTTTTTATCGTACGCCTGGCCAGCGCCCGCCGCACGTCACTGGCCATTGTGTGAAGACGGTGACCCAAGGGTGGGTCGGAGCCCCTAACGAGCGCACTCCGTTCAGAATTCATGACGCAGTCGTTGGTTTGTCGATCGATGTCTGTCGAGGACTCGGAATCTTGCCGCTTCGAACCTAAGATCGGCCTGAGTTTTTCTCAAGCCGATCTTGGCCCAACATCGGCCCCAGATTTGCTTTTTTCGGGCTTTTCCAAAAGTTGGGAACTTTTTTTTTTTCTGAACGTGCCCACAGGAAGCGTGTTCTATTTTTTTTTGGCGGGTATCTTTGGAATTCAAACTTTTTATTGATACCTCGGGTTGCCATTGGCATAGGTCTTAGCTCGAGAGAAAAACGTATGATGGCCCATCCTGAGAAAAACATCCAGCAGAGACGGGCACCCATGTTACTACTACTTCACCGACTGGACTACGCGAGAAAATACAACAGTTTGCTGCAGTACTGAACCAGAGAGTAGTATGTTGATTGAAACGCCAGGCGACGGCACATGACATGTACATGTCAATGGAGCTCCATAGCATAGATAGTGTGATGTTGCACCTATCGATATGTCCGAAACCCTGCCGGCATGCTCGCTTGCAGGAGACGCGTTGCTTACCCAATTTTATGTTTTCCGTCCATAGTCTTCGTCGGTCGGTCATGAACATTTCAACAGCGTCGCTCCATCTTCTCAGGCGACCCTGGTCGCTCAGGTGTTTTTCCTTATATCGCTGCCGAAATTTCGTGCGAGGGTATTATTGCTGAAGAAACAAAACAAAGAGCAAACCAACACCCAGACGACTGAGAGACTAGTGCTGTTCATACACTAGTAGAACACGTAGGCTGAGGTTTTTGGTATACTGCAGATTCAGTTCCTGCTACACCACCCGAGTCTGATGCGCACAAACATGACTGACTCTTGTGCCTTGTATCTTTGGGGGCTCAGACTGCAATGACGGAAACATTCCAGGGCCTGATTACAGTAATACGGTGGCAAAGGCGAACCGCTTTGGGTTTCTGGAAATCGAGGTTTCACCACCTTCGCACGCGTGTTTGACCAGGGAAACGGGCGAATCGGGCCCGGTTTTGTTGAGGTCTGGCCAGCCTTTTTGCGAGAGGCATGCAACGCCATTTGCCGTTTCTTCAGGATAGCAGTTTGAAAAAATACACCCCGGTTTCCTCTATTCAGTTTCGGACGCGATTTATCTGAAAATATGCCATTTTTTCTGTTGAAACGTCGACATATATATTTGACATGTTGATTTTTTCGTCTGAAAAAGACAGCATAGTAATTATTTCGAACGACATTCCTGGATAAAACAAAAACCGGTCGAGATTACTTCTCCCCTAAGGCCGTTTCCTATGCGGTTCGATTTTTGAGCTTGCTTCAGATTTTGACCCGATGGCATTTTCAGATATGAGCTTGACAAATCGAAAGGGTCTTCCTATGCGGAAAAATCAGGTTTTCGTGCGTGTAAAGATAGATTCCGGCAAAGGCCGAGACCAACTCCTGTTATTGTTCTTTGGCGCCGCGAAGAGACGCCCTGGGTGCGCTGCCCTGCGCGTAGGACCCAAACGTCCGAGCCCACGCTGACTGTCTCTGGTCTGGCGGCGAAGAGTCGCGGCGAGTGCTCTAGAGTCAATCTGTCTCGGCATTTGGTGTTTCATTTTATGACTGGCGCTGCTGCTGCTGTACAGCAGTGTAGTCTACGAGTACGTATCCACGGAGAGGCGCGTGCCGAGTGCGCTTCTCTTGGTCTCTAGGCACGAGCCCGCGCCGCCGACTCTCTTCTGGCCACGGAGAAAGGCACCGCCCGCGTGTCGGGCGCGAAACAAAGTCGCTATATAGCTGTATCACCATCCAACTCATCGATCGTGCGGCTGCTGCATGCTGTCGTGGATAACATCTTGAATTTAGAGAGCATGCCATTTTTCGATCACAAAATCTGATGACCCAGGGTCGTCGGATTTTGGGCCAAAATATTCATGACTTGGGTCATCGGATTCTCAAATCGACAAATTTCCGGTCGAATTTTGCATAATCGGACTGCATAAGTAGTAGGGTCATTCGATTTTGAGATCGAAAAATACAAATCTGAAGCTCGAAATCGAACCGCATAGGAAACGGCCTAAAGACTGCAAATAAGTATTCTGAGAATAGCGAGCCTGATTCTGTCAGACTCCGGGTCTAAAATACGTGAAGCAAGATGTTATCCACGACAGGATACAACAGCCGCACGATCAATGAGTTGGATGGTGATACAGCTATATAGCGACGTTGTTTCGCGCCCGACGCGCGGGCGGTGCCTTTCTCCGTGGCCAGAAGAGAGTCGGCGGCGCGGGCTTGTGCCTAGAGACCAAGAGAAGCGCACTCGGCACGCGCCTCTCCGTGGATACGTACTCGTAGACTACACTGCTGTACAGCAGCAGCAGCGCCAGTCATAAAATGTAACACCAAATGCCGAGACAGATTGACTCTAGAGCACTCGCCGCGTCTCTTCGCCGCCAGACCAGATACAGTCAGCGTGGGCTCGGACGTTTGGGTCCTACGCGCAGGGCAGCGCACCCAGGGCGTCTCTTCGCGGCGCCAAAGAACAATAACAGGAGTTGGTCTCGGCCTTTGCCGGAATCTATCTTTACACGCACGAAAACCTGATTTTTCCGCATAAAAATACCAAGACACAGAAAACTCAAGAGAGAGTGATATATTTGGACTCTTTGCGCCAATTTCAATATCGCGAGTTTCGTACACGCAAATCCCTCCGTATAAAACTCAGGGCCGCTCCTAACGAACCGAAAAAAAATCACGATTCGTGACTTTTTGGCATGCCAAAAGAACACGTTCCGTGACATTTCAGTCTTAGCGAAAAAAAAAAACGAAAAAACGTCGCGTTTGGTGATATTTTCAAGGAGTTAAAATTCTGATATTTCAAACCCAACGTTTTTTGGGGGTGGAGCCAACAACTCTCGAGAGTGGGGCACGACAAGGCCGGGCTGAGCCGGCCGCACCTGGTCCGGCCCGTGACATATTCGAATCACAGGCCGAAGCTTGACCCAGCCTGCGAGATTCCAACTTCACCGACCGTCGGCCCAACTCGTTTCGCGAGATTCCATCTGGCAGGCCGTCTGCCCGGCCTGGCCTGTGACACGCTCAGGTCATTTTCGCGTTCGTCTTCCAGCAGTGGCTACTCCTCCAAATTTCGAGGCCACAACCTCCTCGTTCGCCCGCGCACAGCGGTGTCTATGGGTAGCCGCCCGTTGTCCACAAGCGGCGTACGAAGCAGAGTCTGCCATACCCCTATACCCACCTTCGTATAGCGTTCGTGCGCGTGGGTTGCGTAGTGCCTTCATCAGGCATATTTTGATACACGACAGATGTCACGAATCGGGATTTTGTTACTTTTTAGGGAAAAACCAATAAAATTGGCGTCATGAGTCGTGATTTTTTAGTCGTGAATCACGACAAAAAAAAACACGATTCAAGACGAAAATCTCACGAATCGTGTTTTTTCTGTTCGTTAGGAGTGGCCCTCAATATCGGGTTTCTGGCCAGAACAACGCGAGATAAAACATGGGTGAAACAAAAATAATCAGCTACAGTGTACAAACACGTAAAACATCGCATGGGCTGGAGGACGTCGCTGCTGCTGCTGAAGCAGGGGTACACAAGACAATCCAAAGATGGTTTACAGCAGTTCTCAGGCCGTTTCCTATGTATGCGGTTCGATTTCTGATCTTCAGAGTTTGACCCGTTGGCATTTTCAGATATGAACTTTGCAAATCGAAAGAGTCTACCTATGCGGAAAAATCAGATTTATTGTGCGTGTAGAGATTCTAGCAAACGCCGAGACCAACTGCTGTTGTTGTCTTTTGGCGCCGCGAAGAGACGCGCTAGGTGCGCTGCCCTGCGCGTAGGACCCAAGCGTCCGAGCCCACGCTGACTGCCTCTGGTCTGGCAGCGAAGAGACGTGGCGAGCGCGCTAGAGTCAACCTGTGTTGATATTTTGCGTTTCATTTTGTGACCGACTGCTGCTGTACAGCAGTGTAGTCTACGGGTACGTATCCACGGAGAGGCTCGTGCCGGTCTCTAGGCCCGAGCCCAGGCCAGCCGACTCTAGTCTGGCCACGGAGGGACGCGCCGTCCGCGCGTCGGGTGCGAAGCAACGTCGCTATACAGCTGTATCACCATCCGACTCATCGATCGTTTCTGCTGCTTTTTGCTGTCGTGGATAACATCTTGAATGAATTTAAAAAGCATGTCATTTTTCGATTTGAAAGTCCGATGAGACCCAGGTCGTCGGATTTTGGCCCAAATCCGACGACTTGGGTCATGGGGTTCTAGAATGGAAAAAAATCCGCTCGGATTTTGCATATTTGGACTGCATAAGCAGGGTCATTCATTTTTGAGATCGAACAAATTAAATACAAATAGTCTGAAGCTCGAAATATAACCGCAAAGGAAACAGCCTCACACGTGAATTGCACACCAAGACGCAGAACATTCTCGGAAGAATGAGAGAATGTGAGTTTTGTACGTACGTAAGAAGTTCAAGCCAATCAGATGACTGCGGTGATTCATGGTAGCATGAATCGTAGCCCTTGGTAAACACACCTTGTCTGGTACGTAGCCGCAACCTACACGTATCAGCGCAGTGATGCGGAGGCAGAGCTACAGGTCCAAGGTGTGAGACTAGTTTGAGTGCGCAGTGATGCGGAGGCAGAGCTACAGGTCCAAGGTGTGAGACCTCCGAAATAGCTCCGTTCTCTCTCTCCACGACCATAAAGAGGAGTAATACGACAACACGAAAGAAGTCTCTTGAACAAGAGAAGCTGCCTTCCACGCCAGTTCCTGCACTCCGAGCCAGTTCCTGCATTCCATTTCCCTCACCTCTACTCTCGGGGTCTACTACGTTAGGGTATAAACATTACCATCATCTACAAGGCATTTGGTGCGTGTTGTGAGTCGGCAGGTTGCGCAGCTGTGGCCGAGAAGCCTCCACCATGGTGCCTGCAAGGGAGGTGAGCCAGCGCTCTGCTGCTCTCCGTGGGCCGACGACCGATTTCTCTCGTCGTTTGTGTAATCGCATGCCAGCCTTTGATCTCAGCATACACTATTGCTCCTGTACTTAATTGTTATTGTTCCACAACCACAAGGCCAGTATTTTCTGCAGCAGTACGAGTACCTGTGCACTATTAATAGGTGGTATTAGTGCTGGCTGGACTGCTGCACTGAGACACAGGATATGTTACACCCAGTGCCTAATACCATGTTCTACGGCTGCGGGTGCGCTTTGCGTACTCGTGCTCGTACATAGTCACTCGTACTCCCGCATCGCGCATACGAATAGTGGTGCGAGGTGCGCATGATAAATACCTGTGGTACTGGTACCATTGTCCACGATACGCGATGCTGCTCGCGATCACTCTGCTGCTGCTGTGGTCGAGATTCGTGATGCATCCGTACCCGCAACCTTTGATCGGACAAATATCGATACTGCTGTATTTGATGCCAGGTGATGCGCAATTCTCCTCGAGTATATCTCGTGCTCCAAGTGGGAATGTTGAAAGTACTTACTGTTGTAGTACTGTGAGTACTCGCAGCATGAGAGTGCTAACGTGTCAGTTGGCCAGTACTGTCAGTATCCGCATATACAGACAGCAGAACTCCATCAACCCACACCATTAATACTGCGATTATATACTGGAAATGGGGAAATTGCCCTCAATACCCAACACAAGAAAAAAAAAAAAAAAACACACACACACACAAGAAATACTTGGAATACAGTACTCATACGTACTCGTACTGCTGTACTCGTACAGGCGCATCCACATCTCCAAAACGTCGAAATACGGCCGAAATACTGCGAGACTGGCAGTAGGAGGTATGAGCAGCAGTATCGGACCTGACCTGACAACGAACCAGTATCCGCAGTATCGAACCCCGACCTACTCCATTCAAGTACAGGCAGTATCCACCGCACTAAAAAAAAAAAAAAAAAAAAAAAAAAAAAAAAAAAATACGATACGACGGAAAAGTAGTACTCGGCATTATGAACAGCAGTATCGAACCCGGCAAATTTTATACGTCACGGGACAGCTTACGCGGACTTTAATTGCGCGCCGCGCAATGTATGCAAAACCCCTGTTTTGGCAGATACTGGAGCGATGTATAGTCATTCCCAGTGACTAGAGGCAACCTTTATGAGAATCCTCGGCAGACATCGATCGACAAAACCAACGACACCGTCATGAAATCTGAACGGAATGCGCTGGTTAAGGTCTCCGACCCAGCCTAGTGTCACAGTGCTCACACCTCGGTCGGTGATATGTGGCGTGGGCTGACCAGGCGTCTGATAAAAAAATATTTTGGCACTGGTCTGTCGAAGACAGACGACAAAAAAATCTCTACCCCTCACCGATGGCAAAAAATAGACAATTTCTCAGGTTTGACATCGATCGACAAACCCAACGATTACGTCACGAACTCTGAATGAAGTGCGCTGGTTAGAGGCTCCGACCCACACTAGTATCACAGTTCTCACACCTCGGTCGGTGATATGTGGCGTGGGTGGGCCAGGCGTCTACTAAAGACATATTTGGCAGCTGGTATGTAGAAAATAGACGACAAAAACTCTCGATTCCTCTCCGTTGGCACGAAACAGAACTATTCGAAAGCTCTGACGAAGAGCATAGGACGCCGCGGCCAACCTCTCGCCCCCTGGTCGACGGATTCCAATTATACCTCCCAGGCCATAATTTGCACTCATTGGCCTTGCCCGGTACCAAGCTCGTTGACCATGGGTGGAGTATATGTCGAGATCGAAGGTCAATCGTCGCGTGACTGCGAGTGTGCGAGCTGCGAGCTGTGTCTTTCTTCTTCTAGTTTGTGTGCGGCGTGATTTCACGTGGTTCCCGTGGTTCCCGTTAATACAGCGATTTTATTGGAAGATGGCTCCCGTCGTTCGCGTTATTTCAGCCATTTGATTGGAAGATAGCTGGCGTCAACTGCCCCGTGTTATTTTAGACTTGCCATCGAACCCTGAGAATTCTCTAACCCGCTGGTACGCAAGTAGCTGGGGTATTAGACTGAGTACTCGTACGGCAGTAGTATTGATGACCTACCCGCGGAACGACCCGAAATCGGTTGTGTTATTTTATTTTTTGTTAAAATTGTCCTGTTGACCCGGGCAGCATCCAGGGGAGCCGCTGGCCTATATCTTTGACAAGGAATCACATATAGAATATGCGCGCTCGATTTATCACAATACTTGTAAAAATCGGTTTAAAATGGAATATAGACGAGACGTATTACGCAGCTTGCAAAGTTGAGTATCAACTATTTAATCAGTCGAACTCACAGCTGACGTATTTCAATACAAAGTTGAGTATCAACTATTTAATCAGTCGAACTCACAGCTGACGTATTTCAATATGTTTAATCAGTCGAACTCACGGTGTGCTGTCGCAGTGTGTGCGCCTGCTTCAGCGAAGCAGGTGTCGTACCAAAATTTATTTCCTTGTCCATGTTTCGTGGTGCTATTGCAGTGCGTACGTCTGTTTCAGCGAAGCAGGTGTCACTCTTTCGCTCCCCGTCCATGTTTCGTGTGCCGTTCATCTGGGGAAGCATGTGTCACAAGTTGGACAGTGTGCTGATGCAGTATGTGCATTTGCGTCAGCGCTACGCGCCCATGTTTCGTGTGCGTTTGTCGTTCATCCGGGGAAGCGTGTGCCACAAGTTGGACCGTGTGCTATTGCAGTGCGTACGTCTGTTTCAGCGAAGCAGGTGTCACTCTTTGGCTCCCCGTCCGTGTTTCGTGTGCCGTTCATCCGGGAATCCGTGGAAGCGTGTGCCACAGGTTGGACCGTGTGCTATTGCAGTGCGTACGTCTGTTTCAGCGAAGCAGGTGTCACTCTTTGGCTCCCCGTCCGTATTTCGTGTGCCGTTCATCCGGGGAAGCGTGTGCCACAAGTTGGACCGTGTGCTATTGTAGTGCGTACGTCTGTTTCAGCGAAGCAGGTGTCACTCTTTGGCTCCCCGTCCGTTTCGTGTGCCGTTCATCCGGGGAGGCGTGCGCCACAAGGTGGACCGTGTGCTATTGCAGTGCGTACGTCTGTTTCAGCGAAGCAGGTGTCACTCCTTGGCCCCCCGTCCGTGTTTCGTGTGCTGTTCATCCGGGAATCCGGGGAAGCGTGTGCCACAAGGTGGACCGTGTGCTATTGCTGTGCGTACGTCTGTTTCAGCGAAGCAGGTGTCACTCTTTGGCTCCCCGTCCGTGTTTCGTGTGCCGTTCATTCGGGGAGGCGTGTGCCGCAAGTTAGACCGTTTGCTATTGCAGTGCGTACGTCTGTTTCAGCGAAGCAGGTGTCACTCTTTGGCTCCCCGTCCGTGTTTCGTGTGCCGTTTATCCGGGGAAGCGCGTGCCACAAGTTGGACCGTGTGCTATTGCAGTGCGTACGTCTGTTTCAGCGAAGCAGGTGTCACTCTTTGGCTCCCCGTCCGTGTTTCGTGTGCCGTTCATTCGGGGAGGCGTGTGCCGCAAGTTAGACCGCGTGCTATTTCAGTGCGTACGTCTGTTTCAGCGAAGCAGGTGTCACTCTTTGGCTCCCCGTCCGTGTTTCGTGTGCCGTTTATCCGGGGAAGCGCGTGCCACAAGTTGGACCGTGTGCTATTGCAGTGCGTACGTCTGTTTCAGCGAAGCAGGTGTCACTCTTTGGCTCCCCGTCCGTGCTTCGTGTGCTGTTCATCCGGGAATCCGGGGAAGCGTGTGCCACAAGGTGGACCGTGTGCTATTGCAGTGCGTACGTCTGTTTCAGCGAAGCAGGTGTCACTCTTTGGCTCCCCGTCCGTGTTTCGTGTGCCGTTCATTCGGGGAGGCGTGTGCCGCAAGTTAGACCGTGTGCTATTGCAGTGCGTACGTCTGTTTCAGCGAAGCAGGTGTCACTCTTTGGCTCCCCGTCCGTGTTTCGTGTGCCGTTTATCCGGGGAAGCGCGTGCCACAAGTTGGACCGTGTGCTATTGCAGTGCGTACGTCTGTTTCAGCGAAGCAGGTGTCACTCTTTGGCTCCCCGTCCGTGTTTCGTGTGCCGTTCATTCGGGGAGGCGTGTGCCGCAAGTTAGACCGCGTGCTATTTCAGTGCGTACGTCTGTTTCAGCGAAGCAGGTGTCACTCTTTGGCTCCCCGTCCGTGTTTCGTGTGCCGTTTATCCGGGGAAGCGCGTGCCACAAGTTGGACCGTGTGCTATTGCAGTGCGTACGTCTGTTTCAGCGAAGCAGGTGTCACTCTTTGGCTCCCCGTCCGTGCTTCGTGTGCTGTTCATCCGGGAATCCGGGGAAGCGTGTGCCACAAGGTGGACCGTGTGCTATTGCAGTGCGTACGTCTGTTTCAGCGAAGCAGGTGTCACTCTTTGGCTCCCCGTCCGTGTTTCGTGTGCCGTTCATTCGGGGAGGCGTGTGCCGCAAGTTAGACCGTGTGCTATTGCAGTGCGTACGTCTGTTTCAGCGAAGCAGGTGTCACTCTTTGGCTCCCCGTCCGTGTTTCGTGTGCCGTTTATCCGGGGAAGCGCGTGCCACAAGTTGGACCGTGTGCTATTGCAGTGCGTACGTCTGTTTCAGCGAAGCAGGTGTCACTCTTTGGCTCCCCGTCCGTGTTTCGTGTGCCGTTCATTCGGGGAGGCGTGTGCCGCAAGTTAGACCGCGTGCTATTGCAGTGCGTACGTCTGTTTCAGCGAAGCAGGTGTCACTCTTTGGCTCCCCGTCCGTGTTTCGTGTGCCGTTTATCCGGGGAAGCGCGTGCCACAAGTTGGACCGTGTGCTATTGCAGTGCGTACGTCTGTTTCAGCGAAGCAGGTGTCACTCTTTGGCTCCCCGTCCGTGTTTCGTGTGCCGTTTATCCGGGGAAGCGCGTGCCACAAGTTGGACCGTGTGCTATTGCAGTGTTTCAGCGAAGCAGGTGTCACTCTTTGGCTCCCCGTCCGTGCTTCGTGTGCCGTTCATTCGGGGAGGCGTGTGCCGCAAGTTGAACCGTGTGCTATTGCAGTGTGTACGTCTGTTTCAGCGAAGCAGGTGTCACTCTTTGGCTCCCCGTCCGTGTTTCGTGTGCCGTTTAACCGGGGGAGCGTGTGCCACTAGTTGGACCGTGCGCTATTGCAGTGCGTACGTCTGTTTCAGCGAAGCAGGTGTCACTCTTTGGCTCCCCGTCCGTGTTTCGTGCGCGGTTCATCCGGGAATCCGGGGGAGCGTGTGCCACAAGTTGGACCGTGTGCTATTGCAGTGCGTACGTCTGTTTCAGCGAAGCAGGTGTCACTCTTTGGCTCCCCGTCCGTGTTTCGTGTGCCGTTCATTCGGGGAGGCGTGTGCCGCAAGTTAGACCGTGTGCTATTGCAGTGCGTACGTCTGTTTCAGCGAAGCAGGTGTCACTCTTTGGCTCCCCGTCCGTGTTTCGTGTGCCGTTTATCCGGGGGAGCGTGTGCCACAAGTTGGACCGTGTGCTATTGCAGTGCGTACGTCTGTTTCAGCGAAGCAGGTGTCACTCTTTGGCTCCCCGTCCGTGTTTCGTGTGCCGTTCATTCGGGGAGGCGTGTGCCGCAAGTTAGACCGTGTGCTATTGCAGTGCGTACGTCTGTTTCAGCGAAGCAGGTGTCACTCTTTGGCTCCCCGTCCGTGTTTCGTGTGCCGTTTATCCGGGGAAGCGCGTGCCACAAGTTGGACCGTGTGCTATTGCAGTGCGTACGTCTGTTTCAGCGAAGCAGGTGTCACTCTTTGGCTCCCCGTCCGTGCTTCGTGTGCTGTTCATCCGGGAATCCGGGGAAGCGTGTGCCACAAGGTGGACCGTGTGCTATTGCAGTGCGTACGTCTGTTTCAGCGAAGCAGGTGTCACTCTTTGGCTCCCCGTCCGTGCTTCGTGTGCCGTTCATTCGGGGAGGCGTGTGCCGCAAGTTGGACCGTGTGCTATTGCAGTGTGTACGTCTGTTTCAGCGAAGCAGGTGTCACTCTTTGGCTCCCCGTCCGTGTTTCGTGTGCCGTTTAACCGGGGGAGCGTGTGCCACTAGTTGGACCGTGCGCTATTGCAGTGCGTACGTCTGTTTCAGCGAAGCAGGTGTCACTCTTTGGCTCCCCGTCCGTGTTTCGTGCGCGGTTCATCCGGGAATCCGGGGGAGCGTGTGCCACAAGGTGGACCGTGTGCTATTGCAGTGCGTACGTCTGTTTCAGCGAAGCAGGTGTCACTCTTTGGCTCCCCGTCCGTGCTTCGTGTGCCGTTCATTCGGGGAGGCGTGCGCCACAAGTTGGACCGTGTGCTATTGCAGTGTGTACGTCTGTTTTAGCGAAGCAGGTGTCACTCTTTGGCTCCCCGTCCGTGTTTCGTGTGCCGTTTATCCGGGGGAGCGTGTGCCACAAGTTGGACCGTGTGCTATTGCAGTGCGTACGTCTGTTTCAGCGAAGCAGGTGTCACTCTTTGGCTCCCCGTCCGTGTTTCGTGCGCGGTTCATCCGGGAATCCGGGGGAGCGTGTGCCACAAGTTGGACCGTGTGCTATTGCAGTGCGTACGTCTGTTTCAGCGAAGCAGGTGTCACTCTTTGGCTCCCCGTCCGTGCTTCGTGTGCCGTTCATCCGTGGAAGCATGTATCACAAGTTGGACAGTGTGCTGATGCAGCATGTGCGTCTGCTCCTGCGCTACGCGTCCATGTTTCGTGTGCGTTTGTCGTTCATCCGGGGGAGCGTGTGCCACAAGTTGGACCGTGGGCTATGGTAGTGCGTACGTCTGTTTCAGCGAAGCAGGCGTCGCAACTCTTTGGCTCCCCCGTCCATGTTTCGCGTGCCGTTCATCCGGGGAAGTATGTGGCACAAGTTGGACTGTGTGCTTTTGCAGAATGAGCATCTGCTGCAGCGCTACAGGTGTCGCGACTCGTCGGCTTCCTCGTGCATGTTTCGTTAGCTGTTCATCCGGGGGAAGGTTTTTTTTCGATATGTTGGTGACCTCCGCGGGCACACCGCGTATCGCCGCCAAAGCGAATTGCGTCGGTTCTCGTTTCTTCGTCTGCGTACCACCCGTCCACAGGGGGGACGGTGTGCTGTCGCAGCGTGTGCGCCTGCTTCAGCGATGCAGGCGTCGCGTTTGTTGGCGCCCTCGTCCGTGTTTCATGTGGCGTTCATTCGCGGAAGCGTTTGCCACAGGTTGGACCGGGTGCTGTTGCAGTGTGTGGGTGTGCTTCAGCGCTGCATGTCAGATATTTGCAGATGCCGCACTTCGTCGGCTTCCTCGTGCATGTTTTGTTTGCCGTTCGTCCGGGGAAGCATGTGATACACGTTGGACTGTGTGCCGTTGCAGTGTGTGCAGTGTGTGCATCTGGTTCAGCGCCGCGCAGGCGTCGCAACTAGTCGGCTTCCTCGCGCATGTCCGTGTGCCGGTCACGTGGGGGGATTCTTCGCAACGCGTTTCGTGGTGTCCATGGGTACACCGCGTATCTCCACCGCCGCGGATTTCATGGGTACCTGTTTCTTCTTATGCGTAACAGCCGCCTAGAAGGTGGGACGGTGTGCTGTTGTAGTGTATGCGTCTGCTTCAGCGAAGCATGTGTCGCATCTTGGTGTTTCTTCGTGTGCTTAACACCCGTCCACAGGGGGAGGCAGTGTCCTGTTGCAGTGTGTGCATCTGCTTCAGCGAAGCAAGTGTCGCAACTTGTTGACTTCGTCGCCCTTATTTCGTGTATCGTTCATGTGGGGAAGTATGGGCCACACGTTGGTTTGTGTGCTGTTGCAGTGCGTGTGCGCGGCACCCGTCCATGGGCGGGGAAGGTGTGTTTTTTCAGTCAGTCAGTGATTTTCTGTCCTGATCCGCGAGCATTCTTGGGCAATTGTTTTCCCAGGTGGTTTTTTTTTTTTTTTTTTTTCCACCTGGTTACTTTTTCCCCTTGTGTTCTGCGAGTTGGGCTGTTTATACCGTCCGTGTGCGACGGACTGATGTTGACCTCAATCGCGAAACCGTTCAACTTGCAGCGCAGTGCAGCCCGCGTTGAGGTGTGGTTTCGTGAGTTGAAAGGTGACCTGCTTGGGAAAGGGGCAGTTTCTACGTGTGTTCGGGTGTGGGTTCGTTGCGCACCTTCGCACGTTCGCGTGTATGTCTTGTTACTACCTTTGTTTTCCTCGCCGGACCCCTCGTTACGTGCTGCGTCTGCAGCGGCGGATGCTCTATGCGGACTCCGCTTCATCGGCCGATAACCTAGCGACGAGTGGTTGCGTTGGCGGGAGTGTGCGCACGAGTACGCTCGGCACTCCCGAGGATTGGAGGCGCAACGAACTCGTCGAAAGGGGGAGCGGTACCAGAGGGGTTGCAGCCCGGCGGTTGATGGACGTGTTTCGCCACGGGGCGGGACGCCATCTGGATAGCAAACGGAGTGGCCTAGGAGGGTCGTGACAATGGGATCCCGCCGGACCTGGGCGGGAGCGGGTTGATCCACCTAAGGTGTTGCAGCGTGAGGGCCGATGGGCGTCCGATGCGTACAAGGCGTATGTTCGCAGTCACGGAAAGGATGCCAACTGGGTAGCGGACGTTATGGCCCACGAAGGGATGAGCGGTGGGATCCAGCCGGGCCAGGGCACTGAATGGGGGCGAGTTAATTCATTCTTAGGGGTGAATAGGCAGAAGTAAATAATGGTGAAGTGTGTTATCACATGCGTTCCCTACGAGATTGCAAGTGGGACGGGGAAGGGGTCGTAAGAATACATCAGTAAATAGGGTCAACTCCCATGTGTGATGGAGGCTGGCGTCGAGAGTTCTGTGTCGCCAGTTGGGTTGGGAGTTGACTCGAGTATACGGATGTTAGCGCGGGGTTGCCGTTGGGGCAGCCCCGGGGGGGTCACCCTTTCTCCAACCCCCCTTTCCGGGCGGGGGGTTGCGCATTAATATAATACAACTTCGAAAGCAAAGTGCAAAGCAGAACATTCTCGGAAGAATGAGAGAATGTGAGTTTTGTACGTACGTAAGAAGTTCAAGCCAATCAGATGACTGCGGTGATTCATGGTAGCATGAATCGTAGCCCTTGGTAAACACACCTTGTCTGGTACGTAGCCGCAACCTACATGTATCAGCGCAGTGATGCGGAGGCAGAGCTACAGGTCCAAGGTGTGAGACTAGTTTGAGTTCCCACCCACCCGCCCGTGCTTTTGAGGGAGTCAGTGGGGGGGAGTTCAATAGTCGCAGTAACGTTTGCGTTTGTTGCTGTATGTTATACGTACCCGGTAATTTCGCTGATGGTGCGACCGGGTGTCGTAGATTGCGCGAGTGGCGGCGTGGGCTAGCCGCTTTCTTTGGCGTTTGGGATTGTTCGATGCAAGTGGGGTTTCTTTATATCATACTATTATAGTTGATAAAAGTAAACGTGGGGTTGACGTGGTGTTGCATCGGCTCGGATTTTGCGCGCAATCTGAAAGTATCGGAGAAGGGGGTTATCCGTATATTAACATTGAAGTGCATCGTGAGTTTAAATGTACTTGTGTTATTTGTGTATGCCTGGTACAAGTGCGTGTCGATTTTCTCACGTGTGAGGTTATCTTGTACTTGGTATGGTTTCTCGAGTTATTTGTCAGAAACGGCTTTTCTGATAGCGGCTTGGTAGGCTGGCGTCGAGAGTTCTGTGTCGCCAGTTGGGTTGGAGGCTGGCGTCGAGAGTTCTGTGTCGCCAGTTGGGTTGGGAGTTGACTCGAGTATACGGATATTAGCGCGGGGTTGCCGTTGGGGCAGCCCCGGGGGGGTCACCCCTTCTCCAACCCCCCTTTCCGGGCGGGGGGTTGCGCATTAATATAATACAACTTCGAAAGCAAAGTGCAAAACTTGAGATCTTCTGGGTTTTTGCCAAAATCAGGTTCATAATACCTGGCCACTTTCGTGCCAAAAACAGTTACATACTGAAATTACGTACAAAACACACACCATGAGCCCTGCTACGGGCCAAGCTGACATTGTAACTGACTCTGTGACTTGGGTACGAAAAGGTGAAAATACACCTGATTGTTTCTACTCTGTCTGGCTTCAACTGATTTGGCCAACTTTGAACCAATCAGAGAGGCCATACGTACACAGTGTTTTCCTCCGTATGCGTCTGCCCTCCTTCGGTTGAAATTATTCTGTATTGCGTATATACTCTGTACTCGTACGTCGTACGTATCAATTTCGTGGGTTCAAGTCTCACCGAGTGCATGCTCATAGGGACTTTTTCTTGCATAAAAAAATGATTAGCGGAAAGCGCGAGAGCGTGAGTTAGCTACATTCGATGAAAATCGTCGAGCAGTGGGAATGCTGAACCCTATGCGCGACAAACAATGAAGGCACGTACCGGGGGGGAAAAGTGACGACACCTGTGACCACGGCTTGTCCAGAAGATCGTCGAGGGTAAAACCTCCTACGAGTGGGCTGGAAAGTAGAAGTGATGAAAAAAATAAAAAACGTAAAAGTACGTATATGCATGCATACATGCATACGCTGGTTTCACTTTTTTTCTTTTGGGATGCGCGATGTACTTCAGTTAGTTGTTGTGTGTACTCTGTCGTTTTCTATGTTCACAGCAGTCTTTACAGCACCATGGACACTCGGCGTTTCGTCTTCACCACCCCGCGTCGAGGTGGTCTCAGGTTTAGTACGGCAAGATAATTTCGTGCCGAGCAGGCGGTTCCGCGAGTTCGGTCTGGAAGCTTAAAAGATTGATGTCAACGGGGGGGGGGGGCGCCAGATTAAATACTCTTGGTGCTCCCGCCGTGGCGAAACAAACGAAGCATATCAATAGTGACTCTTTGCAGGTCCAAGTGGAGCCCGTGGAATCTACTAGTAGTGTTGGATTTCGAAACCATGAACGTTTCGGTACGATAAGGCCGAAAACTTAAATAACTAAAACGATAACGAGTTATCGTACCGATAATCCGGAAAAGTCGATAACGATAACGACAACGATAATGGAGGCGAAAACCGGCGCAAAAGGCCCTTTTACTTTATTTTTGGGGTCGCGTCATCACCTCGAGGACAGACGGCGTCCCCGGTGGCTTGGTAGGTGGTCCGCGTGCCTGTCAAGATCAATTTCGTGGGTTCAAGTCCCACCGAGTGCACATGCTCATAGGGACTTTTTCTTGCATAAAAAATTGATAAGCGGAAAGCGCGAAAGCGTGAGTTGGCTACATTCGATGAAAATCGACGAGCAGTGGGAATGCTGAACCCTATGCGCGACAAAAATAAAAGGCACGTACCGGGGGGGAGAAGGGACGACACCTGTGACCACGGCTTGTCCAGAAGATCGTCGAGGGTAAAACCTCCTACGAGTGGGCTGGGAAGTTAAAGTGATGTATAAAAAAACAAACAAACAAACAAAAAAAAGGACCCGTAATACAACAAGTAAATACAACACCAGAAGAGGGTTCCCAGGATCAACGCATTCCAGGTTGTTGTTCTCGCATTAACTCATCGCCACAATACAATGCAGACAAGCTCCCATAACTCTGGAGTGATACCTCGGTAAAAATGAAACAACCAAAGAATAGTACACATGATAACTGAAGCACATGTATGTACACTTCAGACAAAAATAAAAGTGACTCGAGGTCCGCGCACGTGCGTATCAGATACATGCGGTATAGGCTGTACAAGTCGCCACAGAAACCGAGAAGACCACATACTACCCAGAAGAAATGGACAGGATGAAAACAACAACTCGACGTCGAAAAATTAAAATCAAAATCGGGGAAAAAAAAAACAATTCGAAAAGGGACGAGAGATAAAAAAAGTTCAATTCAGGCAAGAAAGCAAGAAATCAAGAAAGGAAACACATGAGAGAATGCGCATGATTTCGCAGATTGCAGGCTCGCACACTACGCGAGTGGTGTAGAACAGAGATAATAACGAAAATACAATCATACGTACTGCGCTACTAAGAACACCAGGGAGGAAGCAAAAAAGAGACTAATAGGCGAAAAACAAAAAGGAAGACAGGTATTGGCTACCAGGTACACCGGGTACTATTGTGTATTGTGTACCATGTGCATGAAAAAATAATAAATACACCTGATCAGGTTTATTATGCTGTAATATTATTGCGGGGGACCATACATAGTAAATAGGACATACGGCACACACAAAAACTTATACATTTCCCTATTTTTACTAACAATATTTTGTCCTATTTACTATGCCCCCCCGCAATAATAGTAGATAGAGCTGTTAAGTACCAGGGCGCAACGACAACCACAGTTCAACACAGAATGCATATAACGCCGCACAATGCTATTCGGAAGAACTTGTATACATACGTACTCGCGTATACTCACAAACCCAACCGTCGCCGCCACACAAAACGCAAAAAATCACTTGTCCTTCCTGCCGAGCGCCTTCTGTAAGGTTCCGCTTGACCATGCCAATCCGTGCGAACCGTCCAAAAACACGAGGGCATCGACAGTAAAAAGAAAAGAAAAAAATCGAAATACCGAACTTTTTCGGTTAGATAAAAAATATATATATCGAACGATATATCGAAAGTTTCGATACGATATCCAACACTAGTACCTACACCCTGAAGAAATCAAAACAATTCAGATTTTGGACGCCATGTGGCACGCTTAATGCTTTAGGTGCATTATTTTTTTACCGGATTGTCATGGACATAACACCGTTCGTGGCGCCCGTTTCTTACTTGGTTTTAGAATATACCTGATTTTGGCTCAAACGGATCAAGTATACCTGATTTTGGCATCTGCCCTTTAAAATACCTACCGGTATATTTAAAATTTTGAAATACGTCAGCTGTGAGTTGGACTGATTTCGTACATAGTTGATACCGTTGATACTCAGCTTTGCAAGCAGCGTAATACGCCTCGCCTACATTCCATTTTTACCGAATTATACCTTTGTAAATGTTCAAGGTTTGGGAGGTGCCGTATTGTTAATAGGGGAGCGGCGCAAGAGCAAAATAGTATTGGTATGCAACCCTGCACACTTGTTGTTGTGTAGAAGTAGTACCTGCATCCACCCACCATTTTAACGTGAAGAACACACCACATATTTTTGAGGACAGACTACTATTTAATATACCAGGTATATATTATTATATTTTCCACGGATTTTTTTTTTTTTTTCATCATCACTTTTACTTTCCAGCCCACTCGTAGGAGGTTTTACCCTGGACGATCTTCTGGACAAGCCGTGGTCACAGGTGTCGTCCCTTCTCCCCCCCCGGTACGTGCCTTTAGTTTTTGTCGCGCATAGGGTTCAGCATTCCCACTGCTCGTCGATTTTCACCGAATGTACAGCTAACTCACGCTCTCGCGCTTTCCGCTAATCAATTTTATGCAAGAAAAAGTCCCTATGAGCATGCACTCGGTGAGACTCGAACTCACGAAATTGATCTTGATAGGCTCGCGGACCACCTACCAAGCCACCGGGGACGCCGGTGGCAGTGTGGGATCATTACTACAATAATAATAGGGTGGTAGGGGTAAGTGGATATATATATATATATATACAAGGCTTTCCTTCGGAGTGGGTACTCCGTCGTTTCGTGTACATATAACTGCAATTAATTGGCGACATACCCCAAAGCCAACCAAACTAAATGTAGTTGTGTAAGAAACGGTGAAGGAAGTAATAATCTCGTTTATTTATGAATGTAATGTGAAACGTAAGATCGGGTGACGCAAGAGTAAGAATGACATTCGTCTAATAATAAGAATAACATATTTCATTAGTGTGGGGAGAGAGTGGAGTAGTAGTGCTTGGCATGTGGATGATATACAACATACAGGCTGTTGTTTAAAGGAAGGTTTGGGACAGGAGAGAAAGCAGCAGTGCCGGCAACGACAACGGTTTTGGAAATGTTGTATAGTTACTAGACGGCCGCGATTTCGATGTAGCCAGCATAGGAGTTTGGATGAGACATGATATATATGTAAATAGCCTTCCAGGATGCTGTAGTAACGAGGCGGGAGGCCCAGAATGTGGATATGTTCGCTGTTGAACCCGTTGGATATGTGTAGGAAGAAATAATCATGATTTTGGGAAATGTGGGAAACAATTTGTTTCCTTTCGTTCGTCCTGGATGGCGACAATCTGCTTGGCGTACTGCTTCGGAATTCCGCAAAGCCCTGGAGCAGGCGAAATGGAAGGGAGTCTTTTTGCGCTTGATGACGATGTCTCCGTCTTTGGTGGTGGAGTCCGTCAGGCGGCAGTTGTAGCACTTGCCACGGACCTGGTCGAAGTAAACATATAGGGTGCGCGGGGCGGGAGTGGCGTGCAGGGAATGGCGGGGGAGGGGGCGGGGCAGAGTTCATTATTTGTACTACTCTACAGCGCCACAACAGCAGCACGTAACCGCTTGCTATACGACGGCAGCAGCAGCAGCAGAAGCAGCAAGTACGTAATTTCATTGACGATACAGAAATATGTAGACACACAAGTGTAGTACAGTACACACACAAATCACGTCCAGCATGATGTACGGCAACAACGCATCAGCACCACAAAAAAATCATTGACGATACAGAAATATGTACACACGCACAACTTTAAGTGTAATATACACACAAATCATGTCCAGCATGATGTACCGCAACAACGCAGCAGCGCCACAAAACGACCAGGAAACACAATTATCCGAGTACATACAAACATTCAGTGAATATTGCGGCGGCACTAAAAGCAGAGCAGCAGCAGCAGCAGCAGCAGCAGCAGCAGCAGCAGCAGCAGCAGCAGCAGCAGCAGAAGCAGCAACGGATCGCCACAGCGTTGGCAGCAGCAGCATAGCAACGATATGAAAAGAAGGGAGATAAAAAGAATGTACCCCGAGGCCGTCCGACAAGTATTTTTGGTACCTCACTATAGACCCACCTCCGCATGCTGTACGGCAACAACGCAGCAGCAGCATAGCAACAACACGAAATACGAGAAAAAGTAGTACGTACGCAAAATGCAGGAGCAAAATGACCAAAATATTTTTTATACGTATCAAAAAATCCATTTGGGTACGAGGTACAAAAACGGCCAATAAAAACAATAATCCGCGTTGGCAGCAGCAGTATACGTACTCGTAGCAACGATATGAAAATAAGGAAGAAAAAAAGTATGTACCCTGGTATGCCGCAATCGCAAAACCTACGGAATTTCATTGACGATACCGAAATATGTACACACAAAAGTGCAGCATGATGTCGGGCAACAACGCAGCAGCACCACAGCAGCAGCATAGCAACGACATACATGAAAACAACCAAGCCAAAAACGAGAAATTGCAGTACGTACGCAAAATGCAGGAGCAAAACTGCAAAAATATGTTTTCACGTATCAAAAGGAACCATTGTTCTCCCCGAATCCGGAAAATAAATAATTTAGTTTTATCACAAACTATTCCATTTTTACCTAATTTTACAATTTAATCAATTTGCTTATTGCGGAAATTATTATTAATGGACATCTATTAATAGTAACACAACATATTTTTGAGGACAGACTATTGTACTGTTCACGGAATTATAGTGTGAGATCATTACTACAATAATAATAAATAGTGTGGTTGGGTACAAAAACGACCAAGAAAAACAGTAATCCGAGTACATACGAACATTCAGTGGATATTGCGGCAGCATTAGCAGCAGCAGCAGCAGAAGCAGCCACAGCATTAGCAGCACCAGAAGCTGCAACGAATCGCCGCAGCGTTGGCAGCGTTGGCAGCGTTGGCAGCAGCAGCAGCAGCAGCAGCATAGCAACGATATGAAAATAAGGAAGAAAAAAAGCATGTACCCTGGTATGCCGCCATCGCAAAACCTACGGAATTGACGATCCGAAAATATGTACGCTTCCAGCATGATGCACCGCAACAACGCAGCAGCACTACATACAGCAGCAGCAATTGCACGGGAGCAGCAGTTGCACAGCACGGCAACAACGCAGCAGCACTACAGCAGCAGCGAGTGCACAGGAGAAGCAGGTGCACAGCAGCAGCAGCACTCATGGCGTGGCGCTGACAGCAGCAGCAGCAGCGGCGGCAGCCGAAAACGAGCAAAATGAGTACGTGGGGTCACCAAAACATGTACACACAGAAATCGTATGCATGCACCGAAAATGCACCACAGTAGCAGCAGCACTCACGTCGTTCGGTGCAGCGGTGACGGCGACAGCTGAATCCTCCGTTCCTTCGTTCACGTCCCGCAAACAGTTGTGCACGTGCGCGTTCACGTGCACTGTGTGTAAGAGGAGCCGACGCAACGCACGAAGGGGAAAGAACGAGCATGGATGAGTCAAAAAAAAAAATAACGCTTTGACGTAGGATTGTATGCAAAAAGGCAATTGAAAACCCCAAAAAAACGTACTGGCAACATACAGCATGCACAATAGACGTAAGACACTCACCACTGTCAGCAGTCTCGAGGGAGTACGAGACAGTCCCTTCCTTGATCGGGCGAGCACAGAACTCGCAGTCGGTTGCCCTGTCAGGATGATCCCGCCACCACGCACGTGAGATCCTTGCAGGTGGCGAAGGCCACGTTTTTGCCACCAGGCGCGGAGTTCTTGACCAAGTGCTGATCCGTGCACTGGTCGCAAACAACAGCCGGCACCAGGTCGGTCTTTGTCGTTGCCGCTCTCTTGCCAAAGGGCGAGGACCACGCGCCTCTCGACGAGGGGGAGGTGAGCTTAGGGGGCGTGGAGAAGGGAGAGGCGGGGGTTGCAGCACCAGCAGGTTCGCCACCGACAGCAGCAGCTTGGCCGCCGGCGACAGCTGCACCTATCTATGCCGTTCGTCGAAGGCGAGACGGCTCTTTTAGGCGCCGTGCGAAGAGCTGTCTATTGGTTGGCAGTTTGCGGAAGAAGAAGAAAAGGTTGTTTGGCTGTTCGGCGAAGAAGAAAGAAGAAAGGTTGTTTGGCATTTCGGCTGTTTCAAAGAAGAAGGAAGAAAGGTTGTTTGGCCGTTCGGCTGTTTCAAAGAAGAAGGGCTGTTTGCGAAGAGCTGTCTATCAGTCGGTCTGTCTGCCAAGAGCTAGCAAGTGACAACGACCTCAAAAATCGTAATTATAGTTGTATCTATATATATATATTTTTTCATCATCACTTTTACTTTCCAGCCCACTCGTAGGAGGTTTTACCCTCGACGATCTTCTGGACAAGCCGTGGTCACAGGTGTTGTCCCTTCTCCCCCCCGGTACGTGCCTTTAGTTTTTATCGCGCATAGGGTTCAGCATTCCCACTGCTCGTCGATTTTCATCGAATGTACAGCTAACTCACGCTCTCGCGCTTATTGATCCAGCTGACTCGCGGAGATTAATTCGTAACACTGAACAACAAAAAAGTTGCGCGAGGTCGAGGTTGCGCCGTGATACTTTGTGACGGGTTGAGTAAGGTACAGCACATACATACTATTACATACTGACTGGTACAATATATATGTTCCCCCCGAAATATAAATGTTTCTTGGTGCTCAGGGTAACATAAAGGTTTCACAGATAAATGCTCGAGAACAAATCGTAGTCCGAGCGCTGAGAGTATTGGAGTACTGGCAGCAAAAATATTGCCAGTACTGAGAAGGCCCAAATACTGAGAGTAATAGGAGTGTGAGCAGTACCGAACCCCGAGAATACAGGAAGTAAGTATGTACCCGCAGTATCGAAACACGAAATACTACTTGGAGAAAAGGCAACATGCGCAGTACAGAACCTCGCGATACCTAGAGTATTCGCAGTACATGCATATATATTCCTTGCAAATGCGTATGTATCTCGAAATACTGCGAGAATGCTTCAAGTACTCAAAATCAAGTTGTCTCCAGCGAAAGTGGTTTGCTCCAATTCCCACTTGTGTGGGACTATTTGGGTGTGTTTGGTGCCGAACGCTGGGCCTGAGAATCGTTGACGCGGTGCACAGACGGTTGAAGTATACATCATACTCGAAGTATACTGGGCATATTGAGGGTATTTCATTACTGCGAGCACTGAGTCTCGCAGAAGCAGCAGTACGAACACTACCAACGGACGAAATACTGCTAGACTAGAATATTTGTAGTACCCGCGGTACAGAACCCCGAGATACTTGACTTGAAGCACAACAGGAGGTATCCACCACAGCAACAGTAGCGAACCCCGCATTAGTGCGAGCCCGGAAGTATACGAAGCAGTATCGACAGAAGCTCAAAATACTGCGAGTACTCGCAGTATCTCGGGTACAAAAACCCCGAAATACTACGAGTGTACGAAGTACCTACGATAACAATAGCAGTATTTTCTCGAACAAACTTTGCTTTTTACTCCCAATTATTGGAAGTAGCTGTGAAATGTTGCGGTGTGAACGCACGCCACACGTAAGCGCGCCCAAATTCTTTACCTTGGGTAAAAACACACAAGTAACTTGTATCATATCATACTACACGTTCAGAAAAGCGAGGTGGATGAACTGGTACAAAAAAAGTGAGAAGTGGAAAATAAACACACACAACTAATATAATAGTACATCATGCATACTAAAGGCTCGGAAAAGCAAGGTGTGGACGAATGTATTATTATTATTAACAGTACTGCTGTTGTAGTCCTGGTACAAAAAAAGTCAAAAGTGAATTTTAAAAAAAGCGTGGATGGTGCGAGTCGAACCTCGGAAACAAAAAAAATTATCGCGCGCAGCATTAATGTCTACGCTAGAACACAGTGCTCGTACAACTGGGACGTCATCATGTTTTTAACGCAATCCAAAACACATTGCACAATCTCTTACGTAGCAGAAGAGTAGTTTGTACAGGTACGACTGCATATACAGCAGCAGTACTGATGTTGAATGCCACGCGAGGAACGTACGTGTACTGACCCACTTTCAGCTGGCTCTATTAATAGGATCTATCGGTCAGCAATGTAGGACACGCAGCAATGAGAACTACTGCTGTAAGTATGTTTTGTTCGAACGCTGCTGTACGAATAATTTGTTGTACAGAGTGTAAACGATTTGTTTTTGTTGTACCAAGACGACGAATATATCGATCCGGGGATAATGGGTCACACATTGCGGAAGGAACGTGCATCGGCCAGTGCCGATGACAACAACAACGAACTACAGTAGTACTGAGCTTACAGCGCCGATCTTCCACATACATGCGCATAGACCCTGCCTGCTGCTGCTGTTGGCGCACTGTGCTGAGCACAGCTGGAGCAGCAGTGGCAATGTTGGATCACACACAGCAATACGCAGAAGAAGAAGCAGGGAGAGAGGTTTGTGATGCTGGTTGGTATGTTCGTGGCGTGGTCAAGTGATCGATCGAATAAACCAACTGTGATAGCCGCAGTTCGATCATCCATACGCGCGAGGTGTGCACACTGCTGCTGCTGCTGCTGGGCAGCAGGGGAGCAGGGTTGTGGTGCTGTAGGAAGCTGGAGGTAAGCACGCTCTGTGCACTGCTGTGGCTATTGTTCTCTAGGCGGTGGTCCGTGCTCCGTGCAACACAAAAAAAATGTACAGGGATATACGTCATCCTGGGTATATACGGATCAAAAAGTATATGGCGGACTGCAGGCTCCGACAAACGCAACCAACCACAGCAACACGGCGCATATGGGTGTGTCGCACACGCACGGCGGGTGGGCGGGGAGGCGGCAGCGTTGGAACGTTGGGATCTGTGCTTGTTGTCTGTTGTGTACCTGGAGCCTACGGGAGAAAACACAGACAGCATGTTTGTACCGATACGTACGTACAAAGTGAGGCCTCGTATTACTGAAACCAGGGAAATCATTAACTCTCACAATGCAAAGCATTCTGTGGTCAGTCCAAGGACTGACAACAACAACAATAATAACTCTGGAGTGGAAGCAGAAACAACAAATAATAAAAATTAAATAGTATAATCATTTTTTTTTTTTTTTTTTTTTATCCATCACTTTTACTTCCCAGCCCACTCGTAGGAGGTTTTACCCTCGACGATCTTCTGGACAAGCCGTGGTCACAGGTGTCGTCCCTTCTCCCCCCCGGTACGTGCCTTTATTTTTTGTCGCGCAATGGGTTCAGCATTCCCACTGCTCGTCGATTTTCATCGAATGTAGCCAACTCACGCTTTCGCGCTTTCCGCTTTATCAATTTTTTATGCAAGAAAAAGTCCCTATGAGCATGCACTCGGTGGGGCTTGAACCCACGAAATTGATCTTGACATGCACGCGGACCACCTACCAAGCGACCGGGGACGCCGTACATACATAAAATACCCCTACATATTCCTACATATTAGCACCTCTACATATGTATCTGAGCTTTGGCTTCCCATTTTATTTATTTATTTGGGATTCTTCCCATTTTATCTTTTTCTTGTTCTTTTTCGGTTTGGTTTCTTCGTTGCTTCTCTTTCTTTATGGTGTATTTTGGTTGTTGGCGTATGTATGTGTGTTGTGTCGGCCGCACCTAGTGCGAAGGCATGGTATTGCGTAGGCTATTAATGCATTACGGTGTGTTATCTCTGTGTCGTAGTCTGTGACCACAGAGCTCGTATCTTTCTAGGGTGAAGAATCAGCACGGACACTGGGCTTGCTGGATGTCGAAGAGTAGAAAAAAAAACGGTTTAATGTGAAGAACACACACACACACATCTCAAACCAAAAACAATACAATGTGAGGTCCGCGGGCGCTCGTGCCTATCAGGTACATGCGGTACGCGTACAAGTCGCCACAGAATTCGAGAAGACCACATACTACCCAGCCAGCCAGCGGGAAAAAATAGACACCTGGCAGGATGAAAACAAAACATCTCGATGTCGAAAAAGTTACGTTGAAGACAGCAGCAGCTCCCACCAGTCCAAAGCTCCATACACCAGCAAGCTAAACAAGTCATCATACCACACACTGGGCCTGCCTTAATGACCCTGCCCCGCTGCGTCCTCTCGATCGCGAGTCAACTGCTGAGCAGAGCGGGTCCCTACTTGTGCACCTAAGTCTTGTGGGCTACGGATACGGGTACACCTGCTGTTACACAGCTCTTGTTGATCTGATGATTTATCAACTTCCCCGTACGTAAGTACCAGCAACAAACATGCTGCTGTAGCTCTAAAGTGAAGCTATAAATAATCGACCAGCGAAGAAGACAGCAGCAGCTCCCACCAGTTACATACACCAGCACAGGCTAAACCAGCCATCAGGCTAAACCAGCCATCATGTCGCACCTTGGACCTGTCTTGATGACCCTGCCGCGCTGCGTCCTCTCGATCGCGAATCGACTGCTGAGCAGAGCGGGTCCCTTCTTGTCTTGTGCACCTAGGTCTTTTGTACGTGTACAACTGCCACAGCTCTTGTCTTGTTGATCTGATTGGTCAATTTCCCTGTACGTACAAGCAGCAAGCGAAAACACTTATTTTTTCACAACCATGATACTCCGCATACATGTACCAGGCACCGATAAAAAGCAACAAACCCCTCTGTCACGACATACTGTTATTAATAGGTACACATCATAAACAACACAATACGACCCATCGACATAGTTAATCGGAATAGTACATTCAAAAACCCCGTAATAGTATATTCAACGTAACTATATAGTTAAAAATATAAATAATATATATAGGTTTTTATGAACACCATATAGTTGCCTACTTTTACTAACAAAATTTGGTCCCGTTAACTATGGACCCCCGTAATAATTGGCATTTATTTCTATTATATTCTTGCCCTCTGGTTTACTTTATAAATTTTGAAATACGTCAGCTGTGCGTTCGACTGATTAAATAGTTGATACTCAACTTTGCAAGCTGCGTAATATAATTAATATGTATTTTCCGGATTCGGGGAGAACAAATAAAACTTTAGAAAAATGAAATATGTACAGGAAGAAACGACAAATAACGAAATGAAAGTACGTAAAATGGAACACCGACGGCTTCGTGCGAGATGCTGCTTGCTGCTGGAGCTGCTGCGTGGCTTGCTGGGTGTGTGTGTGCTCTGTGCTCTATAGCAGCCATGCGAAGAGCGTCAATGGATGTGACCGAAGGCCATTGTGGAGTGCGTACGTAGGGGTGCTGCTGTAGGTGTGCGTGTGGTGCGGTAACACGCACCAGAGCCCAGAGTACCGCTTCTTTGTTGCCGCATCATGAACACACAAGACAAGTGGCCACTGGGATATCTTGAGAGTGTACTCTGGTTGACCTGAACCAAAAACACCTTGAGCCACAAATCTCCAAGTTCAGTCCTAAAATGTTCACAACCTGTCTGTAGTGTTGGATATCGCAACCATGAACGTTTCGGCACGATAAGGCCAAAATAACTTCGATAACGATAAAACGATAATTATCGTTATCGTACCGATAATCCGCGCAAGTCGATAACGATAACGATAATCGAGGCGGAAACCGGCGCCAAAGGCATTTTTCATTACTTTTGGGGTCGCGTTATCACCACGAGGACTCGTAATACAAGTGAACACAGCACCTGGTCCAGCAGAGGGTTTCCAGTATCAACGTATTCCAGGTTGTTCTCACATTAACTTATCCACTCTGGTGATATCTTTACTGTTGGTATTTGGAAGAAGAGCGATACATCTCTGAACGTCTCAGAGCGCACGTACGTACATCAATACAGAAGTACTACTACTCTGTAGTACTCCACAGCGAGTTTCATCGCGAGAACAGAGTAGTACGACGATAATAAATCATGAGGAGATTGCGCTCTGGCGCACTCGTCAATATACGAAGGATACTATTAATATATTTTTCCATCGGGAAGGAGCCTACTGGCTGTACGTATGTACATCGCATACAGCAGTATTAGTAGTAGTAGTGTATATGTACCTGGTGCAACAATACGAAGGCGCGGCTACTCTCTACCTTATCTCAGGTTCTGGAGCTAAGATAGCCCCGTGCAGGGTCATCAATAAGTGCAGAAGTGCAGACTTAGAGGACAGACACAAACAGTGGTCATACGAGTATATAGTCTGACACGGTAGCTTTGTTTTTGGTTGTAACGCGTATACTTGAAGATTACAGCAGTAGCAGTGTGCATAATTTACCTACCTGATGATTTTGTTAACAATGTTGTATCACACCAATCATGACACACGAGCCAGGGTTCTACACTATTCGACCCTGTTGTGGGCATGCCGTGGCATTGCCATGTTACCGCCCATGGCATACCATGGCATCACCACGGCATACCATGGTGTGGCATAAGATTCCATGGCACGCCGTGGGGGTTGCCATGACATGCCATGGGTAGTACCATGGCAACCGCCGCGGCTACCGCCACGGCACTCCATGGCAACCCCACGGCATGCCATGGCACCCCCCACGGCACCCCTGTTTGCGCAGGTGGTGCCACGGCATGCCACAGCATGTAGCGAAAAAAGACAATAATGTACACACCTCCCATCATTCGCTTAGCCAGCTTCTTGCAACGTCGGTTCCGCGTGCTCAGCCGTCTCTGCTGGGCAAGTGATCGACTTTGGACTTATCCGTTCGCTTGACGGTTGTGAAGTGACGGGTGCCTGTCTGACTGCCTGCAAACGGCGCGAACGAATCCGATCACAGTGAGGACGCAAGGGGTGATGATACCAGGCTTCAGTACTCCCTCAGAACTCAACACGATCGCTGCAAAAGAAAATGGCACAGAGGTAGAGTACGTGCAGGCACGCAGTTTATAGAGTGTCGCAAAACTGGTGCAGACGTAGCGTCAGTAATCCATACCCACTTAATTAATGATGTTCTGTGCCTGTCGTACAGACACGAACGAACGTAGTACATTATCGAGAAGTTGGTGCTCGACCGTCCACAGTTCCTATATTCGGCGCTCCAGCCTCTTCATAATCTACTGCGTCAGTGCGTGCTCGTCTCTGCCACCACAAACCTACGATAGCGTACACGTTTTACAGTATCCAACCTCATACTAGTCTAGCTGACATTCCGCGCGGTAACTAGCCATGCCAAAAACACGGTACATATCTGGGTTATCCTCGAAACCCGTACCGTGTAAATATAGGGTGGAACCACCCGGGTGGAGCTTCCTGCACATGGTCTTTTGGTCATTGTGCGTACAACCTTATTCAGAGCAACTTCGGGCCTATGCTCCTGCGCTTTCCCAAAACAATCATGGAAAAATCAAGATCGACCACGACCCTTGCGAGGACTCGCGCGAACCGGAGCTTCCGACCTGCTAGGGGTGCATAGCGAGCGTCTGCAAATGAAGTACGAGCGAAAGCGATCTATACGACGGTGGTGCTGCGTACTTGGGTATATTGCAACGCTCACCTGTGTCTAGCATCCCCTCCCTTTCGACATTAGCAGTACGGGTCACAAGACGTTACGACAAATACCCAATAAACCGTACACAAAACATTTTGACGACGGTAAATGCGCGGAGGGGAGTTTAAGGGGTGAAATTCATTGGTGATCTTCAGGAAACGAAACCGATATATCCAAGTCGTGTTTCTATATTGACGTATGCTTTCACTAAGTGATGCTTGCGTACTACGGTCGTGAGAGATACCTGTTAATAGCCGCCTTGGTCGAGCCTTGTGTGATGCCGCACACACACATTACAGCTAACTGCGAGATAATCGAACCATCATGTCTGCGATATTTCCTCGTGGTGGCTATCGATAGCTTAATAGTGCCCCTCCACTGGCGGGAGTCTCTGGAAGTGGCTACACCGGAAATTAAATTAACTCATTGAAGCTGTCATCCATGTGCAAGTCCACGTCACAAACGGTTCTTGGTAGGATGTAGCTCATCCTTCATGCGACTCACGCGACACCTCACGGCGCTTCGCGCTTCGTGCAAGCAATCTCTGCCTGGTCGGTTAAAACGCGACATGCTCCGTCGCGGCATTGTAGGGATACGAGGGTCTATGGTCATATGACTACGGCCATGCATGAGATCGAGTACATCTCTCCTATCCAGTATACCCCCCCCACTGGCAAGATCGCGTCCAGCCTCACCTTGATAGGATAACATTCAAGGTCGGACACAGTTGGTCAGGGCCTTCCGCATCTTGCTTGACCTCGTATTTGGCTCCAACTGAGACATTACGCTTCGAGTGCTGAAAATAGAGACGGTAGGAAAAATTAACGGGGTAGGCGACAAGCAGCAAGGCGATTTTGTCGGCAACCGGCCAGAGTGTAGAAGGTTGCCAATCGTCTGTATCCCCGTATACAGGCAAATAATAGAAATATAGGCTCGGTCTCAAAGTAAAAAGCGCGCCTGAGGCACGACCCGATTGCACTCGCACCCGGTGTGCACTCCATCGAAGTCTTTTGTCGCTTCTATTTCTAGTAGGCTCTTTCATCTTGTGAAACTCATCCCAGGTACGATGTGCAAAACGCTGGAGAGAACGCTCTTGCCTGAAGACATGATAGTACAGCCCAACGGATCGCCGTGCTTGCGAAGACAGCACGTTTGCCCTACTTCTCGTTGTCTATCGGCCCAACGGATGCCTACTCTTTGGCTCACTTTCTCGCCATACATACCCTTAAAAGTAGAAATTCATGAAGTGGCCAGGGCGGTCTGCTCATCTATGAATTTGTACGCTTGGGACGAGTATGGGCCCAACGATCGAAAATGACCTACGTAATAGCTAGACGGCCATCACATGGGCATGGCGCATGGAATTTTTCATGTACCACTCGCCGCATCGTTCTCCCGTGGAAAGTATAATAGGTGACCTTCGCCGATGTTGTCTGCCACGAACTTGACCCCCGCGATGCACACGAGAGCCTGCTCTATGTGCGTAAAAATATTTCTGTCTGCTGCACAGCACCGTGGTGGTAGTGGCAAGGAACAACGGCAGCAGATCGCACGAAAGCAGGCGGAGAACTTGTGGGTGTCATTGTGTCAATTTGTAGCTACGGGCGACCTGAAGGGTGAAGGACATACGACGTGGGATAGAGAATTTCAAAAGCTACCCTACCAGCCTAATTTGGCACGCATTGCATCTGTTCCGAGATACACCGCTCGAAATCCAATGAGCCATCAACGAACCATCAGTTCATGCCATCTGCCCAACCGTCAATCAACCTCACCTTGAGGTGGTGGCATTCTTCCCAATGATCTACGTTTCTCCGTAAGCGTGCGCTATTGTTGAAACCGTAGTTTTTCACAACTGAAAAGCTCCCGGCGGGCACTACGGCATTGCAGATCCCATCCATCGCTGACCCATCAAACGGCCATCATTCAGAGCATGACGCACGAGCGGGGAGAGAAAAAGGCGTCATGCAGAGGTACTATTGTACTACCTGCTATCTTGGATGACGCCTACAAGCAGGATCTGTACATGGCGACATGATGGCTGTTGTCCGGTAACACGAACAACAGTAGAACACCGTTTTCAGCAGCAACAGCAGCCCCAGCAGCTATCGAAACTGACACAGCTACTACTGTGCAGCAGCAACCCCAGCACAGCAGCAAAGCCCCAGTCATTTCTTCGAGATAGCGTCGTCGTACTCAACACTGCGCTGTAAAAAAATGTACCGCTTATATATGTACGGGGTGACGTGGTGTGGGAAAGCCGCGGACAGTAGTGGCGGCGGCAGCAGCGACAACAGCAGGGGCCTGAACTAATCGATTATCAATGTACAGCAGCAACCGTACAAGTAGCTGTCGCTGCTACGTACGCCTTGCTGTTGCTGTCACCTTTTCCACTGCTGTCCTGTAGATGACGTGATCTCTAACGGTACTACTGCTGTCGAACAAAACCTACCTATACTACTAGTACGACATCAACAGCGGCAGCCTATGCAATCAAAGCAACCAGCACACCTCCTGCTGCTACCTTCAGCAGCATCCGCAATTTTTCTGTTGCTGCTGCCGCTGCCGCCTCAACGTGGTAGCGGTGTTGTTGTAGCCGCTCCTATCGCCGTGGCTGCAACACGACTGGTAGCTGTACTACTACGTGCTCGCAAGACACTCCCACTGCCGACACTAGATCAGAACGCGGTGAAACGTAAAATACGAGACAGCGAAACCTGACCCGCCAGGAAACGAAAGCACCCACATAAAGCCTCATAGCCGAACTCACGTTGTTGCAACATGCCGGTCGCCTTGCAGTCGCGTGTGTTTTAGGGAAAACGGACTTGTCCGTTCAGGTCGAGGGCAGTGTCTGTGTTTGCTGCCACCGTCATGGTTGTCAAAGCACGAGGCTTTCCACACCACAACGCTTGGCTGACAGGAGCCCAACGGTGAACGTACGATGGACCCCAATTCAGAGAGTCCAGGGGTGTGTGCAGAGTGAAATCTAAGTGTGCGAAATGCCGGGTGTGTGCTGTGAGCGCGGGCATTGCGGCGCGAAGCCAGGCAAGTGCGGCGCGATGTTGTAAACAAACTGGGTCTGTCTCCTGATTGGTCAATGCAAAGCAAATTTCAAAGTGGGTTTCCACGCATTTTAGGTGCGTTGCGGTGCGAAGTGTATGGTAGAATGCTAAGCAGATGTGGCCCGGTACTCCCCGGCTGGATGGCGTTGCTGCAGACCAACCATTGTCCCCTAAACTGAACTGACAATCGTGGGATACGAATGACTGACTGTTTGAGTGGAAGCAATAAAAAAAAAAATGGTGCCCATCGGGCAATGGGCACCAAGGGTTTGCAATGAACGAAGCCGAAGTCGAAAGGGGTAATGCGCAGTGTAAGTACCTGAGGAGAGGGCGCGCACACCCACAGTACGCAATCTTTGGACCTTGTCCGTTAGACCTTGGTCGACAGGTCGTTGTGGAAGCTCAGATGTATCCCAGCTCGATTGCAGTGATGCAACCCGAGACAACTGCTTTCTCAATGACGAAATGGGAGAGAAATGGAAGTGATACGTGGGACAGCTGAGTGAGCCGGGAATGGCCGTCTTCGCTTTACACACCAGGAGGTGGTGTTCTTTAAGGAGCTGTGGTCTGTCTGGAGCGCTTCCAGGCAAGTGAAACAAGTCCACCTGGCCAGGTTGGGACTACGAGTACAAGTTTGTGTTGAGGTTTAGACCTTACCAATCTTGGGCTCCATTTTTGTTTTGGGCCTCACGCAGGTTCACTTAGCCTTTGTTGCATACCAGGTACCAGGTACCTGGTATCCTCTTCATGAGTTACAGAAGGCTGTTGTACACACAGGCAGACTAGAGGCTGCAGTACTTCTACTTGCTACAGTAGGATGTACTAGACCAAGGGCAGCAAACGCGCCTGGGGCTAGTCGTGGACTACTGCTGGCCCTGCTGTGCTCGACTTGTAATGCGGAGCGCTTGAATGTGATGTTCCTCGAGCTCTCTCTGCTAAATTTCTTACTGCGACATACTACGAAACAACTTTAACTTTGTACTTTTGGTCCGCACTTGGGAAATATGCTCAAGAAACCGAAGTTCAGTGCTTCACGAAAAAATAAGAAACTCGGTGTTAGAAATTAAGCTCAACCTGACCAACAAGTTAGGGAAGTAGACATATATGAAGCACCAGCGATCGATATCCACCCGGGATAAGGAGAGCATGGAAAAAATAGCCGAGGGAACAGATTTTGAGAGCGCAGCGAGACGAGAAACTGTCCTATAGAACATACAGCGGTTGATGAGAGCCCAGAATATAAGAAACTGCCGTGTAAGAAATGCACCGGTTGCACAGAACCTGGTAAGAAAGAAACCTTACATTTTAAGACATACCAGGTGTCGATGGTGTGTGCGTCGTATACTCTGAGGAATTGAGCCTCGACGCCAGAGGTCTGACATATGTGACGACGATGTTGTTCTGTGAGGTGGTGGAAGTTTCCCAACGCGCCACCGGAGGCGGTTCTCCGATCGCGTGCAATCGTCGTGTCCGTGCGTCCCGTAAGCGTTGTTGCTGGCTGCATGGAGAAACCACTACGCAACACGCCATACGATTTTGTTCTATCTATTTACGCAGGTATGTAAAGTCATACGCGGGTGCGTAAAGTCGCGAAGTGGTCTGTGGCCAAGCTTCCCTTCCGCGTCTTCAAGCAGAATGATGCATCGGAGGGGCTCATGGACCGAGAGAGGGAAACGGAAGGTGACACTCAGGTGGAATTCTACACAACGTGTTCGCCCCATTTTTAATGCGGTGCTTGCGTAGTGTTCCCTTGGTCGAATTTGGGTTAGAGTTTTTTTTTTATATCATAGTCCAACTCCGGTTTGTCTTTGTGTAGGTGAACAAAAGAGGAGCTACTATTTTTCTCCTTCTCCTGTCGTCCCCTTTCGCACCCCTTCCACCCCCCCCTTCCGACAACTGCGCTTTCTTACCAAATAAACACACCCTGTTATTGCAACGTCGCGTTAAGCAGGTCAAGAGCCCAGGGACTTGACAAGGTAAATTCTGTTCGTAGAGGGTCAGTGGACTGTTGAACGCAACAGCCGAGTTGGCGGCAAGTACTACGTAGCCAGCGTGGAAGTTCAGCCGTGGGGCTCTGATCTCTACACCTTCCATGGCGCCGTGGTAAATACCCACTTCAAGGCCGGGGACCAAAAGGTGAGAAGTACGCAGGGTGCCTGTTGAACAGCAACGCTGCGAAAGCTTTCTTACATCGTTTTCATTGCATGACGGGTGTTTTGCTATGTTCTACTCTTGTTGCCGCTGTTGGGGTAATGTTTCTGAACTTTCAGCTGGTCTCCGCAGTAGATCGTTGACGCCGGCAATTTGAATAAACGCGTCATGCGGACTTGTTTGTAGTTCTTGTGATTGCGTTCGCCATCCGACAATGTGCGGCATGAGCTTCAACGTTGAACACTGAGAAACAAAACATTCCCCGAAAAAGAAAACCAAGGGAAACCGAAACAAAATGGGAATCTATGCACGTGGTCTTACTCCCTTCTGTGCTAATTCTGCTTTTCCTCTATCTAATTATTTAACTGTCCCTGCTCCTTCCTTCTCATTACATTTTCGTTTGCGATCGTTAAAGAGGACAAGGATTGCATGCTCCTGGGATTCATGCCGCATGCCGGATTTTTGGTCTTGTCATGGACGGCACGCTCCGTATTGCTGCAACGGCTAGGGACAAGCGGCGGCATGCACGGATGTTGGGACCGAGACTAGGACGGGGGTGGGAGCGGGGGCAGGATCGGGTACGGGGGCGGGAGCAGGCGTGGCGCTGAGAGTGGCGTTTCCAGTCAGTCGAGACCTCTGCAGAGGGTGGTGTGGGGAGAAGCGCGGCGGGGGCAGGGGCGGGGGTGGTGGCGGGAGCTGAGGTTTTGCAATCCAGCCTACCCAAGCCCACGGAACGGATAGTCTTGGACGTAGCATGGGGGGAAGCTCCAGGTAGTGTAGAGGGTTTGCATCCATCTGAACTTTGCAGGCGATGTCGGTTGGGTATTGGCTGCTTAAATGCTGTACATAGAAAACTAAAGGTATGCCAGTACTATGTATATGCCCAATGAGCTTGTTGTGATGCGTTTTATATCGCTTATTTGTGGGTATGTGATGTATAGGAAGGGACGCGGCATGTTGTTCCTGTTTTGATTCGTTCTAGCGAGTAGTTCTTGCGGGTATTGTTACCGGTTGGATGATATCTGGTATGTGCTTTTGTCGATGAGGCGTGTTTTATATATATCGTTGTTCGGGGTGTTTGGCGTTCACTCTTATGCCGTGCTGCTTCGTTGTGATGATTAATGTACGGTATTGTATACGTAGCTCTTACCATGCTACGACTATATGTACTACTGTTGTGAAGAATGTGTTCGTGTGTGTGTACGCGCGTATCTGTTGCAGGGAGTACAATGCTGTTTGAGAATAGAGGCACTGTTTGTTCCATTGAAGTCAGTTCTGCGTTTTGTCGTACGGCGAACGAACCACCTGATCACACTAATAAACTGCTGTGACGAGTTAACGCCGAGGGAGAGCAGCGACCAAGGCCGTTTTATGCCTTTGGCTTGAACGCCTCTTCATAGCGGCGTGCGTGAGGCTTCCTCCATTTAGTGTTTGACTGCTGTTGTGTGTCTGTCAGTGTGCTCGTTTGTCCGTGCCGGAAGATAGACTGCGTCCATGCCTTATTTTTATCAGTGCGACACCTGCAGAGCACCGGTTCCAACGAGCACCGGTTGCACAGAAGCAGGCATGCACACGGTAGCCCGTGGGCCTGGTCTCCTTTCAAAATCTCCAGCGGTTGGACACCGTCGTGTTCAGTTTATATCACACTTTAATTGATTATGTCATGTGGCTACAATGCATAGCAGCGCAGCAGCTTTTCTGCGAGGGGGGGGGGGGGCATCATTATCATATTGATTGTACTCCTCCTCCTGTGTCTTTTAGTGCTGTGAGAAAACTACGACCTACTGCTAATCATACGCAACGCATAATGTACATATGAAAGGTGCTCCTGTGTCATACTCGCGGAGGAAAGTACTATCTGTTAGAGATGCTACCACTACTCTTGTTACTGCTACTATAGGCGTACCTACCGTCGTATTTTTCACTACGGTGGTTGTACCAATAGGCATTACCACAGCATTTCGTATTAATAATGCACCACCACTCAAAAGCAAGGCACCCTACCCTCGTATCCGAGCCGCTATGAAGAGGCATTTTTTTCTCCGAAAAATCCAAGAAAAAAAAAGGGGCTGCGCTGCGCACTTCGCGCTCCTCATCATTATTAAATTTATTACGTACGCGTGTCGGACACATTGCTCGAAACGCACACGCACATACATACGATACATCCCAAAAATAGGGAAAAGTCCTCGACTATGCAAAGCCCCCCCCTTCCCCCCCCAAAAGGATCACAACGGAAAACGCAAAACCTTGTTCAATATGCTGTGTATTTGCAAGTCCGCGTCACAAGCAGTTCTATAGGATACAGCTTTTCCTTCATATAAATGTAAGGGCACATACAGACACTTACAAAAAAACAAACGCAAGCAACTCAAACAGCACGCATATGCGTGTGTTGTCTTCACAGTATACCGTATTTCTTGCCTTACTACATCACAGTATACATAGTGTCCGTCCTCTTTTGGTATCCCAGAGATATCCAAATAAGTTACGTGGTCACAGATTGTGATACAGCAACAATCAAGAAAAAAAAACGCCAATGATTGCATTCTCCAATTCATAAAAAGCACGTTGTCATTCACTATCAGGTGCCAGATTGGCAAAGCCTCCACCTCGTACTATCGTTTACATGCTATCATGATGTATTCAAGGAGCAAGATTCTCCGAAATTGGCGCTCGCTGTAAAACAAAAAATACTATGGCATTCATGTGTGCATTCACATTCGGCTGTTTCTTCTCCACCTTATATAACCCCCCTCGTTAAGGACATACGACTACGGCCATTCATGACATGAGTACCCCGGTATATTACAACCAAGAGGGACTCCCGAGCTCAAGCTGAGTGATCTACCAGCGCATGGGTTAACGCTTAAAAAAAATGTGTTCACACCTTGCGAATGGTACGTCGACGCAGAGGACTAACCCGCACATTCCAACCGAGCCTAAATTAAGACGCTGTATTGACAAATAGCACGTGCATCAGTACAGGGCAACAAGACAACAACCCATTATATCTCTCTAAATACTTTTACCTCGTGTGAAATCCACCTCTGCACGTACAGTATGTGTCGCCGCCGATGTCCTTGGGTCCGAACACTGTTGCAAGACACGTACAATAGGGGTAGGAAGAAGAGCACGACACCGACAGGTTGTTGTTAAGAAACGCAAGGATAAACGAAAATAGTCGAACATAAAAACATGCGGCAACCTACTCTCGGGCTGGGCAGAAAATCGCAGCAATATTATCAAGCTTCCAACCCGTCCAAGAGTAAACGAGAACCAGAGGGTCAGGTTAGAGACCAAGGATTCGACAACGGTTACACAAAAGACGAGGAACCAAAACCAGAGCTACTGTAAAAGGTATACAACCATCGGCAGAAATGGATGGCTAGAATGTCAACCCATCGCCGGGGTCACACATATTGCTTTGAGAAGCTAAATATCATGGCTACTTCTACGGAGGCGTCGGCATGAACTGGTCTCGTGACAGGATAGCGCCAGACTATGAAGCCTTTGTTACCCTACTTATGTTATGTTCGGCGTCCTAACAAACACAGATACACGTGTTGGTAATAAACACCATCTCCGAGGAATCAGCGGGTTTATAACGAAATCGCATCACACTTCTAACCGAGTATCAGAGTATACTCGAGTTGTTGGTACACGGTATATAAGTGTACCCCGGCGACCAGCCGTCACAAACGGGTACTCGGATAATTCCGAAAATAAAACCCGAGCTCGTCGCGGATAACCCGAGTTGACTTAAAATCATACGGGTTCAACGAGTACTCAGGTAAACCCGGGTACTCGGACAACCGGTTTTCGCTTAGGGTCATGAAGGGGTTAGACAAGCTGAAGACAGGGCGTACACGATTTAACGTCGAAACCAGAACTACAACCATCAGCGGAAATGGACAGAGCGTCGGGTATTCACTAACAATAACAGGAAACTACAACAATGTTAAATTAGCTTGCCTTGGTTTTTGTGTTTTTCATTATACAGCAGTGGGCGCTCGGTGTTAAGAAACGTCAATTGGTGTCCAGGCTACATGTCTTATTTTCTATACGACCTTGATGTAACTATTTTGCATAGGTTTTAGAAATGGTCCCACTTTTGAGTTGTGTTTCTTGAGTCAATTTTTGTATTGTTCGTACTTTTTGTCTTGAGACAGGCGGGCGCCCATTGGATAAACTAAAGTAGCTCGTAACGGGCAAGATACAGATGCGAAATGTACGGCAACGTTCGAAACATGCCCAAACAAAAGCAGCTCGCTGTTGAAGTTAAAAGCGTCAACTGTCACTGTACGTAGCTCACGAGATCGCTCGTTTTCCCTGCACCCACACAACAGCGCGCACGTATTTCCCTTAGAGCTACACCTTTTGCCCCTATGACTGTCGTTTCCGGGCTTGTCGGGGTTATATCCGCACGTCATCAAACACGTCTTCCTCTCGGTATCGCCATAAAACAGTGCTCGGATAACTCTACGACCAAGATGTCAGCCGTTCTAACGGCGTGACCTTTCGTCCGTCTTCCCTCTCGGGTCGACACCCCACCTGTCGACATATTTACCATATTGCCTTCGAGCCCGCCCTGCCACATATGAAAGAAACTCCTGCTTCGCCGAACGTGCTTGATCAGGGACTCGTAGGGTGGGCAGTATAGTTGATATTGGCTTTCCCTTGCCGAGTGTAAACACGAAAACCACCCCCGGAAAGCGTACTATTTGAGGTTACCCTTGCGAGGAAGGATATCGCCCGGTGATTGTGTTTCAGCTCGCACAAACGCTGCTTCGTGCTGAAAGAACCATGATTTACCAAACGCTTATCACGCCCGGAAAGCGCTTTCCCCAGTATTTTTTGGAGGAATCAGAGAGTGAACGGCGGAAATCTCCGCCTCGCCGACGTTCGGCCGGCGTGCAACGGAGTTACAGAAGACCTAGCTTTGTAAGGACGCAGGATGCAGGAATATATACGTTGTGGAGATGTGAAGCAGCTCATCGATAGACCATAGAAATGTCTGTAAGAAACGCAAATCTTTTGTACTGGGATGTGAGTGAGGAGAGAAGGCTGTTAAGGGGACGCTAGCACCCTCAGGAATGCGTCGTCAATTACCTGCGCGTATACATTTGAGGAACACATACATATCTGGGGAATAATGTGTGCAGAAGACGCGGGAATCGTTTCCAGATCGACGAACACCCTCGCGAAGATTATGTCAGATATCGGTACAATGTGTGGTTCGTTCGGATTGACAGTTTCGGAAGCCAAGGCGGAGACCATGTACCTGGTTACGAAACATGTGGACAGGGTCGTTTTCGTCACTGAGGCAGCCGGCCAGACGTACAAACACACCGCCAAGTTTGTGTGCCGTGGGGCAACTGTGTGCGAGAACGCCGACCTTACTTCTGAAATCAACCGTCGCGTGCTGCTGGCCAACATACGCTTCAGCCGGTAAAGTTTGCCACTGTAGGATCAGCCCACCTCACCCCTCCGGTTCGAAGTACGGATGCTCAAAGCCTAGGTAATGGAGACCATGGTATACGGGTCTGATATGGAAATGTTAGCTCATAGCCAGTATGAGTCAATTTTCAGTAGCACTGCTCTTGTATATCGTAGATCTCATATGTGTCTGTTCGAATGTAACGTACGTAAGTATACGCGGAGGAATTACTTCCGTAGAGTACTCTGCTTGCTAGCCGAGTAGATCACTCTCTCGTGTGGATAGGTGGATCACTCTCTCGTGTGTCTCTCGTGTTTCTCTCGTAGCTGTCCTAGTCATCTCTAGGAAACAGCCATCGTCTCGGCTCCTGCACACTCTGTGGTTTACATCTGTGTGTTGGCCATCTATGGGCCAGTGTTACAATATCTCTACATCTTCTTCGCACTGTGGAAGGACTCTCTTCTTCCAGGCTACACTCTCAGACGTGTCATCACCTCGACTAACGTCGCCGATACAGCCTCTCAGCCACTGTGCCCGGGTACATCACAATATCCACAATAGGTTGATGAGCCCCGACAGTCTGTCTGGGTGAAGGCCTGCGGCGACTGCGACTTCTGCTGTCGTCGAGTGCTGTAGAGCACACACGTCTTCCAGAGGATATTTTCCGCGGGGAGCTACTGCTGGAAGAGCCAGCTTTCTGTTGGAGGCCACACGGAGTCAACCCGCTTGCGTATTGGGCCCGGACTGACCACCTTGGCTCTCGGCTGCACTTTCGTAACGCAACAGTTTGTGTAACGCATTCGGGAGCAAAATGTTTAGGCGTTGACTTCGGTTGGCGAATAGGGTTGTGTGGGTTGTTGGTTCTGTACGCGCGAAGTGCCTCGACGGTGCCCTGCGTGTCTTCAACTGACTACTGAAATAGCCTGCGCGTGGTATTTTCGCCGGGCGTAGTCTGTCCAAGACATCTTCCACGTGCGGAGTTGCCGGCATGGTAGCGTGTGTGGGTTGAGGATACGACTGACAGCTGGTAGCCGTTCCGCTGCTACAGCTACGCACACGTGGTCGACTCACGTGAATTTACCTGCGCGTAGTATACGGGAGGTAGGTCTGTCCAAACAATCTTCCGCGTGCTGGTTGTTTTGATCGGTACTTGTGTAGGCTGAGGATCTGACCAGGCCTGTTTGCATCCGTGCAGCAGCCACAAGTCTACGCTGAAAGACGCGTAGCAAGTATGAGCAGTACATCGTACCCGTGTGCCTGCAGGATGAGGCCGGAGGTGGCACCTCCGTCGCCGCAACACCGCAGCCTAGCCATATGCGGTAGGGTATAACTGTGCTCGGAAGGAGCGCAGTATTCCGGACGGACGCAGGATTGCTTCCACCGGACATGGCTTGTAAGCTGCGGAGCTTCGTGGTACCTTGGCTTCAGCAATGGCGGAACAATCGCGCTCCGGGCTCCACCATATGCTGGACTCCATTGGGAAATGCTCGGGACATTCGGGTTTTCGCGAATGGAAGACCAAGCTTCGACAAGCAATCATTCTCCACGCGCCAGAGCTTCTTCCCGTCCGCGATGAGAAGGAGCGCCCATCGGCAACCGCACCAAACGAGGGAACTGTGACCGCGTGGGACGAGGCTAACGGCCGCCTATACTCCCCCCTCTTCTTCGTGACCTCCGGGTCAGCACAGCTAACCGTTCGTACTCACGAAGGGACGGAGGCCTGTGCTATGGGGGATGGGGCAGCGACTTTGAAAGCCCTAAACGAGCGTTTCGACGCTCCAACTCAGGAGGCTCGGTGTGACAGGAGGCTCGGCGTGCGTGTCACACCGAGCTTTTCAACTTGAGACACCTTCATGGCGGTGATCCCATAGACTTCTTCACGAAGGGTTGGGATCTCGAACTTCGCCTCAAGGTGCTGGAGGAGGAAGGTTCTGACGCGGTATGCCTACGCATAGTGCTGTCGGGCCTGATCAAGGCCCCAGAATTCAAATTCATCCAGGAGATGCACTACCGGGATGAGTTTACTTATGTGGACCTCCTGCAGGAGACGGCGAACCGCTTTTATGTAGACCAGCAGTCGCGCAGCGCGTCGGGGCCCGTGGTCTCTGGCCGGGGGGTCGCGATGGCGATTGCGTCCTAGACCGACCAGTGCCACCGGTGTCTGGAGTACGGGCACTTCCTGCGCGATTGCCCCCTACCAGCCAAGAAGTAACCATCAAAGCATGGAAAGCCAACAGGGAGGAAGCCCAAGCGAAGCACTGGAGGTAGGGGGAGCAACCACCCGAAGTGGTGTTCCTACCACAAAACCAAGACGGACAGCGATGCTGAGTGTCATGAACAACAGGAGCTGCGAGCGCAAAAGCAGAAGGCGCTCCCAGGTTTGGCTGCAAACCTGGCACTGCTGCAGTCAGCAGGCAACATCGCCAACATCGGGGGCGCGCGCATGACGAACTCGTCTCCAACTGTGGCACGACCGGCCCAGTCCGAGCCGACTACGTTTGGATTATCCTTTAGCGCTCGCGGTGTTTGCTTGACAGAGGCCAACACTTGAACCCAGAGACCTCGGTCGAAGCCCGACGTGGCGTCCTCTGGCACTATCGGTGGCCGTTCTAAAATTCCCATTACCCTGTCAACCAGGAGCCCTTTCCGGTGAGCACTGAGTTGCTATCTACCCGAGGTCGTTTTTAACGACGTCTACTGGGTCTTCAGGCCGCCTCGTCGCCTGCTGTTCCCCAGCAACTCCCGGCGGCGTCTGCTGCCAAACCGCAGTCACCTACGCATGACCATTACATACCTTCAGGGTTCTTTGGTGCGTTCATCGCGACTCCTGTAGGGTTGCCGTCAGCTCCTTTCCGCTCCGACGGAACATTGCTCCGTATGGTGGTGGACAGTGGAGCGACCGACAATTACCTAGACCCTGCGCTTAGACCAGTACTGCGGGCCCACATGCGCGATATCGAAGACCTTCGGGTCCCACTCACGATGGATGCCGCCGGCCTGCATCTCCTGAAAGGCTTTACTACGGGGACGATCGTCGGCGCCGTCACCGACGACAGTGGGAATGACCGGCAAGTCTCCTTTCTCGTCGTTATGGTACCGGAGCTGGGCACCAACCTTTTCTCCGTGACCGCAGCGATGTTGAAGGGGGTTTCATCCGACCAACCCCAGGTTGGAGTCGGGGGACGTGGGTATCCCGATTCAGACCCTCGCGGTGGACGACACAACAGGGAAGACCATGTGCTCCATCGTTGTAAAGCGTGGGGGTGGCGCTGGGGGCCAGATGGTCCTCTGGGACAACCCTGACGGGCTTGCCTTAAATGTGGAGTCCGCTGATCTCTGGCACCGACGCATGGGGCATATTAACAGCGAGAGCTTGGACGTCCTGAAGAAGGCGCCCGACAACAGCGTCGACTACACCGGTGTCGTTAAGGATCTATGGTGCCTGCCCGCTCGGTAAGAGCACACAACAACCTCATCCTAAGCAAGCTTCATATGGCTTTTTGCGCCCTTTCCAGCATGTTTCAGTAGTCACCCTTGGCCCCTTTACACCTTCAGCGTTGGGAGGTTTCAAGTACGCCACCAAGTGCATTGACCAGCAGACCAATTGGAAGGAGATCGTTCTCATCAGGGACAAGGCCTGTTCCGTGGACTCCCTTGCGGTGTTCAACAACGGGACTGTGATTCCTACTGGCGAGCGCATCCACTGCCTCCGCGGGGATCAAGGTACGGTACTAACTAGTGCGGAATTCCGTCAGTACTGTCAAGACGTCGGCATCAAGCTGGAGTTCGCCTCTTCGAACACCCCTCAGCAGATCGGTGCGAACGGGCGTGAGGGCCGAACGATCGTGAACATCGTACGCTGCCCGCTCGCAGACTCGACCCTACCGAACTTCCTTTGGGGATGCTAATGCAGACAGCTGTTTATCTAAGCAATCGGGCTCCTCACGCCGCCCTGGAAACCGGGACGCCGTACAAGGCACTCTACGGCAAAAATGCCTACCTTGGACACCTTCGGGTGATTGGGTCTACGGCGTTCCTGCACATCGAGACCTACACCAAGACGATGGAGCATCGTGCTTGGGAAAAAAGTCTTGTCGGACACAGCATGGACAATAAGTCGTACCGGGTCTACAACCCTGAGACGAGGCGTGTACGGGAGAGTCGAAATATTGTATTTATTGAGACTCCTTCCGTAGCGCCTTCGTCGGATGAGGGTGGTTTCGACGACGGGGAGTTCACGTACGACGACCACGACAACATGATGAGAGACGTGCCAAACCATACTTTCAATCATTCAGTAGATTCGCTCTCTCCTGATCATGACATTGGGCATCCGCCTGTGACTGAACTCCTCGAGCAAATTCGTGAAACAACTACTCGTGACCTTGGGCTGGGTCCTGCGGGATCTCTTCCTGCTGACGGTGGGCCGGGAATTTCTGGTGGTATACCCGAGGGAGATAACCCGGCATCGCCTGGAGGAGTAAGCCCCCCTGAGCTGGGCGGAGGTGCGTCTCCTCCTGGTACGTCACCAAGTCCACGTCCTGCGACGCCGCTTGGTTCATCGCCTGCTGGTCCTGCTCCGTCTGGCGCTGCAACGGAAGATGGTTCTGTACGTGGGCGCGGTTAGTCTCGTGGTAGACGAAGTGGCGGTGACTCTTCGCATGGTAGATCTGCGCGGGGAGGCATCACATCTAGCGGCTCGGCAGGTGGGCGTGGTTCCCGTGGTGGACGAGGTACCATGTCGACACGTGCTGTCACCAGGTCGACTACAAACATCCCTCATGCCAAGACCGTCCGCGAGCTGCGCGGTATCTCATATGCATTCACCGCGAAAGGGGAGTTTCCTTATGTCGCCCATAGGGAAGACTCCTTCGGTTTCACGGAATATGCGTATGCTGTGGGGACATCTCAATCGGGTGCTCCACGGACGATCCAAGAAGCAAGGGCCATGCCGGATAAGCGCAATGGAAAGCAGCTGCTGAACGCGAGATAACGAGCTTTAACGAACGAAAAGTCTTGACGCTCTATGTTGATGACCTTCTGGTAGCCGGCAGCGACTCGAACGCATCTCGATGGTCAAGAGGAAGTTGAAACAACGTTTCAAGATGGTTGACATGGGGGAGGTATCGCTCGTGTTGGGAATGGAAATGAAAAGGAACCGTAAGAAAGGAACATTGACCATTTCCCAAGAAGCCTACAGTAAGTCTATTCTCGAAGGGTTCGGAATGACGGACTTTAAACCAACCAACACGCCTGGTTATGGTGCGGAGATTTCCAACAAAGAAGAGATACACTATTGAACGAAGAAGAAACGAGACGTTATCAGGGCATCGTGGGGTGTCTGATGTACATTGCTCAAGGGCTCCGTTACGACATAATGTATGCTACGGGCCAGCGGGCTCGCCCAATGGCGAAACCCAGCAAGACGCACTTGGTGGCAGCAAAGCATACTCTTCGTTATCTGGCCGGCGCCACCGATTTCAACATCACGTACAAGAAGGGAGGCTTGAAGCTTACAGCCTTTTCGGACTCCAACTGGGCCAACAACCCTGACAACGGAAAGTCCACCTCTTGTTACTTGATGATGCTAGGAAACGCATCGATAAGCTTCAAGTCGGGACTACAAGGTCCAAGTCGGGACTACAAGGTCTGACTGTCATGTCGACCATGGAGGCCGAGCTGGTTGCGTCGGCGCTAGCTATGAAGGAAGCTGTATTTTGTTCGAATATGCTGACTGAGCTTGGGTTTGGAAAGGAGTTTGTGCAAGTGCCGCTCTACTGCGACAACACAGCAACGCTACACGCGCTGGGAAATCGACCCTTCAGCTCAAGGACGAAGCATATCGCCCAACGCTTCTTCTATATCCGGAAACTGGTGTCGGAAGCAAGGATCTCCATCCACTACATCTCGACCGAGAGCAACCCTGCTGACATTGGTACAAAGCACCTCAACAAGCACCGCTTCAAACATCTACTAGGCATCATCGACAACTTCCACGTGAACGACGTCATCAACAACAAGTTCAAATGTTTGTGTTTTATGTTTACGTGTTTGTTTTTTTAATGTGTTCTGTTTGTGTGAATAAGCTTACTTTTTCGGTAGTCGGCATTCGGTCTCACACCATCACTGGTTGAACGAGCTATGTAGGAGTGAAAGTTATGGTAGTTTGTTTTGAGCAAGAAACAGTAGCAGGTACTTCTTTTACAAGCGCATGAACATATTGTAGCAGGTATAAACCAAGAAAAGAATTAAGGTACTTCGCATGTAACCAATAGGCTTGCTTGATTTTAATCATAATTAATTTGGTACAATTCAGAGCAACTTTCATTGAGGGGGGGGTGTTATGGAAATGTTAGCACATAGCCAGTATGGGTCAATGTTCAGTAACACTGCTCTTGTATATCGTAGATCTCACGTGTGTCTGTTCGAATGTAACGTACGTATGTATATGCAGAGGAATTACTTCCGTAGAATACTCTGCTTGCTAGCCGCGTAGATCACTCACTCGTGTGGATAAGTAGACCACTCTCTCGTGCCTCTCTCGTGTCTCCCTCGTGTCTCCCTCGTGTGGATCGTAGCTGTCCTGGTCATCTCTAGGAAACAGCCATCGTCTCGGCTCTTGCACACTCTGTGGTTTATATCTGATTGTTGGCCATCTAAGCTCCAGTGTTACAATATCTCTACATCTTCTTCACACTGTGGCAGGACTCTCTTCTTCCAGGCTACACTCTCAGACGTGTCATCACCTCGACTAACGTCGACGACACAGCCTCTCAGCCACTGTGCCCGGGTATATCGCAATATCCGTAATAGGATCTGTTACGTGGAACCCCATCGTGTCCCATATCACCAAACTTTGGACAGCTCACCACGGAATGCTTCTTCTCCGCTGCATCGGGTGATGCCGAAATCTTCGCGACGGCTACCATATGCATCCATACGCACACGCACTGGCCAAGACGGGTTGTGAGAACGTGGAAACGACGACGCGAAAGCGGAATAATACTTTTGCGGTGCTCATGGCTCGTGTGGTCAACGAGGGACAACCCAAACGAGTGTTGGTTGGGAAACTGAAGGGGGGGAAAGGGTTACTTGGGAGCGAAAGGTCAGGACTGGATGGGTTGTCTCGAACGCAACCTGTCGTCGTTCAACTTGCCCATCGAAGAGCAGCAATGGACGCTGGCAGCGAAGAAATCGGGCAAGTGGTTCAGACGTGTTGAAAAGCGGCAGAGCAGTACATGAAGCGCTGGTTCGTTAAGTAAAAGAAAAATGTAGCAAAACGATGATAGCCGCGCCCACGGCCACAGACCATATAACATCGTACCCCGGCGGTGACGCCTCAAAAGAGATCATGGCGGTCGAAAGCCTAATTTTTCGGCGTGCTCGTTCGGCCAACCATCACGAAAACCTGGCAAACGATCGACAAAACAGAAGATACGCTCGAGACATCGATAGCTGCATCACCGTTGCTGTTCCGCACGTGGCGCTTGAGGGCTGGCTCCCTCCGCCTATCCAAAACACCCTGAGAGTAATAGCGTCCTACTCTTCGCCACCAGAAAGAAGCACATGCTGGCGGTGACGCGCACGCGACAACGAAACCTTCGCTCTCCTCTACGCTTGTCGCTGTTGGTTGGTTGCGCGATGTGTGACGCTCTGCGTTATTCCAGGTTGTTTCGAATACCATTTTGTTTGACAATGAAGGCAACGTTTCCCGATAGGACACAAACAAACACGTTTTTTAGTTCCAAATCAAATTAAAATTAATTGGAATTGAAATTTTATTTACAAATAGCGAAACTTAGTGTTCCCCGTTAAGGTGGGCTTTTACCCCGGGCAGCTTCTTTGCTCAGAGTGAAAACTTTTTTTGCAGTCCGTAACCCTGAGCATCTGGAAATAAAGAATCCACCCAAGGAAAAATAAAGCTGTCAGCGTCTATAACGCGGCGAGACTTCGACAAACCCTGACCCTGAGCGCTTTTTTTTTTGTTTTTTTTCCGAAACACACTCCAGTACGTGGTACCGTTCTCCGAAGCGTCATCTCATGAACGTCATGTGTCGCCACGATAATTCCTCGACCACGTATGATAGGTATATACTATGTGACAAAGCATGCTCGTATACGATTAGTTTATTTCAGATACGTATACCGCTCAACGCCCCAAAGAAAACCGCGCCTGTGTGTGTCAAAAGAATGATTTCTGCTTTTCTATAGCACAGCAGCTGTTACGCAGCGTCGCTCATGATTCGTCACTATTTTATTGCTGAGCTGAGTTGGCTCTTGGTTGCGAAACGCATAGAAAGAGAGTGCCGAGCTACACAGTACGCGACAACACTTAACTTCCAGACACGAATTTAGCCGTTAAACAATTCTGGCTCGAGATCTGGACGTTTGAAAATGACATTTTTGGACTATGGCCTCTGCCAGATGATATCAGCAAGAGGGCTTCCAGCGAGGGACTCCACCAGTCTCGCTGGCCTCGCACTCAGTAAGTCTTGTTCTTAGAGCTTGTATTATCACGGAGTGATCCTCATCGGACCACGAGCCAGGTGGCTAGGGGACATCACACAGGATCCCCGGCCACTGCTCCACTCACACATGCGATTACACTGAAACCTCCACGGCTTGGTATCTTTTGGCTACAGCACCCCCAAAGCGAGTTCACTCGACACGAACGAGCTTGACAAAACCAAAAAACCAAGACGAAATCGCATGCGGCAAATCACAAATCAATGCTGAACTCTGAAGCAATTTTAATCTTGAGCGCACGGGTCATCCGTAATTTGCGCAATTCCTTCACGACGAATTCAGGCGCAGCAGAATAAATCGACCGCAAAGACTCCCACGTGCGCTCCTCTGCTTCGAAACCATCCCAATCGACCAAGACAATCACCTCGTTGGCATCATCTTCGGCCACATGCACCAAAGCATTCATGCGGCATTCACCCTGCGCAAAGGAATGTTGGAAAACATCCTTCAGATCAGCGGTGACGTTCAACGTCGCATCCGCATAAAATCGTAAACGAGCCACGTGAGCTTGATGCACCTTCCCAGAAACGATGTTCTGAACTGAGTACACATGATCATGATCAGCTGCTACCACACGCCACGGACCAGTCCATGTGGACAACAATTTCGGTGTGACACCCTGCCGACGAACACGAGCATACAACACGAAATCACCAACCGCAAATTTTGGCAACACCACCTGGCCCTGAGCCTGTTTACGTTTGTTGTCGCGAGACACGGCAACAGCTGCGCGAATATCGGCGCAAAATCTCTCCTGCTCTGCAACGACTTCACGGACGTTCGCACGCAACAAGTCAGCATTCATCACGTCAACATTCCACCTGCCATCAGACTCAGAAACGAGCGCCGAGAAATCGGTACGCGGAGCACGCCCAAACATCACGCTGTACGGAGTGCTTCGGTAACGTTCACGAAACGAAGTGTTCAAGGCCCACTGAGCGGCCGGCAAAACATCAACCCACTCCGAAACCTGACGACGCTGTTCTGACAGAATGGAACGCAGAGCACGTACCACCTCTTTTACCATGCGTTCACACGTACCGTTCGACCACGGCGTGTAAGCGACAGCAAAACGATGTTCGATGTGCAACGCGTCGCTCAACAAAGCAAGCACCCTGTTCTTGAAATGCGTGGCGGTATCACTCACCCACACACGCGGCACCCCCAAAGTCTTACACCAGGCTAGCAAATGCTTCGCTGTGACCTCGGCTGTACAAGCCTCGGCCGGTTCCAACGCCACGTAGTTGGACAAATCATCCATGATGACCAAACATATCGGAAACCATCCTCATCAGGCAGGCCATCGCTACCTTCGGGCCCGCTGTGGCCAACATACAAAAAATCAAAGTGCACCACTTCTCCCGGAGCGGTACCATGCACCGTGTCTCCGTAGGGACGAGGAATGAGTGCACCTGCACGCGTGTCTACACAGTGCAAACACTGGCGAACGAATTCGCGAACCTGAGAATCCATGTGAGGCCAAACACAATATTCCTTCAGGCGAAACAAAGTCGGCGCCACACCACGGTGACCAGCCGAGCGCATGTGCGCGCACACCATCAAACGAGTTTGAAGAGCAAGATCATCCGGCGGAATCCACAAGACGTCACGCACCCCAACACGCACACGAAACAAACCATCATCGGCCAAGGTAGCTTGACCGAAGGTTGTCGAAAATTCATGAACACCAACGCCGATACGAGCGACAGACCTTTGTTGCGAGGCACGAATCACATCCAATGCGGGAAGCGAATCGTCAGCATTACATGGGCTGTGCACGGCAACCGAACGAACAGGCACCGTAGGAACTTTGACCCAACGAGACAACAGATCCCCCCAACAGTTTCGATCGCCAGGGATGTGTTCGATTGCATAGCGGTATTGTCCTAAAACACCCTTCCAATTCTCTAGGCGTTGTGCCATGGTCTTTGTGACCGTCGTGACACACTTCTCCGGATTGAAAATGTACTGCAAGTTTCGATGATCAGTAAAGATATGAACACCACCCCAAAGCAGGTATTCGAGCCTCCGGAACGTATTAACGATCGCAAAACCTTCTTTGTCGACAGTCGCCCAGCGCAACTGCGAACCTGTGAACGAACCACTCAGAAATCCGAGAGGCTCGTGAGACATGCTTTCCAACGCCAATCCACTGCGAAATTCGTGTTCAGGCACTTGGGTGAGAAAACTACCCCAATGGAAATCAGAAGCGTCAGGAAACATCAAAACAACGCACCCGGGACGAGGATGATGAAGCGGCACTGCTTGCGCCACCAAACCCCGTGCGGCATTCCACGCCCGCACCCGATCCTCCGTCCACGCGGTATCCTTGATGACACGATTGCGCGCCACTCGCTTAGTCCGACGTGTAGCCCCAACAAGGAGCTCCTCCAAAAAATCACGTAACGGTGCTACCGTTTCCGCTAAACGTGGTAACGATGTACGCAACCAGTTGACAGCCTGCAAGAATTGCATTAGTTCTCCAGCGTTTTCGGGACGACGCATTTCACTTAAACCTTGCACTCGAGCGGGGTCATGGGACACGACACCATTGGAATACACCTTACCACACCAGACCAGTTCACGAGAGAAGAAGGTACACTTGTGGGCGGCGACAAACAGTCCAACATTCTCCAGGCGTTCAAGAATGTCATCAAGCAGCTGCAGAAGAGCTTCTTCGGTGTCTGCGAAAAAGAAAACGTCATCGACCCAAACTTTGCAATCCAAACCACGCAACACTTCAGTCATGACACCTTGGAAATAAGAAGTCGCATTCAAAACACCTTGGGGAACACGGGTAGGCGTGAACAAACCGTCGCTTGTCGCCATGGTGAAGACGTCTTGCGCCTCCGGAGCCAAAGGCATCTGCCAGTACCCTTGAAGTAGGTCCAGCTTGCCGAAGAAACGCGCCCCCAGCAGATCTCCCATGTCTTCATGGTTGGGCATGACGCCCGGGGACTTCTCCACCTGTGCGTTCACCGCCGAGTAGTCGCTCACCAAACGGAAAGAGTCCTTCTTGGGCACCGCCATCGCCGGACTCGCCCACACCGCCTGGATGTTGTGGTAGACAAAGCCAAAAAACACCAAAGCAGCAATGCACTTCGAGAGCCAGTCCCTTTTCGTCGGTTCGTACCGACGTGGCGTTGCCTTGACAGGCTTCGCCTGTTGCTTCAGCTGCACTCGCATCGGCTCCACTTGCGCTGGCGGATCACCACACAGCGCACGGCGAAAAGCACCCACGCGACGAGCCAAAATTTCGCGCAAACGGGTTGCTCCGCCGACGCTTAATCCACTCTGCTCTGCCTGCTGCACGCTGTCCTCCAACGCCCGTTCTCGGGCCGTCCGCTCCTCCTCCGGATCCATGAACATGTCTGGCCCCCGGTCGACCAAATGTTCCACCGCCTTGTCCTCCGGAGCATCCACCGTAGCCTCGGTCTGAAAAGCACGCACGGAAACCGTCACTCTGCGCGCCGCAAGGTAACTCGGAGTCTCCACACCGGTCGATACCGGCACTGCGCGAGGGCGAAGCTTCTCCAGAGCTTCACGGTAGACGTCGATGCCAAGAGCTTTCATGGTAGCCATGCCAAACAGAACGACGTTATCTGTACCAGGCATGACCGCGAAAGTGATGGGCTCCAATTTCACCGCTCCCCACGGCGTCCGTACACTCACGGCAATCGGCACCGTTTTGTGCGTGACCATCACTGAAACACCCGTAGCGGTTTTCGCCTGCTGCGGGCCATTTTCGAACGGAATTTGCAGATCGGCGCCGCCGAAATGCGAAGACAGCTACTGAAGTAAGCCGACACCGATGGACGTGAGCGCCGACCCCGAATCAAGGATCACACGCGCCATCAGCGAACCAACCGACCCTGGCAAAGAGAGATCAGCGCGTAAACACTCAGCGCTGCGATCGACAGGCACTTCACCTGCCGTTGAACTCTGGTCGGTACCAAGAGTCACCTGACGCCATGGCTGCCCTCCTACAGCCGGCGCCGAAGAAATAGAATCGGCGGTCCACCCCGACCAAGACGTCGAATATACAGACGGTTCCGGCGCTACCGCCCCTGCAGCAGCACCAGACACTGACTCCGCCCGCTCGGTGGATGGCGAAGTTCTCGCTCCAGCAGCACCCACCGATGTTCCAGCTCCTCCAACGTATACAGCTCGGCCGGCAACAGACGAACCAGATCCCGACCCAGCGGCTCCTGCCGCTGGCGCACCAGAAGTTGAAGAAGCAACAGCAGAAGTTCCACCGCCCGCTGTCAATTGATTGCCACCACGGCCACCGCGCCCGCGTCCATGGTTGAATCTGCCCCGGCCGCCATTGCGGCCCCCGCGATACCCTGACGACCCGCGCCCACCACTGCTGGGAGCTGTGCCGCCACCGCGAGCTTTTGGGCAATCAGAAACATAATGGTTGGGATCACCACACTCGAAACAGACGCGAACAAACGACTTTTTCGCGGACTGCTGCTGTTTCGGTTTCTGCTGCTGTTGGCGTCGCGGTTCAGCTGCCCCTGCAGCATCTTTCCGACCATACGCCTCGATGAATTTCCACTGTTCTGCAGCAGAAAAAATTTGGTCCATGACCAATGCCGGGTCCTTCTTCCACCCTGCAGCGTACGTTAGCTGACCTTTTACGTACTTTTTGAACTCGGACGGCCATAAGCCATCCACCAACGCCATGCTCACAAATTCCGCCGGTCCGGGCAACCACGAACGGTCCTGCGCGCGGTACATGGCATGCACCGCGTGATTCTCCGCAAAATACTTTTCCATAGCGGAGTTTACCATCATCGCGCGGTCTTTGACGGATGTTTCACCGCCCTGCTTTTCATCGCGCCTCATTGAGAGAACGCGACGCAAGTCCGCTGCCGCCCGCGAGGTGTCAAATCTGTTGCTGGTGGTTGTGTAACCAGCGTGCTGCCTAACAGCGTCCAACAACTCCGAGGCGGTCATCGTAGTCTGATGCTTGTAAAATCCCTCAAAACACCGATGAATGTAATTGGGGATAAGCTGGCCCATGCTCACTTTGGAGTGCTGAACCACCCCCTGAGCGTTGGCGAGCTGCAGCCGTTCCTCATAATCGAGGTACGCTGCGTAAAAAACACGAGAGGCCTGCTCGGTCCACACCTCTCCGTATTTCGGTGGAGTCAGAGACTCCCCTACCACCAGCGGCGTGCTTGCCGTGTGCGCCATAATCCACAGCAGTCCACCTGGACTCTACTGTAATAACGGAGAAACTGCCGCCTGACCTGTGCGTCCTCCAGCTCCCGGAGCGTCCTCCCCTGCTGTGCGCTTCAAGCCGTTTCGATCCGTCCAACGGGCCAACTGCCTTCCCAGCTGTGACCCAATACTCCGCAGCCGAAAACTCCTCCAACAGAAGTTCCGCAAATATCTAGATATTATGGCCTCTGCCAGATGATATCAGCAAGAGGGCTTCCAGCGAGGGACTCCACCAGTCTCGCTGGCCTCGCACTCAGTAAGTCTTGTTCTTAGAGCTTGTATTATCACGGAGTGATCCTCATCGGACCACGAGCCAGGTGGCTAGGGGACATCACACAGGATCCCCGGCCACTGCTCCACTCACACATGCGATTACACTGAAACCTCCACGGCTTGGTATCTTTTGGCTACAGGACTGAGAATGGCGGGGGAGTGCACCCTGCTTCTCTTTAGCACGCTTTTTTTCAAGTGTCTGCCATGTTATGGAAATGTTAGCACATGACCATGTTTGTGTCAATGTTGAAATAGCAGCGCATCCCCTGGGTGGAGGGACGACAGCTTTTTTTTTTCTTCATTTCTTTCTCTCCTTTTGTTTTGTCTGTTTTACTTTCATTTTTTTTCTTCTTCGTTTTCTATCTTTCATAGATTGTGTATGTCGTGCATTGTCTACTGCTTTGCTTACTGCTGTACTGCTTAGGTAAATATGTAGTATCTCTGGCATAGTTTTGTGACCCCAGAACTTGTATCTCTTTAGGATTGAAGAATCGGCACGAACACTGACCGGTTGTGCTGGATGTCGAGGGTTAGAAAAAACGGTTTGATGTGAATAACACAAACACCTAAGAACTCCAGTCTGGCCAGAATTGAGAGGTGTGGCATGGTATTTATAGTACAACACCCACTCGCAAGGCATTTGTGCCTGGATAACGCACTTTTTCTCAACGCTACTACTGTCGTGCTGAGGTGGCGTTTGGCTTGGGGGGAGGGGACAGAAGCTGTGTAAACGTTTTCAGAGAAGGAGAAAAGATATCCTACTTTTGGCCACAAAGCTATCACTGAAACACACAGATATCCTATTTTTGGCCACAAAGGCACCTGATATACCTTATTTTGGCCACTTGTCCATTACGGGGGACCATATTAAATAGGACCTACGGTACACACAAAACCTTCAGTGTTTAACTTTTGTTACTACAGTAACAATATTCGGTCTTATTTACTGCAGTCCCCCGAAACAATATTAACGCGAGATTTTTAGCAGATTCCCACCATTTCATGTCTGCGGTGGGGACGTGGAGGCGATGAGTGCCTGCTTTCGACTTAATCTAATACAGCCGTGGTGAAAACCTTGACCGTGCCAGACGTATTACGGGGCTAGATAAGTGCGTTCAGAACGGAAACGATCCTCGCGACAACTCGTTTATAGAACTCTTCACTGAACATAAAAAGCTGCCTGTCGAACTCGCGGTGTCCTTGGGATCTTCGGTGTCGACGCCCGTGTAACTGTCGCCAGGCCGTTGCAGATCATGGCGGACTACCTCGACGTACCCCAAGGACGGGGCAGGTCGAAGGATCATGGCGGACTACCTCGACCTACCCCAAGGACGGGGCAGGTGGAAGGAGGTCTAGGAGAAAAGCTGGGCGATATTGAAAGTATCGGTCGTTGGGGCATGCCTCAAGGAATGTTCAATACCAGCGGCATCGACAATACTTCTGCAGTACTTAGTGTTGTAACATTTGGCACGAATGCAACGGATTTTTTTTTCTCGGTGTTTTCGACAAGATCAAACCGGATTCCAGATTTTTTTAGGTCGGCGAGTGCGCCGCTTGTTGCCGCCAACTCAGTTGCCAAATCGTTGCGAAGTCGCAGAACAAACATGTAAAAGCTGGTGTTGGCTGACTCAGCCTGGTTTTCTATTTTTTTGTCGACGAAATGAAACCCGATTCCATAATGTTAAACTTCGGAAATGCCCTGTCGGCTCAGTAACACTGTTGTCGCTAAATCTGGAGGCAGAAGAGTTCCAAACTGCTGTGAAAGCGCAGGATGCATTTTAGGGCTGGTGTTGTCTGGTCAGCCTGTAAAATGCCGAAAAGAGATAAGCGAGACGTACAGAGAGGCAGGGTACACTATTGTATGTGTCTGTAAGCATCTAGCCAATGACTTGCTAAAAAATTCACGTTCAGCTGAGGTGCGTATTCGAAGCGACCAGCGTGCCTGCGAGGGGATTTACCTATGATCCACGTGAAGGCATCAAAAACCACCAAACAAGGAGCTTCTTCAAGTCGTGTCATCTACACAGTTGGAGGGTTGGTGAGTCGCCCTCAAGTTTTCCTTGAAATGTTGGGTTTCGCCGCAAGGCGGAAAGGGGGGTTTCTTGGCGCAGACAACTCGACTCGACCCGACGAGGCAACATAGGGCTGGACTATTTTCGTGATAAAAACGTGATGCTGGGACCGCAGTGGGGTAGAAGGAGAAAAAAACTGTTATGTGAAGTCGCATCTGAGTTCCGACGGAAGAAGAAACGAGAAAAAACGTGGGCGAAGGTTATGAATTGACCGAATAATACCGAAAACAGGATGACCTTCGTGTTGTACTACTGCTGTATTGCTGTAGTAGGAACTCTTTAAATGTATCGTCCCCCAGACACTGAACTGCCACCAGGGCAGACGTGCTCGCGGAGATCATGCGCGTGGTGGTGTGCTGGTGGCGACGGTCCGTGCCAGGGAAGGTATCCGCACGCTCGGTTGTGAATCTGCCGGCAACTCATGGCGTTTCAGTTATTGCTGTCAGCGCTCGGCAACGTCGCTACAGCAGTACATCGTATATGTTGACTCGACGGATAGAACACAGATACCCACTGCTCTTCTTGCGATCAGCCATGGTCTGCGATTAGCGTTAGGAATGATCCTGGTGATTTATGTGCGGAGCAAGTAGCGGCGGGGCTTAGGCGTTGCGGCTGCCGTGCGGCTGTCGGACCCTCTTCCTGCTTTTTTTAGTGATTCGTTTTTGCCTCCGCCACAAATTGCAAGGGTGCAGATTTTCATCGGAAAAAGCGTCTACGATTTCTGGCACAAAGAAAAAAAAATGTTTTTTCTTGAACTAAAAGATTCGTTGAGAACGACGCACCCGCCTATGGCGCTGCAGTATGGTGGATACGTGACTGCATCCAACAACACCCACTGTTCGCCGTCTAGATCTCTTAAGAGAGCTCTGTAAAAGGTCATTTTTTTTTTTTTTGAGTGCCATCTACCAGGTTCCTGGTAGGTGGTCGCGATTTTTCATACCGTGTGCGTACTTCCTACTGTTGTCGTGTACAGTGTAGGTCCCACTACAGTAAGTGGGGTACCTTTGAGTGCGGCCCCTCACTTTTGTGCGGTTGTCGTACTAAAGCAGGACCTTCATGCACTTGCATCTACGTACCTGGTACAGGACAACAGAAGCAGTACAGTAGAAGCAATAGCACACAGGAAAGCAGGTGGTCAGCTGCCGTTGTAACTTCACCGCGTAAGAGCAGTACAACCACGCAACATGCCATGTGTGGCAGAAGAGCGCATGACGAGTTTAGCCAGCAAGTGTTAGAGCAGTGTGTGTTGTAGATAGTGTCGCAGAGTACTGGTTGCGTCATCGTCTTATTAATAAAATACCTCGTGGACACTAGTACATGCATCCCTCATATGTTTTGCTCGGAGCTAGGAGCTCAGCAAGCAAAGACCCTGTCGATTCAAGCGGCCGGTCATGCAGCACCCATGTTCACGCAGTTGCAAATGAAATTTGGACGCGGTGTTGACCATGCACCAACCGAGACGTATCGTTTTGGCCTTCATTTGTTTCGAGAGAGAGGCACGACCGAACACAAACCCAAATATAGAAACACGGCTAAAACTCCTTTGACACAAAGAAATTTCAGAAAGTTGAGAACGGCTTAAGTTGGCACGGGCGTCACCCATACGGCGACAAAATTTCAGATTGGAAGTCATTCATATAGGGCGTGGCATCGCTGTAAAAACGTTTTTTCTCGTCACGCTTGATTCAAGTGTTAAGCATTGTTTGTGACCATATTTCGTGATGGGCAACGAATTGGGCAATATACTCGATGTCGATCTTCTCCCTGTATTCCCAATGCCGTCTCCACCAATTCTCGCCTTGATCTGGAAGGACTGTTTCGCACGGACTCTAGTTGTAAAACGTTGGTGTTTTTGAGTTTTCGCCGATATCTCGTCGAGTTTGAGTCGAATTATTATTACCATGCAATAGTGTTTATATGCATAAATTAATTTTTACACATGCCCTGATACGTCAAGATCACCGCCCCTTAATTTAAGTCCTAATCCGTAGGGGTCAACGAGATGCGACTGCATGATTGATTGTACCGTTCATGGCTTGCCCAGCTCGTATGCCGAACCGGTTTTCATCGATATTTTGTTGTTCGCCGGCTCCTTCTAAACCAGCATTCCTGTGCTCCCTCCCTTCTGTGTGTTGTGTCCTGTTCTGACGCTGTAGATTATCTGTGGGTTTGACGTCCGGCGTACAGGGGTCGTTCTTGGCTCACGAGCACGACACGCTCGCGATTTCAGGATCACTGTCCCCTGTGGCTGGTACGCATTTCCCGATCGGATACATGGCTTCCTTTCCGTACAGCCAATGCTAGCGATTATGGTTAGTCTCGTCGCCCAACAGGTTGTCCAGATGAGCGTGTTCGCCTACGCGGCTTTCATGGTGGAAGACCTGGGCGTTGTGGATGACAAGGACGAAGCCAGTGAGATATGATTGATTGGTGCGTCTACTGTTGTATTCCGGCGCTGCGGGTTGTCTTTCCGCAGTAGTGCGGTGGATCGCCTGAGGGCAACAACCACACGCAAAAATATACGAGAAGTGCTGTAATACGGTACCGGGTCTATAACCCTAATTGTACTACCGTGAAGACGACACTCGACCTCGTGCTTTCATGCCTCGCTTGACGCAAGATGTGTAATATTGTGTTTAGGTGGAGTAACAACATCCCGAAGGCAGTGCGTACTACAAAACCGCACCGCAGAAGAAACCACGTCCCTCCGCCAAGAGGCTCTGAGCGGCTGATAATACACAAGTAACAAAAATTGATCCTGTACAGATCTGCGCCTGAGGTACCTATCGACCACAAACAAGTGGCGTGATGGCGTTCAAGGGTTCTATGACGAAAGTTTGTGAACCACTCGATACAATGCTTGCCGGAGACAAGAAAAACTCAAAACAATCTAAGTTCAGATCGCCATCAATGCGTCGCCACCAATTCCAAGTCAGCTCTTACCAACGCATTTTTCGAAACACGCCAAAAGGTGTAATATCGCAGAAGCACAACGGCGCTAGCCCCAATGACTGTAAGAGGGTCGGCTACATCTTAAACCGTCAAGTCCATCGACCTAGAGTACAATACGTTAAAGTCCTTCAACAGCCTTCGCCCCTAACTCAGGCCGACGGAGACCCCAACAATTTGGATGTCAAAGTCCGGACATAGTGTAAACTTTTGCGCCCAACAGACAAAAATACAAACACCTAAAAACGACGAGAGCTCGACAGGCAGCCTTTTATCTAAGATGAAAAGCATCGCCCACGAGTAGTAGCGATTGTTCATTGCACTCTCAACCAGCTTATCCATCCCGTACAATACGCCTGGTATGGTTGCATTTTTACTACGGCTACTATTGACGCGTCAAAAGGGGGGTACCACCCCCTCCACATGGCTACTGCAGACATGCAGATATGGATGGTATGAATCTGCCGAGACCGTGACCACATTCAAAGTGTATTGAACAGCGAAGGAAGATGAGTGAAAATCCGCCCACCCACGGGTTAAGTCCGCGTGGGAGACACTGTATATGCGTGTGACAACCTGCTGAAGGTGATTGCAGCGGGAGTGCCTGCATTTTTAGAAGAATATCTTGCGAGCCTCCAACGACTCCTTCTTAACAAGGCCCAGAAGGAATTCTAGAAGGACCTGATGCATATGTTGGGATTCGAACGAGCTATAGTGGGGAGAGAGCATTTCATTAAGGACGAGGATGACAAGCTATTTCAAGAGAAGGTGCCAAGTTGTAAGCGATGACAAGAATATTTTCGATGCGACGACCGTCGACCTTTTGCCACCGCGGCCTCTGGATCTGTCGCTCGGAGATAAACTTTTCAATGGGGGAGATGACCGGAGCATTTCAAATTGGGGCAATCAGAATGCTGTTGGGCTAGCTGGTCTCGCGGCCGAACTTCTGACTCGACTGCCCCGCAATCACCCAGTACTCTTACAACTTTCTTGTGAATGTTTGAGTCTTTTTTCGACGAGAAACAATTGTGGAGGAAGACAAGCTTTCTAAGGTGAACGAGGGGCCGCGGAGGCTCGAACTCCAGCAGTCTTGGCGCGTGAGCACCAGCGCAGGATTCAAACGCAAGCAACACGTGTGCAGCCCAAGCTGCGCTGGATGCCGAGGCAGAGAAGACGCGGGCGTAAGAGGCACGATTGAAACATCCGAATTAGGATAGTCCGCTGGTCGTTGACAGAAGGTCAAGGCCGAGAAAGAAAAGGACAGCCGCGTTTCGCTGGGATATGAGATTGGCCACGGTGGAGTATTTTTTACCCAGCGCTAATATTTGAGGTTGGCCACGAGGGGGTAATTTTGACAAAGCAGGCAGAGCAGCCCGGTATGCATATCCGAGAGCGGCATGACATGCTGAAGATGCAGCATGGATAGGAATGACGCCACCCGGAGAAGGAGCAACCAACGTGATCGCGTCTCCACACAATGATGTTAAGGAAATTGTACTCGTACTCTATATATGTGTGCGCTTTTGTCCATTGATTGCCACTCAGATGCGAGTGACGGCAAGTTCCTGGTGACGTGACTGCAAATGGACAACCACGTGACGCGACAGCAAGTAGTGACTAAATCCGGGGACATTGAAGCAGTGTCCCCTTGTATCAAAGAAGCCTTGCTATACAACAAAAAAGCGTCCTTTAAAGTTTTCAGTACGTTGTTTTTTTGCTATTTTTTTTGCGAATGCTTTTTTGGCCGTGGCCAAGCATGGGTGTGGCGATTTAGGGATAATTTATCGAATTTCTATATTAAGAAAGCAGATTAGAGGTAGGACCCTGATTTCGACCACCCGAGTACCCGGCAGGTATACTCGGACAGGTCCTACTCGTTTGGCACGTAGGGTCCGAGCGTAGACCCTGCGTTTTTTTTAAGCCTGCGAGTGACTGCGTTGACAGGAACCGGGTATCGGGGTACTCACGGGGTTTTGCGTCCCTGTGGGCAAGTGGTATTCCCGGTGCAGTGTGCCTGCCAAAATCGTTAAGAATCCCTTCGAAAACACACATTAACACATGCCAACCACACAGACCATCAACTCGCTACATTCAACGCTGAAAAGAACGCGCACGGAACACGGCATCAACGTCACGCGGCACCAGCTGGGTGCATGAGGTAGGAGACGAGTGATCCTGGCGCGGTCTCGATAAAAACTGAATTGCTGGCGGGAGGCGATCTTGCTGAGAATCACGCCGACGGCTCAAGGGCACCTTTGCAAAGCGCCCTCGAAAGCGATGCGGACGGCAGCAGCAACGACAGCGAGGACTCTGCAGGCCATGGGTTTGACAACAACAAACAACAGTGGAGAATCCGAGGGGGGAGACAGCGATAAGGCGGGCGCAGCCACTGCCATTGCGCAGTGGCAAGCTCACAAGACCAAGAAGTCGTTCCCACGCGCAAGACAGCAACGGTTGGCGCTGGTCCGGTAAGTAGCAGTGGCGAGCAGGTAACGCGGAGAGCGTTGCTGTCGTCTAGCAAGGAGACACTTGTTCGCTGATAAAATATCTACGTAGTTCCGTGTAGCGCGTACCAGGAAACGTCATTCTGCAGGTTTGCCCCGCTGCAGGCAGGTGACCTCTCAGCTATTCGTTTTTGTTTCGGAAAACGACGAAAGTTTAGCACTCGGCTGTACTAGGGCTTGATCGCGATTCCGACGAAAAACGAATCTCCATATCCTTTTGGACTCACAACGACCAGGGACACGAAAGTAGTCTAAAGATATACCTCAGGCACAACCATAACTACAGTAACACTGTAGCACCTAAAGCCTTTACTCCGTAGCACCAGTCTAAGGTGCACACATGCAGGGGGTGGGGGGGGGAAGGGGGCAGAAAGGCTTCCCACGCTCTGTGGATTCTTCAATAAAATGGAAGCATTTTCGTGGATATGACAGATCAACCTCCATGCCAGTATTTCCCAAAGGGCCTGTAGTCTGTACGCAAAATTCGATGCGAGCCGACGAGGGAATAGAGATATACCAACTCGCGATACATATAGCTGGCACGTACGGTTATTGGGAGGGGGAGAAACGCCTGTTCTGTGACCCGGAAATCGCAGTTGCCATTGCGAGGGAGGTATGGAAAACAAGGATATGATAATAAATACCGAGGAGAGCAAATTCTGAAGAGAGCGACAGCACGACGAAGATAGTATTTTTCGCAAAAACCACTCTATGTCTAACGCTGGTGTGCGGGGGCGCGCATACCCAAACAGATGCACCATAATCGACCGATAGCGTGAGTGTTTGTACCGGCTTTGACTTTCATCCTTCGGGTTCGGTGTTTTGGTGTTTAGTGTTCGGTTTTCGTTCGCTATTCGCTCTATTGTTTCGTTTTCTCACCGTGTAGGCCCAATCGTCTAAGACGAACGAAACGAGCCGTAAATCAAACTGGAAAATCAAGCACGGCGGGAATTAACAGGCTGCAGGCAATTTGTGTTGGAGTAAAGACGTACGAAGTCCATTCGTATTAATCTGTTCATTGCGTCTCAGCGCGTTCGACATTTTTTTTTGCACGTCTTCTTAGGTTCGTCTTGACACGTCATATATTTGTCTCAGCCCGTCTTAGTTTCGTCTCGGCACGTCTAAGATTTGTGTGGGCAGTGCTAATACAGGCAATATGAAACAAAAACAGTAGTTACTTCAATCAAGCACAGTGTGCACTGCACAGGAATCCAGCAATCACACAACAATGTAGAGCAGCAAAAAACACCGCGATTAGACAAGTGGCAGGCATCAACTGGAAGCAGTCATGTTATAGACAAGCGGCAAAAATCGGGTATACCCGATGCTTTAGCGGCCAAAACCTCGCAACTGGCAGCTTTTCATTTCTGTGACCGTAACGGCCCCAGGGCGTCATCTCCTTGGCCAAGGATGGCGACTACCCGATGTTGGCCACGTTTGCACCGGGGGTACCCGATTTTGCTTACTTACCCCCCGACAGGTACTCGATTTTTAGTACCTTCCCGCATGCCATCCACCGTACCCCATTTCCTTCCGTCGTGTTGACAATTTAACCTATACGCCAGTTTGCTCGCCCAAGTGAGCTTTGTTTGGTGCGTGTGTAGTGTGTTCCGCATTCCGCACAGACCGCAGTGTAGCCGCACACAAATTGCTTGAGCAAAGCGACCAAATAATTTTTGTGCCCATAGGCGAAAACAATTATTTCGTATAGCGGTGGGTCCAGGCTTTGTCTGTCTGAAACTATAGTTTTGTTTTTGTATTACTGATTGCTTGAGCTGTACCTGACCGATTTCCACACTTTCGACATCTACAGAAGTGGACGATCGTGGGCTAACGCGTGAAACCTGTTTCGCTGCACATGTTGTCTCGAGTTGGTCACTGCCAGATTGCTGGTATGGTCTTGGTAATGTTTTGGGAGCAGGACTATTTCGTTTGTAGCTTTACTTCGTTTTCTGCGAACGCACACGGCCTACGGCATGTAACAGACAAACTCGCTTTCTCTAAATATATACTGGTACTGGCGGACAAGACGAGTACTACAGCTATTGGGTCTGTTTACACATGTCCACAACACAGTTGCTGCGTACGTTTGCCTCGATGTTCTCCATCTAATATATACACTTCTTAATACGCTCCTTTCCTCTCGATATATTTTCAATAGGTCAGACGATGTTTTTCTGTAGCGGCCGGTTCAGTTTACCTACGATAATTCCACGAGCACATACTTACCGTGAGTAAGCAGCGAGCCCGACCGGGTGAAGTCAATAATCATTAACTACGTGCAGGTGGAAGAACGTGCCCATGGGAAGTCATCACGGGGCTTACAGGTGTGCGCACCGTATCTTCTCTTGCACCTATATCGAGTAGTTTCTCAAACAAAAAAGTATTTCCATTATGTTCGTGAGTCCTCTTTGAGGGCAACACGAAGAAACATTCTTCGTCGCTCACTGCTCCTACAGCCCCCCGAAACATATAAACCCAATAAGCTCTTCGCACATCTCTCAAACGCATTCCACTCTCAGAAGCTGTGCACCGCCTGTATGTGTCGGATGTAGTTTGCAAGACAGCATGCTACGTATCTTGTGGAATAATCAAGACAGGTGAACCATACGTTGAATAACGGAATGCCCAACACAAGAACACGACAATCCTCGTAACATCAACGGAGTGAAAACGTCGCCTACAAGCGGTGGCCGAATCTATCCCTGAAGCATATTGAGACAGTGCACGTGCTGTACGCATCGTACGTCACAAGTCTTGAACTAAAGAGTATTATTCGGGCCGCCCGCACTCCACGTGCGCCATCACCGTGAGCTAGAATTTGAGCCCGCCTGACACATTTCGTCTCGGGCGCATACAACTCGCGCTCCCCACTGAATTTCTAATTTTCGTGCTTCTCCTTCGGATGCTTAAAAGTCCCTGGAAATTCGTCGGGTGCACAGCACTTCATACACCTTCCACCTTGGTGCTGCTGCCAAAAGTGATTATGATGGTATTTCTACGCCCCCACCACCATCTCATACCACCTGGCAAACGCGCGAAAACTTGGCTGGCATTGACGACAGCACAGCTGCACTCTACCCCCCCTGATCTCGGGCATCTTGATGTTCTGCACACTATCGGCTCAAACTGAAGGTCATCAGCGATTTAAGCAAAGCCTTTGCCACGAGTGGTACATGTGGGGCCTCCACCACCGACGAAACCGCGGCAGTTGGTCTTGATAGCTGCACCTTTTGCCCGAACAGCCCTTAGCGGTTCGCTGGTGTTGATGTGGCCGTGATGCCTGCGTCACCACCCGCGAGTCGTCGAACGTGCGAAGGACGTGTCATTTAGCCTAATTGTCGCTAGAAAATTACCGGAATTGTACAGGCCCTCACTCGAGCATCCGAAACTTTAAAACACGATGATAACGGGCTGGATTTCACTTGCTGTTTTCACAGTACGCCTCAAGGTGGCCGGCCTTGTTGCTCGAACTAGGGACAACGACGTTCTTTACCGCTTCCATATCCACGACGACATCGTTCTCCTTCAATTTCGCACCATTGCAGCTATCCTCCGGCACGTGTTAACATAGCGACACCCGTCCCGTTACAGTGTTATGTCTACATCGTCTTGGCGCCCGTCCTACTGGCGTAGAGGCTGTTCTACTACCGCTAAGTTTCATGGCGAAGAGTCGCCTCCGCGAAGTCTTCTGCACGAAAGTTTGAAAAATAGTTATTCGCTAATCCTAAGACATTCATACTACTGCAAGCGTTGTGGCAAAGTAGGATACTGAATTGCATGGAAACCTCTAGGAGCACGCACACTCCGGCCGACGGCGGTGGCAGGGAAAACAAGAGTCGTAGTACTTTTAACACCGCACGCAGTGCAACAGAAACTACATCCATATTGCTGGTACTACTGAAGCATAAACGGCACGACGTGCCGTACCATACCTTCTGCTTTGGCACGGCACGAGAAGGCACAACGGTAGGCTTAAAGCTCACAGAGGTGGTGTACAGCGTCAGTCACCACGAACAAGTAGGTAGAGGTTGGGGTAAAATCAAACCGCTAATTTACCCTCAAAGCTTGCTACAAGGAGCGCAAAAACGGCGACGAAAATGATTGCAGGTGACTATCTTACTGCTAGTGCTGCTCACCTAAATCGAGATTTCCACCCTACCCTCTTCATGGAAAACGTCGGCGTTCGCGTCAACACCATCGGGCCCTTGCTCTCCGTCGCCGTTTGGAATTCACCTATCGTGCACGCTTGCTCCCCCCCCCCTCGCCCCACCTCTACACCTGCTACGACGGGTGTGGGTTCAGCGCTGAGAGTTAAGGCACCGTGGCGAGTTTCGCCCAGGAAGTGAATCCGGCGGAGAGGCGAGTTCCCTCTCCCCCATCTCCGTCGCACGTAGCTCACTCGCCGCGCCGGACAGGCGTGGTAATTTTTACCGTCCGTCGAGACGAGCACCTTTGCCGCTGGCGTTTTCACCACGGCGTGCGGTTCCGGACTTGGAACTTGCCATGGGGTTGAGCGTACAACCCTCACCACCCTTACCCCACGTGCCTGTTCCTTGCGCCGACTCTCATGCACGACTATTGCTTACTACTAGTTGGTTTGTAGTCGTCCGTCGACGAATTGACTCCCTCAGCAAGCAACGCCTGTGCTGGCCTTCCCGTTCCCTCTCCGCCGTCACCGCCGCTGCGAGGGCATAGCTTTCATATGCGTGCAAGATAATCGCACGACAAATACCACGTGTACGTTGCAAGCGTGCGACACCACTTTAGCGTATCTTTTTTTTCTCATTTCGGGTCAGGCTTTATTTTTTTTCATGTGATATGGGGTGTGTCCTACTCAACTTCCTGTGTATATAATTCCACATCCTTATGTGTGTTCAAGTCTCGAGGCTGAAGCTATGAACTCTAGTCGCATACTGTTGTTGTTTTCTCTGGGGTCAGCATACCGCCTGGTATTTCAATATTTTCTATTGTGAAAGAGAGGCCTGAATGCAAAGAGAAAAAAGAATGAAACGTTTGGCATCGTCAGTGCCAGCATAACTGCCAGTACCACCACCACCCCGCATTGTTCAGTAACAGTCACCTGGTGTACAGACGTCTCCTCCATTTGGTCCTGGAGGCAAGCTGATGGCGCTTCGATTAGAGCGGTCTCCCACCCGGCGACCAAGTTCCTCCTGCCGTAGCAAGCTGTCGTACTGCGACCGCCAAGGGCCATCTCCATCGTAATCTCAGCTGATTACTCACCCTGGAAGATAAAACAACTCGATCGCCAGTAGCTTACTCATCCCTGCTTGACCATTGTGCGGCTGCAAGCCCGCAATTATGTTCCTACGTCCCTCTGGCCGCACTAAGGCACTACATCTGAGACGGTCGTCCTCTCGACTTGACCACTTTTGGTATAAATGCGGTCGTGGACGACGGACGGATGATGGGTTCCACCGCCACATACTCCCCGTAATGCTCTCGATTGGTCACATCCCTCCGGTACTATGGGGTGTGCTATGGGAACACCCTCTAAAAGCTATAACGGTCATTGATCAAGAAAAAATAATGGAACGCTGATTGTTGTACCATGGGGCTCCAGGTAAGACCATGGGCATGCCGTCGTATCTGGCCGCACTTTCATCGTCTTACCTCCGATAGGAAATTAAACTCATTTAACGCAAAGCGCCAAAAAAAAACAAACACAACGCAGCGGTGTGTACAGGCTCCCATTATTTTACGAATGCGTCTTCCTGTAATAGTCGTGTTTTCGCATTACCTATTGCGTGAGCTGTACGTTACCGATTTCCGACTCCGGTATCTGCAGAAGCGGACCATCTTGAGCTGACGCGTCGGACGTGTCTCGTTCCAAGCCATCTCGAGTTGCGCTCGCACTTGCAGTGGTACTGGTGTGTTTTGAGTGCAGCAGGATTTTGTTTGGTTTCCGTTTTTTTCTAACGAGCGCACAAGGCCTACATACCGCATGTGCACCCTGGCCTCATGTATCTCTATATTACTGCTGCAGTACTTACCCACAATGAAGCTTTGGGGACCATTTATACTCGCACACAACAGAGATACTGTGCACTCTCTCTTTCTTAGTTCGCTATGCCTGTATGACTGAATCGTCTTCCCTTTCTTCTTGGAACTTTGTATTGCATGGTTGATGTTCGATATGACAACATCACGAGCACTCACCGTGATTGAGCAGCTTTCCCGACCGAGTGAAATGAAGAAGTTTAAACGAGTACGTGCAGGTGGAAAGCTATGTAAGGTGGAAACACAAAGATGTGCCAATCGCATCTTCTCGTGTACATTGTACATATTGACAACATCGAGGAAATTCTTCGTCCCATAATGTGGTATCATGTTTTGACATTGATGATGGTTTGAATCTCGACAGCAGCAGTCGTGAATCCTTTCTGGTTGAACCACGCAGAAGCAGCCTTCGTTGATCATTACTCCCACAACCCCCCGAACCATATAGACAAAAAAATGCTCTTCACATACAGCTCAAGCGCACCCCGCTCTCGGACGCTGTGCACCGACCGAGAGTGTCTAGTGTAGTTGCATGGACAGTATACCTGCAATTCGTGCGAAACAATCAAGGCACGTAAAAACGTTGATTGGCAGAATGCGCAACACAAGAAAACACCATCATCATCTTGTTCTCAAAGGGGTAATGAGGTCGGCTGAAACCTCTGATATCTACTTGAAACATATGGAGTCAATGTACACTCTGCATGAGTCGTACATCATATAGTTTGATCTGAGTAGTACTCTCCAAATTGCCTGCACTTGACACACACTACTAGTGCTTGTGCAACCGGCCAGAATTGAAGCCCGCCTTATGTATTTCGCCTCAGGCGCATCCAACTCGCACCGCCGACTGGATTTACGAATGACGTTCTTCTCCGTCGACTGTTCTAAGTGGTGGCAACGCTCGTCTGGTACACAGCAGTTAACGTGCCCTTCCACCTTGTGATCCAACCAACTGATTCTGGTGTTATTTTCATGCCCCCACTGTCATACCTGGTGTAATACCCAGTTGATACAACGTACGGGCAAACGTGCGAAAACACCGATGCTATTGATGACTGCACGGCAATACTCTCTGGTGCATCCTAGTCTCGAACAGCTTGATGTTCTGCATACTATCTGTTCAAACTGAAGGTCCTCGTCGATACACTCTGCCACGCGTGGCGCCTGCATGATCTCCACTATCCACGGGAGGGCGCAGCTTGTCCTGATGGGCTCATAATTCTCTCGAACGGGCCTTAGCGCTTCCCGGCTGATGCTTGCGTCACCAACCGTGGGGCGCGGGATGTGGGTAGCATGTGTCGTGCGATCTCAAAAGCATAGGTATAGATTACCAGAACGGTATAGGGCCTCGATCGAGCACCCATATCTGACAAAACGGGATGGGTTTTGTTCGTTGTTGTAACAGTACGCCTCAAGGCGGCCGGCCTTATTGTTAAAAAGCAAGACAACAATAATAATTTTCCGCTTCCATATCCGCGACGACAATGTGCACTTCAATGATGGATTAGGAAAGTGTACAGCGTTTTGTCGGTACAGCGTCATTAAAGTGGTGCTGGACTTAGAGGGGTGGCCGGTAGGTTTTAATAGGGTGGCAGGCGACCCGAACAAAACGGAAGCGAAACAGCCTTGCTCGAGGAGTTTGCATCAAGCTCCAGGACTGCGTAGTAGCGTTGATACTATCGTGACACAAATTCCTTAATACTCCCCGCACGTTTGACATCCAATACCTCCCGCGCGTTTGGCGTCCTGCTATGATATCTGGATTGGGCCTCAACGTCGTAGTAATATATTGTGGAAATCAAGTTCGGATACTTCGCGTTGCCCAACAGAACGAAGACGATTATTTCACACGGGCGAGTTCAACCTATGAAGGCGATAGTAAATCTTGCGTTTCAATGTCGTAACAAAAACACTGATTGAGTCAGTGGCACCGTATCCAGCACTCGAGCAAACTATTCCTGCATGACCCCGTGTACCAGCTGCTTACACCCCCCCCGTGAAAGTCATGCTCCGTCCCTGCATGATAGGGATGCGAGGGTCTATGGGACTACGACCATTCATGATATCTGTTACGGGGGGGACCATATCAAATAAGACCTACGGTACACACAAAACCTATATATTTCGCCATTTTTACCAACAATATTTAGTCCTATTTACTATGGTCCCCCGTAGTAGTACACCCCCCCACTCCTTACGAGAGCAATATCAAGATCGTTGGGATCGACAGTTGGCCATAGAATCTCCCTGCATGCGAGCAGATGCATTATACACTCTTCTGCACCATTGGTACTGCAAGCACGAGGATACATTAGAAAGCCAGCCGCAGAATACTCCTTTGCCTGGACATTATATTGGCAGTCCATCGGAATCAGTCAGTCTGTCAATCAACCTTGACGTGCAGCCTTCCTCGCCTCTTTCCTCAGCAAAGATTGCTGGGTCTTCGAGCAGATTGATCATCCTGGTAGAGGTGGGAACGAACAAGAATGGGACAAAGCAGCAGTGACAACGTCATGCGTTTTGCTGAACCTTGAAAACGTATTTTAGGGGAAACCCAGTCAAACTCCTTGCCACGTTGCGGCCGTACATTCACTCGGCAACACGGCACTCGACGAACTTAAATGGGATCAAGTCTCGCACACTACGTGAACTTCACGTATACCGATGAAGCTAACCTTCGGTACGTACGAATGAAGCGGTGCCACTCCCACTCGTTTTTCATGTCTACATGGGCTTGACTCCTGACCTTGTGGTGGAGGGCTTACTCCACTGTCTCGAATTCCTTTCTTAATTCTTCATTAAAACGCATCTCCCAACCACAGAAAAACGGTGCAGACCACGGTTGCTGCCTTGTGTAATAGTAGGTAAAAGTGTAGAGAGAGCTCGTGGGTGCAGGCGATAGCCATCTACTGGAGGGATTGCTGCGCAGACTGTGACCGGCACACGGCAGCCGTGCAAGTTGTGACGCACTAAATAGGCCCCCCGTAGGCAACATTCTCTTACAGCAGTCAGTACCTGGTATAACAGCAGTGCAGTAGTACCTCTCCTGCGCACACTGGTACAAGTATATACGTGGAGTCAGTACGGGAGGCGCGAAAAAATCATGCAGCTGCTGTTGCTGTTGTAGACGGTACGAGCACAGATGCCCTTGTGAAGCCCGTACGGTACAGACAGCTATAGAGATCTGCTGGAGGGACTCCTGTGGTACTCAGACAGCAGGTAGGTACGAGTATACAACAGCAGTAGTGCCTACGGTGCAGTATTGATTGTGCTCAGAAACACGACGGAGACGTTACATCTAATATTAGGGAGTTCCATATATTGACATAGGATTATAGGAGAGGGATATTTAGTCGGATATTCGGGGGGATAAACGGGAGGTTTATTCCCGCGTCATGTTGGATAATAACCTGCATACGATGCATGAGCTGTCACTCGACAGCTCGGATATAATATAAGAGGAGTTCCGTGTTACTGTCTGGAGTCAACCACGCGTTCCCGTGCCAGCTGCGCCTATACCTTTAGAGATCAATCAACACACTAGTGAGTCCGGCGATCTTCTATTGACAAGCGTAGCCAAGGCCAACCTCGAGAGGTGGGAACCTGCTTCGGCATGCCTAGTTTCGAGGACATGCCCAGTCAAGAAGCCAGCGTGGAGAGTGAAAAGACCATAGAGGAGATGAGGAAGAAAATAGAGGTCCTGGAAAGGACGATGGAGGAGCAGAGACTGCGCGCCGAGAGGGACGCGCAGGGAGCAGGAAAGGAAGGGGGGGGCGGTGGGGGGACGAGAGGAGAAGGAACTGCTGGAAGACAACAAGCAGCGTCGACGGTGCCGACACCTGGGCAGGAGGCCCGATCAGGCATGTCATTACCTTCTTTGTACCGACCAAGTTTGTTCCAGTCGAGACCCCCGATGTCCGATAACGTAGAGGCCCACTTTAGCATGTGGCGTAGTAAGTTTTTGGCATACCTATCATCGCTTGGGTGCTTGCATGTACTCAGTAGCACAGCAAACCCAGTTGTGGTGGGTTTCTCCGGAGGAATTAGCCTCCAGACATTCCCCCCAGGAGATTATGGACGCGAGATTGGTGTATGGATTGATGATGGAGGCCATGACAGGATACGATATGGCTGAGTTTAGAATGCAAAAGGCAATGTCTCCGAGTGGTGCTTGGAAGGAGTTGGAAGACTATTCCATGCCGAAGACGATAGCCGCAACTCATAGATTGAGGAGGGAATTTGACACAATACGAATGGCCGAGGATGAAAACCCCTTGCTGTTCTTAGGAAGGGTGGACAAGGCAGCAGATGAGCTGGCGATGCTAGGATGTGGTAAGAGTACAGAGGAAATAAACCGCCACATTATTACCAACCTCTCATGTTTGTATACTATTTAAAGCAAGTTCATTCTTTCCCGCCCTTCCATCCCCCGTTCCGAGATCGATGAGATCATCCGTGACGCGTATGCTAACGACAAGGTAGAGAAGGAGATGGTTTCTAGGGCGTTGGGCGTGCAGGGAGTGGTAGATCAGCATGCCTTGTACGCCGGGGGTGCGCAGCCTGCCGGTGGCGGTGGTGCGGGTCCAGGAGGGGGAAGGAGGAACAGGAGAGGCGGGAGGCTCAAGGATGGGCAACAGCAGCAGCAGCAGCAGCCCCAGCAGCAGCAGCAGCAGATCCAGCGACAGTATCAGCAGCAGCAGCAGCAATATCAGCAGCAGCAGCCTCAGCAGCAGCAGCAGCACACAACGGCAGCAGCAGCAGCCCCAGCAACAGCAGCAGCAGCACCGTCCCCATCAGCAACGTGGCAACCGGGGAGGAGCTTCGTCTGGGGGGATAACCGGTCCAATATGGCGTTGAGATGCCGTGGCCTGCAGGTACCGTTGGGATGACTCAGCCCCAGACCCCTTCGGTACGGGTGGAGTAGTCCCCCCCATGGGTTGGGTACCTACCGACCCACCACCAGGGACGTTGCCGCCGATGCCCCCGCCGCCGGCAGCGACTCCGGCAGGCTGGGGTCCCCCACCGAATAACACATGGAGGCGCAAGGGGCGCTGCTTCCGGTGCGGCAGACCGGGCCACCACGCCACGGAATGCCAGGCAGCTCCCGCGCAAATGAATATCGCTTTCCCGGGTGCCGCTGCTCCTCAACCCGCCGAACAACCATACTACGGAGGTGGCTGGCTGCAGGAGACGCCCTACGGCAGTGGTGGGTATATCTCGGCTGAAGCCTCCCCGCCCCAACAACCCTCCTTCAGCACCTCCCCCTCCCCTGGCCCAGCGAACAACGGCAACCCTACGCCTACGTTCGATCCGCACCTCCTCACCGAGCAGTTTGCGCACCAAGGCAAGGCGAATGATGATTTGTTTTGGGTTAAGGGGAGAGAAGAGTGGGTAGCCGATTCGGGAGCAACGTTTCATGTGACTGGCAACCCTTTTGGTATGGTAAACTGTACTCCCCCCTCCCCCTAGTAAGAGCCGTTTGGTGGTCGGTGACATGAGGTCACTGAATATAGAGTACTTCGACCAGATTCCAATTGTGATGCACAGCTCTCAGGGTGACGTTCAAGTTAGGCTGGTGGACGTAGCATACGTACCCGGTGTTCGCTTCAACTCATTTTCGCTTCATGCAGTAATGTTGAAATGCCCGGTAACACTTGATGCTCAGGGAGCTCACACGTTGAATGGACAGCTGCCTTTCGTGCGTGGGGACGCGGGTTCATACGTAGACGCCACGCGGATTGTAGAGACCCCGATTGCTGCCGCTGTTTTGGCTCCTGGAAAAATGCGGAGGATCGATATTAACGACCTTCACGTTGCCCTTGCCCACTCCAATGCTGACACTCTCCGTGAAACGGCACGCCAGATGGACGTTAAGGTTTTTGGGGAGTTGGTTACGTGTGCTGGGTGTTCTGAGGCGAAAGGGAGGAGGATGGCGGTGCCGTGGACGACCGAGTGCCGTTCTACCAGGCCTCTGGAGCGTCTGTTCGTGGATCTGTCGGGACAACAGCCTACGTCTGCTGGCGGTGCGTCATACTTGATGATGATCGTCGACGACTACTCGCGACTGGGATGGCCGTATTTCTTGAAGCGGAAATCCGACGTCCCGAAGGTCTTCGCTGGTTTCCTGGCCGACATCAACGCGAAGGGTGTGCCGTCCATCGTGGAGTGCCTTCGCTCGGACAACGGCACCGAGTTCACCAAGGCGGAGTTCGTGGAGTTGCTCAACCACCACGGCATCCGCCGCGAGTAGACGCCCGTCGATTCTCCGAAGCATGACGGGGTGGTCGAGCGACGGATCGCCATGACGCTGGAGCTTGCAACGGCGTCCCGCCTGGAGGCCACCCGCCTGTTCGGCGATGCAAGGATGCCGGCGACTCAGCCCCTCTGGGCTGAGTCATGCGTGTACGCGAGCGATGTGATCAACATGACGGCGAGGGTAAGGGCCAAGCCGGAAATGCACTCGCCGTACCGAAAATTCTACGGGAGACCACCGTTTGCGCGGCTGCTCCCGTTTCTGAAGCCGGGCTTCCACCACGTCAGGAGGGCCCTGAAGACCGAGCCGAAGGCGGAGGCTTGCTTCTACCTCAACGGCGGCAACCACCACGCAGCTGACTGCAGCAAGATCCTGCTGATGTCTGGCCGAAGGTCGTTCTCCCGTGACGTCACTTGGGAACACCCGAGGAAACCGTTTGTGGGGTTACTGCCTTCGGAGGAGGAGAGCTCCCCGCCGCCGCCGTCGCCGTCACCACCGCCGCCGGGTGCGCCGGAGCCTCTGAGGGGCCCCGACGTATGGCCCAAGCCACCGTCCCCATCTCCACTGCTGCCGCCGCAACCGCCGTCATCAACGCCGCTACCGCCACCGCCGCCGCCATCGCCGTCGCCACCGCCATCGCCGTCACCGTCGCCGTCGCTGCCGCCGTCATCGTCACCGCCGCCGCTACAGCCACCGTCACCGCCACCGCCGTCGCCACCGCCGCCGCCGCCGCCGCCGCCGTCGCCACCGTTAACATCGCCGTCGCCCGCCGCAGCAGTCACCGCAGCCACAGCTTTCGCAGCGTGCTGCCCGGGCACTGGGTAATTATATCCCGGACCCGGAGGATGGCGATGTGCTGAGGGGGCGGACAAGGGGGGAGACTGCACGACACCAGGAGGGTGGTGGCGGTGTGCAGGGTAACCGGGCCAGGGGGGAAGCTGGGCGACACCCGGAAGGTGGAGATGTGCTGAGGGGGCGGACAATAGGGGAGACTGCGCGGAACCGGGAGGCTATGGGGCATGGGCTGCTGTCGTTGATGGCAGCGCGGGAAGGTATAGGCCATGTACTTTTCCACCAAGCCCCACCGCGCGAGAACCCTCCCCTTCCCACACGCCCGGCGAGCGAGCTTTCGACGCCGAACTCGTATGCTGAAGCGTGTGCGGACGAGTATTCGGCCATCTGGAGACAGGCGATGGACAAGGAGTACCATGGTCTGGCGGACGCGGGGACGTTTGGACCGACGTAGCAACCAGAGGGGCTCAACGTCATCTCGGCGAAGTGCGTGTTCGCCTGGAAGTCCAACGAGCATGGTGACGTGGTGCGGGCGAAAGCAAGGCTGGTGGCACGAGGTTTCAAGCAGCGTGAGGGTATTGATTTCTTTGAGACTTTTGCTCCGACGCCTGCAGCGTCTTGTTTCCGTTTGTTGGGTGCTATTGCGTGCGAGTTGGGTTTGGATTTGTGTCATTTTGATGCTGAGCAGGCGTTCGTGCAGTCGAGTTTGGATGAGGATGTATTCATGCGACTACCTCCCGGCTGCGGCGAAATGTCTGGTAAGGTGGTCAGGTTGAATCGCAGTCTCTACGGCTTGAAGCAAGCGTCGAGGTCGTGGCACAATCACCTTCTCACTCACATGAAGAGTCTAGGATTTGAGCAGAGCCCCGCTGACGCGTGTGTCATGAGGTTGGTCGAGTCGGGCTCTGTCTCCATTGTAACGGTAGTTCATGTGGATGATATTTTTGCTGTAGGACTCAAGGCTAGATGCGATCAGTTCTGTGACGACCTGAACAACCTTGTTCCGATCAACAATCTGGGCGAGTTGCGGTGGTATGCTGGTTGTTGTTTTTCGAGGGATTGGGATGCTGGTACTTTGACGATTTCGCAGCAGGCGTTCGCTGAAACCACCGCGGCGAGGTTTGGTGTTAGTTCTGGGAGGAATAACCCGCTTTCGACTGGTGTGAAGCTCGAGGAGTTTGACGAGAATGAACCCGTGGGTGATTGGCCTTTCCGCGAGTTGGTGAGGTGCTTGATGTGGCTTGCGAACCAAACACGACCGGATATTGCGAACGCGGTGAGGGCGGTAGCGAGGTACACGAATAGGCCGAGGGAAGTACACTGGAAGACAGCAGTCGGTATTTTAGAGTATGTATTTTCTACGAGTGATTTCGGCATTACGTTCCAGAAGGGTAGCGGGCTTGAGCTGGTAGCGTTTGCAGATGCAGACTATGCCAACAAAGCCACTGACAGGAGGTCAGTTTCCGGTAGGGCCATCATGTGTGCTGGGGCGTGTGTGTGCTGGTTTTCTAGGATGCAGAAATGCGTCACACTCTCAACCACTGAGGCCGAATATGTAGCACTGGCAGACACTATCAAGGAGGCAATGTTCATGCGCTATGTATGGAGTTTTATTTTTCCGGGGTTTGGGGAGAGATGCATTACGGTTTTCGAGGATAACGAGGGGGCAAGGCACCTGGCTCAAAATCCATTGTGCATGTCGAATTCGAAGCACATCGACGTACGACACCACTTTTTGCGCGAGCTTATTTTTAAGGGGGAGTTTGTTATTACCCATGTAGAGTCGGAGAAACAGCATGCAAACTTCTTGACAAAGCCGCTCAACAACACGGTGTTTCGTTACCACCGGGATTTCTGATGAATATTTGACGCGATTTTTCCGAGGTGGAAAGTTTTATGTTATTTTTGAGTGAAGGATTTGTCTGAACTATGTATAAATCCGAAGATGCTGCCGTTTTTCCCTGGCTAATTCCGAGGATGATACCATTTCATTCCTGGTGATGGATTTCGAGAGTTTTTGGTGTTTTCGAGTAGTCGCCACGTCAAATAAAATTCAAGGAATGTATGCTATCTCGCATTACCGTTGCGCTCTTTGTATCTATGGCGGGAGTAGGGGACAAGGGGAGACCCTTGTCCGGGGGAACGGGGTTCCTTGCGATCTCTGGCATATATTTTCTTGGCTTAATTATTATTTTGATGAGTATGACTACTGTGATATTTTATATGATTTGCACTAATTCCTCATGAAATAGAGGGAGATTTTTTTGGATAAGGTTGAAGAGAGACTATGAAGCGCCTGGGGGCGTGTGCGGTCCATTGAAAATGTTTTCTGAGTTGGAGAGTTTGGATAGTATTTTGGAAATTGAGAGTTTGATTTTTGGTTCTGGAGTGAAATTATGTTTCTGAATTTCGTATGAGTTGGTCATAATATTGAGATGTTTCCACCCAGCGGAGTCGTACATTGTAGTGTACAGAGCTGGGGGGATTTTAAAATATGGTCGTGTATTATGAGCAGGGGGGATATTGATTGTGCTCAGAAACACGACGGAGACGTCACATCTAATATTAGGGAGTTCCATATATTGACATAGGATTATAGGAGAGGGATATTTAGTCGGATATTCGGGGGGATAAACGGGAGGTTTATTCCCGCGTCATGTTGGATAATAACCTCCATACGATGCATGAGCTGTAACTCGACAGCTCGGATATAATATACGAGGAGTTCCGTGTTACTGTCTGGAGTCAACCACGCGTTCCCGTGCCAGCTGCGCCTATACCTTTAGAGATCAATCAACATGCAGCTATCAATAGCTGTAGTTTGGTCGTGGTGGTGCAGTACTCTTTTAGGTACGTACCAGGTATAAAACTGCCGTACCAGCAGGCGACACTCATAGGTGGTAGATTATCGCCAGGGAGCACACAGGGGAACATTTGACATCTTACGACAACATACACGTGCACCTGCTACATAGAAGCCTCCCTCTCTGCCGTGCAGGCCTTCTTGCAGGGAATCTGGAAGCGCTCCCCGTCGACCATAAATAGCTTTTCATCTCACCACGCCGAAGATTTTTTTCCCCACCAGCACCACCAGCTGAACACTCACATTGCGAAGAAGTACTTCCACCACCAGCAGCTTACCCAGCGCCTCTTCGCCTTTGAGTCGCTGCAAGCGTCTGAGTTTGTATCGCACCTGCGCCTTGTTTCAGGCGGCCAGCATGCAGCATGCAGCATGCCAGCCAAATCGCGCCGCGCATGCTGATCTCGCCGCGCGTATAGTGCTGCTGATTGGTCAAACCTTTTAGGAGCCTCATGGGAGCACCCAATCAGGATGCTTTGGTACTTCGCAATAAAATACGACTCTGGGCGTAGACATGAAGACTTTCTCAACATCAAAATGAATATCAAGCGATCCTTATATTTCAGACCAGAAGCTGATGGGCGATGAGGTAAGACCATGAGAGTGCCGAATAGCAAGCGAACTAAAACACCAAAGTGAACAGAAGGCGAACCGAAGAAAAATAAAACCCGAAAAAAAATGCAGCCTTCTGGCGGCCGCAGCAGTCAACAGAAAAGTGGTAAATACTGGCTCCGATACGTGGTGTGTGTTCTCCCACTCAATCATTTAGTCGGGCCGAAAATACTTTAATTCGAAGAACGCGCACACATCCAGCACAACCAGCTCCCGTGCCGATTCCCCATTACTATATTTAATAGATAGATACAAGCCGTGTGGTTACACATCCAAGACACGGAGATGTACAGACATTGTTATGCAGTATGCAGAGCAGACAATGCAACGCCACTTCGTCGTGCTGAATACGGCAGGCACGACCAACGCATGCCATGGAAGACAGAAAAACCGGAAGAAACGAAGGAAAACAAATCGAAAGAAAAAAGAACGTGTCGTACCCCCCCATACATGTGGCAGATATTTCGGAACAAACAAAGAAACACAGAAGAAGACCAAGAACGAAATGAAACATCAATCGAATCGAAGAACAGCAAACCACCTCGCGAAAGATAAGGATACGTCGTAAATCGATCAAGCTAATTTCAGACCCGGCTTGTACACACAGCGAAAATAGTAGCTTTGGATATATTTCGTCGAGAGGACAGTCAAACGTACGCATTGCTGGGCGTATACACTCGCCCGTTGTCGAGAGACCCAGCTTTGAGAGTCGTCTGGGACGGTGTGTTACCTTCCGTGTCGAACGGTATACGAGTAGTACATATACGAGCCCCCCCGTAAGGAGGGGTGTCATCATTTGCAAGTATAGATTACGAAGGACATAAAAGTGTGCGTTCGTTTTCGGTAAAAAATAAATTACAAACATGCTGGCCTCGGGCTTTCAAAGCTGCCCTCTAGTTTTGCGGAAAGAAGGATCGACACAAGAAAACATACTGTTAATATTAGTCTCGCACAAATACTGCTGGGAGGCAGCCTGTATGAAAAGAAAAAGTTCTCACGGCAAACCTTCAGTGAAAACATATACTCATCACGAAAATGATAAAACGATACTGAAGTGGTATATAGTGTCATACTGGTATACTGTGTGGTTCCCATGGGAGGAAACAAGTTGATAAGCACTCATCCTGGTACCAGGCACTAATTACTGTAGTGTGCTCTATACAACAGCAGTACATGATATCTTCATATACGTCTGTGACCTAAACCTCAAAGAAGACACTCACTGGTACCCATACGCAGTCGACGCAAGTTAGGGGGGCGGAAATCATGTTCACCGAAATCACCTTACCTACAACGGTCAATGCAGGACGATTTGTCCATAATTTCCTCAGCAGCAAGGTTCATTTTTCTCGGGGTGGAGGCATTTGTTCCGAAAAGACACCCACAAAAAGGCGCAGGTCTCCACGTAGAATTTTTTGTGTTTTATATTTTTCTCTGATCCTTATTATTATTATTTTTTTTTATGCTTGCCTTCCGACAACATAGCGTAGATGCCGTCCCTATATAAACCGAATATCCTTCCGTAAATCAGTGGTATCCCTCGTAAGCTTCTTTGCCAGCCGTTTCCCAATTTTCATTCCCCACGTCATTTAATTTTTCTACTGGTATAGTATGTCCTATTCCTCATCAACGTTCCATCCCCAGGTCATTGGTCGTATTCCTCCGGCTTCTTCCCCTCATCCCCCAGCGGCCTGGCGGTCTCTCGGGGCTAGTTTATATATGTTTACTCGGCGCGAAATCGCGACCTGTGTGGTCACCGAGATGATCTGGAAGAGGCGTTCTTTGCAGACCCCTTTCCGCGCCGCTGACGATCCGCCCATTGCTCCGAAAATACTTGCCGCCAACAGTCAATTAGATCGCTGCCTTCCTTTCCGAGGCACACAAATCTTTCCACCGCGAGGGGCGCGAGTTTGTAGCTGCGCTCGTCGAAGGACACCTGTCCCGGACGAGCGTAGTGTGGCTGCGCTTGGGCGCCTCGAAAGTGGCGGCGGCCGATCCGTCTCGGTCAGCGCTGCTTGCCCGCGTGTGGATCCCCGCTTGTGGGTGCGCACACGTGATGTCGAGGAATATCGCTTTGTTGCGATACTCTCTGCCGTAGCATCTCAGAATGCTCCCGCCTCGATGAAGGTGTCCATGAGTAGATCCCTGTTTGCGTGGAAGGGGGCTCCGCTTGCCAATTTAGTGTCGGATGGGCCTCCTCTTAATGGTGCTGCAGAGGAGCGCGTGCACCAGAGGCTGGTGCTGGTTAACTTGCGCGCCCGATCGATGACGTAATCATGCCTGCCCCGTAGTAGCCTTGGCTGCAGCGCAATCCCCATAACTGCCGTCCCGCAGCCACGAACTCTGACGGTGGGATGACTCTGGCCGAGTCGACTTTGTAATCCTAGACAAACCGGAAAGAGTTGATTCGTTTATTTGGACCGGTGCACGTTTATGATTTCGAACATCTCCACGAATTTTTCAACAGCTCTCAACATTCTCTCCACGCTGAATTTACGTTTTGTTGTGTATCCTTCGAATTGTCATGTTATTATTATTCTAATTCCGTCGGTTGTGAACAAAACATGCATCTCACGTGAACTTAGAGATACTACGCTTTTTTTTCAAGTCATAAAATAATTTTGAAATACGTAGATCTGGAAGGTCGACTTTATTCGTTTTATTCAGGATAACTAACCATATGATTCCAAGAACGAGTGTGATAAACGATTATTTTTATCAATCCCTGAGAGAGACGTGGGGTTTTTGTTTCCTTGAGCTATTCAATATTTCGTGAGATAATCGTAAGTTTGCTTTACTGCTACATTTTGTAGACGCAGAGGAACCTACGTACTAGAAATAATATATTGTATACGATATACACTACGTACTTGAATAAGTACGTGTTGCTTAGGTTAGGCTTGCCCCTGGTGTACACAATGACTGATATATCAGCCACATGTAGTGATAAATGTATTTTCATATTGTATGTTCAATCTACGTACACACATACAAGTGCCTGCTGGTTACCTGGACGACTGTACGGCTTGATCCGTGAGCATGTTATATGATGATGACGATGATGAGGAGGATGTTCTCACCTTAGGTCGTTTAATTTCTTTGGAATCCTTTTAAATCTTGTCTGTGGTCACGACGAAGACTGCAACGACATGCATCTCCATGGCAGGAAACAACCGAGTACGAAAACGTGCGCACAGCGGTACCAGTCCGCAAAGGAAACAGTACTAACGAGCGTGGTATACCATCTCCTGTCACTTGCGACCAAAATCACTCAAGAGGAACATGTCCATGGTTAAAATGTGCACTCGACGAAAAGAAAAGGGAAAATTTAAACACCAAGAGGGCACAGAAATAAGAAAGAATAGGGCTGAACAAAATGTGTACGAGTGCCCTTGGCGCCCACGTTGGGGTATTTCGGGATAATGTCCGACCATTTCGAGGTGATACTTGTAAAACATGTTGCATTCTTCCAAAAATAAAAAACGGATCGGCTACTGACGTAGATTGCGACGACGGTCACGGCCGTTGTCGTTTCACGTTACAATCATTTATAAACTTTGCACTGGAAAGTGGATAGACAAACTGTCCTGCATAGTCGATACGTCTTTCCGTGTTCGACTTGCATCCTTAAGGAAGCAGTGATAAACAACGCTATGCTTTTTCCGGGTTCCAACACGAAATCCGAATGAAAACCCGTAGGAATCCACTGCATGCCGTGGTGTCCGATGAGTATAGGGGCCGTGGGGCACTCACGGGAACCGGCGCCACACTGGAGCCCATAATGTCCTGCGGTATGAAGTGGATATTCTTAATTAATCCCGTGGGGTATCACAGAACGACCGCAGGATAACGTCCCCATGGCGATCATGGTGTCCTGTGTTATCCAGTGCATTTTCTCAGCCACACTCGCGGGGTCTCACCGAAGGACCACGGGATTCCATGGCATACAGTGGGGTTCCTCTAGATGTCCCTCAATTTTTCTGACCAGCTCCTGCAGAAGTTTCTGTGGAGCGTCCCATTCGAGCCCAAGGCTTTAGTTGTATGTATATACAGTAAACATCAACCCCTGCTGCATGCCATGTACATGGCTATACCATATATCCCAATATCATGGCGTACGATATCCGACCAGAACAGTGAACCGGCATGATCCTACGAGAACAGTCTGCTGAAATTCCCGTAGAACCCCGCTGGAATTCCCATGGACGCCCACAAGAAAGGGAGGACCCATAGGAATCCAAGGCGTGCCATTCCGACAGTGTTCTGGGATTTCCCGCGGGAACCCCCACGAACGCCCGTGCTCACCGCGGAATCGATTGACGCTCGTGCTATTACGATGATCTTTCCTCACATACCAGGTTACTACAGCGGTTTGCTCTGCGCAGGCTTTATGATGGGCCGGTTCCTCTCGTCGCACTTCTGGGGGATGGTCTCCGACTCTTACGGGCGTCTGTTCGTTGTGATCTTCGGCCTGGTGTCCACCATGGTACTGTCCGCAGCCTTCGGAGTTTCTACGACATCTTCGTGGGCGTTTAGCGTCAGGGGAGACATACACGTATACCACCAGTTATGTCTAAAATCGTTTCTTGCCACCGCACTGTTCAGTACAAGTCATCTTATCGGGCATGGACGGTGGCTAAACCCAACGCTTGTTTCAGGTCGATACGACGATGCTCGTACAACCAATACACGTATCTGGTGGACGGGGGAATGGTCTACGGGGCAACACTGTTTGCTAGGAGAGGAGAGATTACTCAAATTTTCAGTACGGCGTCTTAGGTCAACCTAGAGATTGACTGGGCGCCTCAATTGAAATTAAAACTGGAAATCTGTTTTTTTTGCGCAGCAACCTTTATACCATCTGATGGCGTCACAGAACACCTATTCAAGAACCATAGGAGCTTAAGAGTAAAGTGGTCAGTACACCACAGTTTGGCTGTGTGATGTGAAATCCCGAGTTCGATTTACTGCCTCCACCAAGGGCGAGGTACGATAGCTGTAACACTGCTCTATTTTGTTGCACTCTTTTCCATGCATGGCCTGGCTCGCTCTAGGTGTTCACTGTTCTCCACAGTATCTAGTCTTTTCAAAACCTATCTGATCTGGGGCTCCGTCTACCCTCAAGTTGGGATGTAGTGTACTACTAGGCCCTGCCTGCTCAGTCTCTCTTCTAAGTGACTCCACAGAACATATGTTACAGGCGTGATGGGGGTCTCCGAGTTATGGAGTGCTCTTGCCTGGGAAATCGTCTTTGAGGGAATACGTTCTCCACTCGCTCAAGACGATATCCGTGTGGGGGTATTTCTTTCGCCGGTACTTCCCTTATCATCCAACCTTCCCATCCCGGGTAACGGACTGCTCGGCATGGATCCTGTCTTCGCTCCGCATGTCGGTCTCCCCGGCAGTCATCGTGAAGGAAACAACCCCGTGTGGCATATGTCCAGCGGACGTCGTACAGGCCTCTTGACGCCTACCTTCCAGCGTCCTGGAGGAGTTCTACGATATAGGTTCACTCTTTTTCTTCTGATGCTCCACACTTAAGGAGCTCCGTACCTAACCCGAAACTGACTCAAGTGAAAATGAACTTGCGTCCCGATGAATACTCCCATGGCCCAAGTATACATCTACGTCATTTTTCAAAACAAAAAAGGCATTCCGAAGATTTTAGTTTAAGGAGCGCGGTCTTTCAGAGAACATCTTAGCGGGAATTTGCTACCCCTATCGTAGAACGCGTCCCTGTTGCTCCAAATCACCGTGACAGAACACGTGTCAGGAATAGTCAGGGGTGATACGGGCCTGAGCGAATACCTTGCCGCTACGATCTAGGATCAGAGAGAATGTGTGGAGGGGGAGAAGTGGCCTGCGGCTCGCTATGACAGCGGTCAACCGGGGAGACGGACGTTTTGAGCGATATACAAGCAAAATAAGAATTTATAGGGTTCGCTAGATTCGGTTCCCTTTTTTTTACATTCACACACCTCGCGTACGCTTTCAACGAAGTGACGACAGACCACCTTTGCCTGGATATCTGGGTACCACCTCCCCTAGTAGTTTAGTGTCGACGACTTTACGGAACAAAATACAGTGAAACATTCAGCGAAGGACTTACGAAAATGTGTAATTCATATAATGTGCAATAACTTGTTTCAAGTGGCTATTGCGAGCCGGGTTTAGATTCATAGATGGCGCCAAACATGGCAAAGAGCGCAGCCAACCATTATCAGACACGGTGGAAAATTCCGAGACTGAACGATGAGGCCTCCTTACAACGGGTAATATTTTTGCAGAATTCGGACATATCGAAACCACGAAGAAACAATAACTTTCTCTCTACCGTCAACCGTTGTGGCTCGCCAGATTTTTGCTTGGTTGTTCAACGCCATCACGGCAACGTGCAAAATCATGGTCTCTGAAGTGTGCGGCGTGGAGCACGAGACCGTGGGCATGGGCGCATTGACCAGTAAGTAACGATAAAGGCGTCCGTTTGTTTTTTAGAAGAAATGTGCCGCTGTTGCTGCTGCAAGGAAACATCTATCCTTGCCGAAGAGCGTAGTACGGACTTAATTGGTGGGGACGGGTAAAGAACTAGGATTCCTATACCCGGGTATTGATACTTCGCATACGGCTTTGTACGCATTGAACACAGCCGTTTAGCTACGACGTTACTAGCAAAAGCCAAAACCGGGCCAGTCGCGTCTAGGCGTCCTCGTGTCCGGTCTTGGTCTGAATGTATGTTGCGGACTAGTTATACCCGTCATTCTGCCGCTGTGCATGTGGTTGAAACTTTTGCAATGGTTCAACTGCTGGCAGTTGCGCGCCGCGCGCTTACACATCGTGCCCGTCGTTTCTACTAAATATAGAATATCCTCAATACCTACGCATTCATTGCGTATACCTCAAGTCATTACTTAAAAAATCAATTACATCCACCCCTACCCCTATACCGGTATATACTATTGATGACGATAAACGCGTGAGTGAGGAAACTGGGAAGTATATAGATACCTCCGACCCTTTCCACGATCGTAGATGCCTTAGCTCGTGACAAATCAGATACAAGTCCCCCTCGCCGTATCCCTCAATTGGCGAAGAAAGCCGATGAGAGCGTACGGTGGCGGAAATGATGCTAAACGTCGAACGTACGGCACAACGAGACACCTCTATCACCGCGCCAAGGTTCCCGAACGTTCCCAACAAACAGACGCCGTCCCAGCTATCCGCAGGAAGGTTCCCATCGAGCACGAAATGGCAGAGCAAGCGTTGTGATGGCAGTCGAAACCAACCCGCACTCACCGCCCCCAATTCCACAGAACCCGTACCTACCGCCCCCACTTCCACAGCGCCCGCACCCACAGCCCACTGCTCCCGATGCGTGTCTTGATAGGTGCAATCTTTTGGCCGGTCAACAATCTGTCCGCTTGGACTTTTTACCCAATATCGTTAGAATGTAAACAGTGGTTGATTGGTGATATGCCTCTATCTATATATCTATATAGTAGGCTTTGAGGTTGTTCACCGGGTTGTATTCTAAGGTTTGCATGAAGTCAGGCTTTTGGGTGGGGTATGGATCTCTTCAAGCTCAAATGAGGAGTGTCAAAACAAGGAGGGTGCACCCCTAGCGTAAAATGCGCCTTCCCCCCCCCGCCGTCAAGCCCCATCCTATCTCTCCCGTTTCTCGTTTCTACCGGGATGCGTGGGAAATGGTCAAATGACAATGACAGGCGACGTTTGAGCACGCTCCACCCCTCCCCCGCCTGCCGCTTTCTCTTTTCGTTTGTATCCCTCGCGGTGACTGTTCTCGCTCGTCTAATGTGACACTTCTAAACCCGTCTAGTGGCCTGGTCACTTGGAGCGATATTGGGGCCTGGTGTCGGGGGGATATTGGGGCAGCCAGCGTCGCATCACCCCCAACGATTCTCGGAAGACGGGGCATTACGAAGGTTGTTGTTTTTTTGTCGACATGTATTGCTAGTGTATTGTCTTGTTTCTCGCTGGCGTGTCTGTGATCTCTCGAAACAACGGTTACGTATCGTTGCACGCTCGCTTCTCGAACCAGTCGATGTTTACTGCGCGCCAGTTGCTAATCCAACCAACGTTCGTAACATAACGAACGTGAGACAATGGCAGCGGTCTGCAAAGAGCTGGCCTCTATTTGTTCCACGAATAGGTATGATTGAGCAGCTTTAACCCGTATGAATGAACACACTTGGACACTGCGAGTTCGCGATTCGAATTCAATCATGTATTTGATTGAATATCCTAGAGCGCTGATTGAGTAGGCCGTTTCCTTTGAGGAACAATCATGGTGAACAAATATGTGAGTCCGAGTCCTTTTCACGCATAAAAATCATCGGTGAGCAAAATGGCGCGATTTAGTAGGTTTTGTCTTTTAAGCGACGACATCGACACTGTGTGATATCCAGTTGAATGGACACGCGTAGTGGATTAGTGAAAAAAAAAAATATAGTGCGGATAGAACCACACTTTGTCCACACTATTTCTGGAAGATCGGACTCACCCCGACTGGGCTATCCTTGGCGTTTACGATGTTATTCGTGGTGTTTCTAGAAAACGAGATTGGTCCTTCGGTTGCTCACGCTTCAACGTTTTGCACTTAAAACGATTTTTGGTTGGTGTACAAACGCAAAAGGCGGTTTAAGTAGTGATACTCTGCCCCTCAAACCACGAGCCTAGGACTGAACCAGGGGCAATTTTACTGCAGCGCGCCTTGCCAGAAGCGCGGTGCTCTACTGGTCTACTGACAGCCTACTTTATGTGCGTAGGTCATCACCCCATCCATTCAGCACATGGTGTGTTGATAGGTTCTCCAACGCGCCGTCGTCGTTGTCGCCGGCGTCGATGTCTCAGTCGGCCTCCATCAATCGAGCATGCTCCCCTTTAAACATTCAACAGGTACCTTTTCCTCTGGTTGGAGCTGGCTTCGCACTCGTAGCGCTGCCGCGCTGGTGCTCGCTTTTATGAAGGATACACAGCTCTCGCCAAGTGGTGGCCAAACGTAAGAGTGTCGAACAAAACTAGGGCAGGGGTGGCGCCATTGGTTTTCTGAGCTCTTCACAGGAAAAGCTCAATGGCTTCAAAGAAATTCACGTGCTCAAACACTCGACCAACGATGCTGTGCGCCGCTATTATAGCATTGAAAGATATTTATTGTTTGGGTAGTTTGGTTCAGCCGGTCGAACCACCTCGACCGAGCGACTACTTCGTTGTTTTGCAGTGTTAGGCTTGATTGTCTTTTGGGTGTTCGCATTACGCACCACCATGGGATTGGTTTATTAACGCTGCGTCAACTAACTATTTCTTATTCATTTTTTGTGTGAGGTCCAGAGTCTCTGATACTAGTGCCCTAAACTCGAATAGGGAATTTGGCTACACCCCCCCCTCGATCGCAGCGCCAGCCGTACTCTGTTAAAAATTTAGTAGAACTGGTGACAGCTCACGTGAAGGCCTGAGCTGATCCCAAGCGACTGAGGCAAAACGTAGCACACCCCCACCGTGGGGTGCGTCTCCAGACGTTCTCACCTCTCCGTGAGGGGTGCGCAGCGCTCTCCTTGGCCTGACGGGAGTGTTGCAAGGTGCTTGCGATATTCGCGTTTCCCTCCGAGGTATGGGTTGATAGAGATAGGTACTTCCGACCTTGGTGATACTGCAAACATTTTACAAGCTCTGTGTGCACGCGTTCGACGATAGAGGTAGCACATTCCCTCTACGATGTTCTCTGAATGACCAGGATCCTCAACCCAAAGTCGTCGGAATGCCAATCCCGTTTCGAAAAATGACGTAGTTATATACTTGGGCCATGAGGTCCTTCATCGGGACGAAATTTGATTTTCGCTATAGTCAGTTTTCGGCTGAGGTATGGAGCTGCTTAAGTGAGGCGCCTCAGAAAAATCAGGGTGAATCTCTATCGTAAAACTCCTGTGCTTCACCATCGTATACAGTTCGGGTATGACCTGATATTGGTACAATACTCTATGCCAGTATATCACGAGACAACAGCTATTTACCACAACCAATTGTGCTGTTGTAAGCACTGGCACGCCGACAGTGTTGTATGCCCGGAATGAATCTCCTCCAAAGTGGATGCCATAACTAACCACTATAATGTACCAAGTAGTATGTATCATATCAATATGGTTCTACGCATACCGGGTACAGAGTACGTGTCAACTCCTGCTGTGCAGGTAAAAAGGAATAAACCTTACCTGCTCGGCCACTGAGCAAACCCTGCTCGGAACACCCGCCTACCCTGACAACAGACCAAAAAGGCACACATCCGAGAGAATAATACCGCGAGAAGTCAAAACTCTGTTCGATTGACCGGTTGGTGTCCTGGGCAGGAAGAAGAGCCCTGCATGCGGGCATGCGCCACGTGGGTGGAGCTCTCGAGGCTCGACGTTGGGCGGAAATCCGAAGCGTACCCCTGCTGGGGGTAAAGCCCCCGGGGCAGAAGCAACTTGAACAGTGGCTCAACCTAAAGAGACTGTTTTCATGCTGGTATACTGGCAAGAACGGCCGCCTGATCGACTCCTCCCGGAAGCATTGCTGGGTTGAGTTGTGAATTAATGACGTCGATAGACTGCTGTGTGGAGTATGTTTTCCTTCAATGTCGAGACGATAGACCGGGAGCTCAGGGGCTCACAGCGCCTGGCGGTTCAAGATGATCCGATCGAGACCAAATTTCAAGACACGCTTTTGTAGCGAGGACATAATGGATGCCACCAACGTCGGGTGGGTGAGTTGCAGGACCTCTACAGCCTGGGTCTGCTTGTTTCTCGCCGCCTCATCAAGCTTGGATTTGTGAGTTCTGTCCACTTTTATCCACTCATAGTAGGCGATGAGGCTGCTGGCGTTGCATTTTAGGCACTAAATCACCAGGGAACAACAGCGACACATGAGACGTTTCCTTGGATCGAGCAAGAAGAGGAGCTCTGGGCAGGGAAGGTTTCGCCGCTTTGGCTTATGCTGGCAGCTGCGTAGGGTCTGCGACGTCCTCGGCGTCCTCTTTGTCGTGGCCTCCACCTCTTTCAACAGTCTCCTCGATCACGCGGTTGCCCGCCGTCCTCTCGGGAGCATTGGACACAACCTGCCGTCGTGGCAATGTGCTCCCTAATGCTGCCAGCTGCGAGCCGTTGTGGTGGGTTGCCCCTCCTCTCCTGCTAGTTGGCGCTGTATCCCCTGGCCACTTGACAAGCGTTTGGTTTCCTATCGTCTTATCGTATCCCATCGTTTCATCGTTATCGTTCCCGAACGAAAAGACCCAATGTACGATATCCAACACTATTAATAGTGGCGAGAACGTTTCTCAGTAATTTGCTTGCGATTTCTTTGTGTTTGTCTCTTTTTAGGTCCCTTTGTTGTACGTTTCGTCGCAGCCCCCTCCAGGGTGGCAAGACACGCTCGTGGTTACTTATTTTGTCGTTGTGGTTTCTTCTTTCTATAGTTTTGATTTTTTTTGGGTGTTCTAACGTTTTCTTGGGGTTGAGGTTTGGGTTTGGACAAAACCGCTTGGAATACGCTAAAGACGGCGTGCGCGAATCTGCGATGGGCGATTAACGCAGCGTTGTATATTTGCTGCGAAGAGTATCTTGCTGGAACGAAGAGACTCCGCGACAACACCGACCAGCGGGTTTCTATAAACACTTGAAGGGAACGGTGTGGTTGGACGGTCGAAATGAAAGAAGCGAACAGACGAGGATGTCACGCTATTGGCGGACAAGGTTCGCATTCTTGAACGGTGGGTGAGGTTTTTAGGTACTGAATCAGGAGCCAAAAATCGTCTAAGTTGACCCAATCAAAAACGTTCTTCTTTCGCAACGGCCGTGGGCACCACCCTTCGGAAACAAACCGACCATGGATTAAATCACGGCGTAATCCAGGATATGCCAGACTGGAAAGCGGCGGGACCAGATTCTCTTCCGGCCGAGTTACTCAAATTCGACCACCCCGAATTCATCCAGTACTTTCACAACTTACTTGACAACCTGTGGACAACAGTTGACGTCTTCCAGCATTGGATAGATGCGACCATCAAGGTGCCTCATTAGTTCAAGTATCGCCCTGATTGCAACAACTAGCACGAGATTTCGCTTGTTGCATATCCAGTCAAAATATTGCTGAAAACGTTCGCGTCCCGCCTCAGTAACTATTGCGAGGTCGAGAGGGAACTCCCCTAGGAACACTGCGGCTTCCGACCAGCACGATCATCAGACGATATGCTGTTCGTCGTGCTCCAACCGCAAGAAGTCGAACAAGATAGACAAATTCCTCTGTACACGTGCCTTGTCGACCTGCAGAAAGCATATTACTCCGTCGACCGAACGGTGTTGGGGGCGGTGCTCGCACGCATTAGCGTACTAGAGAAGATGCTAACAATTATTTGCCAGTTCCACGCAGGTGTGCGAGATCACTTGGGTACGACTGACGGTGAGCACTCGGAATGGTTTGACGTCACTCAGCGGCTGCGGCGAGGATATGTGTTTCCATCGCTTCTGTTCAATGTCGTCTTCGCTGACATGATACAAGCCATGCTGGTACGCTTCGGTTAAGATCCATATAATTGGAAGGACTCGGTTCACCTCGAGGAGGACCTCGGGAAGGACGGGGTGACGGTTGCCCAACTAACTCGCGTATGGAGGGAAGCATGGGGTTATGCGGTACACGGGCGATGCAGACAATGTTTCTAAATCGGCGGAAGCTCTTTCGAAGATAATGAAGCAGCAAACCTCACTGTATCAGAGACGAAACCGGAGCCAATGCTGATGCGGATATCTAACCAGGCATCCCAGACGTGACCGCTCGTCATCAAAGCATCAAAGCAGCGGTATTTAGACAGACGATGCAGGTTTTGTATCTGGGCGATCTGGTCGTCTCAAGCTCTGCCATTTTGCCAGAGATCACACCACGGATCCGACTCGCACTGGTTTGCGACAACCGGTTCACACAGGAGCTGCGTGGTATTGAGGGTGCCCCGCGCATTCTGAGAAGGTGCATTCTAAAGGTCGAGGTGAGGAAGACCCTTTTGTACGGGGGTGTTGATATGGACTCTTAACCAGGAGCTCTTCGCTGATCCCCAACCAGCACACCACAAGCGCCTCCTACGGATCATTGGATTTTAGCGCCGACAACGCACTGACCACGTCAAAACGACACAAAGGTGCGAGAGCGTTGAGACGACCATCAGCAAACGACGTCTTCTCGTTGCGGGGGCGCGCACCGCGGATTACCAATGAGCGGTTGACTCGTCGGATGATGTTTGGGGCGATGGCTCGAGAGAACCGAGGACCAGACCGACCGAACAAGTACTGGGCCTGACCTAGCAGACGATCACATGGTTTGTAGGCTGCCCACGGGTCAGCGAAAAGCTCCCCTTCCCTGTTCAGAGGGGAAACGGCCGAGGGCGGCTAAGATCAGCAGGACGTGGTACCGGGAGATCGTCGAAGTAGAATACTGCTTCATAGCGAGGTTGTACAGGGACACGGTGCAGAGACGCCTGCAGTGCTGCGCAGCTGAAGTCGCCACAAACGTCGACTAGGGGTCGTTGGGGGGAGGGGGGGGCAGCCGTACTGATACAGCTGTCGACGAATGTAGAAATGGTAGATCGGGTGGCTACATATCGGCTAGACTATACACACCCCTTGATTGCTAGCAGTTATTTGCTTGTTTCTAGTTGAGTTGTTCAATGGGGTGAGCGCCCGACCGCGGCAGTTCTGACACATGACACCGCTATTCACGAGAGCAGGAAGGAGACGGCAAAGGGTGTGGTTAGGTTCCTGGCTCGATGTTCTGGCAGCGACGGACACCCATGTTACTTTCACCGGCTGGAGAATGACTTTCTACGTTAACCCCCTTCTCTCTTCATTCTTCCTTTCCAAGATATATATCCCTTTGTTTCCTGTCCTTACCGCCGTCCTTATACCGGTAACTTCTTCTCCTTCGTTTTGCTTCGTCCGTGCAACAGCGCTACCTGTTCTTCTTGAGTACGTATGCTTTGCTTATGGCAGCATTTTGATCCCCTCGAGTCATTTTTTTCTATTTCCTGCCAGTGACCATTATTGTTTCTTTGTCTTTTTGTTGTGATTTCTTGGTCTGGCTTTGTGTTACTGTGTTTTCGTCCTCGGAATGCTGGCCTTTCACCACTTGCTTAACAGATGAGTCTTCTGCTAATTTTTAATTCAAACTCTGTGATTACCTAATTTGTATCTCTCTAGGACAAGAAACGAATAAGGAGACGGGATGTACTGATGAAGCTGAGGACAAAGGACGATTTAACGTGCGGATAACACACACATGCTACTGAGGTGTGCACTGTTTGTCACAGTGGGACTAGTACCGCCCATTGGGACTTCCGTCGATCACTCGCCAGTACCAGTCGTTTTGAAAGACTCCATACCTGGAGTACCAAAAACAAAAAAATGACTGTGAGGAGCGGCCAGTACCTGGAGTACTTAAAGCTGAGCGCTGAACACCTGCCAGTACCTGTAGAACGCACTGAGTGACTTCCAGTACCTGGAGTATGTAAATTGAGAAAGTACTGAGTATTTGCCAGTACCTACAAGTAGTACCTGGACTATCCAGACCCAAACTCGGGCGACTTTCAGAGTTGTGCGTATGCGAGCCAACCCCGTTTGCACACCAACTGACTCTGCTAAGCACACCTCAAAATAGTCTCTAATACGGAACATTATTAGCTTCATAAAAAATTATAGGCGCTTCACTCCGCGGGCGGCCTACGCCGCCCGCTACGCTTGCTCAGCAAAAAAACCTACATCAAATAGAGCAAAGCGGACAGAGGTCCATGGTTGAGTGTAGTTTTTTTATCATTGTAGTTGCAAACTGGCGACTCGATAATGCCAAGAGTCCCGCTGCTTCAGGAAGAAACAGCTCGGACGCCGCATACGCTTCGCATCGCGGACGGTTCGCTCACATGCCGCACGTACGTGCACACGCCAGGTAGGTGCATAGGGTACTTATTTTCTTATTTTGAGTATCGTTCTGCTGTATGTGCGAAAGAGAAAGCACAGCACGGCACAGCTGCAGCACCGCAGAACCGCAGAAACAATGAAAAATGAAACCGAAATTTCGGAAATATAAAAAATCTCCCTGTCCCCTCTCGGGTAATAATTTCCTGCCTGATTGGAACACCTTACACGAGTCGAAAATAAACAATGAAAAAAGTCCAAGAGCTGAGCTTCACTATCAGCCTCGTAGCGCCGCCTGTCTCTCTCGCGACCACCTCGCGACCGATTTCGTGTGTGTAAAGCGTTCCTCGCGCTCTGGCACAGTGAGCCCCGTGGACCGCCTCACGTGAAGCCCGGTGCTCCCCATGGCCCTCGTTCGCCAGCTCGACAAAGTAGGTGCTCAGGCTGAGTCGCTCACTCACTGACTATTAGTTTCGTCGCAAAAATACGCACCGCTTGAATTTTATTTTGTATATCAAAATGACCCTTATATACTCCTACACAGTATAACCGGAACCAGACCAGGAGGCCAGACAGAGCCCATTCTAACTTGCCTCGTGTATCGAGGCACACACGACGCCCATATATGAAAACGGCGACCGCGCTCCTTGCAACCCCCCCTCTATCCGACACCACCCGCTGACACCCGCGACGGTGCCGCGCTCGCCCGAGGTGCCGGGCTCGGCGTACACGCACGAACACGAAATGAAAGAAGAAAAAAGGGGAAAAGGACTGAAAGAGCCAAGAGAAATGGAGAAAACAAAGACCCGCAGGAAAGGTCCGGCAAGAGTAATAAAAGGGGGCGATTTCCAAGTGGGAGGTCTGAGAGCCCAGGGATGTACCAACCGAGCACGCTCAGAGAGTGAGATCTGAGTAACTAGTTCTATGTCTGTACTCGTATGTACGAAATACAAAGAACAGCAACACCGCAAACAATAATGAAAATGAAACCGAGAATTTCCGAAAGAAACAAATTATCCCCGTCCCCTCTCGTGTAATAATTTACGGCCTGGTTGGAACACCTTACACCGGTCAAAAGAAAAAAAGAAAAATATCAAACAGCAGAGCTTCTCTCTCAGCCTTGTACGTCGCCCGCCCCTCTCGCGATCATCTCGCCACCGATTCGGTCCGAGTAAAGCCTTCCTCCCTCTCTTCCACATTGAGCCCCGTCGCCCGCCTCGCGTAAAGCCCGTTGCTCACCGTGGACCTCGTTCACCAGCTCGACAATGTTGGTGCTCAGACAGGGTACGTCCCCCTGTGGTTTTTAGTCTGATCGCAAAAATAAGCACCGCTTGAAAATCATCTTACAATGCCGAATGACCTTTAAATACTCGTACGTACTCAATCAAAAATCACAAATGGAGGCCAGATAAAGCCCATTGACGCTTCTCTCGTGTCGCGAGGCACACGCGACGCCTAGCCACGAAACCGGCGAACGCGCTCCTTGCAACTCCCCCTGTACCCGCCAGCACCGGCTGACACCAACGACGGTGCCGCGCTCGCCCGCAGAACCGTGCTCGGAGTACACGCACGCACACGAGACGAAAGAAGAAAAAAGGAAAGAAATTAAGATGAAGGTGCAAATAGAAATGGAGAAAACAAGACCGGCTAGAAAGGTCTGGCGAGAAATAAAAGGAGTATATTTCCAAGTGGGAGCTCTGAGGGGCCAGGGATGTACCAACCGAGCACGTTCAGAGAGTGAGATATCCATTAGTGGCGCTTCGTTCCGTGGACGACCTATGCCGCCCGCTACTCTCGCTCAAGAAGGAAAACTACATCACATTTAGCGCAGCGGACAGAGGTCCATGATTGAATATACTGTACTTTTTTATGGTTGTGGTTGGAAACTGGTGACTTGATAATGTCAATAGTCCCGCCGCCATGCTTCAGGAGAAAACAGATCGGAAGGCACGTACACTTCTCGTCGCGGCTCACATGCCGTACGTACGTACATACCCCAGGTACGTAGGGTACTGATTTATGGATGTATGTACGAAACAGTGAAATAGAAAGCACAGCACGGCACAGCAGCCGCACCCTAAACATGAAATGAAACAGAATTTCGGAAAGAAACAAATCCCCATCCCCTCTCGTGCAATATTTTTTTGCCTGATTGGAACACCTTGAACTGGTCAAAAAAGAAACAATATCCAACAGCAGAGCTTCTCTCTCGGCCTCGTACGCCCCACACCCCTCTCGCGACTACCTCGCCACCGATTTGGTCCGGGTTTTTCCTCATTCTGTGTCACAGTGAAGCCCGTCGCCCGCCTCGCGTGAAGCCCGGTGCTTACCGTGGCCCTGGTTCGCCAGTTCGACAATGTTTGCGCGTACCTCTCACTTCGAGCTACAAGTCCGGTCGAAAACTTAAGCACCGCTTGAATGTTATCTTGCAATCCCGAAGGATCCTTATAAACTCGTATATGCTCTATCAGAAACCACAAATGCTTATAAACTCGTATACACTCTATCAGAAACCACAAATGGGGGCCAGACAGAGCCCGCTCATGCTCCCCTCGTGTCCCGAGGCACACGCGACGCCTAGCCACGAAACCGGCGACCACCCTCCTTGCAATCACCTCTCTACCGGACACCATCGGCCGACACCCGCGACGGCGCCGGGCTCGCCCGCGCTGCCGTGCTCCGAGTGAACGCACACACACGAAATGGAAGAAGAAAAAAGGAAGAAGAATTCAAAGTGCCAAGAGAAATAGAGAAAACGAAGACCCGCTGGAAGGTCCGGCAAGTATTAAAAGGAGACGATTCCCAAGTGGGAGCTCTGAGACGCCAGGGATGTACCAACCGAGCACGTTCAGAGATCGAGATATCTATAAGTAGTTCTATGCTCATACCGCTTGTACTAACGAGTAGTTTGTTCCTCAGCGTTTCAAGGGAAAAAAAAAAAAAACAACTTTGCTCAGGGTGGGTGCTCATGGTTGGTGCTTCCAGGATTCGGAAACATTTGAAAAAAAAAAAAAAACACTCACGGTGGGAAGAGGAAACTAAAATGACGTGGACCTGCGTTTAAGCTTCCCGATTTTTCACAGCAAGCTTCGACAATCGTGCAGTCGACCGCCGCGTGTTCCACCACCATTCGCCCTTACCAGACCCACCCGCTCCTCGATCACTATAACACGATCTCCACCGTCACTGTCCTCCAAGCCGTCACCCAGCTCGACGTTGCGCGTCTTCGTTTTCGTGTGCAGGGTGATGTGCTTTAATCTATCGAGCTGCTCCTCCTGCTCACTTCGCCTCGCCTGCTGCGATTACAGCAGTACTTGTAGCCCCATCACAACCAAACGCCTATTGGTGGAGGAGGTGGTGCGCCCGGTTGCCCCAACGCTTTGGCGAGTGGTCGTCCGCCTCGCGTACCTTCTACGCCATCACCGCTCTTCTCACCGTCACGCGGCGTGAGGTTGCTAGGTCGCTTGTCTTGACTTTTTCAAACGATAGATGATGCATACTCCACCTCCTTGCCTCTTGAGATTGCCGAGGCTACTCTGCTACTCTGCCCTTCCTCGCTGCCACAAAATCACGAACCACACGACGACTAGTTCGAGGGGAGGACGCGCCTTGACCCCCTAAGCTATGGCGGCGAGTCAGTGTCAGTCCCGGGCTGCTTGTGTGACGGTACAGGAATCCGTTACTACCTGTGCTCCGTGCCATGACCACTATAGGGCCCATCTTCTCGAGGACGTTTGGCACTTTCAATTTGTATCGATTTTTTTAATTTTATGTAGTTTGCATCTGATTGGCCGAAGAGTGAACGACCAGGCATGATTCGAAGGGGCATTTTAGAAAAAATCAACTTCAGCGAAAAGTATTTTGGGGCTTTTTTCTTTTGATTTTTGTAATTTCAATTTCGAATTTGGGAGTTGATCAACCTTGATGTAGCGTGTTCATGGTGGGTCAACACCCCCGGTGGAGTCTTGGGTGATTCTTGGCCGCTTCGGTGACCACCGTCGAGGCGATAAAACGCGAACCTCAACGATTGGCGACCGGAGCAATAGCCGCGCCCACGGCCACAGACCATAGCACATCGTACCCCGGCCGTGACGCCTCAAACGAAATCATGGCGACCGCAAGCCCAGTTTTTCCACGGCTTATCACGGTAATTTCGGCGGGACGGTAACGGCGGTAACGGCGGGACGGGACGGGACGGTAAAACCGCCGTCAAAATGGTTCCCGCCGTCCCGTCCCGCCGACAAAGTCCCTGACTGTCGTCACTTACCGTCCCGTCCCGCCTATAAAATCTTTCCCGTTGGAGTTACCGTCCCGTCCCGCCGTGACACAGAAAAATTACCGTCCCGTCCCGCCGTGGCGCTAAAACATTACCGTCCCGTCCCGCCGTGACGCCAACAAATTACCGTCCCGTCCCGCCGTGACACCGAAACAATTATGTCCCGTTCCGCCGATATCATCTCTCCCGTAGAAAATTATCGTTCCGTCCCGTAGAGACACCGCCTCCGGCGGACATAACTTGCCTCTTCACCTACAAGAAACATTCAATCCGTGGTCGTCTGTTTCCATCCATTTCCACCACGAACGACGAAATTAATCATGAAATTTCGAGTTGTACCAAACTTCAATAGTAATCCCTGTATAAATACATGAGTTTTATCGTAAATTGCGCACAACTCCCATCTATAAATGAAATACGTATAGAATAGTAGTAGGCGTATTTGTTGAGATCAAGGGTTGCGGGACACTTGGTATCCCTGGACAGGTCTGCCTTTTAAGTCGGTAACCATTGTACTCACATGTGTTGTTTGCTTAGCTATAGAAGAAGAGCACTTTTATTCCTGCCGTGCACGCGGAGGCTGAGACCAAGCTTGTACTCCTCTGGAAAACCCCAGGTTTTCCATGTAAGATACGCCTTCCAAGTACTACAAATACGTTCCCAGTGACTGAACCCAGGTAGTTACCGGGCTTTCAATCTCATACAAGAGAATATCTTAACACTAGCCCACTCTGATGAGCCGTATATATGAAGAATTATGGGAAATTCGTGGAAACCCCTATTCCACGAACTAGAACATGAGTCGAAGATGCGACTCCTCAAACCCCACTCCCACACCTCTGAACGGCGAGGCAACGAAGCCGGCAAATTACGTAACTAAAACAAAGGGAAGACCTAGCCTAGCCTTAAGGGGCAGGAAGAAATCGGCGATGAACGTCATCACCATACCCCCCGCCGGGGGGGGGGGGCGAGAAGATGCACGGCCCATGACGCTTCTTCCACCACCGTCCAATGGCCGAGACCTCCCGCGTACCAGCTTCATTGCAGGTGGCGGTCGCGCGTCGCCCCCAGGAGTCCTCCCTCCCTTACTCGGGACCGGAGGCTGGACACCACCCCACGTCCTCCAGCGGACACCGGGCAGCTGGCGACAGCTCTGTGGCCGGAGACCGCTCTCCCAGCCGCGCCGGCGACCCGGCCCTCCATTGCACGAGGGTTGGAGGGGATTCGGCCGGTCCGGACGGCAGGCTCCGCCGGGGCTCGGGCGGGGAAACGGGTGGCAGTTTGTCTCGGCGCAACGGGGCTGGACAGAGAAGAAACCGGGGGAAGGGGAAGGAGTGATCGGGTGACGGTCGGTACGGCCCACGGGACAACTCTGATCGAGGTACTTCCCCCAGTTCTTCCTCGGCCGCCGGTTCTGCGGTCTTCCCGGTAGCCAGCCGCTCGTCTTCTGAGTCAGGGGGCTCGAAGTCCACGGCGTCGTCCAGAGACGTGAGGCCCGCGGGCTCGGGTGTCCTCGCTCCCGAAGAGGGGAAGGAGCCGTAAGTCCTCTGAGTCAGGGGGCTCGACGGTGGGGCACTGAGGGGCCCTGGGCCCCAGCGGCTCGGCCACCGTGAGGGGAAGCAGACCCTTCCACCTCTTGAGTCTGCATCATGCAGTGGCCGGAACAAATTTACTCAACAACAATAGGAAAGCAAAGAAATAATAAAGATGACAAACAACGCAAACCGACAAAAAAGCGGAATGTCCTAAGCCGAAGACGCCACTTGTTAAGATCAAGGGTTGCGGGACACTTGGTATCCCTGAACAGGTCTGCCTTTTAAGTCGGTAACCATTGTACTCACATGTGTTGTTTGCTTAGCTATAGAAGAAGAGCACTTTTATTCCTTTCGCGCACGCAGAGACTGAGACCAAGCTCGTGCTCCTCTGGAAAACCCCTGGTTTTCCATGTAAGATACGCCTTCCAAGTACTACAAATACGTTCCCAGTGACTGAACCCAGGTAGTTACCGGACTTTCAATCTCATACAAGAAAATATCTTAACATATTACCCAGCTTGCAAAATTGGGTATCAACTATTATTCAATTAATAATCAGTCGAACTCACAGTTAGATGACGTATTTGCATCGTCTTGCTTATATAATACCTGGTCAGTGGTATGAAATTGCTGTGCACCACATTTTCTTCTGCTAGAAAAAGCTATGCTGGTGGTGTTGATCAGAAGCTGGTTGATGATCTGTTTTTATATACTTTCAAATGAAATGAAGGCAAGTACAAATATTGTTACCGAAAAAGAATGAAAAATTCTACAAAGTAGTAAGTGTATACCTGGTGGTGTTTTTTCTTTTCATACCTTCATACATTATTTCCACTCGCAACTGAAAGCAGAGTATCATAACACAACGCCTGCCACAGGCTCGCCACCACACACAAAGAGCACACAGACCACAATCACACCAGTACTTACTACTGGTGTGGCCCAAAACGATTTCAGGAGACATGCCATCAAGCGGGACGCAAAACGTGCGCTGTCAAGGATGCAGGGCCGAGTGTTGCACATTGAAACCTAGTAGTTTGGTTTCAGTCAAAGCATGTCAATGCCAATACCTAGTTGCTGTATGTCAAGGGGTGAACGTTCGATCTGTCTCCTAACATCTTTCGGTGTGACCGGCACGGACGCCATGGGCGGATGCCTATCTCACGTGAGGTGTCGATCGACCAGCAGCGGCACTAGAATCACCACCACCGCCGCCACCACCACCTCCACCTGCACAACCACCAGTAACACAGCAGCGCAAGCACACCCATCAGAACAGCCACCATGAGCTGGCAAACCAACAACAGCGCTTGGGGCAGGGGTGGAAGGCATCAGAAGACGTCGCCCGTGTAGTGGCAGCACTTTTCGGGGCTTGGGCTGCACGGGTCGAGATGAAAACGTCTGCGTCGGGACGGCTCCCTTGGCGGGACCAGCCGTGTGGGGGAATTTTTTCACGTACAATCGCGCCGACCCTGCGGCGGGAAAACAAATTTACCGTCCCGCTCCGCCGACAAAAAAGAAAATTACCGTCCCGTCCCGCCGTGGGAAAAAAATATTTACAGTCCCGTCCTACCTAGGAAAAAAATATTTACCGTCCCGTCCCGCCGAGGAAAAAAATATTTACCGTCCCGTCCCGCCGAGGAAAAAAATATTTACCGTCCCGTCCCGCCGAGGGGAAAAATATTTACCGTCCCGTCCCGTCGTGAAAATCAGCCCCGTTGACCTTTACCGTCCCGTCCCGTCGAGAAAATTTGCACCCGCTGTCCCGTCCCGCCAACTTTTTATGTCCTCATTTTACAGTCCCGTCCCGTCCAGTTTTCATTTTTTTTCCCCACCAAACGACTCAAATCCGTCCCGTCCCGCCCGGTCACGATTCTCAGTCACTGTGGTAAGAGTTGAATTTTTCGGCCTGCTCGATCGGTCAACCATCACGAAAACCGAGCAAACGCGCAAAAATACTGAGGATACGCTCGAGACCTCGATAGCTGCATCACCGTTGCTGTTCCGCACGTGGCGCTTGAGGGCTCCCTCCGCCCACCCAAGACACCCTGAGAGTGATATCTTCTTATCCTGCGCCACCAAAAAGAAAAAAATGCTGGCAGCCGCGCGCACGCGACAACGCAAACCTTCGCTCTCGTCTACGCTCGTCGCTGTTGGTCGGCTGGGCGATGTGTGACGCGCTGCGTTGTTCCAGGTTGTTTCTATTTCATTTTTGTTTGACAATGAAGGCGCCGTTTCCCGATAGGATACCTTCTTTTTTTTTTTTAATCATATTAAAATTCACTGAAATTGAAATTTTGTTTCCAAATAACGAAATTTTGTGTTCCCCGTTAAGATGGGGTCTTACCCGGAGCAGCTTTTTTGCTCAGGGTAAAACCCTTTTTTTTGCAGCCCGTAACCCTGAGCATCTGGAAAAAAAGAATCTCTCTCGGAAAAAGAAAGCCGTCCACGTCCTTTACGCGGCGAGACTTCGACAAACCCTGACCCTGAGCGTTTTTTTTTGTTTGGTTTTTTCCCGAAACTCACTCCAGTACGTTGTACCGTTCTCCGAAGCGTCATCCCATGACCGTATCGTGTCCCTACGATAATTTCCTCGACCACGTATGATACATATGTGACAAAGCATGCTCGTATACGATTAGTTTATTTCAGATACGTATACCGCTCAAACACCAAAGAAACCGTGCCTGTGCGTGTCAAAAAAATCATTTTTTTTTTTAGAACACAGCTGGTACTTAGCGTCGCTCATGATTCGTCACTATTTTACTGCTGTGCTGAGTTGGCTCTTGGTTGCGAAACGTAGAGAGAGAGAGAGCGCCGAGCTACATAGTCCGCGACAACACTTGACTTCCAGACACGAATTTGGCAGTTAAACAATTATATCTCGAGATCTGGACGGAAATTGAAAATTTCATTGTTTGGACTGAGAATGGCGGGGGAGTGCACCCTGCTTCTCTTATGCGCGCTTTTCTTGAAGTGTCTGACACATCCCCTGCGTGGAGGCACGACAGGTTTTTATTTTCTTCTTTTCTTTCTCTCGTTCAGTTTTGTTTGTTTTGTTTGTTTTTGTTGCAGTTTTCTTTGTTTCCTTTTGTCTCTTTCATAGATTGGGTATGTCGTGCATTGTCTACTGCTGCTGTGCTTACTACTTAGGTAAATAATACGCTTCGCTCCGCGGGCGGCCTTCGCCGCCCGCTACGCTCGCTCAAGAAGGAAACATCAAATTATGCGAAGCGGACAGTGGTCCATGATTGAATATTGTTTTTTTTATGGCCCCTGTAGTTAGCTGCAAGCTGGCGACTCGATAATGCCAAGAGTATTGCCGCCATGCTTCAGGAGAAAACAGCTCGGACGCCACATATGCTTCGCGTCGCGGGCGGTTTTCCGCTACGCTCGCTCACATGTCGTACATATGTACATACCCCAGGTAGGGTATATATTTTCTTCTTTCGATATGCTCTGTGTCTGTGTACTCGTCGTATGTGCGAAAGATAAAGCACAGAACGGCACAGCAACACAGCAAAAACAACGAAAATGAAACCGAAAATTTCTACAAGAAAAAAATCCCCGTCTCCTTTCGTGTAATAATTTACTACCTGAGTGGAACACCTTATACCAGTCGAAAAAAAAAAATGAAAAAATGAAAAAATCTTACAGCAGAGCTTCTCTCTCAGCCTCGTACGCCGCCCGCCCCTCTCGCGACCATCTCGCGCCACCGATTCGGTCCGGGTAAAGCTTCGCTCCCTCTCTTTCACAGTGAGCCCCGTCGCCCGCCTCGCGTTAAGCCCGGTGCTCACCGTGGACCTCGACGCAAGTTCGACAATGTTGGTGCTCATTCGGGGTACTTCCCTCTTGTGACTTTCAGACTGGTCGCGAAAATAAGTACCGCTTGAATATTATCTTGCAATCCCGAAGGACCTTTAAATACTCGTACGTACTCTATCTAAAATCATAAATGGAGGCCAGACAGAGCCTATTGATGCATCCCTCGTGTCTCGAGGCACACGCGACGCCTAGGCATGAAAGCGGCGACCGCGCTCCTTGCAACTCCCCCTCTACTCGCCAGCATCCGCTGACACCCGCGACGGTGCTGGGTTCGCCCGCGCAACCGTGCTCGGAGTACACGCACGCACACGAAACGAAAGAAGAAAAAAGGAAAGAAGGACTGAAAGTACGACGAGAAATGGAGAAAACAAAGACTCGATGGAACGGTCCGGCAAATTATGAAAGGAGGCGATTCCCAAGTGGGAGCTCTGAGATGCCAGGGATGTACCAACCGAGCACGCTCAGAGATCGAGATCTAAGTAAGTATATCTATGTAGTATCTCCGTCGCGTAGTTTTTTTACCCCATAACTTGTATCTCTCTGAGGATTGAAGAATCGGCATGGACACTGACTGGTTGTGCTGGATGTCGAGGGGTAGAAAGAACGGTTTAATGTGAAGAACACAAACACCTAAGAACTCCAGTCTGGCCAGAATTGAGAGATGTGGCATGGTACTCATAGTACAACACCCGCTCGCAAGGCATTTGTGCCTGGATAACGCACTTTTTCAGGGTGCTACTGTCGTGCTGAGGTGTGTTCGATGCACTCACTGATATGATAGGCCAAGCCTGAGTCAGTTCAGAGAAGCCCCTCCAGGGTATATATATATTATCGCTTAGAATACACAAGACAATCAAGAAAGGGGGAGAGCATGAAGTACACACACAAGAAGAAGTAGAACAAGAAGAAGTAGAAGAAGAGAGAAAGCGGCGGACAAGATACGTCCCAACCCGCTGACCGTTCCACACAGAAACACGCATATTTCCTGTGTGGAACTCTTAAATACCGTTACACATGAATCCATACACCAAGTACGTGAGCACACCGAACAGCCCCTCTGCTCTCTACTTGGTGAATGGGATAACCAAACATCGCTCATGATAAAGTACCATGCCATGATGATAAACTACGATCACCCAGGCCTTCCGTCAGATGGTATATAGCTCAATCGAGGGATGGACCGCTGGACGCCGTGGTGAAGGAGATCCGGTGAGATTTTGCAAAAAGGGATTATACGGCGACAACAGATGCGATGGGCTGGCCGACGAGGAAAATGCCGCCGTTTAGGTAGGCTATTGGACTGCCGAAGAATGATGGCAGAATCCCAAGGTTAGCACGACAGCCCCCACCACCACAAGCAGCAGCAGTAACAGCAGCAGCAACAGCAACAGCAGCAGCAGCAGTACCATCCAAAGCACACTGTGCTGTGAGTAGACGTGATGGCTCTTCAAGAGCCAAGTAGTGCTTCGCGGTGGCTGCGGTGCCTGCTGTGCCTGCTGCGCCTGCTGCGCCTGCTGCGCCTGTTGCGCCTGCTGCGTCTGCTGCTGCGCCTGCTGCGCCTGCTGCGCCTGCTGCGCCTGCTGCGCCTGCTGCGCCTGCTGCGCCTGCTGCGCCTGCTGCGCCTGCTGCGCCTGCTGCGCCTGCTGCGCCTGCTGCGCCTGCTGCGCCTGCTGCGCCTGCTGCGCCTGCTGCGCGCCTGCTGCGCCTGCTGCGCCTGCTGCGCCTGCTGCGCCTGCTGCGCCTGCTGCGCCTGCTGCGCCTGCTGCGCCTGCTGCGCCTGCTGCGCCTGTTGCGCCTGCTGGACCTGCTGCGCCTGTTGAGCCTGCTGCTGTGAATGTTGGTAGTACTGCTGCTGCTCATGTTGGTAGTACTGCTGTTGCTCACGTTGGTACTGCGGTGGTTGCTGAAGATGTGGCTGCTGTTGAGGCTCGTGGTACTGTGACTGCTGTTGGAGCTGCTGCTGTTGATACTGTGATTGGTACTGTGATTGCTGGTGGGACTGTTGCTGTGGCTGGTACTGTGGCTGCTGTTGGTACCGCAGCAGAGACCACCTTGACGCAGTCGCGCGGATGGTTTCTCCCCCCCTGTTGAGGTACAAACACCGTTCGGCCTTGGGGTCAGACTTGTGGGTGCGTTGGATACGGTGGAATTCGGGCTGCATGAAGGCGAGTGTGTTGGGCGGCGGCAGTGTTCCAAAAAATGCCTCGTACGGCAACAATCTCGGCGAAATGGGTGTTCACTTGGAAGAGCATTCCGCTCTGTCTCACCGGGCAACTGCCCCTGCATCGCCCGCGTGTTGTACTCTAGCCTCTCACCAACCTCCTCCCCCCCCCCCTCTCTCTCTCCTCGCTCTCATTTCCACACGTACTCTTCGAAAAACTATTTGCCCGGCGTTCCGCAGGAGGCGTAAAAGAAGCAGAAATATACTGGCATGGAAACTGGTCGTTTGCACCTCCCGCGGCCACAGCAGTTGCCCCCAAAGGCTGCGGCTGCTGCTGCTGTTGCTGCTGCACGCGCTGGAAGAACTGCTGCCGTTGCTGCTCCTGGTCGATCCTACGCTGCTCGAGTTGCTGCCAGTGCTTCTCGAGCTGCTTCTTGTATTGCTGTTGTTGTCGAAACTGTTGCTCGAGCCACTGCTGCTCCTCTTGTTGCTGCTGGTGTTGCTGTTGCTGCTGCTGCACGCGCTGGAGGAACTGCTGCCGTTGCTGCTCCAGGTCGAGCCTCTGCTGCTCGAGTTGCTGCCGTTGCTTCTCGAGCTGCTGCTTGTATTGCTGCTGTTGCTGAAACTGTTGCTCGAGCCACTGCTGCTCCTGCTGTTGCTGCTGGTGTTGTTGCTGCTGCTGGTATTGCTGCCCCAGTTATCGTTGTCTCCGCTCTGCGACCCACTGCTGCGGTGGCAGGGATGCCAGCTCGGCACTTGTGAGGACACGACTGTAATCAATGTAGTGGTAGCCAGGAGGCAGCAATCCAGCGTCGAGGTGGGTATGGAGCGGTGGGGCCGGAGCGTCCATGAGTTGCACCACCGCTCTACACTGCGGTAGGGTGTGACCAGTCTGCTCGCACCTTTTGCATCGGATCTCGCCTGTGCCGATTGCGGCCATCTCGCTTCCACTCAGAGCCGAAACATGTATCTCTCCCAGCAAGCCCCAAACAGCGAGCGCGTCCAATTGGAACAGACCGCTAGCGTGTTCGATGCACTCACTAGGCCAAGCCTGAGTCAGTTCATAGAAGCCCCTCCAGGATATATATATATATATACTATCGCTTAGAATACACAAGACGAAGAAGAAAGGGGGAGAACATGAAGTACACACGACAAGAAGTAGAAGAAGAGAGAAAGCGGCGGACAAGATACGCCCCAACCCGCTGACCGTTCCACACAGAAACACGCATATTTTCTGTGTGGAACTCCCAAATACCGTTACACATGAATCCATACACCAAGTACGTGAGCACTCCGAACAAGGTGGCTTTAGGCTTGGAGGGAGGGGACAGAGAAAGCTGTGTAAACGTTTTTCTGGGAGACGGAGAAAAGAGGGAGATAGCGGTGTGGTTTGTGTGTGATTGGTACAGCAGTAGAGAGCGGGCGAATCAACTTTTACAAAAGCTCTAGGACAAGAATGAGCGTTGATCATGGGCGTCAAGCAGATGGTTCTTGCCAATCTTCGTTGATAACAGAGACATGAACTTTGAGGTGGTGATAGGTCATTGTGGTCGAATAGTGCGAGCGTTGCGGGGTAGGAAGGTACAATAACCGGGTACCTCTTGGGGGGTTAGTTAGTAGGGATAAAGGGGTGTACCCGTCGAAAATGTGGCGAAAGTCGGACGGCCGCCGGCGTTGGCCAGTCAGTTGGCGTCCTGGGGGCGTTGCTATCACTGGAACACACAGATATCTTATGTTCGGCCACAAAGGCATCGGATATCGGATAATACCTGATTTTGGAGACTTATCCATTACGGGGGGCCATATTAATAAGTCCTACGGTACACACAAAAACTTCTATATTTAACTTCTGCTACTACAGCAGTAAAACAATTACGGTCCTATTTACTATCGTCCCCCGAAATAAAATGAATGCGAGATTTTTAGCAGATTCCCACCAATTCATGTCTGCGGTGGGGACGTGTTGTTGTTGTTGTTGTTTTTTCTTCACATTAAACCGTTCTTTCTACCCGTCGACATCCAGCACAACCAGTGTCCGTGCCGATTCTTCAATCCTAGAGAGATACAAGTTTTGTGGTCACAAAGCTACGCCACAGAGATACTGTTGTTGTTGTTGTTGTTGTTGTTTTTCTTCACATTAAACCGTTCTTTCTACCCGTCGACATCCAGCACAACCAGTGTCCGTGCCGATTCTTCAATCCTAGAGAGATACAAGTTCTGTGGTCACAACGCTACGGCACAGATATATATAGAGATACTACGTTGCCACGTATGCAATGCAATGCAGGACTGCATGCGTACTTCGAAGCGTACCTCGCAGAAACCGAACGACTACTAGCGAACAACGACCAGAGAGGCTTTTACAAGCACCTTAAGAGTACGGTAGGATTGGAAGGGACTAAAGCGAGAAGCGAACAGTTCATTAGGGACGAGGATGGCACGCTGTTGCGGAATAAGGTGCGAGTTCGTGAACGGTGGGGGAGGTTTTACCACAAACAGTTCATTAGGGACGAGGATGGCACGCTGTTGCGGAATAAGGTGCGAGTTCGTGAACGGTGGGGGAGGTTTTACCACAAACGTTTGAACAGGAAATCGCTTAAACTCGATTCCACGATCACCGACCTCTTGCCACCACGATCGCTCGGAGATGAACCATCTATTGACGAGATGACGGAAGCACATAAGGGGATGTCAAACTGGAAAACTGTCGGGCCAGATGGTCTCCCGGCCGAACTCCTGAAAATCGACCACCCCGCATTAGCCCAGTGCATTCACAACATCCTTGTCAATGTTTGGGTAACAGGAGAAGTCACCCAGCAATAGAAAGATGCGATCATCAAGGTCCTTCACAATAAGAAGGACCGAACTGATTGCAACAACTACAGAGGGATTTCGCTGGTTGCCCACGCAGGCAAAGTCTTGTTGAAAATCGTCGCGTCGCGCCTCAGCAACTACTGCCAGACCGAGGAATTACTCCCGGAGGAACAGTGCGGCTTCTGCCCCGCACGATCAACTATTGATATGTTGTTCGTCGTGCGCCGGTTGCAGGAGCTTGTAAGACAGAGGAAAATCCCCCTGTCCTTGTGCTTCATCGATCTGCAGAAAGCGTACGACTCTGTCGACCGAGAGCTGTTATGGGAAGTACTCACACGTTTTGGCGTACCAACCAAGATGCTGAGAATTTTTCGTAATTTCCACGATGGCATGCGGGCTCGCGTGGGTACGGATGACGGCGAGCACTCGGAATCGTTTGATGTCACACAGGGGCTGCGGCAAGGCTGTCTGCTGTCACCGTTACTGTTCAACGTATTTTTCGGTGCTGCGTTGCACGTCGTACTAGTACGCTTTAGCCATGACGAAGCCATCGTAAGGGATTTGGTCCTACTCAGTGATGCAGGAGTAGTCGGAACGAAGGAGAATTAGCGTTGGCGTGCGTGCGATGGGCTGTATGGGGCATGTTATACGCCGATGAGGCAGGGATTGTCTCGAAGTCGGCTGAAGGGCTCGCGAAAATGATGACAGTCATCATGACTGTCTTCGAAGCAGCAGGCCTTACGGTGTCAGAATAGAAGACAGAGACTATGCTTCTACAAACGCCAGACCAGAAAACCCTCGCACCACCGCTCGTTATCGAAGCAGCAGGCCAGCGGTATAAGCAGACGGCCCAGTTCTTGTACCTAGGCGGCATTATCCACGAAAACGCTGACCTCTCGCTCGAAATCGACCGACGGATCCGTCTCATGCGAGCATGCCTCAAACGGTTCGGCCGGGAGTTGTATGATAAGACGACCGCCCCCCTTAGCCTGAAATGTCCGAATGCTGAAGGCCGAGGTGATTGAGACCCTGCTGTACGGGTGTGTGACGTGGACCCTCAGAGCGGAACACTTTGCCAAGCTTCGAACGGTTCACCACCAAGTCCTGTTGCGAGTCATTGATCGCCACGATGGCACAATAACAGTGACAGTCGAATAAGAGGCAAATCGACACAAAACCCCAGCTAAGAGAGTGGTATAGCTGGATACAGCCAATCATCTATTACGACCGACCAGGCTCATGAACCCAATATCAGGGGGATACAGACCATCAGTGTTTTGCTATACGTTTTCGTGATAATACCAAGGCTTTGGGATTGTCGTACCAGGCAACTAGAGATATCTGGACAAACTTAAGAGTAGCAGATGGATTCTTCTAACTTACGTAGAAACATTTGTTGAAGGAACGTACAGTGAGAAACGTCTGGCGAAGGTAAGTGAACGGCGGAAGGATCGACATAGTCCACTGCGCACGCTGAAACGTGACAAAGGTACGTGAATTTTCGCCACATCGATACAAACAAGTACGTGAGTATATATATATATTGGAATACTGATCGGTGAACAGTTAGAACAGGTTTGACAAGTCAAGCCCGCAGATATATAAGAGGGCAAAGTGGACAGCCACCGCAGCGTCTTTGTTTGTCATTTTTCGCGACATGCCGTGGCACCACCTGCGGCAAAACCTTCCACGGCATACCACGGAACCTTCCACGGACTTCCACGGCATACCATGGGACCCTAACCCTAACCCTAACCTTAACCCTAACCCAGTCCGTGGAAGGTTCCGTGGTATGCCGTGGAAGGCCTGCGGTGGTGCCACGGAAAAAGACAATAATGTACATCCCTGAGGAAAGCGCACACGCTGTCGCCGGGCTAGCACCGGGGTGCCGGCTTTGTGCCGACAATGGTTATATGTCGGTCAGGGGGGGTGTTATAGCGGGTGGCGCCAGGGAGGGAGGTTCATGGCGCTGTGACTGTCGTGACCAGCGCTATGGGGAGGATAATACGGCGCTAGACCACTGTCTTGATCAGGGTCACGCGTCGGGTCTATTCGATAGGCAGAGGGCAAGCTTTGGTTAGCACCCTCTGGGCTAGCACCCTCTGGGCGGATCTTATAGGGGCAGGGAGGATCCCCGCTGTGGGGACGCCTTAGGTCTCGGGTACAGAGCCAGTAACGAGGTTCCGGGACCACCCGGTGTTTACAAACCACCAAGTGAAGAAAGAAAGTCATAGCCAAGTGATCTGTGATACCTGTCCTATCGACCCCCAGCCCCTCGGGCCCTGCCTAGCCCGTCGTGCCCGTCAGCGTGTCTGATGCTTCGTTGAGGTTCACGCTGACTTCTTGCATCTACCGCATTGCATCGATCCACGTTCTGCCTGACCCGATCATTACTGCTTGTAGGCACTTCCTCGAACTCCCGTGACCCGATCATTACTGCCTGTAGGCACTTCCTCGAACTTCCGTGACCCGATCATTACTGCTTGTAGGCACTTCCTCCAACTCCCAAACAACAGGTGAGCCGGCCTCAGAGATCTAACGAGCGCAGCTCCTTTTTACGGTCTGAGAGCTGTACCCTGCTGTAGCAAGGGTACGATGGCTTGTTGCTATATATACATATACCAGGTATATATTTGTTTCTTTTTTCTTGTTTCTTTTTCTCTTTCGAATTGTCTTTGTTTTGTTTTTTTTCTCATTGTTTCGTTTTAGTTTCTCTAGGTCATGGAATGGGTATGTCGTGCCTGTCGTACGCAGTATGATATGGCATTGTTGTTGTTGTTGTTTTTTCTTCACATTAAATCGTTCTTTCTACCCGTCGACATCCAGCACAACCAGTGTCCGTGCCGATTCTTCAATCCTAGAGAGATACAAGTTCTGAGGTCACAAAGCTACGCCACAGAGATACTACGTTGCCACGTATGCAATGCAATGCCGTGTCATATACTCCGTACGACAGGCACGACATACCCATTCCATGACCTAGGTAAACAAAAACGAAACAAAGAGAAAAAACAAAACAAAACAAAGACAATTCGAAAGAGAAAAGAAACAAAAAAAAAGAAACAAAGGTATACCTGGTATGTGTATATACTTCAGTATAGCAACAAACCATCGTACCCCCCAGCAGGGGATCTGACGGACACCTGAAAAGGATCAAGAAAAAAAAAAAAAAAAAAAGGAAAAAGAAGAAAAAAACCGCTATTAATAGTCATCAACAGAGTAAGACTAAGAACCAAGGGAAAAAAATAACAGGCAAACCAAACAAAGCACAAGGCATGCTCCAGGTGGCGGCAGCAGGTTATGGTACGAGTAGCGCAGCCAGGGTCTCCCTGCTGGCCCGGCTGGTACCTTGCTACCCTGTCTGCCACCCTCGTCCAGCGTTCTTCAACTATGCCCGGCCCCTCGGCGTCAGACAGTACGAAACAAGCAAAGCAGGCTCGTCATCCACTCACGCGACACGACTCCTTCAATAAGGCTTATCAATCGGAGAAACGAAGAGAAATGAAAATCACATAGGGTCACCGCAAAGAAGGAAATCAAATGATATAAAAGTAAACAATAACAACAGGAAGACAAAGGAAGACCACGTTCGAAGCAGCTGCACCAGTTGGTGGTACGAGTAGTATAGGCATGTTCTACTTCTTAGTCTGCCCGGTACCTTGCTACCTGCTACCCAAACTGCCATCTCCTTCCTACTTTCGTCCACTGCAGTTTCCCTTCTACTCTTCCCCCCCTCTCCGCATTCCCTTGGTCGGGTGTTCTGCTACTCCTCTTGTTGCCCCTCCTCCCCCCATTCCCTTGGACACCACCCACGGCGGATGCGCGGCGCTGCCTGCTCAGCTCAGCCTCAGGCTCGTGCCACCTGACCATGAACCGTTCGGCTGCTTCCAGGATCCCCCGGTACCACTTCCCCGCCGTTTTTTGCAGCAGTGGGCCACAGTGCGGTCTCAACTCCAAACACCAAGGGAGCAAGTTCCGTTGACCCTTCGGTAGCTCGGAACCCCCTAAGGTCTTCGACTACGCATCTATGCCAAGTCTTAACCTATCCGCGAGGTCTCGGGTTCTCCCCCCACCAGCAATCGTCCCGAACATCACCCGACTGGGTAATCGACCCTCGCTTTGCCGTGCCACCCCTCCCGCGAAGAAGAGACGCCGTTTGCGGATAGTCGTTTCGATGCTCTCGCAACGTGTCATCTTGAGGGCCTTCGCGTACGAGAGGGTAGCATGGTCAGTACGAAGTCGGCGCTGGAACAAGAGTAAGCTGAGGCTGTGTGATACCGCTCGGTGTGCTGAAGATACTGCTGTATATTATAGAATATGAATAATGCGTGTGTCGGGAGTTGGGGACTCGGGATACATATTATTACGGGGGACCATAGTTACTAGGACCTACGGTGCAGACAAACAAACACCCACATATTTCCATATTATAGTAACAATATTTGGTATTATTTACTACGCCCCCCCGTAATACAGACATGCGCCCGTACCCCAACCTCTACCTACCCATCCCCGGTGATGGATCGCAGGCTTTTCGATACATGCAACAAGCCATAGAGCATAATGCGCATGTGCCACCTTACGCGCATGGTTTTGCCTGCTGCTGCCACTGGGCGGTAGGGTTGCAGCCTGTAGTGTGTGTGTGTGTTCTTTACATTAAACCGTTCTTCTACTCGTCGACATCCGGGTTCTTCTACTCGTCGACATCCGGCAAGCCCAGCGTCCGTGCTGATTCTTCACCCTAGAAAGATACGAGCTCTGTTGTCACAGACTACGACACAGAGATAATACACCGTAATGCATTAATAGCCTACGTAATACCATGCCTTCGCACTATTAATAGGTGCGGCCGACACAACATACATACAGACGCCAGCAACCAAAATACACCATAAAGAAAGAGAAGCAACAAAGAAAACCAAACCGAAAAAGAAGAAGAAAATGAAAAGGAGAAGAATCCCAAACAAATAAGTAAAATGGAAAGCCAAAGCTCAGACACATACTTACTTACCCCGAGCATGAGACAAAAGGGACGTGCAAGGGGGAAGAAACGAGAAGGAAAAAGGGAACTATAATAGGCATCCCGGTGAACACTTAAGTAAGTAAAAAGAGAAATAATGAGTGGGCCAAAATACGCTCGTCACCCACCCACTATGTATGTAGTACTTCTTTCATAAGGATAAGAATGGGAAAATATAGGGAAAGTTATTTAATGGAAAAAGAAAATCAAAGCACCAAGCCAATACATACCGAACGGCCGCAGCATTTGGCGGTACGAGTAGCAAAGAAAAATCCAACCTATTAGTCGGCCTGGTACCTTGCTACTCTATCTGCGGTCTCTCTGCTACTCTCTTCTACCGAGGTTTCCCTTCTACTCCTCCTGTTCCCCCCCCCCCCCCCTGCCCCCTTACACATACACTTGTACGGTGTGCCTTCTACCCCTCCTGCTGTTACCCCTCCCCCCATTCCCTCTAACACTACCCGCAGCGGATGCACGGCGCTGTCTACTCAGCTTTGCCTCAGCTTCGTGCCACCTGCCCATGAACTGTTCAGCTGCTTCGAGGATTCCCCGGTACCACTTTCCCGTGTGTTTTGCTGCAGTGGGCCACAGTGCGGTCCCAGCTCCAAAGATTAAGGGGGAGTCTTCCGTTGATCCCTCGGTGGCTTTGAACACTCTAGGGTCCTCAGCAATAGCCCTAGGCCAAGTCTTGGGCTTCCCGCCTGGTTTCGGGCTCCCCCCACCAGCGATCGTCCCGAACATCAACCGACTCGGCAACCGCCCCTCGTGTTGCCGCACCAGAGCCCCCGCAAAGAAGAGTCGCCGTTCACGGATGCAGAATGTATGGAGACCCCACGGATATGAGTCGCAGGGGTACGTACTTCCCCTATGTGTGTGCCATACCGTTCTATATACCCAACTACATCAGTCCAACCCAGTGTCCGTTCTGTTTTATTATTATTTGCAGACAAAGCAATGAGTAAAGCAAGAAAGCAAGGGAAATGCCAGCGTACCGGTGAAAACCGGGTAAAGCAAGTGAATTGCCAACGTACCGGGTACGAGAAGACCACAACACCATATATGTTGTGAGCATGTGAGTCGTTGTACGAATAGTTCTCAGTTTCAACGCAGCTTTCATGCGGTCTTTTCACTCGAATAAAAACCTGATTGCTGTAGTACTGGACAGCTGACCGGTTTCACTGCAGTATTTCATGCCGGGAGGCAGCAGTGTTGATACTTTGCTGCGGCAGTATGGGACACTATTATTTTAGGGCCCAGGATCGAGGGAGATCTTTCCGTACGACCTATAGTATCATCAACAGTTAATTTCTTTAGAGTAGTATGTATAGAACGGCTTCACAACAGTACTTTATGCCGAGAGGCAGTGGTGTTGATGCTTTGCTGCGGTAGTAAGGGACAACTATCGTAAGGCCCGAGGATCGAAGGAGATCTTGCCGTACGACCAATAGTAATATTTATATACATCCTCCAGGTTGTCTTGAGTTTTTAGACCAATGCCTTCTACCCAGCTTCACTCTGTTCATCCAGCTCCAAGTACGCCCCGTGTGAATATGGTGAATGTGTGTGTTCTTCACATTAAACCATTCTTCTACTCGTCGACATCCAGCAATAGCGTCCGTGCTGATTCTTCACCCTAGATATATACATACGGGTGTTGTGTCGTGACCCAGCAGATACTGCTGTGTAGGTGCTGTTTCAACGAGTCAACATGATAACTCGTCAAGATAGGAAGAGAGATAGGCTCAAGGGTCCCTCGGGATCTTGCCGTACAGCAGTTTTAGCATTATGGACATATTGTGTACGTCCTCTATGTACGCACGTGTCAAAAGCGTGCTGCGAGCCACCTGCGAGCCACAGGGTCCTTCGGGATCTTGCCGTACAGTTTTAGTATTATGGGTATATGATATACGTCCTTTATGTACGTACGTGTAAAAAGCATACTGCGAGCCACCCCCCCTGTACGCTTGTGGTTTAGTATTCACCAACCCCGTATTTCGATAAATCAACCTTTGTTCGGGAAAAAAAAAAAAAAAAAACTGCAGGTTCAGCGTACATTATTATCTTATCACCTTTACTTTCCAGCCCACTCGTAGGAGGTTTTACCCTCGACGATCTTCTGGACAAGCCGTGGTCACAGGTGTCGTCCCTTCTCCCCCCCAGGACGTGCCTTTATTTTTTATCGCGCATAGGGTTCAGCATTCCCACTGCTCGTCGATTTTCATCGAATGTACAGCTAACTCACGCTCTCGCGCTTTCCGCTAATAATCAATTATATGCAAGAAAAAGTCCCTATGAGCATGCACTCGGTGAGACTCGAACTCACGAAATTGATCTTGATAGGCTCGCGGACCACCTACCAAGCCACCGGGGACGCCGTGCAGTATACTGGTTCCTGTATTTTTTTCCAAATCACAAGCACTAAGACTGATACGAATACCAATAGTGTACGGCAGTGCAGGTCGTCAGCACTATTATTTTCATCTTTTTAAACATCGAGCGTAGTGTTTAGACTACTGATAGCATTGTAGAGACGGAGATACGGCTCTTTTGTGTAGTTCCGAGTAGAGGCGCCTTTGCTCCGGGCGGCGGCAGACAAGTTTTCGTGGCATGGTAGGCTCATCAGTAACTACGTCCAGCTTCACACTTAGAACCATCTATGGGAGGCGCTCATCCCGCAATGATATTCAAAAGTACTCCCTACTACTGCTGTTTCGATACCAGCAGCGAGATATTCTTCAACACCAGTACATGTGATATGTGACAACGAAAATACTGACGGTTCATCAGGTTGGGCTGACTAATTGAGTCGTACATGAAAAAAAAAAAAAAAAATGAATACAACACATCAATCAATTTACTACTCGGATACCATGCCTTTCCGAACACACCGGGCAGCTCGTCACTGGTATGCGCCATGTCCCTGGTCTTACATCGGTGGTCCCGCATATTACGGCATGCGCTGCGCGAGTTTTCTAGCTTTGGTGCGTGACTTGAAGTCTAATAAGTCAATCAGGGCGACACAGCGGCCTACCCCCCCCGATTTTTGTTTTTTTTTTTGGCGCTGGAGGAAAAACGTACAGCAAGAATAATATAGCATTTTCGACCGTGGATACCACATCAGAAAAAGAGAAGGATCACCACGGTTGTGTTTCACCCGCTCCATACCTGTTGGCCTGGTGCTACTCAGGTTGGGCTGCATCGATATATCTAGCCCGAACCCTCTGGACACAGCAAGCCACATCTTCCTCCGTTGTGTGCAAGCTCATCATCCTCCAGCTGAAACTATGTCACCCCGTATGACCCGTGCCCCCCGACGGCTTGCGTAGCCGATCTTCATCTGCTCCAGTTTTTTTTTTGTCCTTTCCTCTTGTACTTGGCTTTCAGTCCCCCAGGTGTTGTACCTGATACTCGAGCGCAACGCTCGGTTGGTATACAACACAGTAAATCGTACAACCGGAGACATCGAAGGGTCAAACGTGCATCGGAATTTCCATTTGGTGTGCATAATACGACGATTGGTCTATTACTACTGATGTTGTCTACAAGCCCAAGACTTGGCATAGGGCCATTGCTGAGGACCCTAGAGTGTACAAAGCCACCGAGGGATCAACGGAAGACTCCCCCGCAGTCTTTGGAGTTGGGACCGCACTGTGGCCCATTGCAGCAAAACACACGGGAAAGTGGTACCGGGGAATCCTCGAAGCAGCTGAACAGTTCATGGGCAGGTGGCACGAGGCTGAGGCAAAGCTGCGTAGACAGCGCCGTGCATCCGCTGCAGGTAGTGTTAGAGGGAATGGGGGGAGGTGTAACAGCAGGAGGGGTAGAAGGAACACCGTAAAAGTGTATGGGGGCAGGGGGGGGAACAGGAGGAGTAGAAGGGAAATCGCGGTAGAAGAGAGTAGCAGAGAGACCGCAGATAGGGTAGCAAGGTACCAGGCCGACTAATAGGTTGGACTTTTCTTTGCTACTCGTACCGCGAACTGCTGCGGCCGTTCGGTATGCATTTTGATTTTTTTTCCCTTCTTATCCTTATGAAAGAAGTACTACATAGTGGGTGACTCTGACGAGCGTATTTTGGCCCACTAACTATTGCTCTTTTTACTTAGTTAAGTGTTCACCGGGATGCATAGTCCCCTTTTTCCTTCTCGTATCTTTCCCCTTGCACGTCCCTTTTGGCTCATGCTCGGGGTAAGTATGTATATGTCTGAGCTTTGGCTTCCCATTTTATTTATTTATTTGGGATTCTTCTCCTTTTCGTTTTCTTTTTCTTGTTCTTTTTCGGTTTGGTTTCTTCGTTGCTTCTCTTTCTTTATGGTGAATTTTGGTTGCTGGCGTATGTATGTATGTTGTGTCGGCCGCACCTAGTGCGAAGGCATGGTATTGCGTAGGCTATGAATGCATTTACGGTGTGTTATCTCTGTGTCGTAGTCTGCGACCACAGAGCTCGTATCTTTCTAGGGTGAAGAATCAGCACGGACACTCGGCTTGCTGGATGTCGACGAGTAGAAGACGGTTTAATGTGAAGAACACACACACACAAGCATCGCGGCAAGAATACTATTAATAGTCACCAAAATATACGTGGTTTTCTTGAAAGTTCTATGTTTGACAGCCGACAATGCACGGTGTTGTCCAGGGGTTCATGGTTCTATAGCGTTACGTACGCCCAAACGGCTTAAGGCTGATCGAAGTGCATTGCAGGAGATCGGAGTGTTCGCAAAACGTTTGCAAGAGATCGGAGCGTTTGCAATTTTGTTAAATAATGTCATCGTGTTCTTTGTATAATCCCACTTTTGATCTTGCATAATACTTCATTTGCATACCAGTTACTTGGTATATGCATACATCCACAGATTCTCGTTGTCGCCTGCCTTGTATGATGGTGACACGTGCAATATGCTGTTATGTATTCATGCTGCCAATGGTGCTCTGCTAGTTTTTTTCGTGAGGCTTTGAAGATACTTATCTGGTCAATGCATGCAGGCATACTCGTTGCTCGTGCTCCGTTTGCCCGTTGCTCGTGCTCGCCTGTTCGCTCGTTGTTCATGATCGCACACACAGGCATGTTCGTTAATAAATAACTGCATGCTATAGACCACTTGCAATAAGACCGAAGAAAAAAAAAAAAAACGCTCTGGGGGGGAAGCGATTTCTAGGTATGAAAAGCCGAATAGTTTAGATGAAACAGGATGAATCAACAAATCAACAATAATATTAATATCCAGTTTCCTCCGTCTTGTTTTTTTGGGAAATAGGGCTGGCATGTGGCATGCCAAAGCACAGCAGTACGAGGCTCTGGTATACGGCAGAGCTCTTGACCAACACTGCGAGGGAATCACGGCGGCATCCCCGCCTGCTTCTGTAGTTTACTAGCATGCTAGGACGATGTCCTCGTGGCGTTGTTTGATTTGTTATTTGCTGTAGTTCCGAGTACTACTAAGTGCTGTGCTGCTGCTGTATGTAGTAGAAGCTCACAGCCCAGCTTTGTGCCCGTACCTTTATTTTTGCTATATACTATACTCGCACGAGAACTGGCTGTTGTACTCGTACAACAGCAGCAGTATATTTTTTGTTGTTAACTCGATGCTCGTTCTCGCTACGCTCGCAGTATCGCATTCACCAACGAGCTTGCCGGGTCTCGATTCGGCGGCGTGCGACTGGTGAAGCGTCGATGCGCACAAAGATCGCCGGTGGCAGCGCGAAGTGCGTCGGTGGAGTCGCTGTTGTTGAGTGACTTTCCAAGATGGTGATAGAGGATGTGGCTGCACAAGGATGTATGTGTTGTGTCTTCTTCATGTCTGCTTGGATTTTTTCGTGCGTGTTCGCCGTCTATTTCTACTCCCTCCTGCCAGGCCTGTGTGACAGGTCATCATCCCTACATACATTCCGGTTAGCGATAGTGCCTGCTGTTTCCAGCCGCGGAACACCACAATAAGCTGATGAGCGATGTTGCGTCGGCGACCTCGTGCTACTACTGCACTGCTGTAGTAGTAGACATGAGGTGCTCGTGGCGCGCGACCTGGTGCGAGTTGTTGAAAGGTGCTGCTGCTGTTGTAATAGTAAATAAAGTTCAGGTCATCCTTGTTATTTTTTCCAACTTTCTGCTCCACACCATTTTTTTGTGTCACTTTGGTACCAGATTACGGGGCCATCACAGAACCTTGAGCAAAACTAGAGGGACGAGGAGCCGTGACATTGACCTGTCGTTTCTATGGTGGACTCCGACGGCGCACACATCAACAAATGCTCGTACCGTCGTGCCCGGGGCTAGAGGCAAAAATAGTTTATCGCCGATAGCCTGCTCCAAGTCCTTGCACAACAACCAGGGATGTACATTATTGTCATTTTTTGCCGTGGCGTGCCGTGGCATGCCGTGGCACGACCTGCGGCAAAACATTAGGGTTGGGGTTAGGGTTAGGGTTAGGGTTAGGGTTAGGGTCCCATGGTATGCCGTGGGGGTCCGTGGAAGATTCCGTGGTATGCCGTGGAAGATTCCGTGGTATGCCGTGGAAGTTTTGCCGCAGGTCGTGCCACGGCATGCCACGGCATCGCGAAAAATGACAATAATGTGCATGGCAGCTGTGAGTTTTTCCAACTTTCTGCAAACTTTCTGCTCCACGCCATTTTTTTGTGTCACTTTGGTACCAGATTACGGGGCCATCACAGAACCTTGAGCAAACCTAGAGGGACGAGGAGCCGTGACCTTGACCTGTCTTTCCTATGGTGGACTCCGACGGCGCACACATCAACAAATGCTCGTACCGTCGTGTCCGGGGCTAGAGGCAAAAATAGTGTATCGCCGATAGCCTGCTCCAAGTCCATGCACAACAAGCACACAGAGAGGTAGACGAATAGTCTAACTGCTGCCTTGCAAATTGCGACCATGATTCCCTGATCGCACCGATTCAACTGTGACCAGTCAATCAGTACTAGAGCAGTTACACTATTCGTCTACCTCTCTGTGTGCTTGTTGTGCATGGACTTGGAGCAGGCTATCGGCGATAAACTATTTTTGCCTCTAGCCCCGGACACGACGGTACGAGCATTTGTTGATGTGTGCGCCGTCGGAGTCCACCATAGGAAAGACAGGTCAAGGCCACGGCTCCTCGTCCCTCTAGTTTTGCTCAAGGTTCTGTGATGGCCCCGTAATCTGGTACCAAAGTGACACAAAAAAATGGTGTGGAGCAGAAAGTTGGAAAAAATAACAAGGATGACCTGAACTTTATTTACTATTACAACAGCAGCAGCACCTTTCAACAACTCGCACCAGGTCGCGCGCCACGAGCACCTCATGTCTACTACTACAGCAGTGCAGTAGTAGCACGAGGTCGCCGACGCAACATCGCTCATCAGCTTGTTGTGGTGTTCCGCGGCTGGAAACAGCAGGCACTATCGCTAACCGGAATGCATGTAGGGATGATGACCTGTCACACAGGCCTGGCAGGAGGGAGTAGAAATAGACGGCGAACACGCACGAAAAAATCCAAGCAGACATGAAGAAGACACAACACATACATCCTTGTGCAGCCACATCCTCTATCACCATCTTGGAAAGTCACTCAACAACAGCGACTCCACCGACGCACTTCGCGCTGCCACCGGCGATCTTTGTGCGCATCGACGCTTCACCAGTCGCACGCCGCCGAATCGAGACCCGGCAAGCTCGTTGGTGAATGCGATACTGCGAGCGTAGCGAGAACGAGCATCGAGTTAACAACAAAAAATATACTGCTGCTGTTGTACGAGTACAACAGCCAGTTCTCGTGCGAGTATAGTATATAGCAAAAATAAAGGTACGGGCACAAAGCTGGGCTGTGAGCTTCTACTACATACAGCAGCAGCACAGCACTTAGTAGTACTCGGAACTACAGCAAATAACAAATCAAACAACGCCACGAGGACATCGTCCTAGCATGCTAGTAAACTACAGAAGCAGGCGGGGATGCCGCCGTGATTCCCTCGCAGTGTTGGTCAAGAGCTCTGCCGTAGACCAGAGCCTCGTACTGCTGTGCTTTGGCATGCCACATGCCAGCCCTATTTCCCAAAAAAACAAGACGGAGGAAACTGGATATTAATATTATTGTTGATTTGTTGATTCATCCTGTTTCATCTAAACTATTCGGCTTTTCATACCTAGAAATCGCTTCCCCCCCAGAGCGTTTTTTTTTTTTTTTTTTTTTGTCGGTCTTATTGCAAGTGGTCTATTGACCACATAGTGTTCAAAACCGCAATCGACAGGTATCGATCCAAGCCAAAGGTGCCGTACGTGCTAATGCACGCATGCTCTCGTGTACCGTTTGCCTGGTTAGGTGATACCGCTAACTAACAACGTTGAGTTACAGCAGGGTACAGCTCTCAGACCGTAAAAAGCACCTGCGCTCGTTAGATCTCTGAGACCGGCTCACCTGTTGTTTGGGAGTTCGAGGAAGTGTCTACAAGCAGTAATGATCGGGTCACGCGACCTGCGGCAAAACTTCCACGGCATACCACGGAATCTTCCATGGCATACCACGGAATCTTCCACGGACCCCCACGGCATACCATGGGACCCTAACCCTAACCCACCCTAACCCTAACCCCAACCACTAATGCCGTGGAAGGTTTTGCCGCAGGTCGTGCCATGGCATGCCGCGCGAAAAAAGACAATAATGTACATCCCTGCGTGGATCGATACAATGCGGTAGATGCAAGTCAACGTGAACACTCAACGAAGCATCACAGACACGATGACGGGCACGACGGCCCACGGGGCTCGGGGTCGATAGGACAGGGATCACAGATCACTTGGCTTTGACTTTCTTTCTTCACTTGGTGTTTAGTAAACACCGGGTGATCCCGGAACCTCGTTACTGGCTCTGTACCCGAGACCGAAGGCGTTCCCACACCTGGGATCCTCCCTGCCCCTATAAGATCCGCCCAGAGGATGCTAACCAAAGCTTGCCCTCTGCCTATCGGATAGACCCGACGCGTGACCCTGATCAGGACAGTGGTCTCGCGCCTTATTATCCTCCCCATAGCGCTGGTCACGATAGTCACAGCGGTATCAACCTCCCTCCCTGGCGCCACCCGCTGTAACAACCACCGCCCCAGGGGATCTGGCAGACATTTGAAAAGAAGGAACCAGAAAAAAAGAAGGAAAAAGAAGAATGCACCACTAGTCGTCAACAGGGCAAGACTAACAACCAAGGGAAAAATAACCGGCAAACCAAACAAAGCACAAGGCATGCTTCAGGTAGAGGCAGCAGTTGATGGTACGAGTAGCACAGCCAGGGTCTCCCTGCTGACCCGCCTGGTACCTTGCTACCCTGTCTGCCACCATCGGCACGTATGCAATGCGATGCCAAGCCATGCCATCATACTTCGTACGGCAGGCACGACATACCCATTCCATGACCTAGAGAAACTAAACCGAAACAAAGAGAAAAACAAAAACAAAAACAAAGACAATTCGGAAGAGAAATGAAACAAAAAAAATAAAATAAAATAAACAAATATATACCTGGTATATGTATATATAGCAACAAACCATCGTACCCCCCCCTCAGGGGATCTGCCAGACACTTGAAAAGGAACTAGAATAAAATAATAATAATAAAACAAAAAAAAACGTGGAGGCGATGGGTGCCTGCTTTCGACTTCAAGTATAGCCGTGGTCAAAACCTTAACCGTGGCAGACGTATTACGGGGCTAGATAAGTTTGTTCAAAACGGAAACGACCCTCCTTGCGACAACTCGTTTATAAAAAATTCATTGGGCATGAAAAGCTGCCTGCCGAACTCGCGGTCTCCTTGGGATCTTCGGTGTCGATGCTCGTGTGACTGTTGTCGCCAGGCCGTTGCAGATCATGGCGGACTACCTCGGCCTACCGCAAGGACGAGGCAGGTGGAAGGAGGTCTATTAATAGGAGAAAAACTGGGCGATATTCAAAGTATCGGTCGTTGGGGCATGCCTCAAGGAATGTTCACGCCGAGAACCAGAGGCATCGATAGTACTCCTGCATTATTTAGTGTTGTGACATTTGACAGCAATATGACGGCAAATTATTTTTTCTCGATGTTTTCGACAAGCTCAAACCGGATTCCAGATATTTTTACGTCGGCAAGTGCGCCGCCAGTTGCTGCCAACCCAGTTGCCAAATTGTTTCGAAATCGCAGAACCCAAGTAAAAGCTGGTCTTGGCTGACCCAGCCCGGTTTTCAATATTTTTGTCGACGATATGAAACTCGATTCCATAGTGTTTAACTTCGGAAATGCCCTGCCGGCTCTGTGACACAGCTGTCGCCAAATCTGGAGGGGTATAAGAGGTCCGAATGGTTGCGAAAGCGCAGGTCGTATTTTAAAGCTGGTCTTGTATGGCCCAGGCCGTAAATAGTCGAAAAGATTAAAGCGAGACATACAGAGAGGCAGGGTACTCTATTATATGTTTCTGTAAGCCTGAAACATCTTTTGATGACTTACTCAATTCACGTTCCAGCTGAGGTGCATGTTCGAAGCGACCAGCGTGCCTGCGAGGAGATTTACCCATTATCCACGTGAAGGCACCCAAAACCACCCAGCTAAGGAGCTTCTTCAAGTCGTGTCATCTTTAAAGTTGGAGGGTCGGTGAGTCTCCCTCACGTTTTCCTTGAAATGTTGGGCTTCGCCGCAAAGCGGAAAGGACGTAGACAATTCGACTCGACCCGACGAGGCAACAAAGGGCTGGACTATTCTCGTGATAAAAATGTAAGGTCGGGACCGTGGTGGGGCAGAAGGACAAAAACCTGTTATGCGAATGAAGTCGCATCTGAGTTATGACCGAAGAGGAAAGGAGGAAAAACGTGGGCGAAGGTTATAACTTGACCGAATCAACACCAAAACAGGATGACCTTGGTCCTGTACTACTGCTGTACTGCTGTAGTACGAACTCGTTCAAAGTATCGTCCCCCAGACACTGAACCGCCGCAACAGGGCAGACGTGCTCGCGGAGATCATGCGCGTGGTGGTTTGCTGGTGGCGTCCGTCCGCGACAGGCAAGGAATCCGCACGCTCGGTTGTGAATCTATCCGCTCCGCAAGTTTTGGCCTGACAGCGCCCAAAGCGTCATGCGTTTCTGTAATTGCTGTCAGCGCTTTTTTAGCTTCGTCGCTACAGTAGTACGTCGTCTCTGTTGACTCGACGAATAGAACAATGAAATCCACTGTTCTTCTTGCGATCGACCCTAGGTCTGCGATTAGCCTTAGGAATGATCCTGGCGACTTATGCGCGCAGCAAGTAGAGGTGCAGCTTAAACCTGGCGGCTGCCGTGCGGCTGTCAGACCCTCTTTCTGCTTTTTTAGTGGTTGTTTTTTCCTCCACCAAAACGTTAAAGCGTGCAGATTTTCATTGGAAAAAGAGTCTTTGATAACTGACACAAAGCCAAAAAAAAGAGTTTTCTTGATCTAAAACGTTTCGTTCAAAACGACGCGCCCGCCTATGGCGCTGCAGTATGGTGGATACGTAACTGCATCCAACAACACCCACTGTTTGCCGTCTACATCGGGTAAGAGAGCTCAATCAAAAGTCATTTTTTTTTTAGTGCAAACTATTACGGGGGTCTATAGTTAACAGGACCTATGGAATACATAAAAACCTATATATTTAGGTATTTTTACTAACAATATTTGATCCTGTTAACTATGGACCCCCGTAATACCAAGTTCTTGGTAGGTGGTCGCGTTTTTTCTTACGGGGTGCGTACTTCCTTATGTTGTCGTGTACGGTGTAGGTTCCACTACAGTAAGTGCGGTACCTTTGAGTGCGGGCCTCCACTTTAGTGCGGTTGTCGTACTAAAGCAGGACCTTCATGCACTTGCATCTCTACGTACCTGGTACAGGACAGCAGAAGCAGTACAGTAGAAGCAGTAGCACACAGGAAAGCAGTGGTCAGCTGTGGTTGTAACTCCACCCCGTAAGAGCAGTACAACCACGCAACATGCGTGGCAGAAGAGCGCATGACGAGTTTAGCCAGCAAGTGCTAGAGCAGTGTGTGTTGTAGATAGTGTCGCAGAGTACTGGTTGCGTCATCGTCTTATTTATAAAATACCTCGTGGACACTAGTACATGCATCCCTCATATGTTTTGCTCGGAGCTAGGAGCTCAGCAAGCAAAGACCCTGTCGATTCAAGCGGCCGGTCGTGCAGCGCTCATGTTTACACAGTTGCAAATGAAATTTGGACACGGTATTGTCCATGCTAAAAACGAGACGTGTCATTTTGGGCTTTGCTTCGAGAGAGAGGTACGACCTAACACAAACCTAAAAATAGAAACACGGCTGAAACTCAACCGACAAAACCAAACTCAGAAAGCCGGGAACGGCTTAGAAGTTCGCTCGGGCGTCACCAATACGGCGTCTATATTTCAGATCGGAAGTCATAAAAATTGGGCGCTGCATCGCAGTAATTTTTTTTTTTTCTCGTTGCACTTGATTCAAGTGTTGAAAGCGTTTATTTTTGACCATATTATATCTGGTGATGGGCAACGAACTGGGCAGTGAACCCGATGTTGATCTTCTCCTTGTATCCCAAATGCCGTCTACACCAATTTTCGCCTTGATCGGGAATGCCTATTTCGTACGGACTTCAGTTGTGAAAAATTGGTGTATTTGAGTTTTCGCCGATATCTCGTCGAGTTCGAGTCGAATTGTTAACTTGACATGATGTTTATATGCATATATTAATTTTCCCACGTGCCCTGACATGTCAAAACTAGTGCACTGTAATTTTATGTCCTAATTTGTAGTGGTCAACGAGATACGACTGCCTGATTGATTGTACCCTTCATGGCTTGCCCAGCTCGTATGCCGAACCGGTTTTCATCGACGTTTTGTTGTTCGCCGGCTCCTTCTAAACCAGCATTCCTGTGCTCCCTCCCTTGTGTGTGTTGTGTCATGTTCGAACGCTGTAGGTTGTCTGTGGTTTTGACGTCCGGCGTACAGGGGTCGTTCTTGGCTCACGAGCAAGACACGCTTGATATTTAAGGATCACTGTCTCCTTTGGCTGGTACACATTTCTCGAACGGAGACATGGCTCCCTTTCCGTACATGCCAATGCTAGCGATCATGGTTAGTCTCGTCGCCCAACAGGTCGTCCGGATGAGCGTGTTCGCCTACGCGGCTTTCATGGTGGAGGACCTGGGCGTTGTGGATGACAAGGACAAAGCCGGTGAGACTTGAATTGATTGGTGCGTCTACTGCTGTTGTATTCTGACACAGCGGGTTGTCTTTCCGCAGTGCTGCGGTGGATCGCCAGACGGTAATAGCCGCACGCAAAAAAATACGAATAGTGCTGTAATACGGTACGGGGTCTATAGCCCTCATTCTACTACCGTGAAGACGACACTCGACCTGGTGCTTTCATGCCTCGCTTGACACAGGGTGTAAAATATTGTGTTAAGATGGAGTAACATCATCCCGAAGGTAGCGCATACCACAAAAACGCACTGAAGAAGAAAGCACGTCCCTCCGCCTAGAGGCTCTGAGCGGCTGAAAATACACAGGAACGAAAATTGATGCGGTAGATCTGCGTCTGAGGTACCTATCGACCACGAACAAGTGGGGTAATGAAGTTAAAGGGCTATATGACGACCGTTTGTTAACCACTTGATACAATGCTTGTCGGAGACAAGAAAAACTCGAAACAATCTAAGTTCAGACCGCCAGCGATGCGTCGCCACCAATTCCAAGTCAGTTCTTAGCAACGCATTTTTCAACACACGCAAAAGTGGAATATCGCAGGCGCACAGCGGCGCCAGCCCCAATTACTGTGAGAGGGTCGGCAACATCTTGACGCGTCAAGCCCATCGACCTAGAGTACGATACGTTAAAGTCCTCCCATAGCCTTCGCCCCCAGTTCAGGCCGACTGAGACCCCAACATTTTGAATATCAAAGTCCGACAGAATGTTCATTGTTGTTGTTGTTGTTTTGTTGTTGTTTTCTTCGCATTAAACCGTTCTTTCTACCCGTCGACATTCAGCACAACCAGTGTCCGTGCCGATTCTTCAATCCTAGAGAGATACAAGTTCTGTGGTCACAAAGCTGCGCCACAGAGATACTACGTTGCCACGTATGCAATGCAATGCCATGTCCATCATACTGTGTTCGACAGGCACGACATACCCATTCCATAACCTAGAGAAACAAAAATGAAACAAAGAGAAAAAAAACAAAAACGTAGACAATTCGAAAGAGAAAAGATAAAAAACAATATATATACCAGGTATATGTATATACTTCAGTATAGCAACAAACCATCGTACCCGCCCGCAGGGGATCTGGCAGACACTTGAAAAGAACGAGCTAGAAAAAGAAGAAAACACCACTATTAGTAGTCGTCAACAGAGTAAGACTAAGAACCAAGGGAAAAAAAAACAATAACAACAACAATAGCAACAAACCATCGTACCCGCCCGCAGGGGATCTGGCAGACACTTGAAAAGAAAGAGCTAGAACAAGAAGAAAACACCACTATTAGTAGTCGTCAACAGAGTAAGACTAAGAACCAAGGGAAAAAATAACAGGCAAACCAAACAAAGCACGAGGCATGCTCCAGGTGGCGGCAGCCGTTTATTGTGCGCCCAACAGGCAAAAATACAAACACCCCTAAATGACGAGAGATCGACGGGCAGCTTTTTATCTAAGATGTCGCCCAAGAGAAGTAGCGAGAGTTCATTGCACTCTCAACCAACTTATCCAGCCCCGTAAAATACGCCAGGTATGGTTGCGTTTTTCACTACGGCTACTATTCACGCGTCAAAAGAGGAGTACCACCCCCTCCACGTGGCTACCGCAGACATGCAGATGTTGATGGTCGGAATCTACCGAGACCGTGACCGCATTCAAAGTGCAATGGACAGCGAGGGAGGATGCGTGAAAATTCTCGCCCGTCCACCCCGGGAAGACACTGTATTTGCGTGTGAGAACCTGCCGGAGATGATTGCCGCGGGAGTGCCTGCGTATTTAGAAGAGTATATCGCGGGCCTCCAACGACTTTTTCTTAGCAAGGCCCAGAGAGGATTTTAGATGTGCACCTGATGCATACGTTGAGATTGGAAGGAGCTATAGTGGGGAGAGAGCATTTCATTAGGGACAAGGAAGATAAGCTATTTGGGGATAAGGTGCCAATTTGCAAGCGATGACAAGATTATTTTCGATCCAACGATCATCAACCTGTTGCCACCGCGGCCTCTGGAACTGTCGCTCGGAGACAAAGCTTCCAATGGCGAGCCGATCGGAGCATGTCAAATTGGGTCAATTAGAAAGATTTTAGGCTAGAGGGTCTGGCGGCCGAGTGTCTGACAATCAACTACCGCCCATTCACCCAGTACTCTTACAAAATCGTTGTGAATGCTTGAGTCTTTGGTCGGAGAAAAAATTGTGGAGGAAGACAAGCGTTCGAAGGAGAACGAGGCGCTACTGAGGCTCGAGCTCCGGCAAATTTGGCGCGTGAGCAACAGCGCAGGGTTCACGCGCAAGTTAAACGCGTGCACCTCAAGCTGCGCTGGATGCCGAGGCGGAGAAGAGGCGGGCGTGAGAGGCATGGTTGAAACATCATAAAGAGGATGGTCCGCTTGTCGTTGGCATAAGGTCAAGGTCGAGAAAGAAAAAGACAGCCGCGTTTCGCTGGTAATAGAGGTTGGTCACGGGGGACTCTTTTACCCAGCGCTAATATTTGAGGTTGGCCACGAGGGATTAATTTTGACAAAGCAGGCAGAGCAGCCCGGTATGCATATCCGAGAGCGGCATGACATGATAAAGATGCAGCATGGACATGTATGACGCCACCCGGTGGTGGAGGAACCAACGGGACCGCGTCTCCACACTATGATGTGAAGGAAATTGTACTTGTACTGTATATATGTGTGCGCGTTTGTCCATTTCTTGCCACTTAGATGCGGGTGACGTTAATTTCCTGCTGACGTGACTACAAATGGACAACCACGTGACGCGACAGCAGGTTGCGACTAAATCCTAGTACATTAAAGTAGTGTCTCCTTGTATCAAAGAAGCCTTGCTTTACAATAAAAAAGGTTGCTTAACGGTTTTCAGTACGTTTTTTTTCTTCTATTTGTTTTTTTTCGAATGCGTTTTTGGCCGTGGCCAAACATACGTGGGGAGGTTTAGGCATGATTTCTAGGATGACTATATAAAGAAAGCAGAGTAGAGGTAGGACCTTGATTTCAACCACCCGAGTACCCGGCGGGTATACCCGTAGAGGTCCTACTCGTTTGGCACGTAGGGTCCGAGCTTAGACCCCGCGGGTTTTTGAAGCCGGCGGGTAATTGCGTCGTCAGGAACCGGGTATCGGGGTACACAAGGGTTTTCGCCTACCTGTGGGCAATTGGTGCTCCCCGGTGCAGTATCCCTGCACAACATCGTTAAGAACTCCTTCAAAAACACACATAAAACACATGCCAACCACACATACCATCAAATAGCTGCATTCAACGATGAAGGGAACGCGCACGGAACACGGCACCAACTGGGCGCATGAGCTAGGAGACGAGTGATCCTGGCGTGGTCTCGAAAAAAACCGAATTGCTGGCGCGGGCGATCTTGCTGAGAATCACGCCGAAAGTTCAAGGGCACCTGTGCAAAGCGCCCTCGAAAGCGATGCGGACGGCAGCAGCAACGACAGCGAAGACTCTGCAGGCCCTGGGTTTGACCACAACAAACAGCAGTGGAGAACCAGAGGGGGGAGACGGCGATGACTTCGTGGAAGAAGTACCAGAGCTCACAGGAAATACGAAGACCAATGCCGTGCGCTCGGGTGCGGCCCGAAGAAGTCGTTACCACGCGCAAGACAGCATAGGTTGGCGCTGGTCCGGCAAGTAGCAGTGGCAAGTAGGTAACGAGGCGAGTGTCGCCGTCATCTAGCAAGACGACGCTTGTTCGTAAATATAATATCTACGTAGTTCTGTGTAGCGCGTACCAGGATACGTCATTCCGCAGGTTTGCCCCTCTGCAGGCAGCTGATCTCAAGGCTATTCGTTTATGTATCGGAAAACGACGAAAGTTTCGAACTCTCCTGTACTTGGGCTTGATCGCGATTGCGAAAAGAAACGAAACTCCATAAAGTTTTGGACTCACAACCATAACCAGTAGTACTGTAGCACCTAAGAGCGACCCCCCTTTACTCCGTAGCACCGTTTTAAGGTGCACACGTGCAGAGGGAGGGAGGAAGGGGGCAGTACGGCTTCCCGCGCTCCGTGGATTCTTCAATTTAACGGAAGCATTTTAGTGGATACGACCAATCAACTTCCATGCCAGTATTTCCCAAAGGGCCTGTAGTGCGTACGCAAAATTCGATGCGAGTCGACGAGGGAACAGAGAGATACACCAATCTCGCGATACATATTAGCAGGCACGTACCGTTATTGTGAGGGGGAAAAACGCCTGTTCTGTGACCCGGAAATCTTTGTTGCCATTGCGAGGGAGTTATAGAAAACAAGGATATGATAAAAAATAACGAGGAGAAAATTCTGAAGAGGGCGATAGCACGACGAAGATAATATTTTTTCCAAAAGACAATCTATGTCTACCGCTGGTGTGCAGGGGCGGGCGTACCCAGAAGGTTGCGCCAAAATCGACTGATAGCGTGGGTGTTTGTACCGGCTTCGAATTTAGTCTTTCGGGTTCGGTGTTTGGTGTTTGGTTTTCCTTCGCTATTCGCTTTTTTGTGTCGTTCCTCACCGTGTGAGCCCAATCTTCTACGGCGAATGAAACGAGCCATAAGCCAGACTGCAAAATCAAGCGCAGCAAAAATTAGCCGGCCGCAGACAATTGTTGTTTGGAGTAAAGACGTACGAAGTCCATTCATCATAATCTGTTCATTGCGTCTTAGAGCGCTTTACATTATTTTAAGCACGTCTTCTTAGATTCGTTTTGGCACGTCATGTATTCGTCTTAGCCCGTCTTAATTTCGTCTCCGCACGTCTAAGATTTGTGTGGGCAATACTAGTACAGGCCATATGTAACAAAAACAGTAGTTATTTCAATAAACGTACAGTGTGCACTGCACAGGAATCCAGCAATCACACAACAGTGTAGGGCAGCAGCAAATACCGCAAGAAACACAAGTGTCAGGTATCAACTGGAAGCAGTCATGTTGTAGACAAGTGGTCAAAATCGGGTATACCCGATGTTTTAGTTGCCAAAACGGGATACCTGGTAGCTTTTCATTTCCGTGACCATAACGGCCCCAGGACGTCATCTCGTTGGCCAAAGCTGGCGACTACCCGATGCTGGCCACATTTGCGCCGGGGGTACACGATTTTGCCTACTTATACCCCAACAAGTACCCGGTTTTTTTACCCTCCTGCATGCCATCCGCCGTACCCCATCTCCTTCCGTCACGTTGGCAATTCAACCCATACGCCAGTTTACTCGCACAGGTAAGCATTGGTTGGTATTTCGAGACGCGTGTATAATGTGTTCCACATTCCACACACACTGCAGTGTAGCCGCACACAAATTCCTTGATTGCCGTGAGTATCTGTGCATACCAGGCACAGAAGTGCACATAAATACATGCCACATGGATTGCTAACGTTGAACCCCATCTCCTGCCCGGCAGGCAAACTCGTACTGTCCTTCAACTTACACGTATCCCCGTCAAGGTTGAAAAATGAAATATGTTCACACCCAACTTAAGTATAACGTAAAGCACGCTCCTGAATATCTTATTTCATTGCGCAGAACTCTGGAGGCACGAGACACGAGAAACTGATATCACCCAAAAAAACGCCAACCACGAGCAAAATTTCAAAAATTGTCCAACAAAGAGGACGTAACCACCTTCACCCCCTCCCCTGTAGAGAAATAACAATCGGTCAATAGTGTGCTGGAAATCGTCAGACACAACGATCAGCTGGATAGTGCTCGTCTAAGTTATACTCCTTAACTCTTGGTTGAAAACGACACCAAAGGTAGTCGTTGGAGGAAAGACGGCCACTGCACTCGATTGATCTCGTCGAAGAAGGCACCGAATTCCAGACATTGCACAGAGTCTGCCCAGTCACCACCAGCACCCTGTCGCCGAATCTCTCCCCAACCATGACTTTGACGCCTATGAGAGAGCGCACATAACGAGTCAAAACCAATCGTGACAACACGTTACACGTGACGCTCAGCACTTGGATCCATGGCACGCGCGTCCGATGAGCATACCCATTAAAAATGTGGTGGACTGCTTCGCCGCTGTTAACCTCCATCGGCAGCGTGTGGGGAGCGTTGTGGTAGACAACCAATTTGCACGAGGCAGATTTCGCATATTAATAGCTCCACATCCTGCAACGACGTGTCTTGGAGCTGTTTTGTGGACGTGTACCACCTCTCCCCATCCATGCTGTTGAAGACGACGGGTTGGGCGGCCTGTATGATGCTGACTGAAGACGGAGGCTCCCAGCAGTGCTGCGACGCTGAAGTACGAAGATATCTAGTAGTTGTAGAAAATAGGCAAATATGCATGCCTACGGGGACACTGGCGCGCTCAGGAATGCATCGTCAAGTATTCGCGCCTAGGCGTTTTGGCGACCTATACATACGACTTGGAATAAGACTGAAGGATTTGCAACCAAGGTCCGTATTTCGTGGTTGTAAAATGGTTGACGCCAATATAGGAGACTCCTGAGCTTTTTAGCCCATTGTCTCACTTTTTTGGGCCCAGCAAGTTACTATCCATCATGGGAACGTAGTTAGAGCCAGGCATCATCTTCAACCACGACTTGTTTTGACAAGTATTTTCCGCGTGGACAACAGAAATCTTCTAGTGAAGGCCACATCGTCATCGGTGATGTAGTCATTGTGCTATGCTCCCTTGCGTGAAATGAAACATTTTATTGATTGCGTTTTTGCGAGCTTTTTGTGCTTCTCGCTCGCAACTTCGAATACACGAAAACACCTCGTGAGCCGTTTCCGGCTGGCTATGACTGCCGTCTGGCGCGCCCGACGCCCTCACGGACCCCATTATGAGCATCCCTTTATTTCGTGGGGTGTAGTTTCCTGTAAGAGCTGTAGCTGTCCGCAAGTGAAGTACAAACGTTCAGTTGGGGGTTGTTTTATTCTCATTTTGGGCACCCCTAATTTCGGCCAACTTCGACCACTGGAGGAGCACCTCTCAGTCGAGGTGCAACACTTCGGCCAACTTCGACCACTGGAGCACCTCTCTGTCGAGGTGTAGGCCGCTGTTGAGAACCTGCGGGGGATCAATCTCGAGGGAAATCCAAGCTTCTGTGATAAACCTCCAACAAGTCCCGGTCGCTCTCCGGTGAGCACAAACCAGCCGAAGTTCTAAACGCAGCGTGTTAATATAGCGACGTTTGAATTCGTTCCGATAAGACCTCTAAAGATTAGAACAACCGGAAACCCGGGAACCAGGGGACGCTGGGGTGCCAGCGTCCCTTTAAATCAACCACAATAATTTCAGTTTCTTAGTTAGGCAAATAAGCACGCAACATTGCTTCGATTTGGCTTCGATTAGGCAACTTCCCAAAAAAACTTGATGAAGGATACTATTAATAGTTTTAGTTGCTTACCAACACTAGTCGACGGGTAGAGAAATCGAAGAACACACACATCGTAGACGTCTGTTGATTTTGCAGTCTATCTCGTTTGTTTTTTTTCTCCTTGTTTCGTTTCGTTTCTCTATTTCGTGGAAAGTATATGTCGTGCCTGTCGTGTACAGTATGATGACATGAAAATTGCATTGCATACGTGACAACGTAGTATTTCTGTGGCGTAGCTTTGTGACCACAGCAGTACTTGTATCTCTCTAGGATTGAAGAATTGTCACGGAAACTTGTTGGGCTGGATGTCGACGGGTAGAAAGAACTGTTTAATAATGTAAAGAAAACAACAACAACCACCCGGCAGAGTGAGTTGGGGTGAAATTCTGGGTTGGCTGGCACGACTCCAAAGGGCGTCCGAGTACCAGCACCAGTAATTTCGTACTCTGACAATGATTCGCCTGCACCAGTCGCTTTGAATCATTCTTTACCTGGAGTACTTTAAGCTGGAAATAACAAATTCACGAAGTACCTGCCTGCCAGAGCCCGGATTCTTTAAAGCCGAAAAAACACTGAGTACTTGGAGTACTTAGACTTGAAAAGTACCGTGAGTATCTGCCCGTACCTGGAGTATCAACAACCAAAATTACTGGTACCGGGTGGAGTACCGGAACTCAGACGACCTTTGGAGTTGCTCGTACGCGAGCCAACCCCGTTTTCACCGAAACTCTGCCGGGTGCACTGCAAAATAAGTTTTGTTCGGTATGCAACATAATTTTAAATAATGACTCATTCGTGAAAACGAGTAGTTTGTCTCTCATTCTCGAACATTTCATCCACTGCGTGCTGCCTTGGAGGGAATATGTCTGGTACCTGCTTTCGTTTTCCTAGGCATATTTCATGATCGTATGGTGTCACATGATAGTTTACTCCAATGCGTACGATGACACGAATACGGCAAATCATGCTGCAACAGCAGTCGTATGAGCACGACACTGCCCGGAGCGCCGAACGAACAAAACCGGGCGCGTGCGTGTCCAAAACATGCATGATTCCAGCAGTGCGCGACTCGATGAATACAGCAGTACCTGGTACTTCATTGACTACGACTTGACATCAGTACGCCACACCACTTGCATATGTGAGTTTGAGAGTGTAGATTTTCCGGCTCGAGGGTTGGACGAAATCAAGAACATGAATCCATATTTCGTATTGAAAACAGAGTGCCGGAAACCCTGCCTTGCATAAGAATTGAATAATCCCAGCCTGCTCAGAATAAGAGATGTTCCACAGCAACGCCTACTCTTCTTTGTGTCTGGATGATGTCTGGATGCCACTTTTTTGTCACGAGGTTGGCACCGTCGCTCACTATCCGTCACAACTACTGCTGCTGTATTGAGGTTACGTTTCATCTGGGAGAAAATGGGAGAGACGGCTGTGCTGACTATTGTCTGGGAGAGGGAGAGGAGAGGGAAGAAGAGCGGTGGTTTGTGTGTGGTTGGTACAGCAGCAGAGTATAGGCCCGCCAGCACAAAGTGCCCAATAAGAACATATTGCCTACTTTTTGGAGAACGCCAAGGAAATTGGGTTAAGAAAAATCGCTCAGCGGTGAACTCTACACTATGTCCTATATAATAGCCTATTCTGAATTGTTTGAAGATGACGCCCCAATTAGAATCTCAGGCTTGCCCAGATTAGCCGCTTCTTGTTAGGCGGGCCCGTACTGTAGAAGAGAGAGCGAATAGACCCAGTCATGGACATCAAGCAGATGGGTTTTGCCTATCTTCGTAGATATCAGAAAAGTCAGAGGCATGGTCTAATGAACCCTGACGTAGCCCCTGGCCTTTAAGGCAAGCCCAAAAGACATCCAGGCACATCAAAATTGGCACGCTGCAGGATGAAATGCATATGTCAACTGGTAGACAGCGTAAAAGGCAATTGCATGAAAGCCCACACGTGCGTGAAACATGCCTATCTAGGGCAAATGTCTGAAATTATGCCTGAAACGTACCTTGAGCCTGATGAGCCCGACAAGGCACCTCCCTCGCTAATTTCAAGTAGTTAAGGGTTGCAGGCATAAATTCTCATCGCGCCCAACGGGTGCTTGCCTGTATCATGTTTAGAACTGCACGCACGTTATTGGAGGCGACTCACTTGCCGAGAGACTTGGAATCAGTCTGCTTTTCCCCCTGGAACGTCATACCTTATTTTTTGGGGGACAAACTACGTACCACGCGTATGCTGGTACTTGATTTTAGAGTGGGAGTGTTAAAAAGATCACATGGACTGGGTAATCAATCGACCTTTTACACCTAATGGTGATCAGCTCAGTTGGTAATACGTTCACATTTGGGATGGTCGAAGACACGCGTTCGAATCTCACTTCGAACGATCCTGTTTATAGAAAAGCCCGTGCGTGCGTCCCTAAGAGCGTGATAGACAGTACATCCCTGGTTCCCCAGGTATCGATACGAAGCGGGTAGGTCAGCATACGACCGTAAAGGATGCCGACGCCCTGAAGATTCCCATGTTCAGAGGCGGGAAGAGTGTTATTGTTTGCCCTGTGCTGGGTAATCGATCGGTCTTCTACCCCCATAGCTCAGTGAGTAATACCCTCCCTTCGAACGTCTTTTTTTGCAGAAACGCTTCCGCGTGCGTCCCTGAAAACATATCTCCCTGGTTTCCCAGGCACTGAAACGAAGCGGGTGAGTCAGCGTACGGCCGAATACGGTACAGACGCCACAAAAGATCCGTCGTTTGGGGGGGAGGGTGTTATGTGGATTACCGTGGGCTGGGTAATCGATCGATCTTTTACCCCGATAGCCTAGTAGACAACACTATCACAGGAGCGAAAAAATGACATACCTCGTGGAAACACACATCAGATAGATGGCGGATAGAGATGAAAGTGTTATATGCGAAATATCTACTGAACCAGTATTTACCAGAATAGTTTACGGAACTATGCTATTTTGATTGAACCTCGACTACCACGCTACCGCGTGTGCGTATCCTGGCAGTCTGGCTGGGTCTACCTCATTCTGTACTCGTTAAACGATCTCCATCGCACGTGTATTCCATTACTCGTCATCACCGTACACGTCTTGAAGAAACGCACATTTCATTCCGCACACTGTTCATGATCATCGTTTACGACTTGAAAAATCATACCTTTCATAGAGCACAAGCTTTTTGTGTTATTCTCGCGCCGTACACGCGGAACAACAGACGCTGTCTGAAAACACATACCTGGTACCTGGTGTAGTATATATAGAACAAAACGAGCTTTGATTCGCACTGATAATCTTGTGAAAAAAAAAACAACCTGAAATCCAACTTGCGCATTCGTGGAAGCGTGGGGGAGTAAATTGTCAATCCTCAGCGTTGAGTTCTGCCCCACCACCCTTCAACGATATCATCGGTCGAATCATCGGACTCAAAAACCACAAGCAAGCATCACCCATAGCGTTAAAAGCCCGTTGCCTAGCCCCCATCGTACCGGTAATATGAGTCTGTGCATCAATCAGAGCCAGACGGTTGTCCTGCGTCTACCAATGCTCAATCACTCCACGGCACAACACGATTAATCATTCATTGGTTTTGACCGTTGTCTCCTCTACCCCAATCTACGGAGCGTTTTTAACTCGCATTTTCGTTGTCGGTTTCGATTTATTGTCGTTGGATTCGCTGTCCCCGATGCAGCTACTTCCCGACCTGTTGTCAATCTCCAAGGCCGGGCTAGCACTAGGCCTCTACGCTGTGAGTCTGTTGTCTGCCGGCAGTAGACCGCAAAAAACATTCGTATTCCCCTAAATTTGGGAATTCCCACCTAACGTCGTTCTTTTGAGCGCATACTTTGTCGTGTTGACACGCCTTGCCTTGCCTCCCAGAAGAAAGGCAAGATAGACACAAAGGGCGTTCAGGGATGCTGTTTCAGAAAAGGTCATTCATGCATTCTTTCAGCCATGCTTTAATCGTCAGAGCCTACCCTGAGGTGGTCGTTGGTCGTTGTGGTCGAATAATCTGGTCATGTTCGGACAGGAGGTAGGAGGGTATACCTGGCGTACGTTTGTAGCCAATATCAGGTATACCTGGCGCAAATGTGGCCGGCATCTGGTAGTGGCCCGTGTTGATTAGTGAGATGGCGTCCAGGGGTCGTTGCGGTCACTGAAATGAAAGGTACCCGATCTTGGCCACCAAAGCATGGGGTATACAATATTTTGGCCATCGATCTATTTCGAACCTGATATATATTGTAAATATTGAGGGGGAGCGTACTAAATAGGACCTGCGGTACACACGAAAACCTATATATTTACCTATTTTTACTAACAATATTTTATCCTAGTTACTATGGTCCTCCGTAACAACATTTGATTTTTTTACTTTATTCGTCACTTTTTCTTTCTAGCTGCACTTGAAGGAGGTTCTACCCAGCGATCTTTACAACAGGCCGCGGCAACAGGGGTTGTACATATGCCTTCGTTATTATCACGTATAGGGTTCAGCATTCCCTCTGCTCTTCAATTGTCGTTGAATTAATTTAATGTTGCCGAGTCACGCTCTCGCGGTTTCGTCAAGTAAATCAACTTAATGCAAGAAAACGTCCTCGCGAGTATGCTATCCGCAAGATTCGAACCCACGATTTTTTTTAGTTATTATTTTTTTCATCACTTTTACTTTCCAGCCCACTCGTAGGAGGTTTTACCCTCGACGATCTTCTGGACAAGCCGTGGTCACAGATGTCGTCCCTTCTCCCCCCCGGTACGCGCCTTTATGTTTTGTAGCGCATAGGGTTGAGCATTCCCACTGCTCGTCGATTTTCATCGAATGTAGCCAACTCACGCGTTCGCGCTTTCCGCTTATCATTTTTTTATGCAAGAAATAGTCCCTACGAGCATGCACTCGGTGAGACTTGAACCCACGAAATTGATCTTGACAGGCACGCGTACCACCTATCAAGCCACCGGGGACGCCGGTTAGATCTTATTTAAGCAGGCGCGGACCACCTACCCAACCACCAGGGAACTAACTAACATACATACCTGCGATTATTGGGTGTAATGTGCGAACAAGAACATTACCATCATACATACTCCTCGCATTTGCTGTTTTAGGAGACACGTACACTATTAATAGCTGATATATTTGAAGACATCTGCGTACTCGTACAGTATCGAAACGACCATCCGTAAACGGCGACTCTTCTTTGCGGGGGCTGTGGTGCGGCAACACGAGGGGCGATTGCCCAGTCGGTTGATGTTCGGGACGATCGCTGGTGGGGGGAGCCCGAAACCAGGCGGGCAGCCCAAGACTTGGCCTAGGGCAATTGCTGAGGACCTTAGAGTGTTCAAAGCCACCGAGGGATCAACGGAAGACTCCCCCTTAGTCTTTGGAGTTGGAACCGCACTGTGGCCCACTGCAGCAAAACAGACGGGAAAGTGGTACCGGGGAATCCTCGAAGCAGCTGAACAGTTCATGGGCAGGTGGCACGAGGCTGAGGCAAAGCTGAGTAGACAGCGCCGTGCATCCGCTGCAGGTAGTGTTCGAGGGAATGGGGGGAGGGGTAACTGCAGGAGGGGTAGAGGGAACACCGTACAAGTGCATGGGGGCAGGGGGGGGAACAGGAGGAGTAGAAGGGAAACCTCGGTAGAAGAGAGTAGCAGAGAGACCGCAGATAGGGTAGCAAGGTACCAGGCCGACTAATAGGTTGGACTTTTCTTTGCTACTCGTACTGCCAACTGCTGCGGCCGTTCGGTATGCATTTTGATTTTTTTCCCTTCTTATCCTTATGAAAGAAGTACTACATAGTGGGTGGGTGACGAGCGTATTTTGGCCCACTCACTATTGCTCTTTTTACTTAGTTAAGTGTTCACCGGGATGCATAGTCCCCTTTTTCCTTCTCGTATCTTTCCCCTTGCACGTCCCTTTTGGCTCATGCTCGGGGTAAGTATGTATGTGTCTGAGCTTTGGCTTCCCATTTTATTTATTTATTTGGGATTCTTCCCCTTTTCTTTTTTTTTTTCTTGTTCTTTTTCGGTTTGGGTTTTTCGTTGCTTCTCTTTCTTTATGGTGTATTTTGGTTGCTGGCGTATGTATGTATGTTGTGTCGGCCGCACCTAGTGCGAAGGCATGGTATTACGTAGGCTATTAATGCATCACGGTGTGTTATCTCTGTGTCGTAGTCTGTGACCACAGAGCTCGTATCTTTCTAGGGTGAAGAATCAGCACGGACACTGGGCTTGCTGGATGTCGACGAGTACAAGAACGGTTTAATGTGAAGAACACACACATTCGTTCGTACATACGTACGGCTGTGAATGTGATATGACCTGCTGAGTTAATGTAGGGGTGGCAGATAGATGGATTACCCAGCCTACCAACGAAACCTGAAAAGCATCGCATAAACCAAAGTCACCCTTCAAGCACAAGTTACCCCCCAAACGTTCTTTTACTGTCATCGCCCATCGAGTCCGAGATACAACATCGCAACAAAACCGGGCCTTTTCCTATAAGAAAACCCCTTCCCAGCCCGCTCGCTAAAGCGGTGAACGGGAAGCCGTCTTTACACTAAGACCTTCCCGGACGCTCACCGCGCGCCATATCTTCGGACCCTCCCCGGTTGCAATCGCGAACAGGTGGCTCCTGCCCTCGTGTACTTCACAAAAACGGAATCTGATCCAGCTCACGAATCTCCAGAATTACGAAACAATGCGTAAGGTTTCAAACATTTAAGAAACGAATCAACCAATACCCCGGAAGGACGTGAAGGACGTCCTGTTGGGCCGAACGGTGCAAACCCGCCTCAGTAAACCTTGGCCATGGAGGACCAATTCGACGATCAAGCCGCACCGCTGAAGCCAGCACGCATATGTCATGTCCGACGACACCTGCACCCCTAAAATTCGCCCACGCCGGCGCGATGATGCCTGACCTGTCGGTCCCAGAAATAAACCCATGTTACGAGAGTGAGTGCTGCTAGTATAGAACGACCCCAGCCGGAACTATTGAAACGCAGAAAACAACGATGGTACGAATCTGGTGAGGGGCGCCCCCCCCTTTCCCTGTAGCGTGACATTATGGGAGACAGCGTCGAGGCGCTCTGACACGCCTCATACCAACAAACCCCCATCCCAGCGCCTGTCCTCTAAACGTTAAAAATACGCATCCCACAAACCCCAAACACGAACAAACCACCCCCCAACCCCCCGTCGAGAGGCATACCGCACTACCTACGAACCGCCGACACATGGGGAACACGCAACCAAAGACACATAAACACACACAGGCACTTTGCCTTCGAAATTGTATTGATTCCGCAGTAATGCGCAGTGCCCCGTCCGGACAAGGGTGGTTGGGGAGGGAGGTGACCCCTGGGGCTGCCCCAACGGCAACCCAACGCTAACACCCGTATATTCCAGTCAACGCCTAACCCAACTGCCGACATAAAACCCTCGACGACAGGCAACCAAGCTGTTATTGGAAAAACAGTTCGTGACAACTCGAGACAAGACATTCAATCTAACCTCACGACCACATGCACATGAATGTACACGAAAACAATTGTTCGAGGCACACATAAATATCACAAACACAATTTATATTCACAATGCACTTCAACGTCAATATACGGATAACCCTCCCGTCTCGTAAACTCTCAGACTGAGCACAAAAATTGGAGCTGATGCAACATCAAGTTTACTTTTATAGACCATGACAGTTTGATACAAAGAAACCACACTTGCATCAACAAAAACGAAACACCCCAGGCCGCTAGACTTCGCCGCAAACTTCGCAATCTCCGACACCCGGTCGCACCATCTGCGAAAATAGCGGGTACGTCTCACAAACAGCAACAAACACACACGTTCATGCGACAATTCATCTCCCCCCCCGTCGACTCCCTCATAAACACGAGCGTGTGGGTGGCAGAATAAAACTAGTCTGCATCACACCTTGGACTTTAGCAATGTTTCTGCTTCAATGCGCTATCACGTGCAAATTTGCGTCGATGTGCCGGACAAGATGTGTGTACCATGAGCTACGATTCACACTACCATGTATGACTGCGTTCGTCTGATTGGCTAAACGTTTTACGTACGTAAAAAACTCACATTCTCTCGTTCTTCCGATAGTACTATGCACTTTGCGTTCGAAGTTGTATTGTACCAATACGCAACCCCTCGCCTGGACAGAGATAGTTGGAGACGTGAGTGATCCCTGTGGCTGCCTCAACGGCAACCCCACGCTAAGATCTCTATACTCCAGTCAACGCTTGACCCAACTGACGGCATAAAACTGTTCACGCCAGCCTCCTACGCAAATTGTAGTTGACCCGATTTGCGGATGTTTGCTTACGACCCCCTTACACACTTGCGATATCATAGGGAGTGCATGTGATAAACACACTCCTCCAGCATTTAACTTCTGCCTAGTCGAATACAAGGGTGTTCATCCGTTCCCACTCTGTCCCCTGGCCCGTCTAAATCCTGCGCCTAATTCCTTTCTGGGCCATGAGGTTGGCTACCCAACTGGCATCATTTCCGGGACTGAGATCATATGTCCTGTATGCATCGGATGCCCATCGCCTTTCGCACTCCCACACCTCTGATGCCCCCGACCCCTCCAACTAGTGTGTTGAATCTCCAATCTTCAGAGAGTGCAAAGTTTACTCCTCCGCCCGCCCGCCGGCCAACACAACCACTTTCCGCAAAGCTGTCGTCGCTTGCTGTTGTCTTCACATGGGTAATCCGAACGTCTACCCAAGCGCCACAATGCCCCTCATAAGTGCGCTTAGATGAGGTCGCCAAGGCGCTTCGCATGAGTTCGAGGCCAACACTGAAGTATGATGGGATGTGCCCGCGTCCTCCAGTCTCTGTTCTTGCAGCGGAATGTCGGGTCGACCAGGACGCAAATAACGAAGAGGGAGGCGCCATTCCAGCATGAGAAACAATCAGTGGCCACAGCAAAAACTCCCCGTACGTTGTTTTTCGTCAAAATGCTAACCAGAGGACCATTCGAGCACACGTCGGCGGCGCAGCAACGCGCCAGATCTCGACGCCTTCCCCCTTCGACAACGCCACACCCACTTTACGGCGGCTTCGTTGTCGCCACGCAACAACACGCAGCCCTCCATTGCGGATGGACGTTCACCACACGCAGAGACGAGAACCCATGCAAACACTACCATGCCCAGCAGTTCGAGAAAGTCTATTGATACATCGTTCTCGTCCGCAACAGACTCACTAGATCCACTGAATCGATATCGCTCCCCTTCGATATATGCTCGTGTCCCAATACACGCTAGGTTCGAGGCTAAACCTCCCGACAGTGGTGTTAGATGCGTACGTCGAGGGGGGGGCTCAGGCAAATGATACATTGGAGCCGAGGCTAAACCTCCCGACAGTGGTGTTAGATGCGTACGTCGAGGGGGGGGCTCAGGCAAATGATACATTGGAGCCGACAAGGTTCCTCCACGCGCGTCCAACCCATCCTCACCGAACCACCGTCAGACTCGAGGTCACCACGGTTCTCGGGTCCCAGGCCGAGACGCCGAACAGGGTTTGACACACTACATGCAAAGTCATCTTCCGCGGACGCACAGCAAAGGAAACATGCGTGAGAAAGCCAACGAGCAGCGATACCTGTTTCCTTGAAGCAGAGGCACGAGACGGGGGCCACTCTCTGAAGAGAGCCTGCAGCTTAAGGCGGCTATGAGACGTCAACGTGACCGTAAGCGCCTCAGTTTCGATGATACACGCCAACACCTCGAGTTGCGTGTCCCAGTCAGTAACTTGTCTGACTAACAGGAGGGGTGGGTCGGAAACCCCACGTTCGCCCAACAAGCGAAAATGGTCCGACGCCAGCGACTGTACAGCACGCAAGCAAAGGCGGCCGTCCGGCCGCCGATGCAACACGACGAGAATGACATCGTCTACGTAGCACCTCGCGCGCAACATTTCCCGGTATTCCCCCCTGAACCAGGAGCGGGCCCACCATCATGCCGGATAGCAACGACTCAGACCCCTGAGCCGGGGAAAGTTCAACGGGCGTATCGGCGGCAGCACCTTGTTGTGAAATGTCCACCCCTTGAAACATAGAGTGGGTGTGAGCATGCTCGATCTCAGATACTATCAACCCCCAACACCCAGGGCTATAACGCCAATCAAATTGCGTTCACAAAACCATGACAACGTGATCGCCGAACACGTATCCAAAGGCCGGTGCACCAGCCAGATCACGTGGCACAAGAGGATTCGAGCGCGACTACGGTGCGTTTGTCCCAAACCAACACCCGTCACAGCACATCATGACGCACATGACCGAGCTTGGACGATGGGGTGGAGTCAAAGTCTGTGACACCGATAATTTTGATTCGGTTGCCTCACGCGCCAACTTCAGACGGTTTTTAAAAGTATTAAATTTTCGAATAATCCTTAACGTGGGTTCGAGAACGACGCTCTGCGGTGACACGCGAAGACCTTCAATCTCGGCTCCAAATCTCAAATTTAACACCCACACTCGGTCGTGCACAACGTCTGCGCATATCTTGTGGTGGATAGAAACCGTATGGGTGACGGCGACCGCATGATTACCATACGCGAGGTTTGTGGTCAACCCCTTCCCCCGCGCGACGCCGACACGCGCGCCCGGCACCAGCACACGAAGCAACAAAGAAATACGGGGCGATTCTTCGATCACACCAACCCAGTGGTGTACGATGGCAACGTTAATATGCGGAGAAAAAAAAGAAACCGATGATGGACAGAAAAAGAGATATATTGCCTTGGTATTATCGCCACTTCATCTACAGTAGCAACCAAATAGACGTCGCCGACCGCACCTTGCACGCACATTGTGTCAACTGGCACGCACGCCCACACGTGCCTTTATCTGGGAAGAGAACCGAACCCGGAGCCACAGCAATGCGATCGCGGCTGACGCCACCATCGCCAGCCAGAGCTCCCACCGCACGTTTACGCAACCCCCCCCCCCCCTTGGCGGGTGGCCGACCGAGTCCCCGCTTCGCCTCTGGCGACAGACGCCATCGCCGCTCCGCCAACGGCTCGCGTGGCCGTCGCCTCGCGAGGTGTGGGCCCGACCGACAGGAAGAGCCCGTGTCCTCATCCCGAACCAGAGCCACCACGCCCCGCGGGACCGCCGGGACCGCCGTGATCACCATCCGGGCGGAGCACGAGGGCCAACGACCAACTAGCCTGTGCCCCCGCAACAAGCAGGTGCCCGCGAAATGACACAGTCGCGGGGAGCCGAAACGTATACGTATAAAAGTATCATAGATGAGGAGCACATATGCCAGGAGACTAGTCTATCAAGGGAAACCGTGCCCTGTCAAAGGCCCGAGGGTTACTGACTTACTAATACTTGATAGTTTTGTGTCAGTGAGTCAAGGCATCTAAAGACAAAGTTGCTGTCTGTTAACGGATGGAAGTGCTGTCTTGTGGCATCTATGCTGCGGAGAGCTAAAGCAGCAATCGGTGCGTGATGTTGAGCGCCAAGAACAAATCGAATGTAAAAAAGAGTGAAGAACTATGTCCGGGGTACTCTCCAACGGCCAAACATTAGTGGCGAATACTACGCAAGTTAACTTATATTTTGTTGTGCCAGATACAGCAGTACATCATAAAGATAAATCTCGAAAAAACACAAAATATACAGATTCGCGACAGCATAGGCTTCCGAAGAGATTTTTTGGGAGTTCGCACCAAAGCCCTCATCAACAGAACTTAGCAGTAGCAGCACCATCACCACCATCGCCACACACAGCAGACCAGGGCCTGTCCTCTTCCTGTGATGCCCTGTCGTGCGTTGTCAAAATATCGAGTTTCGAAACGAACGATGTGAGTTTGCTTTGTGGGCCGTACATTGTACGTCTGCTGTCATATATAGCTGTAAGTCACAAGTTGGAGTGGTGATGAGATGCGGTCGAAAACACTGCAAAAAAAAAAAAACTAGAAACCGCAAGCAGAGTTACAGATACCCTAATACAGCAGATCAGAGCACCAGCCGCAGCCGCAGGCAGAACAGAGCAGGACCTTGTACTATTGACCCCCTTTTCTCCCGTACTCTTTCTTTCCTGGAACAAGGGTTTTGCTCTGTCCTCGTGTCGTGTTCCGAACGGAGAACCTGAGTTTGGTCAATATATTTTGGGAAGATGCGTACAGCAGCAGTAGTAGTACATACTGGTGCACGTTTTTTTATTTGATGTCACAGCTGTCAACCACAGCACATGTCCGTGGCGACGGAATGCGAGGACATCGTCACATTGCTGACGCGGACGTAGATACGGGCTAGCCGTGCCGTGCGTGCCTCACTCCTGGTGCTGACAACAGCAGCAGGCCTGCTGCAGGCTAATCGTGCCGTGCACCGTCGCATGGGGTCAGCTGCTGCCTCTAAAAGCCAGCCTGCCTGGGCTTGTCGTACGACTGACCGCCTGGTACGAACCGAAGAGCTAGCAAGTGACACTGGTTCTGTATCCTTTAAAATATAGTTATATATAAATCTACTTGTTTTTCTTCACATTTTTACCTTTCGACATCAAGCACTACAAGTGTCTGTGCCTATTGTCCCATCCTAGAGAGATACGAGCTATGAGGTCATAAAATCTATGACACAAGTATACTACAGATACCAAGGGGTAACACAGTGATTTACGAATCGGGACGGGACAGTGCTGGGTTGTTTGGCGGGAAACAAAAAGGACAAGACGGGACACTGAAATGAGGACATGAACCGGCTGGAGGGGTGAGACGGGAGACGGGATAGTGGGTGTAGTATTTCTCGACCGGATCGGACGGTGTATTTCTCGGGGGGATATATTCTCGACGGGACTGTACAACGTTATTGTTTCTCGACTGGACGGGACGGTAAAATGCAATGGGTTTGTTTTCCTGACTGCTGGGTGCGCGCAGGGAGCCGTCTCGAGGCACGTTACTCTCCGTGCACTTGATGAGTTTCTTCCTGACCGGCGGCTATAGCTCCAAGATGTGTTGCCACACTTGCTTCGTCTTCAGATTCCTTCCCATCCGATGTTGCGGTGCCAGCTGGTGTCTGATCGGATGGTGGCGCTTTCGCCGGGCTGCTGGTGGTTGTGGAGGTGCGGTGGTGGCTGATCAAGGTCGTTGCGGCGGAGAGGGTTGGGATGCTGGTGCCGCTGCTGGTCAATCGACCTCGCCCGAGAGATGGGCATCTATGGCGTCCGTACCGGTCACAGCAGTACTGTACTGGCGTGATTTTAGTGGTCTGTGTTTGTGTGTGGCCAGCTGGAGGCTGGTGGTAGGTGTTGCACGTAGAAATATGAACTACGAAAATTCATGAAAAATTGAGATGAAAAACAATCTTAATTTTTTGTCCTTTTACAGTAGTGTCCCATATACATACACTTGCATCAGCTCGGGTTAGGCTATAAACATGAAAAGTAATTCCACTATATTCGTTGTAAAACTCGAACATTCTCAACTTTGGATGTTCTTGGTGGGAATGGACCGAGATAGACAACGGGCATCAGTACTAGTGTATCTTGGATGGGAAGAGGTAAGTAAGGTCTCGAGGGAGTGTATGTGGCAACGGTGCAGCTACTTAGTTTCATGACGGGACGGGACGGTAAAATAATTGTGTGGCGACCGGACGAGGCGGTAATTTCCAAGGGCCACGATTACGTCGGCGGGACGGGACGGTAAAGTACAACAGGAGATCAACTTCGACGGTACCGGACGGGGAGTGACGGCGGTCAGGAAATTCGTCGACGGGACGGGATGGCGGGACCCTTTCGACGAAGGTTTTTACGTCCCGTCAAAATACCGTGATAAGGCTCGGACACTATTACGGGAGTCCATAGTTAATAGGACCTATGATAAACACAAAAACCTATATTTCCCTATTTTTATCAGCAATATTTGGTTCTATGTAATACTCTTTATAGTATATTACTTCATCATCACTTTTACTTTGCAGCCCAACTCGTAGGAGGTTTTACAATGGACGATATTCTGGACAAGCCGTGGTCACAGGTGTCGTCCCTTCTCCCCCCCGGTACCTGCCTGTATTGTTTGTCGCGCATAGGGTTCAGCACTCCCACTGCTCGTCGATTGTCATCGAATGTAGCTAACTCACGCTCTCGCGCTTTCCGCATATATCTTTTTTTATGCATGAAAAAGTCCCTACGAGCATGCACTCGGTGAGGTTTGAACCCACGAAATTGATCTTGATAGGCACGCGGACCATCAACCAAGCCACCGGGGACGGTCCCCCGTAATACAGTACATTTTTATGCTGTCAGCAGAGTAGACAATGCACATAATATTTAACAGAGATAACCGAAACAAAACATATAGAGAAACAATACGGGAAGAAAGTGTCGTGCGAACTAGTACCGCCACACACGCATTAACAGAGCAAAATATAACCATAACGGAAGAGCAGGCGAACCAAAACATTAAAGTGAACAGCAGGCAAACCGAAGCAAAACAAAATCCGAAACAAAATGCAGCCTTTAGGCAGCCGCAGCAGTCAACAGTGGTAGATACTGGCTCCGATACGTGGTGTGTGTTCTCCCACTCGATCGTTCGGGTAGAACAAACCTTTCATGCGAAGAACACACACACACACATCCAGCACAACCAGTGCCCGTGCCGATTCCCCTATCCTATCAAATAGATAGACACGAGTTCTGCGGTTCCACGTCCAAGACACAGAGGTGTACAGACATTGTTATGCAGAATGCAGAGTAGACAATGTAACGCCACGTCGTCGTGCTGAATACGATAGGCACGACCAACGCATGCCATGGAAGACCGAAAAACCGGAAGAAACAAAGGAAAACAAATCGAAAGAAAAAACAACGTGTAGTACCCCCCAATGGGAGATGTGGCAGAGATTTCGGAACAAACAAAGAAACACTACTCATATCATCACACAAAAACAGAAGAATACTGAGAACGAACATGAAACAGCAAGCGAATCGAAGAACAGCAAACCACCTCGTGAAAGATAAGGATACTTCCTAAATAGATAAAGCTAATTTCAGACCCGGCTTATGCACACAGCGAAGATCGTGGCTTTAGAAATATTTCGTCGAGAGGATAGTCAAGACGCATTGCTGGGCGTATACACTCGCCCGTTGTCGACAGACCCAACTTTGAGAATCGTCCGGGACGGTGTGTTACCTTCGGTGTTAAACGGTATACGAGTAGTACATACGAGCCCCCCCGTCAGGAGGGGTGTAATAATTAGCAATTATAGATTACGAAGGACGTAAAAGTGTACGTTCATTTTCGGTAAAAACATAAATTACAAACAAGCTGGCCTCGGGCTTTCAAAGATGTCTCCTCTAGTTTTGCGGAAAAGAGGTTCGATACAAGAAAACATACCATTAATCTCGCACGAATACTGCTGAGAGGCAGTCTGTATGAAAAGAAAAAGTTCTCACGGCAAACCTTCAGTGAAAACGCGGACTCATCACGAAAATGATAAAACGATACTGAAGTGGTACATAGTGTCATACTGGTACATTGTGTGGTTCCCATGGGAGGAAACAAGTTGACAAGCACTCATCCTGGTACCAGGCACTAAAATTAGTGCAGTGTGCTCTATACAACAGCGGTACGTTATATCTTCTTTAGATACGTTTCTGACCCAAAACCCCAAGGAAGACACTCACTAGTGCCTGTACGTAGCCGACGCAAGTTAGGGGGGCGGAAATCACGATCAAGGAATCACCTTACCACGGTCCATGCAGGACTATTTGTCCATAATTTCCTCAGCACCATGGTTCATTTTTCTCGGGGTGGAAGTATTTGTTCCGAAAAGACACCCACAAAGGCGCAGGTCTCCACGTAGAGCTTTGTTTGTTTTATATTATTCACTGAGCCTTACAACACTTATTATTTTTATGCTTGCCTTCCGACAATGTAGCGTAGATGCCGTTCCTCTATAAACCGAATACCGTTATGTAATTGAGTAATAACCCTCATACGCTTTTCTGTCAGCCGCTTCCCAATTTTCATTCACCACTTCATTTCATTCTATCTACTGGTATAGTGTATCCTATTCATCATCAACGTTCCCTGAGCTTGTCATTGGTCGCATTCCTCCGGCTTCTCCCTCCCTCTTCCTAGCGGCCAGGTGGTCTCTCAGGGCTAGTTTATACCTGGTACATGTTTACTCGGCGCGAAATCGCGACCTGTGTGGTCACCGAGATGATCTAGAAGAGGCGTTCTTTGCAGACGCCTTTCCGCGCCACGGACGATCCGTCCGTCCCTCCGAATATAGTTGCCGCCAACTGATCAATTAGATCGCTGCCTTCCTTTCCGAGGCACACAAAGCTTTCTACCGCGGGGGGGCCGCGAGTTTGTAGCTGCGCTCGTCGAAGGACACCTGTCCCGGACGAGAGTAGTGACTGCGCTTGGGCGCCTCTGACGTGGCCGCAGCTGATCCGTCTCGGTCAGCGCTGCCTACCCGCGTGTGGATCCCCGCTTATGGGTCCGCATACGTGACGTGGAGGAGTATCGCTTTATTGCGATACTCTGCTGCCGTACCATCTCGGAGTCCTCCCGCCTCGATGAAGACGTCCATGCGGAGATCCCTGTTCGCGTGGAAGGGGGCTCCGCTTTCCAATTTCGTGTCGGATGGACATCCTCCTAAAGGTGCAGGGGGGCGCGTGCACCAGAGGCTGGCGCTGGTTTACTTGCGCGCCCGATCGATGACATAATCGTGCATTCCGCGTACTAGCCTTCGCTGCACCGCGGCAGGGGCACCTTGCCACCAGGAACCCCTCAGTCCCCATAACTGCCGTCCCGCAGCCACGAACTCTGACGGTGAGATGACTCTGGCCGAGTCGACTCTATAATCCTAGACAAACCGGAAATACCTGTTTCGTTTTTTAAGACATCTCCACGAATTTCAACAGAACTCATCATTCTCTCTCGCGCTGTGTTTACGTGTTTTTTTTTAGGTAATAAAAATAATTTATAAATACCTAGATCTGGAAGGTCGACTTCAATCGTTTTATTCAGGATAACTAGCCATATGATACAAAGAACGAGTGTCATAAACGATGCCGTTGATCATTCCCTGAGACATGGGGTTTTTGTTTCCTGGACATGTTAAAAATTTCGTGAGATAATCGTAAATTTGCTTTACGCCACTTTTGGTGGACCCAGAGGAACCTACATACTAGAAATAGTATGTTATATATACGATACACTACATACTCAAATAAGTACGTGTACTTAAGTTAGGCTTGCCTCTGGTGTACACCATCACTGATATATCAGCCACATGTAGTGATATATGTATGCTTTATATCGTATAATCTACGTACATACCTGGTACGTACAAGTGTCTGCTGGTTACCACTGCGCTGGACGACTGTACGGCTTGATCCGTGAGCATGTTGTATGATGATGACGATGATGAGGATAATGTTGTCACCTTAGCTCATTTAATTTCCCTGAAATCCTTTGAAATCCTATCTGTGGTCACGAAAAAGGCTGCAACAAAATGCATGTCGATGCCAGAAAACAAACATGTACGAAAAATCAAATCAGCCCGCTAGGGAAACAGTACTAACGAGCGTGGTATACCATCGCGTATCATTTGCAACCAAATATCACAAGAAGAACATGTCCATGATTGAAAATGTACACTCGACAAATAGAAAAGGAAAATTAAAACACGAAGAGGGAACATAAAGAAGAAACTAAATGGCAAACCAAATGTGTACGAGTGCCCTTGGCGCCCACTTTGGGGTATTTCGGGGTAATGTCGGACCATTTCGGGGTGATATTTGTCGAAAATGTTGCATTCGTACAAAAACTAAAAAACGCCGCGGCCACTGACGTAACCTGCGACGGCGGTCACGGCCACTGTCGTTTCACGTTACGATCATTTTTAAATCAAAAAATTTGCACAGGAAAGTGAATGGACAGATTGTCCTGCATAGTCGTATTTCCATGCTCGACGTGCATCTTTAAGAAGCAGTGATAGAAATTGCTACCAGGTATGCTTTTTTCGGGTTCCAACAGGAAATCCGAATGAAAACCCGTAGGAACTCACTGCATGCCGTAGTGTGCGATGAGCATTGGGGCCGTGGGGCACTCACGGGAACCGGCACCACGCTGGAGCCCATGATGTCCCGCGGTATGAAGTGGACATTCCTAATCAATCCCGTGGGGTCTCACAGAACGACCACGGGATAACGTCCCCATGGAGATCAAGGTTTCCCGTGTTATTCAGTGCATATTCCCAGCCAAACCCGCGAAGTCTCACCGAAAGACCACGGGATTTCGTGGCATACAGTGGGGCCCCTCCGGAATTCCCTGCATTATTCTCACCAGCTCTTACATAAGTTGCCGTGGAGCGTCCTATTCGAGCCCAAGGCTTAAGTTATATGTATATACAGTAAACATCAACTTCGGCCGCATGACATGTACATGGTTATACCGTATAGCACAATACCATGGCGCATGATATCCGACCAGAACAGTGAACCAGCATAAACCTACGGGAACAGACTGCTGACATTCCCGAAGAACCCCGCTGGAATTCCCATGGACACCCACGAGACGGCGAGGACCCATAGGAATCCAAGGCGTGCCATTCCGACAGTGTTCTGGGGTTTCCCGGGGGAACCCCCACGGACGCCGGTGCTCACCGCGGGACCGATTGACGCTCGTGCTATTACGATGATCTTTCCTCACATACCAGGTTACTACAGCGGTTTGCTCTGCGCAGGCTTTATGATGGGCCGGTTCCTCTCGTCGCACTTCTGGGGGATGGTCTCCGACTCTTACGGGCGTCGGTTCGTTGCGATCTTCGGCCTGGTGTCCACCATGGTATTTTCCGCAGCCTTCGGGGTTTCTACAACATTTCTGTGGGCATTTACCTTCAGGTGAGACATACACGTATATACCAGTTAAGTCTAGCATTGTGTTTCTTTCCGCCGCGCTGTTCAGTACATGTCATTTTATCGGACCTGGACGGTGGCTAAACCTCATGCTCGTTATAGGTCGATACGACGATGCTCGTACAACCAATTCAAGTATCTGGTGGACGGGGGAATGGTCTACGGGAGCAACACTGGTTGCTAGGAGAGAAGGGGCTGCTCCAATTTTCGGTACGGCGTCTTAGGTCGCCCTAGAGATTGACTGGGCATGTCAATTGAAATTTCAACTGGAAACCTGTTTGTTTTGCACAGCAACCTTTATACCATCTGATGGCGGCACATATCACCTATTCAAGAACCATTGGAGTTTAAGAGTAAAGTGGTCAGTATACCACAGTTTGGCTGTGTGATGTGAAATCCCGAGTTCGACTTTCTGCTTCCACTAAGGGCGAGGTACGATAGCCGTTACACTGCTCCATTTTTTTGCACTCTGTTCCATTCATGGCCTGGCTCGCTCTAAGTCTTCACTGCTCTCCACAGTGTCCAGTCTTTTCAAACCCTATCTGATCTGGGGCTCCGTCCACCCGCAAGTTGAGATTGTAGTGTACTGCTAGGCCCTGCCTACTCCGTCTCTCTTATAAGTGACTCCATATAACATGCGGTACAGGCGTGATGGGGGTCTCCGAGTTATGGAGTGCTCTTGCCTGGGAAAACGTCTTTGAGGGAATGCGCTTTACAGTCGGTCACGACGATATCCTCGTGGGAGGATTTATTTCGCTGGTACTTCCCTTATCATCCAACCTTTCCATTCTTGTAACGGCCTGCTCGGCATAAATCCTGTCTTTGCTCTGCATGTCGGTCTCCCCTCCAGTCCTCGTGAAGGAAACAACCCCGTGTGGCATATATCTAGTGGACGTCGTATAGGCCTCTCGACGCCTACCTTACCAGCGTCCTGGAGGAGTTCTACGATATAGGTTCACTCTTTTTCTTCTGATGCTCCACACGTACGGAGCTCCATACCTAACCCGAAACTGACTCAAGTGAAAATCAAATTGCGTCCCGATGAATGCTCGCATGGCCCAAGTATACAACTACGTTTTTTTCTGAACAAGATTGGCATTCCGAAGATTTTAGTTTAAGGAGCGCGGTCATTCAGAGAACATCTTAGCGGGAATTAGCTACCCCTATCGTAGAACGCGTCCCTGTTGCTCCAAATCACCGTGACAGAACACGTGTCAGGAATAGTCAGGGGTGATACGGGCCTGAGCGAAAACCTTGCCGCTACGATCTAGGATCAGAGAGAATGCGCGGAGGGAGAGAAGTGGCCTAAGGCTCGCTATGACAGCGGTCAACCGGGGAGACGGACGTTTGAGCGATCTACAAGCAAAAAAAAGAATTTATGTGGTCCGCTAGATTCGGTTCTCTTTTATTGGCATCCACACACCTCGCGTACGTTATCAACAAAGTGACGACAGATTACTTTGCCTGGATATCTGGGTACCACCTCCCCTTGACTAGGTTAATGTCGTGACTTTACGGAACAAAATACAGTGAAACATTCAGCGAATGACTTACGAAAATGTGTTATTCGTATAATGTGCAATAACTTGCTTCAAGCGGCTATTGCGAGCCGGGTTTAGATTCATAGATGGCGCATAACATGGCAAAGAGCGCAGCCAACAACTATCAGACACGGTGGAAGATTCCGGGACTGAACGATGAGGCCTCCTTTCAACGGGTAATTATGTTGTAGAATTTCGACATATCGAAACCACGAAGAAACAATAGCTTTCTCTCTACCGTCAACCGTTGTCGCTCGCCAGGTTTTTGCTTGGTCTCCTAAGCGCCATCACGGCAACGTGCAAAACCATGGTGTCTGAAGTGTGCGGCGCGGAGCACGAGACCGTGGGCACGGGCGCATTGACGAGTAAGTTACGATAACGGCGTCCGTTTGTTTTTTTGAGGAAATGTGCTGCTGTTGCTGCTGGAAGAAAATTAATATATCCTTGCCGGAGAGTGTAATGCCGACCTAATTGGCCAGGACGGGAGGAGAACCAGGATTACTACCCAGATATTACTTCGTGTATTCCTTCGTAGGTATTGAACACAGCGTTTTAGCTCCGACGTTACTGGAAAAATCCAACACGCATCCTGTCGCGTCTAGGCGTCACATGTCCGGTCTTGATTTGAATGTATGTCGCGGACTAGTTATACCCGTCATTCTGCCGTTGTGCATGTGGTTGAAACTTACGCAATGGTGCGACTGCTGGTCGTTGCGCGCCGCGCGCTTGTACAGCGTGCCCCTTGTTTCTTTTAATTATAGAATGTCTTCAGTACCTACGCATTCATAGTGTATACCTCAAGTCATTAGTTGGTAAATAAATTAGATCTACCCCTACCCCTATACCGGCATATACTATTGATGACGATGAACACGTGAGTGAGGAAGCTGGGAAGTGTAGAGAAACCTACAACCCTTTCCGCGATCGTAGATGCCTTGGCTCGTGACAAAACAGATCCAAGTTCCCGTAGGCCTCTTCCCTCCATTGGCGAACAAAACCGATGAAAGCGGAAGGTGACGGAGATGATGCTAAACGTCAAATATACGGCACAGTGAGGCACCAATCTCATCGCACCAAGGTTCCCGAGCGTTCTCAACAAACAAACGCCGTCCCAGCTATCCGCACGAAGGTTCCCATCGAGCGAGAAAAGGCAGAGCAAGCGTTTGTGATGGGAATCGAAACCAACCTGCACCCACCGCCCCTACCGCCCCCACTTCCACAGCACCCGCGCCCACAGCCCACTGCTTCCGATGCGTGTTTTGATAGGTACAATATTTTGGCCAGTCAACAATCTGTCCGATGGGACTCTTTTACCCAATATTATCAGAATGTCAACAGTGGTTTACAACATGATTGGTGATATGCCAATCTCTGTGTATCTATACAGTAGGCTTTGAGGTTGTTCACCGGGTTGCATTCCAAGCTTTGCCCAAAGTCAGGCTTTTGAGTGAAGTATGGAAGGCCAAATGAGGAGTCTCGTGAAGCAGAGGGCGCACCCCTATCGTAGAATGCGCCCCCCCCCAACCCCCATCCGTCAAGCCCCGTCCAATCTCTCCTCCCCTGCTGCTTCTCGTCTCTACCGGGATGCGTGAGAAATAGTCAAAGGACAATGACAGGCGACATTTGAGCACGCTTTACCCCTCCCCCGCCTGCCGCTTTCTCGTTTCGTTTTTTTTCTATCGCGGGGGCTGCTCTCGTTCGATTGATGTGACACATCTAAACCCGTCTAGTGGCCTGGTCACTTGGAGCGATATTGGGGCCTGGTGTCGGGGGGATATTGGCGCAGCCAGCGTCGCATCACCCCCAAACATTCTCGGAAGACGGGGTATTCGGAAGGTTGTTGTTTTTGTCGACATATATTGCTAGTGTATCGTCTTGTTTCTCGCTGGCGTGTCTGTGAGGGCTCGAAACAACGGTTACGTATCGTTGAACGCTCGCTTCCCGAGCGAGTCGACGTGTACCGCGCACCAGTTGCTAATCCAACTAACGCTCGTAAGATAACGAGCGTGAGACAACTTCAGCAGTATGAAAAGAGCTGGCCTCTATTTGTTCCACGAACAGGTATGATCGAGCAGGGTTAACCCCTATGAACGAAAACATATGGACACTGTGCGAGTTCGCGATTCGAATTCAATCATGTATTTGATTGATTATCCAAGAGCGCTGATTGAGTGAGTCGTTTCCTTTGAGGGACTATGATGATGAAGACATATAAGAGTCCGAGTCCTTGTCACGTAAAAACATCATGGGTGAGTGAAAAAGAGCGATTGAGTAGGTTTCGTATTTTGAGCGACGACATCGACACTGTGTGGTGTCCAGTTGAATGGACACACGTAGTCGATTGGTGAAAAGGAACAGATTGTGCAGATAGAACCACACTTTGTCCACACTATTTCTGGAAGATCGGGCTCACCCCGACTGGGCTGTCCTTCGCGTTTACGATGTTAGTCGTGGTGTTTTTAGAACACGAGATTGGTTTTTCGGTTGCTCAAGCTTCAACGTCTTGCACTTAATCGATTTTTGGTTGGTGTACTAACGCCAAAGGCTGCTAAAATAGTGTTCCTATGCCCCTCAAACGACGAGCCCAGGACCGAGCCAGGGTCAATTTTACTGCAGCGCGCCTTGCCGGAAGCGTTACTCTACCGGTGTACTCACCGCCTAGATTATGCGCATAGGTCATCACCCCATCCATTCAGTACATTGTGTGTTGATAGGTTCACCCACGCGCCATCGTCTGTGTCGGCGGCGTCGATGTCTCAGTCGGCCGCCGCCAAGCTAGCATCCCCCTCCCCTAAACGTTCAACAGGTACCCTTTCCTTCTGCCCAACCTGGTTGGAGCTGGCTTCGCCCTCGTGGCGCTGCCGCTGGTGCTCGTTTTTATGAAGGATACACAGCTCTCACCAAGTGGTGGCCAAACGTAAGAGTGTCGATCAAACCTAGGGCAGGGGTGGCGCTATTGGTTTTCTGAGCTCTTCACAGGAGAAGGTCAATGGCGTCGAGGAAATTCACTTGCGCAAATACTCGGCCAACGTTGCTATGCGCCGCTGTTGTAGCATTGGAAGAGATTTGTTGTTTGGGTAGTTTTGATGCGGCCGGTCGAACCCTCTCGATCGAGCGATTTCTTCGTTGTTTTGCAATCTTAGGCTTGATTGTCTTTTGGGTCTTTGCAATACGCACCACCATGGGATTGGTTTATTAACGCTGCGTCAACAAACTATTTCATGTTCATTTTTTGTGTGAGGTCCAGAGTCTCTCATACTAGTGGCCTAAACTCGATTAGGAAATTAGGCTACCCCCCCCCTCTCCATCGCAGCGCCAGCCAAATCCTGTTGAAAATTTAAGAGAATTGGTGGTAGCCCACTGGAAGGCCTGAGCTGGTGCCAAGCGACTGAGGCAAACCGTAGCACAACCCCACCGTGGGGTGCACACTTCTTTGTGAAGGGTGCGCAGCACGCTCCTTGCCCTGACAGGAGTATGGCAAGGTGCTTGCGATGTTCGCCTTTCCCTCCGAGGTATGGGTTGATAGAGGTAGGTACTTCTGACCTTGGTGAGACGGCAAACATTTAACAAGCTCTGTGTGCACGCGCTCGACGATAGAGGTAGCACATTTCCGCTATTAACACGATGTTCTCTGAATGACCAGGCTCCTCAACCCAATATCGTCGGAATGCCGTTGTTTCGGAAAATGATGTAGTTGTATGATTGGGCCATGGGATCATTCATCGGGACGCAATTTGATTTTCGCTGTAGTCAGTTTTCGCGTGAGGTACGGAGCTGCTTAAGTGAGGTGCCTCAGAAAAATCAGGGTGAACCTCTATGGTAGAATTCCTCTGTGCTTCACCATCGCAGAACTCCACTGTGCTTCACCCAAACACCTAAGCTTGAGACACTCTGTATGATTTATCTGATCGACAATTTGTTCCGCTTTTAATAGTCAAATCACAAAACAACACGGCCGCATAGATCTCAAATGGAGACCTAGATGGTTAGGTAGATCCACCCTTAGGGTTTAGGGATCCCTTGAGCCAAAGTGTGTTCGGGCTCACAATCGTGACTCCGACCTCAACTCCAAACAATTTCGCACACGTCGCGCAATCATGATTGCTTTACCTAAGCAAAACTCCACCCCTCAGATCCACTCATCGCGCCTTACAACATCTGAAACGTTTGTGCCGTTCCACCACCCAGCAACAACGACAATGTTCATCTGCGCTCCATATCGTGTGTCACATAGACACGAAGCATCACCCGGATGTTTTCCCGGTTTTCTCGTTGGTACAGAGGGAGGGCAGACTCCAGTTGGAGGTATAGGCTCTGAGCTTGTTGATTTCATACCAGACGCGAATGCGCACGAACCTGCGGCCAGCCTAAACGGAAGCACCACGTCGAAATCACTTCATTTGCGGAGACTGATCAAAAGCTGGCGTTGGTCTAGTTTCGAGCGTTTGCAGTGTCGAGTCGCAATGCAAGGCAGAGCGCATGAATTGAAGCAATGCTTTCTGTGGGCGTTGCGTTGATATTTGCTCTTCTCGCATGAGGAGCTAAATAAATATGTGAATCCGAGACATTTGAAAGAAATGTTCGCGCAGCCCGGCCAACATATATATGCTCCAGTCCTTCCTCGTAAACAACAAGCATACTCAACCGCAGTTGTTTATCTGATGAGGTCAAAATCGTGGTACGTAGTCCTATTTTGTTTTTATGTTGTGATATTGGTATATTTCTTTGTTTTGGTATCGTCTCCAACATCCCCCTGGAGAGGGGGCCACAACATTTTTCTGTTTTCGATTTAGGTTCTCCGTTTCTCTCGACTTTTCTCTCTGTGAAAGCATGGTAAGCTGTGCATGTCGTACTTGCCGTATCCAGTATGATGACATAGCATTGCATTGTCCACTCTGCTTACTGCACAGCAATGTAGCGACGTGGCCACAGAGTTTGGCACTCGTTAGGGCTGAAGATCGGCACTGGTGCTAGTTGTGCTGGTGCTCGACGGGTAGAAAGACTTGTTTTATGTGTAGAGCACACAAACGTATCGCTGCCGTTCAATCAGTAGTTGTGAACCAACAGGGTCTACCGAAAGGTATACGAACGGCCGGAAAACACCTCCCCCTCCTCGTCCATCGCGCAATATACCGGCAAATACCGTCGCTCGAGAAGCAGAACACACAGCAGCGCCGTGCTGGTACTCCATCAGAGTTTACCCAAAATGTATACGAACTTACGGAAATCACCTCCCTCCCTCTAGTCCATTTCACGATGCACGGCGGAGTACCTATCGCTGAGTACCTATCGGGGGGGAAGCGGAAACTTAGCTGCGGCGTGCTGGTACTCAGCAATAGTGCCTCGGATGAAATTTGGCAATGGTTTGTCACCCCGTGTTATGGTAGTAGTGTCTTCGCACTTTCGGTCGGCTTGGTCTGTCGAGTTGGGACGAATAGGTCTGCCCGATTTGTGTACGTTGAGGTCGTTCACCTGTACGACGACATAATGCAAACACCTGGCCCAGGCATAATATTGTCTCTTGGCGTGCAGGGGCAGTAATCCACAGAATTAAATACTCGCAGATCCGTTGGTATGTTCTTCCGTAGGGTATGAGATGTACTCTTTGGCGTTTCCTGTTCTGCGGTATGGATCTTACACCCAGCCGTTTCGTGACAGGAGTGCATGGTTATCCAATACTTGTGATAAATCATTTATAGTTGTCTACGAGATGCAGCAACCATTGCTGAAACCTGGCAGCGGCAACAGTTCGATATCTGGGTACCGCGCTTGCCGTGTACGCACAGTTTGAAGATTGAAAATCACAGGCTTCAACGCGTTCATCCTCCTCTTTTTCATGATTCTACTACAGTTGGACACGCGAAGTGCATCATGTTTTCTTCGTTGTGTCAATCAACGCTGATCAACACTCATGACGCGGTATAGTCGGTAGTTCGCCAGCGCACTCCTCGGTGGCAACATCTCTGACGCTTGACCAACCTTTCATCAGCCATGGACGCCCGTCATTGAGTGTAGAATTAGCGCAGTCAACGCGAAACGGTACAGCTGCCCCCTATGAGCGCTATGGCGTCAACAGCAGGAAACCGCCACCCGATCGGCAGCAGGAAGCCGACGAATAATTCGTGCCCTAACCGCGCCCCTATCGGTTCGACCACTCTCCCCTCCCCCCGCGCGCGCCCCCCGCGTGCAAGATTGAAAACACGATGTTTGGCCTGGTGCGGCTTGGGGGCCAATGGCGACAACAAAGAACCCAACAGCCGTTACAACATTGATGGCGTCGAGGTAGACCCGGCGTCGCGCACAGAGGAGGTGTCTACGTTGCCGATAGAGACGGCTGGTGTCCGGAAGCCGTCTTGGATGCAGGTGGACACGACATCCTTTTTCGCCGACGAGACAAAACCGGGCAAAGGCAAAGACGCGAGTCTCCGGGGCACCACCGCGAAAAACCCCAACAAAGAGGAAAGCTTGCTCGTGCAGAGGGAGATCCGGGCAATCCTGTTCATCGACGTACTTTATTCGGTGCGTCTGGTTGCTGTTCATTTCCAATATTTGTCACTAGGTCTTCTCGTTTGCGAGTGGATACGGATAGCAGCCCGATTGTAGAAAGAGGCAGTTCGAGCGCCAAGTGCGTATTTCAAGATACGAGGTCTCGAACTGAGAAGCGGCTCAACATGCACGATAAGCTTTGTGATATCTCACCTGTACGTTTAATAAGCTAGTGGATGTGTTCGTCTGTGATTCGTTCGCATGGTTTCTCCGTGTTGAGTTCTGAGCGAGGTATGGAGGTATTCGGTGATAAATCTGGTCCGACCTGAGAAATGCAACGAGGTGTCCTCGGTGGCGGCAACAGAAGCGCCCAAACGTCTGGAGCCGGCAGCACGAACAGGAGGAGTTTGGTGGGGCAAGAGGCCATCTGTAGTGGTAGCAGTAGTTGCGGACGTTAACAGACGTAGCTGTAGGTAAACAGCGGCTACAGTTGATTACCAGCTTCAAAAAGAGTAGTCCAGGCTGGGCTGTTGTTGGACAGCGGCATGATCAGCAGGAGCAGGGGCTAGAAACCTTGCCGTGGCATGGCTCAGATTACTCTCTGCCATGAGAGGGCGGCGGGGGGGACGGGGCGCTCTTGGCATCCACAAAACCGAGCGCAGAGCTGGTTTTGTATTTGTGTCTAATAGTATCCAGGACCTTTTGTTTTTTGGGCAGGAGTGTTTCATTGTTGAAACGTTCTTACCAGTATTGATAGCAGGTACCTCGTCCCCATCGCATACGTTTCTCGTGTGCACTTGTGAAAACTAAATGCCTGGTAGTCGCTATCCGGAGGTTCCTGAGAGAGCTGAAAACGCCTGCGGAGTAAATCGTGCTGCAAGTCCACAGCCCCCTCGACGGCAAAAACCACGCCTGAAAACCCGCATGGCACGCTAGAGAATACATGCTGCGGTAGCGGTGCACCCCAATGTCCCAGAGGAGAACTCCCACGTACCTAGCTACATCGTGAAACATGTAGCAAAAAAAACGATCGATATTCCAGCAATATTGGTGTAAAGAGCCCGGGCAAAATCAAAATCGTCGAAACGTGCTATTAATACGTACCTCTATCGTAGTACGCGTTGGTTGTATGTAATGTTCTCGGGAATATCGCTATATTACTAAACTAAGGAATCACTCCATAACGTTGGAATCACATGCACCAATAATATTTCATGGTATCGTTGGTTGTTTCTCCGAGCCGCGGGATCCCTTTAAACCCTGGTTTCGTTGTCGTCGGTCATTGGTCAAGGTTTTGAAAAACTAGGCTCAAACCCGTTTGGAGCTACCGTACCTCCCACTGTGGCAGGCGTCGGGGGTGGTACCTTTTTCCTGAGCTCACACGAAGAGCTCAATATCTCAACTTCGAAAACATGTGTTACGCAGGGGTGGTACCTTGTTTCGGAGCTTCTCATATGACGTGGAGATATCAACATCCCACCTCTGGAACCTATTTTTTTTAAGACATTTGTTTGCACAACCCGACCAATGTTTATATGCGCTAGCACTATGAATCTGATATATTCGTGTACAAATGTCATCCATGGTGGTTGGTGCTTGCTCTATTGAGGAGTTAGGCCACTCAGAAACACTGATGCAACTAATCGATAAAACCCCTGTCGCAGTGGGATTGATAAAAATAAATAATGTTTGTTTACCTCCTCATTGTTGCTCGCGCGTCCCATGTTCTCGCTCCGAAGTTTTCATTCTCCGGGTTCGAGGAGGTGTTCACGCTGTGGTCGCTCACTACTCTCGCCAAGGGCGGGTTGGACTGGTCGACTGTGCAGATCGGGAAGGTTAGAACCGAAGCCATTGTCAACATTTCCATTTGGTCCACGTACGCGAAGTATATACTGGTCGTGTGGGCATTTTCTAGCCTGGACAATGACGTACTGCGCCCCCCGTTCACGCCTCACGTCTAGGGTTAGATATTCCACCAAAACATGATAGGAAAATGGATCCACTTAGTTAGTGTAGACGTTGGAACAGAGCCAGACGTGATGTATGAGGTATATCTTCGCGTGTGCCATTAATGATACGTGGTGGTAATGAGGCGCGACCTCAGTAACCGGAGTAGTCATATCTGCAGTAAATCATGCTGGGCGAATACATATTAGGCTGAACAACCACAAACGAGCATCCACGGACGCGGTCGTAAGCATCCGTGACTTTTGGGTATTCTATTTTTGAGGAAACCAATCATCGTCAGAAGCAGCGGCAGACGTGGCGGCGGCATCAATAACAGCGGCCGCACGAGCGGCAACACCAGCAGCAGCAGCAGCAGCAGCAGCAGCAGCAGCAGTAGGGGACACGACGCCAGGCTCAGCGTCGCTGCACGCTCGGTTTGTCGGTGTAACCCTTGAACTCTTTCCCTTGGCACACGTACTCCATTTTGTTGTGAGTTTCCTGCTGCCCAACTCGGAAATCAGTAAAACTTGGGGACGAAAATATACAACCTGACACGTCCAACAGAGTTTTTCGTAGTAGGAACCACCACTACTATTGCTGTACGAAAGACATGTACAGCAAAGCTCTTCCTGCATCTCCCTCCGCTTATCTGTAGAGGAGTGTGCGTGAGAGTACCACCTGGAACATGTGTGAGAGACATGACGCGAACGTTGCTGTGGACAGGCACATTCTGCCTGAGAGTACTCGAAGAGTTGGGTTTCGTTAGGTAGACTCAGAAAACAAAACCGTTGTGACAGGTGCCACTGTATTACTGCAATACGACATCTACAGCAGGTGTCCCCCTGCTTCACCGTCCCCTTGTCAATAAGAAGGTGAGCCTGAGAACACCACCGGCAGCCTGTCTTAGGGACACGGCCCAAGCGTTGCTGCTGAGGCACGATCTGCCAACGAGTACTTGTAGAGTTGGGTTTCGTTAGGAAAACAAAATAACGAGAACCGTCTGATATTATTCGGTTCTGTTTTCTTTAGTCTGGCCCAGAAATGTGCTTTCATACGTTGCTACACCTGGCTCGACCAACTCTGAACGAATTTCAAACTCACCAGCACGAGAAGGTTTGGTTCGTTTGTGGGTGCACAGAGCCCACCGGAACTGGCGAGGGCACCGTGCGCGAATAGCGCGGTGGACACACGTGACCGAAAAAAATGTTGAACAACACACGATGGCAGAGAAGCTTTGAACGGGGCATCTTACTCTCGTACGTCTCGTTATGAAGAGGAGTCGTTTCCTTGGAAACCCAAACAAAACAAAACTCGTGCTCCGCGCTCGCACACGTCATCAACAAAACTCTGATCTGGTTTTCGAGGTAAACATTGGCTCACAAGAACCGCCGTGCACAGCTTCTCATCAACACTATGCAACCCGCGCCGCTCGTCCAGAAGAAGTGTCGAGCATACAGCTTGAACGAGACGCACACCACGCGCCAAGATCAGTAGTATGGTGAAAATAGTGTGTTGCACGTGGGTCTCAGACGTGCAACAGTGCCGCAAATTATGTTGTGTTGTGGTCGCTACACCTGCCACTCAAATGTTGATGACGTATGCAGGTATACAATGTCGCACAAGTAATAAAACTAGAGGTACCCCCTAACCGCCGAGCTAACAGTCAGTACGGGATAAACCCTATCTACCTAGCTGAGAGTCAGATCAGCAGTTAGTGCCTACCTCTAGTGGGATCAAGCGCCAAGCCCTGTGCGCTTCTCGCGCCTTATTCTTTGGGGCTACGGCAAGCGAAGGGTTGTGTATGTGGTGATGCATGTGGAATGTACAACAGCTTCATACAAAATGTTAGGTAAATTATGTCCGTGTTAACGAATTTGTTGAGCCTTTCCGCTTCCAATATTGCTGCGGACCGCCGGCTTCACGAAAATCAGATAATCGCTCACTCAGAGCTGACGTTTCCACATCGTGCGGGACGGTCTCGAATCTGGATACCACCGTTTTCGCCCCCGGTTTTTCGGATTTCTCCATGTTTGCAAAGCTTTCATACGCGGGGACGATACTCTATCCGTCGAGGGTGGCGCAGGCTCCAAGGAACCCGCGCAATCAGTGAAATACAGCCAGTGAGGATGGGGTTTTTACGCCGTCTGAGCGGGGGCTCGGCTGGGGGATCGGGAAACGCTGCGATGAAATGCATGTACATATTTTTCGTCTGTTGGCATTGAACCGAATGGCAACAGTTCGAGGGGGGGCTAGAGATCATTAGAATAACCGATCCTCAACCCATTTTTCACGTGTGCCCCTACGGTCGTGCTGAACCGTCGGCGAACGCGATGCCGCGTACATGAAATACTGCTGTAGTTGCATTGTTCCATTTACGGCGCATATATGTGCTGTTCACGGTGAGGGTGACAACGATGCTGATCATTATCAGAACAATATTGATGAAAACGATGATGACGAATGCCACAGCAGTACAAGTCCACCGCTTTGCTTCTGACGCTTCCCGCTTGGGGAGCTCTATACGTTTCGAAGGTAACCAGAAAACTGACTTCAAGAAATACCAAACTTCAACTGGATTGATACCATGGCCTAGGCAAACAAAATGTGTGCTTGCAGCAAAAAGTTTCGGAGTTCCGACGATTTAGGAGCCGCGTCCTTCAGCTAATATTTTCAGCGAAAATGTGCTTCCTGTATTGCAGTACGCGTCGACGGTAGTGTGTCTGTGGACGCAGCACGTTTTCCATCTGTCTTGTCGTTGAATGGTTCACCCCCAAATCAATCCCGCTAGGTGTTTCTGGCAACCGGATTGATGCTGCTGGCGTTCGACGTGTTCGCCCTACCGAAGCTGTTGCCGTGGTTGGGCGTCAGGCTGTCCCAGAGGCTGGGGTCAGTGGTAGTGGTGACCGCCTACGCCACCCTCCCCCTGATCTCCTTGGTCAACAGGGCAGGATATCCGGTATTCACCGCCACCGCTATTCTCCTGTTTACGAGTTTTGTGTGCTCGAACCCGGTGAGCCTTCATTGCTGTCGTACTGCCGTATGTCGGTGCGCCAGAACGATTTCCACCCGACACTATTGTCGAGTCAATCGGGTTGGTCGCCTCGCGTGAATGGAGTTTCAGTGCATTTTGCGTGTCTGCGTGATCCTGACGAGACGGTATCGTACGATAACACAAGTGTACGGATGTTCAGAGGACTCGCGCCTGTCGCTTTTGGCGAATGTTTGTTCGGCTGGTATCGCCTGCTACAAGAGGGGTATCCCCTCATTCGTTTGAGGCTCCTCATTCCAAACTTTATTCCGGACCATTTACTTTCTATTTTTGACGTAAAGCGAAAGACTCAACCATACGAAAAATCTCAAGACCCCGTACGTGTACGTATCACTAACACTCTTGTGGGAAACACAAATTGTGATACGACGACATTCAGGGTTAGGACCCCGCTCTGTCCCCGAAGATTTGGGCAAAAAGTGGTATACACCCTATCGTACCTAGCGTATGACTGGTTTTGATCCGGAAGAGTATGTTGACCAGTGGCGAGAAAAAATAAATTCTGATGCTGCCTGAACCTGCCTGCGAGAAGATTCCGTGTCGGCGTGGCAACCGCAAATGCATGTCCGCCGCAAGGGAGTTCAAGGGGTGAGCGCCGTTATGACGAAACCTGCACAATGCTGTCGCCGTGTGCTGCTCCCTCCCTCCAGCTTGATCGTCATCCCGTCAATATCCGATTTACCAAACCGCCCCGACGTCTTGTTTCGTCGTTGTGCTTGCCTTGCCTCTCCACAGTTTTACGTTGCAGTCTGCTTAGCACTTAACAACGCTACGGGGACAGACCGGCGTGGGGAACTGAACGGAATTTCCATGGCGATGGGCTGTCTTTCGAGGATGATCTCTCCGGTCGTCTGCTCGGCACTGTATGCCTACTCCATCAACGGTGACCACCCCTTCCCCTTCGATTACCATCTCGTGTTCTTCTTGCTCGCCTTCTTGAGACTCGTCGTGTCTTGGATGGGCTGGAACATACTAAACGATGTCAAGCGTGAAGACAAACTCAATTTGATGTTCAGGGAGTAAAATGATATTGCGGTGTGGGGGTTCTAAGGACAGCCAACAGCTGAGATCGGTGTGAAGTTTCCGTACGTTAACTCTGTATGTACATGTACAAGGGGTGCGTACTTCGAGTTGGCGTATGTTCTGTTGATCATAGCCGGTTTTTAACGTTACGAACGGTGTGTAGAACACCTACGTATTTCCTGCCATCTCATTTGATCGCGAACAGGCCGGGTCCCGTCCACCATCGTGGGGGGGGTAGTAAGGCCTGCTGTTGAGGTGACCAGGAACTTCCCTCTTCAACAATGTGGTATTGAAAAAAGTCATTGTGAGACAAACATATAACAGCGTACCAGCAAATTCCACAATGTGTAGACACCTTCAACATTTTCGTACGCCTAATGGTGCACTGCACCCTTCAATGTTCCCACAAGACAGTTTCTTAGCCCACATTGTGTAGGGGGGGGGGGGTCCCGGCCACCTGTGTATAGCAGGTAAGAGGGCGGGAAATTTCGTCAACAAGCCGACGCCTTGACGATGGTCTTGTTATTGCAGCTTAGCAAAATGCCTGTGCTACGATAGAGGTACTACGGTACCTTGTTTTAGTCAAACTGCTTCTGACTGACGGGGGCTCCTTAAGAGCACCAACGACACTACCCAATATCGTCGAAAGGCCATTTGGGCCTTACGTATTATACCTAGGTCATCAAGATGAACGCGCTTTTAGAAGCCAGCTTCTGGGTGAAGCAGATTACTCCTCAAGATGAAGACAGGAGCCCCGATGACAAAAACGGGTACCGCTATCGCATCACGTGTCACACTAAACCTAATGCCGTTGGATCCTCATTTGTGTGTTGACAATGATTTTGGGTGTATGTACTGGAGCTAGGATGTTGGTTGGTTCGTTGATGGTGCGCTTTGGGCGTTATCAACGTCAGGTTTGTGTTGGAAATTTTCAGTAGAACCGAGGCTTCCCGGAAAATAATTTGTCGACACCTCACGTCGAACTTTTCAACATAGGCCCTCCCGACAGGGGGGGGGGGTGTACTCGATAAGAGAGATGTGCTCGATCTCATGCACGGCCGTAGTCGTATGAACATAGACCCTCGCAAACCCACAATGCCGCGACGGAGCATGTCGGGTTTTCACCGACCAGGCAGACATTGCTTGCACCAAGCGCGAAGCGCCGTGAGGTGTCATGCGAGTCGCATGAAGGGTGAGATGCATACTACTAAGAACCGCTTGTGAGGCGGACTTTCTTGCATATGGATGACAGCTTCCATGAGTTAGTTTAAATTCCGGTGTGGCCACTTCCAGAAACAGCAATGGGCGTACTATGTAACTGCCTCTTGGGTGCATTACCTTGAATACTACGTGATACGATCAATTCCCTTGTGCATAGTAAAGGTTATTTTCTTCGCACAAATGATCTAACTAGACGACCAGCTGTGGGCGACCGCCAAAAAAAAAAACAAAAACGGTACCCTGGATGTCTAGCTCACGTAGTGAGCGGCATGTTTTACAGTGTCGTTGCCAACCGACGCCAACCCAACCCGTATATAATATATACAATAGGGGGGGGGAGGGTTCTGGTACCGTCTCCTGCCTGTACGCCAGAACAATATATATTTACAAAAAATAAACCAGAGGACGGTGGAGAGCCGTTCCCCCCTGCATGGTACAAGGCCTTCCACCATACTGTAATCCTACAATGAGGCAGCGATCGCTGAACTCTGGCCGACAGCTGCGTCTAGCTGCGTGTTTGCGCTACTGCAGCAGGAGTGTGTAGTACAAAGGATATATGAGTTCGCTCAAAAATGGAAAAGAAGGCCTCGAAGAGCCATGGAATCAACAGGCTTGGCTGGTTGAGCACTCACTGAAGGTCGAGGGAGCGACTTTGCAGACAGCTCGACTCTCAACGCTGTACTTGCTAGACAACATGAGCTCTCGGAAAAGCGTTGAGCGTTCTTCTCATTTTGTTTAGAAACACCATGAGCATCATGCATCCGTAGCAGTAGCAGCATCCTTCTGTAGTTTGCGGTAGCTGCCGTAGCGTAGGTACCGGTCCTGCCAATCCTGTCGTTCAAAGCTTGAGATCCTAACGCTGCAGTCCGTCTTGTTAGGTGAGGAACGTCGTTATATATATAAATATACGAGGGGGGCTTCGCCCCCGCTCCGCGCATGCCCGTGATGTCTAAGGGTGTACCGGTGTGTAACTGGAGGTTGATAGTGCGACAGTACTGCCAACGGGTTTGTTATACAAACCATTTCGGAGCAAAGAGAAAGAAAACGCTGCAAACAAGAGAAAAAGAAACATTGCCATCCGCCATCCGGCCCAACAACGCATTAGTCGTTCGTATACAACAGTAACCAGTACTACGAAGCACTACGTACGATACGTTCGACGCCCGTACTGTATACTTCCTGTACAGATAGATACTGAACAATAAAATAAGCAGCAGTCAATCGAGATAGTTGGCAGTACGAAGCGCCGGCGATCGCGTTGGTGCAGGGAGTTGAGCAGCAGCAGCAGCAAGCAGAATCAAAGCGTATAGGTACATATGAAATAAAATCTCGCTATTAATAGCACGAGACCTCCGCCGGGACGCCATATAAACATCAATTGCGAGACGGTACCCATACAGCTTCCGAAGCATACGGATCCGTCTTTCAGCTTCAAGATACAAAGATTCATCACCTTGAGGAGTAACTTGCGCGACGACCATTTTCACACGGGGGTCAGCAGCAAAAGCATGTCGATGACGAAGAAGCAGCACTAGCAGCAGAACACAACAGCAGCAGGACATACATAGCTGTAGCACCAGGGCATCGGATGAACAGCGGCAGCAGCAGTAGCACACCATGCACCCCCGAGGCTGCCCCTGGTACAACAGTTGGGACGGGGGAGCCCGGTGGCGCACGAGTAGGAAATACAAAATAATACATCTCAGGCCGACCTATTCCGTGAGGGGGCCTGCGTGAGCAGCAGAAACAGCACAACAAAAAAAAGCTGCTGCCCCTATTACGGGGGCACATAGTTAATAGGACCTATGGTACACATAAAAAACCTATATATTTACCTATTTTTACTAACAAAATTTGCTCCCGTTGACTATGGACCCCCGTAATAGTAACAGCACAAGAGTAGCTGTAGCAGCAGCAGCAGTAGCACATCACGAACACCCAAGGAAGCAGTCGAGGCAGGGGTGCACGGCGGGGCACGAGAGAAGTTATATTGGCGTCCCCGACGGAGATACTTTGTAGTTGTCGAATCTCGTCCTCACTAAAGTCAAGTAGTGGTATCGACTCTCACCTAGTGCGTGCTCGTGCTCGTGCTCGTAGGAAATGTTTCTTGAGAACGAACTTGACTAGCGGCAAGCGTGAGAGCGTGACTTGCCCCGGCCGCCGGCTGCCCGGGTGTGCTGTTGCTCGGTTTCTATAGAAACATTTCAAATGGGTCAGCTGTGCCTACGAACAGTTGAATGGTCCACAATTATTTTATCAAAGTCTCGTAGATAAATTGTTTGGTTGACGGCCTAGCTTTGCCTTGTGAGGCTTATGTATAGGCCCGCCAAACCCTCTTCTGATATATATATTAGGCCGGCCTACTCCGCGAAGGGGACTGCGTGAGCAGCAACAGCAGAATAATACAGCTATTGCATGTAGCAGCAGCAGCAGCAGCTGCGGAGTAGAAGCAGAGCAGAGGCAGTAGCCGCAGCAGGAGCAGCAGCAGCACACGACGCACGCCGAGGCCTGCTGCTGCTACTGCCGATAGGCTATTTATGTTTTTCTCGTGTACACGCTCGCGCAGTGCCCAGAGGGGGCGCGAAAAAATTTTCGAGGAGTCTGCACGGCACAGGGCACGGAGTTCACGGAATTTACCTAAATTCCACGGGACTTGTTTGCAGGGGATCAGAATTTGAAAGGAAAAAAGAAGGAAGGGGATCAGGATCGCAAACATTTCCGCGGGTTCAGTTTGGATAGGAGCGGGGCTTTCACAAGCCCGCAGAATCACGAGATTATCCCTTAGCCCGCGGAATCCCGCGATATGTTCATAACAAGAAACATCCAGAGGAAAGCCCTGCAAATTTCAAGTTCTAATTCACAGTGGTTCACGAGATACAACCTTCAGATGGTTTATCCAGCTTGCTGGGCCAGCTCGTACTAGTACGAAACGCTCAGCGTCCGTACTGTACATTCTGTATGCAGATAGATGCGAAACAAGTACTCTGCAGCAGTCGACCGAGTTTAATCGACAGTAGAAGCGCCGGCGACTTAGATTGGTGCAGCAAGCTCACAGCAGCAAGCATCAGCGGCAAAGCGGACAGGTACGTATTGAAAGAAAACCACACCGGCACGACACCTCCGCCGAGACACCAGAAACAAGTCATTTGCAATGCGGTACTGTACTGCAAATTCTCCTGATGCAGATAGGTCCGAATTTCATCTTTGATGCGGAGACACATCACCGAGAGAGGTGGACTTGTATATTCACGAAGCAGATAGGTCCGAAGTTCGGCTTTGATGCGGAGACACAGGCCGCACTTTCATGGTCTTACCTCCTATGGGCAATTAAACTCATTTGGCGCGAAGCGCCAAAAATAATTGGGAGCGAAGCGACCAAACAAAACGCGGTGTGTACAGGCTCCCAATATTTTACTAGTGTCTGCATGAAATAGTCGTGTTTTTGCATTACCGATTGTGAGAGCTGTACGTCACCGATTTCCACAATCCCGGTATCTGCAGAAGCGGGCCATCTTGAGCTAGCGCGTGGGACTTGTCTCGTTGCAAGACATCTCGAGTTGCGCTCGCATTTGCCGTGGTACTGGTGTGTTTTGAATGCAGCAGGATTTAGTTTTGTTTCCGTTATTTTTTCTTACGAGCGCACTAGGCCTCCATACCGCATGTGCAGCCTTGCCTCATTTTTCTCTATATTACTGCTGCAGTACTTGCCTACAATGAAGCTTTAGGGGCCATTTATACTCGCATACAGCAGAGATGTTGTTCACTCTCTCTTTCTTATTTCGCTCTGCCTGTATAGATAGATAGGTCTTCTTCCCTTTCTTCTTGGAATTTGAAATTGGGCGATGTTTGATGTGACAACATCACGAGCACACTCACCGTGAGTGAGCAGCTTTGCCGACCGAGTGGAATGAAGCATAAACGAGTACGTGCAGGTGGAAGGCTATGTAAGATATAAACACAAGATGCGCATCTTCTCTTGTACGTGGTACATATTGACAATATCGAGTAATTTCTTTGTCCCATAATGTGGTATCATGTTTTGACTTTCTTAATGGTTTCCCCCTCGACAGTAGCAGTCGTGAATTCTATTTGGTTGAACCGCGCAGAAGCAGTCTGCGTCGATCACCGCTCCCACAGCCCCCCGAAGCATACAAACAAAAAAATGCTCTACACATATAGCTCAAGCGCACCCCGCTGTGCACCGACCGAAAGTGTCGGGTGTAATTGCATGAGAGTATACCTACAATTCGTGCGAAACAACCAAGACACGTGAAAACGTTGAGTGGAAGAATGCGCAACACAAGAAAATACCATCATTATTTTGTTCTCAAAGGGGTAAAATAAGGTCGGCTAAAACCTACCAGGTATGATGTCTGCTTGAAACATAAGAAGTCAATGTACACGTTGCACGCGTCGTACATCATATAGTTTGATCTGAGTAGTACTATCCAAATTGCCTGCACTTGACACACACTACTATTGCTTGTGCGACCGGCCAGAATTGAAGCCCGCCTGATGTATTTCGTCTCAGGCGCATCCAACTCGCACTGCCGACTGAATTTACAAATGACGTTCTTCTCCGACGACTGTCTTAAGTCGCGACAACGCTCGTCTGGTACACAGCAGTGAATGTGCCCTCCCACCTTGTGATCCAAACAACTGATTCTGGTGTTATTTTTATGCCCCCACTGTTATATAATATCCAGTTGATACGACGTGCGGGCAAACGCGCCAAGACACCGATGTCATTGATGACTGCACAGCAATACTCTTGTGTCTCCTAGTCTCGAACAGCTTGATGTTCTGCATACTATCTGTTTAAGCTGAAGGTCGTCGTCGATACCACGCGTGGCGCCTGCAGGACCTCCACTATCCACGGGAGCGCGCAGCTTGTCCTGATGGGCTCATATTTCTCTCGAACAGGCCTTAGCGCTTCCCTGCTGATGCCTGCGTCATCACCCGTGGGGCGCGGGATGTGGGTAGCACGTGTCATGCTAACCCAAAAAATGTAAATACATTACCAGAACGGTATAGGGCCTCGCTCGAGCAACCAGAACTGAAGAAAACGGGATAGGTTTCGTTCGATGTTTTAACAGTATGCCTCAAGGTGGCCGGCCTTCTTGCTCATTGTCGAGGGGACCACCGCAATATTTTTCGGCTTCCATATCGGCGACGACATCGTACACCTCAATGACGGATTAGGAAAGTGTACAGAGCTCCGTCGGTACCACGAGCGTCATTAAAGTGGTGCTGGGCTTAGAGGGGTGGCCGGTATGTTTTACTAGGGCGGCAGGCGACTCGAACAAATCGGAAGCGAAACAGCCCTGCTCGAGGGGTATGCATCAACCTCCAGGACCGCGTAGTAGCATTGATTGTATCGCGACATAATTCTTCAATACCTCCCGCACCCTTGACAGCCAATACCTCCCGCGCGTTTGGCATCCTGCTACGATAACTGGATTGGGCCCCAACGTCACAGTCAGATATTGTGGAAATCCCGTTCAGATACTTCGCGTTGCCCGGCAGTACGAAGACGATTATTTCACACGGGCGAGTACAACTTATTCAGGCCATAGCAAATATTGCGTGTCAATGTCGGAACAAAAACACTGATTAAGTCAGTGGCACCATATCCAGCACTCGATCAAACTATTCCTGCATGGCCCCGTGTACCAGCTGCTCATACCCCCCCCTTGAAAGTTATGTTCCGTCCCTGCATGATAGGGATGCGAGGGTCTATGGTCGTACGACTACGACCATTCATGATATTTATTACGAGGGACCATATTAAATAGGACCTACAGTACACACAAAACCTATATATTTCGCTGTTTTTACTGACAATATTTGGTCCTATTTACTATGGTCCCCTGTAATAGTACACCCCCCCCACTCCCTACGTCAGCAACATCAAGATCGTGGTGTGATCAAGAGTGGCCATTGAATCTCCCTGCATGCGAGCAGATGCATATACACTCTTCTGCACCATTTGTGCTGCAAGCACGCTGATACATTAGAAAGCCAGCCGCAAAATACTCCCTTGCCTGGATACTATATTGGCTGGCCATCGGAATCAGTCTGTCAGTCAGCCTTGACGTGCAGCCTTCCTCGCTTCGTCCCTTAGCAAAGATTGCTGGGTCTTCAACCAGATTGACCCACCAAATGGGCCGCCGATGCTATTATATCTCAGAAGATCTCATCATGCTCATGATGACGGGGTCATCCTGATAGAGGTGGCAACGAACAAGAATAGGACAAAACAGCAGTGACAACGTCATATGTTGTGCGGAACAGCAGTGACAACTTACTTGACGGGAAACCCAGTCAAAATCCTTGCCACGTTGCGGCTGTATATTCACTTGGCAACACGGCACTCGACGAACTTAAATGGGATCGAGTCTCGCACCCGACGTGAATTTCACGTATACCGTTGAAGCTAACCTTCGGTAGGTACCCTGGTAGGAAAGAAGCGATGCCACTCCCACTCGTTTTTCGGTCTACATGGTCTTGACTCCTGACCTTGTGGCGGAGGGCCTGCTCCACCGCCTCGAATTCCTCTGCGCTTTCTTCATAAAAACGCATCTCCCAACCATAGAAAAGCAATGCAGACCACGGCTTCTGCCTTGTGTAATGGTAGGTAAAGTGTAGAGAGAGCTCGTGGGGCACAGGCGACAGCTATCTACTGGAGGGATTGCTGCGCAGGTTGCGACCGGCACACGGCAGCCGTGCAAGTTGTGACGCACCAAACAGGTGCCTCCCTCGTAGGCAACATTCTCTTACAGCAGTCAGTACCTGATAAAGCAGCAGTATCTCTCCTGCGCACACTGGTACTGGTATATACGTGCAGTCAGTACGGGAGGCGTGAAAAATTCAGACAACTGCTGCTGTTGTGGTAGACGGTACGAGCACAGATGCCCTTGTGAAGCCCGTACGGCACAAGCAGTATTAGAGATCTGCCGGAGGGACTCTTGTGGTGCTCGGACAGCAGGTAGGTACGAGTATACAACAGCAGCAGTATTAATAGTACCTACGGTACAGTTTTGTTGTGGTGCAGTAATCTGGACCAGAAAAGAGGGGACGCCAGCAGGGTGGATCCCTTTTCGGGAAAGCCTCCTTGTTGTATGGGGAGACAGTGATTGAGTATCACTCCGTGAGCGATATCGCAGCTCTACAACAACACGACAAAGTAGAAAGAGGCTAGGAAAAAAACAGAGCTTATGACGAATGCAGCGATCGCTGCGGCGGCCGCCCCGCTCCCTTTTCGTCGGGTGCGGAACTGGCTGAAATGCAAAGAAAGAAGGACCTGAAATCCGGACCTGTCCCATGTAATGCTGACTGTGGAGTACGACAAGAACATCGGCCCGCGCCAGAAGGAGCCGGGCGCCGGTGTCGGACGTCGGAGTGAACTGGGACCACGAAGAACTCAGCGCCTCGCGAGACCCCGGTGGAATCGATACTATTAGTTTGGTGGCTTCTGAGCGTGTAGTGTAACCACGAACGAGGTTTTACTGCGATGATAAATCCCTCTACTGCTGTACGAACGGAAAGAAAGGTTGTTTACTGCTGCTGTACGAGTACGTAATCAGTTCCCACGTTCTGGTTTCTTCGAGAAGGCGAGCGGCTGCAAATCTTTCACGTAAGATATCACGTCCACCCGACCGTTTGGTTTTTCTCATGATATGTGAGTGGATACGGTACGACCGAGAAGAAGTATGAAGAACCCCAGTGCACCTCTCACACGAACCGGGCAACACAAGCACGCAAGCACACCCACACACGCGCGCCGGGTATACGTCTTGCTTTGGGAGAATCCGCGTCGAGCATCGGCTCTTTATTTATCATGTATGTCTCCTCTTCCAGGTGTACTCTATACATTTGAATAGGTTTGACGTGATCCCCTTGTCTCTTTTTTGTTTTTTTTCGTTTTTTTTTGTTCGCTTGTTTGGTTTTGTTTTGTTGCAACTCGTACTACTACTTTACTACTACTGTGTACCATGTACGAGTAGGCATCTGGTCCATACGTACGCTGACTTCGCCTTGATGTACCGGTATGTACGTCGTGTGCCCTCCGATATATACTATATTGATCATTGGGACAGCTGTAAGATCCAGTGTTTCGTCGAAACTCATCTTTGCAAGCTGGGAATGATACTTCGTTCGCGCGTACTCGGGGGTTTTATTTTGCCTCAGGCCCAATATATAATTAACTCTTTGTACGAGGGAGACCAAATCTGAAGCTGCAGAATTCAAGGAGTGGGTTATCATTATCCCAGCACGTACCGAATGGTTCATGGGTCGTTTCACGTTCGGTGAGACAGCAGTTCATCAAATGTCCGCTTTCGTTTACGTACACCGCTTCCTTGTCCATTGCATGGATGACATACGTATGTTCGTGGTCTATTTTGGGGTTCTTGACCAGACCGCAGTTTGAAGTGAAACGCGCCGCCGTCAATCTTTTGCAGGAACGTTTTTACTATGAGTACACGTACAAGGTACGCATATCGACGCGTACGATCCAGACGAAAGCTCCGATAACATCGAATAGATACTATTAATAGGTATACTGGTATGTCTTATCTATTTTCGAGCATGCACTTTCTTTCAGAACGAACAGGTCCGCTCCAACCAAGCATGTTATGTACGTATACGGAACCTGTTCGTACGTACATCACTTTCATGAGGTATGATACGAGGTGCGTGGTATCGGTTGCTGTTACGCATCAGAGCATTTTTTCTTTCCTAATGGGTTTTCCAGCGGGACTTATCCCGCGGTTTTGGGCGGGATTCGGGATTTTCCCGTGGCCCCGTGACACATGTGAAATCTCGTCCCCGCACCTCGCACAAACGAACCCCGCGAAAATTATTATATCCCGTTCCCGCCCCCACGCATTCTACGACGAATCCCGTTCCCGCACACACGAGTCCCGTGAAAATACACATATCCCGTGCCCGCACAGACACGTCCCGCAAAATCCAGGATACGCCAAATCCCGTGAATAAAGTTCGCACATGCTACGAATTCAACCCGACCCGCCGATGACAGCACTTTGACAGGGTATGCACGTACATGTGTCGGGTTCCGAGTTCAACCCATCCCGGGGAATACCGCGGTGGCCGGACCCCGCACTGACAATCCCCTCTAATCTAATCGTGGCTACTGCTGTAGGTCGTATACCACCCATCCAGTCGAATCCCGTAGTTGTTGTCGAACCTGCCTGGGAGAGTCCCCGCTGTGGCCAGACTCAACGCCCATACCAATACTGCCGTGAAAGCCTGGAGAATCTGATTCCCATGGGATTTGGCCTGGGAGTCGAAAATGAGTCCCGAGAAATGCCCTGGTAGTACGAGTTTATGTGTGTACGAACAACTGTTTACCTGGTATATCATGCGTACTGTGGATACTACGGTAGTTACACATGCACGAGTATAATACCACGAATCACAGCGCAATTGAATCGTGGATGGACTTCAGCCGTAGACGCACAGCCGAAATTAATATGTATTCGATCTGCAGGAAGACGCGGGGGGCATGCGGACTAGTGCCAAGTAGTACGAGTACGAGTATATGTATGTACGAACAACTGTTTAACTGGTATATCATACGTACTGTGGATACTACGGTAGCTACACATGCACGAGTATAATACCACGAATCACAGCGCAATTGAATCGTGGATGTACTTCAGCCGTAGTCGCACAGCCGAAAATTAATATGTATTCGGCCTGCAGGAAGGCGCCGGGGGCATGCGGACCGAGTGCCAAGTATATACCTGGTATCATATACAGGTACAGGTATGCCCGGTGCACTCTTCTTATATAATATGACAGCGGGCAGCCATATAATACGCGCACTCAGATGGCAATAGGAGCGGACAGCACCCCCACCCCCCCACGAGGCCTTTACCACCCGGGGTCGCCCTTTCGCACTAGATATGCGCTGGAGATCAGGAGACACCCGGGAAAGCGACCAAAACAATTATCTCGATTAGTGTATCAATCGCCTGCATACAGCAGTACGAGCAACGTGAGCGCCCAGCGGCCGTATTGTACGACCCCTTGCAATGTGACGCAGGCACCACTTTTTATCACCCCCAATCGCGCGGGCCCGCGGAAATGCTTCTTTATTTATCATTTTCTCGTTTATTTATTTATTTAGTGTACTCGACTTGATTTGGTTTGATGTACCTCGTTTTAGGCTCTCATTGCACGTCTTCGTATACGGTCCCTCCGGGTTACGCTGTTAACCCTAGAAAACTGCTGTCAACAGAAGAACACTCGTGTGAGGTCGGGGTCAAAATCCCTTTAGGCACCTTGGACATCGCGAAAAGCGCAAGAGCTCGAGTTTGCAAATTCGTCGAGAATCGACGAGCAGTGGGAATGAGGAACCCTGCGGGAAAGGGAAGCTACCGGCGACCACGGCTTGTCTACAGAGTTGGAAAGTCAAAGTGATGCGTTACAAGTGGTACCCTGGGCTGTTTACCTGATCGATCTTTTTCCCCTAAAGCTAAGCAGGTAACACCTTCACATTTGTCGTCGTCGACAGGACACGGGTTCGAATCTCACTTTGAACACATCTCCCTCATTCCCCAGGTATCGAAACGAATTGGGTAAGTCAACGTACGACCGGATACGGTACTGACGTCCCAAGGACCCCGCCATTCAGAGGGGGGGGGAGTGTTGTAAGGGTTACCCTTGGGCTGGGTAATCGATCGGTCTTTTACCCCTATAGCTTAGCAGGTAACACCTTCACAGATGGTTAGAGGAAAGGTACGGCGGTGGTCAGGGATATATGGTGTGAGGTTGACTGGTCGTGTCACGATTACTGTAAATGCTTTATACCTGGTACCAGTGCACTCTATATATTTATTTCCTGCGGTTATATTTTCGGCTCCAGAGTTGGAGCCTGTCCTGTGACCACGGACTGAAGACCTTGGACATGAGTTCATGTGAGAACAACAACAACGACAAAGTTGTCATAAACCGTCACGCCTCTATCGTCGAGTGCCCTTTCGGAAGTGCTGAATATCACGGCCGTATATGGGGACATAAACGCGCCCAACGTACCACGCGGCGGCGAAAATCGAGTGTCAACCATTCAATCGGCCAAACTCACCGCCGGCGGACCTGTAACAAATTGGTCGCACGCACAGCGAACGCACGTGTAACGATGTTACACTTGGCAGCGACCACAGAATCGCTACGACAGCGTACAAATAGGGCTGCACATACCTTCGTTTCGCTGGGGCGTAGAGTACATACCTGGTAGTAAAGAAGAACGGGCTGCTCAACATGAAATCGTATCCGAAACACTCCTCAGTACTGCGGGCCACACTCGATTATGTCTCACCAGGTATGCGCGAGCGGGTACTATCGTTCGATGAATTTTTAACGAATAAGCACGCCCGAAACCACGCAGCGGGCGAAGTTGAGTGTTAACCTTTCAATCGGTCAAAGTAACAGCTGGCGTAGCTTCAATGCATTTACCCAATACGACGGCGTAAAGGCTACCACTCGCGAGTGTTCAGCGTCCACATCAAAATTCATCATGCCCGGAACGTTCGTGCGCGCTGTGTACCGAATTCGGCCCTCTAGTACTTCGTTCAGAGGGTATATACGTTGCAGTACAGCAGCACCCCTGCGCAAAGGTTCTCTGCTAAGACGTTTGCGGCCAGCGCCCACTAGTGACGGTATATCAGGCATTCGGCAGTATATACATTACGGCTAATGACAGACCTACAGCAAGTATATCTAAGGTCCCAGCCTCGACGTATATAGATGACGACCCAAGGGTGACACACCGATTAATTCGACAACGGAGGCTGGGCGTGAAGGCCTGATCGCGCCCGCAGGGTTACACCCCCGAAGGGGAAAACAAGCGACGGCTGCTCGGCAGTACGGCCACAGCAAGAAAGCAGGGTTTAATCCCCGACGAACACGGTGTAGTGCAACGGGTTGGACCCCCCGCGGTCGAATTCGACGGGTTGAATCCCAGGACCGCGACTATCAAGACATTAGGGAGTAGGCACCGTGGCACGTTGAGGTGCTTACCCCCGCCAATTCGATAGCGAGCGATGCGATAGTGAGAAGGAAAAACGAGCGACGGCTGGTTGGCACTACGGCCATAGCAAGCAAACAGTGTTTAATCCCCGACGAACACGGTCGAATACGACGAGTTGAATCCCCGGACCGCGACTACCGTAGTAGACATTACGGAGTAGGCGCCGTGGCACGCTGAGGTACTTACTCTTGCCGACTCGATAGCGAGAGATGCGATAGCGAGCAGGGACAAACGAGCGACGGCTGGTTGGCACTACGGCCACAGCAAGCAAACAGGATTTAACCCCGGACGAACGCCGTCGAAGACAACGGGTTGAATCCCCGGACCGCGTCTACCGTAGTAGACATTAGGGAGTAGGCGCCGTGGCACGTTGAGGCGCTTACCCCTGCCGATTTGATAACGAGAGATACGATAATGATATGGGACAAACGAGCGACGGCTGGTTGGCACTACGGCCACAGCAAGCAAACAGGGTTTATTCCCCGACGAACGCGGTCGAATACGACGGGTTGAATCCCCGGACCGCAACAAGTAGACATTAGGGAGTAGGCACCGTGGCACGTTGAGGTACTTACTCCTGCCGATTCGATAACGAGAGGTGCGATAGTGAGAAGAGACAAACTAACGACGGCCAGTTGACACTACGGCCACAGCAAGCAAACAGGATTTAATCCCGGACGAACGCGGTCGAATACAACGAGTCGAATCCCCGGACCGCAACTAGTAAACCTTTGGGAGTAAGCACCGTACCACGTTGAGGTACTTACTCCGGCCGATTCGATAATGAGAGATACGATAATGAGAGATACGATAATGAGAATGGACAAACGAGCGACGGCCAGTTGGCTCTACGGCCACAACAAGCAAACAGGGTTTAATCCCCGACAAAAAAAAGCGTTCTACGATCGAGGTTAACCCTATTTTCTGGAGCTCTTCACTTAAGGAGCTCCGTACCCTGCCCTAACCCTTATTTAATATATATATATCACGTTGAATCTCGATGAATACTCCCATGGCCCAAGTATATTAAGAAAGTCAATTTCGAAACAAGATTGGCATTCCGACGATTTTGGGCCAAGGAGCCCCCGTTAAGCAGAAAAAACGTTTAGCGGGAATGTTTCTCTTCTAACGTAGAACGCGTCCGAGCGGGGTCGAATACACCGGGTTGAATCCCCGGACCGCGGCTAGTAGACATTCGGGAGAGGCACCGTCGCACCTTGAGGTGCTTACTCCTGCTGGCGGTTCAGGCCATGCGGCCGCAGTAAGCACGCTGGGGTCAATCTCCAACGCGCACGAGCGAGCACATAGGGTTACACCTCCGAGCTGCTATCGATACGACGGCAGCGCACCGCAACTCACATACTCGGTCAGTCCTAGGTTACAACCCCGATCACGGAAATAGGGTTAAATCCCCGACACGTTCGAGCACAGGGTGACATTACGGCCACCACGAGCGAGCAGGGTTTGTTTTCCAACCATGCAAGGTTATTACGTACACTGCGGTCTCACGGTTCAACCCCGGTGGACAACTACGCGCGAGGCATCGACGAACGAAATCGTGCTGACACGGACCACCATTTCGTAGTGGAGTATACTCTCTGGGAAAAAAAAAAGAAAAAAAGAGGTTTTAGCCTATTCAAGGTGTACGTGCCCGGACGTGGGGTCAAACATTCAGCGGCCGTGGGCGCCGTTGGACCGGACTTTTTTGTTTTTGCTAAGAAAGAGCGCGATGACCGCGAGGAACAATAAGGACGGTACCATCGATGGAAACCATGCCTGCCTAAAAACGACGGGGGATTCGTGTATCGTATGGCGGTTCAGGAGAGCGAGGACAGCGGGGCGTGTTTGTGGCCGGAATAGCCACGAGAGCGGTGGCGACGGTAATACTAAGGGACGGTGACTTGTCAACGCACGAGAGGATAGAGCGCGATGACACCGGAGGACGGTCACACATAGAGTAAGGGGAGTAGCGCGACGGCTGACTCTCAATCGCACGACACGTACATGTAAGCGGGGCGTACCATGATCGATAGGGTCGCCGTCGCCGGCTGCGAGAAATAGGGACGGGGATGCAACACTTGACGAAAGCACAGGAATAACAAAAGGCTGGGCTATGCATAGCGACCTGTACGCGACAGCACAGGTGAATCGACGCCAGGAGTGCGCCAGCTTTCGCGACACGATAAGCGGCGATGTGGAACTGTAACGGGAACAGCGGGAGCGTAAGGTGCTGGCGTTAATACAAGGGGGGAACGTGCACGGGCCACGCACCTGGCGACTAATATGACGAGTCGCGGCGTAATCCCACTTTCATGTACACAGTTAGAATATACATACCGGTATATAGTGGCAAAACAATATAAAATAAGAAGTACATGTCGTATACACGCGAGTCCTCGAGCGCATACGCGAACACGTTGACACACGCACAGAAAAACAGCGAGCGCACGAACCAGTATATTTTGCATCCGTGACACTTATTTTGACCGATCAAGTTTATATCACATATAATCAACAACTGTTTCACGTCTGTACCCGCGTGGTAGAAACTGTACGGAATATAAATATATGTATATATATCATACTACTGATATTCATAGATCGTCAATCCGAAGTGTCGTTGCAATTGATTGCCCTTACGTCCGCCATGTCTCTCGGCGGGTGCGTCTGGTCACAGTCGCGTCGAACCTACGTTAGCTTCAAGTACATCGCAACCCACGGTAGTGAGTGGTGCACCGTATCTCAGGTGCCTGTAATTGCTTGCTATAACAAACATAATTGTACATCGTGCCGTATCAAGCGTGGTAGGATCTGCCAGCGTATGGCTCGTGACCCTATCACGTAGGCACCGAGAAGTAGGTTTCTCTCGTTCCCATTTTCCCCAAATCTGAAAGTCGAGGAACCAATGGGATGAGGGGGCGAGGACCAAGCGAAACGTAGAAAACATGCCGACTGTGGCAGACGTTATGCGTGCTTCACTAGACGAAAGCGTATGGTATCGACGGTGGGGGGCGGGCTGCGGTATCTGAGAAAATATAGTGTTGGAGACCACCTACATAAACGCTCCGCCTTTGTCGCCCCCCAAGCACGACACAAGTGTATGTTAGTTCCGGAAGAACCGCACGGAGACACGCTACGACACTGCGTGCCGACAACCAGGTAAACGCGTTCCGGGTGCATCACACCGCGATCGCATACCTCAGCGCGTATCACCGTCGGAGGGGTCTGGAAAATCGTACACGACGTTCCCACGGGACAACCAACGGTAGCAGAACCCCTAATCAACTAGGCTACAAGTTTGGGGACAATAAGGAATAGAAAGCACCCGCAAAAAGGATACGCATCAAACGAGCGACGACATTGAGATAAGAGAAGGGTCAACAAGTATGGGGGTGATCTTATGCCGCAGCAGAGAGAGGCCTCATTGATCCCAAACTACATACAAATTAACGTACGACGCGATGTTACAACAGCAATCTGGACCAGAAAAGAGGGGACGCCAGCAGGGTGGATCCCTTTTCGGGAAAGCCTCCTTGTTGTATAGGGAGACAGTGATTGAGTATCACTCCGTGAGCGATATCGCAGCTCTACAACAGCACGACAAAGTAGAAAGAGGCTAGGAAAAAACAGACCATCCCGCCCGCCCATCGTTGGTAGCGAGGTGTACCGTCGACAACGACATCAGTTTTGTTAGTGTTTATTTTACCGGGGTACCTACTCTCTGCGACGAGGTGCCGCGTTGATTGCCAGACAACCAACGCGGGAGTAGTAACCCTGGGTGAGAGTCTCCGGCTGGTCGCAGCAGGAGGCCTCATTGATCCCAAACTACATACGAATTAACGTACGACGCGATGTTACAACAGTACTCTTTTAGGTACCAGGAATAAAATTTCTGTACCAGCAGGCGACCCTCGTAGGTGGTAGATTACTCGTATCGCCAGGGAGCACACAAGCAGCATGTGACACAACACGACAACATACACGCGGATAGAAGCCTCCCCCTTTGCCGTGCAGGCCCAGCACCACCAGCTGAATACCCACAATGCGAAGAAGCACCTCCACCACCTAACCAGCAGCTTGCCCAGCGCCTCTTCACCTTTGAGTTGCTGCAAGCATCTGAGTTGTATCGTACCCGCGCCTTGTTCAAGGCTCACAGGCAGAGGATGGCGGCAGCATGCAGCATGCCAGCCTAATCGCGCCGCGCATATTGATCTCGCCGCGCGAATAGTGCTGTTAATTGGCCAAACCTTATGGGAGCCTTATGGGAGCACCCAATCAGGATGCTTCGGTACTTGGCAAAAAAGAACTACTCTAGGCGTAAATATAAGAACCGTTTAACAACTAAAATAAATACAAAGCGATCATTATATTTTCGACCAGAACCTTATGGGCGATCAGGTAAGACCATGAGAGTGCGGCCACCCCCGAGATGAGTTCATTTGCATATTTGCCATGCTCACAGAGGTTACCAGCAAAAAGATACTCCAGGCATAGCAGCAGAAACAGCAGCAGCAGAACAGGACAGTAGCCGCACATACATAGTAGTAGTACGAGAGCAGCGGATGAGCAACGGCAGCAGCAGTACCAGCACATCATGCACGCCCGAGGCTTCCCCTGGCACAACAGTCAGGGTAGGAGAGCCCCGTGGCGCACGAGGAGGAAGAAGCACGACGTCGTCGTCGTACATCGTCGTACCCGGTACATGTTCACGACTTTAGTTTTTGCTTGGCGGTTACACAATAAAAAATAAAAACTTCTTCACTCTACAACTGAAACTCCACGCCTCATGTGATACTGGTGCCCTTGATGGCAATCATTGCCATTGCTGCTGCCTAATGCGTGAAAAAAAAAGAAAATCGTGGACGCCGTTAGGTTGAACCTCCACCACTGCACTGCTCCTGCCGCGGCCTAGACTCATCCGATTCGGTCAAAACCAAAAACTCTCCGTTTTCTCTGCGTCACGGAGCCTGGTCGCCCGGCATGCACAGCAGCTGACGAAGCTCGTGACGTTCGTTTCACGACCACATCGTAGCCTTCGAACCTCAACATTTTAGAGCGAAACTCGTGCTACACGTAAAGCAGCCCGAATTGGAATTTCGACACTCGTTTCTGGAACGCCCAATCCTCAACGCACAAGCAACGGAGGAGAATGAGACCGGCTGCCCCAGCCCATATTCACCACACTCTTGCCGCCATGAGCTGTAGAAAGCCGCGGAGGATTCGGCCTCTCCCGTTCGGCAAACGGAGAAGAGGTTCAATCTGGGTCATGGCATCGAAAACTATTTTCTTTCAGAAGAGGGTTTGAAGGATCAAAGGTAGGCCTGACGGGCCACAGGTAGGCCGTCAACCGAATTATTTGGCCACGAGACTGCCATATATCAAGTATCGACCACTCAATTGGTCCAACTCACTGGTGACGTATTCACACTCGGCCAACCGGCAGCCAGGGAACGGTGCGCGCACGCTCGAGGCCGCCCCCGACACAGTCGGTGGCGGGGATCACGATGACGCAGTTTCGTCCCGTGAGGTGAACTTCATCTCGCGCGAGGACGAACATCGCGAGACAATACGTCTAAGAAACCCAGAGGAGCGCTGAGAGTACAAGGTCAACAATGTCGCGTATATATAAAAGGCTCCCCTTTGGAGTACGTGCGGCATGAAATCAGGGAGGTGTCGCAAGTTGAAGAGGGAGACGCAGCTTAAACTCTTGCAACTCTGGTTTGAGTTCAAATGACCTCGGAACAAAATGAGTCATGGGTTACAGCAGTTCTGTAATATTGCTAAAAGCGAAGAGTAGTAGCCTATTAAGAGTCTTCGATGCTCTCGCATGTCTTGGCGTATACCAGGTAGGAGGCATGGACTACAGTATTGCTCATAGGAAAGCGTATCACTTGAAAGGCAACTGACGGGATTTGTATCATCCAGATATTTGTCGCCTGGGTGGGATCCGTATCATCGATACATGTGTGATCTCTTGATCAGAACACCTCGACCGGGTGGGGTCTGCAAGATCTGCATGAAGTACACATGTTAATCGAACCTACATGTACCGTAATTAACTGATGGATAGCTTTGCGTGGGTGGGTCTGCATGATCTGAAGGATATGTACAATATGCAGGATTTGTTCGAATAATGTAGATGTATCACCCTATTTTTGGCGGTGGGATCTGCTTGCTCTTTATGATTGTAGTTGCGTGCCGAGTGGGATGAGCCGAATGCCGTGGGTGCATGATGGGGAGGATCCATCTGCATGATCTCAAGGATTATTTACCTACACACTACAACTTGTTTGCCTGGGCAGACAAGTACGTTCCGTATTGTCTGCACTTGTGTGACAGGTGGGATCTGGTTGATCTCAATGACATGCAGATGTTTAGCCTGAAGGAGATCTGTGTGGTTACAATTTACATAGATGTGTACCTGAGTAGAATCTGGGTGATCTGTACAATCGTCACATTTCGACCGGGATGGGATACCTCCGATCTGCCTAATCTGTACATCTTGAGCGAGATAGGGAATGTACGATTTGCATGGTCTACACATGTTTATCGGTGGGTGTCATTGATCTGCAGGATCCGTATTATCTGCCTGAGTGGAATTTGTGTGATCTGTACACCGGGATAGGGTATGTACGACCTGCATGATACGCACATTTTTTTTCGGTGGGTCTGCATGATCGGCAGGACAAGTATGATCTCCAGGATCTGTATGATCTGCGGTGTTCGTGGGGAAGATCAAATAATAGAGTGTCTGCGCAAAAAAAAAAAAAACGAAGTTTGCTTATTAATTCCCCCGTTACCGACGACTTATCAAAAATCCTAATCTAATTTGCATGGAAATGACGAAGTTACGCATTTCTCGGTAGCATATTGTACTAGGGCCATACCCGTGTGATATCAGATTCGACCGCTGCATTTTGTTGTCCGCAAACTCTCGGGACGCTTTGGATTGGCCAAGCTTGCGCCGAGAGTGGCCTCGAACCCTCGGACCATGTCTGCTACAGGCGGAGTTTTACGAGATCAATTGTTGTCGCTGATGCTACAAACCTCTGCTGCCTGCTGCTGCAGAAGCAGATAGGTAAGTGCTGCTGCACCTGCTGCTGCTGTACGTCACCGACTACTACTGCTACTACTGCATGTAGTGTGCTTCTTGCTGGAAGCAGTGCGGCAAGCAAGCAATGTGTGGAGCAGGCGCTGCTGCAAACAAAACCTCTGCTGCAAGCGAGCGCTGCACTTCTGCACATAAGCAAGGTCTGCTGCAAGTCTGCTGCAAGTAAGCGCTCCTGCAAGCAAGCGCTGCTGGAAGCGAGAGAGCTGCCTCAAGCAAGCGCTGCTGCAAGCGCTGTTGCAGGTGCTACTGGTGATTGCGGCTGCTGCTACCGCAGCTGCAGCTGCTGCTCCTGCAAGCACGTGCACCCTTGCCGCCACGCCTCTGATCTTCGCCGCTGCGACCCCTTTAGGGGCAGAGGGGACAACGAAGAAGGAGGGCGATGTTCACGTTGTGGCAGCGTTGTTTGCACAGCGAGTGTCGAGGAGCGCAATATAGATCGAACTTCTACCTGTTTGTGCTTGAAGGCTGCTTACTGGGTTTGCTGCTGCTGCTGCTGCTGCTGCTTCTGCTGCAGGTAGACGCTACTACTGCTTGCACGAGTTCTTGCGTTCTGCTCGTTAGGTGCAAAAAATTGTGCTGCCACTGCTGCAAGTGTTTTTTTTCGAGCATATAATAATCCAATATTTAGCTATTTTTTGTCTACGATTATGCGCATGCGGAAAGACTTTTAGTTATGATTACCTTCCCGACAGAAATCCTTGATGAACAAAAATATTTTGCGCAAACGCTCTAACCATTCGAAAGAAATTAAGCTCGAAAATGAGTTCATGGACAACCCTATACACGCGCAACGCAGTTAACACCCGGTACAAAATATACTGGTACACAAAATACCCAGGGTGTGATAAAACCATCAGTGGCACGGACACAAAAAAGCTAAGAATAACAGAAAGGAAAGCAACCTGCGCCAGGAACAACATCAGTAGCAGCTATTCCGTGACAGTGTGCAGCAGCAGAGACATCAGCACGAGTACCAAATTAAAATACCGTGTGACACGAGCAAAAAAATACTTTGGGTAACACAGCAAGCGAAGGCGCCAGCAGGAACATCAAACAAACGGTAGTAGAAGCAGCTATACCGTGATTGTGCGCAGCTGTGTGCACCAGCAGCGGCAGCAACAACAGAAGCAGCAAGACAAGCAACCGCGTGGCACGGGCAAAATAAAAATAAGGGTAGCAGCAAGAAAAGCAACCCGACAGCAACAGCAGCAACTATCCCGTGATAGTGTGTAACAGTAGCGGCAGCAATAACAAGGGTAGCAGAATGATAAGCAAGCTGTATGGCACGGGCACATTGCACTAAAGGCAGCCAACACTCGGCTATTATTACACGCAACGGAATTATTTTACGTTGTACAAATATCCGATCAATAAATGATGAATCGCAACGAGATACTAAAGAGATGCTACCAGGTATGTACGTGGTGGATACAGCCTTTTCTCACGTCTTGTGGCCAAGCAGTCACGAGCACACGGGCACTTAGCAGCAGCCGCAGCAGCAGCAGCAGCAACAACACTCAGCAGCAGTCAGCAAAGCTCAATTCGAGCAACTTTCGTACGCTTGTTGTTCCTGTTCTTGTACTGCTGCGTACTGATAGAGCAGCACTTGAGCGCGTGAGCATGGGTAGGTTTCCAAGCCCATTTTACCGCAAAAAGAAGACACGGAACGACCACGACTTGATTGCGCAAGGACGACGTGGCCAAGCCGTCACGGACACAAGAGCACTCAGCAGCAGAGCAGCAGCACCCAGTGGCACTCGAGCAGAATTCAACTCGAGCAGCACTCGTACGCCTGTTGTTGCTGTTGGTTTACTGCTGCAGCTCGAGCAGCAAGAGCTCGAACAACACCGCTGTGTTCTGTTTGTTGCAGTTGCAGCAAGATGCGAGAAGAACAAAATATTTGCAGCTAAAAATACGAAGATCAGAGATCCGGGTAGGTTTCCAAACCCCTAGATGGCTTTTCGGAAGTTGGACCCCATCCCCTGAGCTGCTTGCTGGGTCACGTGACTTCGACCACCTAGAGCATGTGCCACGTTGCCCGGCCGAAGCTAACGCTTGCACCGTCCTGTTCATGCCGCCCCCCTGCGGGCCCCGCAGCAGGAAGCACGAGGTAAGGCCCGCGGCCAAACGAGAAAAGTGAACTATTCCGGGAAAAACGGCCATTTGGTACAAAACAAAATTTAGGTTGTGGTCATCACTTTTACTTTCCAGCCTAGCTCGTAGGTGTTTTTACTCTCAGCGATCTTCTGGACAAGCCGTGGTCGCAGATGTCGTCCCTTCTCCCCCTCGGCACATGCCTTTGTTTCTTTGCTGCGCCTAGGGTTCAGCATTCCCTCTGCTCGTCGATTTTCATCGAATCTAGCTAACTCATGCTCTCGCGCTTTCCGCTAGAATCATTTTCTCATGCTATAAAAATGCTCCCACGAGCATGCACTCGGTGAGACTCGAACGCACGAAATCGATCTTGATAGGCGCGCGGACCACCTACCAAGCGACCGGCGACGCCGGTATGCTTAAAAATATATAGTTCTTACATTTATTGATACAGTGGTACATCCTACCTACCGAGTGCCTAGTATCCAGTAGCGGTACCTGGTACCTGATAGAGTATCCTGAAGTGTATACGTAAAGGAGTTAACTCGCTACTTCGCTTTCCTTACGACCGAGTTGCAACAAGCAGTATTCTTGCTCGTACAGGTGAACCTCGGCACCATGGCAGAAGTAGCGCTCCCCGCAACGACAGCAATCGAACATTGAGAGACGTTGGTCTGTGTGCTTATGTTGCTGTTGCTTTGTGTGCTTATGTTGCCGCCGGATAGGGATTAGAATTTCGAAACACACGAGACTCCTACTACTGCTGCGGGTAGAGCCTCTTCCTGCGGACAGTAGAATGGGTTGTCGATCACGCTAAGGCTTGGGGTGGTTTGCACCGGTGTACCCTAGCGGTGTTGGTAGTAACTACGAGGTACTACTGTATGTTGCATTGCTGAGGGGCCTGCTGCTGACTTTTTTTTTTTATTTTACATATTATATATATATTGCATTGGTGCTGTGTGTATACCGGCGTCCCCGGTGGCTTGGTAGGTGGTCCGCGTGCCTGTCAATATCAATTTCGTGGGTTCAAGTCCCACCGAGTGCATATGATATATATATATAAAATATATATATGGGACTTTTTCTTGCATAAAAAATTGATAAGCGGAAAGCGCGAAAGCGTGAGTTGGCTACATTAGCCGACGAGCTGTGGGAATGCTGAACCCTATGCGCGACAAAAATAAAGGCACGTACCGGGGGGGAGAAGGGACGACACCTGTGACCACGTCTTGTCCAGAAGATCGTCGAGGGTAAAACCTCCTACGGGTGGGCTGGGAAGAAAAAGTGGTGGATAAAAAAAAAAAAAAAAAAAAAAAGATCAGGCGTATTCATTCCCAGCGCTACAGCAGTTAAACGAGTAGGTTTAGCAATCTGGGAGAAGGGATCTTTACACGTGTTTTTGACTTGAAAATTGCGTTGCGCGGTCTGCACTTCGGAATCGTCGTCTGCAATTGAGAAATTTCCTGGTTCGATGCACACGCGGCACAGCCGCGTTAATGGCCAGTTTTGGTCAGTAGAACACTGGGAATCGTTGCTGGGTGTCTCAAGTGTGTGATATATTAGAACAGTGTGTGGTGTTCGCGCTGCATTCTCGGCAACACCACGTGTATAGAGCATGTTGAATATTAATACAAATAGTTGTTCCACCAAATACAGCAGTAGTGAACAGGTATACTATACCAGGTACGCAGGAGAACACTAACTACTATTACGGGGGTCCATAGTTAACGGGACCAAAGTTTGTTAGTAAAAATAGGCAAATATATAGGTTTTTATGTATACCATAGGTCCTGTTAACTATGGACCCCCCTAATAATAAGATCAGGTAACATATTACTATTACGGGGGTCCATAGTTCACAGGACCAAATATTGTTAGTAAAAATAGGTAAATATATAGGTTTACAAGGCTTTCCTTCGGAGTGGGTATTCCGTCGTTCTTGTACAAATACATTTAGTTTGGTTGGCTTTGGGCTATGACGCCAATTGCAGTTTTGGTTGGCTTTGGGCTTTGACGCCAATTGCAGTTATATTGCAATTGGGGCAATACCCAAAGCCAACCAAACTAAATGTATTTGTGTAAGAAATGGTGAAGGATGTAATAATCGCGTTTATTTGTGAATGTAATGTGAAACGTAAGATCGGGTGACGCAAGAGTAAGAATGACATTAGTCTAACAATAAGGATAACATCTTTCATCAGTGCGGGGAGAGAGTGGAGTAGTGCATGGCATGTGGATGATATACAACATACATGCTGTTGTTTCAAGGAAGGTTCGGGATAGAGGGGAAAGCAGCAGTGCCGGCGACGACAACGGTTATGGAATTGTTGTATAGTTGCTGGGCGGCCGCGATTTCGATTTAGCCAGCATAGGAGTTTGGATGAGACATGATACGTAAATAGTCTTCCAGGCTGCTGTAGTAACGAGGCGGGAGGCCCAGAATGTGGATCTGTCCGCTGTTGAACCCGTTGGGTATGTGTAGGGAGAAATAATCGTGATTTTGGGAAATGTGGGAACAATTTGTTGCCTCTCATTCGTCCTGGATGGAGACAATCTGCTTGGCGTACTGCTTCGGAAATCCGCGAAGCCCTGGAGCAGGCGAAATGGAAGGGAGTCTTTTTGCGCTTGATGATGATGTCTCCGTCTTTGATGGTGGAGTCCGTCAGGCGGCAGTTGTAGCACTTGCCACCGACCTGATCGAAGTAAACAGGGTGCGCGGGGCGGGAGTGGCGTGCAGGGAATGGCGGGGGAGGGGGAAGGGGGGCAGAGTTCATTATTTGTACTGCTCTACAGCGGCACAACAGCAGTACGTAATCGCTTGCTATACGACGGCAGCAGCAGCAGCAGAAGCAGCAAGTACATGCGTAAAACCCAGCAGGAAAACGGCCAAAATATTTTTTAACGTACCAAAACGACCATTTGGGTGCAAAAACGACCAAGAAAAACAGTAATCCGAATACATAGGAACAATCAGTGGATATTGAGCCAGCATTAGCAGTATCAGCAGCAGCAGCAGCAGCAGCAGCAGTAGCAACGGCTTCGAGCAGTGGTTGCGGCAGCATTAGCAACATTAGCAGCAGCAGAAGCAGCAATGCATCGCCGCAGCGTTGGCAGCAGTAGCGGCATAGCAAATATATGATAAAAAAGAGGAAACAAAGTATGTACCCTGGTATGCCGCGACCGCAAAAACTACGGAATTTCACTGGCGAAACAAAAATATGTACACACAAATGACCAACATGATGTACAACGCAGCAGTAGCACCACAGCAGCGTAGCAGCGATATGGAAAGAACGAAGCCCAAAACGAGAAAAAGCAGTACGTACGCAAAATGCAGCTGCAAAATGACCAAAATATTTTTTCCAGGTACTCAAACGACCATTTATGTACAAAAACGATCAAGAAAAACAATAATCCGAGTACATACGAACATCCAGTGAATATTGCGGCAACATTATTATTAGCATTAGCAGCAGCAACAGCAACGGATCGCCGCAACGTTGGCTGCAGCAGCAGCATAGCAACGATGTGAAAAGAAGGAAGAAAAAATCTATGTACCCTGGTCTGCCGCAATCGCAAAACGTACGGTAATTATTGACGATACAGAAATATGTACACACACACGAGTGTAATACACACACAAATCACGTCCAGCATGATGTACGGCAACAACGCAGCAACACCACAAAAAAAATCGTTGACGATAGAGAAATATGTACACACGCACAAGTGTAATAGGCACACAAATCATGTCCAGCATGATGTGTACGGGAACAACGCAGCAGCGCCACAAAACGACAAAACGACCAAGAAACACAAATATCCGAGTACATACGAACACTCAATTCAGTGAATATTGCGGCACCACTATTAATAGCAGCAGCAGCAGCAGCAGCAGAAGCAGCAACCGATCGCCACAGCGTTGGCAGCAGCAGCAGCATAGCAACGATATGAATAGAAGGAAGAAAAAAAGTATGTACCCCGAGTCCGTCCGAAAAGTATTTTTGGTACCTCACTAAAGATAGACCCAACCCCGCATGCTGTACGGCAACAACGCAGCAGCAGCATACGAAGTAACAATACGAAAAGAACCAAGCTAAAATACGAGAAAAAGTAGTTCGTACGCAAAATGCAGGAGCAAAACGACCAAAATATTTTTTTTTTACGCATAAAAAAAAACATTTGGGTACAAAAATGGCCAACAAAAACAATAATCCGCGTTGGCAGCAGCAACATGGCAAGGATATGAAAATAAAGAAGAAGAAACTATGTACCCTGGTATGCCGCGATCGCGAAACCTACGGAAATTCAGTGACGATACAGAATATGTACACACACAAGTGCAGCATGATGTACGGCAACCACGCAGCAGCACCACAGCAGCAGCAAGCAGCAGCATAGCAACGTAGCAACGATAGGAAAAAAAATCAAGCCAAAAACGAGAAAAAAAGCAGTACGTACGCAAAATGCAGGAGCAAAACGACAAAAATATTTTTCACGTATCAAAAGACCAATTTGGGTACAAAAACGACCAATAAAAACAATAATCCGAGTACATACGAACATTCAGCAATCAGTGGATATTGCGGCAGCATTAGCAGCAGCAGAAGCAGCTACCTGGTACAGCATTAGCAGCAGCAGAAGCTGCAATGAATCGCCGCAGCGTTGGCAGCAGCAGCGTTGGCAGCATTAGCAGCAGCAGCAGCATAGCAACGATATGAAAATATGGAAGAAAAAAAGCATGATGTACCCTAGTATGCCGCCATCGCGAAACCTACGGAATTTTATTGACGATCCGAAAATATGTACACTTCCAGCATGATGCACGGCAACAACGCAGCAGCACTACAGCAGCAGCTAGTGCACAGCAGCAGCAAGTGCACAGGAGCAGCAGGTGCACAGCAGCAGCACTCATGGCGTGGCGCTGACAGCAGCAGCAGCAGCAGCAGCAGCCGAAAACGAGCAAAGGGGGTACGTAGGGTCACCAAAACATGTACACACAGAAATCGTGTGCACCGAAAATGCACCACAGTAGCAGCAGCACTCACATCGTTCGGTGCGGTGACGGCGACAGCTGAATCCTCCGTTCCTTCGTTCACGTCCCGCAAACAGTTGTGCATGTGCGCGTTCGCGTGCACTGTGTAAGAGGAGCCGACGCAACGCACGAAGGGGAAAGAACGAGCATGGATGAGTCCAAAAAATGAAAAACGCTTTGAGGTAGGTTTGTATGCAAAAAGGCAATTGAAAACCCCAAAAAAACGTACTGGCAACATACAGCATTCAACAATAGACCCAAGACACTCACCACTGTGAGCAGTCTCGAGGGGGTACGAGACAGTCCCTTCCTTGATCGGGCGAGCACATAACTCGCAGTTGGTTGGACAATACAGGATGATCCCGCCACCATCGCACATGAGATCCTCGCAGGTGGCGAAGGCCACGTTATTGCCACCAGGCGCGGAGTTCTTGGGCAAGTAAGTAAGGGCCGTTCCTAACGAACCGAAAAAAAAATCACGATTCGTGATTTTTAGGCATACCAAAAGATCACGATCCGTGACATTTCAGTTCTAACGAAAAAAGCCGAAAAACGTCGCGTTTCGTCATATTTTCAAATAGTTAAAGCTCTGATATTTCAAACCCAACATTTTTTGGGGGTGTGGAGCAAACTCTCGAGAGTGGGGCACGGCCAGGCCGGGCTGGGCCGTCCGCACCTGGCCCAGCCCGTGACATACTCGAATTGCGGGCCGAAGCCTGACCCAGCCTGCGAGATTCCAACTTCACCGGCCGCCGGCCAAGCTCGTTTCGCGAGATTCCATCTCGCAGGCCGTCGGCCCGGCCTGGCCTGTGACGGGTCATTTTCGCGTTTGTCTTCCAGCAGTGGCTCCTCCTCCTGGAAATTTCGAGGCCACAACCTCCTCGTTAGCCCGCGCCCAGCGGTGTCTTCCGGTAGCCGCCCGTTGCCCACAAGCGGCGTACGAAGCAAAGTCTGCCATGCCCCTATGCCGACCATCGGATACCGTTGGTGCACGTGGGTTGCGTAGTGCCTTGATCAGGCGTATTTTGAGACACGACAAATGTCACGAATCGTGATTTTGTTTTTTTTTAGGGAAAAGCTAAAAAAATTGGCGTCATGAATCGTGATTTTTTTTGTCGTGAATCACGACAAAAAAATCACGATTCACGACAAAAATCTCACGAATCGTGATTTTTTTTGTTCGTTAGGAGTGGCCCTAAGTGCTGGTCCGTGCACCGGTCGCAAACAACAGTCGGCACCAGGTCGGTCTTTGTCGTTGCCGCTCTCTTGCCAGAGGGCGAGGACCACGCGCCTCTCGACGAGGGGGAGGTGAGCATAGGGGGCGTGGAGAAGAGAGAGGCGGGGGTTGCAGCACCAGCAGACAGCAGCAAGCAGCTTGGCCACCTACAGCTGCATCTAGATGCCGTTCGTCGAAGGCGAGACGCCTCTTCTAGGCGTTGTGCGAAGAGCTGTCTATTGGTTGCAGTTTGCGAAGAAGAAAGAAGAAAGGTTGTTTGGCTGTTTGACTGTTCGGCTGATTCAAAGAAGAAGGGCTGTTCGCGAAGAGCGGTCTATCAGTCGGTCTGTCTGCCAAGAGCTAGCAAGTGACAACGACCTCAAAAATCGTAATTATAGTTGTATCTATATGTATACCATAGGTCCTATTAACTATGGACCCCCGTAATAGCTATTGGTGGTAATGAGGCGCGACCTCAGTAATACCTGCAGTAGTCATATCTGCGATGCATCATGCTGGGCGAATACGGATTATTCTGTTTCGTTCTGAACCCACACGAACGAACGTCGACTACCTGATCTATACGCCGTCGTTGGTGAATCTCAATATATCGTGAATGTTCTTGGCCTTTTCTGCTCTTGATGCATGAAAAACACAGCAGTATGCGCACACCTGTATCGAATACTGGATTTTGTCGTGTGTATTCTGGTTTCCACAATCAAACGGGTTCAACGAGTGCTACTCAATATGCCGTACGTCTAAGTTCACTCAGCAGTTTATTGACGAACGACTTATGTCTATGCGCTTTGAGTTGGACGGTCGGTGCGATGCGGTTAATTTCGTCGTTGCGTACGGCCCAACTGATTGTACCAAAGACTCCAAGCAGAAAGGCATGTTCTGGCGAAAGTTGGAGGACCTGGTTGAGCAGATTCCTGCTAAAGAGTGTTTGTTTGTGGTTATAGATGCCAATGGGTGAACTGGGGGGAGGATAGAAGGGTGCGGTGATGATGAATGTAGGGTGCTCGGAGCATACGGACGAGATGTTCGTAGTGACAACGGCAAACGGCTTGTGTCGTTCGCTACCAGTTGCAAGCTAGCGCTCACCAACACATTTTTCAGCACGCGCAAGGGCGGAATATCGCATACATACAACGGGACCAGCCTGAATGATCGTAAGCGAATCGACTACATCCTAACTCGTCAAGTCCACCGACCTAGAGTACATAATGTTACAGTCGTCCCACAGCCCCCACCACCTGCTAAGGCTGATTCAGACCATAACATCGTGTACATCAAGGCCCTTTTCGTCTAACCGAAGATTGCTGAAACCCCCAAAACGCCGAGAATTCGACAGGCAGCTTTTCTTATCCGATGGAGAGCGTCGACACCGAATAGTCGAGAGGGTCGTTTCCACTCTTAACCAACCTGCCCAGCCTCGTAATACGTCTGGCATGGTTGAGTTTTTCACCACAACTGTCATGAATGCTGTTGAGAAAGAGGTGCCACCTCCACCACGTCGCCACCACCGAAACGGTTGGTGTGAGACCCCCGAAACGGTGGCCGCTTTCAAAGTAGCATGGACAGCGAGGGAGGATGCGAGACAGCCCCTGCGTGTCTACCCCCGAGATAGTACAGCGTGGAAGAAGTTGAGATCCGCCTGTGCGAATCTGCAGGAAGTGGTCGCCGCAGGAGTCAATGCGTATTTTGAAGAGTACCTCGCTGAAACCGAGAAATTCCTCGCGAGTTCCGATCAACGAGGGTTCTACAAGCACCTGAAGAGTACGGTAGGGTTGCAAGGTACGAAAGCGAGGAGTGAACAGTTTATCATGGACGAGGATGGCACGCTGTTGCGAGATCAAGCGCGAATTCGTGAAAGATGGACGGGGCACTACCACAAACTATTGAACACGAAATCGCTGAAACTTGACCCCACGATCATCGACCTAGTGCCACCACGACCGCTGAAACTATCCCTTGGAAATGAACCATCCATTGACGAGATGATGGAAGCAGTGAAGGGTATGTCAAACTGGAAAGCCGTTGGACCAGATGGTCTCCCGGTCGAAGTACTGAAACTTGACCACCCCGCTTTCGTGCAGTATTTTTCACAGTATCCTTGTTAACGTTTGGGTAACGGGAGAAGTCCCCCAGCAATGGAAAGATGGGATCATAAAAACCCTTCATATAAAGAAGGATAGAACTGATTGCAACAACTACAGAGGGATTTCGCTTGTTGCCCACGCAGGCAAGGTGTTGCTGAAAATCGTTGCGTCCCGTCTAAGCAGCTACTGCGGGACCGAGCATATTCTCCCTGAAGAACAGTGTGGCTTCCGCCCCGCACGGTCAACAGTCGATATGCTGTTTGTCGTGCGCCGGTTGCAGCAGCTCGGGCGGCAGAAGAAAATCCCCCTGTACATGTGCTTTATCGACTTGCAGAAAGCGTACGACTCTGTCGACCGAGAACTGTTGTGGAAGGTACTCACACGCCTTGGTGTACCAACCAAGATGCTCACAATCATTCGCAATTTTCACGAAGGCATGCGGGCTCGCGTGCGTGCGGATAACGGTGAACACTCGGACTGGTTCAATGTAACCCAGGGACTGCGGCAAGGCTGCGTACTATCGCCGTTACTGTTCAACGTGTTCTTCGCCGCTGCGATACACATCGTGCTGGTACGCTTCAGCAAAGACGAATGCATCGTAAGGGATTTGGTTCATCTCGAAGAGGACAGGGTTGTCGGAAAAGAGGAACCGTTGGCATGCGTGCAAAGGGCTGTGTGGGGCATGTTGTATGCAGACGATGCAGGAATAGTCTCGAAGTCGGCGGAAGGCCTTGCGAGAATGATGACAGTCATCGTGACTGTCTTCGAAGCAGTAGGTCTCACGGTATCCGAGAAGAAGACAGAGACGATGCTCCTACGAACACCGGATCAGACGTTTACCACCTCACCGCTCGCGATCGAAGCTGCAGGCCAAAAGTATAAACAGACGACCCAGGTTTTGTACCTAGGAGGCATTATCCACGAGAACGCTGACCTCTCCTTCGAAATCGAGCGACGAATCCGTCTGATGCGGGCATGCCTCAAACGGTATGGTCCGGAACTGTACGATAGGACGAACGCACCGCTTAGTCTGAAAGTCCGGATGCTGAAGGCCGAGGTGATCGAACCTTGCTGTACGGTTGCGTGACGTGGACCCTCAATGCGGACCACTTCGCCAAGCTTCGATCAGCTCACCACGAAGTCCTTCTGCGAGTTATTGGTTTCCAGCGCCGACTACGCACCGACCACACCACCCTCTCGTATGCGAAGGCGCTCAGGATAACACGATGCGAATGTATCGAAACGACCATCCGTAAACGGCGACTCTTCTTTGCGGGGGCTGTGGTGCGGCAACACGAGGGGCGATTGCCCAGTCGGTTGATGTTCGGGACGATCGCTGGTGGGGGGGGCCCGAAACCAGGCGGGCAGCCTAAGACTTGGCCTAGGGCAATTGCTGAGGACCTTAGAGTGTTCACAGCCACCGAGGGATCAACGGAAGACTCCCCCTTAGTCTTTGGAGTTGGGACCGCACTATGGCCCACTGCAGCAGAACAGACGGGAAAGTGGTACCGGGGAATCCTCGAAGCAGCTGAACAGTTCATGGGCAGGTGGCACGAGGCTGAGGCAAAGCTGAGTAGACAGCGCCGTGCATCCGCTGCAGGTAGTGTTAGAGGGAATGGGGGGAGGGGTAACAGCAGGAGGGGTAGAGGGAACACCGTACAAGTGTATGGGGGCAGGGGGGGGAACAGGAGGAGTAGAAGGGAAACCGCGGTAGAAGAGAGTAGCAGAGAGACCGCAGATAGGGTAGCAAGGTACCAGGCCGACTAATAGGTTGGACGTTTCTTTGCTACTCGTACCGCCAACTGCTGCGGCCGTTCGGTATGCATTTTGATTTTTTTCCCTTCTTATCCTTATGAAAGAAGTACTACATAGTGGGTGGGTGACGAGCGTATTTTGGCCCACTCACTATTGCTCTTTTTACTTAGTTAAGTGTTCACCGGGATGCATGGTCCCCTTTTTCCTTCTCGTATCTTTCCCCTTGCACGTCCCTTTTGGCTCATGCTCGGGGTAAGTATGTATGTGTCTGAGCTTTGGCTTCCCATTTTATTTATTTATTTGGGATTCTTCTCCTTTTCTTTTTCTTTTTCTTGTTCTTTTTCGGTTTGTTTTTTTCGTTGCTTCTCTTTCTTTATGGTGTATTTTGGTTGCTGGCGTATGTATGTATGTTGTGTCGGCCGCACCTAGTGCGAAGGCATGGTATTACGTAGGCTATTAATGCATTACGGTGTGTTATCTCTGTGTCGTAGTCTGTGACCACAGAGCTCGTATCTTTCTAGGGTGAAGAATCAGCACGGACACTGGGCTTGCTGGATGTCGACGAGTAGAAGAACGGTTTAATGTGAAGAACACACACACACACACACACACTACGACCCCTCCGGCCTTCACCTTTCTTGGGGTGGGCCGAGGAAGCCGGTAAGGTCTTACAGCGGTCTAGCAGCAGCCACATGGGCATCGAGCCTCGGGCTGGGTAGAGAGAGAACCTCGCGCGGTCTGGCGAGTGAACTGTTCACTCTAAGGACCGCGCGGGGTGGTGGTGATGAGTTTTATTTTAACCCGGATGCCGAGGAGTTCATCCCCGAGGCACGACGGGTACATCACCACAGCAGAGAGCGCTGCGTGGGCAACCTGGGGAGAAGAGAGGCTGGCCACCGCGTGTGTACGCAAGGGTGACAGGAAGGAGGGGGTGTCGGAGTTGGCTGGGACGGCTGCACCCAACCAACGGAAAGCAAGGCTACAACGCGGAGAGCCAATATTATCATAGAGAAAAACAAGAGACAAAAAAAGCAAAAAAGGAGGAGGGGACGAGCCTCTCGTCGGCTGGCAAACAAAGCAGCACGCGAGGCTCGTAAGAGACGGAAGGCGGCACTTGTGGTGGTAGCGACCTACAATGTGCGTACCCTGGCCGTAAAATGGAAGAACGGGTACGGGCATGACGAGTGCGTACTTGCGAAAGGACGGCAACACGGTTGTGACTTTATTGGTCTGCAGGAAACCCGACGGTCCGGCAACACGAGATTTCGTGCAGCTGGATACCAAGTTTTTTGTTCAGGTCAGGATAAAACAGCAGCGAGACAAGGGTTGTATGGGGTAGGTTTAGCAGTAAAAGACTCAATATGCCGTACGTGTAAGTTCACTCAGCAGTTTACTGACGTTCGACTTATGTCTATGCGCTTTGAGTTGGACGGTCGGTGCGATGCGGTTAATTTCGTCGTTGCGTACGCCCCGACTGATTGTACCAAAGACGTCAAGCAGAAAGTTGGAGGACCTGGTTGAGCAGATTCCTGCTAAAGAGTGTTTGTTTGTGCTTATAGATGCCAATGGGCGAACTGGGGGGAGGATAGAAGGGTGAGGTGATGATGCATGTAGGGTGCTCGGAGCATTTGGACGAGATGTTCGTAGTGACAACGGCAAACGGCTGGGGGGAGGATAGAAGGGTGAGGTGATGATGCATGTAGGGTGCTCGGAGCATTTGGACGACATGTTCGTAGTGACAACGGCAAACGGCTTTTGTCGTTCGCTACCAGTTGCAAGCTAGCGCTCACCAACACATTTTTCAGCACGCGCAAGGGCGGAATATCGCATACATACAACGGCACCAGCCTGAATGATCGTAAGCGAATCGACTACATCCTAACTCGTCAAGTCCACCGACCTAGAGTACATAATGTTACAGTCGTCCCACAGCCCCCACCACCTGCTAAGGCTGATTCAGACCATAACATCGTGTACATCAAGGTCCGACTTAGTGGTCACTTTTCGTCTAACCGAAGATTGCTGAAACCCCCAAAACGCCGAGAATTCGACAGGCAACTTTTCTTATCCGATGGAGAGCGTTGACACCGAATAGTCGAAAGGGTCGTTTCCACTCTTAACCAACCTGCCCAGCCTCGTAACACGTCTGGCATGGTTGTGTTTTTCACCACAACTGTCATGAATGCCGTTGAGAAAGAGGTGCCACCTCCACCACGTCGCCACCACCGAAACGGTTGGTGTGAGACCCCCCCCGAAAGGTTGGCCGTTTTAGAAGTAGCATGGACAGCGAGGGAAGATGCGAGACAGCTCTTGCGTGTCTACCCCCGAGATAGTACAGCGTGGAAGAAGTTGAGATCCGCCTGTGCGAATCTGAAGGAAGTGATCGCCGCAGGAGTCAATGCGTATTTTGAAGAGTACCTCGCTGAAACCGAGAAATTCCTCGCGAGTTCCGATCAACGAGGGTTCTACAAGCACCTGAAGAGTACGGTAGGGTTGCAAGGTACGAAAGCGAGGAGTGAACAGTTTATCATGGACGAGAATGGCAAGCTGTTGCGGGATCAAGCGCGAATTCGTGAAAGATGGACGGGGCACTACCACAAACTATTGAACACGAAATCGCTGAAACTTGACCCCACGATCATCGACTTAGTGCCACCACGACCGCTGAAACTATCCCTTGGAAATGAACCATCCATTGACGAGATGATGAAAAGCATTGAAGGGTATGTCAAACTGGAAAGCCGTTGGACCAGATGGTCTCCCGGTCGAAGTACTGAAACTTGACCACCCCGCTTTCGTGCAGTATTTTCACAGTATCCTTGTTAACGTTTGGGTAACTGGAGAAGTACCTCTGCAATGGAAAGATGCGCTCATAAAAACCCTTCACAAAAAGAAGGAGAGAACTGATGGCAACAACTACAGAGGGATTTCGCTTGTTGCCCACGCAGGCAAGGTGTTGCTGAAAATCGTTGCGTCCCGTCTAAGCAGCTACTACGAGACCGAGCATATACTCCCTGAAGAACAGTGCGGCTTCCGCCCCGCACGGTCAACAGACGATATGCTGTTTGTCGTGCGCCGGCTGCAGGAGCTCGGACGGCAGATGAGAATCCCCCTGTAGATGTGCTTCATCGACCTGCAGAAAGCGTACGACTCTGTCGACCGAGAACTGTTGTGGGAGGTACTCACACGCCTTGGTGTACCAACCAAGATGCTCACAATCATTCGCAATTTTCACGAAGGCATGCGGGCTCGCGTGCGTGCGGGTGACGGTGAACACTCGGACTGGTTCAATGTAACCCAGGGGCTGCGGCAAGGCTGCGTACTATCGCCGTTCTGCGTACTATCGCCGTTACTGTTCAACGTGTTCTTCGCCGCTGCGATACACATCGTGCTGGTACGCCTCAGCAAAGACGAATGCATCGTAAGGGATTTGGTTCATCTCGAAGAGGACAGGGTTGTCGGAAAAGAGGAACCGTTGGCATGCGTGCAAAGGGCTGCGTGGGGCATGTTGTATGCAGACGACGCGGGAATAGTCTCGAAGTCGGCGGAAGGCCTTGCAAGAATGATGACAGTCATCGTGACTGTCTTCGAAGCAGTAGGTCTCACGGTATCCGAGAAGAAGACAGAGACGATGCTCCTACGAACACCGGATCAGACGTATACCACCTCACCGCTCGCGATCGAAGCTGCAGGCCAAAAGTATAAACAGACGACCCAGTTTTAGTACCTAGGAGGCATTATCCACGAGAACGCTGACCTCTCCTTCGAAATCGAGCGACGAATCCGTCTGATGCGGGCATGCCTCAAACGGTATAGTCCAGAACTGTACGATAGGACGAACTCACCGCTTAGTCTGAAAGTCCGGATGCTGAAGGCCGAGGTGATCGAGACCTTGCTGTACGGTTGCGTGACGTGGACCCTCAATGCGGACCACTTCGCCAAGCTTCGATCAGCCCACCACGAAGTCCTTCTGCGAGTTATTGGTTTCCAGCGCCGACTACGCACCGACCACACCACCCTCTCGTATGCGAAGGCGCTCAGGATAACACGATGCGAATGTATCGAAACGACCATCCGTAAACGGCGACTCTTCTTTGCGGGGGCTGTGGTGCGGCAACACGAGGGGCGATTGCCCAGTCGGTTGATGTTCGGGACGATCGCTGGTGGGGGGAGCCCGAAACCAGGCGGGCAGCCCAAGACTTGGCCTAGGGCAATTGCTGAGGACCTTAGAGTGTTCACAGCCACCGAGGGGTCAACGGAAGACTCCCCCTTAGTCTTTGGAGTTGGGACCGCACTATGGCCCACTGCAGCAAAAACAGACAGGAAAGTGGTACCGGGGAATCCTCGAAGCAGCTGAACGGTTCATGGGCAGGTGGCACGAGGCTGAGGCAAAGCTGAGTAGACAGCGCCGTGCATCCGCTGTGGGTAGTGTTAGAGGGAATGGGGGGAGGGGTAACAGCAGGAGGAGTAGAAGGAACACCGTACAAGTGTATGGGGGCAGGGGGGGGAACAGGAGGAGTAGAAGGGAAACCGCGGTAGAAGAGAGTAGCAGAGAGACCGCAGATAGGGTAGCAAGGTACCAGGCCGACTAATAGGTTGGACTTTGCTTTGCTACTCGTACCGCCAACTGCTGCGGCCGTTAGGTATGTATTGGCTTGGTGCTTTGATTTTTTTCCATGAATTAACTTTTTCCTATATTTTCCCCTTCTTATCCTTATGAAAGAAGTACTACATAGTGGGTGGGTGACGAGCGTATTTTGGCCCACTCATTATTTCTCTTTTTACTTAGTTAAGTGTTCACCGGGATGCATATTGTAGTAGTTCCCTTTTTCCTTCTCGTTTCTTCCCCCTTGCACGTCCCTTTTGGCTCATGCTCGGGGTAAGCGTGTGAGCTTTGGCTTCCCATTTTCTTTATTTATTTGGGATTCTTCTCATTTTCTTTTTCATTTTCGGTTTGGTTTCTTTGTTGCTTCTCTTTCTTTATGGTGTATTTTGGTTGCTGGCGTATGTATGTATGTTGTGTCGGCCGCACCTAGTGCGAAGACATGGTATTGCGTAGGCTATTAATGCATTACGGTGTGTTATCTCTGTGTCGTAGTCTGTGACCATGGAACTCGTATCTTTCTAGGGTGAAGAATCAGCATGGACACTGGGCTTGCTGGATGTCGACGAGTAGAAGAACGGTTTAATGTGAAGAACACACACACACACCTCGAAATCCGGCAAAATAATCTGAAGACGAAAAATATGCAATGCTGTGACCACAGAACTTGTATTCGTATCGGATCTCTCGGGACTCAAGAATCGGCACGTACACTGGTTGTGCTGGATGCCGACTGGTACTCTGTAGATAGGACAAGAACAAACAAACACACACCAAACATGTTTTTTTCCAACAGTGTTTTCTGGTTGAAAATTCAGCAAAAGTTGAAGACGAAAATCTCCACCTGAAGTGTTTCAGGTTTTTTTCCATCAGAAAGAGCTTATTTCTCAAAGCAGGTGCGACCACTGTTTGCTAGTACTGATGTACCAGCTACGACATCTACAGCAGCAGTGTTTCTCCAGCAACAAAAGAGCAGCAGCAGCGGCAGTAGGACGCAAGAGGCCAGGGTCAGCGTCGCTGTACGCTCGGTTTGTCAATCTAACCCTTGAACCCTTTATACACGTACGTACTCGATTTTGTCCTGTATTGGTTCCGAACTCGAAATTCGGCCTAATATGAAGACGAAAAATCTGCACCCGACATGCTCTGTCCATGCGAGAGAACTTCTCGTAGCAGGTAGCAAGTGCCACCGCTACTACTGATGTACGACATCTACAGCAGAGCTTCTTCAGCAGCGAAACAGCAGAAGCAGTAGCAGTAGGACACACGAGGCCAGGGTCAGGGTCGCTGTACGCTCGGCTTGTCAATCTAACCCTTGAACCCTTTGTACAGGTACTCGATTTTGTCTAGCGGTAAGAAACAAGGTGGAATCGGAAAAACACTTAGAGATATACTGGGGATTGAGGGAAGGTATAGGAATGAAAACGCATTTGCATGGCCCAATGGACTTCGCGAAAACGCTGAAACTGCGCTTTCGTGTAGGGGACCTGGACCTGCCAGAAAGAAGAAAGAGGTATACCAGTAGCCGGGAAGAGGAGGAAGTAGACGCACAGATGTGCCCGTGTGGCAAAGCAATAGAGAGTAGAACTCACGTAGTAGGAGAATGTGAAATATACAAGGGGGAACGGCATGTGTTAGAAGAGGAGATGAGGAAAATAGACGGATGTGACATGGAGGAGTTTGATACAATGAATAACAGCGAGAAAAACGATCGCTATCCTCGGAGATAGATGGTGGCCACAGGAGGCCAAACACGAAGGGGATAAGACTAGCAAAAAGTTTCTATGTAATTTATGGAAACAACGTGGTGAGCCGCCCAATTGTTGGAGGTGTCACTATTAGGAGTAGGAACGGTGCTCCGTCTCGAAAGGGATGCGTGGTCAATGGTCAAACGACTAAGGCAAGAATAAATGAGTACGCCCCCCCCCCCCCCCCCCCCCCCCCCCCCGAGAGATAACCTAGGAAATCTGGCAATCTTAGGACAACACAGAAGAAGAAAATATATATTGTTCTGTTTCCACAAGTGAATATACTTGGTTTTAGTATCCCGCTGTCGCAAAAAAAAATCGCGTGTGTTTGTTTTTTTGCGAATATACATACATACCCACCCCCCAGGGTATATACGCACGAAAAATAAGGGCAAAACAGGGTCACGATCGCCCAACATTTCGGAAATAAAAATATACGTGTGTGTACACTCCTGTATGGGTGAGTCCGTACGTTAGGTATCGGGTTGAGATATTTGTCAGGAACAATAACTATAGTAAAAAATAACGTGTCTTTTTAGTTTTTTTTTACGGTTGTTATTAGGGCCTTCTGTTGCCACAAGTGACTTTACTTGGTTTTAGTATCCCCCTGTCCCAAAAAAAATCGCGTGTGTTTGTTTTTTTTTCGCGAATACCCACCCCCCAGGGTAAATATACACGAAAAAATAAAAAAAACAAAACAGGGCCACGATCGCCAACATTTCGGAAATAGAAATATACGTGTACACTGTATGGGTGAGTCCGTGCGTTAGGTATCGGGTTGAGATTTTTGTCAGAAACAATAACTACAGTAAAAAATAACGTGTATTTTGAGTTTTTTTGTGGTTGTTTTTAGGGCCCATCTTATACCGGGGACTTCCGGCTCTTTCAATTGGACTTTATATTTTCATTTCTAATTTAATTTAAGGACCCATCTTACCGAGGACTTTCGGTTCTTTCAATTTGACTTGATTTTTTTTTTTTCTAGTTTCATTTGCATCATCTGATGAAACGAAATTTAGTGTTCCCCGTCAAGATGGGCCCTCAGCACGTATGACTTCTCCGCCTGCCTGGGTCTAAAATTATAAAATACGGGACCCGGGTGTTGCAGGACAGCACGAAACATATATATATATCGAACCTACAACACAAACACGCACAACGCACGTTTTTTTTTTCCCCCCGACGCATTGAGGAGTTCTCAAGAGAGTAAAACTAAAACCAAGCAAAAACGATAGAAAAATAATGTTATTACTACAGTCGCATTTTTCCTTTTTCAAGGGGTGGTGAAGATTCTCCATTATTTTTTGTTGATTTTGTCGAGCTCTCTCCTATTAATAGCAGCGTGTGGACTTTTTGTACCCCCTCCCCTGTCTTTTTTTCAATATTATGTACTGTGTATAGCCCCCTGACCTCTACCTTTTTATAAAACGGCAGACTTCGAGTCAGTTATACTACTACTACTTCATATCATTATAAAAGTACGAGTGGGAAACATACGAAACTTAATACACGGAGCAAAGCCTTTTGAATAGCAAATATTCTTCACTTATTTTTGTAGAAAAAAGTAAAAAATCAGTAAGAAAAATATAGAAAATTCTTACGTACGTACACAAAAAAAATGGGGATGCCGTGGGGCTCGAACCCATGACCCATGCTTCGTATTTTTTTACAAAAGGCGGTTTACCTCGCGCTCGCGTGCATCAGATCCTCCCATGCCACAATAAAACCCCTGTTTTTTGTTTTTTAGGTGGAAATCAAGTTTATAAGCCTTAAGTTCATATAGCGTTTGTTACGTAACATTTTTACTCGTCATCTCCCTACAATGGCGTCGTCGGCAGGACGTAAATTTTTGAAGGGCGAGACTCAATGGCAAATTCCTCGACATGATGAGTGCCACTCAGCATTCAAGCGCGTCTGACATCGATAAACAATGGCCGACACACAACTTCTTCTACAGCACAGCACTCGGGAGGGAGCGGGTTGGACCACCAGAACCGCCCACCGAGGAGAGCGTCTCGCTCGTGCTATTACCGGGGGCCATAGTAAATAGGACCAAATAGTGTTAGTAAAAATAGCGAAATATTTAGTGGTTCGATTCTCGCCTTCATCCCCCGAAAAAAAGGGAAAAAAAGGGGAATATCTCATGTTCAAGAACTTGTAAAACTCACTCACTCCCATAGAAAACACCCAGGAAGGAACGACGAGGACAATGCGATCATTGCATACTGAGTCCGGTACCGAGAAGTCGGAGTTAAAACTTGGATACTGAGTCTCATCGAGGTTCCTGACTTACTCGCAAGAACAGAAAGGTCAGGGTTAGTGAGGGAGAAAGTGGTGGAAATCGAGTTTATAAGCCTTAAATTTATGTAGCGTTTGTTACGTAACATTTTTTGTCTACATTTCCCTGCATTTTTCAAGAGTTCGTGCTACTTCGATCACAGCGATGACGAGCAGCACCAACGCTCCCGCTGGCGGAAGTTGTGTCCACCATGGAACAGTCAGTTGCGAGTCTGGCGATGAGCTATTAAAGTGGAAGCTGGTCGCCAAATCACCCGCATTCAAGGACGCGGGGGGTGGCGATACGTGCTGTTTGTTGCTATTAATAGCTGCGACAGTCGTTCATGTTCGTATGGAAAGTGTACTCGGCAAGCCTGCAAACATCGGACCTGCAATGGGACGATGGAGCGTTGGCTCCAACGCTGATGACAGCTCTATACTGGTGAGGGTATGCGATTTAGCGTCCCCGCTTAGCAGGGTGGCCCATGTCATTCATTTTAGCTTCCCATCGTTTCACGCTGTACTGTTGTATAACGTATACCCAACGGAATTTGAGGTGTGAACTACGAATTTGCGCCCAAACGCGTCCACACTGTTCTCTTAGCACATAATAACGTAGAGAAAGGTGCGTACAGCTGCAGTAGCAGCGCACACGTACCAGGTACGAGTACGCATTGTTTATTGGTCGAGAAAGCAGATACTTTCGTAGACCAGGATGTACGTATAAGTAGGGGAGCGGCAGAATGCCAAGTTCCGTCTACGAGTACTCTCTGGGGCGGAGAAATTGCATGTACGTGCTAGAGTAGACCATTCAGATTCGCGCGTGAATTCAATACTGCTCTATGTATAGCAGGAATTGATGCACACATGTCGGGCCTACATGTTAGCAACTGGGATTAGGGTGGCAAGTGGGCCTCCGGCGGATCCTGTGGAGGGCTGATTATATTTCTGCTGCCAGCACTATACGTATCAGCGGGCAGGGTGCAAAATGGGATGGGCCACCTTCGGGGTCAAAGTATCAATGGGACCCCCAGGTATTATTACGGGGGTACATAGTTAATAGGACCTATGGTATACATAAAAACCTATATATTTACCTATTTTTACCTATTTTTACTAACAAAATTTGGACCCGTTAACTATGGACCCCCGTAATCGTATAAAAAAATGCATGTAAATCTATAGAGCCTTGCACTTACGTGTATGTTCTCCGCCGTTGGAGTACTGTAGTACTCGTATGGCGCTTCGCCGCTGCGGGCTGATGCCCGCCGCCGTCTCCGCGTGTGCCCGTTAATGGCCGAGACATGCAAGTATTAGAGTAAGCCAGCGGTACCTGGTACAACAACAGGCAGTACGCTCGACCAACCGTAGGTCACACCCGCGGGTTCTATATATATTGCGGTCGTGCCGCAGCAGCTACAGAGCAGTAGCAGCAGCTCACAACAGCAACAAGCAGTACGTACGTACGGCAGACACAAAAAGCAGTAAGCGATATCGTACGCGTCTTGGAATACAGAGTTCACTCGACCAACCACCGATCACCAGGGTACGACTGCTTGTCGTATACCAGTATATATATTTTACGTATGTATATACAGCAAAAGTACCGAGCAGTGGGACCAACATTACCGCTATGTCCTAATTTCATGTGTGGGCCAGGGTAGCGCGTTTGCCCGCCAACGTCTTGGCTTGTGTGAATATTAAAAGTACAAATTTCTACTATTCTTAGTAATATGAACGCGATCAAGCGACAGCTCATCATACCTGACATCTACTACTGCTGTAGTTCGACATGCTTACTCTTGTTCCCGTGCATTGCATAAACATGTGAAGCCTGCTGTGCATTCTTTTCATTCGTGCATTTTTTGGGGGCATAACACCTCCGATTCCAACCGCAATGTTCTTATTTGTCTGGCCCTTCCCACTGCACCTGCCTCTGTGCTCGGTAGAGACTCGGTCTGGTGCTTCAAATCATGACGGACAGCCAGCTGAAATATGAACCGCGGACGAGTACGGACTTGTTTCCTCATCACCTGTATCAGCGGGCCGATGATCGCACGACCCTGAACTAAGCAAGAAGGATGTGCCGGAAGGAGCTCAGGAGGTCGTTCAACGCAGTCTTCAACGTCGCCGCCTGATACCCAGCAAACTGAGAAGGCTGGATAACATCCCATGTGAGGTCGTTTGTCATTTAAAGACTTCGGTGGCAATGCCCCATCAGGATATTTACTGCGTTCGAAATACAATAGTATTACTGGCCGTCCTACTGCGTACCGGTACTCGCTAGTGTGTTTGGATGGCTTGGCTCACAAGTCTGAATGCTTCCGGTTTTCGCAGTCTATCTGCGAAAGTGTGGTGGATTACGGCATGTATCTGTCAAGAAAGCCGCATCTCGTCTATTTTTTTACCGAAACAACCCCCGTGTGCAGTGCCTTGAGAATTGGACATGTTTATTTATCGACGCAAATATTTACTTGGCAATCGAAAGGCAGGTGATGAAAAAGCAGGTGCATTCGATATGGGCTCAGCTAAAACTGGCTAAAAACCTTAACCTGGGTCACTCTCCCGTCGTCAAATTCAGCTACATGATTCTGCGTTTGCAGAGCAGCGTGGACATCTCCAAAGATAGGGGGTTGAACCTCACGTCTGGTTGTTGTTGGCCGTTAGTTGTAACTTGCGTCCGGTGTGGTAGGGGAGGGGGGGGGGGGGTACCCACGTCATGCATGGCCGTAGTGGTATGACCATAGACCCTCGCATGCTTACAATGCCGGGACGGAACACGTCGTGTTTTTACTGACCGGTCAGACATTGCTTGCACCAAGCGCGAAGCGCCATGAGGTGTTGAGAGTCGCAAGAAGGGTGAGCTGCATCCTACAACACCTTTGAGGCGGACTTGCACATGGATGACAGCGTAGACTGTTTTGTATGGATTCTTGTGTGGTTAATTCCAGAGGCGGCAATGGGTGTACTATGTATCTGCCTCGTGGGTGCCTTACCATATACATACTGATACGGTACTTCCCCGTGTGCGTAGCTTAAGTTCTCCATCCCGCACTAATGATCTAACTCGACCGTCAGCCGTGGTGAACGCCAAAGCCCAAACAAAAAACGGTGTCATGGTTGCCTACGTAGCTCTTGCAGTGAGAGGCGTATTTTACAGCCTCTCCGCGAAACGACGCCAACCCAACCTACCAAATAACATGGAAATGGGGTCGTGGGGGCATTGACGCTAGCGCCATGTGGACCCTATTGATGGCGACGCATGTGACGTTTGTCGCGCGCCCTGTGTGGTATGGTTAGGGGGTGGGTCGAGTGTCGTGGATTGGACATGTTGATCGTCGGCAATATGATTCCTCATGCGTGGTGGGGAGGGGGGGGGGGGTCTCTTGACCCTTGACTCTTCTAGTGACCTTTACTGTCAACACTCGGGTCTTGTGAGTTCCGTCCTGTGTTAGCGTGGGTGGTTCTTGCATCCGGTGTCTTGCGGATAATTTTTATCGCTACATGTGTGTGTTGCAACGGCAATGGGAGGAGGAGGTGTTGAGCACTTTGCACCGAATTTTGTTGATCGTTCTGCGGCATGCAAGGAGAAGAGGGGGGCTTGATCCTTGTGTCTTGAATGTTCTTGATTGTCATAAATATCATGTGTTTTGTGTGGTGACTGGGGGGGCGGGGGGGTTCTCAACTTGTCTGCGTTGTGGGTAGTATTCGTCGTCACATTTGTGTTTGCTCTCTTGCGTCCTGTCTAGTGCGGGGGAGAGGAGGGGTAGCTGTTGAACCCTGTGCGTAGTGGATGCCTTGCGTCTGGTGAGGCGGGTGGGGGGGGGGGGGGCACTTCTTGACCCTCGTGTGTTTGGATACTATCGATCGTTGGTGGCGTATCTTCCGTCATGCGTCCTGTGTGGTGAGTTGGGGGAGGAGAGGAGTCTCTTGACCATTGTGCCTTGTCCTTACTATTGATCGTTAGTCGTGTGTCTTCCATCTTGCGTCCTGTGTGTTTGGGGCGGAGGGGGGCTCTTGGATCTTGTGCGGTGTAGATGTTTTGCGTTCTGTGTGTCGGGGGGGAGGGGCTTGTGGCCCTCTCGGCTTGTAAGTGATGTTGATTTTTGTGTATGTTGTGTATTGCATTGTGTGGTTGTGTGTTTTGTTTCTCCACCCCACTCATCACTCTCGCCCTACACACTCTCCAGTTTACTCCCAGTAGTCACTTAAATCCGGGGTCACAGAGCGGGTGCTCCTCCCCCACCCCTCTACGTACGGTACGTGCCTTGATTTTTGATCGCGGATTTAATTCAGCATTTCGTTTCCTCGTCGACTCGCGTCGAATTTTACAAACTCACCGTGGCCCTTTCTGTACTTTATTGGACTCGAAAGCATGGCCTTAGCGGGACTAGTCACGAGGTCTAGCCACTATACCACCGAGGGCGCGGGCGCGGTCGAGGGGGGGGGGGGGCTCAGTCGAAATTGTTTTTGTGCTTTCTTTGTCCTTGACCGCATCGTGCGTGCTGTGTGGTGCGGGAGAGAAGGGGCGGAGGGAGGAGTTGCTCTTGACTCGCTTGCTCTGAGGATATTTGTGATCGTTAGTCTTGTGTCTTCTGTTTTGCACCCTGTGTGGTGGGAGGGGTCTTGAGCGTTGTGTCTTTTGGGTATGATGATCGTGAGTAGTATATTCCGTCCTGTGCAGTGGGCGGAAAGGAAGAATGGAAAGGGGTGGTCTTGGCCCTTGTGCCTTGTGGGTACTGTTAATAGTTATCGTCAATAGTGTGCCTTTCGTCATGTGTGGCGGGGGCTGGAGTGGGGGGTTATCTTGGTCCGTGTGGCTCGCAGTTACTATTAATTATTGTGTGTCTTTTGTCTTGCACCCTGTGTGTTTGGGAGGTGTTTGAGTATGGTGTCTTGGGTTTTTGCCACCGTTAGTTGTTTATTGGGTTCAGTGTGGTGGGAAGGGGGGCGAGGGGGGGGGGGGAGGGGCTCTTGACCGTTGCGTCTTGTAGATATTATATATTGTTATTTGTGTGTCTTGTGGTGGACGGCGGTGGTCTTGACACTTGTGCCTTGTGAATAGTTTGATCGATACTTGTGTGTCTTGTGTCTTGCGTAGTGTGTGTAAGAGGTGTTCTCATGATCATGCGTAGTTATAGACACATAGATACCGACCCTCGCATCCCTAGAATACCTGGACGAAGCATGTTAGGTTTCACCGACCAGGCAGATATTGGTTGTGCCTTGATACTCTGCGTTGTTTTGCGGATGGGGGGGGATTGGAGATTTTGATATATATATATATGTGCTGTTGTTCCGTCAGCCTAATGCCATCGCCTTTGTTCTCGTTCACAGCGCTCGAGCCCCGTGCCGCTCGTGTACGATTGCAGGTCATTCGTCCGGTGGCTGCCGTGCTGTTTAGCAAAGGCCTGGCGCACCTTCAGGGGAAGCTAAAGGCACACAACGACAACGTCAGCGACAACGACGGCGCCCTTGCCTACTCGGACAGCGAGCCTGACGACGTCTGTAGTGTAGAACACGTGCGGGAGTTCTTCCGGTCACCTGGTGTATGCCCCGCGGGGGCTGACAACAAGACCTCCGACTCGATTTTCCCGGCCAAGTAAGTCGCTGATATTTTTAGTCGTGTATCTGGTATGTATTTACCAGGGTTTTTTTTTACGGTATCCAAGCGCTCCGCGTGGCCACTACTATACTGTTTGGACTTGTGACGATGCCGCTCGGTGCATAATTGAATATATAAGGTTGTTGGAATGCGTTGCGGTGTTTTATATATATATTGATCACACGGTTGGGTGTTGAAAGTTTTAATTTTTATTTTCTAGCGTTGCAGTACCGATCTCCAAATTTGAATACTCGATGCGTGCGGTCTGGTTTCTAGTGGACTGCAATCCTACGGTGAGGTTACACTGCCGCACACTACCGTCATGTCCATCAAAGGCTACGACCTTTGTAGTTTACGCATTGCTACACGCGGCTACTCTATCCCTTCCGTGCAGTTCTCCCCCCGATGTTCTCATGCATGAGAGAACCGAACAATATACCTGCATCATAGTGTAAACATAGGTTGCGTTATTTCTCCAGTGGATGCTCCAGCAGGTGACCCCCTCGTGCCAACCAAGGCACCACTTAACCCACATCCAGCTGTAAACGTGCAGACTCTTCGGAAGGACCAACGCGTTCGCCGATATTGGCGTGGACCTACACCCGTGTCCTGTCCAGTCACATCCGCGGGCTAACAACTTACCTGAAGCCCTACCTCCGTGAGCAACATCGTCGGAAGAGGAGGACGACCACACGTACTCAGAGCAGGAGGAGGAGGAGGAGGAGGAAGAAGAAGGGGGCAGCTCCGATGCCGAGGCAGAATACTGCTTCAGCGATCGTGCGGCGCAGGACCGCGGCGCACATGTCTATTAAGGACCCGCGTGCTCCACCGAGTAAGACAACCCTGTCTCCGGTTCACGCTACCTCACACCCGTAGGCACTACTACTAATAGCGGGATAGTCTGGGCACTGTTGGCCGATGCTGTGTTTTGTTGTCATGGAGGCGGGTGGGGTGGGTTAGAGCGGGGGGAGGGATCGGGAAGCGATCTTTCGTTTTGTCTGATAAAATTATGTAGTTCTCCTCTCCCTTTCGAACACTCGTTACGTGTTGCAGATAGATATATAGTAGACACATACTTCTATGTCACCTTCGCATGCAGAAGATGTGTGGCGATGCGTGAGTTGTCAGCCGATATGTGTTGTGGGTTCGTGGAGGCGGGAGTGGACGGTCACGCAGCGTCTTTTGCTTTCGGTTTAGCTAAACGCATAGACCGGTCCACCTTTACGCACGCATCAGTTCTCCTGTAAATGATGGACTCAGGGTTCCTTGTTACCATGGCATGCAGAGACCATGTGACGATGCGCGGCTTGACGCGTAGTGGGTACGGTTAGCTGACTTCGTATGCTGCTTACGTGGAGAAATAGGGGGAAGGGGGGGTGGTGGCGACGGACGGCGTCACGCCTTTTATTGCCACTTCACGTCTAACTCACGAGGGAGGGGGTAGGGGGGACGGATACCCCTCCCCCCCTTCCCAAATTGACTAGTTGTAGATATATGGACACAAACTCAGTTGGCATGCAGAAGGTGTTTGGGGATGTACGACCGCACATTTTCTGAGCATTGCTAAGTCTCGTGGTATCATGTCTTCTTCTAGGCGCGCGGCGCGGGGGGGGGGGGGGGGGCACCTCGGGGGGGGCGTACTCACTTGTTGCTTGCCTTCGTCATTTGACCATTGACCACGCATCCCTTTCGAGACGGAGCACCGTTCCTACTCCTAATAGAGACACCTCCAACAATTGGGCGCTCATTACGTTGTTTCCATAAATTACATAGAAACATTTTGCTAATCTTATCCCCTTCCTGTTTGGCCTCCTGTGGTCACCATCTATCTCCGAGGATAGCGATCGCTTTCTCGCTGCTATTCATTGTATCAAACTTCTCCATGTCACATCCGTCTATTTTCCTCATCTCCTCTTCCAACACATCCCGTTCCTCCTTGTATATTTCACATTCTCCTACTATGTGAGTTCTACTCTCTATTGCTTTGCCACACGGGCACATCTGTGCGTCTACTTCCTCCTCTTCCCGGCTACTGGTGTACCTCTTTCTTCTTTCTGGTAGGTCCAGGTCCCCTACACGAAAGCGCAGTTTCAGCGTTTTCGCGAAGTCCATTGAGCCATGAAAATACGTTTTCATTCCTATTCCTTCCCTCAATCCCCCGTATATCTCTAAGTGTTTTTCCGATTCCACCTTGTTTCTTATCGCTAGCCTTTCCCTTCTTTCTATTATTTCTTCTACTTCTGCCTTGTACCTCCCAAACTTCCCGGCGGACATCACCTCTACTTGGTTTCACCTTAGATGTCTCCATACTTTCTCAACTACGCCATCCCACCTTATTCCAGCTCGCCCTTTTGTTACTGTCTCCCATACAGCTCTATCAACTATGGCTGGCAACCTCTTTTTTGGCATGTTCCTTACTTTATACTGCCAGTGGGGGGGGTGGGGGGGGGGACTGTGAGGCGATGGATGGCTTCACGCTTTTGAATACCATCTCACTTCTTGCTCACATAGAGGTGTATCATCCAGCAGTTGGGGGCCTTGTTGCTGCCAAGCGTTCGTGTCTCTGTTGGAGCGCAGTCGGTGTGTTGCTTATATGACTTTTATCTTGTCTTCGAGAGGAGAACGGTACATAGATGTAGGTTTTTTTAATTAGTGCGCAGGATTCATACTAGATTGTCTCCTCTGTCGGCCCAGTTTATCATGTACGGGTGTTGGAGGAGATGCACTCTATGAATTTTCTCGGCACGGTTGAAGGAATTCCAAGGTGTTGGTCTACTTTAATGTTGTAAATACCCAAAGATGTCATGGTTGTTTTGTACGAATGAAATGACGCTGGGTGACGGCAAAATCGGCGGTGACTGCTCGGATTAACGAATACCTGGTGTACTAAAAATAGTCATGTACCCCCATCCGACCTCTCCCCTCTCCATTTTGTCAGTATGAACTAACGACCAAGAGTCTAGACATTATCCAACCAAAAGGGCGTTGTACATTCACGTTGTCGAAACAAGAGACTCTGTGCCTGGTACGTCACGTTTCCAAACCTGGCTGGGTACGTTGTGACGCGTACATTGGACAACCCGGGGACGTTGTGACGCGTCCTTTGGACGATCTGCGGACATTGTGAACATTTTAGGTTGGACAATGACTGACCTTGAGATTTGTGGATCAGCGTGTTCTTCGTTCAGGTCAACCAAAGTACACTCTCAAGGTATCCCAGTAGCCGGCGTCCCCGGTGGCTTGGTAGGTGGTCCGCGTGCCTATCAAGATCAATTTCGTGGGTTCAAATCTCACCGAGTGCATGCTCGTAGGGACTTTTTCTTGCATAAAAAATTGATAAGCGGAAAGCGCGAGAGCGTGAGTTAGCTATATTCGATGAAAATCGACGAGCAGTGGGAATGCTGAACCCTATGCGCGACAAAAAATAAAGGCAAGTACCGGGGGGGAGAAGGGACGACACCTGTGACCACGGCTTGTCCAGAAGATCGTCGAGGGTAAAACCTCCTACGTGTGGGCTGGAAAGTAAAAGTGATGATGAAACAAAAAAAAAAAAAAAAAAAATGAAAAGTAGCCACCTGAGCGTCATGTGCCGCCACGATCATTTCTTCCACCACGTATGATACGTATGCGACAAAGCATGCTCGTATGTATACGAATAGTTCATTCCAGATACGTATACCGCTCAAAAGCACCAAAGAAAACCGTGCCTGTGCGTGTCAAAAAAATGTTTTCTGCTCTTTGATAAAAAGTGGAGAAATGCTCTAGGGGGCGAGAGCTTGCCGGCGGCGTCCTGCGGTATCTTCCCAAACCTGAAAAAAAGCCTGTTTTTTGCCATTCGAGGCGGATCGAGAATTTTCTGTCTTCTGTTTGGTACACACCACCGGCTCATTGTTTCTTTATCGTACGCCTGGCCAGCGCCCGCCACACGTCACTTGCCATTTGTGAAGACGGTGACCCATGGGTGGGTCGGAGCCCCTTACGAGCGCACTCCAATCAGAATTCATGACACAATCGTTTGTTTTGTTGATCGATGTTTGTCGAGGACTCGGAATCTCGCTGATTCGAACCAAATATCGGCCTGTTTTTTTTTTCAAGATGATCTTGGCCCGACATTGGCCCCAGATTTGCTTTTTTCGGGCCTTTCCAAAAGTTGGGAACTTTTTTTTTTTTTCTAAACGTTCGCATAGGAAGCGTGTTCTAATATTTCTCGGCGGGTATCTTTGGAATTCAAACTTTTTTATTGATACTTCGCGTTCCCATTGGCATAGGTCTTAGTGTTGTGACATTTGACAGCAATGTGACAGATAATTGTTCTTTCTTGATGTTTTAGACTAGATCAAACCGGATTTCAGATATTTTCACCTCGGCCAGTGCACCGCCAGTTGCTGCCAACCCAGTTGCCAAAGTGTTGCGAAATCGCAACACCAAACAAAAAGCTGGTCTTGGCTGGTATTCTGAGTTTTTTGTCGACGAAATGAAACCCGATTCCATACGTGGCAACGTAGTATCTCTGCTGTGGCGTAGCTTTATGGCCTCAGAACTTGTATCTCTCTTATTTCTGTCTAGGATTGAAGAATCGGCACGGACACTGGTTGTCCTGTTTGTCGACGGCGGAAAAGGACGTGAAAACAACAACAACAACAACAACAACAACTTCGGAAACGCGCTGTCGGCTAAGTAACACTGATGTCGCCAAATCTGGAGGCAGAAAAGTTTCGAATGGTTGCGAAAGCGCAGGACGTATTTCAAAGCTGGTCTTGTCTGGTCAGCCCGTGTAAGGTCGAAAACAAAAGCGAGACGTACAGAGAGCCAGGGTATACTATTAATAGTATATGTTTCTGTAAGCATCTAGCTGATGACTTTGCTAAATTCACGTCCGGCTGAGGTGCGTATTCGAAGCGACCAGCGTGCCTGCGCAGGTATTCATCCATTATCCACGTGAAGGCATCACAAATCCCCCTACAAGGAGCTTCTTCAAGTCGTGTCACCTTTCTTTTCAGTTAAAGGGTCGGTGAGTCGCCCTCAAGTTTTTTCTGAAATGTTGGGTTTCGGTGCAAAGGGGGCAGGGGAGATTCTCTTGACGCAGACAATTCGCCTCGGCCCGACGAGGCAAGAAAGGGCTGAACTATTCTCGTGATAAAAATGTAAGGCTGGGACCGTAGTGGGACAGAAGGGGAAAAAACCTGTTATGTGCCGTTGCATCTGAGTTCCGACCGAAGAAGAAAGGAGAAAAAAACGTGGGCGAAGGTTGTCAACTGACCGAGTATACACGAAACCAGGATGATCTTCGTGCTGTTCTACTGCTGTACTGCTGTTGTACGAACTCGTTAAAAGTATCTTCCCCCAGACACTGAACCGCCACAAGGGCAGACGTACTCGCGAAGATCATGCGCGTGGTGGTTTGCTGGTGGCGTCGGTCCGCCACAGGGAAGGCATCCGCACGCTCGGATGTGAATCTACCGGCAACTCATGGCGTTTCAGTTATTGCTCTCAGCGCTCGGCTACGTCGCTATAGCAGTACGTCGTCTCTGTTGACTCGACGGATACAACAAATAAACCCACGGCTCTTCTGGCGATCGGCCATGGTCGGCGATTAGCGTTAAGAATGATCCTGGTGACTTATGTGCGGAGCAAGCAGCGGCGGAGCTCACGCGTCGCGGCTGCCGTGCGCCTCTTTCTGCTTTTATTATTGATTTTTTATTGTCTCTGCCACAAATTTCAAGCGTGCAGAATTTCATCGGAGAAAGCGTCTTCGATTTCTGACACAAAGCCAAATAAATGTTTTGTTCTTTAACTAAAAGATTCGTTGAGAACGACGCACCCGCCTAGGGCGCTGCAGTGTGGTGGATACGTGACAGCATCCAACAACACCCACTACTGTTTGCCGTCTACATCGCGTAAGGGAGCTCAATCAAAGATCATTTTTTTTCTCGAGTGCCAACTACCAAATTTCTCGTGTGTGGTCGCGTTTTTGCGTACCTCCTTCTGTTGTCGTGTACAGTGTAGTTCCCAGTACAGTAAGTGCGGTAGCTTTGAGTGCGGCCCCCCTCTCTAGTGCGGTTGTCGTACTACAGCCAGGCCTTCATGCATCTGCATCTCTAGGTAACTGGTACAGGACAGCATAAGCAGTACAGTAAAAGCAGTAGCACACAGGGAAGCAGGTGATCAGCTGTGGCTGTAGCTCCACCACGTAAGAGCACTACAACCACGCAACATGCCATGTGGGGCAGAAGAGCGAATGGCGACTTTAGCCAGCAAGCGCTAGTGCAGTGTGTGTTGTAGATAGTGTCGCAGGGTACTTGTTACGTCATCGTCCTATTTATACCAAAGACCCTACTACATGCATCCCTCATGTATTTTGCTTGGAGCTAAGAGCTCGGCAAGCGAAGACCCTGCCAATTCAAGCGGACGGTCTTGCAGCGCCCATGTTTACGCAGTTGGACATGAAATGTTGACACAGTGTTGGCAATGCACCAACCGAGACGTGCCGTTTTGGACTTTGTTTCGAGAGAGAGGTACGACAGAACACCCCCCCCCCAAAAAAAAACCACGGCTGAAACTTCTCTGACAAAACTGAAATTCAGAAAGCCGGGAACGGCACGGGCGTCCCTAGTCCCTCCAGTGCGGTGCAAGGACTTGGAGCAGGCTATCGGCGATAAACTATTTTTGCCTCTAGTCCGGACACGACGGTACGAGCATTTGTTGATGTGTGCGCCGTCGGAGTCCACCATAGGAAAGACAGGTCAAGGTCACGGCTCCTCGTCCCTCTAGTTTTGCTCAAGGTTCTGTGATGGCCCCGTAATCTGGTACCAAAGTGACACAAAAAAATGGTGTGGAGCAGAAAGTTTGCAGAAAGTTGGAAAAACTCACAGCTGAATGACGTAGTCTATTAAAAATACGAGCACGATTCCATAGTCTATTCGTATGCCTGTGTGTGGGTTGTTGTGCAAGGACTTGGAGCAGGCTATCGGCGATAAACTATTTTTGCCTCTAGCCCCGGACACGACGGTACGAGCATTTGTTGATGTGTGCGCCGTCGGAGTCCACCATAGAAAAGGCAGGTCAAGGTCACGGCTCCTCGTCCCTCTAGTTTTGCTCAAGGTTCTGTGATGGCCCCGTAATCTGGTACCAAAGTGACACAAAAAAATGGTGTGGAGCATAAAGTTGGAAAAAATAACAAGGATGACCTGAACTTTATTTACTATTACAACAGCAGCAGCACCTTTCAACAACTCGCACCAGGTCGCGCGCCACGAGCACCTCATGTCTACTACTACAGCAGTGCAGTAGTAGCACGAGGTCGCCGACGCATCATCGCTCATCAGCTTGTTGTGGTGTTCCGCAGCTGGAAACAGCTGGCACTATCGCTAACCGGAATGCATGTAGGGATGACCTGTCACACAGGCCTGGCAGGAGGGAGCAGAAATAGACGGCGAACACGCACGATAAAATCCAAGCAGACATGAAGAAGACACAACACATCCTTGTGAAGCCACATCCTCTATCACCATCTTGGAAAGTCACTCAACAACAGCGACCCCACCGACGCACTTTGCGCTGCCACCGGCGATCTTTGTGCGCATCGACGCTTCACCAGTCACACGCCGCCGAATCGAGACCCGGCAAGCTCGTTGGTGAATGCGATACTAATTATTAACATGCCATAAGACCAACAATTATGGGAAATTTTTGAGACGTTATTTCTGGAGATTATTTTTCTAGTTCTGAGGCTCCAAAAATATGTGGATGAAAAATGAGAACCATCTATTATGGCTCCTGATCGTCAAAACTAGTTTTATATACAGTACCAGGTAGTATTGATTAGTTGGTTTCGTGACGAGGCATCCGAGAGCTGTTCTTTTTTTACATGGCTGTGGCCCGCGACTTTTTCATCCAATTTGTTTCTCGGTTGTCTCGGCGCGGCTTCGCTCGTCACGAACGTTTCATAGCGGGCAAGTCGTCCTCCTCGTCGTCATCGAGGTCCGCGATTGCAGCGGCTGCCGCGAGCGTGGTTTCATATTAATAGTACTAGAGGATCATCGCCGGCCATGTCGAATCGGCATCGCTGCTGTTGCTCCTGCTGCTGCTGCTGCTCTGCTGCTGCTGCTGCTGCTGCTGCTGCTGCTAGCTAGTAACTGCTGCTGACGCTGCCGCTGCTATCGCTTCTAGGTGATGGAGAGGCCATCTCCCACACGAGCACCGTAGGCCGTACGTACAGCTAGCCGTTGGTGTGAGTGGAAGGTGTATGTACTGCTGTGGTGGACAGGTGGGCAGCAGAAGGCAGAGCACCCAAAATCCAAATTTCTCAGTTCCTAGAGGTACGCGACACCGCTCAGAACTGGGCTCAGTTTTGAGAGGATTTGCTGATTTCTGCCCCCTCCAGGAACTGAGACCAAAAATATCGATGTTTTTCTGACCCATAATAGATGGTTCTTATTTCTGAGCGTCGGAGATCGCTGAAAAATCCAGAAATAACGTCTCAAAAATTTCCCATAATAGTTGGTCTAATGCTTATATGCATAAAATATTTTTCACGTATGTCTTGTCATGTCAAAATCAGTGCCTCCTATCTTTTAGTCCTAATTCGTAGTGGTCAACGAGATACGACTGCATTGGTTGATTGTACCTTCATTGGCTTCCCCAGCTTGTATGCCGAACCGGCCTTCATCGGTATTTTGTTGTTTTCCGGCTCCTCTTAAACCAGCATTCCTGTGCTTCCTCCCTTCTGTGTGTTGTGTCCTGTGCTAACGCTGTAAATTTTCTGTGGGTTTGACGTCCGGCGTACAGGGGTCGTTCTTGGCTCACGAGCACGACACGCTCGCGATTTCAGGATCGCTGTCCCCTGTGGCTGGTACGCATTTCCCGATCGGATAGATGGCTCCCTTTCCGTACATGCCAATGCTAGCGATTATGGTTAGCCTCGTCGCCCAACAGGTTGTCCAGATGAGCGTGTTCGCCTACGCGGCTTTCATGGTGGAGGACCTGGGCGTCGTGGATAACAGGGACGAAGCCGGTGAGATATGATTGATTGGTGCGTCTACTGTTGTATTCCGACACAGCGGGTTGTCTTTCCGCAGTAATGCGGTAGATCGCCTGAAGGCTATAACCGCACGCAAATAATATACGAATAGTGCTGTAATACGGTACCGGGTCTATAACCTCCATTGTACTACCGTGACGACGACACTCGACCTCGTGCTTTCATGCCTCGCTTAACGCAAGATGTAAAATATTGTGTTTAGGTGGAGTAACAACATCCCGAAGGCAGTGCATACCACGAAACCGCACCGCAGAAGAAACCACGTCCCTCCGCCTAGAGGCTCTGAGTGGCTGGTAAAACGCAAGCAACAAAAATTGATCCTGCACAGACCTGCGCCTGAAGTACCTATCGACCACAAACAAGTGGCGTGATGAAGTTCAAGGGCTATCTGACGAAATTAACCTCTCGATACAATGCTCGTCGGAGACAAGAAAAACTCAAAACAATCTAAGTTCAGACGGCTAGCAATGCGTCGCCACCAATTCCAAGTCAGCTCTTACCAACGCATTTTTCATCACACGCAAAAGGTTTAATACCGCAAACGTACAACGGCGCCAGCCCCAATGACTGTCAGAGGGTCGGCTACACCTTACACCCGTCAAGCCCATCGACCTGGAGTACACTACGTTAAAGTCCTTCCACAGCCTTCGCCCCCAGCTCAAGCCGACGGAGACCCCAACATTTTGTATACCAAAGTCCGGACAGAGTGTTAACTTTGCGCCCAACAGACAAAAAAAAAAAGAAAAAAAAAAAACGACCAGAGCTCAACAGGCAGCTTTTAATCTAAAATGAAAAGCCTCGCTCACGAGTGGTAGCGAGAGTTCTTTGCACTCTCAACCAGCTTATCTAGCCCCGTAAAATGCGCCTGGTATCGATGCGTTTTTCACTACGGCTACTATTGACGCGTCAAAAGAGGGGTACCACCCCCTCCACATGGCTACCTCAGACGTGCAGATATGGATGGTGTGAATTTGCCGAGACCGTGACCACATTCAAAGCTATTGGACAGCGAGGGAGGATGAGTGAAAATTCTAGCCCGCCCACCCTCGTGTTAAGACCGCGTGGAAGACACTGCATATGCGTGTGAGAACCTGCCGAACGTAACTGCCGCGGGAGTGCCTGCATGTTTAGAAGAATATCGTGCGAGCCTCCAACGACTCCTTCGTAAAAAGGTCCCGAAGGAATTTTTGAAGCACCTGGTGCATACGTTGGAATTGGAACGAGCTATAGCGGGGAGAGAGTACTTCATTGAGGACGAGGATGACACGCTATTTCAAGATAAGATGTGAATTTTTAAGCGATGACAAGATTATTTTCGATCCGACGACCATCGACCTTTTGCCACCGCGGCCTCTGGATCTGTCGCTCGGAGATTAACCTTACAATGGCGAGATGGCCGGAGCATTTCAAAAATTGAGGCAATCGGAACACTGTTGGGCTACATGGTCTCACGGCCGAACTTCTGACAATCAACTACCCCGCATTCACCCAGTACTCGTACAACATCCATTTGAGTCTTTTGTCGGCGCGAAACAATTGTGGAGGAAGCCAACCTTTCGAAGGGGAATGAGGCGCCGCTGAGGCTCGAGCTCCAGCAAAATTGGCGCCTAAGTCACAGCGCAGAATTCAAACGCAAGCAAATCGCGTGCAGCCCAAGCTGCGCTGGATGCCGAGGCAGAGAAGAGGCGGGCGTAAGATGCAAGATTGAATCATCCGAAATAGGATGGTCCGCTTGTCGTTGACATAAGGTCCAGGTCGACAAAGAAAAGGACAGCCGCGTTTCGCTAGGATTTGAGGTTGGCCACGAGGGATTAATTTAGATCCAGCGCTAATATTTGACGTTGGCCACGAGGGTTTAGTTTTGACAAAGCAGTCAGAGCACCCCAGTATGCTTATCCGAGAGCGGCATGACATGTTGAAGATGCAGCATGGATAGGAATGACGCCACCCGGAGAAGGAGCAACAAACGGGATCGCGTCTCCACACTATGATACAAAGGAAATTGTACTCGTACTTTATATATGTGTGCGCTTTGGTCCATTGATTGCCACGTAGATGCCGGTGACGGCAAGTTCCTGGTGACGTGACTGGAACTGGACAACGACGTGACGCGACAGCAAGTCGCGACTACATCCGGGGACATTGAAGTAGTGTCCCCTTACATCAAACAAGCCTTGATGTACAATAAAAAAAAAAAAATTACGGTTTTCAGTGCGTTGTTTTCTTGCTATTTGTTTCTGCGAATGCTTTTTTGGCCGTGCCCAAGCATGCGTGGGGCGGTTTAGGGATAATTTATCAAATTGCTATTAATATATAAACAAAGCAGATTAGAGGTAGGAGCCTGATTTCGGCCACTAGAGTACCCGGCGGTTATACCCGGACATATCCTACTCGTTTGGCACGTAGGGTCCGAGCTTAGACCCCGCGAGTTTTATAAGCCTGCGGGTGACTGCGCCGACAGGAACCGGGTATCGGGGTACCCACGAGTTTTCGCGTACCTGTGGGCAAGTGGTATTCCCGGTGCAGCATGCCTGGACAATATCGTTAGGAATCCCTTCGAAAACACACATTAACACACTTGCCAACCACACGGACATTAAACTTGCTACATTCAACGCTGAAGAGACCGCGCACGGAACACGGCAGCAACGTCACGCATAACCAGCCGTGCGCATGAGCGAGGAGACGAGTGATCCTGGCGTGGTCTCGGAAAACACTGAAATGCTGGCGGGGGGCGATCTTGATGAGAATCACGCCGAAGGTTCAAGGGCGCCTGTGTGTAAAGCACCCTCGAAGGCGACGCGGACGACAGCAGCAATACCAGCGAGGACTCTGCAGGCCCTGAGTTTGACAACGACAAACAGCAGTAGAGAATCAGAAGGGGAAGACGGCGATAAGGCGGGCGCAGCCACTGCCATTGCGCAGTCGCAAGCTCAAGCCCAAGAAGTCGTTCCCACGCGCAAGACAGCAACGGTTGGCGCTGGTCCGGCATATACCGATGGCAAGCAGGTAACGCGGGGAGTGTTGCCGTCGTCTAGCAAGGAGACGCTTGTTTGTTGATAAAAAATATCTATGTAGTTCCGTGTAGCGCGGACCAAGAAACGTCATTCCGCAGGTTAGCTCCGCTGCAGGCAGGTGACCTCTCGGCTGTTCGTTGTTGTTTCGGACAACGACGAAAGTTTAGAACTCTGCTGTACAAGGGCTTGATCGCGATTCCGACAAAAACCGAAAGTCCATAACTTTTTCCTCAGGCACAACTATAACTATCGTAGTACTGTAGCACTTAAAGCGACCTCCCTTTACTCCGTAGCACCAGTCTAAGGTGCACACATGCAGGGGGGAACGGAAGAAAGGGGCAGTACGGCTTCCAACGCTCCGTGGATTCTTCAATAAAACGGAAGCATTTTCGTGGATATGACAAATCAACCTCCATGCTAATACTTCCCAAAGTGCCTGTACTACTGTGTACGCAAAATTTGATGTGAGTCGACGAGGGAATACAGAGATATATGCCAACTCGCGATACATATAGCAGGCACGTACTGTTATTGGGAGGGGGAAAAAAAACGCCTGTTTTGTGACCCGGAAATCTGATTTGCCATTGCGAGGGAGGTATGAAAAACAAGGATACGATAGTAAAATACCGAGGACACAATTCTGAAGAGGGCGACAGCCCGACGAAGATAATATTGTTTCCAAAAAAGCATCTATGTCTAACGCTGGTGTGCAGGGGCGCGCGTACCCAAAACGATGCACCAAAACCGATCGACAGCGTGGGTGTTCGTACCGGCTTCAATTTTCTTCTTTCAGGTTCGGTGTTTGGTGTTTAGTGTTCGGTTTTCGTTCGCTATTTGCGTTTTTTGTGTCGTTTTATCACCGTGTAGGGACAATCTTGTAAGACGAACGAAACGAGCCGTAAGTCTTACTGGAAAATCAAGCGCAGCGTGAATTAACCGGTCGCAGGCAATTGCTTTTTGGAGCAAAGACGTACGAAGTCCATTCGTATTAATCTGTTCATTGCGTCTCAGCGCGTTCCTAACTATTTTTTGCACGTCTTCTTAGGTTTGTCTTAGCCCGGCTTAGTATCGTCTCGGCACGTCTAAGATTTGTGTGGGGAGTACTAATACAGGCAATATGTAACAAAAACAGTAGTTTCTTCGACAACGTATAGTGTGCACTGCACAGGAATCCAGCAATCACACAACAATGTAGAGCAGCAGCAAACCCCGCGATTAGACAAGTGGCAGGTATCATCTGGAAGCAGTCATGTTGTAGACAAGCGGCCAAAATCGGGTATACCCAATGTTTTAGTGGCCAAAACCGCGCACCTGGTAGCTTTTCATTTCAGGGACTGTAACGGCCCCGGGGCTTCATCTCCTTGGCTAAAGCTGGCGGCTAGCCGATGCTGGCCACTTTTGCGCCGGGGGTACTCGATTTTGCTCACTTACCCCCCGACAGATACTCGATTTTTGTACCCTCCTGCATGCCTTCCACCGTACCCCATCTCCTTCCGTCACGTTGACAATTCAACCTATACGCCAGTTACTCGCCCAAGTGAGCTTTGTTTGGTATTCCGAGACGCGTGTGTAGTGTGTTCCACATTCCACACAGACTGCAATGTAGCCGCACACACATTGCTGGAGCAAAGCGACCAAAGATTTTGTTTAACGATAGGCGAAAACAAATATTTCGTATAGCGGTGGGTACAGGCTTCGTCTGTCTGAAACTAAAGTCGTGTTTTTTGTAATACTGATTGCTTGAGCTGTACCTGACCGATTTCCACACGTTCGACATCTACGGAAGCGGACCATCGTGGGCAGACGCGTGGAACTAGTTTCGCTGCGCAAGTGGTCTCGAGTTGGTCACTGTCGGATTGCTGCTTATGTTTTGATGATGTTTTGGGAGCGGGACTATTTCGTTTTTAGTTTAACTTCGTTTTCTGTGAATGCACACGGCCTACGACATGTAACAGACAAACTCGCTTTCTCTATCTATTTATTGCTACTGGCCGACAATACGAGTACTACAGCTTTTGGGTCTCTTTACACCTGTCCACAGCACAGTTGCTGGGTACGTTTGTCTTGATGTTCTCCATCTATTAGATACACTTTTTTCTTCGCCCTTTTCTTCTGGGTGTATTTTCAATAGGTCAGACGATGTTCTTCTGCAGCGACCGGTTCAGTTTGTCTATGATAGTTCCACGATCAGTTACTTACCGTGAGTGAGCAGCCAGCCCGGCCGGGTGAAGTCAACAATCATTAACTACGTGCGGGTGGAAGAACGTGGCCATGGGAAGTCATCACCGGGCTTACAAGTGTGCGCACCGTATCTTCTCTTGCACCTACATCGAATAGTTTCTCAAACAAAAACGTATTTCCTCATTGAGGGCAACACGAAGAAACATTCCTCGTCGCTCACTCCTCCTACAGCCCCCCGAAATATATAAACCCAATAAGCTCTTCGCATATCTCTCAAACGCATTACACTCTCAGAAGCTGTGCACCGCCTGTATGTGTCGGATGTAGTTTGCAAGCACAGCATGCTACATATCTTGTTAAATAATCAAGACAAGTGAACCATACATTGAATGACAGAATGGCCAACATAAGAACACAACCATCCTCGTAACATCAACGGAGTAAAAACGTCGCCTACAGGCGGTGGCAGAATCTATCCCTGAAGCATAATGAGACAGTGGACATGCTGCACGCATTGTACGCCACAAGTCACAATTTGAACAGTATTATTCGGGCCGCCCGCACTTCACGTGCGCTATCACCGTGGGCTAGAATTGCAGCCCACCCGACACATTTCGTCTCGGGCGCATACAACTCGCACTGCCCACTGAATTTCCAAGTTTCGTTCGTCGCCTTCGGATGCTTGAAAGTCCAGGGAAAGGCGTCGGGTGCAAAGCACTTAATACACCTTCCACCTTGGTGCTGCTGCCAAAAATGATTATGATGGTATTTCTATGCCCCTACTGCCATTTCATACCCCCTGGCAAGCGCACGAAAATCTGGATGGCATTGACGACAGCACAGCTACCGTCTGCCCCCCCCCCTGATCTTGGGCCGCATGATGTTGTTCTTCATACTATCTGCTCAACCTGAAGGTCATCAGCGATTCGAGCGAAGCCTTTGCCACGAGTGGTACATGTGGGGCCTCCACCACCGACGAAAGCGCGGCAGTTGGTCTTGATAGCTGCACCTTTTGCCCAAGCATCCCTTAGCGGTTCCCTGGTGATGATGTGGCCGTGATGCCTGCGTCACCACCCGTGAGACGTTGAACGTGGGAAGGACGTGTCATTTAGCCCAATTGCCGCAAGAAAATTACCGCGATTGTACAGGCCCTCACTCGAGCATCCGAAACTTTAAAACACGAAAACAGGCTGGGTTTCACTTGCTGTTTTCACAGTACGCCTCGAGGTGGCCGGCCTTTTTTGCTCAAACTGGGGACAACAACGTCCTTCACCGCTTCCATATCCGCGACATCGTTCTCCTTCAGTCTCGCGCCATTGCAGCTATCCTCCGGCACGAGTTAACATAGCGACACCCGTCCCGTTTCAGCGTTGTGTCTACATCGTCTTGGCGCCCACCCTACTGGCGGAGAGGCTGTTCCACTTCCGCGAAGTTTCACGGGGAAGGGTCGCCTCCTCTTAGTCTTCTGCACGAAAGTTTGAAAAATAGGGATTCGTCAATCCTAAGACATGCATACTACTGGGGCGCCGTGGCAAAGTAGGATACTGAATCGCATGGAAACCTCTAGGAGCATGCAGACTCCGGCCGACGGCGGTGGCAGGGAAAACAAGAGTCATAGTACTTTTAACACGGCACGCAGTGCAACAGAAACTATATCCATATTGCTGGTACTGCTGAAGCGTAAACGGCACGACCTGCCGTACCCTACTTACTGCTTTGGCACGGCACGAGAAGGCACAACGGTAGGCTTAAAGCTCACAGAGGTGGTGTGCAGCGTCAGTCACCACGAACAAGCAGGTAGAGGTTGGGGTAAAATCAAACGGCAAATTTACCCTCAAAGCTTGATACAAAGAACGCAAAAACGGCGACGAAAAGAATTGCCGCTGACTACTTAGTCCCAGTGCTGGTTACCTGAATTGAGATTTCTATCCTACGCTCTTGATGGAGAACGGCGGCGTTTGCGTTAACACCAACGGGCCTATGCTCTCCGTCGCCGTTCGGGATTCACCCATCGTGCACGCCGGCTCCCCCCCCCCTCGCCCCACCTCTACACCTGCTACGACGGGTTCAGAGCAGAGAGTTACGGCATCGTGGCGAGATTCACCGAGGAAGTGAATCCGGCGGAGAGGCGCGTTCCCTCTGCCCCGTCTCCGTAGCACGTATCTCACTCGCCGCGCCGGACAGGCGTTGTGTTTTTTCCTGTCCGCCAACGTTGGCGTTTCCAGTACGGCGTGCGGTTGCGGACTTGGGTCTTGCCATGGGGTTGAGCGTACAGCCCCTCACCACCCTCACCCGACGGGCCTGTTCCTTGCACCGACTCTCATGCACGACTATTGCTTACTACTGGTTGGTTTGTAGTCGTCCGTCAGCGAGTTGACTCCCTCAGCAAGCAACGCCTGTGCTGGCTCTCCCGGCTCCCTCTCCGCCGCCGTCGCCGCTGTAAGGGCATCGCTTTCATATGCGTGCAAGACAATCGCACGACATACACCACGTGTATGTTGCAAGTATGCGACACCACTTTAGCATGTTTTGTTTTTCTTGTTTCGGTTCAGGCTCTTTCTTTTCATGTGAGTCGGGGTGTGTCCTACTCAACTTCCTGTGTAAATACTGCCACATCCTTATGTTCGTCCAAGTCTCGAGCCTGAAGGGATGAACTCTTGTCGCGTACTGTTGTTGTTTTCTCTGGTGTCAGCATACCGCCTGGTGTTGCACTATTTCTACTGTGAACGAGAGGCGTGAATGCAAAGAGAAAAACGAAAAAAAAAGGTGATACATCGTCAGTGCCAGCAGTACTGCGAGGACCACCACCCCCCCGCATTGCTCTCAACATGATTCCAAACGCCACTCATCGTTCGACTGATTATACCAAAAACGCACAGCGCGCAAATGGCACCGGTCACTGCTCCTGTCAGTGCGGCTGCTGGAAGTACATACATAGCCAGTGTGGTGCCCAAAAACTACGATATGTGTTGGATGGACCGCTGCGCAAGTCCAAACCGGCGCACCGCCGAGTGCGTGTAGCAATGAGGCTAAGAGGTGCCTCGCAGGCAGCTCTTCTTACAGCTGTAAATACTACTGCTGTAGTATTACAGGGCTGTAGCTCTACATTCCACTCTGAACGGAAACATCCTGATTTTTTCGCATCCATACTAATGTGTTCACGCCACCTATATTTCCGTTCAGAACGGTACCGGGTGACATATTCGAGCTGTACATCAATACTGGGCATAGCCACAACAACACACAGCTGCTGCTGCTGCTGTGGGGGAAGGTGCGAGTACAGAGAAATAGGCCAAGGCTGTAGGCTGCAGGCAATAGGGGTCAATCCTGCCCACTTAGTAGCGCACCAAGAGGAAGATTTCGTACAGCAGTACACGCACCTTGCACCAAGTACGTACGGCTGTATCTGGTACATGGTAGGCTGGAGGAAATGTCTACAGCAGCAGTGCTCGACGTACATACTCTGCATTCATCGCCACCCTTGTACAACAAGATGACACTACAGCAACAGACACCTGGTTTATAGGCGTCTCATCCATTGTATCGGTCCTGGAGGCAAGCTGATGGCGCTCCAAATAGATCAGTCTCCCACCCGGCGACCGTTCCGCCTGCCGCAGCAGGCTCTGATGCTGCGACCGCCAAGGGCCATCTCCGTCGTCATCTCAGCTGATTACCCACCCTGGGAAAATAAAACAACTCGATCACCAGTAGCTTACTCATCCCTGCTTTACCATTGTGCTGCTGCATCCCTGCAATTCTGTTCCTACATCCCTCAAGGCACTACAGCTGAGACGGTCGTCCTCTCGACTTGACCACTTTTGGTATAAACGCGTTGCAAATAGAGCGTAGACGACGGACGGAATGACGGGTTCCAGCGGCACATACTCCCCGTAGTGCTTTCGATTGGCCACATGCCTCCGGTACTATAGGGTGTACTATGGCGACACACTCCAAAGGCTTTTTTTCTATTACTGTCATTAGTCAAGAAAAAAAAATGGAACGCTGATTGGTCTGCACTATGGGGCTCCAGGTAAGACCATGGACGTGCCGCCGTATCTGGCCGCACTTTCATCGTCTTACCTCCTATAGGCAACTGAACTCATTTAACGCGAAGCGCCAAAACAAAATTGGCAGCGAAGCGACCACACACAAGCGCGGCGGTGTGTACAGGCTCCCATTATTGTACGAGTGTGTCTTCCTGTATTAGTCGTGTTTTCGCATTACTGATTGCGTGAGCTGTACGATACCGATTTCCGCGACCCCGGTATCTGCAGAAGCGGGCCATCTTGAGCTAACGCGTCGGACGTGTCTCGTTGCAAGCTCTCTCGAGTTGCGCTCGCATTTGCCGTGGTACTGGTGTGTTTTGAGTGCAGCAGGATTTTGTTTGGTTTCCGTTTTTTTCTAACGAGCGCACAAGGCCTACATAACACATGTGCAGCCTGGCTACATGTATCTTTATATTACTGCTGCAGCACTTGCTTACAATAAAGCTTTTGGGACCATTTATTCTCGAACACAACAGAGATGCTGCTGTGCATTCTCTCTTTCTTAGTTCGATCTGCCTGTATGGATAAGTCGTCTCCCCGATCTTCTTGGAACTTTGAATTGCATGGTGGATGTTCGATATGACAACATCACGAGCACTCACCGTGATTGAGCAGCTTTCCCGACCGAGTGAAATGAAGTATAAACGAGTACGTGCAGGTGGAAAGCTATGTAAGGTGGAAACACAAAGATGTGCCAATCGCATCTTCTCTTGTACATTATACATATTGACAATATCGAGTGAATTCTCCGTCCCATAATGTGGTATCATGTTGTGACATTGATAATGGTTTGCACCTCTACAGTAGCAGTCGTGAATCCTATTTGGTTGAACCGCGCAGAAGGAGTCTTCGTTGATCATTACTCCCACAGCCCCCCGAAGCATACAAAAAAAAAAAAAGCTGTTGACATATAGCTCAAGCCCATCCCGCTTTTGGACGCTGTGCACCGACCGAGAGTGTCTGGTGTAGTTGCATGGAGAGTATACCTACAATTCGTGCGAAACAATCAAGGCACGTAAAAAACGTTGATTGGCAGAATGCGCAACACAAGAAAAAACCATCAACATCTTGTTCTCAAAGAGGTAATGAGGTCGGCTAAAACCTATGATATCTACTTGAAACATATGGAGTCAATGTACACGCTGCACGAGTCGTACATCATATAGTTTGATCTGTGAGTAGTACTCTCCAAATTGCCGCCACTTGACACACACTACTAATGCTTGTGCGACCGGCCAGAATTGAAGCCCGCCTTATGTATTTCGTCTCAGGCGCATCCAACTCGCACCGCCGACTGAATTTACGAATGGCGTTCTTCTCCGTCGACTGTTGTAAGTTGTGGCAACGCTCGTCTGGTACACAGCAGTTAACGTGCCCTCCCACCTTGTCATCCAACCAACTGATTCTGGTGTTATTTTTATGCCCCCACTGTCATACCTGGTATAATACCCAGTTGATACAACGTACGGGCAAACGTGCAAAAACACCGATGCTATTGATGACTGCACAACAATGCTCTGGTGCATCCTAGTCTCGCTTGATGTTCTGCATACTATCTGTTCAAACGTAAGGTCCTCATCGATTGACTCTGCCACGCGTGGCACCTGCAGGACCTCCACTATCCACGAGAGCGCGCAGCTTGTCCTGATGGGCTCATATTTCTCTCGAACGGGCCTTAGCGCTTCCCTGCTGATGCCTGCGTCACCAACCGTGGGGCGCAGGATATGTGTAGCATGTGTAGTGCGATCCGAAAAGCAGTAAATACATTACCCCAGAACGGTATAGGCCTCGATCGAGCACCCAGAACTGAAGAAAACGAGATAGGTTTGTTTCGATGTTTTAACAGTACGCCTCAAGGTGGCCGGCCTTGTTGCTGAAAAGCGAGATAACAACAATAATTTTCCGCTTCCATATCCGCGACGACAATGTACACTTCAATGATGGACCAGGAAAGTGTACAGCGTTTAGTCGGTACAGCGTCAGCAAAGTGGTGCTGGCCTGAGAGGGTGGCCGGTAGGCTTTACTAGGGTGGCAGGCGATCCGAACAAATCGGAAGCGAAACGACCCTGCTCGAGGAGTTTGCATCAACCTCCAGGACTATTATATCGTGACATATTTCCTCAATATCCCCCGCACGTTTGACATCCAATACCTCCCACGCGTTGGGCGTCCTGATATGATAGCTGGATTGGGCCTCAACGTCGCAGTAATACATTGTGGACATCAAGTTCGGATACTTCGCGTTGCCCAACAGAACGAAGGCGATCATTTCACACGGGCGAGTTCAACCTATGAAGGCAATAACAAATACTGCGTTTCGATGTCGGAAAAAAACACTGATTAAGTCAGTGGCACCGTATCCAGCACTCGACCAAAATATTCCTGCATGACCCCGTGTACCAGCTGCTCATACCCCCCCCTTAAAAGTTATGCTCCGTCCCTGCATGATAGGGATGCGAGGGTCTATGGTCGTACGACTACGACCATTCATGATATCTATTACGGGGGACCATATGACATAAGACCTACGGTACACACAAAACCTACCTATTTCGCTATATTTACTTACAATATTTGGTCCTATTTACCGTGGTCCCTCGTAGTAGTACACCCCCCACTCCTTACGAGAGCAATATCAAGATCGTTGGGATCGACAGTTGGCCATAGAATCTCCCTGCATGCGAGCAGATGCATGTACACTCTTCGGCGCCATTTGTACTGCAAGCACGTTGACACATTAGAAAGTCAGCCGCAGAATACTCCCTTGCCTGGATATGATATTGGCAGGCCATCGGTATCAAGCAGTCTGTCATTCAGCCTTGACGTGCAGCCTTCCTCGCTTCTTCCCTGAGCAAAGATTTCTGGGTCTTCGAGCAGATTGATCATCCTGGTAGAGGTGGCAACGAACAAGAATAGGACAAAACAGCAGTGACTACGTCATGTGTTGTGCTGAACAGTGAAATCTTACTTGAGGGGAAACCCAGTCAAACTCCTTGCCACGTTACGGCCGTGCATTCACTCGGCAACACGGCACCCGACGAACTTAAATGGAATCAAGTCGCGCACCCGACGTGAACTTCACGTATACCGATGAAGGTAACCTTCGATACGTACGAATGAAGCGGTGCCACTGCCACTCGTTTTTCATGTCTACATGGCCTTGACTCCTGACCTTGTGGCGGAGGGCTTACTCCACTGCCTTGAATTCCTCTACGCTTTCTTCATAAAAACGCATCTCCCAACCACAGAAAAACAATGCAGACCGCGGTTACTGCCTTGTGTAATAGTAAGTAAAGTGTAGAGAGAGCTCGTGGGTGCAGGCGATAGCCATCTACAGGAGGGATTGCTGCGCAGACTGCGACCGGCACACGGCAGCCGTGCAAGTTGTGACGCAGTAAATAGGTCCCTCGTAGGCAACAATCTCATACAGCAGTCAGTGCCTGGTATAACAGCAATGCAGTAGTACCTCTCCTGCGCACACTGGTAAAAACATATACGTGGGGTGAGCACGGGAGGCGCGAACAATTCATGCAACTGCTATTGCTGTTGTAGACGGTACGAGCACATATGCCCTTGTCAAGCCTGTACGGCACAAACCGTCTTAGAGATCTGCTAGAGGGACTCCTGTGGTACTCGGACAGCAGGTAGGCACGAGTATACAACAGCAGAAGTGCGTACGGTACATCTATCAATAGCTATAGTTTTGTTGTAGTGGTACAGTACTCTTTTAGTTACGTGCCAGGCATACAACTGCTGTACCAACAGGCGACACTCGTAGGTGGTAGATTACTCCTATCGCCAGGGAGCACACAGGCAGCATTTGACACCACACAACAACATAAACGCGCACCTGCTACATAGAAGCCTCCCTCTCTGCCGTGCAGGCCTTCTTGCACGGAGTCTGCAAGCGCTCCCTGGTGACAATAGATAGCTCTTAAACCGCCACGCCGAAGTTTTGTATCCCCACCAGCACCATCAGCTGAGTACCCACATCGCGAACAAGTACCTCCACCACCGACAGCTTACCCACCGCCTCTTCGCCTTCGAGTTGCTGCAAGCGTCTGAGTTTGTATCGTACCTGCGCCTTGTTTCAGGCTTACAGGCAGAGGATGGTGAGGCAGCATGCAGCATGCCAGCCTAATGGCGCGGCGCACGCTGATCTCGCCGCGCGTATAGTGCTGCTGATTGACCAAACCTTATGGAAGCACCCAATCAGGATGCTTTGGTACTTGGCAATACAATTCCAGTGTGTGTACGTCACGTGTGAACTGCTGTAAACCAAATTTCGACTGTCTTGTGAACCCCGGCCCTCACGTGTCGATCTGCTGTATCAGTGCGCGAAATGGTACTGGCCGAAATCACTTGGAAATCGAACCAGCTGTAAATATTATCGTCTCGTCGACCCTGGTGGCATCCAGGGGAGTCTCTGGCCAGTAGTCAATCGCGAGGGAAACGACGGAAAACGCGCGCGGTTCAAGCAGCTTGCAAAGTTGAGTATCGACCGATCTGCCGATCGGTTGAACTCACAGCTGACGTGCTTTCTTATTTTTTTATAAAATACTCCTCTGGGCGTACACATAAAGACCGTTTAGGCATCAAAATGGATACCAAGCGATCCTGATATTTCAGACCAGAACCTTATGGGAGATCAGGTAAGACCATGAGAATGCCGAATAGCAAGCGAAATAAAACACCAAAATGAACAGCAGGCGAACCGAAGAAAGACCAAATCCGAAACAAAATGCAGCCTTCAGGCAGCCGCAGCAGTCAATAGTGGTAGATACTGGCTCCGGTGCGTGGTGTGTATTCTCCCACTCAATCATTCGGTCGGGTAGACCAACCCTTCGCTGCGAAGAACACACACATCCAGCACAATCAATGCCCGTGCTGATTCTCCAATACTATTTATAGGATATATTCCAGCTCTGCGGTTACACATCCAAGACACCGAGGTGTACAGACATTGTTATGCGGTATGCAGAGCAGACAATGCAACGTCACTTCGTCGTGCTGAATACGGCAGGCTCAATCAAAGCATGCGATGGAGACAGAAAAACCGACGGAAACAAAGGAAAACAAATCGAAATAAAAACAACGTGTCGTACCCCCCCCACAGGAAATGTCGCAGAGATTTCGGAACAAACAAAGAAACACGTAAGACTAAATAAGAACGAAATGAATTATCAAGCGAATCGAAGAACAGCAAACCACCTCGTGAAAGATAAGGATACTTCTTACCTGGTAAATAGATAAAGCTAATGTCAGACCCGACTTATACACACAGCGAAAAACGTGGCTTTGGAAATATTTTGTCGAGACGATAGATAGTCAAGACGCATTGCTGGGCGTATACACTCGCCCGTTGTCGAGAGGCCGGCTTTGAGAATCGTCCGAGATGGTGTGTTACCTTCCGTGTTGAACGGTACACGAGTAGTACATACGAGCCCCCCCGTCAGGAGGGGTGTCATAATTAGCAAATATAGAAGGACATACAAGTGTACGTTCGTTTTCGGTACAACCATAAATTACAAACATGCTGGCCTCAGGCTTTCAAAGCTGTCCTCTAGTTTTGCGGAAAAGCGGTTCGATACAAGAAAAGATACCATTAGTCTCGCACAAATACTGCTGGGAGGCAGTCTGTATGAAAAGAAAAAGTTATCACGGCAAACCTTCAGTTGAAACATGGACTCATCACGAAAGAAGAGAAAACGATACTGAGGTGGTGCATAGTGTCATACTGGTACATTGTGTGGTTCCCATGGGAGGAAACAACTTGACAAGCACTCATCCTGGCACCAGGCACTAAATAGTGTGCTCTATACAACAGCAGTACATGATGTCTTTTTTAGATACGTCTCTGACCCAAATCTCAAGGAAGACACTCACTGGTACCTATACGTAGTCGACGCAAGTTAGGGGGGTGGAAATCGTGATCACCGAAACCACTCCACCACGGTCCATGCAGGACGATTTGTCCATACTTCCCACAGCAATAAAGTTCATTTTTCTCGGGGTGGAGATGTTTGTTCCGAAAAGACACCCATAAAGGCGCAGGTCTCCACGTAGATTTTTTCGTGTTTTATATTATTCCCTGAGCCTTATTAAAATTATTATTTTTAAGCTTGCCTTCCGACAATATGGCGTAGATCTCGTCCCTATATAAACCGAGTGTCCTTCCGTAAATCAGTGGTATCCCTCATAAGCTTCTCTGCCAGCCGTTTCCCAATTTTTGTTCCCCACATCATTTCATTTTAGTTACTGGTAAAGTATATCCTATTCTTCATAAACGCTCCATTTCCAGGTCATTGGTCGCATTCCTCCGGCTTCTTCCTCCCATCCCCCAGCGGCGTGGCGGTCTCTCAGGGCTAGTTTATACATGTTTACTCGGCGCGGAATCGCGACCTGTGTGGTCACCGAGATGATCTGGAAAAGGCGTTTTTTTGCAGACGCCTTTCCGCGTCACGGACGATCCGTCCATCCCTCCGGTTACACATGCCGCCAACAGTCAATTCGATCGCTGTCTTCCTTTCCGAGGCACACAAAGCTTGCCACCGCGAGGGGCGCGAGTTTGTAGCTGCGCTCGTCGAAGGACACCTGTCCCGGACGAGCGAGGTGACTGCGCTTGGGCGCCTCAGAAGTAGCGGCAGCTGATCCGTCTTGGTCTGCGCTGCCTGCCCGCGTGTGGATCCCCGCTTGTGGGTCCGCAAACGTGACGTCGAGGAATATCGCCTTGTTGCGATACTCTCCGCCGTACCATCTCGGAGTCCTCCCGCCTCGAAAAATGCCCATGCGGAGATCCCTGTTTGCGTGGAAGGGGGCTCCGCTTTCCAACTTAGTGTCGGACGGGCCTCCTCTTCAAGGTGCAGGAGAGCGCGTGCACCAGAGGCTGTTGCTGGTTAACTTGCGCGCCCGATCGATGACGTAATCGTGCCTGCCGCGTAGTTGCCTTCACTGCACCGCAGCAGGGGCACCTTGCCGCCAGGGTCTCCTCAATCCCCATAACTGTCGTCCCCGCAGGCACGTACTCTGACGGTGGATGACTCTGGCCAAGTCGACTTTGTAATCCTAGACAAACCGGAAAGAGTTGTTTTGTTTTTTTCGACCGGTGCACGTTTATGATTTCGAACATCTCCACGAATTTTAACAGCTCTCAACATTCTCTCCATGCTGAGGTTACTCGTTTTTTTTCCATATCATAAAATAATCTCGAAATACCTAGATCTCGAAGGTCGACTTCATTCGTTTTGTTCAGGATAACCAACATATTATTCCAAAAACGAGCGTGATAAACGATTCTTTTATCAATCCCTGAGACATGGGGTTTTGTTTTCCTTAATATATTCAATATTTCGTGAGATAATCGTAAATTTGCTTTAGCGCTACATTTTGTGGACCCAGAGCAACCTACATACTAGAAATAGTAGGTTGTACACGATATACACTACATACTTTGATAAGTATGTGTTGCTTAAGTTAGGCTTGCCCCTGGTGTACACAATGACTGATATATCAGCCACATGGAGTGATCATTGTATGATTCACATCTCTACGTACATACGTACAAAGTGTCCGTTGGTTACCACTGCGCTGGACGACTGTACGGCTTGATCCGTGAGCATGTTGTATGATGATGACGATGATGAAGATGATGATGATGTTCTCACCTTTGGTCCTTTAATTTCTCTGAAATCCTTTTCAATCTTGCCTGTGGTCACGACAACGACTGCAACACAATGCATCTCGATGGCAGTAAACAAACGAGTACGAAAAAGTGCGTACAGCGGTTTCAAACCAGTCCGCAAGGGAAACAGTACTAACGAGCGTGGTATACCATCGCGTGTCACTTGCACCCAAAATCACTCAAGAGGAACATGTCCATGGTTAAAAATGTACACTCGACAAAAAGAAAAGGGAAAATTTAAACACCAAGAGGGCACAGAAATAGGAAAGAATAGGGCTGAACAAAATGTGTTCGAGTGCCCTTGGCACTCACGTTGGGGTATGTCGGGATAATGTCGGACCATTTCGAGGTGATTTCTGTTAAAAAATGTTGCATTCTTCCAAAAACTAAAAAACGGCGCGGCTACTGACGTAGCCTGCGACGACGTTCACGGCCATTGTCGTTTCACGTTACAATCATATTGAAGATATGCGCTGGAAAGTGAATGGACAACCTGTCCTGCATAGTCGATACGTCTTTCCATGTTCGACTTGCATCCTTAAGGAAGCAGTGGTAAACATTGCCATGCATTTTCCGGGTTCCAACAGGAAATCCGAATGAAAACCCGTAGGAACCTACTGCATGCTGTGGTGTCCGATGAGTATAGGGGCCGTGAGGCACTCACGGGAACCGGAGCCTCACTGGAGCCCATGATGTCCCGCGGTATGAACTGGACATTCATAATTGATCCCGTGGGGTCTCACAGAACGACCACAGGATAACGTCCCCATGGAGATCATGGTATCCCGTGTTATCCAGTGCATATTCTCAGCCACACCCGCGGGGTCTCACAGAAAGACCACGGGATTCCACGACATACAGTGGGGCCCCTCCGGATCTCCCTGCATTTTTCTCACCAGCTCTTACATAAGTTTCCGTGGAGCGTCCTATTCGAGCCCAAGGCTTAAGTTATATGTATATTTTGTAGACATCAACCTCGGCTGCATGACATGTACATGGCTATACCGTATAGCCCAATACCATGGCGTATGATATCCGACCAGAACAGTGAACCAGCATAAACCTACGGGAACAGTCTGCTGAAATTCCCGTAGAACCCCGCTAGAATTCCCATAGATACCCACGAGAAAGCGAGGACTCATAGGAATCCAAGGCGTGCCATTCCGACAGCGTTCAGGGGTTTCCCGCGGGAACCCCCACGGACGCCCGTGGTCACCGCGGGACCGATTGACGCTCGTGCTATTACGATGATCGTTCATCACATACCAGGTTACTACAGCGGTTTGCTCTGCGCAGGCTTTATGATGGGCCGGTTCCTCTCGTCGCACTTCTGGGGGATGGTCTCCGACTCTTACGGGCGTCTGTTCGTTGTGATCTTCGGCCTGGTGTCCACCATGGTATTTTCCGCAGCCTTTGGAGTTTCTACAACATTTTCGTGGGCATTTACCTTCAGGTGAGACATACACGTATATACCAGTTAAGTCTAGCATTGTTTCTTGCCGCGGCACTGTTCAGTACACGTCATTTTATCGGGCCTGGACGGTGGCTAAACCCCACGCTTGTTTTAGGTCGATACGACGATGCTCGTACAACCAATGCAAGTATCTGGTGGACGGGGGAATGGTCTACGGGAGCAACACTGGTTGCTAGAAGAGAAGGGGCTACTCCAATTTTCAGTACGGCATCTTAGGTCACCCTAGAGATTGACTGGGCATCTCAATTGAAATTACAACTGGAAATCTGTTTGTTTTGCGCAACAACCTTTATACCATCTGATGGCGGCACAGATCACCTATTCCAAAACCATACGAGTTTAAGAGTAAAGTGGTCAGTACACCACAGTTTGGCTGTGTGATGTGAAATCCCGAGTTCGATTTTCTGCCTCCACCAAGGGCGAGGTACGAAAGTCGTTACACTGCGCCATTTTGTTGCACTCTGTTCCATGCATGGCCTAGCTCGCTCTAAGTCTTCACTGCTCTCCAGAGTATCCAGTCTTTTCATACCCTATCTGATCTGGGGCTCCGTCCACCCGCAAGTTGGCATTGTAGTGTACTGCAAGGCCCTGCCTACTCCGTCTCTCTTATAAGTGACTGCACATAACAGGTGCTACAGGCGTGATGGGGGTCTCCAAGTTATGGAGTGCTCTTGCCTGGGAAAACGTCTTTGAGGGAATGCGCTCTCCCACTCGGTCACGACGATATCCTCCATATCCTCGTGGGGGCATTTATTTCGCTGGTATTTCCCTTATCATCCAATCTTTCCATTCTTGTAACGGACTGCTCGGCATAAATCCTGTCTTCGCTCTGCATGTCGGTCTCCACGCCAATCCTCGTGAAGGAAACAACCCCGTGTGGCATATATCTAGTGGGCATCGTACAGGCCTCTCGACGCCTACCTTACCAGCGTCCTGGAGGAGTTCTACGATATAAGTTCACTCTTTATCTCCTGACGCTCCTCACTTAAGGAGCTCCGTACCTAACCCGAAACTGACTCAAGTGAAAATCAAATCGCGTCCGGATGAAAACTCCCATGGCCCAAGTATACAACTACGTGATTTTTCGAAACAAGATTTGCATTCCGAAGATTTTAGTTTAAGGAGCTCGGTCATTCAGAGAACATCTTAGCGGAAATTTGCTACCCCTATCGTAGAACGCGTCCCTGTTGCTCCAAACCACCCTGACAGTACACGTGTCAGGCAAATCAGGGGTGATGCGGGCCTGAGCGGATACCTTGCCGCTACGATCTAGGATCAGAGAAAATGCGCGGAGGGGGAGAAGTGGCCTAAGGCTCGCTATGACAGCGGTCAACCGGGGAGATGGACGTTTTGAGCGATATACAAGCAAAATAAGAATTTATATGGTTCGCTAGATTCGGTTCCCTTTTTTTTTTTTACATTTACACACCTCGCGTACGTTTTCAACAAAGTTACGACAAACCACCTTTGCCTGGATATCTGGGTACCACCTCCCCTTGTAGTTTAGTGTCGACGACTTTACGGAACAAAAATACAGTGAAACATTCAGCGGATGACTTACGAAAATGTGCTATTTGTATAATGTGCAATAACTTGCTTGAAGTGGCTATTGCGAGCTGGGTTTAGATTCATAGATGGCGCCAAACATGGCAAAGAGTGCAGCCAACAATTATCAGACACGGTGGAAGATTCCGAGACTGAACGATGAGGCCTACTTACAACGGGTAATTATGTTGTAGAATTTGGACATATCGAAACCACGAAGAAACAATACCTTTCTCTCTACCGTCAACCGTTGTCGCTCGCCAGGTTTTTGCTTGGTCTCATGAGCGCCATCACGGTAACGTGCAAAACCATGGTCTCTGAAGTGTGCGGCGCGGAGCACGAGACTGTGGGCATGGGCGCATTGACAAGTAAGTTACGATAACGGCATCCGTTGGCTCTTTTTAGGAAATGTGCTGCTGTTGCTGCTGGAGCGAAATATCTATCCTTACCGGAGATCGTAATGCGGACCTAATTGGCCGGGACCGGAGGAGAACTAGGACTACTCCCTGGATATTTGTACTTCGTGTATTCCTTCGTAGGTATTGAACACAGCAGTCTAGCTCCGACGTTACTGGAAAAAATCCAAGACGCATCCTGTCGCGTCTAGGCGTCACATGTCCGGTCTTGTTTTGAATGTATGTCGCTAACTAGTTATACCCGTCATTCTGCCGTTATGCATGTAGTTGAAACTTATGCCATGGTGTAAATGCTGGTCGATGCACGCCGCGCGCTTATACATCGTGCCCTTCGTTTCGTCTAATTAAAGAAAATCCTCAATACCTACGCATTCATAGTGTATACTTCAAGCCATTAGTTGGTAAATCAATTACATCCACCCCTACCTCTACACCGGTATATACTATTGATGACGAGGAACGCGTGAGTGAGGAATCTGGAAAGTATAGAGATACCTCCAACCCTTTCCGCGATCGTAGATGCCTTGGCTCGTGACTAAACAGAAACAAGTCCTCGTCGCCTCTTCCCTCCATTGGCGAAGAAAACCGATGAAAACGGAAGGTGACGGGGATGATGCTAAACGTCAAACGTACGGCACCGCGAGGCACCTATCTCACCGCGCCAAGGTTCCCGAACGTTCCCAACAAACAAACGCCGTCCCAGCTATCCACAGGAAGGTTCCCATCGAGCAAGAAAGGGCAGAGCAAGCGTTGTGATGGCAGTCGAAACACCCCTGCACCCACCGCCCCCAACTTCACAGCACCCGTACCTACCGCCCAGAACCCGCACCCACAGCCCACTGATTCCGATGCGTGTTTTGATAGGTACAATCTTTTGGCCGGTCCACAATCTGTCCGATCGGACTCTTTTACCCAATATCGGTAGAATGTCAACAGTGGTTTACAACATGATTGGTGATATGCCAATCTCTGTATATCTATACAGTAGGCTTTGAGGTTGTTCACCGGGTTGCATTCTAAGCTTTGCCCAAAGTGAGGCGTTTGGGTGGAGTATGGATATCTTCAAGGCCAAATGAGGAGTCTCGTAATGCAGAGGGCGCACCCCTATCGTAGAATGCGCCCCCCCCAACCCCCATCCCCGCCGGCAAGCCCCGTCCAATCTCTCCCCCCCTGCTGCTTCTCGTCTCTACCGGGATGCGTGGGAAATAGTCAAATGACAATGACAGGCGACATTTGAGCACGCTTTACCCCTCCCCGCCTGCCGCTTTCTCGTTTCGTTTTTTCCTATCGCGGGGACTGTTCTCGTTCGATTGATGTGACACATCTAAACCCGTCTAGTGGCCTGGTCACTTGGAGCGATATTGGGGCCTGGTGTCGGGGGGATATTGGCGCAGCCAGCGTCGCATCACCCCCAAACATTCTCGGAAGACGGGGTATTCGGAAGGTTGTTGTTTTTGTCGACATATATTGCTAGTGTATTGTCTTGTTTCTCGCTGGCGTGTCTGTGAGGGCTCGAAACAATGGTTACGTATCGTTGAACGCCCGCTTCCCGAGCGAGTCGACGTGTACTGCGCGCCAGTTGCTAATCCAACTAACGCTCGTAACATAACGAGCGTGAGACAATGTCAGCAGTATGAAAAGAGCTGACCTCTATTTGTTTCAGGAACAGGTATGATTGAGCAGGGTTATCCCTTATGAACGAAAACATATGGACACTGTGCGAGTTCGCGATTCGAATTCAATCATGTATTTGATTGATTATCCAAGAGCGCTGATTGAGTGAGTCGTTTCCTTTGAGGGACTATCATGATGAAGGCATATGAGAGTCCGAGTCCTTGTCGCGTAAAAAAATGATGGGTGAGCGAAAAAGAGCGATTGAGTAGGTTTCGTATTTTGAGCGACGACATCGACGCTGTGTGGTGTCCAGTTGAATGGACACACGTAGTCGGTTGGTGAAAAGGAACAGATTGTGCAGATAGAACCACACTTTGTCCACACTATTTCAGGAAGATCGGGCTCACCTCGACTGGGCTATCCTTGGCGTTTACGTTGTTAGTCGTGGTGATTTTTAGAACACGAGATTGGTCTTTCGGTTGCTCAAGCCTCAAAGTCTTGCACTTAATCGATTTTTGGTTGGTGTACTAACGCAAAAGGCTGCTTCAATAGTGATACTATGCGCCTCAGACGACGAGCCCAGGACCGGGCCAGGGTCAATTTTACTGCAGCCCGCCTTGGCAGAAGCGTTACTCTACCGGTTTACTCACAGCCTAGTTTATGCGCATAGGGCATCACCCCATACATTCAGCACATGGTGTGTTGATAGGTTCACCCACGCGCCGTCGTCTGTGTCGGCGGCGTCGATGTCTCAGTCGGCCGCCGTCAAGCTAGCATCCCCCTCCCTAAACGTTCCACAGGTACCCTTTCCTCTTGCCCAACCTGGTTGGAGCTGGCTTCGCCCTCGTGGCGCTGCCGCTGGTGCTCGTTTTTATGAAGGATACACACCTCTCACCAAGTGGTGGCCAAACGTAAGAGTGTCGATCAAACCTAGGGCAGGGGTGGCGCCATTGGTTTTCTGAGCTCTTCACAGGAGACGGTCAATGGCGTCAAGGAAGTTCACTTGCGCAAATACTCGGCCAACGTTGCTATGCGCCGCTGTTGTAGAATTGGAAGAGATTTGTTGCTTGGGTAGTTTTGATGCAGCCGGTCGAACCCTCTCGATCGAGCGGTTTCTTCGTTGTTTTGCAGTCTTAGCATGATTGTCTTTTGGGTCTTTGCAATACGCACCACCATGGGATTGGTTTTATTAACGCTGCGTCAACAAACTATTTCATGTTCATTTTTTGTGTGAGGTCCAGAGTCTCTCATACTAGTGGCCTAAACTCGAATAGGAAATTAGGCTACCCCCCCCCCCCCTCCGTCGCAGCATATCCTGTTGAAAATTTAATAGAACTGGTGGTAGCCCACTGGAAGGCCCGAGCTGGTCCCAAGCGACTGAGGCAACCCGTAGCACACCCCCACCGTGGGGTGCGTCTCCAGACGTTCTCACTTCTTTGTGAAGGGTGCCCAGCGCTCTCCTTGCCCTGACAGGAGTATGGTAAAGTGCTTGCGACGTTCGCCTTTCCCTCCGAGGTATGGGCTGATAGAGATGGGTACTTCTGACCTTGGTGAGACGGCAAACATTTTACAAGCTCTGTGCGCACGCGTTCGACGATAGAGGTAGCACATTTCCGCTATTAACACGATGTTCTCTGAATGACCAGGCTCCTCAACCCAATATCGTCGGAATGCCGTTGTTTCGGAAAATGATGTAGTTGTATGATTGGGCCATGGGATCATTCATCGGGACCCAATTTGATTTTCGCTGAAGTCAGTTTTCGCGTGAGGTACGGAGCTGCGTAAGTGAGGCGCCTCAGAAAAATCAGGGTGAACCTCTATGGTAGAATTCCTCTGTGCTTCACCATCGCAGAACTCCACTGTGCTTCACCCAAACACCTGAGCTTGAGACACTCTGTATGATTTATCTGATCGACAATTTGTTCCGCTTTTAATAGTCAAATCACAAAACAACACGGCCGCATAGATCTCACACGGAGACCTAGATGGTTAGGTAGATCCACCCTTAGGGTTTAGGGATCCCTTGAGCCAAAGTGTGTTCGGGCTCACAATCGTGACTCCGACCTCAACTCCAAACAATTTCGCACACGTCGCGCAATCATGATTGCTTTACCTAAGCAAAACTCCACCCCTCAGATCCACTCATCGCGCCTTACAACATCTGAAACGTTTGTGCCGTTCCACCACCCAGCAACAACGACAATGTTCATCTGCGCTCCATATCGTGTGTCACATAGACACGAAGCATCACCCGGATGTTTTCCCGGTTTTCTCGTTGGTACAGAGGGAGGGCAGACTCCAGTTGGAGGTATAGGCTCTGAGCTTGTTGATTTCATACCAGACGCGAATGCGCACAAACCCTCGGCCAGCCTAAACGGAAGCACCACGTCGAAATCACTTCATTTGCGGAGACTGATCAAAAGCTGGCGTTGGTCTAGTTTCGAGCGTTTGCAGTGTCGAGTCGCAATGCAAGGCAGAGCGCATGAATTGAAGCAATGCTTTCTGTGGGCGTTGCGTTGATATTTGCTCTTCTTCTCGCATGAGGAGCTAAATAAATATGTGAATCCGAGACATTTGAAAGAAATGTTCGCGCAGCCCGGCCAACATATATATCTTCCAGTCCCATTCCTCGTAAACAACAATCATACTCAACCGCAGTTGTTTATCTGATGAGGTCAAAATCGTGGTACTTAGTCGTATTTTGTTTTTATGTTGTGATATTGTTATTTTTCTTTGTTTTGGTATCGTCTCCAACATCCCCCTGGAGAGGGGGGGACAACATTTTTCTGTTTTCGATTTTGGTTCTCTCGTTTCTCTCGACTTTTCTCTCTGTGAAAGCATGGTAAACTGTGCATGTCGTACCTGCCGTATCCAGTGTGATGACATAGCATTGCATTGTCCACTCTGCTTACTGCACAGCAATGTAGCGTCGTGGCCACAGAGTTTGGCACTCTTTAGGGCTGAAGATCGGCACTGGTGCTAGTTGTGCTGGTGCTCGACGGGTAGAAAAACTTGTTTTATGTGAAGAGCACACAAACGTATCCTTGCCGTTGAATCAGTAATTGTGAACCAACAGAGTCTACCGAAAGGTATACGAGCGACCGGAAAACACCTCCCCCCTCCTTGTCCATCGCGCAATACACCGGCAAATACCTGTCGCTCGAGAAGCAGAACACACAGCAGCGCCGTGCTGGTACTCCATCAGAGTTTACCCAAAATGTATACAAACGAACGGAAATCACCTCTCTCCCCTCTAGTCCATTTCAACGGCGGAGTACCTATCGCTGAGTACCTATCGGGGGGGAAGCGGAAACTTAGCTGCGCCGTGCTGGTACTCAACAGTAGTGCCTCGGATGAAATTTGGCAATGGTTTGTCACCCCGTGTTATGGTAGTAGTGTATTCGGGCTTTCGGTCGGCTTGATCTGTCGAGTTGGGACCAATAGGTCTGCCCGATTTGTGTACGTTGAGGTCGTTCACCTGTACGACGACATAATGCAAACACCTGGCCCAGGCAAAATTTTGTCTCTTGGCGCGCAGGGGCAGTAATCCACACTATTAAATACTCGCAGATCCGTTGGTATGTTCTTCCGTAGGGTATGAGATGTACTCTTTGGCGTTTCCTGTTCTGCGGTATGGATCTTACACCCAGCCGTTTCGTGACAGGAGTGCATGGTTATCCAATACTTGTGATAAATCATTTATAGTTGTCCACGAGATGCAGCAACCATTGCTGAAACCTGGCAGCGGCAACAGTTCGATATCTGGGTACGCGCTTGCCGTGTACGCACAGTTTGAAGATTGAAAATCACAGGCTTCAACGCGTTCATCCTCCTCTTTTTCATGATTCTACTACAGTTGGACACGCGAAGTGCATCATGTTTTCTTCGTTGTGTCAATCAACGCTGATCAACACTCATGACGCGGTATAGTCGGTAGTTCGCCAGCGCACTCCTCGGTGGCAACATATCTGACGCTTGACCAACCTTCCATCTGCCATGGACGCCCGTCATTGAGTGTATAATTAGCGCAGCCACAACGCGAAACGGCACAGGTACCCCCTATGAGCGCTATGGCGTCAACAGCAGGAAAACGCCACCCGATCGGCTGCAGGAAGCCGACGAATAATTCGTGCCCTAACCGCGCCCCTATCGGTTCGACCACTCTCCCCCCCCCCCGCGCGCCCCCCGCGTGCAAGATTGAAAACACGATGTTTGGCCTGGTGCGGCTTGGGGGCCAATGGCGACAACAAAGAACCCAACAGCCGTTACAACATTGATGGCGTCGAGGTAGACCCGGCGTCGCGCACAGAGGAGGTGTCTACGTTGCCGATAGAGACGGCTGGTGTCCGGAAGCCGTCTTGGATGCAGGTGGACACGACATCCTTTTTCGCCGACGAGACAAAACCGGGCAAAATCAACGACGCGAGTCTCCGGGGCACCACCGCGAAAAGCCTCAACAAAGAGGGAAGCTTGCTCGCGCAGAGGGAGATCCGGGCAATCCTGTTCATCGACGTACTTTATTCGGTGCGTCTGGTTGCTGTTCATTTCCAATATTTGTCACTAGGTCTGCTCGTTTGCGAGCGGATACGGATAGCAGCCCGATTGTAGAAAGAGACAGTTCGAGCGCCAAGTGCGTATTTCAAGATACGACGTCTCGAACTGAGAAGCGGCTCAACATGCACGATAAGCTTTGTGATATCTCACCTGTACGTTTAATACGCTAGTGGATGTGTTCGTCTGTGATTCGTTTGCATGGTTTCTCCATGTCGAGTTCTGAGCGAGGTATGGAGGTATTCGGTGATAAATCTGATCCGACCTGATAAATGCAACGAGGTGTCCTCGGTGGCTGAAACAGAAGCGCCCAAAACGTCTGGAGCCGGCAGCACGAACAGGAGGAGTTTGGTGGGGCAAGAGGCCATCTGCAGTGGTAGCAGTAGTTGCGGACGTTAACAGACGTAGCTGCAGGTAGACAGCGGGTACAGTTGGCTACCAGCTTCAAAAGGAGTAGTCCAGGCTGGGCTGTTGTTGGACAGCGGCATGATCAGCAGGAGCAGAAGCTTGAAAGCTTGCCGTGGCATGGCTCAGATTTACTCTCTGCCATGAAAGGACAGCGGGGGGGACGGGGCGCTCATGGCATCCACAAAACCGAGCGCAGAGCCGGTTTTGTATTTGTGTCTAACAGTATCCAGGACCTTTTGGTTTCTGTGCAGGAGTGTTTCATTGTTGAAACGTTCTTACCAGTATTGATAGCAAGTACCTCTTCCCATCGCATACGTTTTCTCGTGTGTACTTGTGAAAACTAAATGCCTGGTAGTCGCTATCCGGAGGTTCCTGAGAGAGCTGAAAACGCCTGCGGAGTAAATCGTGCTGCAAGTCCACAGCCCCCTCGACGGCAAAAACCACGCCTGATAACCCGCATGGCACGCTAGAGAACAAATGCTGCGGTAGGGCTGCACCCTAATGTCCCATAGGCGAACTCCCACAAACCTAGCTACATCGCGAAACGTGTAGCAAAAAAACGATCGATATTCCAGCAATATTGGTGTAAAGAGCCCGGTCAAAATCAAAATCGTCGAAACGTGCTGTTAATACGTACCTCTATCGTAGTACGCGTTGGTTGTATGTAATGTTCTCGGGAATATCGCTATATTACTAAACTGAGGAATCACTCAATAACGTTGGAATCACATGCACCAATAATATTTCATGGTATCCTTCGTTGTTTCTCCGAGCCGCGGGATCCCTTCAAACCCTGGTTTTGTTGTCGTCGGTCATTGGTCAAGGTTTTGAAAAACTAGGCTCAGACCCCCTTTGGAGCTACCGTACCCCCACTGTGGCAGGCGTCGGGGGGTGGTACCTTTTTTCTGAGCTCACACGAAGAGCTCAATATCTCAACTTCGAAAACATGTGTTACGCAGGGGTGGTGCCTTGTTCCGGAGCTTCTAATATGACGTGGAGATCATCAGCATCCCACCTCTGGAACCAAATTGGTTAAGACGTTTGTTCGCACAACCCGGCCAACGTTTCTATGCGCTAGCGCTATGAATCTAATATATTCGTGCACAAATATCATCCATGGCGGTTGGTGCTTGCTCTATTGAGGAGATTGGCCACTCAGAAACACTGAGGCAACTAATCGATAAAACCCCTGTTGCAGTGGGATTGATAGAAATACATAACGTTTGTTTACCTTCGCTCTGTTGCTCGCGCGTCCCATGTTCTCGCTCCGAAGTTTTCATTCTCCGGGTTCGATGAGGTGTTCACGCTGTGGTCGCTCACCACTCTCGCCAAGGGCGGGTTGGACTGGTCGACTGTGCAGATCGGGAAGGTAAGAACCAAAGTCATTGTCAACATTTCCATTTGGTCCACGTACGCGAAGTATATCCTGGTCGTGTGGGCATTTTCTAGCCTGGGCAATGATGTACTCCGCCCCCCCGTTCTCGCCTCACGTCTAGGGTCAGATATTACACCAAAAGTGATAGGAAAATGGATCCCCTTAGTTAGTGTAGACGTTGGAACAGAGCCAGACTTGATATATGGGGTATATCTTCGCGTGTGCCATTAATGGTACGTGGTGGTAATGAGGCGCGACATCAGAAACTGGAGTAGTCATATCTGCAGTAAATCATGCTGGGCGAATACGGATTAGGCTAAACAACCACAAACGAGCATCCACGGATGCGGTCGTAAGCATCCGTGACTTTTGGGCATTCTATTTTAGAGGAAACAAATCATCGTCAGAAGCAGCGGCAGACGTGGCGGCGGCATCAACAACATCAACAGCAACAGCAGCCGCACGAGCGGCAACACCAGCAGCAGCAACAGCAGCAGCAGCAGCAGCAGCAGCAGTAGGGGACACGAGGCCGGGCTCAGCGTCGCTGCACGCTCGGCTTGTCGGTGTAACCCTTGAACTCTTTCCCTTGGCACACGTACTCGATATATTTGTGAGTTTCCTGCTGCCCAACTCGAAAATCGGTAAAACTTGGAGATGAAAATCTACAACCCTGACACGTCCAACATAGTTTTTCGTAGTAGGAGCCACCACTACTATTGCTGTACGATAAACATGTACAGCAAAGATCTTCCTGCATCTCCCTCTGCTTATCAGTAGGGGGGTGTGCGGGAGAGTACCACCTGGAACATGTGTGAGGGCCACGACGCGAACTTTGCTGTGGACAGGCACATTCTGCCTACGAGTACCCGAAGAGTTGGGTTTCGTTAGGTAGACTCAGAAAACTGAACCGTTGTGACAGGTGCCAATCTATTACTGCATTACGACATCTACAGCAGGTGTCCCCCCAGCTTCACCGTCCCCTCGTCAATAAGAAGGTGAGCCTGAGAACACCACCGGCAGCTTGTCTTAGGGGCACGGCCCAAGCGTTGCTGCTGAGGCACGATCTGCCAACGAGTACTTGTAGAGTTGGGTTTCGATAGGAAAAAACAAAAACGAAAACCGTCTGATATTTTTGGTTCTGTTTCTTTAGTCTGTGGCCAGAAAAGTGACTTCACACGTTGCTACACCTGGCTCGACCAACTCTGAACGGTTTGCAAACTCACCAGCACGAGAAGGTTTGGTTCGTTTGTGCGTGCTCAGAGCCCACCGGAACTGGCGATGGCACCGTGTGCGAATAGCGCGGTGGACACACGTGACCGAAACAAATGTTGAACAACACACGATGGCAGAGAAACTTTGAACGGGGCATCTTACTCTCGTACGTCTCGTTATGAAGAGGAGTCGTTTCCTTGGGAACCCAATCAAAACAAAATCGTGCTCCGCGCTCGCACGCGCCATTAACGAAATTCTGATCTGGTTTTCGGAGTGAACATTGGCTCACAAGAACCGCCGTGCAGAGCTTCTCGTCAACACTATGCAACCCGCGCCGCTCGTCCAGAGGAAGTGTCGAGCATACAGCTTGAGGAAGACGCACACCACGCGCCAAGATCAGGAGTATGGTGAAAATAGTGTGTTGCACGTGGGTCTCAGACGTGCAACAGTGCCGCAAATTATGTTGTGTTGTGGTCGCTACACCTGCCACTCAAATGTTGATAACATATGCAGGCATACAACGGCGCACAAGTAATAAAATAGAGGTACACCCTATCCGCCGAGCGAACAGTCAGTACGGGATAAACCCTATCTACCTAGCTGAGAGTCAGATCAGCAGTTAGTGCCTACCTCTAGTGGGATCAAGCGTCAAGCTCTGTGCGCTTCTCGCGCCTTATTTCTTTGGGGCTACGGCAAGCGAAGGGTTGTGTATGTGATGGTGCATGTGGAATGTACAACAGCTTCATCCTAAACGTTAGGTAAATTATGTCCGTGTTAACGAATTTGATGAGCCTTTCCGCTTCCAGTATTAGTGAGAACCGCCGGCTTCACAAAAATCAGCCAATCGCTCACTCGGGGCTGATGTTTCCACAGCGTGCGGGGTGGGTCTCGACTCTGGATACCACCGTTTTCGCCCCCGGTTTTTTTCGGATTTCTCTATGTTTGCAAAGCTTTCATACGCGGGGACGATACTCTATCCGCCGCGGGTGGCGCAGGCTCCAAGGAACCAGCGCAATCAGTGAAATACAGCCGTGAGAATAGGGATATTACGCCGTCTGGGCGGGGGCTCGGCTGGGGGATCGGGAAACGCTGCGATGAAATGTGTATGCATCTTTTTTATCTGTTGGCATTGAATCGAATGGGAACGGTTTGAGGGGGGGGCTAGAGAGCATTCGAATAACCGATCCTCAACCCATTCTTCACGAGTGCCCCTACGGTCGTGCTGAACCGTCGGCGAACGCGATGCCGCGTACATGAAATACTGCTGTAGTTGCATTGTTCCACTTACGGCGCATATATGTGCTGTTCACGGTGGGGGTGACGACGATGTATCATCATCCGAACGATATTGATGAAAACGATGATGACGAATGCCACAGCAGTACAAGTCCACCGCTTTACTTCTGACGCTTCCCGCTTGGGGAGCTCTATAAATTTCCAGGGTAACCAGAAAATTGACTTCAAGAAATACCAAACTTCAACTGGATTGATACCATGGCCTAGGCAAACAAAACTGTGTGCTTGCAGCAAAAACGTTTCGGAGCTCCGACGACTTAGGAGCCCCGTCCTTCAGCTAATATTTTTAGCGAAAATGTGCTTCCTGTATTGCAGTATGCGTCGACGGTAGTGTGTCTGTGGACGCAGCACGTTTTCCATCTGTGTCTTCTCATTGAATGGTTCACTCCCAAATCAATCCCGCTAGGTGTTTCTGGCAACCGGATTGATGCTGCTGGCGTTCGAGATGTTCGCCCTACCGAAGCTGTTGCCGTGGTTGGGCGTCAGACTGTCCCAGAGGCTGGGGGTCAGTGGTAGGGGTGTCCGCCTACGCCACCCTCCCCCTGATCTCCTTGGCCTACAGGGCAGGATATCCGGTGTACACCGCCACCGCTATTCTCCTGTTTACGTGCTTTGTGTGCTCGAACTCGGTGAGTCCTTATTGCTGTCGTACTGCCGTATGTCGGTGCGCCAGAACGATTTCCACCCGACACCATTGTCGAATCGATCGGGTTGCTCGCCTAGCGTGAATGTGGTTTCAGTGCATTTTGCGTGTCTGCGTGATCCTGACAAGATGGTATCGTACGATAACACAAGTGTACGGATGTTCAGAGGACTCGCGCCTGTTGCTTTTGGCGAATGTTTGTTTGGCTGGTAACACCTGCTACAAGAGGGGTATCTCCTCATTCGTTTGAGGCTCCTCATTCCAATATTTACCGCACCATACACTTTCTATTTTTGACGTAAAGCGAGAGACGCAACCATAGGAAAAATCTCAAGACCCCGTACGTGTACGTATCACTAACACTATTATGGGAAACACAAATTGTGATACGACGACATTCAGGGTTAGGACCCCGCTCTGTCCCCGAAGATTTGGGCAAAAAGTGGTATACACCCTATCGTACCTAGCATATGACTGGTTTCGATCCGGAAGAGTATTTTGACCAGTGGCAAGAAAAGCTACATCTTGATGCTGCCTGAACCTGCCTGCGAGAGGATTCCGTGTCGGCGTGGAAACCGCAAATGCATGTCCGCCGCGAGGGAGTTCAAGGGGCGAGCGCCGTTATAACGAAACCTGCACAATGCTGTCGCCGTGTACTGCTCCCTCCCTCCAGCTTGATCGTCATCCCGTCATATCCGATTTACCAAACCGCTCCGACTTCTTGTTTTGTCGTTGTGCTTGGCTTGCCTCTCCACAGTTTTACATTGGAATCTGCTTAGCGCTTAACAACGCTACGGGGACAGACCAGCGTGGGGAACTGAACGGAATTTCCATGGCAATGGGCTGTCTTTCGAGGACGATCTCTCCGATCGTCTGCTCGGCACTGTATGCCTACTCCATCAACGATGACCACCCCCTTCCCCTTCGACTACCATCTCGTGTTCTTCTTGCTCGCCTTCGTGAGACTCGTCGTGTCTTGGATGGGCTGGAACATACTAAACGATGTCAAGCGTGAAGACAAACTTAATTTAATGTTCAGGGAGTAAAATGATATTGCGGTGTGGGGGTTCTAAGGACAGCCAACAGCTGAGATCGGTGTGATGTTTCCGTACGTTAGCTCTGTATGTACATGTACAGGGGGTGTGTACTTCGAGTTGTCGTATGTTCTGTTGAACATAGCTGGTTTTTGACGTTACGTACGGTGTGTAGAACACCTACGTATTTCCTGCCATCTCATTTGATCGCGAACGTGCCGGGTCCTGTCCACCATCGTGGGGGGGTAGTAAGGCCTATTATTGAGGTGACCAGGAACTTCCCTCTTCCACAATGTGGTATTGAAGAAAGTTAAGTGAGACAAACGCTTTAACAGCGTATTAGCAAACCCGAAATGCGTAGACATCTTCACCATTTTCGTACGCCTCATGGTGCGCTACACCCTTCAATGTTCCCTCTAGACCGTTTTTTAGTCTACATTGTGCAAGGGGAAGGGGTCCGGCCACCTGTGTATAACAGGTAAGAGGGCGGGAAATTTGGCCAACTAGACGACGCTTTCTACGATGTTCTTGTTATTGCAGCTGAGGCAAATGCGCGTGCTACTATACAGGTACTACGGTACCTTGTTTTAGTCAAAATGCTTCTGACTGGCGGGGGCTCCTTAAGAGCACCAACCACACTACCCAACATCGTCGGAAGGCCATTTGGGCCTTACGTGTTATACATACCTAGGTCATCAAGGTGAATGCGCTTCTCCCTTTTTAGAAGCCAGTTTCTGGGTGAAGTAGATAACTCCTCAAGATCAAGACAGGAGCCCCGATGACAAAAACGTGTACCGCTATCGCAACACGTGTCACACTAAACCCAAAGCCGTCGAATCCTAATTTGTTTGTTGACAATGATGTTCGGTGTATGTACTGGAGCTAGGATGTGGGTTAGTCCATCAGTGGTGCGCTTTAGGTATTGATCAACGTCAGGTTTGTGTGGGTAATATACAGTATAAACCGATGTTGCCCGTGAACCAGTTGGTCGACACCTCACGTCGAATTTTTCAACATGGGCCCTCCCGACAGGGGGGCGGAGGGGTTGATATCGTCCCCCTGCCTTTACGTCGGAATAATGTGTATTTACAAAAAAACTGAAACCAGAGAACGGTGGAGAGCCGTCCCCCCTGCATGGTACAAGGCCTTCCACGATACCATAACCCTACAATGAGGTGGCGACCGCTGAACTTTGGCCGACAGCTGCATCTGGCTGCGTACTTGCACCACTGCAGCAGCAGCGAGTAGTGCAAAGGATACATGAGTTCGATCAAAGGTGGACAAGATGGCCTCGAAGAGCCATGGGATCGGCAGGCTTGGCTTGTTGAGCACTGCCTGAAGAAGGTCGAGGGAGCGACTTTGCAGACGGCTCGACTCTCAACGACGCAATTGCCAGACAACATGAGCTCTCGGAAAAGCATTGAGCGTTCGTGTTATTTTTGTTAGGAAACACCATGAGCACCATGCAGCTATAGCAGTAGCACCATCCTTCTGTTGTTGTCTGTAGCTGCTGTAGCGTTGGTACCGGTCCTGCCAATCCTGTCGTTCAAAGCTTGAGATCCGAGTACTGCAGTCCGTCTGATTAGGTGAGGAAAGTTGTTTTAGCTAAATATACAAGGGGGGCTTCGCCCCTCTCCGCGCATGACCGTATGGCTAAGGCCGTACCGGTGTGCAACTGGAGACTGACAGGGCGACACTATTGCCAAGGGGTTCTTTATACAAAAACAATTTTGAATGAAGAGAATGAAACCGCTGCAAACACGAGAAAAACAAAACATTGCCATCCGGCCCAACAACGCATTAGTCGTTCGTATACAACAGCAAGCAGCACTACAAATTTATTAAAAAAAAAAAAGAAAAAAAAGTACTACGTACGAGACAACCGGTGTACGTACCGTATACTTTTTTGTACAGATACTGAATAAACTAAATGAGCAGCAGTCGGTGGTGATAATTGACAGGATGAAGCGCCGGCGATCACGTTGGTGCAAGAAGTTCAGCAGCACCAGCAAACAGCAGCATCATAGCGTAAGGTACATATCAAATGAAATTACGCTGACACGAGACCTCCGCCGAGACGCCATATAAATGTCAATTGCGAGATGGTACTCGTACAGCGTCCGAAGCAGATGGATCCGTCTTCCAGCTTTAACATGCGGAGATACATAGCCGAGAGGAGTTCACTTGCGCAATAACCATGCTCATACGGGGGTCAGCAACAAAAACATATCGCAGACAAAAGCAGCAACACTAGCAGCAGAACAGAACAGCAGGAGGACATACATAGCAGTAGCACCAGGGCAACGTATGAACAGCGGCAGCAGCAGCACGAGTAGCACATCATGCACGCCCGAGGCTGCCCTGGTACAACAGTCGGGAGAGGGGGGAGCCCGGTGGCGCACGAGTAGGAAATACATAATAATATATCCCAGGCGGATCTATTCCGTGAGGGCGCCTCTGTCAGCAGCAACAACAGAACAACCCAGCTGCTGCCCGTAGCAGCAGCACCAGATTAGCTGTAGCAGCAGCAGAAGCAGTAGCACATCACGCACACCCGAAAGACGTCCGCGGCACAGCAGTCGAGGCAAAGGAGCAGGGTGGGGCACGACGAGAAAAGTTATATTGGCGCCCCCGATGGAGTTATTTCGTAGTTATCGAATCTCGAACCCACAAAGTCAAGTTAGTTGTTTGATCGAATCTCACGAGTGCGTGCTCGTGCTCGTAGGAATTTTTTCTTGCTTGAAAACCTTGACGATCGGCAAGCGTAAGAGCGTAACTTGCCCAGGCTGCCGGCTGACCGGGTGTGCTGTTGCTCGGTTTCTAAAGAAACATTTCAAATAAGTCAGCTGTGCGTACGACCAGTTGAATGGTCTACAATGAATATACCAAAGTCTCGTAGCCAAAGAGTTCGGTTGACGTCCTACCTTTGCCACGTCCGACTTAAATTTAGGCCCGTCAAACCCTCTTCTGATGTGCATCCCAGGCCGACCTACTCCACGAAGGGGGACTGCGTGAGCAGCAACAGCAGAACAATACTGCAGTTGTTGCGTAGTAGCAGCAGCTGCAGCAGCAGCTGAATAGTAGAAGCAGAGTAGCGGTAGTAGCAGCAGGAGCAGCAGCAGCACACCACGCCCACTCTAGGCCCGCTGCTGCTGCTACTGCCGCTGGACAATTTCGTGTTCGCTCGTGCACACGCTTGCGCAGTGCCAAGACGGGGGCACGAGAAGAATTTCAAGGGGTTTGCAAGGGACGGGGCACGGGTTTCACATGATTTGCATAAATTTCACGGGACTTGTTTGCAGGGGATAATATAGGGTTTCCCCGTATTTTTTACAAAACGCCGTGAAAGAACGTCGCGGAGAACGTCGTCTCAGTTCATAAAATATCGTCATGAAGTTCGCCGTGACGTTTGAAGGACAGTTTGGCGAGTAGTCTGCGAAAGTTATGGAGATCTCGCCGCTCGTGCCTTTTCGTGAACAATGAAGGCCCGCGCTTAAACTTGAACGCATGCTCCGCAAAAAAGTAAAATCTCACGCACGCACGTACCATTCAAGATAGGAGTCGTCCGATTTCGTACGTAATCGTCTCGCCAAACTGAGGGTTCGAAGAGGAATAATTGTCCGGCATACTCTCTTGGCGGTGTCTTGGTTAGAGGCTGGATGTCGACGAGTAGTTTTGATTGTCGGAGGAGGTAATGTGTTGTGTCGGGGAGTGGGGGTGCTGGTCGCCGATAAACTGTCGTCGAATTGCAGCAAAAGATTTTACAACCCAGGTTCTCTTTTTCCGTGGGACACTGATGACATGGAAAACGGTAGTTATCCCCGCGGGTGTGTGAAGATAAAAGCTTTCGTTTAACAAAAGTGGTACGAGTCCCTACGGACGTCGGGTAGGTTGGGGTAAAATAGTAGTGCGTTGCGACCGTGCATGTCTGCGTGTAAATTCACATACGGCGGCCCCAAGTTTGTACAGCGGACGTTGTGCGCAAGGGAGGGGGGAGGTTCACACGTCTGTGAGAGTTTGTGGTCGTGAAATCCAATTTCCTACATTTATTTACAGTATGCCGATTCGCGCATCCCTAATGCTCTCATCACTTGTAACTCATGAACCCGCATCTATCTCATGGCACGGTTGACAGCTACTAAACTGGCGCTACTGCTACACCCCTTCCATTCGTGGGTCCAATCACGCGTGTGTTGTTTACTGGATGCCTGAAGGTCGTACAGCAGCAGTTGCCCCACACACGAGTACATAAAGCAAACAGCAGTACGTACTTCCTGCCAGGTGTCATACCTCGTATCTGGTCATTACAGCAGTAGTATCTTCAAAAACGCAAAATCACGTAGGCAGCGATCCTCCGTGCATGTAGCTTCGTACATCATACGAACGCCATATGCTCCGAATGACCCGCTACATACAACCCCAAGCATAATATCCTGCTGCGGTACCGCCGCCTGCGTTATTCCCCCCCTGCTCATCCTCGTCCTCGTGATCTGCCTCCTCCACCCCGCTCGAACCTCCAACCACTGTGACAGCAGCAGCTCCCCCACCCCTCGTGCTCACAAATTACAACTCCGGTGAGAGTCCCAGCGAGCCAATTTGAAAACTATCACCCAGACACACAGAAGAGCTGTTGCTCCCGGTTGCCCTCACTGGCCCAACGCCACCCCCTCCACCCCCAGTCCGGCATGCTGCGGCTCTCCATACCCTTCGCGACGGCCTAGGCTCTGCGGGATGCGAGTGCGAAGGGAATATCTTGCGCTCGCTGTTGGTGTGGTTGCATGCCCCTTGCTGCGTGCACCCGAGGACATGTTTCCGTCGACAAGAAACTTGTTCGGAGTGCTCACGTACTTGGTGTATGGATTCATGTGTAACGATATTTGGGAGTTCCACACAGGAAATATGCGTGTTTCTATCCGCCGCTTTCTCCCTTCTTCTTCTTGTAGCTGTGGTTACTTCATGTTCTCCCTCCTTTCTTCCTTGTCTTGTGTTCTAAGCGATAATATATATATACCCTGGAGGGGCTTCTACGAACTGACTCAGGCTTGGCCTATCATATCAGTGAGTGCATCGAACACGCTAGCGTACTGTTCCAATGGGACGCGCCCGCTGATTGGGGCTTGCTGGGAGAGATATATGTTTCGGCTCTGAGTAGAATCGAGATGGCCACAATCGGCACAGGCGAGATCCGATGCAAAAGGTGCGAGCGGACTGGTCACACCCTACCGCAATGTAGGGCGGTGGTGCAACTCATGGACGCTCCGGCCCCACCTCTCCATACTACTTCGACGCTGGAATGTTGCCTCCTGGCTACCACTACATCGATTACAGTCGTGTCCTCACCAGTGCCGAGCTGGCATCCCTGCCACCGCAGCAGTGGGTCGCAGAGCGGAGACAACGACAAACTGGGGCAGCAACGCCAGCAGCAGCAGCAACACCAGCAGCAACAGCAGGAGCAGCAGTGGCTCGAGCAACAGTTTCAGCAACAGCAGCAATACAAGCAGCTTCTCGAGAAGCAACGGCAGCAGTTCCTCCAGCGAATGCAGCAGGATGGAGAGGAAAGGAAGGAGAGGTGTTGGAGGAGGAGTTAGGAAGGAGTTAAGGAGTTTGGTATGGAGTTGTAAGGAAAGGATAGTGCAGGAAGAGTAGGTGGAAAAGGAGTAAACAGAGGAAGGTAGAGGAAGGAGGAGGAAAGGGTGTTGTGTGAGACAGGAGTGGGAGGAGGAGTTCAGGAGGAGTAGGGAAAGAGGTGGAAGACAGGAAGGCTGGGTGGAAGGAGAAGGAGGAAGGAGTTCGGAGAGAGAGGAGTAGGAGAGGAGAGGTGGAGGCAGAAGGAGAAGGGGGAAGTAGAGAGGAAGGTAAGATGGAGAGAGGGGTAAAGAGGGAGAGGAAAGTTATAGAGTGAGGAAGAGAGGAGGAGGAGTTTGGGGAGTAGATAAGAGGGTAAGAGAAGGTTAGGGATTGGAGGAGGAAAACTATTGAGAGGGAGGGGAGAAGGAAAATAAAGGAGAGGGAAGAGTGTGAGGAGAGTATGGAGAAAAGAGGAGGGGTAGAGGAGAGGGGGAAGAGAGGAGTTAGGAGGGAAGAGGAAATGAAGGATAAGGAAGGAAGGAGAGGAGGGAATGGGAGAGAAGGAGGAGGAGGGAATGAGAAGGAGGAATAAGGAGTAGGAGGGGAGAGGAATGGAAGAGGAGAGGAGAGAAGGTAGGAGGAAAGGTGAGGTAGGAGTGGAGGAGAGGAAGGAGGGTGAGGAGGAGGCAGGGAGAAGAGGAGAGAGAGGAGGGATGGAGGAGGAAGGAGTAAGAAAGGAGGAAACGAAGGAGGAGTCTGGAGGAGAAGGCAGGAAGGAGGACGAAGGAGTAGTTTAGATGGAAGGAGGAAAAGGATGAAGCAGATGCAGCAGCAACACCAGCTGCAGCAACAGGAGGAGCAGTTTGCATGCCAGTATAATTTCTGCTTCTTTTACGCCTCCTGCGGAGCGCCGGGCAGATAGGTTTTCGAAGAGTACGTGTGGAAATGAGAGCGAGGGAGAGAGAGAGAGGGGGGGGGGAGGAGTTTGGTGAGAGGCTGGAGTACAACACGCGGGTGATGCAGGGGCAGTTGCCCGGTGAGACAGAGCGGAATGCTCTTCCAAGCCGGCCGACTATCGCGGCGGGAGGGATTTCCCCGAACGCGAGAAAATATGTGCCGATGGTACACACGGCGAGGACGTAATGGAGTACAACACGCGGACGGTGGACAGGCAGTTGCCCGGTGAGGACTGAGCTGAATGCTCCTCCAACCTTGCCGATCGTCGACGACGCGGGAGGGACTTCCCCGCGCGCGAGAGAGAGCGTACCAGAGGGTACGCGTGAGCAAGGACGCCTGCTTGGCCGGCAGGAGCCGTCGCCTACGAAAATAGGCGAGACATCACGAGGGGTTGTAAGCGATACGCATCGGAGCAAGTACGGCATCGCTGTTGTGTTTGCACCCGAGGAGGAGCCGTCCGACGAACCGGTACAGGAAACAGCGTGGAGGAAATGAGGATCCCCGAGGTGATGGAGGGGTGTCCGGAGCCGAGGACGGCCTCCGTGAGGCGGAGAGCAAGGCGGGAGAGGGGCAATGGAGCGAGAGCCCGCATGGCTGACCGAGGGTGGCAGAGCAGGCTGCGTCGGAGGACGAGAACGAAGCGGACACGAGTTAAAGAGAAGATGAAGGAGACCGAGAGTTGGAAGCTGGGAGCTTGATGGAAATTACAGGTTGTATTTTATTTTTCTTGGTTCGTTCCGTTTGGTTGAATGATTTGGATTTACTGTACCGCACGCGTATTGTTTTTGGGCCGACATTTTGAGATACGATGGATTTGTTTTTTTTGTCAGCGGTATGCTTTTGATGACTGCTGTATCTTGCCCTCCCCCTGACGCCAACCCCCCCCCCTCCCCCCCTTGCGCGTTGTTGAGGTTGACCTGTTTTTGAGTGAATCAGCGTTTGGTAGGGTATGCGATGAGCGTCAGAGGTAGCTTTGCGGTAGCCTACAGCCGTGCCCGGACGAGTGTAGCTATATTACTGTGCTGTTTCTTTGCGTTGATATTTTGAGCAGGACATGAGTGACGAGGAGATTTATTTTTGGTCGTGTGATTGATCCCTATTTGATGATCCTCGAAATTAGGATATTTTAGCACTAAGTCATTTGTGGTAAAATACGAGTGCATCTAAATTACGGGTATTTCTATTCAAGTGATTTACGTGTAGAGTAATGGTTGATGACATGATAGTTGATAGCTGAGTGCGTCATTCTGGAATTCTGTTTTTTTTTTTTTTTTTGTAGTATATGATACTGGTACGTACATGTGCGGCCGCAGCAAGAGGCGGCAGTACGGAGTGTTTTGTGCGTATGTGATCGATAACAATCTGGCGTACTCCGTCCCGGCATTGTAGCGATGCGTGGGCCTACAGTCATGATAGAAGAGTGGCCATGCATGACATCGAGTACCGAATCCCCTTCCGCTCCCCCAGCTGTTTGCATGGCCAAGTACGGGCACAAGGAGGACCATACAGTGTTACACTACACCCGTACTGGGTTTCTCAAGTTTAGGGATTTCCTGCATGGCCAAGTACGGGCACAAGGGGGACCACACAGTGTTACGCTATACCCGTACTGGGTTTCTCGAGTTTATGCATTTCCTGAGTTGAGGAATCGATCGTGATTCATTAGTGGTGCTTTTTATCCCGTTCCGTTGGGGCTGGAAGACTGCTGTGCGTAGCAGGAAAACTGAAATATTTGGAACTACTGTATAACATTATTATATTGAATACGTATCTACGTACGTAACGCGAAATTGAAATCTGTAGTATACTACGGCGACCGCACTAAACTGGGGCGTTATTTCAGAGACGAAATTCTGGGTTTTTGTTGCCATTTGACTGGATTTAGTGTGTCCCCTGTAGAGAGGCTATGTCGGATTGGTATTTGATTCAGATGGAAAGGGAGGACTGCAGTACTATATAAATGATGCAAGGACTCGATTGATTGTTTTCTGAGATTTTGAGGAGTTGCTTTGTGGGCTTTTCTGGGCTTGGCGGGCTTGATCTTGCTGTACAGTCGAGATTTGAGGAGTTGATTTCTGTTTTTTTTTTTTATTTATTATTTTTCGGGTTTTGAGCAGCTGTTCTTGTGGTACTATTTTTTGAGATATGAAGATCAAGTTTGTTTCTTTGTGAGATTTGAGACTTTGATATTTGTATTTGTGATATTCTGATTGGAGGCATTGGTGGTCTTGACATATACTTATCTTTGAGTACAATACCTTGGATTTGGATTTTGGGTGATCGTGGTCTATAATCATGGCATGGTACTTTATCATGAGCGATGTGTGGTGATCCCATTCACCAAGTAGAGAGCAGAGGGGCTGTTCGGAGTGCTCACGTACTTGGTGTATGGATTCATGTGTAACGATATTTGGGAGTTCCACACAGGAAATATGCGTGTTTCTATCCGCCGCTTTCTCCCTTCTTCTTCTTGTAGCTGTGGTTACTTCATGTTCTCCCCCCCCTTTCTTCCTTGTCTTGTGTTCTAAGCGATAATATATATATACCCTGGAGGGGCTTCTACGAACTGACTCAGGCTTGGCCTATCATATCAGTGAGTGCATCGAACAAAACTCAACAGGCGATCAGCGCAGAGCTGTACATGGGTCGCACCCAAACAGAAAGCAGTATCTCCTGCGGTGCCGGCCGGCCCCGCGTTGAAGCGGTATTGTCGTCGTGGTATACACTGCTGCTGTGGATTGCTTTCAGCGACCCAGCTGAGGGATGCCAAGGTTGGGATATATATGGAGTAGGGGGGGATGGGCTGGGTGCGGTCTGTTCGCAGCTGTTCATCCTCACGACGAAAAAAACAGGCCGTAAAAGTACCTCTCGTGAGATTTATTCGTCGTGGTAAAATTCCCAGATTTTCGTATTTTTACGGATAATAAAGCGGCGTAACCTCGAGACGTCTTTTTTTTTCCCCAGACGACGATCTTCGCGACGTTTTTTTTTTCACGGGGAAACCCTAAAATTATTTGGAAAAAAAAAAACAAGGGACGGGATTGCGAACATTTCTATGGGATCAGTTTGATTAGCAGCGGGATTTCCACAATTAATTCCACGTGATCACGGGATTTTCCTGTAGCCGGCGGAATTCCGCGGTATGTTCATAACGGGAAAAGCACTGCAAATTTCAAGTCCTACTGTAATTCACAGTGGTTTACGAGATACGACCTTCGTATGGTTTATGCAATTTGCTGGGCCAACTCGTACGCGTGGCCAACTCGTACGCGTACGAAACGCTCAGCGTCCGTGCTGTAATCCGTTTGCAGACAGATGCAGAACAATTCGTCGGCAGCAGTCGATCGAGTTTTATCGACAGTACGAAGCGCAGGCGACTAGATTGGTGCAGCAAGCTCACAGCAGCAAGCATCAGCAGCAAGCACCAGCAGCATAGCGTACAGGTACGTATCAAGAGAAAACTACACTGGCACGAGACCTCCGCCAAGACACCAGAAAAATGCCAATTGCGAGACGGTACTGGTACTGCAACAGCTCCCGAAGCAGATAGGTCCGAATTTTAGCTTTATCGCAGAGACATATCACCGAGAGGGGTTGACTTGCATGTTCCCACGCAGATAGGTGTGGTCTTACCTGGAGTACAGACCAATCAGCGTTCCAATTTTTTTTTCTTGACCAATGACAGTAATACCAAAATAAGTCTTTGGAGGGTGTTCCCATAGCACGCCCACACCCCATAATACCGGAGGGATGTGCCCAATCGAGCGCATTACGGGGAGTATGTCGCGGTGGAACCCACCATCCCGCCCGTCGTCCACGCTCTGTTTGCACCGCATTTTTACCGAAAGCGGTCAACTCGAGAGGACGACCGTCTCAGCTGTAATGCTGTAGGGCGGCCATAGGGATGTAGGCACCGAATTGCAGGCTTGCAGCAGCACAAAGGTAAAGCAGGGATGGGTAAGCTACTGGTGATCGAGTTGTTTTATCTTCCCAGGGTAGGTAATCAGCTGAGATGTCGATGGAGATGGCCCTTGGCGGTCGCAGTATTAGAGCCTGCTACGGCAGGCGGAACTTGGTCGCCGGGTGGGAGACTGCTCTAATTGAGCGCCATTAGCAGGGATGTACATTATTGTCTTTTTTTGCCGTGGCATGCCGTGGCACGACCTGCGGCAAAACTTCCACGGCATTAGGGTTGGGGTTAGGGTTAGGGTTAGGGTTAGGGTCCCATGGTATGCCGTGGGGGTCCGTGGAAGATTCCGTGGTATGCCGTGGAAGATTCCGTGGTATGCCGTGGAAGTTTTGCCGCAGGTCGTGCCACGGCATGCCACGGCATGTCGCGAAAAATGACAATAATGTACATGGCATTAGCTTGTCTCCAGGACCGATACAAAAAAGGGAACGTCATTAGACCAGGTGTCTGTTACTGTGTTGTCGTCTTGTTGTAGAAGAGTGGCGATGAATGCAGAGTATGTACGTCGAGCACTGCTGCTGTAGACGTTTCCTCCGACCTACCAGGTACCAGGTACAGCCGTACGCACCTTGTACAAGGTGCGTGTACTGCTGTACGGACTCTACCTCTTGGTGCGCTACAACTTCGGCAGGATTGACCCCTATTGCCTGCAGCTTACAAGCTTAGCATATTTCTCTGTACTCGCACCTCCCCCCAGAGCAGCAGCAGCAGCAGCAGCAGCTGTGTGTTGTTGTGGCTATGCCTGGTCCTGGTGTACAGATCGAATATGTCACCCCCCTACCACCATTCTGAACTGAAATATAGGTAGCGTGTACACATTATTGTGGACAGGAATAAATCCTTACATTTCCGTTCAGAGTGGTATGTAGAGCTACATCCCTATAATACTTCGGCATGGGGGTAACGTGAAATCCGGGGGCGTCACAAGGCGAAAAGGGAGCCACAGGTAACACGCGTATAGCTGTTCTTGGCGGAAACGGGAGCCATGGGTTAGTGTGTTGCTCGGAGGAAAGGGTAATAATTGTTAATAGTAGTCGGCAGGAACTAAGTACTACTATTTCTGAGGTGGACACTTCACTACTACATGCACGCGGTAGCATGGGTTGACTACTACATATACCGTCACTTTACACCACTACCACAACTACGCACTGCTACGCAGATGTAGTACAGGTAGAAGCAGCAAACACGCTACAAAATACTGCCTGGTACACCACTACAGTACTACTAATGTACGACTACTATTAATAACTATGTTACTACTAATTTCTACTGCTGACCAAACGCTCATACAATATACAGACAACTCACAGAGGTCTAATACCACGCGGTACCATGGATTGGGGCATGACTGCCATATGTCTGTTACTACTATTATATATACACCACGACCAGTGATACGTACATGCGTAGAGGTAGAAGGAGCATGAACAAATATCACACTGCAATACCTGGTACCTACTACTACTACTGTTGCTCCTACAATACTAAAACTTCGATACCACCCCGACGTGGCATTCAACCGGTACCATGAGTTGGGGGCATGACTACTATTTGTGTTACTGTTGATGGACACCACTACAACTACTCCGGATATATATTGTAGTAAACGTGGAGTAGCATGCACGCTACAAACTACCTGGTACTACGTATCTACTACAACCACAATTAATGATGATTTTGTAAAATGTACAGGCTACGTATTATATACGGTTGAGGGCCGTTATCTACTACTGCTCCTATTAGGTAGAAGCAATATGCAGAGGTAGACTGGCCGAGGGAGCCAGTTTCGTGCTCACATTGGTGCTCGGTGTGAGGTATGTGGTGTACGTCAACGAATTCAGGTGAAACATGTATGACGCTCGACAGCTCGACAGACGTGTATTGCTGCTGCTGTGTCTGCTGGTGTATCTGCTGCTGTATCTGTATATCTGCTGCTGTATCTGCCTCTGTATCTGCTGCGATTTCAAAATTATGGAGATTTTCAACCCAGTGAAAATTCACCAGAATCAACTCTCGTGCTCGTGCGGGATTGATTATTGTTGACTGCTCGCCACGACCGGGTAGGTTTCCCAGCCTATAGCACCGAAAAAAAATAACACGAGACCACGATCACTCGGTTGCTCGACGTGGTGAACACTGCACACACATACTGTACGAACACTGCCGTTGTACTGCTGCTGCTGCTGCTGTTGTAGTGCGCACCGTGGCTGGACGTTGCTTTTGGAATTGCTTTTGAAATACGGAAGAATCATAGTTCTGCCCTGCTCAGCATCCAATTCGTTGCACCGTTCATAGATTCTTGATGTGTTCGTTCCTACTTCTTAGGTCGACAGGAATCACGGCCCACACGCACAAAAGCGCTATCCATGGCCACCACAAAAGGGAGAGCGTGATGCACGAATGTTGCTGTGCCATGGCTGCCTCTGTAGAGAGTTCAAGGGACGGTGTGTGATTAGACAAGGTACAGCAGCAGACAGCAGCAGACAAAATTCTTAAGACTTATGGGGTCTCCATTGTCCTGCTTGGCTCTAGCAGGTCGGAATGACTCTCCGTAGTTATAAACTAGAACTATCGACTTCGAGCGCCTAGAGCACGCGCCACGGACATCGGCCGGGTCTCGCATTAGCGCCGTGGTGTACACGCGGGCTCCCTGTGTGCCAGCGGCCTAGAGAGCGAAAGAAGAACCGCGGCCGGACGAGAAAAGTACAGTATTAAAAACAAAATATGGCAACTTGTACCTCCGTCCGAATGCTTACTGTACCATACTTACGGCACGATATAAGTAGGATGAAACGTGATTAAATGCCGTGTGCAACATTGGCACTGAGTAGTCACCTTCACTTCTTTCGTCGTCGTTTTGGCGCACGTTGCATCAAGCTTTAAGGTAAATTTGCTGTTTGATTTTACCTCAATCTCCATGTACTTGTCCGTGGTTACCGACGCTACGCATCCCCTCTGTGAGCCTTAAGCTTACCGTTGCGCCTTCTCGTGCAGTGTCAAAGCAGGAGGTAGCGTACGACAGGTCGTGTCGTATATGCTTGAGAAGTACCAGCGATGTGTGTGTAGTTCTGTTATACTGAGTACCGTACTCAATTTGCCATGAATATTGTTCCCCTGTCACCGCCGTCGGCCGGAGTGTGCATGCGCCTGTTAATTGAGGTTTCCATGCGATGCAGTATCCGACTTTGCCACGGCCGCCTGCAGTAGTTTGCATGTTATAGGGATGTCGAATAATTGTTTTCCTGAAAAAACGTCCAGAAGAGTTCACGGTGGCGGAGGCAACCCTTTGGCAAAAACATTCGCGGTAGTTGAACAGCCCCTCCTCTACTAGGGCGGGCGCCAAAGAGATGTAGACATTACATTGGAACGCGACAGGTGTCGCTATATTCACACGTACTGGAGGTCTGCTACACTGATGCATAGCTGATGGAGCACGATGTTGTCGCGGACATGGAAGCGGTAACGAACGTTGTTGTCCCCAGCTCGAGCAACAAGGCCTACCACCTCGGGGTTTACTGTTAAAACAGCAAGTGAAACCCAGCCCGTTTTCTTCTCTTATAGTTTCGGGTGCTCCAGTGAGGACCTGTACAGTTCCGGTATTTTTTTTGGTCATTTGGGCTGAATGACACGCTCTTCCCATGTTCGGCCTCTCACGGATGGTGACGCAGGCATCCCGGCTGCGTCAACATCAGGGAACCACTAAAGGCTGTTTGCGCAAAAGGTGCACCCATCAAGACCAACTACCGCGCTTTCGTCGGTAGTGGACGCCCCGCAAGTGCCACTCGTGGCAAAGGCTTTGCTTGTGGCATCGCCGATGACCTTCAGTGCAGGCCATCAAGCTGCTTGAGATCCGGGGAGGGCATAGGGTAGCTGTGCCGTCGTCGAAGCCATCCAGATTTTCGCGCGTTTTCCAGTGGGCATAGGATTGCAGCGGGGGCATCGAAAGACCATGATCGTCACTTTTACCAGCAGCACGAAGTTGGAAGCTGTCTTGGCTCCTGTTCACCCGACGAAATTTCCTGGGACTTTAAGCATTGGAAGGAGTCGAACGCAAATTGGTAATTCAGTGGGGAGAGCGAGTTGTATGCGCCCGGGACAAAATGTGCCAGGCGGGCTGCAATTCTGGCCCACAACGATAACGCAGGTTGAGTGCAGGCGGTCCGAATAATACTGCCAAGATGAAATCTTATGGCGTACGATGCGTGCAGCGTGTGCACGATCTCAATATGCTTCGGGGACCGAATATGCCATAATTTGTAGGCGACATTTTTACTCCGTTGATACTACGAGGATGGTAGTACTCTTGTGCTGGATATTCTTTCAGTCAACGTTTAGTTCACGTGTCTTGATTTTTCCGTCAGGAATTTAGCATGCTGTCCATGCACACTACATCCGACACATACGGCCGGTTCTGAGAGTGGAGTGCCTTGAGCTTTACGCGAAGAAATCATTAAAACGTGAGCGGCGAAGACTGCGCTTGCGTGTTGCCCCCAAACAAGATTAACGAGAGTGATGAAAATACGTCTTGTTTGAGAAGCTCAATTATTTTCAGTGTAAACGTTCTAGGTGCAAGAGAAGATACGATGCACACACCCGTAAATCCGATGATGTTTTCTCATGAGCACATTCTTCTAAGAGCACGTAGTTGATAATTCTTGACTTCACCCGGCCAGGCTAGCTGTTTACTCGCGGTAAATAAGCTCTCACGGAAGTATCGTAGGCAAACCTAACCGGTCGCTGCAGGAAAACATCTTCTGACTTTTTGGAAAGATCCAGAGGAAATGAGGGAAGAAATATGTGAATCTAGGGAAGGAACATGAAGCACCCTGCATATGTGTTGTGGACAAATGTACACAGACACAAAAGCTGTAGTACTCGCATTGTCGGCCAGAACCAGAATATAGATACAGGAAGTGAGTTTGTCTGTTTCATGTTATAGGCCATGTGCGTTCACAGAAAATGAAGTCAAACTGCAAACGCAATATTGCCACTCCCAAAACATCACCAAGACTGTAGCAACACTCCGACAGTGACCAACTCGAGACAGGTTATGCAGTGAAACTTGTTCCACGCGGTTTGCCCACGATCGTTCGCTTATGTAGATGTCGAATGTGTGGCCATCGGTCACGTACAGTTCTCGCAATCAGTATTCTGAAAGCACAACTTGAGTTACAAACAGACGAATCCTGTACCCACCGCTACATACATTTTTCCGCCTGCATACAGGTGAAATAATCCTTTGGTCGCTTTGCTCCCTTGTATTTGGCGCTTAGCATCGTTTTAATTTACTAACGGGTTCCAGGTGAGAAATGGGCGTGCGGCCCAATAAATAGCACCAACATACGTGGCAAATGCATACATACATTGTGTCCAAAAAATGAAGGGAAAACATCCAATCTTTAACGAGTCCGTCCGTGTCGAATACCCTTGGGTACAATTTCCTCCGGGGTGGGTACAAGGTAGGTTGTTAGACGTGGCGGATATACGCTCACAGCAGGCTTCTCGGGGCGGAGGAAATTACTCCTTATATTTTCATCATTATTACTGTTGCGCCTGACTGTTGAATATAACCTGAATGTCCGGCCTAAGCTTACGTGTGTTTGTTGCTGCCACACAACCATTGTACTGTGTAAAATGGTAGCTTGTTCCTTTCGCGGCTAGGGTTCATACGAAATGCACAAAAACGATAAACTGAGTATTATGTTATCAAGAAAACAGATGTCGAATGTCGTTTTGTTCAACAATCAACAAATGTCTGTCATACGTTATTAGAGGGAGGGAAAAAAACACTCATCTCAGCCATGCACGCAGCGTGTGTTCTGTGCTTGTTGTGAAAAACGAGTTCGTGTGATACCGTTATCCTTTTTCCTAAAATTACTGATTTCGCCCACTTACGGCCAGTCTTTGTTTCGTTTCTAGATGCATTGTTGCAGCATCACTTGGTATTAGTGTGGTTCGAAATTGCGTTTGTTATCAAACTCTTAACATCGATTTATCCTGGTTCGGCGATCAAGATTGCACAGTATTTGTCGGTGTCTGATTTTGTTAAAAAACGTGTGTAGTATACGCGTTGACTTGGGCACCACCGTCACGGCACCTGTGCCACACCTACACGAGGTGCGTCACCCTCCTCACGTACTCCATTGTTCCGTGGTGGTTTCGGCACCACCAGTGCTGTCAACACCACTCTCTATGTATTGCAGAGGTTCGTGGCAGTCGAGCGCCGGACTCCGGTGTACCCTTGCGGTAGTGTTTTTTGGCCGAAAGGTGGAATGAGTATCGAAGTCCAATTTGCGTATATTTGCCAACGAACGGCAACGCTTATATCCTACTAATAACAGGTTTGTCTAGTGTTTTTTCTACTTCGGCAAGTCGAAATTTCCGTGCTTCAATATGTTGGCAAGAGTCTCGCTACCATGGTTTCGCGAACGTCCCAATTAGTAGCGTGAAGAGAAATAGTATCCAGGACGGACGATACGCAACACTTGAATACAATGTATAACGAAATAACTTTTGGGCGTGGGCGAGCAGGGGTCTGGCACTGTGAGAAGGAGGCCGGCGAGTTGAAATAAGAAGTTGTTGCCATGTCCTGATGTAGAGGAATATTTTTAGACGGAGGTTTCCGATGGGATGTGCGTCGACGCTGAATTCGAAAGCAATTGGGCGTGCAAGCGAGAGTCGGTTGTAAATTGAAGCAGCTCCGCGACTTCAGATCATTTAAAGATGCTCGGTCAACATAGCAAACTTCGGGTGCCTGTTTAGTGACAAAACGAAATCGATGGAATCAACCGTGTCTCCAGACGTTTTACAGTTCGACTCCTACACGCAACGAAGGAGTATACTTTTTCCGGAACAGAAACCTTCAAAGGCTTCACCTCACCTTAGAAGGTGGCCGTTGTCCACAGCAACGGATAAGCATATGTAGAGTTTGACTGGGAAAACGCGTCGTATATCCACGGTCATGAGTCGCTTGTCTCTGTGCAGATATTATAGTTGATGGTAGGGCTGGAAGGCAGCAAGAGTCTCGTGAAACGTAGTTGACTGAGGTACCACATAATGCTATTGTATTGTTTGGCCAAGAATTGCACGCGGAGATTGATTGTTAGAAAAGGGCTCTGCGCGCACCATATTTCTTTGGCGGGGTGACTACATATTGACATTGTTTCCCCACACGCAATGGGAACCGAGTATTCGATGCTATTCTGAGTGCGGTTGGAGGTTTTGGGCACAGGCAAGACCATCATGAAGATACGATTGCACAAATAAAGAGAAAAGTAGGCCCGTCGTAGAGGCAAATCGCCCAAAGCATACTGCGATTTCAATCAACCTGTTGGAACTGCTGGGGATGGTAATGAGAGCGTATGCGATGGAGATGAAGGCGTTGGACGACTCGAACATTGTGAAAGCACCCGTTGTGTTCCTGGCGACAATGCGTCGGTGGTGAGACGTGGATCAAAAAGTACCGGGGAACACGTGAACCGAGAGCTGCGTGTTTGGTGCAACATTTGGGTAGGATAAAAATGAGAGCTAGTTCGCGCTTTGAATCTGCGCATATTCCCGGGGTCGAAATGTTTTGGCTGATGGAAGTTCGACGTGGCCTCGCGAAAGTATTCCCTCGCGATTATCTTCGCTTTAACCACACGTGCATTGACATGAAAAATGTTTGGGGAAGAGTTGTGGATCGGCGTGTCGGGGAGTCTTGCAGGCTCTTCGGCGACTGCCGGAGTAGCTCCTCCGACCAGCGTCATTTTTAAAGCAGCTTAACGCTTGCGGAAGCAGCGGCGTTTAGTTGCTGTGCACAAAAGAGAATATTTGAACGTAGGGTTTGGAGGGGAGGTGGTAGCGAGCGCGATCGCAAAGTATATGGTCCATTGGTGTGTTTTCGCATAGAGACAAGGCGTCGACGGTTGAAGCGATATTGGTAGCTACGGTAAAAAAGAATACTTCGCCGCATGGGAATAGACTTGCCGATGAAGTGCATTTGATCCTAACATCCGTGAAGGCAGATATTGCCACGAAGAAGGCACTGAAGTGAGAACCTCGGCGGATTCGGCGTCAAATTTCGTGGGTATGCAGGGATTGCCATTTGATGTGGAGTCGGGGTAAAGAGGGAAAAGTGATGGGGTTGACGCCAGCGGTTTCGTATTTTGTTTCGGGCCGTGCGTCATAAATGTTCACGTACAACGTCGGAAATATCCACAAATAGAGTGACAAAGGGAGATGTTTTCTTTTTAATGGAAACATCCAATGGCCAGCGCCTGAATTGTGGCGGTGCGCTGATGGGTAGAACGTTTGTCCAGAGGATCACAAAGAGATCAAAAGAACAAGCAAACGGTGGTCGGCTCGATGACTTCAATTGCAAAAAGTTGCCACTGTTTGACATTTGAGGGGTGAGGCCGGCGGCGTTGAGGTGATGCTCGAGTTTATGCAACTGTGCCCTCGCTTGGACATGAGTTGTTTTCGTGCTAGATACGCTGACAGGAGCAGGGGGAGAGTGTAGGAGGCGATCTGCGATAGAGGTTCAACCTACGTTTTCTGAGTCTCCTCACTTAAGCAGCTCCATACCTCACCCGAAATATGTCTTCAGCAAAAATCGAATTGCATCTCGACGGACACTCTCATGGCCCAAGTATACAAAAACGTCATTTTTCGAAACGAGATTGGCATTCCGACGATGTTGGGGTGTGGTACCCCACCGACAAACACTAAAGCGGACCTGTGCTACCTATATCGTAGAACGCGTCGTAGACTTGCAAACCGGCAACAATGTCACTAAGGGCTTCAGTGAGACGGCCATAATTGGTACCGAGATAGTATGCCTTGTATTCGGGAAGAGTTGGAGGAGCAACGCGATTTGCAGCAGGAGGGGTGTCGACAGTGGCAATTCAACGTCAGTGGAGGTGGAAGAGCGACATCTTTGTAGTGTACGTCGGAGCGACAAGAGAAGAAAATTATAAGGTTTCAACGGTTTTAGCTTCTTCTGCAGTCGCCAAAGGAGTTCAGCCAAGACTCGATACTAGACGAGGGGGGTGGAGAGTAAGAAAACAACTCATATTGTGGGGTATGGGGGTGGTACAGAGGCAGGTATGCGTGATAGGACACAAGAGTGAAGATATTGTTTTACAGTGGGGTCAAAGTACGACAGGTTCTACAGTACTAGAGGTTGACAGTATATATCAGGCGCGTGTTGTTTATGCTACGTTGAGTGCAGGTACCTATCGCAAATACTTGAACATTCATGAGGAAATCAATATGGAAGGTTGAACGTGGAAAATTTAGGGTTTGTGAATAGGTGTTGAATCATTGGCGTGTTTTAAAAGAGGGGATTGGCAACCGGGTGATAGAGTTGACGACGGGTGCCGATAGTTGAACTGGGAAGACAGAGGCTGGTAAGGGCCGGTATATAAAGGAAGAATACCATTCCGTACGAAAATCAACTCGCGGGTGAGACGCGCAGGGTTCTGGTATTGGGTAGGAGGTCGGCGAGTTGAATGAAGAACCTGCCCGCCCACCATTAATTACGGTAGTTTGTACAGTAGAAGTTGTCAGCTCATGTTGGGTGTGCGTTATACATGCTAGCTTTGAGGTATATAAGGTCCAGCACTTTTTTATAGAATTTCCAGTTGATGAGCAAACCAAAGCCGAATTTGAACCCTCGATTGTTCGGGTGATCGAACCAATGCCGCAAGTTGAGCCAATCGTCATCGAACCTACTGCACCTTAGCCTGTTGTACTTATGTGTGTAGAAGAGATTTTATCACACAAAAAGACGAAAGTATGTGTAGCTCTCGCCGCAAGGACCCGGTGCGAACATCGCCGACTCCAGGGCGAGAGGGTCGCGACGACAAAAGTTTTGGGAGACACAGTCACCACCCCGGTGTAGTGGCCCTTCGTGTTTAATCAATATATATATATAATATTATCCCAAAACACTGAAGGGTCGCTGGCTCGTAGCCGATTCATTCGAGATTGGTCGGGGTTTGCAGTTCCACCTTCTGCTTGACTCCCAGTTAACAGCCTCAATTATCAATCACATCAGAGCGACATCGTGAAATGTAATGAAATTTATGGGACATCCTTTTGTTGTCGGCAGTCATGTATACCCGTTGAGCTTTTTGGCACGACGATCTGAAAGTACACCCCCTATACAAAACTCAACGATCAGACAACGTACGTACGATAGTAACCACTGAACCTGGGCGGCAGCATACGCCGGGTGTATTACAGCGCTCCCCTAAGCATCACAACGAACGGTATCGCAAAAACCGCCTCGAATATCATCTTGTCAGCGTTATACGAGCAGCTTTTTTTCTCTGCCACCGTATCCCCGAAAGCAAAACCTCGCTAATCCCTACTTTCGTATGTCTCATCGTCCTCAAATCTAGCTTAGTTTGGATTCGGGGCCTTCCAACGTCGGTCTTCGTCGCTACACACACGCAACCCACCGTATGTCTCCCAGGCTTCTACCTCACCATTTCCCTCGGATATTCAGCGGTTAGAACCACTTCCATACCCCTTATCGGTTTCTTCTCTCTCCCCCACCCTTCCTCCCTCGTCTTCGCTTCCGTATTCCCCGTTCTTCTTCCCCGTTGGCCTTCTCCCCTCCTGTCCTACCCCCTCATTGTCGCCATTCCACTGGCCAATAGCCTTCGGTGATGTTGTTGGCTCGGGTGACGTCGGGTTGTGGCGCGGACGTGCGACGGACGAACCCGAGATAACCAAGACCAGATGGTTTGTATGGACCTGGCCCGCCTGCGCTACCCGCAACCGTCGGGTAACTGAGGCCGTGAATTTTCCGTCCGCAGGCCACGGGATCGTCGTGGAAACGTAGTTTCTAGTCGATAGTCGGGTGGGTGTGACCTTGAGACATGCATCCTCGTTCTTGTTCCACCGCGCGTGATACAGCGGACACGTGTCGCACGTGTCGACCACCTGCAGGATATTTGCTCGACACCGGAGGTGCACATCTCCTTCCACGATGTAATTACTGTCCGCACCTGCTTACAATTAGCAAGGTGAAACATACGGCAGAACTAACCGTCCAGCTCTTCAGTCGTTTGCGAAATCGTCGTACTTGATATGCAACGCGGTGAAGGCGTGGAGTTGTCCCCAAACCAAGATGGTGTCCTTGCTGACCCCGAGTGTTCCGTACATACACCGAACGCTTTTGCAGCCATTGGGCATTACTTGGAGACGGCAGCATCCCGAGAGAGATAATTTCTTCTTCTCGCCGCTTTGGCTCCAATAGTGTCTTGGATGGCGACTCGGTACATGCTGACACGAGTTCGTTGATGTCTAGAGTTATCGGTTAGGCTCGATAATGGAATAGTCGTCGCGTTCTTCGTGGCCTAGAGTGTGGGGAGTTCCGACGAACAGGTCAGCAGCACGGTACACAAGACGACCGCGACCCGATAAATAGAACGAATGGCAAGCGATCAATCTTGTAGGGACAAACCTGAACAACTAGCGTGTCAAAAATCATTTGTGGTGAGCGAAGCGCAGATATGGGTGCTCTGCTGGTCAACGGTGGCACAGAGGGTGCTATGCACAGGTGACATCTTCATTGTAATCGCCAGCGAACGCCGTCGAAACGGGCTCGTGCGCGCTGTCCTGTGCTTCATCTCTCGCCGAATCCTTGCCAACAAAAGCGTGAAGCCTCCTCCCCATCCTAGGGCCATTTTCATGCACGCGTTGCTCACTACTTTTACGCTGGCAGCATCATCGCCCTGCGTAGTGAACGTTTTGGGGGCAATAGGAACATCGGGTTCAATAATAGTGGGTCAAATACGGCGTTGCTACCACCGATGACATAAATCACGAAGTACGGTAGATCAGTTGATGACACCAGGAAACATTATTGCGGACGCACGACCGTACGTTGTTCCACAAACGAGTATACAACCTGAATGATCCGCACCAAAAAACAGGTATATTGAACTAAAAAAGCCAAAGTCCTCCTCGGTATGTCATTGGCCCCTTCGAATGGCAGGTCCCTCATGAGAAATAGAGCTGCAGCGAAAGGTCCAGTTGGGTCCAGGCTGCTGCATTACCGTGGATGTCATCCACCGTTACCCGCTTGTCAAGAGTATACGCTGGTCGTCTCTCGACAAGCGGGGCATGTGTTTCACAGCACAGTCGTTTGTGGTTCGAATGTCGTAACGACCAGCGTTAGACGACGATTCTGCTCGTCGCGATATGTCGTCTGGAACGAGAACGATCTCTTCGACCTGGAGACAAGTCAACGCGGTAGTTAATGCGGCTGCAAGGATGGTCATGATGTGAAAAATCACGATGTCTAAAGTCTACTTTGGTCCAGTAGTCTCGCAGCGCCTCTTAACACCAATATACTAAACACTCTATTAAGTACGATGGCAGCGACCGTATGCTAGAGCTAATGGACCTACGTGCGGATTATCTACAGCATGTATCGCTCCGACTGGCGTGGATGTTCTGTGAGTAATTGCTCCTCGCCTAAAGCACGGACGGGTTGCTGATTGTGTCAGATGATGATTATCCATTGTTATGGACACATTGAGCTAAAGTGCCTCCAGAAATAGACAAAAAGCGCGATAGTTCGACGTGGCGACTAATGAAAGTACAGTGTTATGCTTGTTTCGCACGTCCCGAACGCTGCGCAACTCAGGCCAGTCAATGGCCGTTGTATCTGGCAGTTCGGCAACGTCTATGCATCATATACCGTTCATAACAAAAATAGCTGGGAATAATACCCTCGCGCGCGGCCGCGATATCGACGTTCAACATCCCGCCGATTCTATAACACCATTAGGGGGTCAGGCGTGCTTGGGGCGAACTGAGGCGGTTCGTCAAAAATCTCGGCCTCGCGTTTCAGCTGTGGATGGCGTTATAACCCTTGATATGTTGTCGAATTGCAAAGTGAACCTCAAGAACCAAAGAGCTATACTCTGAGGACCAGTTCCTGTTTGCATGGTATGCACTGTACTATAGTATTAGGTGGTGCTCTTGCTGTTGATATCACATTATTGCTCATTCTTCATCAGTGTAAAGTAGTCTGTGGATGAAGGACAGCCGTCTGCGACCTTGATAATCTGGAGGATAACCTCTGTAGAATTACTTCAAACCTTGCACACATAGTTGATACCAAGACCGATATTTCTCTCGTCGCTCAACGGAATTAATGTCGTTTGTTTATAATTTCAAGTGTGGTTGTCTACATACTATGTTTCTACCCGTCGACATCCAGCACGCATGGTGTATATATGTGCCGACTATTCATCCAAGAGCGTATTATTCGTGTCTTGTATGTCCGATCATTCATTTCGCCAAGAAGTCATCCAACATGTTCCGAGAGCCCTTCGCATCGAAAATTGTCGTTTGCACACACTCGTCTTTGCTTAAGGGTCTTAGCTTCGCTGTCGACCGTCCCAAGGCCGCAATCGAAGCCTTGTAGTAAAAACCCCAATGGACTAACTGTGTGTCACAAAACTCGAAAACGAACACTTGAGGCGTAAGGTCCACACCCAATATGTGTTTCTGTGGAAAAAGAGAGCGGAGATTGTTTCGCGGTAGTATGCTGCCACTGACTCGGATATGACAACAAAGTACGTGAAACGAACAGCCCTCCCTTAAATAATCTGTAGGCACTTGGCGTACGTCTCCGTGCTTGAACGGATCTCCGGTAACAGGGGAAAAACAGTTGCAATATCCCCCCCCCGGTTGCCTTTCACCATAGGCCGGTTTTCGTCTTGATAGTAACGCCTCGTTATCCCGTTTTATCCGTCGGTTTTTCTTCTACTGCTGTCGGTTTCTACCTCTTCCAGACAAACAATCATAAAGGCTCTTAGTTGACACAAGTCAAAAACGGGGATATGGCTTCGTTTCCGTATATGCCCATGGTGGCCATCCTGGTTAGCCTCGTCAGCTACATGCTCGTCCAGATGAGCGTGTTCGCCTACGCGGGGTACATGGTGGAGTACTTGGGCGTTGTTGACCACAAGGACAAAGCCGGTGAGACTGCTGCACGTTTACGATACCACTATACCACTCTACGTTTGCTGCAGCTGTGTGCTACGTCTGCCGGGTATTTTCATTTGCGACTTCCTTGGATATGATGACAATGAGTGGTATTTTTCACGTTCGGGGTTGTGCCGCCAATCCTGTGAAAGCACGTTTGACTTGGGCGATGATCGTTTGCACGAATGACTTCTAGTAGCATTAGCTCCGTGCTGTATTACTGAGAGAATGGGCTTCTATAAACAAATGCAGTGCTTTTATTCCATTCGTATCAAATTTCATAAACTAAAGGCACGACGCAAATAATCCCGCAAGGTCTGCGAGTTCCCGCGGACCCCCTTCTCGTCGTGAGAGAAGAGGTGCGGGCATCCTCCTCCGCACCGGCCGCTCTTCTGTTGAGACAGGCAAAATACGGAATAGTTCGTACAGTGAACGAAGTCACGCGTCAATGGTGCATCTGGGGCGCTACCGCAAAATAGGTGTTTACCACTCCGCCTAAAAATATATGCCATGTATCAAATATAATATGTACCTAGTAATTTCAATAGGCCTCTCCGCCTCCGTGACGGATAGATCATGCTCCGAATCAAGCAGTACGTCCGATCGATTTGCAAACTGTATGCGTTGCGCACACGTACAGCGAAAGGGGTCATCATGTACTGCACCACATATAAAGGTAGTTGCCGATGGGGCGTCAGATGTGGCATAGTAATAGTGACGGTAGTTCAGGCTGAGACACGGAATGAAGGGCGCTATAAGTGGTGTGTGGTTTGGAAGAGTGTGGCCGACAAATGAGATCATGGTACCGATATGTTAGTTGGTTTTCAGGAGATCAAGGAGGTGTTCAGGCGAGAAATGGGGGAAAACATTGAAGAAAATCGTCGATTTTAATAACCACTATTGTAGTATAACCTACCGACCGCTACAGTGTGTACCTTAGTTTATCTCCCCAGGAACAATCAACAAAATATATACCTACATACCTAAACTCGTTATTGCGATATATCTCGTCTCTGCGACAGCCCACGAACCTCTAGCCCTTCCGGCAACTACTTCGGTACCAGGTGTATTACGTGATGACCTATTTACTAAATATCCCCCTTACAGTCTTACAGTCCATGACCTCTACGTATGCTGAACAAATCTCAAACACCGAACCCAGTTGCGTAGGTTATGCTTCCTTTGTCTTCTCAGAAGCTATCAACAACCGATGTGCATTCACGTAACTTATGCGACCCACTCGCCAAAACGAGGTATCTCCTAAACCACAAACGTTCGATGCGCATATGGCAAGACTTCCAACGTGATTAATTTCTTGTTTCAACCGGAAATTCAAGTACTACAAAAGCCTACAAACGGTTGTTGCCCTACCGGCAATAGGCGTTGCAACTGGGTATGCTGCATTTTGCCTAGCTCCATCGTTACCAAAACGTTTACGAGCTCTTGAAAAATTTGAACATTGCTCCCGCACTCAAGTGCAGTTGCGCCGAAAATACCTCCTTCGTCTTCATACTCGTAGAAGAAATGTGTGTGCTACCTTCACATTAAACCGATATTTCTACCCGACTAACCAGTACACCCAGTGTCCGTGTTGATTCATTATCCTACAGAGATTATAACTATGTGGTTACACACTGCGACAACGAAAGTGTTGTAACAATAATTGCATTTTAATGGGTAATGAACAACACAAGTGAAAAAAAAGACGGCAACACAAGCCAGACAGGAAAAACGTACAAAATGGAAACAAAAAAGAAACCAGAATAGTTACGACATGATGAAATGGAATACAAGCGACGCAACTAGGTCAGAAACAACGCTAGAAAGAAAACATACACGCTCAAGGGGACAGCTAGCTCCTGCACGCTCGAGGCAACACGAAAACGAAAGATCCCGGCATAAAGGACGAAGGGGGCGAGGGATGACGCAACGAGAAACAAGGTAATGGGCAAGATGAACCGAGACGGGAGAGCTTAAACAATCGTACTCAAGGCCGTGATGGTAACATGAGCTCCCGTCTCCTCTGCACAACCGAATGCGAGGACTTTGCGCCACCTTTTACTGTCTCATCCCTACTGTGGTCAACAGCGGTGTAAATTGCCAGTGCTGCAGCGGTCGCACCCCCCCCCTCATTCCAAACCTAAACAAGCCACAACAAAAGACTACTAAATTGCAGCGGCTGGTCGACTCGATACCTTGCCGCCCGATCCGTCCTTTCATTTCTCGCCATCTAATCGTTTCGTTTCGTTTCTACATTCAACAACCTATAGATTTGAGTAATCAAGCAGACAATATTCTTTACGTTATCGACCATATCATTTCATCACGCCTACTGTGGTTTATTTTTTTTTTCCGGTTTTTATTCAAAACCCCAGGAACTACGGCAGCCCACAAACGTTCATCCTCCACCAGTGACATTTTTTTCTGGTGTAACACTGCAGAGTAGTACGTACCAGAGGTACCACAATAGTTTGGTTGAGCGTCGATATTGTCGCTGTGTGTCACTGCTGCTGTCACTGCTACTAAGCCGTCCGTCGCTGGCTAAGCCTTATTAACTCATGTTTGTCAATGTACGCAATTTATATGCTCACGTACAGTATACCTGGTGTATGTTGGTTACGTATAAGCTCATTCTTCTTAATACTCGCACCGATGTCAGTTCCTATCAGCATGTACCAGATACAATACTCCTGCAGCAATCACCCCGTGCAGATTCGCACACGCCGATTGTTGGGGCTTCCACACAGTCCTATCTAATGGGCGTGCACGGAAGAACTGTCGCGCATCCTCCCTCGCTGTCCATGTTGATTTGAACGCGACCAAGGTTTCGGCAGATTATTTCCGTGCTTATTGATGATCGCGACCTGGTGGGGGTGGTACCTCGGTGTCAACGGCATCGATAACAGTCGTGGTGAAAACGCCAACCGCACCAGACGCGGTGCAGGCCTGTATAACCTGACTGAGAGTGGAAATGACCCTCGCAGCTACTCGATATCGGCAACTTCCATCGGACATGAGGCGTCCCACGATCGAGGGTAGGGTCATCCTAATTTAGGTGAATCTCCTAGGCCGCCCCATGGCATAGTGCAGAATCCAACGGGGAACCACATATGCGTACGATTGAAGCTACACGCATTTCGTTCTTGTGCGTACACATTTTGCTTAACAATGTAGGATGTGTGGGGTGTACACCTTTAATAATTACGTACAAATCTCCACGATTGGTGGTACTGTACTTTCCTCAATAGGCGCTCGGTAAGGATGCCGTGGTGGCCCAGAGAGTTTCTCTCCCAAATGTGGAACATTTATCGTAAAACGTCTGACATAAGAAGCTGTCTGTCGAACGTTTGGTGTATGTGACGGTTTTCGCACATGTCTGTTGGGCGCAAACTGACCACTGCGTCGGACTTTAATATACATGATGCTGTGGTCTGAGCCGGCTCCAGGTGGAGCTGGAGGCCGTGGGATAACATTCACATCATATACCCTAGGTTAATAGTCATGGCGGATTAAGATATAGTCGATCCGCTCACGGTCATTCGGGCTGGTGCCGTTGTGTGGATGCGATATTACATCGTTGTTGTGTGCTAAAAAACGTGTCGATGAGGGCTAACTTGCTATTGATGGCAAACGACAGAAGCCGTTTGCCTTCATAGTCACGAATAACATGCCCGTGTGCTCCAACCACACTACTTCCATCATCACCGCACCCTTCCATCCGTTGCCCAGTTCACGTTAGCATACCATCAGGACAAGCAACACGTTTTCGTTGGGATCTGTTGCGCCAAGGCCTCCAACGTTTGCCAGAAACCAATTTCTCAGTTGGGCGTCCCCGTTACAATCACTTCGAGCATACGAAACGACAAAATCGGCTCCCTCGCCTTCGTCAGCCAGCTCAAAGTGCAGAGTCGTACACAGCAGACGCTCGCCATTGAACTGGTGAGTGAACACAGGCTGACTGCATAACGATTCCGTGACAGTTAGACCTACTCCGTACAGTCCTTACCTGGCAGCTAGTTTTGCCTGAACTGAACAACACCCGTGGTACCCTGAGGCCCGGGACGTCGTACTGCCGGACCTCTGAGGTTCCTGAAGGCCAACGAAGCCACAGCCGATTTGCTGGCTCTTCGACAGTACACACTCGTCATGCCCACACCCGTTTTTCCTATTCACCAGCACAGTGTAGGCCGCTACCGCCACAATGGTGTCCTTCTGTATCTTACGAGCCTTACGTGCATCTTCCTTTTCCACCCGATGTGATGCCTGCTTTTGTGCCTACTGTGTTTATTTCTCTTATCTCTATGATGAATGTTGCTCTCCGTTTCGTAGCCCGGTATGCGCCTCCTTTCCCGTTGTCTCGGCAGAGCCGTCCCGGCGAACGCCTATACCCTATATCCTTCCTGCAGGCCATGCGTACCCACGGGGTGGCCAGTCTCTCCTGCCGCCAGACTGCCCATGTAGCGATCACTCATGTGGGAATTAGCTCTTTGGCGTTGGGGTTTGCGGAAAAAACTGCATCAACCTACCCCTACGCGGTTCATAATGGGAGCAGGTCACCAACTAGACTGTGTAAATTTTCCTCTCCACCGCGCCCGAGGATGAATGTCCGTGTGACTGCCGATAGACCGTTGCGGGTCCTAGTGAAGTTCCGCGGCCCACCCCATGGACGGGACAGACCGGTAACTCATTGATATTTATTCGGAGCCAAATACAGTAGTACATTAACACGACATGTGACCACTCACGCTTTGTTATAGTTTAACTCGCTTCTGATAAATGAATTCCTGTGGTACGAGTGGTACGACAGGACGATACTACCCACACCCCCTCCGCATATTTTGTTTCTGTACATGTGTTACGAGTAAGAACGACACATGGCCACGCAGTCGCTTTGTTACTGTTTTGCACGTCTGATACGGTACGTAAAGTTTGCTTTTCTACTGTAGTCGGGAACGGTCGAACCACATTTTCCACACTTAAAAAGCAAGCAAAGTGCAATCCCAACGAAATATCGCTCAGCACAACACAGGACAAATATTAGTAAACTTCCAACCCCCGAACACACTACAAGTCCAACTGGTGAACAAAAAGCGTTCACACGGTGGCTGCCAGCCCGGTGAGCTTTGTCCTCAGAGAAATGGGGCTCATTCGGTCGCGATTTCGTGTCCTTGCTCAGCTTTGAAGACGATTTACAATATCGATTTGGTTTTCTCCCCATGCTATTATTTTCATCCATTCATGTTTGTAAAGAGGCAAAAGGGGTGGCGTGTGTAGTATATTTATTGTAAAGGGGTTTAAATAATCATGAGGGTCGGCGGCAGAGTATCGGATTCTCGGAATCCCACCTTTTCGACGCTGGCTCGAGCTTGTCGATCGCTCCCTTCGAGCATCGCCGTCGTCGCCCGTCGTCGTATACGTTTCCGATGTCAAAGTTCTCTTGAACGCGTTCAGACCCCGAGAGAAATGAGGTCAACTCGAAGGGTCTTATGGCTCGCAAATACAGAGAAAATTCGTTCGGGTGCACCGAACGTGAGGAGTCAACAGATCGCCATCACATCTAGTAGCAAGTAATCTTCGCAGCAACTCCAGCTAGGTCCTGAGTGTATCGTATGTTTTCCACTTGATTGGTTGTTCGGCGACGGCAATCAGTCTGAATCGATCTCTGCCGTTTTTAGTGAATGAGAGACACCAACGTTCGAGAGCGCCCAGCTTGTGGGTATGCACTAATCGACGCACTTTAGTCGATTGGGGCAAGGAAATGCAGAACACTTCTCGCGGTAACAATGCAAGGCATGTACAGCAGTGGGAGGAGGAGGGAGAAGAGCCTCCTATGTGACCTCAGGTTTACGTTACAACTAGTGAGGAAGCAGGACGAATATGCACGGCAAAGGTAGTAGAAAGCATTGGAAAATAGTATCACGAAGAAGTAAGAATTAACCAATTTTGACCCTTTTCCAATCTCGGCTTGATGGCCATCGCCACCCCGTTTTCGACCTTTTGTCACCTGAAGATGAGGAATTAATCTCGGTGAAATGAGGTGCTGTTTATACAACAAAACACGAGTACGCAAGTACGCAACCACGTAACATACGTACGAGGCCAGAGATCAACTCGGTATACTTGTCACAATGCGGATATTCTGACCCTCCTCCGCCTGGCTTGTCCACGTTACTACAGCGTACTGTCTCTCGACAAATGCTACGATGGAGGTATATTTTTTCTGCTTATATTTTGTTTTAATGACGGCGTCCTTTGACCAAAAATCGTCGGAATGCTAATATTGGTTCGAAATATGATGTTCTTGCATACTTGGGCCTTGTGATTATTAACAGTCATCGGGATGCAATTTGATTTCCGGTGTAATCAGTTGATGGGTCAAATACGGAGCTCGTCAAGTGAGGAGCGTCAGAAACAAAATGGTGCGCTTCTACCGCAGCATGCGTCTCATCCATTCCCTTGCTTGCACTCCTGCCGGCAATTCTCCCCACTGCTGCAGCTGCCACTGCTGTCGTGCAAGCGATACATCGCTTGTGAAGTTGTTCTCGTTAGCTCCGGCGGTATCAAGACGTGAGTTCTAGAGTCATCTTTATGTGAGCTCGCCTCTGAACCTGGTGGTGACCGATTCTTTTGACACATCGAGAGAAAAACCGATCTAGATGGTTTGGGCGGCGCGGTAAAGTTGCCGCTATTCGGACAAAGAACTGCCATGTTCAATTTATCGATCTCGATTATAAAGCAAGGAGAACACGTTGAAGAAACACATTCCAACGCGATTTTCCAGCATGAATGACAAGTCATTCGATGCATACCTCCAACACCAGCCAGCTAAAATATTCCCGGTACACAGCCAAGGCAATGCAGTCTTTTTCATTTCATGCGTTTGTCATCAAGAACGATTATTCTCCAACTTAACTCGAAGAATGGTCTACCCTCGGCGGTCTTTTGGACAAGCCGTGGTCACAGGTGTCAGCCTTTCTCCCCTCTTGTACGTGCCTTCATTTTCCATGCGATTACTTCAGCGTGTTATGTGTTTTCGAATAAAATATATCCCATGTTGATCGTATATAGTATGTTCGTACCGGGATATATGGTTATTCTGTTTTCACGAATGATATCATGTCTGATCAGTCAAATCAAACTCTTGCCCTGCTCGGAGAATTAATGCGGAGCCCTTGTACCAGGTTCAGATATGTGTATGTAGAGGATAGACGAAATGCTATCACTTGGGTAAGTGTGAGCTTAAATAATTTAGACTGAAGTTCAAGACATCAGTATATTACTACCTCCGAGACCCACGAGTGAAAAACCACGTGCGGGGACGGCATCCACAGCCGAATACATACCGATGCATAGTCTCCCTCGCGCGTGGGGGTGAATTCAGACGTCCTGGTTCATTTTTGTACCAGGCATACTCGTATACACAAGTACGGCACTTGTTTACGAGCGAGCGTGAGTATATACTGAAACACTTGTATGCCATTCTAACTAAATCAACACACCGAGTACCTCTTAGTATATATTTGTCATTTTCTCCCCGCTTCCCGTCAGTGTATTGTGGAATCCGTATTGCTTTCCACGGAACGAGGTTTGTCTGTGCTTGCTTCTGCAGCCAGAGTTCATCTGCGCGTTTGGAACAGAAAGTGTATTACACACAATACCCTTTGTGAGTGATTACGAAGCACCCGGTGAAAACCTGAACAATATTCGGGTCTCTCCCATACTGTACAGTTCACATATGGATCATTCGTGCCTTAAATAGGCAGCGCATCTTCACACGTGGGTGTGACGACAGGCCGTTGCTCGCATCCCCGACAATGCAGGTCCTTGACCTGTTTTCGCGTTGCAACATGTATATGTGGAGGGCGGCCTGAGAATCGCTTCATCTTCCATCCAGTTCTCCGAATGTTTCGCGGTTTTTTTTTAGCGAAGTGATTTTATATGCATCTGTATACACACAGGTCTTAGAGTAGTTTTGAAACTTCACACTTGTGAACTGACAGCAACGACCGAAGACAGGCGCCTAAAATTGCCGTCTGCGAGCTCGTTTTTTATTCTGCGCTCAATCACCAGGGTACTACGCCGGTTTGCTGTCTGGAGCCTTCATGATCGGCCGCTTGTTCTCTTCGCATTTCTGGGGGGTTGCAGCCGACCGTTTTGGCTGCCGCTTCGTGATGATTGTCGGCCTTTTGTCGACCGCGGTTTTATCCGTAGCCTTCGGGTGTTCGACAACATTCACATGGGCCTTTGCTTGTAGGTGAGAGACAAGATACGTTAGCAAGTTACATGCGAAAGATACGGTATTGGGTTCAGGATTGTCTGACTCACAGAAGTGGGCGATTCAACCAAGGATCGGCCCCGTACCTGGTGTAACCTGAATCTGGGGCAGTAAACAACAGGATCACTCTATGCGTTCGTTGGTCAACCGAAGGAGTCTCTCAAGTCGTTATATTTTGTTTTCTGTCCGGAAAGCGCCAACACTCGTAAAGCAGGAAAACTCTGGGGAAACCTGTTCACCCAACGTTGTTTGCTTGCCAGGCCGAACTTGCCGCTGTTTCGTCAGTTTTCATCATGTCACGAACGCTGTTCGACCGGGGTACCTCAAGACGATGCCGTGATGAATGTGTTCACGCGTGGTCGTGATGGCGGATAGGGACAAAGGCGCGTGGCTTCCATCACACGGCTTCCCTCGATGTCTGCCACATGCATACGTCTCCTCCCGATGGGTATATCGCATATCGGAAAGTAGAAATAGTGAAAATATAGTATAGCAACTTCATTATTGACTTTGTACATTCTTAGCCTGGGTCAGCGACACCAAAATCACGTCTCCCTATACTTTCGGCGCAAGGTGTCACACCAAAATGCGGGTGTAAATCATTGCCTCAGAAATACACGGCACGAGGGTTCTTCACTGCCCTCGTTCCAAATATTGCGCTCCCCTGATTTCTGCTTGGGCTCCTCAACGGCATGGTAGCTGCCTCAAAGACCCTGGTTTCCGAAGTGTGCGGCAAGGAGCACGAGACCGTGGGCATGGGCGTGGTTACCAGTAAGTACAGTGGCGACGAATGGGGTCGAATGTTTTTTTGTCATCAGGCTGCACTGCAGACACGATGTTGATAGTGATGCTGCCTTGAAGCCCGAACTCCGGGATACTTGGTGCCTTGTAGTCAGTATGTGGAACGCTCGGTTAGCATGCCCTATGGGTTTGGTAGTAAGCTTCTGGGTGGGGACCTACAATTCATGCTGTTGCTTCCATCACTATAAATGTTTCTCTTTCAACGTTGAGCGCCTTGGGGCTCGTGGGGTTCGCTACTTGTGAACTTGACACGTCACAGCCTTGGAAAAACACTGCCATCCACACCAAGGTACTGTAGCACCAGGTATATTCGCCTATCATTATATTCTCCGGCCGCTCCGACGAAGCCTTGAAATGTGCCTTCTACTCGGGGACAAGTCGCTATATTATTTCACTCTGCTTTCTTCCAATCGCGGTCAAAGCTTGACTCTGGCCGGCCTTCTGTATAATATGCGCGTTATAGGGCTCGACATACTGTTCATTCGAAATACCTTTGGAAATTTACGCGTATGGTGCAGCATTTGCTCGAACGGTCTGCGCTCCAATCCCCTGTAAGATTTTCCGAACATGTCGAGTGCAATCGACCGAGCGAGCTCCACCCATCAAAGGCAAGGCAGAGGCCGGTGAGAGTGTTTTATCTTGGTTAAAACTGCACTATCTACCTTCGACCAAGTCAGCCATTCACCTGTATCATTCCCCCCCTCCCTTCTCTCCTTGCTTGTGGTGATTACATCTCATTTTTTTGGAATGTACAACTAATTTAGCTTCCTGGACTCTCGGAGCGGTGCTTGGGCCTGGCCTGGGAGGTATTCTGTCCGAGCCGGCCATACACCACCCCCTAATATTCTCGGAGCTTGGAATATTTGGAAGGTGTCTCTCGTGGGTTAATAATGAACGTCGTCCGTTGCTTCACTAACTGATAGTCTGCAATGTTGTGCCAATCACGTCATCTGTTGTCACCGCCTGGAGCATGGTCATGTGAACCGAACGCGGTTTTTGTTGATTGACGCGATTCGACTGATCCTTGGAAATTTTGGAGGGACAGGGGTGGCAAGGCACATCTTCCCGCGTGAATGGCTTCAACGTACTGCGTGCTAGCTACTGATTTCAGCCAAACTCCGGGCGAACGTGTAAACGTCGGAGCTGAACGCCAATACTCGAACCCATATCACCCGCGATATCACCCTCGAAATAGTACAAACAGTGATCCCGTTTGCTTCTCCCCTTTACCTGTTACACCTGTCGCTTCACCCCCGCAGTCTAGTAGCCCTCGGTAAACGACGTACGATGAATCGTTTCTGCTCGTACGAGTGGAGTATTATCCTCGTGGCATGGTACAGCACAACTACACACGGACAACTAGCTTCATAGTTGGTAGACAAGGTATTTGCTCGAAATTTACCTCCTTCTGTGGTGTACTTGGCTGTGTGACTGGTTGACTTTGCAGGCAACCGTGCGATCCAACCAACGCCCCCATTGCACGTGTAATGTATTCTCGCAGTGTCGAGTGTCGGCGAACAAGGTTCACGAACACGTCAAACACCATATTCTTCGGATGCTCTACGGCTCAACAAACATTTACGTCTAGATTATGCTTGCATGTACTGCCCGACAAATGTTCACAGGCATCCGTACCTTCTTCCCAACGTCGTCGGGTCCGGTTTGGCACTGGTCTCGCTCCCGCTGGTGCTAGCGTTTCTCAAGGATGCGCGGAACGTCGAGGGCGTCGTTCAAACGTGAGGACCTTCATAATCGTTTAGACAAGGCGCGCATGAAGAGTGGTATGCTCACTGCGCACGTTTAGCCTAGGCGCAACACCTGGCAAGTACTCCGTTACAGAAGGAAAATTAATGTGGTGTTTACCTCAGATCACATCTGATCCGAGATTGACCTATCTACGGCGTGTGAATCCCAACGCGTCTACTCGTGACTATAATCTACGGCCCGTTCCAGTTAAGCGTGGGTATTCTCTCGGGAGTAATGAGTTGTGTGGTTCAGAACAGAGCGACAGGCGCGAACACGGTTTGTCTCAAAACACGCTGAAAGTGGCTTGGCGGTTGAGTGCAGGCTGCATTTCCTCACGCGAACGTTGAGAGGCGAACGGATCGTCGTTCCGTATCCTGTTTAGTTTCCCGCTACCCCAAAGCGCAATGTGGGTGTTGCAGGTCATATACCAGTCAGCATTCAGTGAAAACAGCACGTCCACGCTTCATGGGGGCCCTGGAATGGGATCGTCCGTGGTACACTTCGTACGTTTCAGCTGCGCATATGTACACGCACCTGCAGTCCGCTTGCGAGTTGTTTTTTTCTGAAGCGATGCTCAAGACGGTTTCATGTGTTTAGTGGTAAACATAAAGTAATGAGTGCCCAAACGTTGAACGCGTCTCCAAAGGGTTGGTGTTTATGGTCAAAATATTACAGTAAGGCAAGCAACAAAACGAATACGCCTCCCCTCCCCGCCCCCCCGCACCTGTTTGCCTCTCGTGTGGTTCGTTTACCCTTCAACAGCATAAGTAAGTCGTGGTGCCCCTCGCTCGACGACGCCACTTTCGCCGACGACCACAACGATGGCGGTAATACGAGCCTCGCGACAGCTACGACGGTGGCTTCCGTGCTGCTGCAGAAGGATCTAGACGGGACAAGCACATCGCGGGTGCAGACAGAGACAGAGATTCTAATTGATACGCCAAACGCTTCGGTCCAAGCTGCGGAGAACCTCGTGTGTGATGGGCTGGGTGATGCCAAACCGCTAAGTTTGCTAGCGCAGACGCACATCCGCACTCTCCTGGTCATGGACGCAATATTTTCGGTGTGAATGATTCGCCGTTCGTTGTATCGTGTATCGGGATTGACTTTAGTGTGCAAACGGTAGGGAGGGTGGACGTTGGAGGGCTCGGGTCGCACGAGCTTGGAGTTATATTTCACCCCTATTTTGTGGGTGAGATATGCCTCTCTGTGTGTGAAAACTGCCCATGGTAGGGCTATGTTATGTATGGCTGCCCTTCGTGTGCTGACTGCGTTGGAAATACGTAGATGCATCAGGAATATCGTACTATGTGTCGAACTTAAGAAGCCCATATGTGCACACAGCACAAGGTACAAACGTACGAAAACGGAGATATTGCCTGGCTGCATGTCACATACGGCTAACGAGTGCCTTTTACTCTATCTCCAGTACGAACACGGCCGACTGTAGTCATTTTGCTGTACATTCCGGCCAGGCTGCACTTTATGTCCTCTTCCTCCATGGTATATATGATGCTTGGAATAACGTACACGACATCTCGTAGTGAATATTTAACACACGGTGATACGCAAGCTACACCCTCCGCCCGCCACCCCCCTGCTCGTATATCATACTTATCAGTTCGTATACTCCGGATTTGACGAGGTGTTTACCCTGTGGTCCCTCAGCAGCGTTGCAAACGGGGGTTGGATTGGTCCAGCGCTCAAATAGGGAAGGTGAGATCAAAACACTCGTTGACGTTCCCCTCAGATGCACCTCGATTGAGGTATCTTCTCAAGTTCACCGTACACCACGCGAGACAACACACGCCCTCGGACCAATTACCAGCGTCGCGCGAAACGACGAGGTGGTTGGGGAACGCGTGCGACGCTGGAGGTAGAACTATTGGGGCTTAAAATATGTCACTGGGAGTGATGAGAGTTCTGGGCGGAGGAACTGCCCCAATCCGTTCGTTTTTTCAAACCCTTGCGCTAAATACCTTGGTGATGAGATTTCTCGTTGGGCCAGGTGTTATTTGGGTTTTAAGAGCCAGCCCTGGGGTGCGGTAATGACCTACTGAAGTGAAGACCTTAATAAACTACAGGCGCACCCCAGCCGTAACATGCATCGAGGGCGTTCGTCACTGTTTTCGTAGTTTTGTTGATGATGATGATGCTGCTGAGTTGATGGATGATGATGTCGATGACCATGACTACGACGATGATGAGGTATTGATGCTGATATTCACGATGACGACGATGATGATCGTGATGAGGGCCAGAATTTGCTCAAGCTGTTGTCGCCGAGTGTACCTCGTGTTCCATCTGCTCCCGCCAACCCACCCGCACACCACCCCTCGTCCTCGGCTCTCTACCGTCTTCCAGGCGTTTCTCATAGGCGGGCTGATGGTGCTCGCCTTCGAACTATTTGCCGTGCCGAACCTAACCCCACGACTGGGCGTCAGAATGTCTCAGAGGTTGGGATCGGCCTTCGAGATCCCCGTGTACGTCTAGATTCCTCTGCTTTCGTGCTTGAACGGAGCTAAGTTCCCCGCCAGTCTTGTGGCGGTGATCCTTCTGTTTACATGCTACGTCACCTCAAACGCTGTGAGTACCTTGTAGTTGTCCACACCTATAGATATCACGCAAGAAACGCAGAAATATCTGTGCGCGGCAACGTTGTCCGGTGGACTTACGCAAGCGAAGTGCTGCTGCTGCTGCTTCGGGTTTGCGGAAGGTGGTACCGTGGAGAACAGTCTTAGCTAATGACGAAATATGTGGTCTACTTCGTTAATCAATTTGCCGGCGGTATTGCACAGCTCCGACTTATCGCAGTCACTGGGCGCAGAAGGTTGTGACTCGCAATTCCTTGACAAACGGACGCTGTGCTCCAGCTATCCTCTAACGCGAGTTCATATCGCACCTGCAAGCATAAGGAGGGGCACACAAGCACTAAGGGCGTACACATCATAGGCCTGGGATCTCGGTGAATGGGTTTCGGCCTGTCATATGATTCTTCTCTGATCCCCTGCCCCCTATTTTCCTGCTTCGGTGTCCCTCGTTTTCTCGTTCCTGACAGTTTTTGGTGGGTCTATCATTGGCCTTGAACAACTCCACGGGGCCGGACCGGCGCGGAGAGCTGAATGGCATCTCAGCGACAGTGGGCTCTCTTTCAAGGGCTATCTCCCCCATCCTGTGCTCGTCGCTGTTTGCGTTCTCCATCGAAGGCCACCACCCGTTTCCCTTTGACTATCACCTCATGTTTTACGTCATCGCCTCGCTGCGACTGACCGTGGCCTGCATGGGATGGAACACGATAGGAGATGGTACCGAACGCGGGAAGGCACTCGAAATAGAGATTCCGGTATTAAGAGAGTCGTCAATAAGCTAGAAGCTTCAGGGGTCCACAAGTAGTTTAAGGAGGCGCATTAACCGATGACAGGCCGTCAATTATAAAACCGCCTTTTACTACCAGGTTGTACGGGTGGGCACGGAGGCTGGGAGGGGGGTGATACACGCTTGACAAGCAGACCTGCCATCCAACAAAGGCGAGCTGTGCTGGCAGCAGACGCGTCGGCCTCTTTCTATGTCTACGTTTCCAAACTTTAAGGCAAAACCCAGTCAGTGGTTGCGTAGAACTAAAGCGTTAGAGGATGGTGCGTTTGTGAGAAACGAAGGTGTCAATCTGTAGTCTAAACGGTATGTAAGGGGAAAAGACATGGTCATTGGTAGGTCGGCAGGGGTACTTGTTCTATTGCGCGTACGTTGGAACATCACGCCGGTAACGCCACACCAATGTGTACAGAAGTACCGGACATCTGAAAGACAAGCGGGCAATCAGTAAAGGCAGGGTGGTATACACACGAAAAACAAGGCATTCAACCGCTATGCTGAGATTTGTGTATAACGCACCAACGCAGCCTTTCTCACTTACGAACCCCAGCCTGGAATCGATTTCAGGTTTCATATTGCGTGTAATGTTCTACATTGGTTGGGGGGGTTTTGCGTCGGTAAGTTTCGTTGAAGGCGTGAGCAGACCCGATCCGAGAATGATGTCCAACGCTCGTTGGCATTGTCGTACATTGTACGTCGCGAGAATAAAAGGCACAGTACCCTACACATTTTGTGTCAGGTAGAATAGTTCTGTAGTTAATAATAGTTGTGATGTGTACGTGCTATTCATTCTTGGTGTTAATAACTACAGCTACACATCTGCATCGTATACCGATAAGTATGAATGTATTCCCGTACGTTAGGAACATGCGTAATGGTACATGCTGCAAGCGACCATCCTACCCTGACGAGGCTTAAGATCGGGTGTAGACGAGAGGGACCAATCTCATTAACTATATCTGTATTTCTCTACCTAAAAACAATAGAGAGCTTCGGCAAGCGTAGTACAGCACTTTAGGAGCGACCGTCGCCGCTCCAAAGTACACCGCGAGCTATATCACAGTAGTAATTCGATTCCGAGTCCATGACCTAGACATTTCAGGTCAGACAGGTTCATGATATATATGACGGAACTTATGTCGATGAGCAGGAGCCGGGTAACCTGCATGATCAGGAGCATATTTTCCTGCGTTCGATATGTCATCTTTCTTGCTTGCACATGAACGCATATCAGCAGGTTAGGAGCCACTGTGTAGGTCATGTCGATCATGATCCGTCCGCCGTTTGAAACGTCCGACTCTGATTGGGGCTCCTCTACCCATAAACCTCTTTATCAATACAACCACATCTTATCTTTTAAGTGTAATATATACTGATATATAATATAGTCATGGTCTTTCCAAGGGGGGTTTTGAAATCGCGTTTATAATCACGTGTTTCCACAGTAAATCCAAGTAACTACGAGACTATCCATCAAGAAACCAAATAGAAGATTGCCAAAGTCGGTCGAAATGGGTCGAGACTATCCATCAAGATACCAAATAGAAGATTGCCAAAGTCGGTCGAAATGGGTCGAAATCATTCACGCTTCGCTTACGTGATCAATGTCTCACGTAATTTCGCTTTGTACGAAAAAAATCGAGGGAGGGCCCGGCGAGCCTGGACTAGATGAGCCGTTTCACCGGGCAAATTTCATTGTCGCATAGTCGATTACCGCGTTTATGCACAACGCAAACCGCCGGCAACACCCATTTTTCCCAAATTTTCGTCAAAGCTTCGGCGACGTTAAACGAGAAGAGGGAACCAGTCCAACATACCAAAAGGGGGCCAAAACCATGGTCAGAATGAGTGGGTGGAAACACAACACACGCCCACACTTGAACGCTCATACAAACGTTTCGCGCAAACAACATTCGAAAAACTTCCCTGGGGTATACCGTTTTTCTGGTAAAATATCAATGTCCGTACGTCCGAGTCAACAAAAAGACCAAAAAAAAGTACACCAGAGTACTTTTGATAGTTCACCGTACAAGAAAGAAAGGAGGTAATCAGGGAACACCGATCCCCCGTCGGATGACGTTTTCTGTCACTGTGTATGGTTTGAGACCACAACAGGTAGAAACATACAGCCGTCAAGTGTCCATAGTGTTTATTACAATAAGGCCACCAATTTGCCGTCCGACATGTGCGGCACGAAGGAAGAGTTTCATCATCCTTCGCTCACGAAAATCTCCGGAGGAAGGGGCTGAAGGGAAACAATTATTTCCAATTATTCGTTCGAAGAACGAAAAGAAAAGGCCAACTGCGACTACTACTGTAGAGTTCAACGGCCCACGACAACAACGGCCGACAACAGCAAAGAAGGACGCCTTCTCGATGCCTAAATTACGACGATGGCGGCCCTCGACAACATCGGCCTATAACAACAAAGAAAGGTCGACAGACAACCTTCTTGATGCCCAAATTACGGCGATAGCGACCCACGACAACAACACGTTACGGCCTACAACAACAAACAACCCACCCCTCTAACCCACTACACAGGTCGAACAAGACAACAGGGATGCTACTAACTTCTCCATACACAAAACCAGCGGGACTTGTTTTGCATTCTAGCACAGGTCCCCCCATAGCGTTCGGGTTCGGGTTAGGGTTCGGGTCGGGTGAACAGCGTCTACTGTATGACTAGTACCTCCTGCTGCCATCATTTTTCTTAACGCCTACGCAAGGAACAATGACTAGCGGCAGCAGCAGCATCTTCAATCACGAAAAAAAATAACCTCTCATATATCTAGGTCGCGAGAGACGCCTGTAAATAGACAGCTTATACAGCAGCAACAGCATGCTGTATGTACGAGACTTCAACCGTAAAAACAATGTATCTACAGACCACGTTGTACAACAGATAGAGGGAATAAAACAAACGAAATGACGACTGACGGCGCACACAGAACGAAACAGAAGCACCTGCAGTACCGGCAGCACCAGCAGGAGCAGTAGCAGGAGCAGAAGCAGAAGCTGATGGTTACATCTCCTGTGTATGGCGTCGTTGAGTTAAACCGCGGAGTCTCTTACGAAAATTTAGACCAACGCACTCACTGCCATGCGTACTAGACTACTGCACTAAACTATAGTACGATACCTACGGTATATCGCGATATTTTCCCCAAAACCTACGACCTACCAAAGTGGCTATCTGCTGTAGTACTAGAAAGACTACTGTATTAGACTCTAGCACGAGTACGTACTTTCTCGATACCTACAGTATATGACGATGATAGCGGCGCACGAAGGACGACACAGTCAACCCACCCTGCTAAAACCGTCTACGGTGAGGTCGTGCCTGCGTATATTTCTTTTGTTTGAGTTGTTGCACGGCGCGTTAATGCCTACGAGTTGTGCGCGGCTGCATTTACATTGCCAGGTCTCTGTTTTGTCTACAGCGTTTGGTTTACAGAGTTCATGTACACGTAACGATCATCGGCGAAAGTTCTCCTTGTTTGCATTTTGTCAGCTTGGACATTCACTGCGGCGTCTTATTTGGTACCGGTATTTGATATGGGTGTGTACACGGCACGTCGAAGCAATCGAAATCTGCGCGATTCGACTGTAATATTATGTTTTGGTGTATATTTTGATTTCAAGAACCTCATGAGATTCGCGAGGACTCAGTAATTTCAGCCCCTCGTACCCTTGAGACTCATGAGGACTCTGTCGTTTCAGTACTCCAACATACTCTTGGCCACACGACTTCAAAATGACTGGTGGAATTCGCGAGTCAACGACTGAGTCCGGATGACTCGACCCTGGTACTCTGCCGACCTTTTTTGTTTCTATGTGTCATTCTCATATCGCTGCCCCTTTTTTTTTTCGCTCCTACCTCATTGCACACGTTATTATTGTTTCTGGCCGACGTATTGCGAACGTATCGTTCCTGTTTTTTGGCTGCTTTTCTAAACCCGACCAATCCCTGAATTACCATATATCCGTCCAACCTCGTACTAAATAGTAAAACCTAGGGAACAGCAGGGTAACGCTTGACTTGCTCGACTACTAAAATAATACAAACAAACAAATGAGTAGCTGTACCTAAAGTTGGTGTTTTTGACTTTTCCAACAACCCGCACGATCCTGAGCAAAGCGTACCTCGGTGCCTTGATGTTTCTCAAGTATCCGCTCAAAATGGCCATAGGATGACACTTATGTCGGTCACTCCGGCAGACAAAAATACAGCGTCATAGTGGCTCCATCTCGTGTTTTTTTAATTAGATTGCGTAACATCCAATTTCGTTACGTGATTTTGTCGTGTGAAAACGTCGACCAGCAGATAGCGTGTGAGTGCACTATTCAACGCAGGTAGACGGAGGAATAACATGCTTGCATCTTCTCACGATGAAAACGAAGACGGGCACCAAAGTGTCAGTTTTGTGAGCCCGGAACTGAGTTACGAAAATCCAGCAGCTGGAGAAATGGGGCGAAGAAATTGGAAGTGGTGGAAAAACGTAACGAACCTCGGCTTTGGCGCATCGCTCGTACATACTTCTCAAGGCCAGCGTTTGGGAGAGGCATATAGTCTACATTTGTACCGGAAACTCGAGATTATGTTGATGATCCCTCAAGATCACTGTAGCACGACTCTCACGGGTACATCTACCGATCACCTCACTAGATAAAAAACAGGGTCAGGGCCATGTAGTTTCAAGGGGTCCATTGTCAATTTCTTGGATGGCTCCGTCGCAATCAGGGTGTCTGCACGTTGAGTAGGCACGGTATTGTCGGTGCAGCGGGGTTCAAAGTTTCCGCACACGAGCAGCTCCTCACACCAATCTTGCTTGCTTTTCTACCAACATGGAACATAACACTAGGCTCATGGCCACCCATGTCGCCTACAAATGTTACAAAACAACGCTAGTATCTCGTCACCACCGAAAGGTTAAGGGAAAAGCATTGCTGTATTTATTTCTATGTATTTTTCACCATACTAGACACACAACTGTGTACGAGGCGAAAATGAAAAACCATGATACATTGGATTGACTGGGTTTGGGTTCGGCGTTAAGGTTAGTGATACTCCTATATCGTACACAGTAACCCCTAGACGAAACGTCGATTTGGCGGTACCGTCGCCACATATACTTTACGGTTGTCCTGCGTTTGATTACCGGCCGTCATTCAGAAGCGTTTTCGCCGCAATGCGCCACTCCCTCTATATGGTATCGCATCGCTCCCCTCCAGGAATATTTGAGCAGCGCATTTGGAATGCGGAACATCCATCGACGAGTAGAGACTTAAACGTCCCTCCGCCGCCCTCGTCGCGCGAGGCAGAGACGAGGATCAGCCGAGACGCCCAGCAGAGGTCATTTTTGTCAATGCCCTTCCAGCCAAGGTGGCCGATCTGCAGAAGTTCGTTTCGGGACTGGGTCCAACCTGTTCTATCAAGGACAAGCCGCTTGTGCAGACGGAGAAAACGCCCATGATCGCTCAGTCAGACGGATGTGGTACGGCGGTGGAACCGCTGGTGTATGACGCGGTGAACCTCGAGCCGAGGAACTTGCTGGCGCAGTCGCACATCCGCACCCTTCTGTTCGTCCACGGACTGTTCTCGGTGTGTCCCATGCTGCTTGCATTTGAACCCGAACATTTGTTTCGATTGTATGCCGGTCCCCAGGATGAAGCTAGCAGGGGCGGCAACCTCTTGTCATCTCAACGCTGGTTGAGTCCAGAACCGTCATTGTATTGCGCAGACTTGCGCCCAATCGTTGAGTTGTTGTGCGCTCCTCAAGAACAAGAGCGTTGGACGCTAAGGGTGTAGCTCCACCTCGCGGTAACGATACGTTCGTGCTGAGCTTACGCACCTTCTGTCGTTCGCAAGCCTGTGAGCAGTGACGATCCGCCTTTAGGCAATCGCCATGTCACCTCAGATGTGGTCCACGGTCGGGGTACATATGCCTAACTAGTGTGTATCAAGGTCCTCGCTTAAGATGCTACTACACACCTCAGCCAACAACTCAATGTGAGGGAAACCAAGGGATATGCTCGACACACACAATGCCGTGAGGACGCGTGCGTGGTACGTTTGGGGTTTACCACCATTTGGGGGCAAGCCATTTTATGCCTGACCGAGCGGCTCATTGGGCGAGTATTGTTGCAATACCAACATGTTTGTAACTAATAATCGTTCGAGATATGCCTAGATACGGGCTTCGCAATGGTTGATCGGGTTGCGCTTAAATTGGCTTTTCTAGAAAAGGGATTTTTGAGTGGCTTACTAAATAGTGCCTGGAACAGACAAGTGATCTTCATATTGATTAGGTTCTACCTTTGTAGGGCAAGCACGGGTCTAACCTACCGTGGATATGTAAATGATACTATACCTATTCGGGCCCAAACCACTGGTTCAGTTCTCGATCGAGGACCCCCGGGGGAGCGCCAAATGATTGGACTCGAAACCGCAACCCCCCCAATCCAGAGCACCGCTTCACTAACGAAGACGGTCTATTACGGCCGACTGAAACCGCGCTGGAACACATACCTCGATATGCCCTTTTGTTCGCTGCCCCTCTCGCTACCCCTCTGCGCTAACCTCGATATTACACTGGGTTCGATAAAGTGCTCCCCCTGTGGTCCCTGACCACCGCCGCGAAGGGGGGACTGGACTGGTCGAGTCCGCAAATAGGGCAGGTGAGACCGATCGACCGACGAAAAGCCATTCGCTAATATTCGTTGTAGTGGTGTTGTGTGTCCTGGTGTAATGGAATCGGGTCAAAGTGTCGTGGACGATAGCGTTCCTGCCGGTCTGATTCCCCCTTCGATCGTAATATTTTAAGACGTTCCACGCCTCGCACTAATTTGGCCCCTCCGCCGGGGATAGTTGTCTAAGGACTCTTCGCAGTTAGATTCATAGTTGGCATAGAACGCAATATCAGTCATCCAAAGCAGATGATCATACTGTCCGGCCACTCGACACCAAGACATTTGGGGTACCTCAGCAAAGTTGGCCGATCACCCACAACGGCGAAGCCGTTTTGGGGTGTCCTGCCGCTCTGTACAGAAACGTCGCAAGGTCGAGGAAACATAGACCGTATTGCCAACTCATATATTTCCTCTCTCGGTGTCTCATTCAGGTCGTACGAGACCCTTCGAAAATCGACGGGTAGTATATTACCGATGTAGAGTTCCCGGTACAACACCGGCAATGCTCTCTATAGTATGAACACTTACACGTCGGATAGGTCAAACGATCTAGACAATCTGGGAAAAACCTGTCATAAGGGTACAACAGTTTGGCCATGAACTGTGTAGTACATTGCTACGGTTGTGTACATGATCTAGATCATCCAAACTTTGGGGCTGCTACCTTGAAATGATGAGCAAGACCAAGCATAGATCAGGACTGCATCGGTCCTGAATTGTGTAGATCATTGTGTATAGATCGGTGATATGAACGATGTTTATATAGGCAATTTCGTTATTCCGAATCTCTATGTGTCGCGCCAGCCTCTCCAGCCTGCCCTCTCCCCCCCTCATTCTTCCCGGCTCTCGTCTCTTCCGGCAGGCATTCCTTTCAGCTCAAATATTCATTATAATGTTCGACGCGCTTGCTGTGCCGAACCTCACACCCCGAGTGGGCATCAGGGCGTATCAGAGGGTCGGTGCGGCTCTCCAGGTCCTCACGTAAACGATGGTTCCCAAGATATCGACCGCCAGCGTCGCCGGGCTGCTGGTCACCACCCTCTCGCTCGTCCTTTTGTTTACGCGTGCACGAACTCGGTGGGTACTTTCTGTACGTGATAGGGGGCGTCGAAGGTGGATGCATGGTGCGGTAGGCGCAAGCTACGGTAGCGCTGCGGTAGGCGCAAGCTACGGTAGCAGGGTGCACGTGTGTGATTTAGTGAGACTCGTCACTATGAGGAGGCCCATAACCTACCCAAACACTGGCCTAGCTTACGACTTAAATGCAAACCCAACCCGACGACCAATCCTGTAGCCTAGGTCTCCAGGGCGAAAACCGACAGAGAAATAAAACGATCTTAGGGCATGCCTCATAAAGCATATGCCTTTTTGGTTGGTTCCTCAGCTGATCTGCCCGAGTGACAGTTCGGCCTAACCTGTGCTACCGTAGACGTCTATCGCAGAACGCGTCGGTGAAGGAGCACAGGGTATAGCGGTGTTGCGATCGGCTCTGACGAGGTCCTTCACACGCGAATGATTCTGTATCTCACCTCTCAGACTCACACATGAAAGAGATCGTGGTACTCTTAACCTAAGAACAACCCCTATGGGATACATGTAAAAGGTGTAATGGCATTCGTTACTTAACTCCTGTGTTGAATAGCCCCGCCAGTTCTTAACAGAGTACGATTCAAGGAGGGCGACCCCTCTCGAAGCCAGGTGATAATCAAGTATAGGTCGAGTGTCTTTCAGCGCGACCAGTGGCTAACAAGCTGAGCCCTGGCAAGGTGGACAGGGACGCTGTCTGCGCTACAGTAAGGGGGCTATGCCCGTCTTGACAACTGTGGTTTCGTCCCTCGGGCGAGTGGCTCAGTGCTTCAATCACACCTCAACTTACCAATAATTTTTTCGAACAGTCTAAACACCAGTCGCAATAGGAGTGCATGTCTCGAAACCGAAAAACAAAACTTAACAATGCAAAAGGAACAAGGTAGTCACTTCGGCCTGTGCGTCTGAGCGGCTGCCAAACCAAAAGGACCTGAACGTGGCCCCCGAGTTCAGGGCACGCTCGGGTCTGCAATGCTCTGACTGTGACTATTACAGAGGACCATAATTAAGACCAAATATTGATGTGAAAATGGGTAAATATGTAGGTTTTTATCTATACCCTAGGTCCTATTTATGATGGCCCCCCGCAATATCGGCGCTCCTCAATCGAAGGGAACTTACCAACATTTTTCAAAACCGAGTGATGGTTCCTAAGCACAGCGTTTGAATATCCCTAGCCGAATACATGTACTGCTGTCACTAGCATTGTTCAGAGGGTGAGGGGTGCGGCGAGTTCGATTTCAAAGCCACAGGTTGGATGGTGGTACAACGCCTCTCAGGAAACCAGACACCTTGATAGGCACTCCCCCCACTGTAGCAGATGACGGTTTCGCGACAGTAAATAATGTAGGCGATTGTTGTGCCGGCTGAACTGCTTTTTCGCTTTACGTAGTCATGTCGCTGGCAGTCAATACACGTGAGCATAATGCGAATGCTACGGTTGGTGGTGAGCACGTTGATAGAGTGGCGATAATCCAGATAACAAGGCAAGGTTCACCTAGCTTCTTGACAGTAGAAAGCCTGTCCTTCGTGCTTCGTCCGCGCCGTACGTTGTTCGTTCCGTTTTGTTTTCGCGCGGCAGTTCTATTTGGGTCTGGCAGTTGGCCGTTAACAACGCAACAGAGCAAGAGCGGCGTGGAGAGCTGACCGGTATGTGACCTCCTCCACAAGGGCCATCTCTCCTGTGTTTTTCTCGATTATGTTCGCCTTCTCTATCGACGGCAGCCACCCGTTCCCCTTCGACTACCACCTAGTACTTTACGTTCTCACTCCAATGAGCTTAGTCGTTGCTTGCATGGGGTGGAACCGGATATCATGATGAATACAACACGCTTGAGTTGACGGTTGTGTCGGAGTTGTGTAGAGTTTAAATATGAAACCCAAAGTTTCAAGCGAGACTCTGCTTAGTTGCGGGAGGGTCTTTCAGAATTAGCCTACTGGGCCTGGGTGCATCGGTACGCTGCAGACGTTTTCAGGATTTGCGACAGGCGTACGACAGCCCATTGCAGGCGCGGATATATTTCAAACAGACACAAACCCAATGACTACGGTTGCCTTCAAAACGCATCTAGAATCCGCTGTGTGTGGCTAAGTGCGGCAGAATGGAGTGTTCACCAGGCAAGTCGAAACTAGTTTCAAGTCTGTTGCGTCAAGACTAGAAATTATCGAAATAGTAATCTGTGGGAGAAGGGGGGCATGCGTATGATGAAATGTGGCTGATGATGTGTCTCGTGCAGAGACCCGGAGATGGATAATGACACCCAGTGATCGTGCGATACATTTGCTTTGTCAAATAGAACAGAAACGAGGGAGATGGTCTCAATGGTGGCGCGTATGTGGCCGTGCTCAAGAGAACAGTGATGATGGAGAGGTGTGGGACGGTGAGCTCATGGGGCTCACGTCTCTGGTGTGTATCACCCGATGTGATCACCACAATAAGTAGGGCATATCGTATTCCACAGGACCTCATCATATGATCAATGTGCCAGTGCACTAGTACCTCCGTATTCCAGTATCCCATGATACGATACACGAGTTGTCGTACACTTTTCCCTACGGCCAATCTTACCGTAGATTATCGAAAGTCTACAATACCTACATCAGAATGATACACGGACAGACGTGGCAGTTGTCTGTATATTCCAATACACACCCTCGACGGAGGCCGACTCATCAAAGGCACCCCTTCGATGGAAGCCTATTCTGAAAGACAATGAAACCAATTGAAAAACTGATATTACGACGAACATGTTCGGGGCTGAGCGTTATCAGCTGCAACATTATCCGCACCCCCTCCTGTAACTTGGCGGCGTCTTGTTCCCGCTGCAGAACATTCCGCCGCAGGAGTAAGTTGGTTGGCCTCGTTTTATTTTGTGCTTGCTTTTTATCGAACACGATTGTGTTTTGAACTTGCTACGAAGCAGTGTATAAAATAGAATGAAGAGTACCTGTATACCGCCAAAGGACCTGAGTCAAACAATCATGGCCTGGTACGGACAAAAAGGAGCTAACGTGCCTGTGACGATAAAGAAATCAATGCGATTACGATATTAAAATATAAGCCGGCCCATTTGGGGCGGCTTGTGTTAACAATACGTATCGTCCTGGTGTGGTAGCTAGCTAGCTAGCGTTGTTAGGCACTGCAGCTAGGTACGCGGGAAAGGCAGACGGGGAAGACCCCCAACACATAGGAGCTTTGCCATGGCAATAATATTCGCGCCGTGCGTATACCGCCTTATGACACACGGTTGAGGACGGTGTGAAACACTACTAAAACGACGATAATGCTTGCGTATATCTCGATAACTCTTGCGCGCACCGAACAAAACGGGTATCATCACCGATGTGTGCTAAGTGATTTAAGCGGTGGCCACACACACACGCGTTGAGGTCCACACTTGGAAGGGGCGAACAATGAAGGCACCCTTCTTGTGGTCATCGTGAGACTATCCAGTCCATGATAGCCACGGCATGAGACGTAGCCGCGTCTGTAAAAATCATCAACCAATAAGGAGTTGACACGAGCAGCAGTATATTCAAGAGAGCACCCACCACCGTTGGTAAGAACTTGGACACCATGTGAACGACAGAGAGCCTACGCTTCACTAAGACACACACGAAACTAGGAAAATATATCTGGACTCGAAATGTATTCAGAATGAACCGGCGATCCAGTTTCTCAGGTGACCTGTGCTGTCACCCGGTGAAATCTGCCTCCGTATTGTTTCGTTGAGTCCATTCGGTCGTGTGTGTTGCACGAAACGGTCACCTGGCTGACATTCTCGGCATCTCGTGTGGCCACCTGGCCGAATTTTATTTGCCAGAAAAGAGACCGGTCAAGCCATTTATGATGGGTGCCCTTGAAGACAGAAATGGATGAAGCTCAACAGTTGAACGGTCAGCGACAGGTGTACCTCGGCCTTTAGAGTCTTGTAGGTACGACGGAGGGTTGGCCTATCACAGCGAGGCCCAGGAAGCCTTTTCAGTGCAGTATGTACCTATAAAAGCCATAACGTAAGTAGAGGTATGTACATGTCGAGGACGAATATCACACTTGGTATGTACGTACGTAAGAAACTAATCGGCTGGTCATTGCGAAGACTAGAGATGCTTTTCAGTAGCCCGCTGATGTTCCTCACGTTTCTATATCAAGAGTTCGACATTTCGATATATCGGAACTTACATTACGATTTCCGCCAGTAACTGCTATGTACGTACCGGGTATTTATATACACGTAGTGTACCAACATGTGGCCACCGACACACCATCGTACCTAATTCCCACTTCCCCCAGATTGACGACTTATATCAGACTCGCACGTTTGGCGAGGAAGAAACAGCCTCGCGCGAAATTCACGAGTCGATGTTCGAATCCCTGAGCAACCGCCAGCGGACCTACCTCTTGATTTACCTTTTGTACCACCGCACTTTCTTTATGGGGGCAAACATTTGAAATATTATAGTAATATAAAGTATACTATGGGGCGTCCCATGGGTTCATGGGCATACCATGAGTTTTAAAAAAGTCCATTGATCGCTCTACGGGCAACAATACCAATCCCACGCGATGGCTCATGGGACATCCAATGGATCATTTCATGGGAGGCTCTATGGTCCGGAGATCCCATGAGTCATCCCACCCCCTACGGGACGTCTCATGGGTCACCAAGGGGGCCTAATGGGTCCTCCCATTGGATGGTTTACAGGTCTTCCCATGGGGCTTGCATACAACCCTAACTCTAACCCAAACCCTCACGCTGAAACCTTGCGTCCTTTCACCCAATTGGCCGTCCCATAGGATGTTGTGGGGACAGCGTGCCTTCCCATTCAATGGCCTCGCTACACGATAACTCGGTACCCGCTGGACATCCATGGGGCATCCCATATGGACAACCAATGGAACGCCCTATGGGGCGACTGGTATGATTGCCTGTGGCGTATATCCCATGGGACATCCTATGAGACGTCCCATAGGTAATCCCACATGTCACATGGGACATTCTACGGGCGTGGGACGTCACATTCGTGGTCTCATCGGAAACCCTATGGGCCATCCCGTGGTGCATCCCATGGGGTAGGCTGTCAGACCTGTGGAATTATCCGTGGGACGTCCAATAGGATGCCCCATGGGCTGTTGCATGTAAACTAAAACCCATTGTTGGACGTCCAGTGGATTCACCCAAAACTGTAGATCAAACGATCCCATGGTGAACCCCGTGGCGCCTACCATGCCTTTTTGGATGGTTCAGTGCACCCCACGGCTCGCGCCGTGGTGCACGCCATGGGGCATGCCGGGGGATATCCCATGTGGAACCATGGGGTGTTCCATGACGCACGCTGCATAACCCGTGGTATACTCCATGGGTTCACCCAGTGGACTACCCCGTGAATTGCCCTATCGAGTGTGCCCGTGGGCTGCCCTATGATGAACCACGAGTGGGTCTAAGGCAGGCACCATGAGGTATCAAGTGCGAAATGTAGATCATTATGGAGAGCGAAGCAGCAGCGGCACAATACGCTTAGGAAGGAGATAAAAAAAACTATTAAGACCAGGTACACAGCAAGCAGAAGCAGCAGAAGTGGCAGTGGCAGGGGCGGTAGAGGCAGCGGCCGCCTCAGGAGCAGCAGCAGGATCAATGCTGCATGTACTGTTGTCGAATACCAGGTGCCATGTAGCGATTCATACCGGCTACGCGCTAATCGTGCCCTGTATCTACCCTTTCCAGGAGAGAACGCAGACGGACGCATACCTTGTGTCCAGAAGGCACCTTCACCAGAAACCGCTCTGCACTGTGTTCAAGGGCTGCTCGATCCGCGTTTCATGTTTCGTGCACACAACGTACCAGGTACATGGTAGTAGGTGAAATGAGAGTATTGGGGATACGGTGATCGCGTTGCCATTGGGCCTGCGCCGTGTTCTGCCGTAGAAACACCTGGTATCCGTACCTGCCACGTGGTTCCTGGCACCTGGTACGTTGTTTGGGGTTGATGCTGGGTGTCGGACGTGCGTGAGACGGGTGTATGTATGTATTATGTAGATCTTCCAGCAATGTCATCGACATCACAACATCACGATGCCACTGGCGGTATTGTAGAAATCTCGCAAAAGATTGCGCACGTGCAGTATGATGGGATGGGACCCTCGAAGGGTTCATTTTTGTGCCTGGATGTCCAATCAGATGCGCTTGCTCGGTTTGAGTTGCACTTTACCATTTCACTACAAATCATCAGCGCTGTGTCACACATGGCGAGCCTCCTTTACAATCGTCGTATGCATAGCTCGTGTATACCCTTGCCAGCATCTCCTAAAGTAGACGTCATCTTGCGCATAGCTGTGATACCTATTGTACCTTGCAGTACAATATTTCACAGCCACAATGAGGGTGCTCTTCGTTTTTTCTGGAGATTGCTTGCTTGGGGCACCTGGCCTGGCCAAAGCCGCTACCGTTCCGGCCGGCGAAGATGAACATTGGTGGGATGGTGTAGTGGGAGCAATCGACTCCTGCGACGACTTGTTTGCCCCAGAGTTGGAGGTGGAAGGAACCTTGACGTTCCTCCAGCCGATAGACTGCGGGACGCACAAGGTGAGGAGTACTAGTGAGCAGCACTCTACTCCTGCTGTTGTAGTGGATACAACCAGGTCGCGGCTACCTTGTCTTTTATGTTGCTATAATAGCTTTATGGTTGGTTTTAAAGCAGTGTGGTGCTGGATCTCCTGTAGAGAAGGTTGCGTTGTTGGGTTTGTTTCGAATGTCTGCCTCAAAAAACGCGGGCAATAACGCAATTGATTTTTGTGGCTGTGAAAGCTGTGCGTGGGTTTTCCCTTGAGTATTGGTTGGAACAGGTGTGGTACGATGGCACAGCGCGTTCCCGGCCATGCCAGGCAGAATGTAACCAGCATGCGTGGCCGAGGGTTCAGGGCTCAGGTTTAGCAGTGAACTATTACTGGTGCCTACTGTACAGCAGGAGTGAAGATGTTTGCCTTGCGAGTTGTGTATTCGTACCTTGTACTGATTTTTTAAATACCGTTGGTGAAACTCCTCACGATGAAAAGTCACCGGGCAAAGCATGATGCTGTATAAACGGTGTAGTGCGTTAGTGGATCCCCTGGCTAAGTGGATCACATTGTCAAAAATGAGTGGTGGATCACCGAGTTAGTGGATCACTATTTCAAAAATAGCTGGTGGATCACCATGTTTAGTGGATCACATTTTGGAAAATGAGTGGTGGATCACCGGCTTAGTGGATCACATTTTAGAAAATGAGTGGTGGATCACCGGGCTAGCGTATCACAATCTTGAGTCATAAGAGTATTTTGTTTGTCTTATTTTTTATTACGGGCGACCCTTACGAGTACGATATCGTACTTGAATCGTGATTTTTTTTTTGCCTTATTTTTTTCATGGGCGATCCTTACGAGTACGATATCGTACTTGAGTCATGAGTATTTTGTTTGTCTTATTTTTTATCAAGGGCGACCCTTACGAGTACGATATCGTACTTGAATCGTGATTTTTTTTTTTGCCTTATTTTTTTCATGGGCGATCCTTACGAGTACGATATCGTACTTGAGTCATGAGAGTTTTTTGTCTTATTTTTTACCAAGGGCGACCCTTACGAGTACGATATCGTACTTGAATCGTCATTTTTTTTTTTGGCCATATTTTTTTTTATGGCCGACCCTTTCGAGTACGATATCGTACTTGAGTCATGAGAGTTTTTTTGTCCTATTTTTTACCTACGATGACCCTTACGAGTACGATATCGTACTTGAATCGTGATATTTTTTTTTTCGCCTTATTTTTGTTTATGGGCGACCCTTACGAGTACGATATCGTACTTGAGTCATGATATTTTTTTTTGCCTGATTTTTTATCAAGGGCGACCCTTACGAGTACGATATCGTACTTGAATCGTGATATTTTTTATCGCCTTATTTTTTTTTATCGGCGACCCTCACGAGTACGATATCGTACTTGAGTCATGGCAGCTTTTTTTATGTTATTTTTGATAAAAGGCGACCCTTACGAGTACGATATCGTACTTGAATCGTGTTTTTTTTTTTTTTTTTTGTTTTGATTTCAAGGGCGACCGTTACGAGTACGATATCGTACTTGAGTCATGAGAGCATTTTTTTGTTTTATTTTTTATTAAGGGCAATCCTCACGAGTACGAGATCGTACTCACCTAAGTTGTTTCACGCTCATGCCATTCCAAAGAAATCCAAAAACGAGCGGCTCAGGACACAATCCAGGAAACAAAGTTGTCCCCCCTTTGCGTACGAAAATGTACTGCGTTCCTCCAAAAACACTCAAACACCCACACACAAAAAACGTCTTAACGAGATCGCACTAACCTAATTCGTTTCACAATAATGCACATTCCGAAGACATCCAAAAACGAGACGCCCTGGACACAAATTCAAATTGTCCCCCCTGTGAGTACGAAAACGTACTTCGTTCCTCCACGAAAAATCAAATACCCACACACGAAAATAGTCCTAACAAGGGCGACCCGTTACGAGTACGAGATCGTACTTACCTAATTTGTTTCACACTCATGCCATTCCGAACAAATCCAAAAACGAGCGGCTCAGGACACAATCCAGGAAACAAAATTGTACGCCCTGTGAGTACGAAAACGTACTGCGCTCCTCCAAGAAAAATCAAACACCCACACACTAAAATAGTCCTAACAAGGGCGGCACTTGCGAATACTAAATCGTCCCGCCTGTCTACACCCGGCAGACTTTATCGAAAAGAAGGCAACCCTCCTCTTTGTAACTATTACTCCGCATCACGAACGTACAAAGGGTGACCAAATAACGGCAAGCCATACGATTCCGTATCGTCTGCCTAGACCGAAAATTTCCACAAACCTTCAGGGGGATCAAGACAAAAACCACACAGAAACTGGTAAATTAACGGAGACCCTTACTAGTACGAGATCGTACCGTCGACCGTTGCAGACAAAAAATACACACCCAATTATCGTCTAAACAAGGGCCACCCTTACTAGTGCGAGGTTGTTTCGCCTGCCTACACCCGAAACATCGAGACTCGCTCGAAAATAAGGCAACCCTTTGGCTAATAACTGCTACTCCGTATCACCAACGCACACCGAAAGTGCCAACATATCGGCAATCCACACGATTTCGTACCGTCTGTCTAAAACCAAAACATCTGACTATCGTCAGGTCGGCATCAAGACGAAAACGGCGGTTGCGTGCACCTCTGGAATTCATGATCCCTAACTCCGTGTCACCACCGCACACCACAAGTGCTCAAATAACCGCTTGACAAACCATATGGTACTTTGTCTGGCCCAAAACATCGGCATATCCTCAGGACGGAATCAAAATTAAATACGCCGGTCGCCTGAACTTTCGACCGTCCCTCAGCTGTCTAACCAGTGCCCAGCGCGACTCTGTCCTTAGCTCCGTCGAGACCTCCGCCGGACGAACAACCATTCCATATCAACGACAAGACGCAGAGCACCTCCGTCCTTCGTCAACGCATTGAAACACATGCTACCATCTCAAGAGAGCTGGGGTTCGACGGCAACGTTGAACACACAATGGTTTTGTTGACGGCAGCACGTGGGGCCTGATGCTAAGCTAAAACGTTCTGCGAGACACGTGCTACCGAAACAACGTGCCTACTGCTTTTCAACCTCTTTCGCCAAAATCTGCGAAGCCATCTTCCGTCTGAGGTTCGGTATCTCAGCTTGCGTGACACCCTCCACGCTCTCGTTTGCGCTAAGCTTGTTGGCGAACGCGCACGTGAAGACTCCACAGTCGTTCCCGTTATCCTGTCAATTCGAGTGAGGTCACGAACAAGAGGCGTTGAGTGCCTCACGAAGACGTTTCGGATCAACACGGAAGAACTCGCTGAACACATGGAGGAGTGTTTAGAGCTTTCGTGGTACATAGGCCATTGCTTAGAGTTCATGTTTCGACGAGTAATCCGCGGACAACGGAATTAGGGACCTACGTCATAGCGTATAACTCTTTTTGCTCGCCTGGATGGGGGCGACCGCTGCTTCTTTTGCCCAACCTTTCGCTTCGGTGTCGCCCCCGCACTCTTCTGAAGCCCATTCGGCGAGCATGTCCAGCACGGACTTGCTCGTACAGTTCATGCTGTCGTAGCACCTGATTCGCTGCACGTATTGTTTCAGAAACGATAAACAGTCGTATATACAGGCCGAGTGAGGGCGTCGCTAATGTGTTCGGATGCAAGGGAGGGGGCATATGTCTTCGGCTGCTACGTGGCGTTTGGAATACAAAGAAATCTCGTATTGAGTGACAAAACGTGCTTCGAAACGCTGAATATCACGACGAAGGCTACATTCCAAGATAAGGCAACTTTTTTTGTTCGCTGGAATCTACTTCTCCAATAAGGAATCACAACCTTACCGCACAAGAACCTTTACGAAGACACAGACAAAAATCAAAATGTTTGATTCCTAGGTAACAACTTCCAAATACGCCGTAAAAGTAATATTGCAAAGAATTGGTACTTACTTTTTCTTGGACATCTATGACGAATAACCTCCAGTGACTTGCGTCCTTGTTATGTGGTATAAATATCTTCCTGGCTTCAGATGGCTTCACCCTGATAAGTTCACCCAGCACAGAATTGAAACAATGTCAGTTACCACACGAGGTACCTAGCGGCCCCTGAAGAAGTTGACATGGTACCGTAGCGTGCGAGCGCGTTTCTCTTCTCAAGCACGATGTCGGGAACTCCCTAGCAGAAGGCAATACTTGACGACGACGTCACTAGAGCACACACTCACTTCCAACTTCTGGACCAATCTTGTACCTCGTCCAAGTCCATTTTTTCGCCGTAACGACCTAACGCTTTCGTTAGAAAGAAAGAGTTCAAAAAGAGAGAGGGCCTTCGCGTATTGTCCTCCTGACACATCTGCATGCCGCATTGGACAAGTGGTAGGAAGGGAGCACATTTGAGCACAGTTGTGTGCATCAAGAAATACGATGGTTGCTCCACATCGTTTGAAATTTAGGGGTCGCCCAAAAGATCGCGTCGCTGTTGTGGGACTCCCACGTGCATAGTAAACATCCAAAGGTACGAAAACCCCATGATAACTCGTGTTTAAGGTTGGAGTGTATACACGTCACTCCTAAGTTAATACACGAGTCCCCAACCAGGTTGTTTGCGAAGATGCATAGCTTGTCCACAGGAGCGATGTCCCACGCTAAGCTATTCCTCACTTGGTCATCTCGCGCAGCCAATAGAGCAAAGTACGCGTTGATGATGTTGTCCGATAGCCAACGTTGTGGCTTAAGAGTCTGCGGGAGATATTGAGCCGCGGACGGTGGCACCGAACAATCGATGCAGTGTGAGTACGATACGAAGCTGCTTGGAGTGAACCTGGGAGACGATATACACCATGACGCAGCAACTCCATAGTGCACCGTTTTGCTTACATGGAAGTAGCCGAGGGAGACAGGTTCTGTTGATTTCCGATGGAATCCGACGTGAGGTATACTTACGACCACGATGGAGGTTCCATCTTTCGAGAACGTGTTGTCCACCTGCCGCAGGTCAAAGGAATCCCCCGTCACGCAGACGAACACGCCGAGTCAGGTGCACAACAATCACGCATCACGAACGTCGAGCTTCCCATCATCCTCTACTCTGACGAACGTTTGCTTCATATTGGTGTTCTCATTGTGGTGATGAAGGTGTTACTTGTAGATGGGCTTCGTCTTCGACATCACCATACCTCTATTTGTTGTCCTTGAGTCAGGTTGCCGAGTACCGTGGTACAAGCGGTGCGGACATGTGACCCCGCTCGATTGACTTCTTCAGCGCCAGATGAACTCGACGACGGTTTTCTTTCACGGGTCTTGGGTGGCACATACACGATCATTGGCGTCGGGGTCGACGGAAGGGAATAGGATTCAAATAATGGCCTGTGTAATATACGACATTTACTTCCTTTTACGACTACAACATGCCTCGAACGCGAATCCAGGTTAAGTAAAAAATAACATTGTCACCAGAAGTCATGAGTCAATTTAGTCAACGACTCACAGTTTTAGACCTCCTTGCGTCCGAGCTTGATCCGCCCTCTCCGTCTCTCACACTTCCTTCTCCAATACCACGCTTGCGTTTGAATCCTGACGGACTTCCACAGTTCTCAGTAGTTGACACACCGCCGTTATCACCGTCACTACTCTGGACTGTTGCGCCGCCAGCTGCACTCACGTCAAGATCTTCCTGAGGCGTCGTCTGCTCGTGTAGGCAACCCATCGGGACGAGGAGATCCGTCCTCGCGTATAGGAAGAGATACTCATCCCCTTTCTTGTACTCTGGATCAAAGTGGTGTGCGTGACGTGCTTCGCTTGCGCGGTAATCGTCGTATATGATCCAACACTTCTCCGTCGGCAGGTACGTCTGAACCGTGAAATGTAGCCCCCCCATGATCGAATAAACTATCGCCAACAGCTGTACGTATCGCCAAAGACGTCGACGCTGAACGATGGAGCGACAGTGTTTCTGTTTTGACGGTTTCCTGTTCGTCCGGCTTGCGCGAAAAAAAGACGGGGTCGACCAGTGTGTAGTTGTAGCGCGTACAGACCTTGTTGAGGGGGCTCGGTACCGGTCTTGTTTCCATGATCGTGTAGGCAATGAGCGCATTCCCGCCACTCGCGGTGCCATCCATCTTCAGCAACATCCTGTTTCATGCACTCGACGATCTCCCGTACCCCGTTTCGTTCCCCTTCCGCTCCTTGCAGACGCAGCGGGCATGGGGGGTAAAACCGTGCTCCCAACGACGAAGGGACATGGGCATTTTGGTGCGCTGAGCATCCCGTTACTGTCCACGAGTGCGCCAGCCCGACGACGGCAAGAGTGCGTTCGACAACCTCTGTTGACTGCAGGCCTTGTCCGTCTTCGCGGTCACCACGTACTAAAGCTTCCAAGACGTCGATGGGATCACCGCGGTAGGGAGTTACTCCGGGAAACTGAAATTGTCGGGGCCAGTTTCCATACAAATCATCGCGAACGGATCTCAACCGTGACTGGACCGCGAAAGAAAAACGGAAAGACACAGTAACGACGTTTGCAACAGGGTTGGGTATAAACTCTGCAAGGGGTGCCATTTCAGGACGCAGCCATGGAACAGGCAGCGTTACTATTATTGGACAAAGCATAGTCTTCCCTTCCCTACGGGGCTTATTAACATGTTCCAATGGCCCCTAAACCCGTAGGCTTCGTTGTTAGTCGGGTTGCGCGTACTGGATCACCTTGATGATCGGCTTTGGTAAGAAACAACGACTATTTCGATTTTTTATATCATAAGTCGCGTCTGTCATTGCGTGATAACCATAGTTCATACAATCGGGGAAAACGTGCAGGTGGGTTTCATACCTTGAAGGGCTATCTGTCTACAAATGTGATACCTATGGCAGACCCATTGTATTTAGTAGGGCACATTGGGGTTCGTGCACTCGCCTCTAACCAGTTCTTGTTCATAAAAAAAAATCGATTGGCGACTGGATAAATCCAACTGGCGTACTGCATAGACTGGCATACTCTTACCTTCAAACGCGCATCCAGCTTCTTGTGCATCCCTTTACCCATGGCCGCCACGACATCGAAGTACTGACGAGATTTCTCTGTCACTTGGGGACTTATCGGCAAAGGCGTCACCTCGTTGATAGCTATGAACACTGGGATCATGCAATTGAAGTGGCAGCTGTTACTGTTCCATCGGTCGAAGTAGACCGGTATGCACATTTCGTGGACGTCGGACCTGGGAAGTAAAGGTCCCAAGGAGCTGCTTTCCCGCGGGCTTGTTTCCATCCGTTTGGAATCGGTGTTAGCGCTGTTGTGATCGTTAGATATCTCAAACCAGTCGCCCAATGATAGCTCGCCGTTCGCCTCTGGCGCCTCTGGAAGCCCTCCGCCCTCCGACGCCTCAGATCCATGGCCTTCGTCAGAGTCTCGTGAACGCGTGTCATCGTCGGACTTCTCTGTTCGTCTATTGTTCTCCTCCCACAAGTCTGACTGCCGGCCCTCATCCGACGCTCCAAAGCGAATGCCTCCGTCCGAATCCTGCGAGCGGCTGCCATCGAAAGAGTACTCTGATATGCTGCCGTTTCGCGCCATGACTCGCATTTTCTTGAACTTTCGCCAGTCGTGAAGGGCCGTACGTGTAGACTGCACGTCAATGAGACATTAGGATGCAAGCGAAGATCAGTGAATTATAAAGTGCCCGCCTTTCAAACAAGTTATTTTGGAATATGTGGAGGCTTTGAAGATTCCCAAAGAGCTTGTGGGCAAATACGGGGGGAAACGGGGGGGGGGGAGAGGGGAGGCGGGGGGTGTACTCGATAGGAGAGATGTACTCGATCCCATGCATGGCCGTAATCGTTTGACCATAGACTCTCGCATCCCTACAATGCCGAGATGGAGCATGTCGGGTTTTCACCGACTAGACAGACATTGCTTGCACCAAGCGCGAAGCGCCGTGACTTGTCTGGCGAGTCGCATGAAGGGTGAGCTGCATCCTACTAAGAACCGCTTGTGAGGTGGACTTGCATATGGATGACAGCTTCAATGAGTTAGTATAATTTCCGGTGTAGCCACTCCCAGAGACGGCAAGGGGAGTACTATGTAACTGCTTCTTGGGTGTCTTACCTTGGACACTACGTGATACGATCAGTTTATTTGTGCAGAGTAAAGGTTCTTTACCTCGCACAAATTATCTAACTCAACGACCAGCTGTGAGCGACCGCCAAAAATTAAATAAATAAATAAAAACGGTACCCTAGATGTCTAGCTCACGTAGTGAGCGGCATGTTTTACAGTGTCGTTGCCAACCGACGCCAATCCAACCCATATACAATATATATACGGGGGGGGGTGGGGGATCTTGCTAACTCTGTTGTATGTGGTGACAGAGTGAGTGAACGTGACGTGTGACGGTGTGTTCGACAGTTGGTGAACTATAATCCTCCAACGCGCCCACGCCCGTTCCGTTTCCATAGGCACGGGCCCTGGTAACCTCACCTGGTCGAGGTTGCCAAAATGGAAGAGCAGTGAGCAGCTCATGGTCAGCATTTGGTTGGAATCGGCGATTCTGATTTCCGCACTTGTCCCACCGTGCGTCAGTTTCTCGATTACTCCAGTCAGCCTTCTCGTCTTCAGTTTATGGGCGGGGTCAAAGAACGCCACCGAGCTCCCGATCTTATTGGAACAAGTCGGAAACGCACAAAAAAGTAATTCGGTACGTCAAAGAGTTAGACGATTAGAGACAACGTTCGTTTGTTACCTCTGACACGGAAAATATATATTTTTTATATTTCCCTAAATGTTCGATATACCAGTGACACATTCTACTGAATTCGGGTTCCTTGTAATGTTGCACCTGCAGCTTGGCAACCGCCGGAAGTTCCACTGGTGAAACTTGCTTCGCCTTGTTGTAGAGTGCCTTCCCAGCTTGTTGTGACCGAATCTTGTTGATCATGTATCGTGTCTCATCCGGCTGCAAGGCCTCGCCCTTCTCTATCTTGCTGAAACCGTTGCGCGTCTGGAGGCGTGGCTTCCAATGATGCGCCGCCTATCGGTACAGCATCAATGAAACACTCTAAGGTTCATTATCACGAAGAAACATCTTCCTCAACGTATATTTGAATCGAGAACTACATGTTTCGGTGTCGGGGGGGGTGTCCATTGCGCTGCGTATGCATGAAACATACCATGTATACTGGCAGATAAAACACAGAGAAGGTCGTGTCCAACGTGTACTGTAGGCGTTTATTTGTTGACGATAATGATTCTTCTGAAGGTATAATTCACCTGGAACGGAGAGAAACCTGAGATAGAAACAGGCCTGTGGTTCAGGATTTCAGTCGCGCTCTTGAGGCAATCCCTGAGCGTTTCGTTGCTTGCCCCGTGTAGCCCGGCTGTCGGTTTTAGCTCGGTGTAAAACATCTTACCCACCGCTTTAACGCGCGCTTCGGCTTTCCCGTTTGTGCGAGGGTTGTAGGGTTTGCTGTGGCGCATGAGGACACCCATTTTATCCATTTCCCTCGCCATTATCTGGTTTTTGAGCTCTCTTCCGTTATCGCTCTGATAGATCTTGACGGTGCCGAGTTCTAGTTCTCTCTCTTTCGCAAGGAGCGCCTTTAGCTCCTGGCGGAAAACAAACAATTAGACAGTACGATTAATTGTGAGTAAACCACGACACCCTAGTGGCATACATGAGGCAAAGGACAGATTAATGATACGTTCCGCAACTGCGCCACATCAGTATTTTTGTCGTCGGGTTTGTGCCATTTCTTGCTTTTTTTATCGATGAGGCACTCCTTAGGACTCAGCAACATTTACATCAATCGTTTCCCGGTACATAAAAGCACAATGGCCCGGCGGTTGTGGGGTTGTGGGGAGATGGGGGGGCGTGCCCCGTACAACACAATACAAAAACGTACCTTGCTATCCGCAGCCTGCAGTGAAGTTGCAAGCGGTTTCCCATTCTCTCTGTCCATCTTGGGTCTTTGTCTCCGAATGCGATCGACATCTTTCATGACGGAGCGCATGAAATTGGCTATCGGCCGAGCGAACTTCCTTCCGACAAACATCGTCCATGTGTACGTCGTGAAATGATCGACCGCCACCACGATGTGTCCCCGTTTGTGCACGGCCTTGCAGTCGACTAGTATTCTTTCACCGAAGTGATCGGAAACTATGTGTGACGCGGGTGTGGACTTCGGTAGCTTCAAGTTGAGGGAGCACATGTCACAACCTCGCTTGAACTCTTTCAACCTCTTAAGAACCACACTCGAATTCATGTAATACTTTCCAAGGATGATCTTCAGTGTTGCGCGGTTTCCACTGTGTGCCTTTTCGTGTTCCTGTTGGGGGTTAAATCAAGAGCCGTGTATCAAATAATGGCACGTAAGGTCCACGTCGAGGTAGACCAAGTGCTGTACATGTACCTTTTGTGCAAAAACAAAAAAATACGTGGCAACAGGTATATATAAAAAAAAACGACTAAAGAAGTTCAAATCTTGCTGGTACGGGCCAACGATCTTCGGCCAATGTCTTACCCATGCGATGATGTCGTCCCAGTCGCTTACAGGTGGGACGACGCGAACTCCGTAGACGGTATCCCGGGAACCTGTACCGTCACCGCCTCTGCCCGGTTGAACAACGTGGAAAAGCGTTCGACGCCCGTCACTTTCGCGTTCTTCACTTACCATGAACGACCTACGTGCGGCCATAGAAAAGTCCCGAAAGTTTCGTCGTATCTCACTACGACGGTTTCCCTTGGCGTGAGCTATGCGGTAGGGCCACAGTCCGCTCGAGAGGTAGTCGTAGGCTTCGTCTGTGAAGAATGAGGCTCGAGTCAGATGGGAGCCGGCCGCGAAAAAAGCGTTTGACTTCGAGTATGCCGGACCGAGCGGCCTATCCTGACCAAGGTCTGACACACGTGGGACGGACCCTTTGTTGCCTGATGACACGTAGCCTGCGGCACGAGGTGAAAACGCGAACGTGCGCCAGATAAGTTATTGCTCGGCTTTTAGCAAGAAGGACAAGAATAAACTTTGTCAATAACCTCGGCCAACTGTACGCCAGCCACAGAACTCTCGGGTCCATTTACCTGGAGCATGTGATCGTGCAGGTTCGTGGGGGAGGTTGTCACCGGACACACGGCTGTGATGTTGGTCGTACATGTCTTCTAAAGGGTCCACTGACTCGAAGCACCCCCCTTGCAGCGGGATCATGTAGTGGGCTGGCACGTTCCCCTCGGCAGCTTGGCAACCCACCAAACGTTGAGGCGCCAGCGTTATGTATGGCAAATTTTCGTACAAGATGCCGGGTCCCCGCAAGCTTAGCCAACGCGCGACGTCCGTTTCAAACACGCGGAAGCCATTCGGCGTCCGGTGTTTCTCGAGGTATGCCTCATCTACTTCGTGCGTCCTCGCAACGCCCTCCATGGTGCAGGGTGAATATTCGACAACAACGTCGGGCGGTCTTTCGTGTTCGGCCTGCGGGGTCCATGCACGTGCCAAACAAACATTCGACGCCAAAATTAGGATCACTCGATGTAAAGCGAATACAAAGTGCCAGGTATTGTTCAGACTGAGCTTCTACCACTGCAAGTGCATTGATAATATTCATTACGCAACCCAGTGCCCCTCAATCATCGTGTCGAAAAAAGGTGGTGCATCACACGTTGGAAAGGTGCTCCAAGACAGCATTGACAACGAGACGACGACGATTTTAAAGCGGAAACTGATACAAGAGATATGACAACGTATCCGAGATAAAACACCAACACGGCTAGCGGATGGCATTGGAAGAACAACTGCAGGGGGAACTGGATCGAGCAGTACATTGGGAGAAGTTCAGAACTTGTCGCAACGTGATGGTGGTAGTGCAATACATGTTGGGAAGGCGCACATACCAATACAATATCGTACCAGAGAAAAACAAAAACTATGCTTGGTGGATCACACCGGCAAAAACGCCGTTGGAAAACCGAATAGTGCATGACAACAGTGACAGCGAGACAACAACGATTTCGCACCTGGTATACCACCAAAAATTACCAAAAGTACGATATCGTACCAGAGAATTTAAACATCGGGCTTAGTGGATCACAATATGTGACGTTGACAAGTTCATGCGAAACAGCATTACCAACAAACTAACACCCACGATTTCGAACCAGAAAAGTATACAAAAAGTACGATATCGTACCAAAGATGAACAAAGATCATGCATAGTTGATCACAAAGGCAGAAAAAGAGCTTGAAAACAGGATAGTGGATGACAATGTGTAAAGTTGGCAAATGCAAATACCGTGGTCGTTCACCGCACGTTCAGAAGGTGGTGAAGGACAACAATGACAGCGAGACAACAACGATTTCGCACCACCCAAAATTACAACCAGTACGACATCGTGCCAGAAAATTTTCAAAAAGCACGATGTCGTACCAGAAAAAAATCAACTTCGGGCTTAGTGGATGACAGCATGTGAACTTGACAAGTCCATGCGAAACAGCATTAACAACAAGCAAACACTCACGATTTCGAAACAGGAAAGTGTACAAAAAGTACGATATCGTACCAGAGATGAATAAATACCATGTATAGTTGATCACACTGGGAGAAAAACAGCTTAAAAACCGGATAGTGCATGACAACGTGTAAAGTTGAGAAATTCAAGCACCGTGGTCATGCATCACACGTTCAGAAGGTGGTGAAGGACAACAATGACAGCGAGACGACAACGATTTCGCACCACCCCAAAATTACGAGAAGTACGATATCGTACCAGAAAAATTTCAAAAAGTACGATATCGTACCCGAAAAAAACTAAAAAGTACGATATCGTACCAGATAAATTTCAAAAAGTATGATATCGTACCGGAAAAATTTCAAAAGTACGATATCGTACCAGAAAAAATTCAAAAAGTACGATATCGTACCAGAGATGAACAAAGACCAAGCATAGTTAATCGCACCGGAAGAAAAACAGCTTGAAAACCGGATAGTGCATGACAACGTGTAAAGTTGATAAATTCAAGAACCGTGGTCATGCATCACACGTTCAGAAGGTGGTGAAACACAAGAATGACAGCGAGGCAGCAACGATTTCGCACCACCAAAAATTACAACAAATACGATATCGTTCCAGATAAATTTCAAAAAGTACGATATCGTACCAGAAAAATTTCAACTTCGTGCTTGGTGGATCACAGTATGTGAATTTGACAAGTTCATGCGAAACAGCATTAACAACATACAAACACCCACGATTTCGAAACAGAAAAGGGTACAAAAAGTACGATGATATCGTACCAGAGATGAACAAAGACCAAGCATTGTTAGTCACACCGGCAGAAAAACAGCTTGAAAACCGGATAGTGCATGACAACGTGTAAAGTTGAGAAATTCAGGCACCGTGGTCATGCATCACACGTTCAGAAGGTGGTGAAACACAAGAATGACAGCGAGGCAGCAACGATTTCGCGCCACCCAAAATTACAACAAGTACGATATCGTACCAGGATTTTTTTCAAAGTACGATATCGTACCAGAAAAATTTCAGAACGTACGATGTCGTTCCAAAAAAAATTGAACTTCGTGCTTAGTGGATGGCAGCATGTGAATTTGACAAGTTCATGCGAAACAGCATTAACAACACTCACGATTTCAAAACAGGAAAGTGTACAAAAAGTACGATATCGTACCAGGGATGAATAAATACCATGTATAGTTGATCACACTGGGAGAAAAACAGCTTAAAAACCGGATAGTGCATGACAACGTGTAAAGTTGAGAAATTCAAGCACCGTGGTCATGCATCACACGTTCAGAAGGTGGTGAAACACAAGAATGACAGCGAGGCAGCAACGATTTCGCGCCACCAAAAATTACAACAAGTACGATATCGTACCAGAAAAATTTCAAAAAGTACGATATCGTACCAGAAAGAATACAACAAGTACGATATCGTACCAGAAAAATTTCAAAAAGTACGATATCGTACCAGAAAAAATTAAAAAGTACGATATCGTACCAGATAAATTTCAAAGAGTACGATATCGTACCAGAAAAATTTCAAAAAGTACGATATCGTACAAGGAAAAATACAACAAGTACGATATCGTACCAGAAAAATTTCAAAAAGTACGATATCGTACCAGAAAAAATTAAAAAGTACGATATCGTACCAGATAAATTTCAAAAAGTACGATATCGTACCAGAAAAATTTCAAAAGTACAATATCGTATTAAGGATGGTACTTGTCAGTAGCCATCATAGTCGTTACTCGATAACACTTGCGTCATCTGGTATACATTTACGCATTTCTAAGTACCGCGGACAGTTTTCCAGTCTGTGAGTAGTATTACTGTAGCAGTATACAGCAGCAGCAGTCTTACAATAATATCTACTGCTGTGCACTCGTGCATATTGCATAATAATAGGTCTCAATAACAAGCAGCGCATCGTGGATCTACTGTATTACGTACGTACAGAATCTACAGCCAGCAGCACACATGTACAGCAGTACCTGGTGCGTGCGCACTGGTAAATAATGGACAGGGTATCTTCAGTATCCCGTCGGGACCAGTAGCATAGTTTTAGTTGTGATTGAAGTAACAATATAGGCTACAAGAGGGTCATGAGTACGTACCCCAAGTTTTATTGTTTTTAGCAGTAGAATTGCGGGTCTCCGTGTTGTTTTATATTGAACTGAATGCAAGGGTATTTCCCTATTTTTGTTGTTGAACGAATTTGTAGGGGTCGTCCTTTGTTTCGAGCAGTAAGCGCACACGCGCATCGCTCCCCTTTGAGCTCACTCTACTTTTGCTCACCATCATCAGCTTCCAGCTGAGCAAATGAACCAACACTGTGGCTTGGGGTCACCACATCTTCTTCTCTTCTATTGAAGCTTCTCGTACAAGTCACCTAACAGTGGCTATACGTTTGCCTCGAACATTTATTTTGACTGTGTATTGACCGGCCATCGGCAATCGAGTCTAGGCGTACACACCAGCTACGAGCTGGTATACACGCCAATCGCCATACCTAATATATCGTACCAGAGATGATAAATACCATGCATAGTTAATCACACCGGAAGAAAAACAGATTGAACACCCACGATTTCGGAACAGAAAAGGGTACAAAAAGTACGATGATATCGTGTACCAGAGATGAACAAATACCAAGCATTGTTAGTCACACCGGCAGAAAACAGCTTGAAAACCGGATAGTGCATGACAACGTGTAAAGTTGAGAAATTCAAGCACCGTGGTCATGCATCACACGTTCAGAAGGTGGTGAAACACAAGAATGACAGCGAGGCAGCAACGATTTCGCGCCACCAAAAATTACAACAAGTATGATATCGTACCAGAAAAAAAAAAGTTCAAAAAGTACGATATCGTACCAGAAAATATACAACAAGTACGATATCGTACCAGAAAAAAAAAGTACGATCAAAAAGTACGATATCGTACCAGAAAGAATACAACAAGTACGATATCGTACCAGAAAAATTTCAAAAAGTACGATATCGTACCAGAAAAATTTCAAAAGTACGATATCGTACCAGATAAATTTCAAAAAGTACGATATCGTACAAGGAAAAATATAACAAGTACGATATCGTACCACAAAAATTTCAAAAAGTACGATATCGTACCAGAAAAAATTAAAAAGTACGATATCGTACCAGATAAATTTCAAAAAGTACGATATCGTACCAGATAAATTTCAAAAGTACGATATCGTACCAGATAAATTTCAAAGAGTACGATATCGTACCAGAAAAATTTCAAAAGTACGATATCGTACCAGAGATGATAAATACCATGCATAGTTAATCGCACCGGAAGAAAAACAGCTTGAACACCCACGATTTCGAAACAGAAAAGGGTACGAAAAGTACGATGATATCGTACCAGAGATGAACACAAAGACCAAGCATTGTTAGTCACACCGGCAGAAAAACAGCTTGAAAACAGGATAGTGCATGACAACGTGTAAAGTTGAGAAATTCAAGCACCGTGGTCGTTCACTGCACGTTCAGAAGGTGGTGAAACACAAGAATGACAGCGAGGCAGCAACGATTTCGCGCCACCAAAAATTACAACAAGTATGATATCGTACCAGAAAAAATTCAAAAAGTACGATATCGTACCAGAAAATATACAACAAGTACGATATCGTACCAGAAAAAATTTCAAAAAGTACGATATCGTACCAGAAAAAATTAAAAAGTACGATATCGTACCAGATAAATTTCAAAAAGTACGATATCGTACCAGAAAGAATACAACAAGTACGATATCGTACCAGAAAAATTTCAAAAAGTACGATATCGTACCAGAAAGAATACAACAAGTACGATATCGTACCAGAAAAATTTCAAAAAGTACGATATCGTACCAGAAAAATTTCAAAAGTACGATATCGTACCAGATAAATTTCAAAGAGTACGATATCGTACCAGAAAAATTTCAAAAAGTACGATATCGTACAAGGAAAAATATAACAAGTACGATATCGTACCACAAAAATTTCAAAAAGTACGATATCGTACCAGAAAAAATTAAAAAGTACGATATCGTACCAGATAAATTTCAAAAAGTACGATATCGTACCAGATAAATTTCAAAAGTACGATATCGTACCAGATAAATTTCAAAGAGTACGATATCGTACCAGAAAAATTTCAAAAGTACGATATCGTACCAGAGATGATAAATACCATGCATAGTTAATCGCACCGGAAGAAAAACAGCTTGAACACCCACGATTTCGAAACAGAAAAGGGTACGAAAAGTACGATGATATCGTACCAGAGATGAACACAAAGACCAAGCATTGTTAGTCACACCGGCAGAAAAACAGCTTGAAAACAGGATAGTGCATGACAACGTGTAAAGTTGAGAAATTCAAGCACCGTGGTCGTTCACTGCACGTTCAGAAGGTGGTGAAGGACAACAATGACAGCGAGACGACAACGATTTCGCACCACCCCAAAATTACGAGAAGTACGATATCGTACCAGGATTTTTTTTAAAGTACGATATCGTACCAGAAAAATTTCAGAACGTACGATGTCGTTCCAAAAAAAATTGAACTTCGTGCTTAGTGGATGACAGCATGTGAATTTGACAAGTTCATGCGAAACATCATTAACAACAAGCAAACACTCACGATTTCAAAACAGGAAAGTGTACAAAAAGTACGATATCGTACCAGGGATGAATAAATACCATGTATAGTTGATCACACTGGGAGAAAAACAGCTTAAAAACCGGATAGTGCATGACAACGTGTAAAGTTGAGAAATTCAAGCACCGTGGCCATGCATCACACGTTCAGAAGGTGGTGAAACACAAGAATGACAGCGAGGCAGCAACGATTTCGCACCACCAAAAATTACAACAAGTACGATATCGTACCAGATAAATTTCAAAAAGTACGATATCGTACCAGAAAAATTTCGAAAGTACGATATCGTACCAGAAAAAATTCAAAAAGTACGATATCGTACCAGAGATGAACAAAGACCAAGCATAGTTAATCGCACCGGAAGAAAAACAGCTTGAAAACCGGATAGTGCATGACAACGTGTAAAGTTGATAAATTCAAGAACCGTGGTCATGCATCACACGTTCAGAAGGTGGTGAAACACAAGAATGACAGCGAGGCAGCAACGATTTCGCACCACCAAAAATTACAACAAGTACGATATCGTTCCAGATAAATTTCAAAAAGTACGATATCGTACCAGAAAAATTTCAACTTCGTGCTTGGTGGATCACAGTATGTGAATTTGACAAGTTCATGCGAAACAGCATTAACAACATACAAACACCCACGATTTCGAAACAGAAAAGGGTACAAAAAGTACGATGATATCGTACCAGAGATGAACAAAGACCAAGCATTGTTAGTCACGCCGGCAGAAAAACAGCTTGAAAACCGGATAGTGCATGACAACGTGTAAAGTTGAGAAATTCAAGCACCGTGGTCGTTCACTGCACGTTCAGAAGGTGGTGAAGGACAACAACGACAGCGAGACAACAACGATTTCGCACCACCAAAAAATACAAAAAGTACGATATCGTACCACAGATAATTACACACCGGGCTTGGTGGATCACAATAATATGTGAACTTGAGAAGGTCATGCGAAACAACGTCAACACGAAATGAACAACGACCATTTCGCCCCAGGAAATATACAAGAAGTACGATATCGTACCAGAGATGAATAAAGACCGGGCTTAGTTTATCACACTGATAGACTTGCAAACAGAACAGGCGACACATCGTACGATTTCGGACCAACAAGAGGCAATAATTTGAGCGGTTTCACACCACCAGCGACCATGCCGTCCATCGGAGGAAAAAAACTCGCTATTAATGTTGCTCCCTCGGGTAAAGCCGTTACGATATCCTTATTCGTTTCAGTTCTCACCTTAACCCTTCCAGTTGGGGGGCCGTCACCGGAAGGGTCACCGCGGAACGCGAGTCCAATCAGGGAAGGACCGAAGAGAAGCATAACTAGTATCGTCATCATGCACTTGGCGGCCAGTCCATTTGATGGTCGCTTCATTTTTCTGGTGCAAGTAGCAGTCGCCCTGGGTAAAGTGCGAGACGAAAGAGGGGTCCCAATTAACCAAAAACCCAAACACAAAAAAATCGCAAAAAAACAGGTGGTACGATTTCAAATTTAAAATATTTCGTATACCTGGCACCAGGTACCTGGTACAGCGTATCCTATGATAACATGATTCGTATCATATGTAAATTACGCGTTATATGATTCCTGGGATCAACGGAAGACTCCCCCTTAGTCTTTGGAGTTGGGGCCGCACTGTGGCCCACTGCAGCAAAACAGACGGGAAAGTGGTACCGGGGAATCCTCGAAGCAGCTGAACAGTTCATGGGCAGGTGGCACGAGGCTGAGGCAAAGCTGAGTAGACAGCGCCGTGCATCCGCTGCAGGTAGTGTTAGAGGGAATGGGGGGAGGGGTAACAGCAGGAGGGGTAGAGGGGACACCGTACAAGTGTATAGGGGCAGGGGGGGGAACAGGAGGAGTAGAAGGGAAACCGCGGCAGAAGAGAGTAGCAGAGAGACCGCAGATAGGGTAGCAAGGTACCAGGCCGACTAATAGGTTGGACGTTTCTTTGCTACTCGTACCGCCAACTGCTGCGGCCGTTCGGTATGCATTTTGATTTTTTTCCCTTCTTATCCTTATGAAAGAAGTACTACATAGTGGGTGGGTGACGAGCGTATCTTGGCCCACTCACTATTGCTCTTTTTACTTAGTTAAGTGTTCACCGAGATGCATAGTCCCCTTTTTCCTTCTCGTATCTTTCCCCTTGCACGTCCCTTTTGGCTCATGCTCGGGGTAAGTATGTATGTGTCTGAGCTTTAGCTTCCCATTTTATTTATTTATTTGGGATTCTTCTCCTTTCTTTTTCTTTTTCTTTTTCTTTTTCTTGTTCTTTTTCGGTTTGGTTTTTTCGTTGCTTCTCTTTCTTTATGGTGTATTTTGGTTGCTGGCGTATGTATGTATGTTGTGTCGGCCGCACCCAGTGCGAAGGCATGGTATTACGTAGGCTATTAATGCATTACGGTGTGTTATCTCTGTGTCGTAGTCTGTGACCACAGAGCTCGTATCTTTCTAGGGTGAAGAATCAGCACGGACACTGGGCTTGCTGGATGTCGACGAGTAGAAGAACGGTTTAATGTGAAGAACACACACATATTATTATGTATCATATGATAACATATAAGCATTTCCTATCATATCATATCATATCATATCATACCATATCATATCATAACATAACACATCATATCATATCGTATCATGTATCGATCATTTCTTCATGAGTACATCACATCGTTGTCAACAGTGAACCGCAGCCTGTTATTTTACCCTTTCCGAAAGAGTTCTATGTAACATAACCGATCAGACAGTTGAAGTTGAAGGAGCAGTCGACACCACGCTATACTTTAACTGTATATCCCTGTGAAGCATCAGTTTACACCGATGAGCTTCATCCAAGATAACCAACATGTTTCATAGAACTACCTGTTTGTACGGCGGCTTTGTTGCTGGTGCCATTGTCGCATAGTCTCTTGCTGCTGTAGTTGTACCAGGCACCAGATACCAGATACTGAAGGCTTTCGGGTGAATACTTGCTGTGGTATCAGACTTGCTGCCTCGAACTAGTCTCAACCACAAGCCAAGACATATCAGCAGACCTATGTCACACGGTATAGCAAGACTTACCTGTCACGTGCGTAGCTGCTCCTGGTGTGACAAAGTTGTCGGTGGAATTATGTTACCACCCTTTCTGATGTTTGCTGTACGACCTACAAGGTACCAAGCACAGGGTACAGCAGCATGCCAGGTACAAGGTACCAGGTGCCAGGTATTTATTAGTCCGAGCTGCCTTTCGACGGCTGCTTCGCACACGTATGAACACAGACCACGCAGTAGCAGGAACAAATGTTCATACGTATTTCACAGGGCGCAGGTGAGACTCACCTGTGGCGTACCTCAGCGCGGCGACAGGAGAGGTAAGAGTATGTTTTGACGAGTAGGACTGTCCACGTCCTTCCAGCTGGCCAATCGTGCTCCGCTTTCTACAGCGACGTTTGGTCATCCCGGACAAATAATTATCAAATCTCCGCAGATGCGATTTTTTTTTTTGGACTCAGTTCACCACAAAAGCAATGTTTCTGGTACTCACGGTACAACCTCCCACAGCATCGCCATGGCAACAGACGTTGCATGCGACACCCCCCAAGGCTTCCCGGTCCTCACGAACGCCGCAGTGAGACAAGTATCAAAGAAGACAGCCTCTTCTTCGGAGAAGGTTCTCTCGGCGGGGCTGGCGAAGAAGCTTCTTGCCGCTGGGTACAAGTCGAAAGATCAAGTTCCTCTCTCCCAGCTACTCGGTTTGACACAGCTTGCTGTCGGGGGGCTGCCTATAGATGAAGTGATCGGCCTCACCAAAGGTGTTTCAATCAGGCCCATAAATGGGCACAACGTCAAGCGAATCGCCTCCCTGCTGGTCCAGTCCGGCTACGACGTGTCTAACCCGCTGACTGTCGCGATACTTCCCATTTCTGGAGAAGACGGATCGAAACAGGTACTTACATTTATTGAATTGAAATCTGACTGCTGTGTGTTATACAAGTATACCGGGCACCAGGTACCTGCGAAGGGTCCAAGCAGGTCGTAATAAGTGGGTACATGAGGCATCCGTATCTTTTCGTAACTGCTGTGTTGTGTTGTACACGTGGTGCATGATGTGTCGTTCTTCTATTATGGGGTGTTTGCGAAAAAAACAACTTGTTTAACGTTTGTAGATAGGGCCAAATTAACGAAACAAGAAAACGAAATAAACTCTCAAACTAAAGTTCGTTTTTGGAGAAAAAACAGGTTGAGTTCTAACGAGAAAAAAAAAAAAAAAAACGAAACAAAACAAAACAAAAAAGAAAGAAGAAGCCGAGTCGAATTTGTACGCGGTGAATTTTTCGGCGCGACTCAACCCCCACAGCAAGTGATGCCCGGCTATAGCGCTCGAAAGTGACGGTGGATAGACAGAACTCGCACACGCGAGGCACCCTCCAATAACGGCGGTTCTCGTGGCCCTACCCGCTCCCTCTCGAATGCTCTAGAACCGGTGTATATAGGCCATCGCTATTTATAGCACACGTTTGAATGTTTTGTGAGACGCATGTCGAAGAATATACCGCCACTACTGTCACTTCCTGATCCCCCGGTTTCTTGTCGTTTTTTTGTATTTGGCATCCATTTCGTTTTTCAGATGTTCTACTTGGCAGAAAATGTCGGTGTGAAAACGGACGTATCATAGTGGTGTTGCCTTGAATGAGCTATCTTTCTCAACATCAAATCTACGTGGTATTTCTAATCATTCTAATTTGGTGTTGAATTCGTTGAATTCGTAATTAAGACGAGATATGTTTAGAACGCACGACGGAATACATTTCAAACGAACAAGACGAAGCTTCATGCACCTAGACAGTCAACTCACACATTGGTGTTTCTTGCACATAATCAGTAATACCCCCGGGGATTAGGTATTTCCGACCTCACACACGGATATTGCCCACCTTGCACCTCGCACATATCACACCTCAGTTTTCGGCGGTACTGACCGGAGGGGCTCACCGTCTGCAGGCGATATTATCGTGCCGTGAAGATTTTCGGGTGTGGGTCGACGGAGGAGAGTGTCAGTTGCCTTGGGACGATTCCTTGTTCTCCAAGGCCACACCGCCGGATTGGGTCAACAACGTACCTGCAGCCCTTCACTTCTTCGGCGGGGCTGACGACCTCAAGCTCTACTCAGTAGCTCTAGGTCAAGCGCAAAACGACCTGAATGATGCAAAGTCCAACTCCAACTACTTCGATATTATGTTTTTCATCCGAAGCATGAGGTGAGGTTCACTAATATAGTTGTCGATACTGCTCTATGTAATACGGTGCACATAGTGGTTAGTCGGCCCTTGTCATGTGGGAGGGCCGATTAGGGTTGTGTTGTCCGTGTAATTCATGTGGCAAGCGAGGGCTGACTTTTTGAGTTGATTCCACCTACGCACTGCGACCAGCGAAACCTGCTATACTACTGCCGTACTTCCTGCTGCGGTGTTCAATACGAGATGTTGGTTGCTGTGGAAGTGGTCTGTTGCAGCTGTTCTCCAGCGCTGCTGCTGGTTCTTGCTCAAGTAATGATATTTCATGTGTTCGGCGTCTTCAAAGGCAGTTTCATAAACAGTTCTGAGCCATCTGGATACCGCGTGGAGGTCATGACCACATTTAAAGCAATTTTCGGGATACAACACTTTCACCCCTTGACAGACAGCGCCAAGGCAAATGGGTCGACAGACCGCCTCGCCAGCAAACACACAGGACCATGATACGATCGACCACTTCTATGATCGCTCGTTTCCCATCACAGATTTGTCACGTACGGTTGCTGTATGCCGCGTTGTTTCCAAACGTTTTTAAACGACAGGGAAAATGGGCTGTCCAACTCGCAGATATGCGAAAGATTGCCGAAGAACGTCAAGTCTGGCGCGCACAAGAAGCTACTTGGCAACAGCAAAGCTATATACTCCGGTCAGTTCCCGGCTGCGAAGCCGTTAAGGGTGTACTACTGCGAGCGATACGACCCGGGCACACCCCAGTTCTTCAGCCCTGACCGTCTCGCGTCGGTGAGTTAACCTTCGTTTGCACGAGGACATGCTTAGGTTTACAGCACATTTTTTTATCGAAAGTAACATGTACCCAGTCCGACAAAAAATATAAGCCACTTTTGGGATACAAAAAATATAAGCCACTTTAAGAAACAGTCGAAACAGCGCGATACGAGAGTGTAAACAGGAAAAAAAATCGTTATTATGCATTCTGGGTGGGGGGAGGTTGAAAAAAATCCCCGGGGTGGCCAGGGGAGGCCTGGATACCATCACCGGTTTTTTTCATTTTCTCAAGATTTTCGGGGGGTTTTTTTTTTCCATTAACTTGGCGCGTCACCGGCGACCGGCGACGAGCGTCACCACACTCTCCGTTAACGCCAAAAAGGCGCGCGCCGCGACGCGGACACACCAACACCTGTTACAGCTGCAAGAACACCATCTACAGCAGTGGTAAAACCACTAGGCACTCCCATGACCTGGTAGCGGGAACACTTGAACTTCTTCGCTGCGTTCAGGATGTCGCCCCGCCCAAGTTTCCCTTCAGTACTGCCGAAAAGGAGGTGCTCGATCAAACGCTGTCTCATTTTTTCATTCAGATTATTGCGTGGCACCTTCTCGGGAGCAGCTCCAGAAACTGGCATCTCGAACACAATGTGGGAAGTACTCCAACCGGCGATTGCCGCGCGCGAGCTCCGTTTGCTGGTTGGTGAGGTGGCTCGAGCGAGGGGGTGGTGTGATTGTTTTGCTCCAAAGGTCGGTTTTTGGAGTTCCAGTGATATCCACGAATACGATGAAAAAAACGGGGTCTAAAAAAAAAACGTGAAACAGCACAAGATACGCCGCAAAACGCCCAAAAGTGGCTTATATTTTTTGTCGGACTGCGCTATGTGCTCGGTAAGACGCCAGGACTTTTGTCATGTCTCGTGGGTAGCGAAACATATTGTGCTCGCACGACTCGGGCGTTGTTAGTTGGGGTTTTCGTTTTTTGTGCTGTAATCCCTTTTTGAGGACAAATAGCTTCAGATGTTAATGGTTTTTCCCAACATGGGACTGCAATCCTTCACGTATGCCAGTTTCATCACATGAACGATCGTAGTGACGAAATACAGTGCTCTCCATCGCACAACAGTGTAACCGACTTCATCAGCCACAATAGGCTTTTGATAGTTTCGTTTGTGCAGGAAACATACCCTTACGTTTTCACACGTAGCGTAACATGCTCCACTGATGTCTATATGTAAGCGGGTGCTTTCTTCACTTTTAAATGGAATTTTTACCCGTGCTTCTATGACTCCACGATCGTCTTCAACGCCCATACTTGATATTTTCCTTGTTCCCCCCATCCACCAAACCTATTCACCCAGAAGAAACCCGCCTCATTGTCGGTAGCTATGCATAGAACAATCCCGAATGAATAAGTCCCTAAGCGCGTTGTAAGGAACAGGCAGATGGTGGACTATGGATCATTTCTTGTTGCGACCCACCACCCCACCTCTCTCACCGCGCTTCCTTGCTGTAATGTTACTTGTACCACGCACTACCCACAGGATGTAGCCAAGAGCGCCCGCGATCCTTTCATCTCCGGCAAACACACTAAGGGAGCGAGCGACAGCGACTTCGGCATTACGGTTTTCACCATTTTGTCCATCAAGTACCAAGAGCTACGGGTCCGTCGCCGAAAGGATACCGTCGTGAGCGAGCTGAATCCTCGAGTGTCTGCGAATGGCAGCCTGGCAAACATCTGTGGACCATACTCGAACCTTTTAGTGAGAGTGCTGGACACGGTAATGGAGGCTTCAGCCAACCATGGCTTCGACAAGGTAAACATGCACTTTTGACAAGTCGACGTACACATTTTCGAATAAGCAAGGGTCATGGGGAAACTATTGTAGATCATAAAAGTAGGTCGTCCGCTCAACTTCAACATGACCGATTGAAACATCATAATTCTCAACGTCTCTTCGAAGTCAATATCACACACTCTATTTTAGTTTTGAACCCCAACCAACGCCATTTTTTTTGCAACATTTATCATGTGAATGACGCACGCCTTGCTTATGCCCCAGGGTCCCTTCGAAAGGTTTAGGTGTGATCCTTGACCACGGCATCACTGCACATTTGCAACTATGTTATTGCCATGTGTGTTATTCGCGGGGTAAACATGTACGACATGATAATGGATGTAACTCTGACGCCGACGGAAGCAAGTATAGTCCTGCGATGCTAAGCTGAAGTTCTCACTAGGTAACATATCATGTGTACTAGTATCTGGTGTTCTAGGGGCAACGCAACCAAACCCTTGCCAACGTCACCCCACCCTATCCTAGCCTACCCTACACCCCCCCCCTCCCTGTTGGTACACACGCTGTGTCGCTGTGCTGGTGCTGCCGTTTTAGCAACACAGGGTCACATGAATTCGTCATATTCGGAGATTCTGTGAACTGACACAACATGGTTCAAACGGGCACCGCGGAGATAGAAAAATGTATTTTTCATTTTTTAACGTCGAAAATCTTACGATATCTCGTTCGTTTAACAGTAATAAAATCTCCCCATTGATCATGAAACAGGTGGTAGACTTGCAAAAAACAAAGACAACGGCGTACAACCTTGGCATGGCGGTCATCAACTTCCTCCTGGAAAGTTCTACGTTTCTCCCCGTACACGATCCGAAGGTCCCCTTGCTTTTCGAGTGCCCAACAGAAGAATCGTTGTGGAAAACGGTGGCCGAAGTGGTCAGCGATCTCGCCAAAAGCACCTCAGATGTTGATGAAATCTGCTCCTGTCTCCAACGCGTGCACAGCGATGAAACGCGCATGGACGTTGTTGGCAAGGACATGAAATCGGAAACAGACGAGGACATTGGAGGACGTGACAGCATCAGCGGCAGCAGGGACGATGACGAAGAATGTCAGAGCAACAGCAGCAGCGAGGATTCAAGGTCTGGTCAACGTTCCGGACACGACAGCGTGAAGACGAACCAGGAGAGGGGGACGGACGACGACACGGTAGGATGCGGTTGGCGTTCGTCCTGCACTCAAATTATATCTGTCGCAGAGTTGGTCCGGGGAACGGTTTATTGAAACAGATACGAATGGACACCTGTCAAATCCACACGGCAGAAGATGTGTTGATGACGGTCGCAAGCCATTCCGATATCATCACAGGGTTGAGCCTTACTTAGCGGGCACACGATGTTTTGTATTTTGTGAATACTACCCTGGCAGCAGCCCGTGCTCTTTCTTTCGTCATGATGTGGCCGAGACGACTATATTGTAGCCGCACTTGTTTTTTTCCCCGCATTTATTGTTTGCTTTATTGTGTAACTTGTCTTTTCCGCACCAGCTTCCAATTAACGATATGAATGTGGCCTGCGAAACGCGCCTCATCGCAAGCGTCACAGTTAGAAAGCACATATTGTTCACTTTAGCGTATACATGTTACGTCAAGACAGGTAACGTTCAACACTACCATCCTTGCGGTATAGGCATATTATTAAGACGCACCTCTTGTTCTGGGAATTCCACAGGACGGGATGGTGCGTGTTTCGTGTTTCAAGTTGGAAATCATTTTGTACTATTACGGATGGTAATCGCGATGGGACAATCATGTGAAGCGGTGCCGTACGGTGTGATGCTTTACAACCGCATCTAACTGGACAGCAGCGCAAAAATAGAAACACGCAGTGAACAGCCCAGGTGAACAATTTGAGGAAACATCGTTTTCTTCTTGAGTGTGATGTAGGTGTTCCTGTACTGCTGATCATGCCATATGTTTCTCGTCGACCACACCACACTTCATTATGACCTACTCACTGTCTTAGAAACTTATTTTTTCGCAAATCAAGGCTAGAATCACACCGGGAACTTGCCTCTATTTTGTTTGTCTACGCAGGTGGAAGAAAGCAAGGGACACGAGAGGGACAGCACTTTGTGCTTTACAGGGCTATCTCGCCTAACAGAGGCGTCTGTGCTATCGGCGTTGGAGTATGTGGGCACAGCCAGCATGAAGGTGAAGACCATCTTCGTGTTCGAACATGACCCCAATCTCGAATGCGTTTGCCGGGGAATCGAGGATCTAGCCGAGGCGGGCTCGTTACATCCGCAGCCAGTTATCATCGCGGTTCCCGCTCATGGTGCACAGAGGAGCGAGCGCCGTCGCGCGTCGGACTTGTCGGATGAAGACGAAGAGAGCTTGTTCAGTCGGCGGGTGGCTAGCTTGCAGAAAAGACTGGTGAGTGTAGGATGCAACATGTTCAGACACGAAATCATATCGAAATTTGCGATAGTGCTCCTTCGCTCTTCTGATGACGATGACAAGGATTTAACAACGTTTAGGGCCGGTCCTGACGGGTGCAAACAATACGAAGAAAAACGAACAGACTTCCGTTTGTCGTAGGAAACGGCAGGGTGGCTTCTAACGAGAAAAGAAACGAAAACAGAAACAAAACAAAACGAAGAAGCCGAGTCGAATTGATTCGCGGCGCATTTGTTTTTCGGAATGACACCACCGCCACAGCACGTGATTCCCGGTGATAGCGCTCGACAGCGGCGGTGGATAGACACAACTCGCATACATGAGGCATGCTCCACGGCAGGTGCTTCGAAACCTGTCCAACGTGCTCCCTCCACCGCAGGCGGTTCTCGTCGTCCAACCTGCTCCCTCCGGAGGGCTCTAGAACTTGTGTGTCGTTTGAATCTTGCGTGGGACTCATGCCGAACAAAATACCGCCACAGCCCCTTCCTGATTCCCCTGTTTCTTGCGAGGTCACCCCATGGCGATAGCCTACCAATGTATGGTCGCGCCGGCAGCAGAAAACCTGCGTGGCAGTCGCATTCACCACCTCCACCGTCGTGCGCTTGCCAACCAGTCTGTACAAACTTTATCGGAACTTCATCCCAAAGCTTCGAGCTCCTTCTATTTTCCTGTTCGACCCTTAGTATCCCAAATTTAGTTTATTTGGCACCTATTTCGTGTTGGTTAAGTCATTTGAGACTTGAAAAAAAGGAAATGTGAAACCGTAGGTATCGGGATCTCTACGTCTGCTGTTCATAGTTTGACGTATAAAACTCACGTGCTCCTTAGTTGTGCTCTTCATTTCGTATCGTTTTTTCCCTTTTTTTGCTTTTGTCCCCGTTAGGAGTGGCCCTTCTAACACTCGCAGGCTGTTTGAAAGGCACACAGTTGGTAGGAGATACGCATATTATAGTTTAAGGGCCATTGATGTCGGCAGCTGAATCACGGTACTGTGCACCGACTGTTGGTTGCTACGCCCTCTCCCTTAGGCGAAAAAGTTCAACTCGAAGTGCTACACATGGATCATGCGCGTGCGTTTGGCGAACTCGGCGGCAATGAAGATGGTGTTCAGAGGGAAATCACCCACAGAGTCTTTTAGGATTGAGGCCGACCAGTTGGAGGGTGGGACTGACGCGGCTTGCGAATACGCCATCAGGGTTCTCGCCTTTCACGGTGACGGCAGTCCCCCCGAGGTACGATGAGAGTTTGTTTTTTTGCAGCTGACATTTAAGCAAACACTCGAGCAGGTTTTATCAATTGACAATAGGCGAACCACGGATGATTTACCCCGGAATTTCGTACTATCGTTGACGCTTTGAAAATAGCAGGGATGATTTTAACGTTGATAACCTGGCAACGAATCTAACACAAACATCCAACCAAGAAATTTTATGCCAAGCATATTTCTGTCGGTGCCTTGTTTCGCGCAGATGCAAATTTCACCGGCGGATCCGACGACTCCGTGGCGGAGAGACAACGCCGGATTTCCATGTGTCCTCCAGGGAAGCGAGGTGTCAAACCTCACGTCCTCGTCTCTTTGGCAACGGAATGCCACGGAAGGTAGCGCAGTACGCAAAGGCGTCGAGTACGTGGCGAAACGAACCAAAAGCAACTGCGTACGCGGCTTGCCTGAGTCCGTGCTGTCGGTTGAGGTGTACATGGGTCTTTTATGCCGATTCCACTCAGAAAGAACCGTGGTCTTGGCGACATGGGACCCATGTGCAGTGGTTCAGGCAGCGGCGGTACAGCTTGACCTGGACAGCATTATATACCTTGGGATGAGGTCCAAGACGAGGCTGGGAGGGTTGGATGTAACGCAGACGCCGCTGTTGGGTGTCACCAACACTGGGCCTGGGGAGGTGATACGGGTAGTGGCAGACAGTACCGGCAAGACAGACGTTTCGGCCATAATCAACAACGTTGGGGCTGGGGGTGCAGCTGCGCAAGAGGATGAGGGTGACGTGAGTCCGGGAGGGTTGGGTGGTGCCACGAACCTTAGTAATACGAAGCGAAGGCGTGGTGGTGACCTCAAATTGAGGGGACGGTCGGCCGGAATTGGTTTCTTTACCAAGTAAACGAGGTCGGACACGTTCCAAAGTAATACTCGCGAGGAATTTGCAACTGATTTACCGACGCTCTGAGGGACGCCAGGGATTTATAACCATTTCGTTCTCGCAAGGCTTGCGAGGCTCACTGCCGTTTGTCCGTCATTTGGTCACTTTCGATGTGTCTTGTTCATTTTAACTTGCCAGGTACCTTCTTTCCGACACGTCCATGTGTCGGGTCCAGACAGACGGTACGATCAATCGCTCGTAAGGAATGCCGTTGTTTCGTCGGTTATGGTGTTATTCTTCTTGTTGTATCTTGTAGAAACGAAGCACGTACGATCTCGTACGCGTAATGGTTGCCCTTGTTTAGGCGAGATTTGTGTGTGTGTATTTTTATGTAGTCTAGCATGAACGCAGTGCGTATTCGTACTTGGAAGGGCTGCCACTTATTCATGCATTCGTTCCTGAGGACACCTCGTTTAGGATGTCTTCGGAATGGCATGAGTGTAGTTCGTACGATGCCGTACTCGTAAGTGTCCCCCTTATTAATACGATTTTTGTGAGTGGGTGTTTGATTTTTGTTGGAGGAACCCAGTACGTTTTCGTACTCACAAGGGGTACAATTTTGTTTGTTGGATTCTGTCCGGAGCTGCTCGTTTTGGATGTATAAGGAATGGCAAGAGTGTGAAACGAATAAGGTAAGTACGATGTCATACTTGTAATGGTTCGCCCTTGTTAAGACGATTTTCGTGTGTGGGTGTTTGATTTTTGTCGGAGGAACGCAGTACGTTTTCATACTCAAAGGGGGGACAACTTTTATACCTGGATTGTGGCCTGAGCCGCTCGTTTTTGGGTTTCTTCGGAATGGCATGAGCGTGAAAGAACTTAGGTGAGTACGATCTCGTACTCGTGAGGATTGCCCTTAACAAATAACTAGACAAAAAAAGCTCTCATGACTCAAGTACGATCTCGTACTGGTAACGGTCGCCCGTATAGCTAAAACAAACAAATAAAATATCACGATTCAAGTACGATATCGTATTTGTAAGTGTCGCCCTTAATAAAAAATAAGGCAAAAAAAAACTCTCATGACTCACAAGTACGATATCGTATTCGTAAGGGTCGCGCTTAATAAAAAATCAGACAAAAAAAAAAATCACGATGCAAGTACGATATCGTACTCGTAAGGGTCGCCCTTTATAAAAAAAAAGACAAAAAAACTCTCATGACTCAAGTACGATATCGTACTCGTAAGGGAAGTCCTAAATATAAAATAAGGCAAAAAAAAAAGATATGACGATTCAAGTACGAAACCGTACTCGTAAGGGTCGCCCTTAATAAAAACTACGATAAACAAAAATCACGATTCAAGTACGATATCGTACTCGTAAGCGTCGCCCTTGAACAAAAACAAGGCAAAAAAAAACTCGCATGACTCACAAGTACGATATCGTACTCGTAAGGGTCGCCTTTTATAAAAAATAACACAAAAAAAAAGCTCCCATGACTCAAGTACGATATCGCACTCGTAAGGGTCGTCCTTAATAAAAAATAAGGCAAAAACAAAAAATATCACGATTCAAGTACGATATCGTACTCGTAAGGGTCGCCCTTAATAAAAAATAAGGCAAAAAAAAATATCATGATTCAAGTACGATATCGTACTCGTAAGGGTCGCCTTTTATCGAAAATAACACAAAAAAAGCTGCCATGACTCAAGTACGATATCGTACTCGTAAGGGTCGCCCGTAAAAAAAAATAAGGCGAAAAAAAAATATCACGATTCAAGTACGATATCGTACTCGTAAGCGCCGCCCTTGAAAAAAAATAAGCAAAAAAAGAACTCTCATGACTCACAAGTACGATATCGTACTCGTAAGGGTCGCCTTTTATCAAAAATAACACGAAAAAAGCTCCCACGATTCAAGTACGATATCGTACTCGTAAGGGTCGCCTTTTATCACAAATAACACAAAAAAAGCTGCCATGACTCAGGTAAGATATCGTACTCGTAAGGGTTGCCCATAAAAAAAAATAAGGCTATAAAAAATATCACGATTCAAGTACGATATCGTACTCGTAAGGGTCGCCCTTTATAAAAAATAAGGCAAGAAAAAATATCATGACTCAGGTACGATATCGTACTCGTAAGGGTCGCCCAAAAAAAAAAAATGAGGCGAAAAAAAAATATCACGATTCAAGTACGATATCGTACTCGTAAGCGCCGCCCTTGAAAAAAAAAAAAGAAAAAAAAACTGTCATGACTCACAAGTACGATATCGTACTCGTAAAGGTCGCCTTTTATCAAAAATAACACGAAAAAAGCTCCCACGATTCAAGTACGATATCGTACTCGTAAGGGTCGCCTTTTATCACAAATAACACAAAAAAGCTGCCATGACTCAAGTACGATATCGTACTCGTAAGGGTCGCCCTTAATAAAAAACCAATAAAAAAAAAACTCTCATGACACAAGTACGATATCGTACTCGTAAGGGTCGCCCTTAATAAAAAATAAGACAATAAAAATACTCTTATGACTCAAGATTGTGATACGCTAGCCCGGTGATCCACCACTCATTTTCTAAAATGTGATCCACTAAGCCGGTGATCCACCACTCATTTTCCAAAATGTGATCCACTAAACATGGTGATCCACCAGCTATTTTTGAAATAGTGATCCACTAACTCGGTGATCCACCACTCATTTTTGACAATGTGATCCACTTAGCCAGGGGATCCACTAACGCACTACAACGGTACAGTAGCTATATATGGTGGAGCACTCAAGTACGCCCGCGCTCTATATATCTTGTTGCTCCCCCCTCATATTTACGTATTGTTCATGGAGTTGTTCGCTAATGGGAACTTGGTTACCAGTAATGGTCTACTATTAATAACTGCACCAGGCGTGTTTTTCATTACTCCTCTAAAAAATAAGCAGGCATCCCCTTTCGAGGTGTCGGACGCTCTGAGGCCCTTCATTTTGCTATACTGGATGCCGTCTATAGCAGTGTCATACCTCCTTGTCGTTCTCGCGCGGGTTTGCTTTCTCTCTATAGACACTGTTAATGGTAGGTAGCGTAGAACACGCAATGGCATATGGAGCCAAAGGATCGAGGGGTACGTTTCTCGCTTACACGTGCTGCACAAGAAGATGATCAGGTCAAGGGGTCCTTCAGGAGAGTGGAAACGCCCGAGACGGTTCGGCCACGATCTCCCGCTATAAAATAAAATAAACGTTTGCGTACGTAGTCGAAAGGGTAGTTGTGCTGTATGCTTTCGACTTCTGGTCGTCGCATATTTTAGTCCTAAAACGCTATATATCAGGTGTTCCAGCCCGGCCCATTAGTGTTGTTTGCATATTCACCCGCGTTGCTGCAGACCATCCACATCACCGGGGATACGTTGATCCAGTCGCATGGCTTGACCGATCTGACCAACGTGCACTTGATCATTCGGCTTGATGTCAAGCTCACTTTAACTGCCAGGGCCACCCTTCTAATGCGGCCAGACGAGGTATGATATACATATGTATATGTGCGTGTGTGCAACGTATCGCGATCAGCAGATGGCTGCTAATGAGGGTGTTGTATCTGGTACCATCTACTGTACTCCGCTGGGAATGAGTTTTGGATACTACGTGGTATACAACCGCGGTATAAGCCGTGCAATCTGTTGTATTCCCAGGTACAGAAGATACCCCAGGAAGGTACGCACAGTAGGTATAACTTAGTCATGAGGGTCCTCACTGAAGTGTTCCACGACGTCGATCATCTCTGTGGTTGCGTAACGTCCTGTTTGTAGTTCAGAAAGTCAGAGGAAACGCAGATGATGGGGCAACGAGGGGTACAAGCAAAGGCACACTGTAGTGCCCCCTTTCCCGATCCGGACAGGAGAGACGGGGGCATGCTCAAGCCAAGTACACAGCACTTTCAAAACAATAATGGTACGAGCTTTTCGAAAATTTCGTCGAGACATTCTACCGTATTGGTTTGCTTTTCATTCAAATTGGGATCTACGTCATGGTGTGTAGTTTTGTTTTCCTGTCTTGCACCGCCGGGGCAGGGGGGGGGGGGGGGGGCGTACTCATTTGTTGCTTGCCTTAGCCATTTGACCACTGACCACGCCTCCCTTTCGAGACAAAATCCACGGGACGTGTACATCTACTGCGCGGTGAGTCTAGATAACGACACCTGGTTTGCACTTTCCACAGGTATTGTTTTGGTACGACTTGTATTCGAAAAATATTTTGCATACTTACCCTACACAGCATTTGTTGGGCCACTAAGACCAAGTACTGCAGTACCCGTACACGCCTTACTAACCAGCACTGGCTACGCATTTTACGATACACTCCGTCAACTCCCGCGGTCCGGCCGGTAGGGAAACCAACTGCCAAAGCGCGATGTCAACGGATACCAAGTATGGTTCAACCAGGCTATCTATAGAACCCCTTCGCTACGTATATCAAGGCGAGTGATGATGCACATGACATGGTCTCCTCTTGGAATACATATGTTTCCCACGGGAATCGCCGATGGGGCCCCATTACCCACCCATTGGTCCCCTCACGGGAGCGTTTATGGGATATCCCCTTGTGCTTGGATAAATTCATGTGAATGCACTTTCCCATTCGAAATCGACTCCACATGGGACAAACGAGGTGGCACGTGACCCCATGATAGTTCGCACGAGGTGTCACATGGAATTGGTGCCCGAGCTTGCCATGAGATTTGTAGCAGAAACCCTATGGAGTGCAACTTGACCCCTATATTTCCCATGCTACACGTGCGTACAGTAGAGTATTACCGAGCCCATGAACCAAGCATCATCGCGGTGAATATGAGGTTCGCGCTTAGAGTTTGAGATCCGGTGTTGATCGATATGTAGTCCGTACCTGCCTTACACTTCAGTGTGTGCTGCGGGAAATCTTCCCACGGGACAGCTCTTTCGAATGAGTCTTCTAAGGGGTCTCCCACGGGGTTCTATGGGATTTCCCGCGGACCCCATGAGATATTCCATATAACTCGCATGGAAATTTCCCATATGGGAGTAATAACTGATCCCATTTATTAGCCGCATTTTTTTTAATAGCTCATGAGATTTGGCGGTTAACTGGGATGGTCTGTGGGAAAACGGAGTACCTGGTAGTGTACATGAGGTGCAGTATGCTTACATCAGTTCGAAGATGACGATCGCGCACTTTCCGGTTTTAGATTCGGTCACCCGTTAGAAGTGTTCTCAAATTCCCCACCGCCGGGAAAAATGGACGCACTCAACTCTTCCCAACACTCTCTTGACCCAATTGCCGCCGCAGGCTTCGAGCCAGCCTCGCTAGGAGTCTTCGGCATGGTCAACATCGAGGAGGCAGCAGGGTGGACCCCCTCTGACATATATGGAAGCCTCGTAAGTTCCTCTTGTGTTGGCTGTCGATGCAACAAGGGCATACATTTGCTGAAACTGCTGTCTTTTGAGGTGAGGCGGATGTGCCGGTACAGCCCCTGCCATCATAAGCGGCATCCTTACTAGTATGTGTATTATTCCATGCCACCTGATACTACTGTGCAGCGCGAATTTCAACAATATACCCCCATATAAAAGGGAAACAACAGACTAATCCATCTACTTAAAATATGGCTTGTTCAATGAACAAAACAAGTGACTTCCTTCGGGAACACCTGGCGGTAAAAGGCCCTTTTAGATTTCCTGCGGTTGGTTCAAACGCGTGTTCGCCGTTAGCTCCAGCTCTATGACCCCCAAAAACAAAAAAGACTATGTCGCGCGGTTTTCTACTGTTCGTGGCGGTCGATGTGATACACAATGTGCGGCATTCGAGTTGCTAGTGCAGGCGGCACTGGAGGCTGATCCAAGTTGAGGATTTTAGCATGACGCACTCGTAGACGTAGTTTTTCCCTTTGAAATATGCTTTTACATGCGTACATTGGTGTACGGTGTCACATGAAGGAGGGCGCTAAAGGCGTAGTTCGCGTCTTGAGGGGCGGTGCCTTAGAGTCGGGGCACGATACCCACGTCACTGAGAGTACCATGGTCGTGGCCAACAAGACCGGCTCGCTCGAGGAAGTGAGGGTGAATGCCGCGAATACGATAGTTGCTGTCGCAACTAAGGTCCTACCAAGGTATGAGGAATGCAGACCAAGAGTTGAGGCCGTATTTTCACTCTCCTGCCAGACTGTTCTGAGGGTAAGGTCGACTTGCGGATACGGCGTGTCTGTGTGTTTGCGCTGTGGCGATGGCAGTGAAGCTGCTCTCTGATACCGGCTGCCAAAACTGTAGATATTATATGTGAGCCCACTGCAGCTTTCCCTGTTTTTGCCGTACGGTATGCAAAGACCTAAACCACGGTAGATAGACCGTCCAAACGATAACATGATCCCCGGTTCTGGCACAATTATCGTCTGCACTACTGCACACTGATTGCACCTCTCGCCTTGACTAACGCAGGGGCATGTAAAGCGTGAGACAGAGAGATGAAGGAGAATTGGAAATTTCTGGAACACCGAAGGGGTCGCGGCTCGCCTCACAGAGTTCAAACCCAGCAAGGCGATACGCGGTGCTCGCGATGCGGTCAACACACACGGCACTAGCGACAGCAGCACAACCAGCAGCAGCGGTGACAGCAGCGCAACCAGCAGCGACGATGACAGCAACACCAACAGTGACAGGATCAACAAGAACAGCAACGTCGTCAACACTACCGTCACCACCACTTACACAACTGCAATTGCCGCCACCACCACCACCGCCACCATCCTGCCCGGCGACGTAATGTCCAAGAGCAGCGACAGCACCGGCAGCACCCGCGACGACACCACTACCACCTCTGTCACTGCCGACGCCATCGACGCCGTCGACATGGCCACCATCGATCCCGGCGACTCAATAGCCAAAAAGAACGACTGTACCAGGAGTACCAGCGATGGCGCCGCCACAACCACTACCACCACCACCGCCACAACCCCCACCGACATCATCGATCCCGAATCTTGATGGAGAAAAGCAGCGACAGCACTAGCAGTACCAGCGACGGTGCTTCCACCACCCCTGCTACCACGCCCACCATCACCATCGCCGCCCCCGTTAACTACGATTCCCGCAACTTGGTGGCGAAGATAAGCGACAGCACCAGAACTACCAGCGACGGCGCCACCACCCCCACCACCCTCACTACCAGCCCCATCACCACCATCCCCATCACCACCACCACCACGACCTCCACCCCCACCACCACCACCACCACCACCACCACCAGCCCCCACTCCTACCACCGCCATCGAGTCCGGCAACGTGGTGGCAAAGAGCAGGGACAGCACCAGCAGTACCGGTGACGGCGCCTATACCAACACACCGACGACATCCACCATCACCATCGCCGCTACCGACGATAGCGACTTTAGACACTTGATGCCCACAATCACGAAGGACGTTGCTGATGGTCTCCTCTGCCAAGGTGGGTGGTTTCCTACTAGCCTCGGCAGCCAACTAAGTTGCCAAAGACAGAATGCTCTTGGATCCTCTTCGAGGCGAACGGGAGACGACCGGCATCCCAAGCAACGCAGTGCCGGAACCTGTCCAATATCAGAGAGAGACGCTTCCATGCGAGTGGTAAGCGTGCTGCCCCACACCGCCTCAACAGGTGGCTGTCGAAGCCACCCAGCTCCCTTGAAGTGGGCGACCAGCTCCAGCTCATGGGAACGTTGTGGTCGGTTGACGGTACATCTTCCATATGACTTGTTGTCAACGGATCGCTCCTGTTCGGACAGCACGCGCAAAAACCAGCACCAGCAGACGGCGGAGAAGCAGGAGACGGTTTCACCGCCCCTATTCGTTCGACCGCGCTGCAGAAACCGGATTGCGAGAAGGTGCGAAAGGTGCCGGAGGCGCGATGGAGGGCGAGGGAGGTAGGCAGAAATAATGCCTACAGAGACATGGGGAAAACGAAGAACGGTGGGGGCCGGTGGCCGTGGGGGTCGCGATCCAGGCGGAAGCATGAGGTCGCGGCCGAGGACAACGGGAACGTCTGCCTGTGTATAGATATGAAGGGCTGCCTGGTGAGTTATGCATCGTCATGTGGGAGCGGAATTGCTCGACTATGCGTTTACCAGCTTGTTTTGTTTTTGGACACGACAACTACTGTGGTAGCTTCAAGTTCGTTGGATCGTCGCATCGCGTGTTGGAATGCATGTACCAAACCAACTCATGCATGAAACGACTTCTACCAGTATACGGGACGACAACAACCGCATATCAGAAAAACAATCGACAGGCTCCTAGTCTATGTATTATAGAGCAAAACGTCCAGCATTGTATGAGAGGAACAAAAGCAGCACAGCATAAGAGAATCGTGTGATCTAACGTACCAACCTTTCAAAGAAAGAGCATGTGTTTTGTAGTCAAGGATGGCACAGGAGCAACGTAAAGGCTGAAGGAATAGATTGGCGGGAAGTACCCGTTTTCAGTTTTTGACGGTAACTATCGGTGATAGTCGCGAGCCCGGGGATGATTCCGCAGTCCTACAATTTAAGTCAGTCACATTTTTGCTCGATTTGTGTCTGGTACCGGTTTTTTCTGCGGTGTGGACGTTTCAGAGGGGTTTCATTGAATGTGGAAACGTGTCACCTCGGAGATATGGCAACGATAGCATTGCCCTGATTGTTTATGTGACGTACCCACCCGTCATATAATTTTTCCCAGGAACCTATTAATCTGCTACTGCTATCACCAGTTACGCTCGTCGGCTCGTCCTGCATACTTTGTCGACATCGAGGAGCTCCAACTCATGCATTTGACGATGGTATAGCTGTCACCGCAGTAGACTTTCGCGAAGAAGGATACTAGTGGATATTGTCGATTTTATAATTTATGTGTATGGTGGACGGCACATATTTTAGTTGAAATCTCAAACTAAGGTAAGGGAATTCACTTTAAATCTGCAGACGAATTCAACTACTGTTTAATGAAGTAGAGACAACTATTCGACCTTCACCAACGTCAACGAAATAGAGTATCATTCGCTTGTTATAAGTAAAGGGTACATCCGGCAAGTCCTTCAACGTATCGGCCTTGATGGTGTGTTAGTTCCTTACCAATTGGAAGGAATTAAGCCATCGAGGTTTCCCCCCCCCGCGCACCAGATAATCGATACATTTGCACAAAGGTGTTCTTCCACTAACATTCGCCAATGCCCTCGCAGAAGGCCAAAGTGGATGAAGACACGGCCCTGTCCAAGTCTGGGCCGTTGAGGTGGGACTGAATGAACCGCTTGCCGTGGAAACGGCCGAGAGATGCTGACTACCAACTCCATGTCACCGACGGAGGGGTGGAAGCTCGCCTGAAAGAGCGGACCGTGTGGGGCATCACCACCAATGAATGGGCAGGTTGAGCTCTTGTTCGATACGGGGGCGGCAGCACCTTTCAACCTTGCGGCAGGAAGCAGTTCGGTGTGTTCCAGTGCAGGTGGCGTTTCGAATTATTGGCCCCTACTTTTTTTTGTCGTGGGGAATCGAAGGGTGTGCTGTAGTCTACTCTAGCTGTATCGAGCTGTTTTTCCCACGGCGTGGGAGTATCTAGGTGTGCTTCATCAGTGGTGTTTCTAACGGTTGGCCCTACAAAATTTTAGTATCATGGGGAAAGGGCAGCGTGGAGTCTACTGTACAGCAGTAGCTGTGTCGAACTCTCTCGTCTTACAGCAAGGGTGATAGCAGCCAATACCCACACGCCTGCCGTTGCCCCGCGCGTAGAAACTGATTGCGTACTGTACTGTTGCTGGATGCTCCTGAGTGTAACGGATGTTCTTAGGTTCCGGAGTTGTCCATTGACTATCGCCTTGTCTCTCGCCGTGAAAGCGGAAGGTTTGCCTCGATCTCATGATCTCCCAAATGTACCGCGCATCGCCCAAAAGCCTCACTACGCTGGTACATCTAGTGTAAGCGCCCACGAACATTAACTCTCGGCGAGAAAAACAGGGGTGGTTTTGTGAGCAGCAGATTGACAGGTACGGCCGTGTTGGCACTAAGTCATGGACGAAGGGGGTAGCGGATTCTGGGAGTGACGTAAACCGACCTGGTTGTGTGCATGCTATATCTTTGCCGAAGACTGCATATTGTTGATATTTTGTTTCCTAGGGCCGCCTTGCCAGCCACGATGGTAAGTCACCCTACCGTGCTGTTCATGTGTTCAGGACGAAAACCCGTGAGAATACTAAAGTAGCCATTCTACTTGTAGTAGTGCGGCTGTTTCACACACACCCGAACGGCATTCACGTGAGACAAATGCCACTTACCAACGTGCCACGCCGTGTTTTCCTTTAGCTTTCTCCAGGTCAGGTCTGAAGTGTGCCGTATGACTATGAGATGAGGTGACGACAAACAACTAGTCTAGAACAATCGCCGTTTACAGTAGCGGCGCAAGGTCGGGAGTTAGGAAGCCGGTCAGAGTTTAGGATTTTGTAAGATAGGGATAAAGGTGGTGAAAATTATTGACCGGTGAGTGGGCCGAGAGCGGAGTGGGGCAGGTGAAGAACCGGAAGAAAGAGCCCAGTAGAACGGTGGAGTTGATTCCAACAGCTATAAGAGATGCATCAATGTGTTTCTCTCTGGCTATTCATATGGCGAACCAAAGGGTGGAACCTCTTGGGGCAACGCGAATTTCGTGAGCACGCAGTCGGTCTCGCTGAATCCCTCAGGCACTCTACAGAACCCCACACCAAGCACATGACCTGGACAAAGCAGACGTCCAAACCCCGACACGTCTTCCACGATATATAGGGGGTTCCGGGTATCCTTTTTTGACGCAAGCGATTTCTGGCTGACGGGCCTTCCCTACTGAAGAACGCAACCCTTTTCAGAAACGCGGTCCTGGTTTGGGGACAAACTACTTGAAACTTGAGTGGGGTGGTCCCTAAAACGGGTTTACCCACGACAGAAACAGGTGCCGTAGACGACAATCGAACCGGTTCGGCATCTTGCTGTCAACACGGTAGCGGCTGGTGAATCACCTCGAAAGCTTGGTATTAGTACATATAGCTAAAAGTGTCATCAAAATCTCAAGGAACCACAACTTGGGGAATATGAGCACATCCGTATCTAGAAGATGCAGCAACGACAGGCCACAGGTATATAACTCACAACTACAGCAGGTGTCGTAGACAACATCTAAAAGGTGTGGCGTATTGTTGTTGTCGTCCTCACTTCGGGCAGATCGCTTTTAATTTGGGTGGCACTAAACATGCTTCTAAAAGCTCAGGGAGCCTAACATTTGAGGAATACAAGCACATACATATCTGGAGCAAGGAGCGACGACAGGGTGCAACGCACTTCGGCCACAACGGCAGCAGGTGTCATTGACAACATCAAACAAGTCTAGCATCATGCAGTCGTCGTGGTCGCTAGCGGTTTTCATGTACATGTTGGTGGTATTTAGTCAAAATACCACCGGTGCCGTGATTAACTCGAGTGTCACCGCTGGCACTTTGTACCAACTCTTAATACCAAATTTCTGTCTCGTGACAAAACCCTGCCCCATTGAAACAGCACCAGTTTGTGCGGGCACAACATAAGTAGTGTGTCCTCTGCAGGCAGATAGATCTACGGCGATGGGATTATCCAAAGCAACGGAAACCAGCGGCGAGCACCAATGGGCCCAGAGTCAAGCCACCACGCGCTACCACTTGTACTCCGGTAGTTTCAAAACCCATGATGCATTTTGCACCCACCAACTGCCGGGTCACTTGACAGATTTAGAATTAAGAGCCGGCATGCATTATTCACTCACCAACTGATGTGTTCCATTCACAGCGACGAAACAGAGGGGCAAGAAGAACCAGTGGGCACGAGTCGTGCAAAAGCCACCCCACGCTGGAACCTTTCCTCGTTTCGAAATGAAAACCCGTCCGCGATGCTCTTCGCATCCACAAACTTCTGTGTCCAACACCCAAAGACACGAAAAAAACGCGTTGTGAGACCGGCCAACACCCTGCAACTTACGCCTTCCCGTTCTAAACCCCAAAACGATTTTCCTCTACGCACCCACAAACTGCTCGGTTCTCATGCAAAGCGACGAAAGAATGCGGCGAGACCCATTAGATACAGAGTCAAGCCACCACCACCCTGAAAAGTATGCCCTCCGTTCTTACAACACAAAACCAATATTCTTGTTTTTCATCACACCCACCGCAAGCTAAATACTTACTGGGTTCACTTCATAGCGACGATGGAATAAAACGACGAGCGAGGCCCAATAGGCGAGAGTCTAACATAACAAACCACCACACGCGCTGCTGCTATACCCCTCCACCTCTCCATGCGTCAAAAGTCACCAAACATACGCTGCTGGTGGTTCCGCTGCGTGCCGCGACAGGGGGTGCACCCATGTGCTGCACCTTCTGAGGTTCCTCACTTGTGAAGGTCCATAATATTGACAAAGTCATTAGTAAGCCGTCCACAATAACTTGACCTCGATAAACGTGAAATAGTGTGCATCTCCCGGCGAACAAATTCCACGATGCCCTGCAGCAGTAGGTACAGCAGTTTAAACACACAAACGACATCCCGCAGAGCTTCCCCCCAGTTAACCCTTCGAGGACTGCAGTCCAAGAAATGGGGGCGAACCGCTCAAAACTTTCAGGTCATTTCTTTCCAAAACGGGACTGCGGTCCTAAATGGCTTAAGAAGCCCCCCGAGCAGTCAGGACGTTATGTCCGAGAAATGCGACCCCTATCGTAGGACATTCTCCATACTATAAGTAAGTAATCGGTGAGTGTCTTCCTTGCCACAAACGTTTGGGTACGACGAAGAAAGCACCGACAACATGAATTATTATTGATATTCATGTCAGATCGCAAGATGTTGCTGTTTTCCCAATCAGTGTAAGATATGATAGGCAGAACGTCGTCGCCTAGCTGCAGCACGTTCATCTTACTGTACTAGTATTGTTTTATATTTTGCCTTTCTCCGGTGGATGGGAAAAGATGATACTGAGCTAGCACCGGACTTTCAAATACCACGCCGGCCAGGAATATAAAGATCGTTTGATACCGACCTCAATATTCGAAACAGGTACTATAATGCCGGCCAGAGTGATGATATAAGGTATGTGCCGTGAGCAGAAATAAAAACACTGTTGTAATTCCTTCTGTACTAGTATTGTTTTATGTTCTGCCTTTCTCCGGTGGATGGGAAAAGATGGTACTGAGCTAGCACCGGACTTTCAAATACCACGCCGGCCAGGAATATAACGATCGTTTGATGCCGACTTCAATAGTCGAAACAGGTACTATCATGCCGGCCAGAGTGATGATATAAGGTATGTGCCGTGTAAGTAAGCAATAATAAAAACACTGTTGTAATTCCTTCACACGGCGTGTTGTTGTTTTGTGGCACCCTAACGGTGCTGCCAGCCGTTGCAACAACGCTCTCGAGCAAACCAGGCTGCCGCTCAACCTATACTGTGCTACGGCATATGATATCTATTTTTTCTCGCCCTCCCGCATCTCGATCGACTTGGAGGCCACCGTTATCACGGCTGACATGGCAGCGGCGCGAAAGCCGTCTCTCTCGAGCGACTCGATCGCAGCTATCGTCAGCCCCCCCGGGCTGCAGACCTGGTCCTTCAGGACGGCTGGAAAGAGTACAACCGGGTAAAGAGCACGAAAAAAAACGTAACACGAAAAAAAAACGTGGCGCAAACAAACAGCAAACGTCAGGCGGCGCGATCATTGCGTCGTGGGTGTCAAAATTAATACTCTATAAATAATATGTGTGGGATATGAGCAGAACAACCCGACAAGGGTTTCCAGGGGAACACCGGTACATTTTGGGCCCGAGGGCGGGGAGGGGAGTGTACTCATTATCATGCATGGCCGTAGTCGTATGACCTTTTTCTCTCGCATCCCTACAATGCCGGGACGGAGCACATCGGGTTTTCACTGACCAGGCAGACAATTCTTGCACTAATTGCGAAGTACCGTGAGGTGTTGGGCGAGTCGCACGAAGGGTGAGCTGCATCCTACTAAGAACCGCTTTCAGGGCGGATTTTCTTGCGTATGGACGACAGCGTCAATGAATTGATATAATTTCTAGTGTGGCCAGTTCCAGAGACAGCAATGGGTTTACTATGTAACTGCCTCGTGGGTGCCTTACCATATACACACTACGTGATGCGACCATCCCCCTCGTGCGAAGAGAAGGTTCTCCCCGCATAAAAATGATCTGACTCGACCGCCAGTCGTGGTGACCGCAAAAAACAAAAAAAACCGTACCCTGGCTCTCTATTAATAGTTCACGCAGTGAGAGGCATGTTACAGCGTCATCGCCAACCGACGCCAACCCAATCTATATTATGTACACCAGGTATATAATATAGAGGGGGGGACCGGGGGGGCGATTTTGTCAAATAGGTTTGTCATATGCTACGAACAATAATAGTAAAGTCATGTCCCTGTAGTAACCCAAGTGACTAACAAAACGAACTTAACTCAAGTCATAACAAAACGAACTTCAACCACCCCTACCAATACGTTGTCCGACTACAAGCTGAATATTTGGGTTAGACAAATATATACACGACGAGCCCCCCCGCCCCCGTCCCCGTCCCTCCCCGACAACCACCGCCGTACAACCCACCCCTTGCGGAACCTCTGCGGCGTAAATCGTACCAGCCATACCATGCCCGGGTACTAAAGTCGTAGTTGTATTTCGTGTACGTCGCGTGTGATGCCAGCTAGGGGTGGCACCTGGATTGCCTTACGGAAGTGGCACCTAAGTGTTGACTTGTACCTCCCCCGAAACCGATGTCGAGAACATACGTCGGCTTGTAACGCGATGAACAGTACCATGGTGTTTAGGTGAACAACGGAAAGTATTTCAACACAAACGGGACATACCTGTATATATACGCCGGCTGGTTTGTTCCTTAGCTGGGGAGCTCCGCAAAACCAGAAAGATGTTACTTCGGCCAAAAAGCGCTATACCTCTATCGTAGCATGTGTTCCCTCCCCTCGACTACTCGGAATTCCCAGTACCTGTAGAGAGTGCGTGTTTTCTCCCCTTTTAAGACCCCACCCCTGAGTGACAAGCCAGTCTGTACGTGGTCATATCTCGAGTACGGTCTTGAATGTATTTTGCTACTGGCCATATATTAATTCCAGTGTAGTTGTTTTCAAGTGACTGAGCTGTCTTGCAGAATATGGACGGCTGCCACCCCCGCAGAATGACTTACAAGCAGATCGTACATATCAGCAACTGAACCCGCCCCCTGAAAGGACTCCAATCGTGAAGTGGGAACAATCTGTAGATGATCTTTTCGGTGTGTGTAAGAACTTGCTCGGCTGAGGGAGTCCCATCAGTCCGATATATTGTTTGTCGATTAAACGTACCAACAGCAGCGATCAGTTATATATCCAGACAGGGACGTTGCGAGAAGCCCGAACGAACTGACAAAAACAAGAGAAGACAGCAACAAAGAGCAAAAAAAACAAAAACCCTAAATAATAGGAAGAGCATAGCTTCGGGGCTTACAGACCGTGTACCTCGGATGTCATCCCTTGTCCAGACCTAACCACAAAAAGAGGGAAACAAACAGCTAGACCGAACAACCGAAACGAAAACGAAAAAACGAACACAGCCTCAGGGCTTGCAGACTATACCTGGGTGTTCTCCAGTTTCCAGCACCATCGCGGCCGCTCCCTTGACAGTCTGCGCGGCGAGCTTGATCGCCAAATCACGCGGCAGGCCCATACGAACGCCACCGTCCGCCAGCGCTTCGATCAGCACGAAGATGTACGCGGGACCGCTACCGCTCACGCCGGTCAAGGCTGTCGCCCCGCCCGCCCCCGGACAAAAACACGAAGCACAAAACACCAAAAAAGAACCCGGCGTAAACCGAGCATGTATTTACACACAGCGGTAAGAATAGGTGAAAATAATGAACGATTAATGCACTGGATAAAAAGTCAGCCGTACAACCGTAGGAGACCGAGAGACACAAAAAGTGCATTACACCAGGGGAGGAGCAAGTTAAGAGAATGATGATCCCCCCTTCCCGAACAAAAAACCCAGACCACCAACGAAAAACATGCAGGAGTTGTGTCTCGGGAACACGATAATCACACCCAAATACGGTGTGTAAAGGTATCGAGGGAAACCACGGTTTCCGGGCCAATCGTGGGTTCTGATTACGATACTATCCCCCCCCTCCCCCCTATCCGTATTGGGACGGTTGATACCCCGACGACATGTACTGCTAGCTAAGCATGCTTAAGACGTGCAGAAAATCTTGTCGTGTCGGGATTGGAAATGTTACGTCCGCTTGTTTTGTGTAATGCCCCGGGTATTGAAGCAGAATGAGTAAGCGCTCAGTAGTTTATCTGGATTACTTGCCCCTGCAACAAGTATCACCTTGTTGAGTGCATTTCAAAGGTATGGCACGGAACGCAGAAGTAACGAGTACATTGTTACAGGGTTGAATTCAATTCGATGTGTTACCGCATCGAGGGGTCGTATGAGGGATGACACCTATTACAGCGGAAGTCAGTATCATTTTGCTCTCTGCTGCATAACACAGGGTTACCTGGCACGACGTAGCTCGCACTACCGTACTAGGCAGTACCCATCTAGGGGTAGTGAACTGTTCCGTAGGACGGTTTTCATGCGATGCATTACCAGTACGCAACAGTATATATTACACTTTCTGTGTACACGTACAGATAGCTAGATAAGGAAAACAACCGGAATATCGTGGATGTACAAGCAGCACATGTAGTACGTATGTAATGGTAAGCAAGGAAAACATATCTTTAATGTCTACAGAATCTACAGCGGCACATCCAGTACGTGATCATTGGTAAATAACGGAGATTATATCTTCAGTATTCCTCCGGACCAGTAGCATAGTATTAGTCATCGTTGAAGTGATAACATGGGATAGAGAGAGTTATGAGTACGTATCCCAAAATTACTGGTTGTCAGTTGTTGCAGTCAAATTGGGAGTCTCCCTGTTGTTTTGGTTTTTTTAACTACTTGTAAGGGTCGTTCTTTGTTTCGAGTCGTGAGCGCACACGCGCATCGCTTCCCTTTGAGCTACTTTTTCTCGCCATCAGCTTCCAGCTGAGCAAATCAATCAACATCGTGGCTTGGGGTCACCACACCATCTCGTCGTTCTCCTCTTCTATAGAAGCTTCTTGTACAAATTCGCCGAACAGTGGCTATACGTTTGCCTCGAATATTTCGACTGTGTATTGACCGGGCATCGGCAATCGAGACAGGGCGTGCACGTTAGCTACGAGCTGGTGCACATGCCAATCGCCATGCCTAATATCCCCCCCCCCCAACCTCTCGAACGCAAAGCAGAGCACCAACGGAAAATGTGGGAGCAACAAGAAATCGGATGGGTAACAAACGGGCTAACATGTTGTAATCACTACGACGGAAACATAACAACCCCCGAAAGTGTAGTGTACAGATCGGACGATACATATAAGAGGAAGGCAGGCAGTCGTTGAGTATGGCGAAAATGAACAAATACCCTTTTTCTTGCGGATGGTTGAGGCCTGCCCACCCCCTCGTGCCCGCCCCGCCAACAAGCACCAAAACTCTAACCAGAGCGCAAATCAAAAATGTCGGAGGACGGACGGTTAATAAACAAGTTAGCTTGTGTCGAAAGTGAAACGACCCCCGACAACATGGCACAAAGAAAATCAGATGAAACGTGGGATACACACGGTGATTATTTCTAGCACTGTTTGTTTTTCGTTTTCTTCATTCCCTGTTTTTGTTTCACCCTTCTTTCTCCTTCTCCCTCTACGCCGAAGAGAAGATCGTCCTATTGTAGCTGAGACTGGCTTGAGAATGAGGAATAAAAAAATATTTGTTTCGAAGCTTTCAAAAAGAGATATATTTCCCTCACGGGTTAAAACTAAATCGTGAACGAGAATATGTACGTATTGATGATAGGTATCAATTTCAACTAGACTAAACAAAAAACAGCCTCGGTGGCAGGCTAGCAAACAGAGGCCATACGTAAGAAAACTGGCATTTCGGCGGGAGAGGCGCCTCCCTCACACTGCATCTCGAGATTCCCAAATTGCTGATTTGGATTGTTTTTTGGTGTCATCGGTATCTCGAGACTCCCAATGTTGCTGATTTTGATTGTTTTTCGGCGTGATCCACAGCTATTATATCACAAATGACTATCATGTTTTACTGTGTAAATTCTCGGTATTGGCCTTTTTTTCTCGTCCTGTTCATTATCCTCGCCCTACTGTCTCACTCACTCCCGGTAGTAACTCAAAATTCGAGGTCGCGTTGGGGGCTCCTCCTGCCCCCTCCCCTTTGTGAGAGAACTAAAAACAAGACAATTGTGTCCTCTTTCTCATCGGAGAAGTCATTCTTAGGTAGGAAAATCGGCTGTTTCAAGTCGTAACGCCCCCGTCTCACCCGTCTGACTCACCGTCAAGCAAGGGTTCCTTCACTTCGCAGGCGTATCCAACGGCTCCAAGTAGGCTTTGCGCCACCTCCCTGTCCTTGTCACTGGCGTGAGCCCCCAAAGAAAACCCGCAGGCGCCTTCGGAGACGAGACACGGCGTGTTGGGCATCACCCGTACCACGCGCTTGCCCGGTACGAGCTGGTGTGGAAGGAGGTTTTAAGATACAAGCAACATAGGGAGGGACAGAGAGAGAGAAAGAGGGGGAAGGGGAACGAGGTACTCATGCCATGCATGGTCTTAGTCTCGGGGGCGGGAGGGGGGGTACTCGATATCATGCATGGCCGTTGTTGAATGACCGTAAACCCTCGCGTCCTTACAATGCCCAGACGGAGCACGTCGGGATTTAACCGACCAGGCAGACTTTGCTTGCACCAAGCGCGAAGCGCCGTAAAGTGTTGGGGGGGGGGGGAGGGGGGGTATGGTCCTCGGTATGACCACGGACCCTCGCATCCCGACAAGGCCGGGACGGACCACGTCGGGTTGGGGCGTTCAATGCGGAGTGCATATTTACCAACCGGAGTGTTCTAACGCGGAAGAGATACTCGTCGAAAACACGGGAGACGTTTCTGCGCTTTCCGCGCGGTGATAAAAAATACAAACAAAATAGCGACAATGACCGCCTCGCCTTCCCAGCGCGGCATCCCCTCGAACAAAAAACAAACTAAAAGCACACGGGAGCTCTCCAACCAGAGCCCTGCTCACCTTAAATGCTTGTTTTACTTCTTTTCAAAAACGAGTATGGCTTTTCGAAAAGTTTTTGCTTCTCACACCGGGCGGATATGGCGAGAGTCTGGACCGGAGACTGCTGTCCTTGAAAAGCACGAAAGCCATGAAATTAATCCGTCTACGGAAAGAACCGTTTCTTTTCATGGACAAAATACAGAAATGCCGGTTGAGTAGTGGTCCCCTCTATAGCGCCGGTTGAATAGTGCCAATTGCCCGCCATAGTGCCTGTGAGATCGCTTGGCACAACTGAGATTGGGCAGTGTGGCAGTGTGCGGATTAATTAGTGCCGGTTGCCGCTATAACGCCGGTATAGTGAGCTGCCGAATAAATACCGGCACTATGGACGGACCACTACTCTATCAGCTTCGCAGTTCTTTCGTTTCGGAGACAAGCAAACAATAGAGTAGGATAGCTCTGCAGCACATTTGTTTCCGGAGCAAATCATGCGTGGGAAAAACAAAGTGCCGCATAACCTAGCCCACAGGAAAAAAAAAAAAAAAAAATGAAAACAAAAGGCAGGCTTACTGTTTGTGGGTTGGTGTATGGCCAAAACCGTGCAATACCATTCGCATCGAAAATCAAAGGTACCAGGTACGTATTATGGGCGGAAAATACATATAAACAATACATTAGCCGATCAACCCGGTTGGCGGCGCCTCGGCTGGCTCAGTTCGTGACGTGGTGTGAGGCACAAGCTCTGAGATCAGTTAATTTGTTGGTTGGTCGATCGGTCCGCTGGTCGGTCAGTCGTTGGTCATCTACCTGTTCCGTCGGTCGATCGTTCAGTCGTTCGGTCGGTCGATCAGTCGGCTGGTCGGCTGTTCGAGCCCGAGGTTTTATGGGTGGTCGGGTATGCGGTCGAGCTAGCAGTGTTTGAGTCACAGGTTTTGCGGTCGAGATAACATGGTTTGAGTCACAGGTTCTGCGTTCGGTTGATTGGTCGGTCGGTCGGTCGGTCGGTCAGACATTTGTTCGGTCGTCCGGTCGGTCGCTTGGTCGTTCTGTCGGTTTGTAGGTCTATCGGTCGGTCGAGCGAGTCAGCGTTGTATGGGCCACCGGATACGCGACCGACTTAACAGTGTTTGAGTCACAGGCTCTGCGGTCGAGCTAATGTGGGTTGAGTGACAGGTTGTGCAGTTGGTCGGCCGGTCGGCTGCTTGAGCCAGCGTTGTGTGGTGACCGGATGTGCTGTCGAGCTGACATTGTTTGAGTCACAGGTTCTGCGTTTGAGCTAACGTGGCTTGAGTCACAGGTTCTGCAGTAGGACATTAAGCTGGTCGGTCGGTTGGTCGAGCCATTGTTCTGTGCGTGACCGGATATGTGGGCGAGCTACTAACAACAATATTCGAGTCACAGGTAATGCGGTCGAGCCAACGTGGTTTGAGTTACAGATTCTGCAGTTGGCCGGTTGGTCGGTCGATCGGTCGGTAGAGTCAGCGTCGTGTGGGTGATCTGATATGCGGTCGAGCTAACATAGTTTGGGTATGCAGTTGAGCTAACGTGGTTTGGGTCACAGGTGCTGCGGTCGAGCTAGAAATGTTCAAGACACAGGTTCTGCGATCGAGCTAATTTTCGTTGAGCAACGGGTTTCTGCGGTCGACTTACAAGCTACATTGTACGGATAGACTTTTATTTCTGGGTCACCTGGTCGGTCGGCCAAACAATGTCCAAAAAACATTTCAAAGTTGAAAATAAAAAGATGGCATTCGTTTCATATCAGTACGCAACAAAATATAGACCGATGTCAGTCGGTCGGTCGGTCGATCATTCGGTCGGTTCGATCGATCAAAATAAACACACCTTCTCCAGCACCGGCAGCTGGATGCCCGCCGCGATAGACATAACCAAGGCGTCGTCCGAAAGTTGCGGCTCGATCTCCCGCAATACCGACGGCAGGATGCCAGGCTTTACTGCCAGTATCACAACGTCAGATCCGGCGGCAACCTGCATGCATGCATGCATCAGGGACCACGGCAGGAGCACAGGGACGGGGCGGGGCCGGGGCGAGGGTGGGCGGCGGCGGCAGGGCGAGGGCGAGGGCGGGGGGCATGGGCGGCGGTGGCAGTGGCGGCAAAGAATTGGCACCAACTATGCTATACCAGGTACCAGGTACATATGCAATATAAGACCGGCACCAAGGCCTGTTTTTATCCTACACTAGTACATACCAGTACAACATAAGGGGGGCTATACCATAGTAATCAGATGCCACGATGGACCGAAAGACCGCATTATCTCCCTATGTTTACACACCATAGTAGGTTTTGATTACTACGTACGTTTGCCCGTACTAGGTTTAGTGCTGGGGCCGGTCAGCCAACGGCTCAAACCACGGTCTCATGGCAAACCTTGCTTTTAATATACTGGCGTCAGTGTAGGGGGCGGTCAGTCAAGCGGTCAATCCACGGTCTCTCTGTATGTATGATCCTTAATATACCGGTTTTAGTGTAGGGGCGGTCAGTCAAGCCGTCAAGCCGCGGTCTTTTAGCATGCCTGGCCCTAAATATACCTGTTTTACAATGTCTGGCCCTAAATATACCGGTTTTAGTGTAGCGGGCGGTCAGCCAAGCCATTAAACTGCCGTCTCGTAGCATATTTCGCCGCCTAATACACCGGATTTGATCTAGGGGGCGGTCAGCCAAGCCGTCCAACCGCGGTCTCCATTGTTGGGCCCCTCATCATACCGACGTCTCCTTCGTAACATAGTTGACCCGTGATAACATGCTTTTACTCTATACAGGGGTCAAATGTGGTCCAACCGTGGTCTCCAATTTATAGCATGTCGCAATCTTATTTGATTCGATTGGCACAGAGCAGTAGCATTTGGGGACACCAACGCAATCGCGAAGGTTTCGCGCTCGTGTACGTAACAAAATTACCGTCGATTGTTCTTTCTGCCGCTCAACCCCCGCCCATCGAGCTTTTGCCGAGCGTCACTTCTAAACTGGGTCATCGTGGCCAATACCCACAAAATCCGGTGGAGTCTCGACACGACGGCATCAACGGCTATGAAATTTCCACCATTGAAACTCCTGCCATTGCGACTGACCCATCATCTGCCATGACGAGACAGGTCTGGAGGCGTGAGCGGCGCCAGGGAGCTTCACCCGATTTGCGATTGCAGGAAAATCGAGGACGACCGTTGAAACCCTTACAGACTTGCTCGAAAAAAAAACGTCCCAACCCACTTCCAAGTTATGAACGGTGCGTACGTCACAAGGGCTTACAACCCTTGGAGGACTGCATTTGTGCCGAAACCAAAATAGTACTCGACATTCCCAAATAAAAATGTTGCCCACGACAAAGGTGAACTGCGGAAGGAAAGCGATAACATCGAAGTTGGCAGGCATTTCTTTTAAAAAGATCCACTTGACGATTGGTGGCTGGCGGGTCGGAGGACACGTTCGCGGGGTATCCCTCCTCTGGTCAGCATAGCCTCGGCGAAAAAAAAACAGTACACGAAGGGCGACGCAAACGCCAGAGCGATGACGTTGCGCGGATTAAGCAGCAGCAGAAGCAGCAGCAGCAGCAGCAGCAGCAGCAGAGGCAGCAGAGGCATCCTACCTAAAGGTAAATGTGCACCAATGATTTTTGTCTCGGGTTCCTCATATAATCTTAAAGATGTCTGCATATCACAGTGACACCCGAAAACTGACCTGAAAACAAAATGAAAGTGCGATATACCCGAGGAACCATCCGGTGACCTGAAAATATTGCAACACAAGAATGAAAACAATCCGACAAGTTTTAGAGTCATAAGGAGCACCGTTATTTAGAAAACGTTTCAGGTTCTACGTGTTCTAAACCTACCTGTATCGTAACACGCGTCAGCAGCCGGCATTTCTTCGCCGCAAAGCCGCCGTCTAAGGGCCAGTACCAACGAATAACTTTGTTTTTTGGGTATTTCAGCGGCGGGGGGGGGGTGGGTCTAATAAAGTGAAATATAATTTATTTGAGCATTGCTTCGGTGAAGAAGCGCGTTTGGGTCCCCTATCAGGAAATGACGTACTGCTGTGTTCGAAAAATTGAATAACTCGAAAGAGTCGGAAAAACACCCGCGGGTGATCAACGAGACGAGCGACGGCACGCCTCCGTCCTTCCCGGATCGCCGCGGCCAACGGTAGGTTGTTTTCTTTGCCAGGGCCGGCGCAGCCCTGAAGAACCACGCGGTCGGCAGCAACAGGAATACAGCGACCGAATTTCTGAGCAAAGTGATTACCTTGGTCGGTGCTTGTGTGGTTTGGGAGGTAAATAGGGGTGAAAAACTGGGTCTGTGACGGCCTTAATATTGTTTGAGGCGCTGTGGGTGATCTATCCGGTGTTAGGGGCCGTCGAATCTCGCGCTGCGGCTGTTCCGGGGGTCCTGCCTCTCGGGAACAACGATGGATCTGGCCTCTGCAGCAATCGACAACACGGCTCAAGTCTGCGTTGCTTGCTTCGGTTGCATGGAAAACATGCCACGTCGAGTTGGGCAAACTCCCTGTATTGAATACCGGTAGGCACGAAAAGCAAAAGAAGTCCCAAAAGACTAAATTGTTGAATTTTGTGCTTATACTTTATTTCATTTCACTCGGAAAGGCCTGCTTGGTCTTCGTGGTTCACTTCTCGTTCGACAGATCAGATGCAAATGAAATCAAACGAAAAGAACTAATTTCGAACCAAACAAAAAAAAACACAAAAATCTCCTCGTTAACCGCCCTTGGGATTGTAGAGGGGGGAAAATTGACGATAAAACTGACGAATACACGGCCACAGTCACTCCGTGATTGGGAGGTGATACGCATTGGCGTCTGAAGTAACATTCAAAGAATCGGATGGCACGGGGGCAGCACGATCCTATCCACACTCACTGCTAGGCGCTCACGGTGCCCGTAGACCTTTGACAACACCAAGGTCAGTCATGTTTTTCGGCCGCCGATTAGCGGTCCCGAGGGAGGGGGTGGGTTGTCGGGCCCTATAGGCCGAAGCCGTGTTCAAACGGAGAGGCATCCAACAGGGGACGTACAGCAGCAGCATCATGCGGTGCGTCGAAAGCTCGCAACGGAGTTGTTAGGCCAACCCCACGTGGGCATGTACCTTCACCGCCGAGAAAAAAAACAAAACGAAAGAGAATACGCTTTCACAAAAAAAACGGACAGATCAGATGGATCAGATAGATCATTCCCACTCCGTGATCTAGATATTTTAGGTCACAGATAGATCCCGGAAACGCACCATCCGTTTAACAATAGGTCATGATGCCACGTGCGACCCGTACAAATCTGGGAACTCACAGCTGACGTATTTCATAATTTTATAAAATCTGGGCCGAGGACAGCCTTCCTGGGTTATATCCGTACCCTTTGTAGATCCCGCACGATGTTTCGCAACGGCAGGCCAGGATCTACAGCAGGTATATCAGGCCACATGTAGATTCCTGGTACGAAATGGAACAAAAAAAAACGAAAACAAAAAACGACCCTGTGAGATCGAAGAATAACTCAACTCAAAACTCATCCCTGCGAGCTTAGTGTGATACTTCGATCGCGCGTTCGATACGGGGGGTGTTTACGGATACCTGGTAGGTTTATCATTCAGAGTAGTCTGCAGCTTATTTTCCGTTTTGAAAGCAACGTATTCGCTACCTACCGATTCCTGACACGTATTAGGTATTATCTGTTCACGAATAGACCGTGACGCCGCGTGGGAGCCGTGTAAATCTGGCTCTGAAGCAGTAGTAGGACAGCTTTCCTTCGCGATATCTGTGCTCTGTGTGCAGATCCCGCACAACATCCCAGAACGGCAGGCCAGGATCTAATAGATGGCCTATCAGTAGATGAGCTATCTGTAGATGATATATCTCCAGATGATTTACCCGTAGATGTTCTATCTGTAGATGATTTATCTGTAGATTATTTATCTGTAGATGATATATCTGTAGATGAGCTATCTGTAGATGAGCTATCTCAAAATGATGTATCTCATCTGTCCCACGCGTGTGTATGGTTTCAACAGCATGGTACGACGCCTTCTCGCTTGTGAAACAGAAAACACGACCTACAGGACTAGTACATTAGAATAAGATATTCACGGTGAATACAGAACACAAGCGGCAGAGGTGTCACGATGGTCGCAAAACTGGGTGCCAGTTACTCATCGGCAATGGCTCGAAACTCACAGCTGACGTATTTGTAGCGAATACTATTATACTGCAGGCGTTCTTTGCTTCGAAGAACTGGATACAAAAACAAGGTCGTTTCTTGCGAAAATTTTCGCACAACCGCTTCCTTAGCTGGGGCTTCCCGCCAACAATGGCGTTTCTTGAACAACAACAATATCACCACCACCACTACCACCACTGCCACCGCCACCAACACTACCGCAACCGTCATCATCACCACTACCATTACCAACACCACAAACGCCACCAACACGAACACTACCTGCACCAACCCAACCCCCATCAACACCACCAACACCAACACCAACACCAGTACCGCCATCACCACCATTACCACCACCAACACCACCGCCATCACCACCATTTCCGCACCACCACCGCCACTATCACCACCACCACCACCAACACCAACACCAACACCAACACCAACACCACCATCACCACCATCACCACCACCACCACCACCATCACCACCACCATCACCGCCACTATCACCATCACCACCACCACCATCACCACCATCACCACCACCACCACCACCACCACCACCACCGAAACCAACAACAGCAACACGATCCACACGTACGATCGAGATACTTACGAGTCATACAGGCTACAGTAGTACTGCTACTGTAACACGCCTGCCAAGTAATGCTATTTCACGAAGTATACCTAGTACCTGGTACCCTTGGTAGCACACAAGACACATATGCTTAATAGTACACTGACACACCTCCGCGTTGGAATCGGAGGTTCGCACACCCGTTGGCTTGAGCTTGTCGAGGCTGGCCCGGTGCGCCGCGCTCACGACTATGTTCTCGGGCTTGGTCACCTGAACATACGGGTGGAGACAGAAAAAACAAAAAAATACAGCACGAGAAATTGATTAGATGAAAGATAGAACGTCGGGCAGCTCATGATTTCCTACTGTGCTCCACTGCTCTACTGCTGTACGTACTGAATACCATCTGGTTTCTCGCTTGCCGCTTGTTAGAGTTTCGTGCTGGATCTGCATAGTTGCGCTCGCAAGTGTATACGTATGCAACCTATTAACAGAAAACATGGTTGTCAATTGTAAGGGTCGCACCTGGCATAACGCGCTAGATCATGCAGATCTGAGATCTATCTACAGCAGTGCATATTTTAGACGCAAAACGTATGCATACGTAGATCATAAAGTAGGAATCGATGATCTCAACAAAATTTGCACGTTAAATAAAAATCAGTCTTATTATTTGTAGCTGCATGTTTCAACTTCCTAACATAAAAGCTTTCACACGGGTGTTTCCACTGTATTAATAATACAATAGGGTGCATACTCTCAGGTACCTAGACAGGTACCAGATCTTCTTTATTTGGAGAGCACGAGTATGTACTCGGGTACCTCCAGAGAATGTACTATGTGCTCGTGTAGTCCCAAACTAAATATATGCTATGTACCCGGGTATTTCAGAGTATATACTTTGTATCCAGGTACGCCCGGATAATATATATATATGCACACGGGTACCCCCAGAGTATATACTATCTACTCCAGAGTATATACCATCTACTTGTGTACCTCCAGAGTATACCAGGCATGTACTGCCAGAGTACATACTATGTACGCAGGTACCCAAAGAGTACATATAATGTACCCGGGTACCCCCGAATGAAACATATTGTATCTGGCTACCCTAGAGTATACGCTACATACCCAGGTACCCCAAAAATAAATATTTTGTACCCGGCTACCCTCAGACCACATAAAATGTACCCGGGTACCTCAAATAAAATTATATGTACCCGGCTACCGCAGAGTACATATCATGTACCCGGGTACTCAAATAATGTATACTGCAGCATTTAGCCGAGTACCTCCAAAGTGTATACCTTACTAAACACACCCGCGAAAGGATCGTACTCCTCTGGTGTGGCATAAAGAGCATAAAGAGATATCGAGGATCTTGCAGAACTACGTCGTTACTCCCGAGGAGGTCGAAGCCAGCCAGAGTGTGCCCCCTTCTTCTCCTGCGTACCCGCTCAGCCGCGGGGAATCTAAACCGAACGCATCGGAGGGTGCTACAACACCCCCCAACCCTCCCCTTCCCCCGTCCGACCCCGGGCGGGGGGGTGTTCTCATTGTCATGCATGGCCGTCTTATGATAGTATACCCTCGCATCCTTACAATGCCGGGACGGAGAACGTCGGGTAGTCACCGACTAAGCAGAGACACTGCTCACACCAAGCGCGATATGCGCCGTGAGGTGCTGGGCGAGTCTCATGATAGGTGAGAGCTGCGTGCAACCTACATACCAGGAACCTCTTTCGAGGCAGAGGGTGAGGGAGTGACGGGACCGCCCTCCGCCCGAGGAAGACATAGTACCAATGACTGTTGTCATCCCTTACTGTAGCGAAACAATCGAGAGAAAAAAAGGAACCTGAAAGGAGGAGGACGGAAACGAACATCGGCCGTCTCGCGAGAAACCTGAAACCAGATGTCAGGCTTCAGAAACGCATGTCTTGTTCCCACAGAGTGATAAACAGGGGGTAGATTTCGCTCGGTCTTACTGTGGATGGCGAGCAGGTACTAGTATGTAGGGTACATGTAGTAGATCGTAGCTTCTTGGGTTCAGGCTTTTTATTTTTATTTCTACATAGGCCAGGTTGCTGAAAAGTCCGTTTTTTTCTCAGGAGAAGGCCGATGCTGCTGCAGTAAGTACGAGCGCAAGACGAGACACAGATGACCGTGGAAACGAAGTATATCAGTGGTACGAATACATGAGGATGATGTTTTAACATTAGCTCACTTCCCTGCAATCCTGCCTTTGGTCACAAAACAGGCCGTAACTAAATGCATCTCGACGGCAGAAAACAAACAGGTACTGGTACGAAGTAGTGCTCACGGCAGTATCATAAGGCCGCAAGGGAAACGGTGCCAACGAGCTGCGGTATACCATCCCGTATCACTTTTTGTCACTTGCAGCAAGATAAAACCAGGAACACATCCATGGCCCTATATGCACACTCGAATTGAAAAAAAAGGAAGATAGAAAGGGAAGGGAAAAAAAACACCAAGAGGGAACAGAAAGAAGAATAACAAGGTATAGATACGAGCTACCGTATCCGACGCAAGAAACCACTTCAGGTGGTACTTCTTTCGCGTTTTGTGTTATTGCTTCATTCCTCGGGGTGGTTTGATGCGGTCGAGTGGTGGGACTAAAAAAAACCTGCTTATTTTTTACGAGTATTTTGTAACATCCGGGGGAGGTTCCCATCGTCGGGTGGCGTGAAAGAAACTCCGGCGACAGACGTGTTTCTATTTTTCCTACTGCAGTTTGCTTCGTTTATCACCGGGGGTGGTTCCCTGCGTTCGGGTGGCATGAGAGAGCAGAGGGTGGTATGTTGCGTCACATACGGTTTATATACACGCCGTACGCGGCGCCTACTGTAGTTCCAGGTGTACGTGAAAAAGATTGAGGTTTTTTCGCAAGCAGAACACTACAACATCGGGAAACAAGGATTCTTGACAAGAAGTTGGAGGGAGGGAGGCGTAAGCATTGTTGGAGCCTTGAAAAGAGGGGGAGCTACACATGCTTGGGCCACAGTGACAGAAGAAATACTATTAATACTGCTGTACTAAAGTGTATATTCGACGCAACTCGGACTGGAACGTGTACGCCACATCGTTGAAGGAAAATTCTGCTGCGGTACTGGCATGTGAGGCCATCAACAACGAAACCGCGCAGGCTTCTGATGACAATATTAATAGCCTACCTTGGATGCAATGATCCCGTTGATCATGGCCGTGGCCATCATTCCAGCTCCCACGAAGCCGAGGGTGGGGCCCTTGGACTCCTGCGGCTCAGCTGCGGCTTTCATTGCAACGCCGTCGTCTCCCAATACAGCATATTTCCTCTGACTGTAGCGGCTGCGAGGCCCAACACAGAAGTATGTAGGATAGGTCAGCTAAGGGGGTGCTTGTGGCGCGTTACTTCGCTCAGGAGAAATGGTGGGTGAAGACCCAGGACGCCGAAAGGCCGCAGACGAAAAAATGCTGTAGAAAACCTGTGCACAAGCTTTACGCCTTAAACCCCGTAAAAAGAGCGAAAACGAAGGGTGAAAATGAAGTGTGGAATGGAGAGTGAAAATGAAGAGTGAAAATGAAGTTTGAAAAGGAAGTGTGAAAATGAATAGTGCCAATGAAGAGTGCTAATGTAGACCATAAACATTAGAAATCTCGAGGGAAAAAGTAGAGTGGCAAGTGCAGCGATCACATTCATCAAGCCTCGTTCCACCAAGCACCAAGCCCCCTACGCCTAGAGAAAAATCGTATCTGGCATCTTTATTGCCATACTCTGCAACGGTTCCCCCTTGGTTCCATACTCATACACTAACATAAGTAGAACAGCGGGGGGAGGGGGGGGGGGGGGGGGGGGTACTCGATAGGAGAGATGTACTCGATCTCATGCATGGCCGTAGTCGTATGACCATAGACCTTCGCATCCCTACAATGCCGGGACGGAGCATGTCGGGTTTTCACCGACCAGGCAGAGATTGCTTGCACCAAGCGCGAAGCGCCGTGAGGTGTCCGGCGAGTCGCATGAAGGGTGAGCTGCATCCTACTAAGAACCGCTTGTCAGGCGGACTTGCACATGGATGACAGCTTCGATGAGTTAGTTTAATTTCCGGTGTGGCCACTTCCAGAGACAGCAATGGGAGTACTATGTAACTGCCTCTTGGGTGCCTTACCTTGAACACTACGTGACACGATCAATTCCTTTGTGCAGAGTAAAGGTTATTTACTTCGCACAAATGATCTAACTCGACGACCAGCTGTAGGCGACAGCCAAAACAAACAAAAAAAAAAAATAGTACCGTGGATGTCTAGCTCACGTAGGGCATGTTTTACAGTGTCGTTGCCAACCGACGCCAACCCAACCCATATAATATATAATAGAGGGAGATGTGCTCGATCTCATGCACGGCCGTCGTCGTATGACCATAGACCCTCTCATCCCTACAACACCGGGACGGAGCATGTCAGGTTTTCACCGACCAGGCAGACATTGCTTGCACCAAGCACGAAGCGCCGTGAGGTGTCCGGCGAGTCGCATGAAGGGTGGGCTGCATCCTACTAAGAACGGGGGGAGGGGGAGGGGGGTGTACTCGATATGACGGAGGGGGGGGGGGGGGGGCATAACAATAGGTGTTGGATAAGTACGGCATTCAGTGAATATCCCACCCATCGCGCGTGGAGCAAATGGCTCTATGCGTGCATGTAAGTACCTTCATATTCATGAATACCTTCCTATCGATACGCGACCGTACAGAATTTCGTTACGCCCACCTGGGAGTACATCCGCCGACCGTACAGACCAACCTCTCTGTACGTACAGCAGTATTCTCAGGGTCTCCCGCTGTACTTACCAAAACAGCATTAATAGCACACGGTGTCCCTCTCGCTATATTAGTAGTAGCGTTAATAGAATAGGGTGGCCCCCTCATTTCCCCCACCGTGAAATATCCTATCTGTAGGATAAGAGGTACTTCTGATTGATTCCTTACGATTTCTATTCTATGTCCTGTACTGCACGTTTTCCTTTCTGCCACTTCGATTCGTAATATTTTGTGTGTGTTCTTCGCATTCAACCGTTATTTCTACCCGTCGACATCTATTACTGTGCAGCGCACCCAGCGTCCGTGTCGATTCTTCAATCCTACTGGTATATAGGCACCACTATGTCCCGAAAAATAGTCACCGTTTGGTTTTAACAAATAGTGCAAAACCGGTGTGAAATTGGTATAGACTGGTACAAGCTCTGTGGTCACGAAACCACGACATAGGGATACTAACCTTGTTGGTGTATATTCCAGTGTTATTGTTGGTGATTGTTGTGTGCTGTTGTCATTTATCTTGCAATACCCGTTCAGGATCGATTCTCCTGTTGTTGGTACTTAATATGTCAGGAGGTAGCACTTTCACCTTTCACCCCTTGACAGACAGCAAGTTTGTCTTGACTGCCTTAACATGCCCTGGCTGACACTGAACTGCCAGGTTTGAGTGTGGAACCCTAGGCCCTGCACCCTTGACAGCGCACGTTTTGCCTTGCTTAACACGTCTGCTGACTTCTTTGGCTGGTACTTTACTTTACTTCGAAGTACTGTACCTATTTATTTCTCTCCCCCGATTTTATCATATTCTCCCTTCTTTTCTCTCTACCTCCCAGTAGTAGTCGTAAACTCAGATCCGGGATTGCACAGCAGCAGGTCACCTCCCCCGTCCCCACTACGGCTAGTGCCTTTATTAGGAACACTAGACTAGGCCCCACATACACCCTCGACAGCGCACGTTTTGCCGTGCTTGACATGTCTCCTGATGTCTTTGATTGGTACTTTCTCGTCTTATTTGTTCTCTTGCTGTCTATTATCTTCGTCCTTCTGTCTCCCTCCTACTAACAACTGTAATTCAGATTCGGGGTCACATGACAGGCTCGCCTCCCCCCTCCTCGCCACGGTTCGGTTCTAGCTTTCACTTTTATCACGCGAAGACTCCAACACTTTCTTCCCTCGTCGACTGCCGTTGGTACTGGCACTGCCACTGCAGAAAACTTTTTTGGGGTCATTAGAAATGAATTTTATCATGCGCATTGTCAGATGTATTGGTACTAGATGGCGCCATGTCGAATGTATTGCAGGGAGTGCTGCGCGTGCGCTCTTGGGGGCATGCCGTTATTAATCGTATATCTGAGCAAGTGAGCATTGTGGGCTTCGGTGCGTTGACTTTGTTTGTGTGTTGCGCGTGTGCTCTTGGAGGCATAGCGTTAAATTTTCCCGTTCAATCGTTGGGGTATATAGTGCGTGGAACAGAACGGGACTTAGTTGGCGGGTGGGCTTTTGGCGGCTAGGGCACACAACGTGATATATGGTAGATTGTTGGACTAACGGTTATTAAACTACCTGGTATCGTTTTCTTTTGCGCGCTGTCTTCGCGAAGGCTCGTTTGGTTGATCGATGTCAAGTTTTTTCGCGGTGTCACGCGATTTCTCATCGATGCTCAATCGGACCAATATCTTGCCGTCTTAATTGCAGACAAGAATTGTAAGAACTCTTCCCGTATGGCGATATGAGCTATCAGCTACTATCACCGCTGCCAAGATCCTGGGCTCGCTTCAATGATGCGGGCGGCGCCTGGCGCAGAACCTTGTACCAGGTATGTGTTATACAGCGGTATGACGTACGCTTTCTGAAGCATATGTAAATATCAAACGTTCCGCAGCGGGTGTATATCTGGTACACAGTATGGACCCGACAACAAAACGTGCTAATGCAGGGGAACATAGTAACCGGGACCAGATATTCAGAGTAAAAATGCTGGAATATCTAGGTTTTTGTGTGCACGATGGGTCCTGATTACTGTGCCCCCCCGTCACAGTCTGACCAAGGCTCGTTACAATCATACGGTGAAGCCATCTTTGTTAACCCCTTTAAGACCGAACTCCCGATGTAGGTACAAAACAGTTGCAATTAGGCTCATACTTAAGTATTAAGGAAAACGTACACTGCGGTTCTAAAATAATGGACCCTCTTGGGGCTTCAATATAGATAATTGACGATAATAAAGTGACGATATACAGCAACGGCCACCGCGCGGTACGGGGGGATGACACATATTCGTGTCCGAGTTACAATGGTTGGAATGCAAGGAGTCAGTCGTACGGCATGCACCACCGCAGCATGATCTCGACCCGTACTGCTGGACGCTCACGATGCTTCTTTTCGTTTTTCTTTTTTTTTAATCATCACTTTTACTTTCCAGCCTAACTCGTGCGAGGTTTTGCCCTTAGCGATCTTCCGGACAAGCCGTGGTCACAGGTGTCGTCCCTTCTGCCCCCCGGTACGTGTCCTTTATTTTTTTTTGTCGCGCATAGGGTTCAGTATTCGCACTGCTCGCAGATTCTCATCGAATGTAGCTTACTCACGCTCTCGCGCTTTACGCTAATCAATTATTTTTGCAAGAAAAAGTCCCTACGAAAATGCACTCGGTGTGACTTGAACCAACGAAAATGATCTTGAGAGGCATTCGAACCACCTACCAAGCCACCGGGGACGCCGGCTTCTAGAAGGTTGTAAAAACGTAAAATTTACGGCCTGTTTTAGTTGCTATCTTCAACACCCGAAGGGAGTTAGATAACCCGTTTAGGACTGCAGCACTGTTTGGGGGACAAACCTCTCAATTCTTCAAGTAATTTGTCCCTAAAACGGGACTGCGGCCCTGAAATGGTTAACCTTGACCTTTGGCCATTTTCCATCTCGTAGGCTGTACAGTTAATGCAGCGCTCGCCGCTGAGCGCAGTTTCTTGAGTTCAATTTTCTTGTTAAGCGTCTCCCTAAAAATGTGGGCCAAATATTGTCACTGGGCTTTTTCTCGCCCGTGGGTCTATACCGCTGGATCTGACTTTTTCGTCGCAATTTCCTGAACGTCCATAAGTAGAGGTCGGTCGCCATGTGTACTTGGCGAGGTGTTTTGGGTAGCGGAGCGTTTTGCTTTGTTGGGTGCGCTCGTTGCTGTAGGTGTCGCGTGGGATGTAGGACCGGGGTGTCAGGACGCGCAGCGGTGTATTTGGCCCACGCAAGGTGCGGGGAAATCGTCACGTTCGCGATTAGCTCTAGGTACGGCCGGGGAGGGAAAGGGAGGGGTATATAATACGGAATACAAGGACTGTTGTCAGTTCGGAGGACATCCGTCTTCTCGAACTAAGAGATACGGGCTGAGGTTGACACAAAACCCCAAAAACAAATAAATGCCTGTGAGATGCGCTTTTCGCTCAAATAGGAAATTTAGTCTGGGGCAATAGTCCCGTTTCTTACTTGGTTTCTATGTTTTTGCTGGGTTTGACATCCCCCCCGCCAAAAGTGATTCCGCAATCTGCTTGTGTTTTCGTGTTAACAGCTCGGGTCGTCTGGGTGACAGTCCCGGCGGGCCTGCCCGTATTTTAGATGTTGTTCACAAAACTCAGAAGCAGGGAAAACGCTAATCACCAACAACACGCCTGACTCTAGCAAGTTGGGCCAGCTCGTACTGCTGTATGTACGACTCACAGCAAGCAGCAGTACTAGTAACTGGTGGTAATGAGCCGCGACACAAAGTACCTGTAGTAGTCAAATCTGCGATGCATCATGCTGGGCGAGTACGGATTATTGTGCTAGACCAATACGAACGGACATCTACGGACGCGGTCGTATGTATCCGTGACATTTGAGTTCATTCTTTCCAGAAAACAAAATCGTCAGCAGCAGCAGCAGCAGACGTTGCGGCGGCAGCAACGACAGCAGCAGCAGCAGACGTTGCGGCGGCAGCAACAACAGCAGCAGCAGCAGCAGCAGCAGCAGCAGCAGGGCACGAGGTCTGGATCAGCGTCGCTGTACGACCCGCTTATTGGTCTAACCCTTCAACCCTTTGTACACGTACTCGCTTCCGTTGTGTATTTCCTCGTTCCCCAACTCGAAATTCGGCACTATTTGCAGACGAAAAATCTGCACCCGACATGTGTCCAACAGAGAGAGCTTCTCGTAGCAGGTGCCATCACTACTACTGCTGTACGGCATCTACCCCAGAGCTTCACACACTGACACACACAAAAAAAACATACGAAATAAAAAAACAAGTAACCCTACCCTCGTCCGATCCCTTGTGAAGAGTCCTTTTTTTCTTGGAAAACCAAGATAAAATGACTCGCTCGCGTGCCTCATTACTGTACTGACTGTACACTGATGCGGAAGCCAGGGTCGGAGATATCGTAGATCTCGTAAGACATACGCGCGAAGGACACGTCACCGGTCAAGCAATATCAAATCTCGAGTCACGAGCGGTCTCACCTCATTGACGGTGTAGACCCGTCCTCGGGAGATAGCTATCGGGAGATTATCCGCCGCAGACTCTGGGGTAACCAAAAGGGTCCCCCACCGAGTCAGACTAGCTCTAGCATGTCCTTGCTAAATTTCAACGACGAACGCTGCTCGGCTTACGTCGGCCGTAACGACGGCTACAAGTGACCCTCGCTCCGCGACCTCATCACGGCGACTTCTCCGCGACTGCTACGCTGCGACATCTCCGCGACGACCTCGGTACGAACGACCAGCACAGGTACTAACTACATTACATTGGTGACCACCGTGTATTTTGACCATGCCACGCTCAGGAAGTCGATCGAAAAAGCAACGAACGAAAACACCCCTAGCGACTGAAGCGGCGTCCAGCAACAGCCTCGAGTCGAACTTCTTCGAGGCCCTGGCGCCTCGAGACCCCAACGAACCCGCAACAAGCAAGCAGGCTGCGGAGGAGACTAAGGTGGCGGACGACGACAGTGAGCCCAGCCCTGCGGACGACGACACCGAACTCAGCCCCGCCGACGAGGAGACTGCCCCAGCCTCCAGTCTGGCGGAGGAAGGTTTGGCGGGACCGAGCCCCTTTCCCTCCGGAGACCCTGTCCGCCTCGAGACAGCAGCGTGCTTCCGACGGTGCATGCTCGACATCACGACTCCGCCGGCCTGGGTGCTCCAGATGGTAATGCCAGCGACTACGAATCCGGAGAATGGACCCACGGCGGCCCAGATGGGAAAGGTGAGAGGAGTCTCGGTATTGCCCACACAGAATCTCGATGTAGCTTTCGCCGGGGCCACAACCACACAAAATGACGCAGCCACCCCGATTCGGCAGTCAAGCAGTTCTGACAGCAGCAGCCACTCGCCCCTTGACCTAGCTAGCCAACCCTCGCAAGCAGCAGCATTACACCCTCTGCGGTACTGCAAGCAGCACGTACATCCTCTGCTGTGTCCACACCCGCTAACGCTCGCTCACAGCTGCCAGTATGTACATCCTCTGCTGTAGCCCCACCTACCAACGTTTTCGTGATGCAGCCAGCACGCACACCCCCTGCTGTAGTGCAAGCAGCACGTACGTCCTCTGCTGTGTCTCCACCCGCCAACGCTCGCTCGCAGCAACTAGTACGTACAACCTCTGCTGTAGCCCCACCTGCCACCACCGTCGTGACGCAACCAGCACGTACATCCTCTGCTGTAAGTGAAGAGACTAGCAATAGCCAGTCAACCAGAATCTCGACTCAGCCGATAGATCACGCAAAGTTTTCAATAAAAAAGACACACCTTCCGCCTTCACTGAAACTGGTCGGATCACCCTCGGAAGACGTGCCCGAAATCATGGTACTCTTCCGCTCTCACATCCGCTTACACTCACCTGACAGTACACCGGCGCAACTATCGACCACCACGCAGTCAAGTACCTCCCTCTCCTAGTCAGCGGTGAAGCAGCCATCACCATGCAACAGCTGCAATGCGAGACCTTAGAGTGGCGAACCGACAAAGAACTGAACGAACTAAACAGTGCTGAGGATGCTCTCGAAATCCGAGCCCCCCGCTCTTACCGTGACTGGACCAACGCCGTCACAAATTTGTTCAGCCCAGTCAACCGCATCGTCTTGCTCGCTCGCACCATCGCTAACCTCAAGCAAGGGAGTAGTGAATCTGTCGATTCTTACCGACTGAGAGTAACTCAAGCTTATGCACGACTCTTGGCTGAAACCAAACGCACCGCTCCCCCGAACGTCTCGCCGTACAAGCACGCGTGGCAAACCTCACTGATGGCTACCTTCGAAAACGGCTTGATTCCCCTGACATGAGTAGAACTCATCCGTGAAGACCCTTCCCTCACATACCGACCATCTCGTGCTCGTGCTAAAAAACACGAGACGAACGCCTTACGCGGACCCCCCACCCCACCTTTGATCACGTACGCATCTGCTGTCACCGGTGCCTCCCCTGGACCTGACCGACAGTTGCTCACCTCGATGGCAAATATCGAGAAAGCGATCGTGTTCAACCTCACAGCAGGGCGGGGGCGAGCCCAACGGGTCACCTTTGCGAAGGACACCCGCGGATCGGTCGAGAAACGTAGCAGGTCGGTGGGCGTGGACCGCTTCAAGTCACGTCACACGACAGTAGCGGCGGGGGCCGAGTGCGACTACCCTATGTGCCGGCACCGAACCTCCCACTCGCGCCCCGAGTGCCGTTTAGCCAAGGCGCATGAGGAGAAGAGGTGGATAGTCAATAAGAAGGATAAATGAGGGGGCCCGCGCCGGTTTCTTCAAACCGGTTCGGGGAGTAGGTTAGCTAGGACCACCGAGCTCGCGGTGCACAAGACAGCGCAAGCAGCTAGCGTAACCGTAGCCAGCGTCCGTAGACCTAGTGATAAGAGGAGGGATATAAGTGGCCGCAAAACGAGAGCCACCCCTCTGGCGAACACCTGTGCACAACACCTACATGCAGGCATCCCGTCGAATACTGTAACAGACTTGTTGAATAAGCAGCAGGTTCCGAGTGGTTTAGCAGTACAGCATGGAGTAGGACACACCGTAGAAACAACAAGCAGAGTCGGAAAGAGTAGTCAGCGTCAAAGTGATACGTTTTCACCTTCCGTGGTACCGCAAGCCTTGTATGTTTCTGCTGTGAACCGCAATAATGAGAAAAAAACATCATCCTCAGGGTTTTCATCATGCGACGCTAACCGGGAAAAGCACTTTGATGCTTTCCATGCGTTGGGAATGAGTGGATATCCACAATATCCCACCGCTTTAAATTCGTCGTCGAAACGCGTACGAGTAAACACCAGAGTCACTAGTCATCCTGCGCACAATGTCACCATTGGCACAGCAACCGATGTACCGTGCATTTCTGTTAACTTCGTCCAGACACATCCCACAATGAAAGAAATGAAATTTTAGCAGTACCCACGGGTGCGATCAACCTCAGCAGTGCTGATGGTTCACCTCTCAAAATTTTAGGTTACTTTCGCTTTGAACTGACGCTATGAGATATTACCCTACCAGTCGAGGCGTTTGTATTGCCCTCTCTAGTGCCAGACATTATGCTACTCGATAATTCTATCATGAACGCCTTCGGCGGCGTGCTCGATTGGAGTACAGAACAATTCTCATTCAAAACATCTCAAGTCAAAATAAAAGCATCTCACCGTAGAGTGAATGCTACGAGACACCTCGAGAACACTGCGACAGCTCGGTGCTCCGTAGTCTCAATTATCACTAGTGTCGAACCCGTACCGGTGTTTTTGCACAACAAATGCAGCACCCCCCCTCAGAGTGAGATGACAGTACAAGTAGAGTCGGTGAAAGCACCGACCGAAACCGCTGCTGCACTAGTTGAACCACTGGTCGTCACGGTCGAGGACATCGAATCTTCTGCTGTACCCGAAGCCTTTCAATTTATGATAGTTGCTCGTACAGTGTGCCACTGGTCGACCACTGAGAGAACAGTTGTCCAAATCGCGAACCCGTCCCATCAATACGTATACGTGAAATGGAAGACATTGCTCGGACATATTGCACCCGTATCAGTATCCTTGAGCAACACGACCAGTGCAATTCAGACCAACAGCAGGACAATAGAATCTACACGCAACGAACTCCGCGCAGCACTTACTATAGCGTTTGATAAGACCACGTTCACACCTGACGACGCACAAGTACTGGAGCTATGCACCAAATATCGAAGCGTTTTTCTCTGTCACCACAAGAGCTAGGTAAATGCACCCTAGTCGAAGCAACGTTTCCCCTTGAACCTGGAACACGTCCTGTGGATAGAACTCCGTACCGGGCAAACCCACGCGTACAAGAGACTATCGACAAGGGCGTGAACCAAACGGAAAAATATGGAATCATTGAACAGCGCTCTAGTCCCCGGGGGTTCCGCAGTAACTATTGTCGCAAAATCAGACGGCACTCCTCGGTTCTGCGTAAATTACAGGTCGACAATAAATAAAATTCTGATCGAAAAGTCCTGGCCTATGCCCAACTTAGAAAGCCATCTTGACACGGTCGGAGGAGCACGCTATATAACCGTACGCGACGTACAAAATGCGTATCATCAAATACCAGTAGCAGCCAGCGAACAAGATAAAACTGCTTTTGTCACGCAGAATGGAAAGTGGGTCTTCAAACGCCTACCCTTTGGTATAGCTAACGCGCCGTTTCTGTTCTCGCGAGTAATGTCATTAGCTTTTGCACACTTTGGTCCGAAAAGTGGTCTCTTGGTTTATATGGATGACTGTATATGTTGTTCATCAACCTGGGAAAGCCACCTACAACTTCCAGAAAACATGTTCAAAGCATTGCAAGCAGCCGGCCTCACCCTGAAACCATCGAAAGTACAGTTCGGACCCCGAGAGGTTAAATACTTGGGGACACATACTGACCGCCGACGGAATTCGGATCGGTGAGGATCGCGTAAAAGCTATAATTGACCTACGGAAACCTAAAACCATTAAAGAGGTGCGGTCAGTACTTGGAATGGTCAACTTTGTCCGCAAGTTCATACCTAACTTGGCTAGCGTCATCGCACCCCTGGTAGCCCTGTCAAAGAAAGAGGCCGTCAAGGAGGTAGCTAAACGTTGGAACCCAGAACACGACCAGGCTTACGCAACAGTGAAACAATTGCTCACCCAGGCGCCCGTGCTACAAATCCCCGATTTTTCTAACGACTTTGTGATACACGTTGACGCTTCAGAGGAAGGCGCGGGAGCATTCCTGGCCCAGCAGAAAGGCGACGACCTCGAAATAATCGCATACTTTAGTCAACGCTTCAATGACAGCCAACGCCACTACTCCGCTACACTCAAAGAGTGTTACGCTGTTGTGTTGGCAATACAGCACTGGCGGCCCTATTTATGGGGACGACACTTTGTATGTGTGACGGATCATGCAGCACTACGGTACCTGTACTCAATGTAAGACACATCGAACATGTTAACACGCTGGGCGATCGCATTACAATCGTATGATTTCACCGTCCAACACAAATCCGGTAAGCTACATGTCGTGCCGGACACGCGATCAGTTGGTAGTACCAGAAGCCCTTGTCGGTCTAATTCTGCACGCTTACCATGACCACGTCATGTCAGGAGGACACCTCGCATCCAGACCGACTTACGATAAAATCCGCCAGAAATATTGGTGGCCTACTATAAGCCGCGACGTGCGAGATTGGTGCGAAAAATGCCAAGCTTGCCAACGACGAAAAACAGCACTCGTCAGACCCAAACTCCCAGCAGGCCATTTGCCTGTCGAACGACCGTTCCAAAGAACATCGGTTGACTTAGTAGAGTACAAATCGGTATCAATTTCAGCCGCAGGGATCGAATGTAAATATGTTCTCTCGATGATGGACCATCAGACACGTTTTGCAGTGCTGTTGCCGGTACGTGATAAGGCGGCCGACACAGTAGCCCGGGCTATCATCGAACGAATAATCAGCATTTTCGCCCCACCAGAGACCTTGCACTCAGATCAAGGCCCCGAATTTGACAACAAGGTGATATACCAGCTGCAACAGATACTCGGATACGAAAAGACCCGAACGACTCCGTATCGACCTCAGGGCAATTCAGTATCAGAACGCGTACACTCCACCATGCACAACATGCTGGCCATGCATAGCTCGATAGATCAAAGCAACTGGGCATCACTGTTACCGTTCGTCCAATTAGCTCACAACACTAGTTTTAGTGCTACCATGCATGAGGCGCCATTTTTCTTAATGTTCGGGCGACAACCTCGACTTCCAGTCGATATAATTCTCGGAATTCTTCATGTAGGAAGAACAGCAGATACCGAAGAATTCGCACAAAACACGCAGGTTTCGCAGATTGCTTCAGGAATCACACGCCGAAATCTTACCGAGCGTGCAGACAAACAAGCAGAAAATATCAGCAAACTCAAACTGTACCCCGTGTTCAAACCTGGACAGGAAGTACTCGTGTACAAACCATACCAGGACGCGGATGGTCCCAACCCAAAACTGCTGCTACCATGGCGAAGACCGTACGTCGTCTGCTCCCAATTATCACCAGTGGTAGATAGAGTACGACTTACGAACGACACACGAGAGATGTCAGTCCATCTTGCCCACATAAAGCCCTACCATAGACGGGAAACACCGCCGGCACCTCAATTGGAGAAACTTGCGGAATTGTTTTTGGGGTAACCAATACCCCTACCCGCATTGGACCATCCCGACGAGGCTCAACCTAAAATTGAGTCCTGTTTCGTAGACAGGGTAGTAGACCATACACGTGGGCCTGGCAGAAAAAGCCCCCACAACTACAAATACCGTCTGAGGCTTCGAGGGTACGGCCCGGAGTCGGACCTCGAGTATAGCGCAGACGAAATACCCCAATGTCACGAATTGTTCGCCGCATACCGAACCCAGAAGGGTTTGCAACTCGCGATACCCCCGCCCCCTTCGCCCCCCCTCCCTTCTCTCGGGAAACGGAAGCGTAAAATAGGCGAGGAATGAGCACAAGTTTCGCCAAATAAGTACTCAATGCTCCGCGGCGTAAACAAAATCACGAACAAGTTGGCAAACGCAGTTAACTCAGCTGTAGGCATAAGAGTTAACAACGGTGATGAGCGTAGCACCGTCAGACATGGCAAACACACGTGTGTCTAATTTGATCTGACGGGCACTCTAACCGGCATTCCGGTGGGAATAACCAGGGCAAGGAGACGCAAAGAACATTGTTGTACCCATCGGTAGAAGGCTGTAAGAAACATGACAATTCATGCCCAGGCCCACACTGAGTTATGGACAAAACAGCAATTCCACCGTCTTGTCACACAAAATTGTTCGAACCAAAACCCACACACAGGGAATGGGAGCCACGCGACTCCGCCCCGCCCCGCTTAAACAAAGTCACCAGTTGATGTTTTTAGATCAACCACGTCGACCTCGCGTGACCGCCCAACTAATCACGAAAAATAAAAATTAGGGTTCGGCTGCCCGTGGTTCTCAGAACAGCAACCACGGGAGCGCACCAAGAGTACGTGTGGCCAGACGGAATTAGTGCGTTGAGATAAAGGTTGGATTTACCAAACAACTTCAGCATATATAATATGCTGTCAGCGTATAAGCTTGAAAATGTGTGCATCTTCGCCGGACCGGTTTTTAACACCCATGTTTACTCAATACGTCGGCTACAAGGAGTGGATGAACGCATGTGAAGGCTGCTGTGTTTCGATCGGATAAATCAGCACCCTGCTTCCTAGTCATCTTCCCGATGACCGCCACAAGACCATCCCTAGCTAAGATGGGCTTGCGGCGAATAAAGAGGGGGGCGATGTGGAAGCCAGGGTCGGAGATATCGTAGATCTCGTAACACGCACGCGCGAAGGACACGTCACCGGTCAAGCAATATCACAGCTGACGTATTTCAAAATTTTATAAAAAAAAATCTCGAGTCACGAGCGGTCTCACCTCATTGACGGTGTAGACCCGTACTCGGGAGATGGCTATCGGGAGATTATCCGCCACAGACTTCGGGGTGACCAAAAGGGTCCCCCATCGAGTCACACTAGCTCTAGCATGTCCTTGCTAAATTTCAACGAAGAACTCTGCTCGGCTTACGTCGGCCGTAACGACGGCTACAAGGAACCCTCGCTCCGCGACCTCATCACGGCGACTTCTCCGCGACTTCTACGCTGCGACATCTCCGCGACGACCTCGGTACGAACGACCAGCACAGGTACTACATTACACTGATGATATTAATAGTATTGCTGCTGTGCATATACTTCGTCACCTCTTCGACGCTGATACTGATACTGATGATGTTGCTGATGATGAGAACGTCCATCGAGAAGAAGAAGGAGGGCCAGAGAGCAGGTGCTGCTGTACCTGTCCCAGCTGGGGTGAAGCTGCAAACGCTGGGTGGGTGTTTGGGCTGTTGGTGGAGGTCACGATACCGGGCGGAGGGGTAGAAGACAGGATTCTTACAGCAGAAGCAGCACCAGCAGCACCAGCACCAGCAACCACAGCAACAGCAACAGCAACGGCAATCTGACGGGCGAAGAGCATCACGAATGCCGCCAAGCTTATGAGTCTTGATGGGTTCATGTCCTGGCTATTTACGCTCGACAGTGGTGCTGTGCTGTTTGTGTCCTGCGCATGCACTGCACACGCCAGGCTGGCAATCTGCCTACAGTATCACTCCAGACGGAAATATAAGGAGTATGTGAAGATTAATTTTGGTATAAAAATATCCTTATATATTCGTCCACAATACGTACCAAGTATGACCCAGTACATATCGTATGAACTACCGACTTGTAGATGAGAAAAGTTGAGGAAATTTCTTGAACATGTTGCGGACATGAGGCAAGGCTGCACATGCGGTGTGTAGGCCTTGTGCGCTCGTAAGAAAAAAAAACGGAAACAAAACTAAATCCTGCTGCAATCAAAAGACACCAGTACCACGGCAAATGCGAGCGCAACTCGAGGTGGCTTGCAACGAGACGAGTCCCACGCGTTAGCTCAATATGACCCGCTTCTGCAGATACCGGGGTTGTGGAAATCGGTAACGTACAGCTCTCGCAATCGGTAATGCAAAAACACGACTATTACAAGCAGACACTCGTAAAATATTGGGAGCCTGTACACATCGCGTTTTGTTTGGTCGCTTATGATTTTTTGGCGCTTCGCGCCAATTGAGTTCAATTGCCCACAGGAGGTAAGACCATGAAACTGCGGCCCGTTATCCCAGCCGCACCCTGATCCCACCCGATGATATGATCCCATTTGGCACCTTGCTCCCACGCCCACAAGGTGCAGAAATGAAATTAGCCCCCGCCAGCTACCGTGATCCCGCCCACCGGTACCCCACCGAGCTACCCTGACCCCTTGTAGGCAGCAGCAGGCCGTCGTTCACAGCTCTGCAGCATGATGATACGACGACATGCCCAGAGGAACATGTATGTATGTCGTGACGAAACGTAGGAGGGTGGACACACCTCCTCGATGGTGAATCTATAGCTTCTTCGCGTTTTCTGGCTAGGAAGCACTTCCTGGTGGGATCAAGGTACGGGCGTGGACCCAACCCAGCAACCCAACCGCTACAACCCTATAACCCTGCCCCCAACACCGACCAGAACCGGGCGAGGAACGCCGCTGGCTGCGCCGCATAATTTCGCTTCTTGTCCTCTATATTTTCCAGCGATCTATCTGCAGACCTACCGCTGCAAGATCCACTGCTGTCAAGAATTGTCTACTCCAGACTCTCCAGTGGAGGTCTCATTACAATCTGTGAGCTCGGATCTTCAGGTCGGTACGCGGTTCAGGTACGTTGGTTCCTGTTGGGATGAAGGCGTACACGAGGGAGGCGAGGCTGTAGTGGAGGACATGCGTCATGTATGTATGCAGCCAGTCTGACCGTAAATAAATACTATGAGGGACGTTTGAATAAAATCAAAATCTCGAAATGTGCCCTGTTTTTGTGATCGTAGTGGCATGTGTAGACAATCGATCACGGATGGATGCGGCGGGATTTTCGATTAGTATGTACAGCAGTATGTGTACGAAAGAGGAAGGACGGAAGTGTGGTAGCGACTTTTATTACTACACGTACGTACGTATCTCGCTTACTGTAATTTTGAATGCTTTTCGAATCTGAGAGTGGACTTTCGAAAATGCATTTTTCATTTTTTTTTGTGTTTATTCTTTATATATTGAAGTTAGTGTGGATGTTTTATCATGTGTTTGGTGTGGCAATATATTCTCGGAGATCATCGTGGCCGTTCGTAGATCCACCCAACAGCGATTTCGAAGAGCCTCCCTGAAAAAAACTCCGTCGAAACTAGAAAACTCGCGTTTGCTCGTGAGAATATATACCTACCTGCTGTTCAAGGGTATACGAAAAAAATTGACACGGCGCACATTTTTTTTCGCCAAACAGGGGCGGGTTATAATCTAGGACAAGTAAACATATAAATGCCAAAAAAAAAGGCAATTCCCTTTAGTGCATCTTGTGATGAGAACGCTCAGGTTGGTTTTCTATTCTGAACTCAGGAGGTCAAGTGTGTCGTTTTCTCGTTTTCAGGAACGCGGTTGGGTACCTGGTAACTCATACCAGGCATGTAGTCACTTTCAAACCGATAAGGTCTGTGCAGGACAGTTTGTCCAATTTGATGTCGGCGTATACCCTTCAAAATACGCCGAATAGACAACCGCGAGTCGTGATCGCCACGGCTGCGGGGATAAAAAGCAGTCGCGAGAAGAAAAAACATCGAGATCGCTCCACTAAAATCAAGTAGTAAATGGGCGTGATCACGCTAAACTCATCACAAATTCTACCCAAGATCAGCTATTAATAGAAATCGGTCGTTGTGCTCAAAATCACGAAGAAGAGTGGCCGCGCGTCATTTCCGCTCACAACCAAAATGACCTGCGGTTCCACCTGTAGAATGGCGAGCGCAAGCAGTTAACGCGCCCTATTAGTTTCCTCGTGTGGGTGGTTTCTCGAACAATTGGCCTCCCCACAAATGATGTCTTGGATCCGGTTTTAGGCCTGTTTTTTTGTCGTCAAATAATAATTGTTATTGCCCTCGATAGAATGCATTCGAGCGCCGTTCTCAGTTTGCTTGTCTCTTTTTTTGTGAAGTCGCAGGTGGAGTTGTTGAGAGTGACGGGAGAGGCCAGTCGGGACCAGCACAGACGGAACCCCAGAGTGCTGTGTCTGGCTCAGGCAGAGCGTCTACTTGTTGACTATCGGTACCACTTACTATTATAGTACTTGGCGGGGACATATATCCAGCAGCAGCACACCAAGACGGCACGAGCACCCGCACCAGTACCACAGGAATGGGATCGATATCATTGAGATGTAATTGGGGCTGCAGGGCTGAATACAAGACTGTTGGCCACAATGAAAAACGAAACATGAACGGGGAGAGATCTCCAGCAATCATTCAGAAAGCTGACGACGCTCTCTTGGCCAAAGCAAACATGCCGGTTGTTTATTACAACCAATTTGCGAAACATTTCGTCGCTCGTACCGACTTTGGCACGAGTGTCTACAAGCGACTGTCCCATCGGTGCGGCTGAGTTGCGTAGCTCAAGGCGCAGGGCTCCGTTGAACCTGAGAGTTGGCCCAGGCTGCTTGTAAGTGTGTCCGCTATCGATTTGCGTGGTATACACGTCAACGTTGGGGGCGGTTTGGGACCAGATTTTGCGAGGATTGGAGTTTCCTTGTGGCTGCGGTCAGTCAGACAGACAGACAGACAGACAAGATTGCAATTACCGCAGCTGAGACTCAGTTTTACAAACTGAGAATAACGTTTTTTCTTTTAAACGGGAAACAATTCCACGCAGCGAAGTTCAAGAATACATGCCTAGCTCTCGGATACCGCCTGCAAATATGGCTTTTGCAGAGTCTTATGATGTCATCGTCTCCCCCCCATATTGTTTTGGAGGCGTTACCATTTATCAACCCTCTGAGAAGAGAGATGCTTGCCCTCTCTACCAGAAGCTCTGGGGAGGAAAGAAGGGACGTCAATCAATTAATGTGAACCCAACACGTGCGAGTGATCGAGAGTATAACTACAGTGAAAACCTTCGCAACAGTAGTCGGCTTCGTCCCATACCGCCTACCAACCGTATGCTACCGTGTTCCTTTTTGCCTGATAGGGTCTTCCATCTTTTCACAAAACAAGCTGAAAAGAGCGCCCCCCGTTGCATCTAGCAAATCATGTTTTCTGGTTCTTTTATTCGTCGTGTAGTCAAAGAAAACCCAGAGAAGGAAAAAAAAAAGAAGCTACGGCAGAAGCAGCAGCGTCACAAGCGAAACTTTTTGCATGAAGTGCATACATAGGTTGGGACGTTTTCCAGCGTGTTCCTGGGTGCGAAACTAAAATCCTCCTCATCTGGGATAAAAATGTTGCACGCTTTACGTACTACTGTAGACGCGTGCGTGCTATGATAGGGCATGCCTTTTTGTCTGATGCTCGTATTAATAGCACTTTTTTCCTTACAAGGCAATATTTCTGACTGACGGAGCTCCTCGAGGGCACTGAGGAACTACCCAATGAGGCATGTCTTATTGTTGCACGCTGATTTTCGCCAGCATTACTACGATAGGCGTAGAGCACCTGCTACGGCCCTCCTCGCTTGAGGATAGCTCCATGCCCCCCCTCCTTTCGAGTCTCGAGGGGGTGGATTAACCCGTGAGCGTAACATTAAAAAAGGTATAGCTGCTATTGTAGAGATTCGAGCACCTATACATGTATCCAGTAGTAGTATCAACACGTCGCCACGGCCGCGGCAACGGCACCAATGGCGGTGGTGACGCCGCCACCGTCACCGCCACCGCCGGCCCCTCCTGCCCCTCCTGCCACCGCTTCGACATTCTCAACCACCACGACCTCCTCCTCCTCCTTCTCCTCTCCCACCCGCTCTCCAAACACAGCAGCGTCGCGTTTCTTTCGTAACCGCAGGAGGGCACGCTGGCCCGGACGCTGCCCTCCCGCAAGCCCACCACTACTGCCACTACTACCCGTTTCTCCTACTTCTTTTTCTTCTTCTCCCTTCGCTGCATCGGTCCCCCTCGTGCGCCCAGCCGCGGTCTGCCCGTTCGCTGCATATTCCGAGGCGCTCGTTTTCTCCCCCCCCCCTTCCCCTAATTGTCGTGGCGGGGAGCTATTAGGGTCGGTGGCACTGGCTGCTGCGACTGCCGACGCTTTTGAAGACAAAGCAGCGGCGGCGGTGGTCGTGGCGGTTGTGTTTCCTCCTAACGTTTCCACAGAGGCGGCCCCGGCGAACGTATCGATCGTATCGGTGTCCACCGTCTCTCTGTCGAAGTATAAGTCCACCTGGGTGGAGCAATCGACATTTCGTATGTTGCGAATTCGGGTGGGGGGGGGAGGGATGTAGTCGTTGAAATGTTTTAATGATTCAAATGAGGCCCGTCGAAATCTTGTTGAGGAATCTAGCCGTTGAAAACAAAATCTCGAGGAATATCTGGAACTGTATATATATCGAATTGAATTTCCTTGGATTAATCGCGGCTGAAATATTCTTGAGAAATCTAGCCGTCAAAAGCATCGTTGATCAGACGCAAGCGGGGGGAGTATAGCTCCTGGGCAGACAACTTCAAGCCGGCGCGAACCATCACCGGTGATACTCCCAGAGAACGACATAAGCCCAGAGCACTTGCCTACGTCACGGAGCAATCAGTCGACGTATACGTACATGCAATGAGGCAAAAGAGCACGTCCATCGACCGCCCTTAAAACACCAAACACGCATACCTGGTATTACACATGGTACCTATAAGACTATCACACCGGGTGATAAGAGTACACATACCCTCGGACGAAATTCAACGCTGATTTTTCTCGACAACAGGGAAAATGTAAACGCGGACGCACGCACCCAAGGAAATATCTCGATGAGTTCTTCCCAAGGCCGCGTTTTTCGTTGGGTGCGCCCTAGTAGGACCTTAAGGCATGTTTATGGCGAAAATCGGCTCTGAAAATCAACCCAGGGTGGGGGGGGGGTGTTATCTTGTCACCCGCGTGATATGATACGGTATAATATATATATATATATGTCATACCAGATTTGGTACATGTCTTCCTTCAGTACCGTATAGCACTCGTTTTTCTGCTGCTAATGCGCCACCACCATCGAGGCTTTCGAAAAGCAACCACGACGTGGACCCCGCGCACCGGTCTTCTATTACGAGGGACCATAGTAAATAGGACCTACGGCGAACATAAAAACCTACATATTTCCCTAGTTTCACTAACAATATTTGGTTCTATTTACTACGGTCTCGCGCAATAGTACCTTGTTCAACCCAAGGGTGTCCGTCGGAAAGTAACAAACCGAGGTGGACTCTGCACAGGGCGAGGCTTTTAGTACTTGACAATGGTACAGTGCACAGCTCGGACAGATCATCTATAGACAGATCATGATCTAAATCATTCAGGGCAGATACATTCCTGATCTGTATTATTTGTATGATCTAGCTCATTTTGACGGGTGGGAGACTATCATCTACGTGATCTACAGTAGCACGCATGCCCTGTGCTGGAGCTGTACTGTACAGATCACACTGCGCAACATCTCACAACGGCAGGTGAAGAACTAGATCATCTACACCAGACAGATATATCATAATCTAGGCGAGGTGTGCAATCGTGCCTTTCGAAAAACAACAAACCGACGCGGACCCTGAGCGGGGGGAGGCCTCTAGTACCTGGCTCAGAAAGCTGTTGAGAATCCCATGTCCCACCACTCCACACAGCAATACCTGTGCCCATCCATGGACGAGGGGAAAGCGACGGGGGAGGGGGTAGGGGGGGGGGGGGAGGGGATGGGTCATAAGAACGCTCACGCGTGGTGGTCGAGGGTGGATACTTTTTCTTTCTTTTTTCCGGAAGTCAACGGCAAGCGTCGCAAGGGGAGTGCAAGACCTTGGCCAAGACCGCAGAATGACGAGCTACATTCTACATCGCTACTATATGCACCAAAAAAGGTGAAGGTACTCTATTAGAATTTCTAAACGAGACATCTTTATCTGCGCACCAGGTGCCCCATCACTACGGACGTTTCAAACACACCAAAAAAAAAAAAACACTGCTGTCTGGTAGGTTACAAAAAAATGTTAGTGAGAGAGCGTTGATGAAGAGGGGCGGGGCTGCAGGGTGCAGTAGCAAAAGCGTCTCGCGCATCAGTGGTTTCAGGCGTGATCAAGTGCTTCGAGCCTTGAAGTGCATACAGTGGCGTGCCCACGTGAAGACCACCTCGAGACAGGAAATTCTGGTGGTAATAGTTCCAAGTACGGTATTATTATTACTGATAAAAAAATGATATCACACGAAGTATGGGTTCCAAGCAGTTTTTTTTCTCCTCGTGACAAGCCGATATTCTGTACTTGTTGATAGTCTTATCCACCCGAAAATCACAAACAGGAGGGTCTTAAAGTGGGCATGCCATCGTACAAGGCGTCTTGCGAAAGAAATAAAAATGGGTTGGGCTTCTTGCAGTCTGCTTCCTAACGTTTATAACACCAATTCCAACCGACGAGAACGTACATTGCGGTGGGAAAAAGTGAACCAAAATGGCGATTTAAAAAAAAAAATAGCATTCTGGGGTTTCGGGTAGCCAGCTCTGTGGGCTGGTTGGCAAAACCCTGAGCAAACTTCTGATTCACCTGTTTACTTGACCAATCAGCTCTCTCGTGTTTGTCAGTTAACAACAATGCTAGAACCTCGACAAAATCGGACATATCGCAAACACCCTTGATGCTGATCGTTGCACGGAACCCACCTGTTGGGGTATTCGCTCAATCAACCCTTCCGGACCCCTTTCAACCCTTTTGAAGGGACTGCAGTCCAGTCCCGTTCTGGGGGCAAAACGCTCTAATTTGAAGCACTTTGTCCCCAAAAAAGGAACTGCAGTATTGATGAAAGGGTTAAGGTTAAGTAAGGGATGGCGGCCAAAACAATGACAGATCAAGTGTTTGCAACCGTCTACCAGCAGCTTGAGGGTCCAGCAGAGCCGATAGGGCTGTAACGCACCCCGTGCTGTACACGACTCCATTCATCTTAACTCGGACGGCGATCGATATCGCCCCCCAATCGCGTAGTGGGTATCGCCATTACCATCGTTTCGTACAAAACTCCCAATTGAGTCCAGCACAGCCTCGACAGGTAAGACAGACAGAAGCATGCTACGGTACATGCAGGGCTTTCGCTATGTCCAGGAGAGCGGTCGGCACAAAAAAATTGTGCAGGACGTGTGTCGTCGATTCCAGCCTTGCGCGTCGGCCTAGACCTCAACCCGACTCCAGGCCTATCCCTAACCCCAATCTTTTGGGGCTCGAGGTCGGCAGAGGCAGTCAGTCACGTCCTGCCCCGCCGCGGGTTTGGGTGGCGTTTTTTCCCAAAAACGTTCGGGCGGCCGAAAGGCCAGCCTTGACCAATGGGACACGCATCCTGCTCAAACGTTTGTGCCGACCGCTCCTGCACATAGTGCGAGTCGATACATAGGGGTTTTCCTGTTTCTTTCTTTTCAAATGACGGGAAGCTCTCTATATACTATACACCTGATCCAGAAAAAGGGCAAGAAACCCGATGAACAGTCGAATGCCAGTTACATCGAAAAAAAAGTGATAGCGTTGAAAAGCACATTGGGTACCAGAACGGCCAAGATTGACAATAGCACTACAAGCGGTCAAATCGGCATGTCCAGCCAAGGCTAAACCCCACATATTTCCCACTGCAGATAAGAACGTTTGTGTAGGAAAGAGCGCCTGTTTGGGCTTGCCACGGGGCGCTCTTAACTCGGGGTACCCACTGCTGTCATCCTCGTACCGGGTAGTTACTTCCTGGGGCGAGGGCCACCGTCAGTCTAAAAAACAAATTGGCCAAAGCGTGCCATGATATCACCCTTCTCGTACAGCACATGTCGGTACATACAGTAATGAAACTGTACTATCAACATCAATAGTCCCATCTAACGCACAGCGACTCAAGTGCAGTACGAGACACCTGTCACGAATCTCCTGTTTCGGCTACTAAAATGCTCGCGGTAGCATAGGCTCCTCAAGGCTGTAATGTGAGGTTTAGAACGGCGTCCCTCGTTGGGCACAAGCGCTGACGTAGCTGTAACTTCTTGAATTAAAAGAGAATTGCCAGCCTGGAAGATACATACCCCCAAAAAATGTTTAGTTTAATAAGCCTGCTGTATTTATTCGTCCAACAAGGTTAGTCTCCCGTAGCACCAGTCTGGAACTGACATTTAAGCCGTTCGCCGCGCTGTGTACATCGTAAAGAAACGTAAAGAGCACAAGCCCTCGAGCAAAACCGACGACTATATTTATAGAAGCCAAAAACAAGAGACAAAGTGCGACACCCCCTGTCTTCACAGCTGTAAACCGCTGCATGCACTGGGAGCGTCTCTGCTTCCACCTGTACAGCAGCATAGCATGCCCACGAACGCCCAGACACCTCCAATCGCCTACGCAACGCCGGTATCGAGCGCAATCACTGCCTACGCTTACGCGTTCAGACACACTTGCCCCACTCCCCCCCCACACACCCCCACACACAAAAAAAAAACGAACAGAATGGGTCCATGAGCGAAGAACAATTTAACAAAGAAACCAAGACTCAATGTTTGGGTGACGCTGATAAGAGTTATTTTACATTGAGAAACCGTGCTCAGCGGCGGGACTTACACCCTGAACCATACCAGGGTATAATATAACAGCCTACGCTCAAGGTTGGGTTTACAAAAAAACAATCGGCCTCGGCCTTCCTTAGAGCAGGCGTTTATTTTTGTTGGCGGGCACACGCATACCTCCCCCCCCCCCCCCCCCCCCCCCACCGCTGCCTCCGCAAACGAAAACCCGAATACCGGACGCCCCTCACCCCCAAGCGTGTCTTAGTAGGGTGGAGCTCACCCTTCATGCGATTCGCCGAACACCTCATGGCGCTTCGCGCTTGGCGCAAGCGATGTCTTCCTGGTCGGAGAAAAACGCGACGTGCTCCGTCCCGGCAATGTAGGGATGTGAGAGTCAATGGCCATACGACTACGGCCATGCATAATATCGAGTACACCCCCCCCCTCCTCTAACCCTCACCTCTGTGCTTGGCCCAGCCAGCGCCCACATGGTCTGCAGGAGAGGCATAATGCAGGCCTCCTCGTAGAGGCAATCTCCCGCAACCACCACGTCGTACGGGGGTTCGAAGAGGGCCATGTCCTCGGCTGACCCCCACTCAAGCCGCCGCACACACGCGTTCGCCTCCATGCCGCGCGGGGCGAGGTTGGACTCGACGTTGTCCGCGCACTTCCCTGCAGGCAAGTGCAGCAGGCGTTTCGGCAAAAAAGTGAAAAAAAAACAAAAAAAAAAAAAAACAAAAAACAAAAACAAACAAAAAAACACACGCGCACGAGACACAAGCCAGCTTTGTTCAGCACCGAGTTATTGCTGCAAGTTTTTCACGACACTCGGTGGCTCTCGATAAGACACAGCCTGCTTGTTCAGCGCACGTGATCGCTGTAAGTGTTCACAACACTGGGGGTGGCTCTTGGTAAGACACAGCTAGATCGTTCAGCCGAGATACTAAGAGTGGTGCAACACTGGGTTGGTCTTGATGTTCTCCACGTACGATACACATGCACTCTGGACGGAAACGGGAGCACCGCTGGGGTATAATTCTGAAGACCAAGCGGTCCTTACATTTTCGTCCACAGACTGGCACAGCGCAAAGTTGACATAAAACGAACACACAACGCGCACACACAGCTTGATCGTTTCAAATCAAGTTTTTAAGCCTTCACACCACGCTGGGTGGCTCTTCATTTCCACCTGTACATATAGCGCAAACGCTGGCAAAAACAACGACCACACACATACAAAATAGTCGCCTGACCAGCGCTGCATTCTCCCTCCTCCCCTCCCTATCGTCAGTGCTTGCTGTATTGTTGTCATAGAAAGTGTTTTGAACGTTCATAACACTGATTGCGAAGCTCTTCAGCTCCACACAACGGTACGTATACATCTTGCTCCGTACTCGTTGCCTTGGTCCGCTTAACGCGGGTCAAATACACAGACAACAAACAACACGCCGAGAGCAAAAAAAGTTGCCCGGTGGGTAGTGATGTTTTCTCCCCCTATTCTCACTGGCTCGGATGCACGACAACGGCGAATTTCTTGGAGCTATTATCACCGGGGGGGCTAATGCTGTAATCAGGGCTCACGATGGACCCAAATTCCATGTATCTCCCTGCGTTTACACGTCATCTTTGGATGATTACTGTTTACGGGGGACCATAGTAAATAGGAACAAGTATTGTAAGTAAAAATAGCTATATATAGGTTTTTGTGTGTACCGTAGGTCATATTTAATTTTTAGTTTTTTTTTTTAGTTTTTAAACTCTTTTACTTTCCAGCCCACTCGTAGGAGGTTTCACCCTCGACGATCTTCTGGACAAGCCGTGGTCACAGGTGTCGTCCCTTCTCCCCCCCGGTACGTGCCTTTATTTTTTATCGCGCATAGGGTTCAGCATTCCCACTGCTCGTCGATTTTCATCGAATGTACAGCTAACTCACGCTCTCGCGCTTTCCGCTAATCAATTTTATGCAAGAAAAAGTCCCTACGAGCATGCACTCAGTGAGACTCGAACTCACGAAATTGATCTTGATAGGCTCGCGGACCACCTACCAAGCCACCGGGGACGCCGGTTATATGGCCCCCCGTAATAGTAAACACGCCCCCGTAAATAATGGTGGCAATGAAAAGCCTCACCGCTGCCGCGGCACCCCTCTCCTGCTCCCCCTCTCTCCCCCCCTTCCCCCTCCCCTGCGCCGCTCCACCGTGCGCGTGGTACATATAACCTTATATATTCACACCTATGTCCATGTCCGTGATCGTCACGTTCGCCCCTCGCAGCGCGCCGTAGATGCTCGTAAGCCCGCAACCCGCGCCGACCTCAATCATCCGACGCCCCACGAAGTGATCCTCCGGGAAAACTTGCCTGCTGTCCATGTAGCGACTGTTTGCAGAGGTTGGAGAGAGGGCAGGGGGGGGTACCCATTTGTTGCTTGCCTTGGGTCACGCGGCCATTGAACACGCAACTCTTTCGAGAAGGAGCACCGTTCCCACGTACTCCTAATAGAGACACCTCCAGCAACATTTGGGCGCTTACTGTAATTCGTTTTAAGTAACTACACACAAAAACATTCTGCTTATCTTCTCCCCTTCCTGTTTCACCGTGTGTGAGGTGTTGGAGGGGGGGGGGGGGGGGGGGGGGGGTACTCATGCCATGCATGGACGTAGTCGCATGGCCATAGGGGAGGGAGGCTCGTGTGGAGGCGATACGAGACAACAAAACAGGCATGGTCCATTACAATGGGTTGGGACGCGTGTTTAAGCCACTCTGAGCGATCACATGAGGACCGTTTAATGAGTATGTTAATACCAAAGCGGTCCCTATATTTCCGTCCGGAGTGAGGAGGGTTTGGAGAAGTTTACGCTCATAACTTCTCTGGGGGGGGGGGGGGGGGGGGGGGGGGGGAGGGTACTCGATATCATGCACAACCGCAGCCGTATGACCATAGACCTCCGCATCCCTAAAATGACGGGACGGAGCACGTCGGGTTTCCACCGACCAGGCAGACCTTCATTGCTTGCACCAAGCGCGAAGCGCCGTGAGGTGTTCGGCGAGTCGCGTGAAGGGTAAGCTGGGGGGGGGGGGGGTCGGCTGTTGAGGTTGCCCCTCGTACAACAGCTGGAACACAGGAGACGGGGAAGAGGGGGGCGGAGGGGCGGAGGGAATTGGACGAGGAAGACCCGTCGCAGTTTCACACACATCCCCCCTGGGCGGAGACGGAGGAAACGCCATAAAAATAGCGGGTGCTTCGCATAAGGTAGGGTAGCGCTCGCAGGAGCTGCGCGCGGAGCTCGCGCTAATGGGCATTAGGAGGCGAAAGAACCGTCCGATTGCCATATTACCCCTTGCAGTACTGCAGTCCTGTTTTGGGGATAAGCCACGTAGAATTGGAGTGCCTTGTCCCGACGTTGAGACTGACTGACTGACCGACTGACTGACTGACTGACTGACTGACTGACTGCAGTTTTCCCTAAAAGGGTCGCTATGTTGTCGTCCGTCCAGAGCGGTTTTACACAAGGTAGGGTGTGTAGCTCTAACTAGAAACGAGTCATGTGCGCTGGTGGAAGGCGTTTTTTTTTTTCGGCAGAGGGCGGCGCGGATCTCCGGCTCCAGATTATCAAGGAAGGGAGACGTAGGATACACAGATGGAAGAGAGGCGTACTGCTGCGGTATCAGGGCGTATATATACTTGGTTCAAGTCGGAGGGCAAAACAAATATCACTAAAATGGTATATAGGGTCTCCGGCCCCACCCAGGCCCAAACCGTTGGGCGATGAGTTCACTGGACTTCTTGGCTAGTTAATAGTTGGCTGGCAAGCGGCAGCCAATTTACTGACGAAGTTGACTAGTCGTCTGGCGCTATTTGGCTTCATATTACAAAGATGCGACTATATAAACGCGAAGCGCCAACGGCCTTCGGCACTGCCATCAATCGGCACCGGCACCGTCTACGGCGATTGTTTCTTTTCATGCGTCGTGAGTTGCAGTAGACCTGTCAGCTCTTCTCTCTCTTCCTCGCTGAGCGAGTGGTCTCACGGGGAAATACGCACCCTATAGCAAAGAAGCCTTCCGCAAACAAAGAAACCCAAACATTCGCATAGTAAGCACCGCCGCAACTAACCATAACACCTCACCAACTAATACCTTGCTGGCGAGTCTTAGACATCGAGCTCAACACCTCTTAGCTGTGGCGTGTGTCATCGGCGGGCGGGAGTGGTCCACGGTTTGCGCGGTTTTTGGTTCGAAAAATAAAAAGAGCGGGGGGGGGCAACTACCCTGGAAGTATCATAACGCCACGCGCATCGATGAAACACCCTCGGCAGTTCGTGCTGTTTTTTTTCCGGTTGCACACGTGCCTCCATGATTGCAGCAATCCATAATCAAATAGAGGAATGGGCGGCAGGCCTGAAAGAACGGGTACCACATGCTATATTTCTGACACGCGGCCACCACACGTTACGCTGCTGAAGAGTCGGCTGCCACATGCTATACAGCTATCGCGAGACGTTTTCCGAGAATGCAAGTACTTCTGTGCTCTGACCAACTACAGAGACAAATGTCCCCACGCAAAAAAGGGTGCGCAGTTGAAGAGAGGGGGATTCCACGCTGGCGAAATATGATCAGTGTACACAACTAATTTTGCTGGGTGTGCGTTTTTTCGGCGGGTGGAAATGGCGGTTTGACGTGAACGACACACACGTAAAACGTCTCCGGGCGGCTTTTGGTAGGCTGTCCACGCGCCCACTAATGTACATTTCGTGGCTTCAATTCTCACCAAGTGCACGCACGCGTAGTGTCTTTGTCTCGCACAAAAAAAAGATTAGCGGAAAGCGCGAGAGCGTGGGTCAGCAACAATCCATGAAAATCGACGAGCAGTGGGAATGCTGAACCCTGTTTCGGGATAAAAAGACAAAACAGAAGGCTCGTACCGGGGGGTAGAAGGGAGAAGAGGCGACACCTGCGAGAACAGCTTGTCCAGAAGATCGCTGAGGGTAAAACCTAGCACGAGTTGAACTGGAAAGTAAAAAGTGATGATAAAAAAACTAAAACAAAATATAAACAGGTGGGTATGCACGCAATCAAATCACTACATCGCGCCCTGTCTGCCGCTGCGCACAACCATGCAACCATGTCGGCGCGACAGGTGTTCTCGTCGACCATGCGAGCGCGCTGCGTCGCTCTCGCTCCGTGAGAAAATCGTCGGCGAGCAAGGAAGGGGACGAAGTGCGAGGGGCATACCATGACATGACGTTCTCGACAACTCCGACATACCTGGTACGCTACAGGAGCAGCGGCGGCAGCAACAATACTGGGAGGAGGAATGCGCAGGGTTGTGTCGTTGGTGCGTTGTGTTGTGCTAGGCTTAGCTTGGCTTGGGCTGGGATGGGTTGGGTTGGGTTGTTGGGATGGCTTGGCTCGAGGTTGCGGTAGCTTCGGTCGCTCTCACCACAGCACGACGCCGCCCAGCCACTGCAGCCCGGCGATCCCGTTGCCCTCGCCGGACCAATCCTCCGTGATGCGAACCACGCCCACCGGGTCCTGGAAGGAGTACTTCAGCTCCCACATCGACGAGTTCTTGCCGTAAAACACGGCGCGGCAAATCACAGCACGGCGCAGCACAGCACAAACGCGGAAAGCAAGAAATAGTGAAAAAGAACAAAAAACGCGTGGGCGGGGGCAAGGGCGGATTTTAGCGCGCGTTTGTCCCAGGCGTTCGCGCCCGGTGTGTTTGTGATATTGTCATCTACCACGAGGCATGCGCTTGTGTGTCCACGTGTCTATTCGTGCTCGTCTATGTGAAAGTGCGGGCGCGCGTTTGTTTGTCTACCTGACTATCGATCGACCGGCCTGTCTGTCTGCCCGTTTGTGTGTCTGCCTCTCCGTCTGTCTATCTGTCAGTCTGTCTTACGCTGTACATGTACTGCATAAAAGCCGGCACCCATGAGAAGGAGCCCTTCTAACAGTGTTGGAGATTGTGATTAAATTGCCCTGAAGAACATTGCAGTCTTTTGGAAAATCTCGAGATTGAAAAGGCGGTTTTGGCGGCCGATCTTTCAATTTAGATTGAGAGTTGAAGATTGGTTGATTCAATCTTTCAATCTCAATATTTTGGATCCAGACCAAAATAACCAGGGCTTTTCGCGGGTCGAGTCAAAACCCTCACGGGTCGGATCGGGTCGGGTCAGCTGACCCGACCCGACCAGCGAAAATTTTGAGGTATGTTGACTTGACCATACCCGACCCGCGAGATTCTGAAAACCTCTTGACCCGACCCGACCCGACCCGCGAGATTTAAAAAAATGTTGACCCGACCCGACCCGACCCGTCACCTTCCGATTGACCCGTGAGACACGGTTTTCATGCGGGTCGGGTCACCTTGACCCGCGAGACCATTTATCTCGACCTTCGGATTTGACCCACGGATCTGGCCCGTGGGTCGACGACGTCGGTGGTCAGTGCCGGGTTCGTGCCCTTCATGAGTTCTATGAGCGTGTTCACGGCGTAGACCTTGATTGCATCCACCCGCCTTGTTACAGTAGTGCTGGAGGGAATGACGAGCGCGGAATCCTTTGCGGTGACGCGCAGTAGGATGACCAGACTGGGGGCCTCAACGACGTTGACAGGCTGCTGGTCCAGAATCACAAACTCCGCGATAGCGCCGGTGATGTTCTGGAATGCCGTGTCCTTCCTTCTGCCTGGCAATGGTGAGCCGGAAGGACGGACGGTGCTGGGGTGAGAAAGTGCGCACAACTTAAACCAGAATAATGTGATCAGATGTGGAGGAATCAACCTATACTACCGTGGTGCGTACGATACACACAACAACAGTAGGTGCTTCATTTCAGTCGAAGAAGAAGAAAAAAGAATGCCCCTTGTTAATAGTATTACGCAATGCCAGGCATCAGTAAAAAAACACTTCCGTTCCGTTAATTTGCGATCGCGGTTAGGCTACGTGCTCCTGGACCTCCTGCGTGTTAAGCCTGCATACATATATGCATACACACCCCCCCCCGACTTGCACGGTTGCCAGATTTTGTTGCCGTCATTAAGGACTTTTACTACATCCTTCACGCGGTAATACAAAACCCGTAGTACGCGCGATCGAACTATCACGCGCAGCTTGCAAATAAATTCGGACGAAATAGTCCATCTCACAACTGACGTTTTTTACGTACCGACCTGGCCCATATGAATACGATGTACACCAGCATCATAAGAGCTATTTACACAAACTAACAACGTCAGCTGTGAGATCGAGGATTTGGTCGGGTGTTTGCATGTGATACCTGCAGAAAGTACTGCCACACTGCGGCTGTAGTCTGCACATTGCACATGTAAGCCGTAGATTGTGCATTTTTCTTTTTACATATCCATATAATACGTACGAGTAAATATCGGCCACAGTATTGGCTGTACCAGCAGTACAGCAGCAGCCTACCACTATTAATACCACCCTTGAACATATACGTAAGGACGGTTTGATTGCTCGCACTAATATGCTACTTTTTTTTTACAGAGTGGTGTATACCTGGTACTGGTGCTATTTGTATTTGTGTACTCAAACACTCGTGCGTACCACTGCTGTACGAGTAGGGACTGGTATCAAACCCAGGTATGTATGATACCAGTATGTGCAAGGTACCGGTACCTGGTACATACATCTCATACGTGGACTATACCATGAACCATGAATACCTGATCGGTACCAGCATCTGCATGCTTCAGCCTGGAGTCTAACGAACGGAAAATATTACTGTGGTGCCCATCGACGGACATGAAAAGTAGCATACTGTAGTAAAAACGATAGACAAAGCGGAACAAAGCAAAATAAAGCTGGACCAAGATTTTCCAATTACCAGAGTTTAAATTTCCAAAAACATATACTGGTAAAACACAGGCGCCGAATGTCGGAGTCACGCAGATACCAGGTATCAGGTACTCGCAACCCAAGGAAAGCTCGCAATGCGTAAGCTCGCATCATACAGTAGTGGTGGTGAAAGGTGAAAAGGAAAATAACTCACCCAAAGCTGAGCTTCGTAGTGACCCCGTCTGGTCCCTTGCTGAGAGCTTCCTTCTGGATCTGCTGTTTGGCCGTACTCCTTCCTCTTTGTGATTCCTCCTGGTGTGAATGTCCCGCGCATCGCACTCGGGTCTCGTAAACCGGGCAGAGGGCACAGATATCATTTCGATGGCGGCGCCATCTTGCGTGCACCCAGACAAAAGCTTTCAAAGTTTGTCCACGGGAAAGTCCGCCAGGTTGGAAAGCAAGCCAGGCCGAAGTGCCCTTCCCCATCCTCCTCTTGGTCCTGCTGCAGCGCTGGATCCTGCTTTTCCTCTTTCTACTTTCTCTGTACGTACTTTGCTGCGTCCCCCGCCGCCGCGAGGTCCATGGGAGCAACTTGGGAACTGTTGGCCGGGATGGCCTCAAGAAACCTTTGAATGCTCATGTCCGACGAGGAATGTACATATGTGCTGGCGCGAGGTACAGGAGGCAGCAAAGGTCTGCCTCTGATGGCTGTGTGCTGTGCGTAATTGTCAGCTGGTTTGTGTGCGGTGTAGAGTGCGCGAGATGCGTTTTATAAGGGTGCCCAGTGATAAAGAACGGCGTTATATTTTGGCGGAATCCTAAAGATAGAGATCGAAAGATGGAATCAACCAATCTTCAATTTTCAATCTATACTGAAAGATCGACCGCCTAAACCGCCAATTCAATCTCGAGATTTTCCAAAAGATTGAAATATTTTCAGGGTAATCAATCCCAATCTCAACACTGACTGCTGCAAACATTTAGCCAGTCCCTGTCTAGTGTCGAGAGCCGTGGGTTTGTTCTCCTGGTCCTGTATAGATACTGCTGTGCATTTGCCGAATCCCTGTTTAGTATCGAAGGCGCGTTGGTGTCTGTCTGTCTGTCTGGTGCTGTAGTACTGTAGTATATGGGTACTGCTGTACGCCAGCAGAATACCTGTGTATAATGTCGAGAGCGTGGGGTTTGGCCTTCCCTACGCACTGCTGAGGGTGTGTCTTAACCCTCTGCAAAGAGCAGGGGAACGAGCGGAACGGAACGAGGCTGCTCCTGGTCATTCGTTCCGTTCCTATGTAAAAAAGCGTGTTTGGGTCCATGCAGATTCCTGGGCTTGAATCAGTACGAACGGTAAATTTTGCACATTTCACGGCACATTGGTGTCCTACGCCCATCTTCGGTGGTGTCCATCTACATCAAATAATAAGCTAGCTGTTGCCGTTCGGCTGTTGCCGTTCGGCCGGGCCGTTCGGTCCTCCCAAACAAGAAAAAGGGGTGCAAAGTGCAACACTTCTTCCAAGATATACTGCTTTTCTCAGGCTGCACTGAATCTATAATATGCATTTTCCGTAACCAATCTGGACCAATTCATGTGGCAAATAATCTTCTATTCCGTTCGCTCCAATCTCTCTGGGGGGGGGGTTAAGACACGCCCTGATGACTTTGAACTTCGATGTCCGCCTCAAGAACATACGACAATGAACGTCACACCCCGACCCTCCACCGCATCTACTGCTACGAGCATAGCGACTGCCACATTGCTACGGATGGCTACGCAGCAGCAGGAGCGGCAGGAGCAGGAGCAGCAGCACCTGGACCAACAGGGGGGACCAATGCGGTATTTGGCCGGACGTGCGGGTATGACTCTGTGTGCGGTGGAGTAGTCCTCGTACGCATTGCAAAAAAGTCACAGAGCAAAGGCTAACGCACGCCCTCCGTCTACGCGAACACAGACGACACATAGCAAGAACCGCGTGGGAGCACCGGTGTGATGCTGCTGTGAAGCTGCACTCTGCACTGCTGGCTTGCTGGCGGTGCTCACCGCTAACCGTATGGCATGTTGTTAGCTTGTTAGCGCTCTTGCTCAAGAGGAGTTTATCGCACCAGCTAAAAATACAGCAGCATACAGCATACAGCAGTTACTACAGTACAGTATGGGCCCGCCAAAAAGAAACCTAATCTGGGCAAGGCTGAGATTCATATTGGGGCGCCATCTTAAAACAACCTTGAGCATAGGCTATTACATAACATTTGGTGTAGAGCTCACCACTGACCCGTTTTTTTCTTAACCCCATTTTCTTAGCGTTCTCCAAAAAGTGAGCATTATGCTCCTATTGGGCACTTTCTTATTGGCGGGCCTATACTGCTGTAGTCGACCTTACGTCGACGGCTGTCGTTTGTTGCTATATACGCTTTTTTCATAATAGGTCCGAACGAGGTATTAATATGTAGCTGCATTCTGTTTGTACTCCGAAACACTGCAAAGGGCAACTCGTAAGCGCTCCTTGAGGGCACGGCAGCAGCACAGCAGTAGAACTGGTAGGGGAGCATATTATATGGGATACAGCTGGTAGTACCGGGGGGTACCTACACAATGTACTGGTACCAGGAAGCAGTACAACCTGCCACCTTCTGTCTTCAAGACTCACATCATTTCGCTCATCTGCCTCCAAGGCCTGTGCCAGCTTGCGGGCCGCTCGCTCACGCCTCTTCTCTTCTCCCGCCACCCCACCCTTTCTCTCCTTTGAAATACGCTCGTCTGATGATTTACTTCCACCTGTACAGGTGTCGCTGCCAGGTGCCGTCGCCATGGTTCGCCTGTGTACGGTGGCCGAATGCCGAACCGAGATTTCCAGGGTTTGCATGTTATTCAGAAGCGTTCTGGTTCTACGCTTGTTCTTCAAAAAGTAGCAGTATTTTAACTTTTGACTTTTGACCTGATCCCTCGACGACGCCGTGGTAGCCTACCGCTTGTATTTGCTGTGACCACTCGGCACTGGGAGCTTAGGTACCTTGCAACCGAAGGAATCGTCTGCTTCGACTTGCACGACGCCCAAACGCCCTTCTCCACTGCGATTTGAGGACAACAGTATTTTTCGAAAACACCGAAAAGCAGTTGCGCTGCAACATGTCCGAAGCACGTGATGATCCTCTGTCTGCCTCGCCGAGCTTCTTGCTGGACCTAAGCGGAGAGAGCGGCCTGCCCGAGCGCTTCCTGTTGGGGTATACGTGAGTAAAACCCGAGGCGGTCGTATGCACCGACCCCTGGGGGTTGTGACGTAGTGCTGTGCTTTGAATGTTGAACGTTGCAGTTTTGCGAATTCGCTTCATCATACTTGACACTCTGTTCGTACGGTATTATAATAATCGCTTTGTTTCTGTATCAACAATATCACACCTCGGATAACGTAACACTCGGATAACACTTATCTACGTTGCTGTTGTAACATCGCGTCGTACGTTAATTTCGTATATAGTTTGGGATCAATGAGGCCTCCTGCTGCGACCAGCCGGAGACTCTCACCCAGGGTTACTACTCCCGCGTTGGTTGTCTAGCAATCAACGCGGCACCTCGTCGCAGAGAGTAGGTACCCCCGTAAAATAAACACTAACAAAACTGATGACGTTGTCGACGGTACACCTCGCTACCAACGACGGGCGGGCGGGGGATGGTGTGTTTTTTTTTCCTAGCCTCTTTCTACTTTGTCGTGCTGTTGTAGAGCTGCGATATCGCTCACGGAGTGATACTCAATTACTGTCTCCCCATACAACAAGGAGGCTTACCCGAAAAGGGATCCACCGTGCTGGCGTCCCCTCCTTTCTGGTCCAGATTACTGTTGTAACATCGCGTCGTACGTTAATTCGTATATAGTTTGGGATCAATGATGCCTCTCTCTGCTGGGGCATGAGATCACACCCATACTTGTTGACCCTTCTCTTATCTCAATGTCGTCGCTCTTTTGATGCGTATCCTTTTTGCTGGTGCCTTCTATTCCTTATTGTCCCCAAACTTGTAGCCTAGTTGATGAGGGGTTCTGCTGCCGTTGGTTGTCCCGTGGGAACGTCGTGTACGATTTTCCAGACCCCTCTGACGGTGATACGCGCTGAGGTATGCGATCGCGGTGTGATGCACCCGGAACGCGTTTACCTGGTTGTCGGCACGCAGTGTTTGTAGCGTGTCTCCGTGCGGTTCTTCCGGAACTAACATACGCTTATGTCGTGCTTGAGGGGCGACAAAGGCGGAGCGTTTATGTAGGTGGTCTCCCACACTATATTTTCTCAGATACCGCAGCCCGCCCCCCACCGTAGTTACCATACGCATTCGTCTAACGAAGCACGCATAACGTCTGCCACAGTCGGCATGTTTTCTACGTTTCGCTTGGTCCTCGCCCCCTCATTCCATTTGTTCCTCGACTTTCAGATTTGGGGGAAAATGGGAACGAGAAACCTACTTCTCGGTGCCTCCGTGATAGTGTCACGAGCCATACGCTGGCAGATCCCACCACGCTTGATACGGCACGATGTACAATTATGTTTGTTATAGCAAGCAATTACAGACACCTGAGATACGGTGCACCACTCACTACCGTGGGTTGCGATGTACTTGAAGCTAACGTAGGTTCGATGCGACTGTGACCAGACGCACCCGCCGAGAGACATGGCGGACGTAAGGGCAATCAATTGCAACGACACTTCGGATTGACGGTCTATGAATATCAGTAGTATGATATATATACATATATTTATATTCCGTACAGTTTCTACCACGCGGGTACAGGCGTGAAACAGTTGTCGATTATATGTGATATAAACTTGATCGGTCAAAATAAGTGTCACGGATGCAAAATATACTGGTTCGTGCGCTCGCTGTTTTTCTGTTCGTGTGTCAACGTGTTCGCGTATGCGCTCGAGGACTCGCATGCATACGACATGTACTTCTTATTTTATATTGTTTTGCCACTATATACCGGTATGTATATTCTAACACTGTGTACATGAAAGTGGGATTACGCCGCGACTCGTCATATCAGTCGCCAGGTGCGTGGCCCGTGCACGTTCCCCCCTTGTATTAACGCCAGCACCTTACGCTCCCGCTGTTCCCGTTTCAGTTCCACATCGCCGCTTATCGTGTCGCGAAAGCTGGCGCACTCCTGGCGTCGATTCACCTGTGCTGTCGCGTACAGGTCGCTATGCATAGCCCAGCCTTCTGTTATTCCCGTGCTACCGTTCGTCAAGCGTTGCATCCCCGTCCCTATTTCTAGCAGCCGGCGACGGCGACCCTATCGATCATGGTACGCCCCGCTTACATGTACGTGTCGTGCGATTGAGAGTCAGCCGTCGCGCTACTCCCCTTACTCTATGTGTGACCGTCCTCCGGTGTCGTCGCACTCTATCCTCTCGTGCGTTGACAAGTCACCGTCCGTTAGTATTTCCGTCGCCACCACTCTCGTGGCTACTCCGGCCACAAACACGCCCCGCTGACCTCGCTCTCCTGAACCGCCATACGATACACGAATCCCCCGTCGTTTTTAGGCAGGCATGGTTTCCATCGATGGTACCGTCCTTATTGTTCCTCGCGGTTCTCGCGCTCTTTCTTAGCAAAAAAACTCCGGTCCAACGGCGCCCACGGCCGCTGAATGTTTGACCCCGCGTCCGGGTACGTACACCTTGAATAGGCTAAAACCCGTTTTTTTTTTTTTTTTTTTCTCAGAGAGTATACTCCACTACGAGATGGTGGTTCGTGTGAGCACGGTTTCGTTCGTCGATGCCTCGCGCGTAGTTGTCCACCGGGGTTGAACCGTGAGGCCGCAGTGTACGTAATAACCTTGCATGGTTGGAAGACAAACCCTGCTCGCTCGTGGTGGCCGTAATGTCACCCTGTGCTCGAACGTGTCGGGGATTTAGCCCTATTTCCGTGATCGGGGTTGTAACCTAGGGCTGACCGAGTATGTGAGTTGCGGTGGGCTGCCGTCGTATCGATAGCAGCTCGGAGGTGTAACCCTACGTGCTCGCTCGTGCGCGTTGGAGATTGACCCCAGCGTGCTTACTGAGGCCGCATGACCAGAACCGCCCGCAGGAGTAAGCACCTCAAGGTGCGACGGTGCCTACTCCCGAATGTCTACTAGTCGCGGTCCGGGGATTCACCCGGTGTATTCGACCCCATTCGGACGCGTTCTACGTTAGAAGTGAAACATTTCCGCTAAAAAAAAAATCTTCTTGACGGGGGTTCCTTAGCCCAAAATCGTCGGAATGCCAATCTTGTTTCGAAATTGACTTTTTAATATACTTGGTCCATGGGAGTATTCATCGAGATTCAACGTGATTTTTTTTATTTTTTGTTCAGTTTTAGGGTATGGAGCTCAATAAGCGAGGAGCTCCAGAAAATAGGGTTAACCTCGATCGTAGAACTATTTTTTTTTTTTTGTCGGGGGGATTAAACCCTGTTTGCTTGTTGTGGCCGTAGAGCCAACTGGCCGTCGCTCGTTTGTCCATTCTCATTATCGTATCTCTCATTATCGAATCGGCAGGGGTAAGCACCTCAGCGTGCCACGGTGCCTACTCCCTAATGTCTACTTGTTGCGGTCCGGGGATTCAACCCGTCGTATTCGACCGCGTTCGTCGGGGATTAAATCCTGTTTGATTGCTGTGGCCGTAGTGTCAACTGGCCGTCGTTAGTTTGTCCCTTCTCACTATCGCATCTCTCGCTATCGAATTGGCAGGGGTAAGCACCTCAGCGTGCCACGGTGCCTACTCCCTAATGTCTACTTGTTGCGGTCCGGGGATTCAACCCGTCGTATTCGACCGCGTTCGTCGGGGATTAAACCCTGTTTGCTTGCTGTGGCTGTAGTGCCAACCAGCCGTCGCTCGTTTGTCCATTCTCACGATCGTATCTCTCGTTATCGAATCGGCAGGAGTAAGCACCTCAACGTGCCACGTCGCCTACTCCCTAATGTCTACTACGGTAGACGCGGTCCGGGGATTCAACCAGTTGTCTTCGACGGCGTTCGTCCGGGATTAAATCCTGTTTGCTTGTTGTGGCCGTAGTGCCAACCAGCCGTCGCTCGTTTGTCCCCGCTCGCTATCGCATCTCTCGCTATCGAGTCGGCAAGAGTAAGCACCTCAGTGTGCCACGGTGCCTACTCCCTAATGTCTACTACGGTAGTCGCGGTCCGGGGATTCAACTCGTCGTATTCGACCGTGTTCGTCGGGGATTAAACCCTGTTTGCTTGTTGTGGCCGTAGTGCCAACCAGCCGTCGCTCGTTTGTCCCTGCTCGCTATTGCATCTCTCGCTATCGAGTCGGCAAGAGTAAGCACCTCAGCGTGCCACGGCGCCTACTCCCTAATGTCTACTACGGTAGTCGCGGTCCGGGGGTTCAACTTCGACCGTGTTCGTCGGGGATTAAACCCTGTTTGCTTGCTGTGGCCGTAGTGCCAACCGGCCGTCGCTCGTTTGTCCCTTCTCACTATCGCATCTCTCGCTATCGAATTGGCAGGGGTAAGCACCTCAACGTGCCACGGCGCGTACTCCCTAATGTCTAATAGTCGCGGTCCGGGTATTTGTTGTATTCGACCGCGTTCGTCGAAGATTAAACTCTGTTTGCTTGTTGTGGACGTAGAGCCAACCGGCCGTCGCTCGTTTGTCCCTTCTCGCTATCGCATCTCTCGCTATCGAATCGGCAGGAGTAAGCACCTCAGCGTGCCACGATGCCTACTCCCTAATGTCTACTACGGTAGTCGCGGTCCGGGGATTCAACTCGTCGTATTCGACCGTGTTCGTCGGGGATTAAACCCTGTTTGCTTGCTGTGGCCGTAGTGCCAACCAGCCGTCGCTCGTTTTCCCTTCTCACTATCGCATCGCTCGCTATCGAATTGACAGGGGTAAGCACCTCAACGTGCCACGGTGCCTACTCCGTAATGTCTTGATAGTCGTGGTCCGGGGATTCAACCCGTCGAATTCGACCGCGGGGGGTCCAACCCGTTGCACTACACCGTGTTTGTCGCAGATTAAACCCTGCTTTCTTGCTGTGGCCGTACTGCGGAGCAGCCGTCGCTTGTCTTCCCCTTCGGGGGTGTAACCCTGCGGGCGGGGTCAGGCCTTGACGCCCAGCCTCCATTGTCGAATTAATCGGTGTGTAACCCTTGGGCCGTCATATATATGCGTCGAGGCTGGGACCTTAGATGTGGGTCTGTCATTTGTCGCACATATACTGCCGAATGCCTGATATACCGTCACTAGTGGGCGCTGGCCACAAACTTCTTAGCAGAGAACCTTTGCGCAGGGGTGCTGCTGTACTGCAACGTATGTACCCTCCGAACGAAGTACAAGAGGGCCGAATTCGGTACACAGCGTTCACAAACGTTCCGGGCATGAATTTTGATGTGGACGCTGAACACTCGCGAGGGATAGCCTTTACGCCGTCGTATTGGGTAAATGCATTGAAGCTACGCCAGCTGTGACTTTGACCGGTTGAATGGTTCACACTCAACTTCGCTCGCTGCGTGGTTTCGGGCCCGCTTATTCGTTAAAATTTCATCGAACGATAGTACCCGCTCGCGCATACCTGGTGAGAAATAATCGAGTGTGGCCCGCAGTACTGAGGAGTGTTTCGGATACGATTTCATGTTGAGCGGCCCGTTCTTCTTTTACTACCAGGTATGTACTCTACGCCCCGGCGAAACGAAGGTACGTGCAGCCCTATTTGTACGCTGTCGTAGCGATTCTGTGGTCGCTGCCAAGTGTAACATCGTTACACGTGCGTTCGCTGTGCGTGCGACCAATTTGTTACGGGTCCGCCGGCGGTGAGTTTGGCCGATTGAATGGTTGACACTCGATTTTCGCCGCTGCATGGTACGTTGGGCGCGTTTATGTCCCCATATACAGCCGTGATATTCAGCTCTTCCGAAAGGGCAGTCGACGATAGAGGTGTGACGGTTTATGACAACGTTGTCGTTGTTGTTGTTCTCACATGAACTAATGTCCAAGGTCTTCAGTCCGTGGTCACAGGACAGGCTCCAACTCTGGAGCCGACACAGGAACGTGGTAGCGTACTAACGTAGTGTTAGCACTAGAGGAGCGATCACGGTAACGCGGTAACACGGTGTTAACTGGAAACCCACGAACGTGCTCGAGCCTTAACGTTATGTTGCTGCTCGGTCTCGTCCAGCTCTGGTACAGTAACATTATGTTATGCCGTGATCAGGCCTTGAACTAACACCGTAACACAGTGTTAGGCTTTGACCAAATACGTACGTTATCACTCTAACATTCCCAGATCGATATCCGCATGTTTACTAACACGGTAACATAATGTTATTGTCGACGCAGCGTTAGACGTAACACAATAACATTATGTTACCCTTAGGAGGAGTGTTATAAATAATACCCTAACATAACGTTACCATGTTCGCCAGCACTACTAACACATAACATTGTGTTACAGATAACACACTAACGTAACATAACGCAATGACCAGCACTACTAACACTACTTTATCTGGACCCCCCATCTGATTGCCTTAGGGTCGGATAACGTAACACTTAACGTACGTTAGATACATTACAATCTTGGCCGGCCCATGCGTAACATTATGTTAGGATGTTAGCCTAAATGCGGAAGTCCCTGTAACATTATGTTTCGGTGTTACCGTCAGTAAAGATCTGATGGTAACATTCCGTTACCGTGATACCATAAAAACCAATCCGGGTCTAACTTTATGTTACTAAGTTACCGTTGGGGCCGAAGTCGTTCTAACGTAATGTTACTACGTTACCCTTTGGATCTTCCCGAGATCTAACATGTGTTACCTGTGTTCGTGGTAAAGCGGGCGTGTGGGAGTAACATAACGTAGCCGTGTTATCGAATTTCGCCGACATCCCAGTAGGGGATACCTACAAAAATATCCCCGGGGGGAGGATAGCATGGCATCCCCGGGAAAAAAACGCCTCCATATTTTTAAACCCCCCAAAACAGGGGATATTTAGGAGGGATCCCCTAAAAAAAAAAAAAAACCTTATTTGTTTTTGTGGAAACCCCGCCAGTACGTTATCCATCTATAACACATTACGTTATCCATCTATAACGTAATCTGCTCACTCGCACGTACGAGTTAACACGGCAGTAACATATTGTTGAGTTTAGATTGGGGGTGTACGTTATCTACTAACTTGTGTCACCACATACATTGCATACGAGTTAACAACATTAACATAATGCTATTGATAGTGTTTTATCGGTCATATACGTTATCCGTTTGACGTATGTTATTATGTCGTTATGGTAGCAAGACTTCCGTAATACCCTCACATAACGTCGCTCGAAACGGACTGCTGCTGCTGCGGCTGATACGGTAACATAATGTTAACGTTGTATTGACCGTGCTCGTCATCCCTCTAACGCGTGTTACGATAGCCCCTATTAATAGGAATTTCACTAACACACTAACATAGTGTTATGTACGCGTTTATTTGGCCGTGTACGTTATCCGTCGAAAGGGTGTTACGGTAGCACGAAGAATCCCGCTGACACACTAACATAACGTTACTCGCTACGGGCTGATGCCGCTAGCACGGTAACTTAATGTTAACGTTTAAGTGACCATGTACGTTATCTCTTTAACATGTATTACGGTAACCACCAGGAATTCCGCTAACACGCTAACATAGTGTTACTCGCTATGGGCTGCATACCCTAACACCCTAACACATACACTGCGGTCAGTACGAGATCAAGGTAACACTCTAACATAATGTTACGCGATCGCCCGCCAATATCATAACACACTAACACTATGTTATCACAAAACCCAGAAAGTAGTTAACGTAGTAACGTAATGTTACGTGTTTTTTCGCTGACGCCTAACATTAACATAAAATGTTAAGTGTTACGTTATCCGAGGTGTGATCAATATCAAAATGGTTTTTATATTTCCGACTACACAGCTAGTGGTACCTATTATTAATAATAGGACGTCAGGTCAGGTACGGTTGGTATTGGTAATTGTTGGTGTACAGCAGTGTACAGGAAGCAAAGTCGGTACAGAGCAAGTACAGCAGCAGTGGGCAGGACAGCTACTGCTGTAGTGCAGCAGTATGATGCCAGATCGGTCGTTAGCGCTATTTAATAATGCCTATTCGTGGTGTTGGATGTCGGATATCGAACAAAAGTCGTGTTCGATACGATACCCATAAAATATATAACTCGTATCTGGTACGTAAGACCTATGCCAATCGAAACCCGGAGTCCAAAAGTTTCAGGGTTTTTCGCGGGTCACGGGGTGTTCAAAATGTCACGGGTCGAGTCGGGTCGGGTCAGGAAGTGTTGGAAATCTCACGGGTCGGGTCGGGTCGGGTCAAGAGGTTTCAGATCTCGCGGGTCGGGTCAGGGTCAATGTTTTTCAAACCTCACGGGTCGGGTCGGGTCGGGTCAAGTTTTTCAAATCTCAAGGGTCGGGTGGGGTCGCGTCGGGTCAAGAGGTAATGAAAAGCTCACGGGTCGGGTCAGGTCATGACTCGCGAGAAACGGGTCACTCGCGGGTCGGGCCAGCGTGACCCGCGAGTTCTTTTCTGATGACCCGCGGGTCGGACCCGCGCATCCGGCTCGCGGATCCGACACTCAAAACACTTCCCGCTCTCTTACCCAAAGGCTTCTCTCGTACAAATACTCAATAATGCCTTGTACTCCATTGGTATCTTATTCAAACATTAAAACACTGCCAAATCCATATACGCATGCCCGCATCCATTAATACCCACTACACCCAGGCCACATATCGCTTGTGGACACAAAAATGTATGTTGTATATTTTTTTAAATGTCGACCTACGTGCCGGATCCGCAGGTCGGACCTGCGGGTCAAGATTTATGGTCTCGCGGGTCAAGGTGACCCGACCCGCATGAAATCTGTGTCTCACGGGTCAATCCGAAGGTGGCGGGTCGGGTCGGGTCAGGAGGTTTTGAAATCTCGCAGGTCGGGTCGAGTCGGGTCAGGAGATTTTCAAATCTCACGGGTCGGGTCGGGTCGGGTCAACAACCTTTTAAGTCTCGCGGGTGGGGTCTGGTCAGTTAAAGAGGCCTTCAAAAATCTCGCGGGCCGGGTCGGATCAAGTCAACCCACCTCAAAATTTCCGCGGGTCGGGTCGGGTCAGTTATGACCCGACCCGACCCGTGAGGTTTCATCTGACCCGCGAAAAGCCCTGAAAAATTTCCTTTCAAATACATTGAGTGTTTGCGAAAAAAAATGTGCTTTTAGAGCTATGCCAGTTGCAACGCGAAGTCCAAAAGTTTTCTTTAAATTTTTTCAGAGTTTTTTCGCGTTTTTTTTTTTTTTAACTTTTACTCCTCCAAAAATTCTCCCGAGGTAACTTTTTGAGGTATATTTCTGAAAAAATGGCGAAACAGTACTTAAGCGAAGTCAGGATTTCTTCTAAAGTTGCGGTAACTTTTGGCTCTCTGTTTCATTGGCCCACACACACCGAGCATTATCCCGACGCAGAGTGCATCTCAAATATCGAAGGATCAAAACACTGAGCATCTTCCATGCCACCATGCTGCTTGCTGTACGCATCACGACAACCCCTGGGAGCACAGAGGCTGGAGAGGTGTAGCTTGAGTAATAGCGCGCACAAGCGGCATCGGATTGTGCCAGCGGGCCGCCTCCGCTGCTATGGTACACGCTTTCGCCCGCTTGGCGACGACGTGGAGGATGCGTCGTCCCCGAAACAGGGCTCGTACTTACACTCGTACTCGTACTCGTGAGCGCGACAGCATGACAACTCGTGTATCATTTCGATTTCACCACACTGCGGCTGCAGCAGTAGCAGCAGCGGAAGCAGCAGCGGAAACAGCAGCAGCAGAAGCAGCGGCAGCGGCGGCGGCAGCGCGGCAGCGGCGGCGGAGCGGAGCGCGCCGGCGCTGTGGCGTGCGCAGGCCGAGCGCAGCAGCAGCAGCAGCAACAGCAGCAGCAGCAGCAGCAGCAGGCAATCCCAAAATGGAAGCTGGTTGGTGCTGGTGCTGGTGCTTGCTGGTGATGGTGCTGATGCTGTTTATTTTTGTTGCTGAAGCTGCCCCTAGCTGAGGCTAGCGCCAGCTAGCTGCCGCTTGCTGTGCTGCTGCTTGCAGTCGTGGGATGGCATTGGTAGCACAGCCGTCAACCCTGCCGCCGACAATGTTGCTGGGCTGCGGTTGCTACTCGCACGCTGTTTGTTTTTCGTTCATTTTTTGTTCGCCGCGTTGCGTCACCTCCCCCTTTCCCTTTTTATTTTCAGAGGCGTCGCCTGCAGGATTTGGTTTACCTCACTCGCAAACACACCGAAATCAGGAAGAGAAGGAAAATCACGTTTTTTTAGCAGAAGTAAATTTTGTTTATTTTTACCTCCGTCGCAACACTCTGTTGCTTCCAAAAGCTTCTGAAAATATCCTCGTACCGCCCCTGTGTGAAAAAGGAAAAAAAATGCTTGATTTTCCCTTATTTTTCCTACGAGTAACGGCTGCAGGCGGCGCAATTCATTTTTTTTCGTTCCAAACTGTCAACACGATGATGAAAAATCATCTCGTGCGACGATAGACGCTCGATCTCGTCGCTCGATCTAGATATAAACTCAGCCCGCGGCCAACCCGCTTGGTGTCGGGCAAGGCCAACGAGCATATATGACGGCCTCGAAGATAGAAGGCGGATCGATGGTCTAGGGGGCGAGAGCTTGCCGGCGGCGTTCTACGGTATGCTCCCAAACCTGAAAAACAAAATATATATATATTTTTTGCCATTCGAGACGGATCGAGAAATTTTGTTTTCTGTTTTGTGCACACCAGCGGCTTTTTTGTTTTCTTGTCGTACACCTGGCCAGCGCTCGCCACACGTCACTGGCCATTGTGTGAACCGGGTGACCCTAGGGTGAGTCGGAGCCCCTAACGAGCGCACTCCGTTCTGATTGTCATGACGCAGTCGTTGGTTTTGTCGATCGGTGTCTGTCGAGAACTCGGAATCTCGCCGCTTCCAAACAAGCATCCCGCCTGAGTTTTTCTGAAGCCGACCTTGGCCCAACGTCGGCCCCATAATTGTTTCTTTCGCGCAATACCAAAAGTGTGGAACTTTCCGTCTGAAGAAACGTGTTCGTAGCAAGCTATACCTGAAAAGTTCTTATGGGTATCTTTGGAATTCAAACTTTTTGTGGGAAGTTCGCGTTTCCATTGGCATAGTCCAGTATTCGATACGATTTCGATATTTTCGAGGTTCATATTCTGTGCAGAACCATCTACATCCGAGGTATTTTTTCCGGGTATTACCCGCACCCAGAACTTCTGGAAGTCCTGTACTACATTCATATAATACCCGTTCGAGTATACGGAACTTCTGCAAGTTTTGTGGTACATCCATATACCCCCACCCGGAAGTTCTGTAAGTTCTGTACGTCCGTGGCACAATACCCGGGGTACGGGTGCACCGTCCCATACCCGTACCCGACCTTTGAGTCGGGTAAACACCTGGGAAATGGGACAAATACCGGGGTATATACCCGGTCCCTGACACTTCGTAAAGTACCGGGGCGCGGGTACGGGTACGGGTACGTGTACAAAATTCACATACCTACCCGGAGCTTCTGTGAGTTCTGTACGACATCACACACATACCCGATACTTATGCGAGTTCTGTAAGATTCTAGAACCTACCCGGAATACACAAAATAATACGGAACACAACCTTAGAACAATCGATAAATCGAAGTTTTCGTTCAGTATCTGCATCAAAAACACGGGATGTCCGGGGATTGAGGGCAACACACGTTCGATACGCTATGCGATGTACTTGTAGCGGAAGTTCGATATTTAGCAATACATCAATTGTCACGACGGACGGAGCGTTCGAATCCGACATACCATGGGAATGCCTACCCTAGCCAATGTTATGATAGCATTCCCCAGCACTGCAGAGCTCGCGCGTCTTCTCCGCCCGATAGAATCCTTGCCCCGTCGCCTGTCCTTGCTACCAGTACCTCGTACCTCACACCTTTTGCCCTGGCTGCAGTTCTGGGCGTCGCTGAGACACGTAGTTCGCACGTGGGACATATCTCATGATCTGACTCTCGTTCTCCGGGGCACTAAAAAAATATTATAAATCATGATCTGATTAGCTTAAGTAGTACAGATCAGCGGCGTTGTGGCGTGTAATATGCATGGATCATGCATATCCTGTAGAGGTCAGCACGCGGAAACGTGTTCAGATCAGGCAGGTCGTGTATACCAGATCAGAGTGCAGTGTGCTTGCAAGGTCGGGCACACGCGTGTCCACTAATAGTAATGTTGGTTGTCCTATCGAAAGTCTCGATATGTATATATATATATATATGTATTTATCGTATCATATCGAACGTGTTTTTTATGCTGACGCGCAACGAAAGCTCTAGTCTATCGAACGTCGAAATCGTCATCTGTTAGTCGTGTTTGTCTTTGGCGATATATTGTCGAACTCGATTATCATAGTACAATCTCCAAGATGAATGGCCCCATCTCGTACGCTGCTTCACGTCACTACTGCAGCAAACATGTACCTACAAGATAATTCAGCAACCGTGTATGACAACCCCGTGGCAAATCGAACACAGATGATAAAGGTCCGTGAAAAGGATCTGTGTGATCTTGCGCAGACGGTGATCTTGATGTGACCGATGTGTCGAGCTAGTTTTTTTCCGGGCCGCCGATGGCGACAGGTACAGAAATGATGGAGATGCGCGAAAATGGTCTGCGTGACATGCACATACGGCAGTTCTCCCCGACTTGTTCGACGTGTCCACCTATTTTACAGGGCCGCCGATGGCGGCAGCGGCACCAACAGCGACAGCGACTTGGCGGGCTTGGCGATAGTCATCGAGGGGGCGGTATACTCGAACGGCACCCGCGAGCCTGAATAGCTTCGTGGACAAGCCTCCTGCGAGGAAGAGACTGTCGGACAAAGATCACCTGCGGAAGGTGACCATCCCGCATATTGATAAACATCTCTCGTATACTATTATTAGTGCGTACACATCAGAACTCTTAACTGGTGCAGCACACGAGGCCTACCCGTATTACACGTGGGAAACGGACGGTTTTTGCTCGACGAGATAAATCTCAGCGCCGCAATTCTCGGTTTGTGTACTGCGTTGGTCTCGGGGAAACTCGTCTCGAACATCCGCATCAGGCGGTGTGCTGTCTTGTCACCCGTGTGATGCGACACAGTATGTACGCCAGATATATACCTGATATATTATTGTCTTTTTGTTTATTTTTTTCTGGTATTGCTTGTGTTGTTGTGTTGTTGTGCTCGGTACGTTGGCATCTCACTTGCTTCACCCGTGAATTTGCGATTATTTTTGTTCCTGGTTCTTCCTCTGTCTCACAGTCTGTGACCACGGAATCAGTATCTCTCTTTGGATAAGGAATCAGGACGGACACTGGGTGGTTTTGATGAAGCCGGGTAGAAAGGACGATTTAATGTGAAGTCGACAGATACCATCACACTATTGTGTATATATCTCGGTAGTCCTATAGGTCAGGGCAGCACATGCGGTAGGCGCACGCCGCCACTTGCGGCAGGGCAGTGCCGTAGCTAGCCGTCGTTCGGCGCCGGAAGACAGTTTGTGTGATACCGTGTACCTCATGCTACAGCAAACGCACCCCATGGGAAGGGTTTTCCGAGGCGATTTTATCCGAAACCAAAAAAAGGCACCAAAATTGAAAATGGTTCGCTGCGGCTTTGGAAAACAAAGCTCGTCGAGACCTATTTCTTATAGTGAACGCACCGCGCGGCGTTTTCACTGTCCCCGTTGTCGAAAGAATGAAGCGTAGACATTTTGTTTTTGCCCGAGGGGGGGTGTTGTCTTGCGTGCTACGGTATCACACCGGGTGATAAGACAATACACTACCTCGGACGAATTTTCAACGCTGTTTTTTTTTTATCTCGGCAACAGTGAGGGTGTAAATATGCGCCACTGCGACCCCTCTCCGGAAAGGTCTCGATGAGAAAAGCCTTTCCGTTGCCGCCGTTTCTGGTTGTGGGTGCCTTCCTTGTCATGGAGAAAACCTGTTCGGAAGTTCGTCCCAAGGGGTGTGTTGTCTTTTCACCCGTGTGTTAACTTATCACCCGTGTTACGCAGTATGTCCACGGTATACCCACGGTGTGCCCAAGGTATACCGTATACCGTACACGCCTCGTACTTTCCTGCTGATTGTGAAATGTCGATCGCGAGCAAACCTCTGCTTGGTGTTGCGTCCATATTGCCGACACCCCTCTATCTCGCCCGCTGCATCCGTGGCCGATTGAACGCCCCCTCCCTCGCAGTGTGCGCTGCAAATCGTACAGCAGTGTTTTTTTTTCAAACCAAACCAAACCAAACCAAACCAAACCAAACCAGCCCCGTTCCCCCTGATAACAAACACCCAACCGGCCCGGGCCCGGTGGTTGAACCCCCTCGCAGTGTGCGTTGGAAACATATTCGGTCTGGCAGAGGCGCACGTGAAAAAAAATCCGACACCCCATTCATTGCCCGATTTCGAGACCCGGGCAGGAGGGGGGCATACTATAGCCAAATGATTTTGTCCAGAGATCCCACCGCTCTGGTAGTGAGGATTTCGACCTCTTTTAGGACTGTTGTGTCGTTTGGTCTTTTGGTCGCGCACTACTCTGCCCAGCTTTTTGGGATTTTTCGACCAAACCAACACAACGCCTCGCCACCTCGCATTGCCGACACGCAGCACCCTAGTGACTGAACACCCCGGACACATATTCTTTTCGAAAACGTGGGGTATGTCCGTTTCAACTTCCTTCGAAAAAAACCAACGCATTATTTAGTGGAAACGAATCCACCCCCCCCCTTGTATTTTTTTCGGCGAACAAAAAAGTAGCTTGGGTGGCCGTTTCATCTACCAACACGTCCCCCTTTATATGGCACGCGCCACAACCGCCGCGGTGGTTGAACGCCTTGGTATTCATGCCAAACAGGTGCGAGATGTTCTGGCCGCTGGGGCGTCGAACGCAGCAGCCGCGGGTGCGGGCGGCGGGCGAGGCGCCGCTACTCCTGCAGGGAGCTATCGCCCCGAATCGGTGGCGGCAGCGGCGGCGGCGGCAACAGTCCTCCCGCTAAAGACAACGAAGGATGAGGCGGTGCTCACTGTCAAGGAGCCGGTGAAGGGCGGGTCTTCGTTCGTTCTTCTGGCAACCGTGAAGCTGCCTGCGGTACAAGAGGTCAGCCGGAAAATGTACATGGAACAGCAAAAGCAATTGGAGCTAAAAACCGCACTAAAAAACAATTAGCACGCTCGCCACGCTCTTGTCGTTTCGCTGCCTTTGGCTCCAGTTTTTCTCCTGCTGTTTGTCTCCGCGCCGAAAACAGGGACCAAAAGAGCAAACAAACCGCCTTCGCCATCGTCTCGTCTCGGTCGCTCACTTCGCTGACTTTAGCTCAAGTTTACGTTTTTCTCCCGTGGTTGGCTGCACCTTCGGCTTCGAGGACTCCGCACGCCGTTGGGGGGTGCAGGCAGCCTGCATCATTTTTCCTAGCGTATTTTTTTCCCTCGGCTTATATGAACGGGGGGAAAGCTATTAATAGTTTGTTTTTTTTGTTTTTTTTTCGTGCCTTGACATGCTGCCGGGGTCTATTAATAGTGTAGAAGTTGTTTCCTGTGTTGTACTCTCTGAGGCGCACCTTTTCGTCGCAGTATCTGGGCGGTCGCACACCTTCGAACCATGCAACTACTACCAGGTATGCGGTACAGGGTGGGGGGGGGGGGGGGGGGGGGGGGGGGGGGGGGGGGGGGGGGGGTTTACTCGATATCGTGTATGACCGTAGTCGTATGAGCATAGACCCTCGCACTCCTACAATGCCGGGACGGAGCACGTCGGGTTTTCGCTGACCAGGCAGACTTTGCTTGCACCAAGCGCGAAGCGCCGTGAGGTGTCGGGCGAGTCGCTTGAAGGGTGAGAGCTGCATCTTACAAAGAGCTGCTCGTGAGGCTGACTTTAGCTTGTTTTTGTTGTTGTTGTTGCCGTTGTTGATGTTGTTGTTGTTGTCGTTGTTGTTGTTGATTTGTGTTTTAAACTTCTCCGCTTGCAGGTTTTCTTATTTATTGCTTTTTGGCTGCTATTGTTCCTGTCTTGAAGGATGTGGGTTGTTATAGTCGTCCGCTGTTGTTCTTCTGTCTCACACCGTCGTTGCATGTCCTCTGAACCGAGCGTGTCCTTCTTCCCCCCCCCCAACCACACCATACCGCACCACACCCCCACCACAACACACGACACAACACCACACCACACCGCATACCATACCATACCATGCCATACCACACCATACCTACCTTGCCATACTGTACCATACCATACCACACCATACCACACCATACCCTACCATTCCATACCATACCAATCGGTACCATACCAATCGGTAGAACCGTACCTCATCATACCACACCATACCATACCATACCATACCACACCATACCATAACATACCATACCATACCGTACCATACCACACCATACCATACCATACCGTACCATACCATACCGCACCATACCATACCATACCGTACCATACCATACCATACCGTACCATACCATACCATACCATACCGTACCGTACCGTACCGTACCATACCATGCCATACCATACCATACCATACCATACCATACCATACCATACCATGCCATACCATACCGTACCACCATACCATACCATACCACACCACACCATACCATACCATACTATACCATACCACACCACACTACACCTTACCACACCACACCATACCGTGTCATATCATACCACACCATACCGTACGATACCATACCATACCTCACCTCCCGCTGCCCCACCCCACCCCACCCCCACCCTACCCCACGTCACCCCACCCCACCCCATCCAACCCCACGTCACCCCACCCAACCCCACGTCTGCGCACGCACTGATGCTATGCATCCTCTCGTCAGAAGGCAGGTGGAGGGCTGCTGCTGGGAGCCGTACGGGCGGCGCATCGATCTGGGCAGGAGGCGGACCGACTGCGGAGAGACGCCGAGCGAGCGGCGCAGGAGCGGGCGAAGCTGCAGGGGCTTCTGGACACCGCCATCAACGACAAGCGCAAGGTAAATCGATACGCGTATCTAGCCGCTAAAATCACGCGAAACTAAACTGGAGAACAAAACAACGCTTCAATGTAATTTGTGACAACAATCCCAACCCGTTGGTTTGTCTTCAATTCCGACATGGTTGCGAGTGCGGCTTCGTTTGACCTGTTTTTCGTGAACCCTGACTGTACGCCTACCCTGTCGTGTGGCGTGCGTCGGAGCCTCGACTCTTTTCTTTGCGTGCACCCGTGTGCCCGCGTTTTTCTGGATATCGACTGTTTCGGAAACTGTGTGGGATAATTGTTGCAGTAATGAGAGTTTTAACGCCAGCGCCCACTGAACGAACGAAAACGTGTTATGTGGCGATGCACTCAACCATTGGCACACCGCCCTTGTATGGAGCCTCCCCCCCCCCCCCCCCCCGTCCTATGTTGGGGTTGGTTGGGCGTTTTCACTTTCGGTCGGCAGGTGTTGCGGAAACTGCTGGAGAGAGCGACTCTGGTGATCAACGCCAAAAAAATAATGATCGCTCAGCTGCAGGTGTGTGTGTTGGTGCTGCATGTGCGTGGCAGTCCAGATGCGCGTATGCGTTTTTTTTGTGAATCAACAGCAGTGCGGGTCACAGGTGGGTAGATCCGTAGCCCCCGCACCCTACCCTTAGAGGGGGCTCGGCGCGTCTTCTTTAATATGGCATATGACTGTCGCTAGGAACTCGCCGCAGGAAGAGTTTTGGTAACTCTGTCGTCCTCTTGGTGTACGTTTGTTGCTTGCTTTGACTCTTTGGAGAATCGTACACACGAATCTCGGTGGTAGGCGTTTCGTTGGGCGTACGAGGCGTACGAGATGGTTGTAGGTAGCGGTCTGGGAATAGATGGAGAGCAGCAGGCATGCTTCTCCCCGGGAATTTGCTTATATGTTGCCGGGAGGTTCCCCTTGGCACCGTGAGTGCCCACCCATGGGATCATCCCGGCCCAGCCCGTCACACCAGAGCAAGTAGGAGGCAGCGGTCGCAACACTCGCGTGATAAAAGCAGTTTGAGCCAGCTCGAACGAGGCCCCCTTTTTTTTGACGCGGTGATGTTGTTCGACATTCGCAGCGCATTCGCTCGTGATTACGTCTTCGCTGCAGACGAGTCGTTCGCCAGCAATGCGCGTAGTAGTGCGTATATAGCCTGCGAGCGTGCGTGCCGCGCCACTGCGCATATATCACCTGCTTCTCCGCGCGATGTGTGTGTGTGTGGGGTAGGAGCATCCCTTAAGGGGGTGGGGAGCAGGTTTGTCGTTGACGGCGTGTGACGGCAGGGTACAAAGAGTAGTGCGTACGAAATTGTCCCAGCTTCTTCTTTGGCAAAAACTGGTTGATAGGCCAGCTGCCTTGACAAAAACTGCTTGAATCAGAAGAGTGGCACGACACGTTGACTGCCCATCACCCCACGCCCATCGCCCCACTCCCGCGCTGCGTCAGGAACAAGGGAGCGGGGACGAGTCGAGTGGGAGCGCGCAAGCAAGCGAAGAAGAAGGAGGAGGAGGAGGAGGAGACGGGAATGCCTACACAGGTGCGGACGGGGACAGCGGCGAAAGCGACGACGGGGAGGAGCGGCACGCCGGGGCTGGCGAGAAAACAGACACCATGAACGCCAGGCAAGGGCAAAGGGGCGCGGGGGGGGCCATGGACGACTGCACATATATATATATATATAATATATACCTGGTATATATTTGGCGTCTCGCACGGGGGCATGCCAATTTTGGCGGGTTTTGATTATCAGGATTAAACTCTCGCAAACGCAACATAACAGATCAATGATTGATGGAAATGGGCAGCACGTAATCACACCAGTTATCCGTTGCATTCGGCGCCAGGTGGCTTTTGAGCAACGTCAGGTGAAATTCGGCGCCAGGTATTAGACCCTTAATATAGTTTGTTCAACGTGGGGTCCCCGCCAAGGGAGTGGCGGTAAGGAGGTCCGGATCTCTGGTGGGTGACAGGGTCGCTAGGTCGATTTATTTATCGCCGGGGTTCATCTTGCGGTCTAAGTTTGTACGATACATGGAAAAATGCTGCTACGTTTGCCTTCTGGGGCTGCTCACTTGATTGTAGTATATAGGAGCTCTATTCTTTCACCCAAAAATCGACATTTAAATATAACATCAGTAAAAGCGCAACCCGATGGCCTATATAGGTAGGTGTACAGCGAATAACGCATAATACAGCAAATGGAGTTCTTAGGATATGTATACTGGGTACGTAAAGTTGCTCGGATAAGGAGCCCGACAGTGAGAAATGTTACTGAAAACAAAACAAACACTACCTCCTGTCTTGGCATACGACCTCTAATTTTCAACCATGTTCGTGCATCGGCGAAGTCCCCCCCCCCCCCCCTTCCCCCTCCCCATACGACCGACTTACGTCTTCGATCGAGATCTCTTTCTTTCAGTATAGCAGGCTTTTTCCATTACACCCGATTCCCCTTTGAAGGAGATGGACCTACCCATGTTTGCGTGCCATGCCGTACCAACCGGGGGCTGGTCAGGGGTGTACTCCAGGTCATGCACTGATAGAGAAGAAAAATAGAAAGGTATCGCACATACATTATAGTGTCGTACCGAGGAAGGAAGCCCAAGGAGGCCACAGGACGGGAATGCCTCACAGAAACATCCCCATGAAGAATATGGAAACCCTCAAAAATACCGTTACAGAAATGCATCCGACGACCGAGTACGAGAGCACCCTCAACAGTATGCCTCCGTTACTCCTTAGGAGGGAGGGCACACCTCCCTACGCCCCCCCCCCCACAGCCCCCCACGGCCCCACGCCTCTGTGCTTTCCGTAAAGAGCGTTGGGTGAGCACAGGAACGGGGCGCGGTGCGATCGTTTTCCAGACACACAACGGTAAGGGTGCTATACAAACTACGGTATATCGACAAAAGCTCATGTCCACATTGTGTTGTTTATGTGTGTGTTTTTTTCCATTTTGCGATTTCAAATCCGGAAAAAACGTTTTTTTTTTTTTTGCTTTTCTTTTTCTTGGATGTGTGATGCGCGGGTGGGCGCGGCGGCTTTTTTGTCATGCCTTTCGAAAATTGCCCTCGATGACAAGCGGCTTTCTGGTGTTGAGATGCAGTTCTCGCCCTTTCTCGCCCAACACCTCATGTTTCGCTCCGCGCTTGGTTGCTAGCAAATGCCTGCCTGGTCGGTGAAAGCACGACGTGCTCCGTCCCGACTTTGTATGTTAGAGGGATGCGAAGGCCTCTGGTCATACGACTACGACCATGCACGAAATGAGTACCCCCCCCCCCCCCCCCCCCCCCCCCCCCCCCCACACAATAACGCGTGATGGAACCCGAACACAATAGGCGCGGAAAAGGGAAAGGAAAAGCGCCGCCGCACGCAACGTCGGAAGCAAGGGTCTGTAGAGATCGGGACGGCGTTAGAGCGGGGACGATCAGGGTGAAGGACGAGCCAGGCGTCGGGGGCTCGGGCGGCGGGGCGTTTGCCGTGCCCGCCGGGACGCAGGTGATATTCACACATCGTAACAAGTACCCGCCGATACCGGTGCGGTATGTGTTGGCGGTCAATGGTTGAGGTACTGGTCCGTAGTTACAGTAGTGTATTTCATTGGAATTGTCTTGGGGATACCGGAGTAATTATACTTGGTTTTTGTCGGGTTGATGCCTGTACAGATGGCGTGTCACCGCGTCCTCGTATAACCCGTTCGGAGCCCAGGTGCATCGCTCGGAACAGTGTCGGGGCTGATGCGACGAAAGAGTTCGGTCTTGTCAGCTGTCATTTTAAATTTTAAGGCTATTGTTCGATTATATAACTTGAGCGTGTCTATGGCTAAACGGAGCACTATCACTGAACGCAACAGTCTCGGAACGCAGGAAGTTCCTGCCCCCTCCCCTCACCCCTATATATTACGAATACAGAAGGCTGGGTTGGCGTCGGTTGGCAACGACACTTGTGAAGCATGCCGCTCACTACGTCGGCTACACACCACGGTACCGCTTTGTTTTTTTGGCGGTCGGTCACTGCTGACGATCGAATTAGATTGTTTGTGTGGGGTGGATAATCTTTGCTCCACACAAGGCTGATGATCGTATCACGTACCAGGTAGTGCATATGGCAAGGCACCCACGAGGCAGTTACTCGGTAAACCCATTGCTGTCTCTAGAAGTGGCCTCACCGCAAAAATAGTTCAACTCATTGAAGCTGTCGTCCATATGCAAGAAAGTCCGCCTCGCAAAGATGCAGCTCACCCTTCGTGCGACTCGCCAAACACCTCACTGCGTTTCGCGCTTGGTGCAAGCAATCTCTGCCTGGTCGGTGAAAACCCGACGTGCTCCATAAGGGGATAGTAGGGAAGCGAGGGTCTGTGGCCATACGACTACGTCCATGCACGATATCGATCGAGAACACTCCTCACCACGTAGGCAAGACGGATGCGATACTAACAGACTCGCACCTTGACACTTGGATCAAGGTATGTACCCTGTCCTGATGAATATTATAATACCAAGGCTGGAATATGCAGGAGAAGTATGGGAAGGGAACACGATACTTCGTGAAACATATGGAAATAGCACAGACAACAACAGCTAAACAAATACCAAGATGCTCCAAGTACGACTAGCAATGCAGGATTAAGAGCAGAACCGGGAATATATCCACTCAGGACAAACAGAGACAATTAGAAAGTTGAAATGGCAGAGAGTTGAAATGGCAACATATAACCAGGAACGTGCGAAAAAGGAGTTGATAGACCTGTACGGGAGAAAGTAACAAAACGGCGAGCTGGAATGAGGTGGGATAGCGTAGTTGAGAAAAGTATGGAAGGATGTAGGGGGAAACCAAGAAGAGATGATGTCCGCGGAGGCGTTTGAGACGTACACGGCCGAAGTGGAAGAAGGGATAGAAATAAGGGAAAGGCTAGCGCTAAAAAACGAGGTGAAATCTGAGAAACACTTAGACGGAGAATAGGAGTGCTAACGTATTTGCACAGCCCAATGGACTTGGGCGAAAACGCTGAAACTGCGATTTCGTGTAGGAGACCTGGACCTGCCAGAAAGAAGAAATTAGTATACCAGCAGGTGGGAGGAGGAGGAAGTAGATGCACAGATGTGCCTGTGTGGAAAAGCAACAGGGAGTAGAACTAACACAGTAGGAGAATATGAAATGTACGAGTAGGAACGGGATGTGTTACAAGAGATGAGGGAAATCGACGAATGTGACATGGAGGAGTTTGGTACACTAGATAGCTACGAGAAAACGATCGCTATCCTAGGAGATAGATGGTGGCCGCAGGCGACGAAACAGCAAGGGGATAACTTTAGCAAAACAAACCTATGTCATATTTGGGAAACGTACTGAGCGCCCATATGTTGGAGGTGTCTCTATCAAGAGTTGGAACTGTGCCCCGTCTCTAGCCAAACAACAAATTAGTACCCCCCCCCCCCCCCCCCAAAACTAACTCATTGAAGCTGTCATCCATATGCAAGTCCGCCTCACAAGCGGTCTTAGTAGGATGCAGCTCACCCTTCATGCGACTCGCCGGACACCTCACGGTGCTTCGCGCTTGGTGCAAGCAATGTCTGCCTGGTCGGTGAAAACCCGACATGCTCCGTCCCGGCATTGTAGGGATGCGAGGGTCTATGGTCATACGACTACGGCCATGCATGAGATCGAGTACATCTCTCTTATCGAGTACACCCCCCCCCCCCCCCGCCTTTTCTGATATCCCTGGAAGTGGCCACACCAGGAACAATCTCGATTATTTCGACGCTATCAACCATATGCAAGAAATTCTGCCTCTCACGCTCTTGGCAGGATGCAGCTCTCATCCTTAATGCGAGTGATGTGTAACGGCGTACTCGAATAATCCGTTCGGGGCCCGTTGACGGGGTTAATATTACCTATTGCTCGGTCTTGTCAAGTGTCGTTTTAGGCTACGATTAGCCTTGGTGTGTGTTTGGATGTACGGAGTACTGTGACGAGACACAACGGTCTCGGAACACAGGGAGACCCTGCCCCCGACCCCCCCCCCCCCCCCCACGCCGATATTCGTTTTTGGTGTACTTAGCTCGTGTTGCCTGGTGGGACCGGTATACTCTGCCCGATCTACATAGCGCATGTTTCCTGGTTTGGATGTTCTATCTGATCCTGCACAACCTCTCGTAACGGCAGGGAGGGAACTAGATCTACAGTGGATAGATAGATAGATAGATCATGATCTGTCTGATCTATCTGTTCGAGGTGTGGTAGGTTGACTACAAACCCTGTTTTCCCCGCTGCCGTCGCCGTCTCCTTTTTCCAGGAAGTCTCGAGCGAAAACTTGTTGCTCCACGTTGATGGCGGTAGAGGAGCAGCGAGCGGTGCTCGCGGACCGAAGAGGTCAGCAGCGGCAGCAGGAAGAGGCGTACGGGAGGAGAACGAAGACGGCTTAGCGGTGGTAGATACTGAGTTGGACGATATCAGTAGCAGCCAGCGGTCGAGCCAGCGGTCGCCGACCCAGCGGCCCAGCCAGCGTTTGAGTCACCAGTCGAAAGAGAGCGAAGGGGGCGCAGTCTCGCAGAAACGATCCCGGCGTCGACCGGCGTCGCCGCCGCCGCTCTGTCAGCGGGGGCTTGCTGGCTCCGACTGCGGCTCTAACTCGGACAATAATACGAGTGAAACTCGTGGTGGTGGTGGCGTCGACGGCGGCCTTGGCAAAAGTGCAATCGACGAGGCGCTGAGGCATATCGGTGGAGACAGCAGCGGAAGCGACGGCGCCGGCAGAGACGGCGGCGGTTGTGGGGGATTGTCCGGGCTTGACTCGCCCCTCCGGAGGCGAAGGAAAAAAAAAAAGGTTGCGCCCGCTCCGGCGGAAAGAGGCGGCGGTGGTGGTGGTGGTGGTGGTGGTGGTAGTGGCCGTGGCGTCACCGGCAACGGGAGAAATTATGGTGCGGCAGGTAGAACAGCCACGAGTAGTGCCAGCGCCACAGTCACGGCCGATTCATCGTCGTCGGTGGGAAATAACAAGGCAGAACAGGACGAACATAAGGTGAGTTCTGTTTTTTGTCTTTTTGTCTTTTTGTCTTTTTTTTTGTCCCTGCAGGGTTAGTGTTCGTTGTCGCCGCGGGCTCGTTCTTCCCTCGGGCTGAGCTCTGCCGTAGGCTTCCCCCCTAAAAATAGGACGGTCCGAAGTACAGCAACTACGCGCGCCGTCGCTGTCTGGACAAAGCGGTTTGGACCTCCGGAACGTGTCCCTTGGACAGACGTCCATCAGGCGTTTGTGAATCGTGTGTGTGTTTGTTTTTTTGGGGGGGGGGCGCACGGTGAAATGATTTTTGGCGAGCGCGGTCACCACGCGGGGGGCAGGGGGTCTTGCGCGTTCAGAACAGGGGCGTTTTGGATGCCAACCCTCTCAGGAACTGTGTCGTTTCAATTCGATGCTACTACGGGGGACCAGAGTAAATGGGACCTACGGTACACACAAAACCTATATATTTCCTCATTTTTACTAACAATATTTGGTCCTGTTTACTATGGTCCCCCGCAATATTATACTACTCCTTTGTGACGTGGAACGTAGCCCACGACCCACTCAGGAGATTGCTTGGTTGGGATTTCTGTGGGATGAGAGGCGTTCGTTCTTCTACGAGAGGGGTAGGTGCAGGGCACGTTTTGGCCGTTTTTGTTTCCCGACTGATGGAGCTTCTCTCCGCCGAAGAACTGAATACCCTGGATTGTTTTGTTTCGGGCAACAATTTTTTGTTACGGACCTTTGGAGCCATGATATTTATTCGTTGGTTGCCCATCATCGGGTTCAGGTTTGCACTTTGTTCTTGACCTCTGAAAGCCCGCAGTCCCGTGTATGGGACAAGTTACTCGGGGTTAGAGTCAGGTGCATGTTTCAGAGACAGTGCTGTACCTCAAGAGTCAAACGCCAGTTTGCTCTGGGAGAGGTATGCATACTGTAGGAGCTCCCCAAGCGAGGAAAAGACCCTCATAATATTCAAAATGTGCCACAAAGCGGGCTGAAACAACTATAGCCACGCCCCAATGGCCAAAACTCTTTCCTTTACGCTACGTGTATACGCCGAAAATTCGCTAATCAATAGACGTGCTGGTGTCGTAGCCGTTGTGCTCGCGACGTTCTCCTCCGGAGATCGCCGTGCTTCGGATTCGATCCAGATGAAGCGCGCTTGGCAGTCTCCGTTTCACGCAAGCCCCTTGCGTAGCTTTCTTGCGCGGCTGGAGATAATCCCGACCACTTGCACAAGCTGGCTGGTGTTGCGGTAGGCGTAGCACCTATTTTTTCTGGCGCTGTGAACTATTATTACCAAGTCACTCCTATTACAGGGAACCATAGACAATCCGGACCCATCATGTGTACGGAAACCTATATTTTCCAGTTTTTTCACTCTAACATGTTTGGCACTTTTTGCTGTCGGTTCAGTGCTGTATACCGAGTACCAGGTATACACCTGCACTGAAAAAGTTTTGATACGTCATTGGTCAGTTATTACTGAGTCTCCACAAGAAGTGGTGTTGAGCTAGGCTGCAAGTGCAACAAGATGCAGCATCCTAGAGCATCTGAGCATGTCGAGAATCACAATGTAATTATTAATACCAGGTAGTGATGTATCAAAGGGATTGGGTGAAGTAGACCGGTCATTAGGTCATCAAATAGTTTTGGTTACAAGTGCACAGCCTAGGACACATCATGACTTACAGTAGATGATGATCTACCAGCAGTAGATCATGTAGTTCATCACCTGCCGTTGTGTAAGGATCTGCCTAAGGGGCGGCCATAGTAAATGGGACCAGATACTGTTGGTAAATAAGTCAATATACAAGTGTTGTGTGTGTACCGCAGGTCCTGTCTACTATGGTCCAGATCACCAACCCAGGAAACACATGCTGCTGTGGATCATGCGATAATCTGATGTAGATATGCCTTGAAAAGAAGTACTTCTGTACAACATGTCATCGTGGGGGAATCGATAATCTGGCCGGGGTGTGGGCAAGTGCTATCAATATCCCTCTTTTCGTCTCGTGCGCGCCTGTGATGTCCGTCCTCCTCCCGTTTATACCGTTTATCACCCATCCCCCTCTGTGCGTCGTGTTTTGTTGTTGTTGTTGTTGTTGTCGGCAGAGCATCTTCGCCAAGATGTACGAAGATGAGGACGACTCGGACATCGATGGTCTCCAGTAGGGTAGAGGGACCAAGGCTGCGGTGGAGGGATCACGTTCAGGGCCTGACGAGTCAGTCACTTTCGTTGCCAGTACAAGTAGAGTAGATGCCTTCCACGACATTCAACTTTCAGCAGGATCAACCCAACCGTACACCGTGTGTGTTTTTGCTGTATTGGCTTGGTTGCCCGTCGTTCCGGCGGGCTAGTGGCACCCACGCAGTCCACTAAAATTTGGTTCTGGAGTTCGAGTCGGACGTTTGAGTTCATCTGCACCAAAAATAAAAAAAACGGAATCAACTGCTGAGAGCGCCGCGTAGTAGCGTGGGTAATAGGCGCAATTCGACGTGAGTCGACACGAAAAGTATTTATTTGTTTATTTGCTTAATCCTCCGGCGGATTGGCAAAAATAATTCTTAAGCTCACCACACTTCCACGTTCCAAGTTCGTGTCGTGTGTCAATGTAGCCCATAGCTCGGAAAGGAGGGCCGACGCGACAAAAATGCAAGGCACGTGCCGTAGTGGGGAAGGGGGAGGAGGAGGGAGAAGAGCCTGCTGTGTGACCCCGGATCTTGGTTTCGACTGGGGGGATGGAGAAGAAGATGGGGCGGAGATAATTATTCTGAAGAGAACAAAAAAAACTGCAACGAAAATACCTACGTCAGGTTAGTTCTGTGCCGATTTTGCATCGTATATACTCTGTGTTTTCCTTAACGCATTTGCAGCCCGCTATGTACAGAAGCCTGAACCTTGAGTCTAAAGTCCAAGTGTGTTGTATCCCGCAACGGGACTGCAGTTTAGTCCTATAGGGGTCCAAGGCAGTTTTTGGGTGGAATGTAGAGCCTCAAAAAATTATTTAGAATTTTGCAGGTGCTGCTACATCTACTAACAGAAGCAGGCGTAATCATGTTTCGGCTTTTCAAAGTTTCAGGGCCTACCTGGCGCGAGCGACTGTACGAGAACCGTGTAAAATTTCTTTGCAGCACTGCTGTCTATATGATGGCCGTCTTTTACTGAAGCGGTTCTTTTCGATTTTTGATTAGCGTTTTTTTTAAAAATTAAATTGTCCTGTTGACCCGGGCAGCATCCAGGGGAGTCGCTGGCCTATGTCTTTAACAAGGAATCACATATAGAATACGCGCGCTCGGTTTATCACAATACTTGTAAAATTCGGTAAAAAATGGAATATAGACGAGGCGTATTACGCAGCTTGCAAAGTTGAGTATCAACTATTTAATCAGTCGAACTCACAGCTGACGTATTTCAAAATTTGTAAAATGTTTCAACGTCCACGCAATAGGCCCGCGGAATTAGTTTGTCACGGTGCCGTGTACCATCAAAAAACATTTTGAAAGTAAATACCCGGCTCACGCAAGCGGCATTAAGGCTTTCACGCCTTTGGGACCGCACTCCCATTGTGGGGCCAAGACACTTGGAATTGTAGTCATATTTAAGGTGCAAGCGGAACCTCACAGGGAGGCCAGACAGATACCATTTGTGCTTCCTGCGTGTCTCGAGACACACGTGACGCCTAGAATTGTTCCCTAGGGTTTACCCTAGGGTATCTAGAAGCAAATTTATTTTCCTGTCCTAACGGACAAAATGACAAAAAACGGTACACCAGCGCTTTTTTTTGCCAGTTTTCGGTACGAAAAACTCAAACCAGGCCATCAGGGTACACCAAACCCAAGTTATATGTCATTTTCTGTCAGGGTATACCGTTTTTTGGCGAAACATCCATGTCCGTCCGTCTCACTTGCAAAAATGCCAAAAAATGGTACACCATCGTATTTTTGCCAGTTTACGGTACGAAGAGTAAAATGAGGTGATCAGGGCACACCAAACCCAAGTCATATGACATTTTATATCAAGGTATACCGTTTTATGGCAAACAAACAATGTCCCGGTACAGCTTATATTTTCGAACAAACACTGCGTGCGTCAATAGAAGCGCCTTCCCGTACTCGTATTCATCCGAGCTTACCAGGTACGAGTCAAGCGTTGCTTATATAATCTGAAGCCATTTTATTTCGTTTCGTGCGCGTGCGTGTAGTCAGAACACGGTACCGCGACCGAGCCCGGCGCCGCCGCGGGTGTCAGCGGGTGCTAGCAGGCAGAGGGGGTGTTGCAAGGAGCGCCTTCGCCGTTTGCATGGCTAGGCGTCGCGTGTATCTCGAGACACGCAGGAAGCACAAATAGTATATGTCTGGCCTCCTTGCGAGGCTCCGCTTGCACCATATACGAGATATAAGGGTCGTTTTAATATGCGAAATAGTATTCAAGCAGTGCTCATAATATCGACGTCGGCGTGAGAGAATTGTCATACCGCCGGCCAACCTTTTGTTATATGGTAAAACCCTAGGGAACAGCGGGGCAACCCTTGCCCTGCCCTACAATAGTCATATTTAGTTTTAATGTACAGGTCAGTACTGAAGGGCTTTTCACGCTAGCGAAAATCCGGGTACTTCTTCACCGTGTCGGGGCTACCCCCCCCCCTACCGAAAATGAGGTACCCCCCCTGCCATATTGGGGGCGCCCCCCCCCCCCTCACATAGAATTGGAGTTGCGAGGGGCCTTAATAGTGCAGTTTGCGCAGTGATTTCATTTTGTATGCGCCTTTTTCGTGTCGTGAATTTTTAGATGAGAAGATACATTCTTCTCAGCTTAAATTTATTCTATTACGTGGGTCCATAGTTAATAGGACCTAATGTTTATATAAAAACGTATATATTTAACCATTTTTACTAACAATATTTGGTCCTATTTACTATGGTCCCCGTAATATTCTTTTTAATGGGTTTTGGGATCTTCCAAGGAATGGGCTCGAGCACCTTCATTGTGACCACGGACTCCTTGATTTGAGAGTTACTGCGTGATTAAAGAAAACCGTAAATAAAACAACAGCTAAGATCTTCGAGGCCACACGCTCAATGTTCAGGCGTAGAAATATTGTGTGAGATTTCTCATGGCTTAAAACACCACTCGTGGCGTTTGGTTCATTCGGCTTTTTTTTTTTTGAACTCCTATATGGGAATACTTGGAGATATTTATCAAGATATGGAGGTGTGCTGTCACAATTCGTGCAATTCTCCAAAATAAAAAATCACAAAAGTCAAATTTCAAATGTTGGGAAAAAAAGATGTATGGGAATACTTGGAGATATTTATCAAGATATGGAGGTGTCCTGTCACAATTCGTGCAATTCTCCAAAATAAAAAAATCACAAAACTCAAATTTCAAATGTTGGGAAAAAAGATGAGGAAAACCTGGAAGATAAAAAAAAATGCGCGAAACAAACATGGACATTATGGGGGGCAGGAAATCGCCCTTCAAAATGTCCCACTTACTTTAGTTTCGCTATGAATTTGTTTTCGGCTCAAATGGAAGAGGTATAATACCTGATTTTTGCCACAACCCATTAGGTTTTGCTACACGAGGGCTGGGGTACTCCAACACCAAGTTATTAAAGTAGGTGTACTAAAACATGTTAACAGGTCTATTTTATTTCACCCTGTGATCACAACGCTTCGGTTGGCTTTCCATTCTGTTACTTATGGGGGTGTCATGTGTCGTTTAATCTTTTTCAGGGGCGCTCGTCGTTCACCGGTGAAATTTAAACCTACGTCCTACATTAGTGCGCATTGCTGTATGCGTACATCAATCATGAAATATACCAGCCACAAAGAAAGGCGTTGTCCTTGGGAAATTTGTCTGATTGGTTTTGGAGACATCGAAAAAATACCACCTTGTACCCGGGATACCGCTGTACTGCTGCACGGGCAGCCTAGAAGAAGAGCAATTCATCACATAAAACAGATGATAACCATACCAACTTCACGTCTGGCGAATACTTTACCGAGTCGGAAGGGGCGCTCCACGAGCCCCCGAGGGGCGGCGCGTGCATATTTATGGTGCTATTAATATGGAGAAGGCCTCTCCTTCATTACGTAGACGGTGAAATGATTGCTTCGCACCAAGGGTGGATAACGACGAACAAGACTTAGTGGAAAGGTGGGTCCACCTAAAGTGATGGCAAGCCGCAAATTGGAGGGGGCCGTCGATGACGCGGCCTCTTCCAATACGAAAACGCGTGTCGGAACTCCTAAACCGGTTCTCAACCGCAACAGGGTCATTGCACTCGAAGTCACCCTCTGTCACCAGACATTGGGGCATGGACCTGCCCGTCTCTCTTCCCGTCTATTTTTGGTTGTTTGTTTCGTTTTGTTTTTATCCTCCGGCGGATTGGTCAAAATAAAGCTTAAGCTCGCCACACTTCCACGTTCCAATTTCGTGACGTGCATCAATTTAGCCCAATGCTCCCGTTGCAACATCAGAACTAACTGCTGTTACCCTGGAGTACGGACACGTTGACCCGACCTGACCTCCGAGAGGAGCAGGTGCGGTGGCGATATCCACCCGGGAGAGTCATCACTCTCGGATAGTGTGGCACTTGCGCGAGCTCACCCACTAACAAAAAAAACCGAGGCTATGGGGCCTTCCCACCGGACTTGGTCCAGTTACGGTCCACCCTACCCGTTGGGGCGTTGGTCCTCTCTTTCCGTCCACTTCTTCCAACTCTCCGGTGCGAGCTCGTTTCTCATTAGGACCGGTCGTATCAGCCAACCTACAGTGAACGTCTGACCGAGGATGTATCCAATATTCGATTTTACCCGCTGCAGCGTTCGTACAAGCAGAGCAGACAAGACAGAAGAGAGCAGAGCTGGTCCGTAGGCGTGAGCGATGGCCGATATTTTGCAAGGGTTATCACGGGAGACGAGGCCCGTGTCGGGTGCGATGGTTGGGTTTCCCACGCCGCAGGCGGGATGCGTTCCCCCCCCCCCATTGTGATGGTAATGGGAATCTCATCGTGAAATTGTTGCCTCCCGTTGTGATAGAAACGGAAAACAGAGGCAAGTGTGCCTCTTACCTGGGATGGGAATGGGACGGGTAGCTGGGGCATGCTTCATTCATGTGGCGGTATGGGAGTCGAACGTGATACCAACGGGATGGGACGGGACTGGCATGTCCTATAGAGGAGGTGGGAAACAGCGGATAAATGGGGGGGAAACTATGGGTGCATAACGGGAAACGATAATGGGGAATATATGTGTCTTCTCAACGGAACACGGGAGGTACACGCCGTTCTTTCCCTCCATCGCTGCCGCGAACTCTACCACATGCTTCCAAATCCCTGGCGTCTGCCTGTTTCTCCCAGGGCCAGCACCTACCAGAGTTCTACGGCAAGACCGTTGATCACCAGTCATTTTCTTGGCTGCGGGAGAGGCTCAGCAGCAGAGCCACCCGTAGGGTCCGACATCGCCCTTGTGCTTGTGTGGGTGTGTGGGTCGCGGGCGCGTTCTCTCTCTCTCTAGTCGTAAGAAACCTTCGAGCGAACTCATCTGGTTCTTCCTGTCTTCCAATCCAAGATTCAGAATATTGCTACTCGTATTAATAGTTATGGTATTTTACATGTTTGTGGCCGTGTCACTCTGGAAGAATATCGTGATAATCTGGATTTTGGCGGATCGGGAAATAACTTGACAGAAAAACGAGGTAAAAGAGGGGGGTGATTTCGGCATAGGGAGATACCTGGCTAGGGGGTCACAGCATCAGCACAGCTACACGTACACACGGGACAGGCACACGCAGCAGCATCGGTACGACAATATCAACAGCAGCAGTGGTGGTAGATAAGGTCGACGGTAGGTCCAAACGAATGTAGTGACGCGGCAAGTGGCGACATCGATGGACGTTCTCTGGAAGAACAACGGGAGAATATTCTGGTTCTTTCCGTCATGCATTCAAAGGTTCAGAATGTTGACAGTTATGGTATAGTACATGTGGATGTGGGCGTGCCGCTGGGAGGTAAGTGCGAATAAGGTGGGAATGGAGATGAGAGAAGCCGTGCTTACAACGGGAATGAGAATGGGCGAAGCCGTGCCCGCAACGAGAATAAAAACGAGGTGGGATAGGGGGATGCTAGATCGGCCGTTTGGGGAGCAAGTGGTTGTCAAAGTCGTCGTGGGATGGGCAGGATGGAAACAGGAAGCTCATAATTCACGGTTGGATTCCCGGCCCATTCCCATTCCCGGCACATCCACAAGGTGAATTCCCGTCCCACTGTCTCCCGTGATAGCCCTTGAGATTTCGTAAAGCAGTACTCTATCTCCTACGGCGAAATCCTCGGGGCGTTTGTGAAACGTAACATAATTCCACCAAGCACGGTATTAAGTTTCGAAAAATGATTACTTCACTATAACACGGCCGATGCGGCATCATTTTATTCAAATTAGGTGCCAAAAAAATGATTTGAGTTAATGCGATTTCGCGAAAGCCATGACTTCGGATCCAATCGAGGAATGGGGTAATATTCCGGAAAAAACGAATAAGGCACGGCGAAAACACGAGGGCAATGGCAGCGAACAAGACGAACGACGACCGGCTTCCCCCCCAGAGCACCGCGGTGGGCGGCCGAATATTTCTGCGGGCACCGTCGAGCAGGCTATCGCTCTCGGGATGTCTTCCGTGACTGGCGCAGCCTCGAAGCCTCACGCAGGCAGCAGCGACGGGGACACAGCGATCAAACGTCTGAGCAAAGTTATGCCCTGGTCGGTGCTCGTGTGGATTGCGAGAAAAACAAATATGAGAAACCGGGTTTGCGATGGCCTTGTGATTTGTATAGTCACCGTGGTTCGTCTACTCTGTCCTAGGGACCGTCGGACCTCGCACTGCGGCTGCTCCGGTGGCCCTGTCTTCGGGAATGGTGGATTGTGCCCTTGCAGCAGTCCAAGAAACACAATAAGTTTGCATAGGTTGCTTCACTCTCAGGTTCAAGACACGTCGAGTTGGACAAACTCCCAAATTTAGTCGAATGCTCCAACACGGCGCAGCCGAGTTTCTGACCCGTTCCCGGCCCGTATGAGTGACCAGAGAAAGGTTTAGCTCTTGGAGTTAGGTTGAGTGTACGCCCGTACCTTGATCCCACCCTCGAAAATCGTTTCTAGCCCGACAATCGTGAACAACCAGCAACCCGACCTATGGAACATCTGTCCTAATTCATTTTCAGGGAAATTCCACCTAAATCCAGTCTCACCGGCCTTGTCCTTGTCGTCAACAACGCCGAGGTACTCCACCATGAAACCCGCGTAGGAGAAAACACTCATCTGGTGGCGTTTATGGTGCTGACCAGGCTTGCCAGGATGACTGCCATTTACTGGAAGATACGGAAACGGCGACATAGTTTGCCTCCACGTCGGGAGAGAATTCTTCGATGACGGACGATGTAATCAACTGGGGATTCGGCTACGTGAACGCTGTTGTTTGCACACGAACTGCATTTATGTCCCAACTCGTGCGTCAGTGATCACACAACAGGCTAGAACAGCACCGGAACGGGAGAACCCCTCTCAGAGTAAACATGCATGAAGTCGAAAATCGAAGAATACCGAACAACAGATACACATCCTACCTGGAACATTTTGTACAACTCGAGCAAAACAAAGTAAAGGCCTTTGGCGGGTTGCCACGTATCCAATCAATGGTCTTTTGTGAAAAAAGGGACGACGGACTGCTGTCTACGCGACCAATAAGGAACAACAACCCTAGACCCTCTTCATAGCTCTAAGCCAATCAGACCCGATCAAACATTGGTAAGCAATAGCCCTCTTGTCTCGTACATGGTGTTGGGTATCGAAACCAGAAACGTTTCGGTACGTTAAGGCCGAAATGACTTCGATAACGAAAGCGATAACGATAACTATAATTGTCGCTACCGTACCGAAAAACCCAAAAAGTCGATAACGACAACAATAACGATAATGGAGGCAACAACCGGGGCGCAAAGCCTGCAAAACATGCCCGCCCATTTACGTTTTTGTTGATGTCGCGTGATCCACACGAGACCCTGGATGATTCGCGTCTCAAGCCTCACAAGTTATTTACCACGAGTTGCATAGGTCCTGCCGCTCAGCGGAGTACACGGTGGCGGGTGCAGTGTTGTCATACTATTGACTAGGTTTTATGTGCGCGTATATAAAATGCCTAATGTTTTCATCACGCGCGCACTACGTGTGAGCTGGGTCAGCCAACGTGCTGCCAAAGCGGTAGATTGGCCTTGCCCTGCTCAATACTGCCTGGTATGTAAAACTATCGGAATGTGTTTTTTTTTTCACGGTGTTGATCATGCACCAACCCCCGAGTGGAATGCGGTCCTTTTTTTGTTGGAGAGATATGACCTATATATTTATCGGGAAACATACAAAAGCGACCGTAACTCATCTAAAGAAACAACATGGCTTGCTTTCCGTTTGTCTGCACATATATGTGCAAGTGCGAGGTCGATTTTTCCGATCGAGACTCGCACAAATTGAGCGCGGGGGCATCGCAGAAAACCCAACATTTATTGTCGTATGTACTTGTCTTACATACGTATAGATAACGTGATTTGGCAACAATCTTTTCTTGATGGGTGGCGAACTTGGGCAATGGCACTTATGTCGGCCTTCTCGTAGGGTCTTCAGGCAAGTCTTGACTAATTTTCGCCTGATCGGCTTAGACGAGTTTGATACAAATTTCATGTTGAAAAGTTGGTAGCTTTGAGTTTTCGCCGATTTGTCGTCGAGATCGAGTCAAATAGTAAACAGGTCAATTTTTGTATACACTTGTTTCACACATGAGTGTTTCGTCGGAGTAAGGGCCCCAAAAACACAAGTCTAAATTCGCAGTGACTCACGAGATACCGCCTTCTGATGGTTTATTCATTTTTTCGACTGGCTCAGCGCGTACAGGTATCAGGTTAAATGAGGTCAGGTGCAAAATATCGAAATGTTTTTCTTAGATCCGTTTGGTCTACTCTTCACGAAAAATGCATATCCATTAGTAGCCCGTGTCGCCCACGGGGGAGGTGGGAAGAACTGTGACGGACCCCCTCGTCCAATTCCCCCTGCCCCCCCTCCCCCCGTCTCCTACTCCAGCTATTGTACGCGGCTGACCTGCCCACCACTCTGACAGACAGCCTCAACAGCCAAATTCCCCCCCCCCTGTCTCTCGCCCCCTCCCCCCCCTCCCCTTTAACCTCCCTGCTCGTGACACGATGGGGTGGGTGGGTGGGAGATTGCGATCGAAAACCCACGTACTATATATCTACTCCCGGCCAGTCGATCCTCCCAACTGCTGCTTCTGCTGCTGCTTCTGCTGCTGCTGTACTGCTGCTGTACTGCTGCTTATGCCACTGCTGTACTGCTGCTGTTGCCCTATACCTCTGCGTATGCTTGCCCTGAATATACGTGCAGCTGTGATCCTGCCATGAATCAACAGGTATTCCTCCACTGGATCTACCCCCCCCCCCCCCCCCCCCACCTCATTTTTTTTTTTTTTTCTCTCCGATTCGCCAAACCCCAGACTGTTCGGACATTCTTCTACTTCGGTCTACTCTTCGCGAAAAATGCATGTCCACTAGTAGCCCGCGTCGCCCACGGGGGAGGTGGGTGGAACTGTGACGGATCCCCCTCGTCGAATTACCCCTGCCCCCCCTTCCCCGTCTCTTACTCCAGCTATTGTACGCGGCTGACCTGCCCACCACTCTGACAGACAACCTCAACAGCCAAATTCCCATTCAGAAGCCGCGTTCTCCGCCAACTCTCCCCCCCCCCCCCCCCCCCCGCTGCACGCCCCATCTGGTCCCCTGCCCCGACTGCCTGCTAGGCTCTCCCGTCCTACCCACTAGCGCTCTGGAGACCCACAGGGGCTCCTCCATATTTGACCTTACGTATCCCATAAATGCCTGCGACGCCCACCTTCCCTCCCTCTGAATCACCCACGACGGGGCTCCCCTCTCCGCTAACGTCGTCGCTCCTCCTATCCTCCCCGAGTGCAGAGCGAAGTCCACCGGTATCAGCTCTGTCACTGCCCCCCCCCCCCATGCGATCGCCATTTCTCGCCCACCCTCTCCAGCCCGCTCCGTAGGCAGTACGTCGTCTGCCCTCTCGTCCAAACCTTGCAACTCCCGCCGCTCCTATAAGCCATCAGCGGCGCGCTCTCTCCTCCAGGGATTATTGTCCGGTAGTATTCGAACAGCTCCAGCAACAAGTCTCCCACATTCCCCCCCAGCCCTCACCCCCTTTCCCCCTTCGTTCTCACCATGACCGCCCCTTTCCTCCCCTGGTTCCCTTGTTTTCCTATTAAATCTACCTCCACCGTGTCCGCCGCCCCCCGCTTCTCCGGCCCCAGCTGTACGCCTCTCTCGAAGAAAGCAGTGTCCCCCCTCCTCTGGCAGTAGACCTAGTGCACCCCCCGCCCCCTCCCTTGCAAGCAATTTCGATGCCCTCAGCAACAACTGGTGCGGCAATGCCAAGCCGATCCACGCTATCCTCCCCCCCACACCCCCACTCCCCTATGCTCTCCTCCATTACCTTGATCCTCTCCCATGTTAGAGGTCTCCTCACCCGCGTTTGGTTCCCTGCCTCTACGTGCGCCCTCTTGATCCCCATTTTTACCTGATCCTGAAGTGCTGCAGCGGCAATGACAACCCCATCCAGTGCTCGTGATAAACGTTCACCGCCCCCAGCTTCCCCGCCACGGTCGACTCCTCGTTTTTCCTCTCCGCACAGCAGCAGGCCATGAACTCCGTCAGCTCTTCTACCATCTCCCACTCGTTCTTCTCCCCCCCCAGCCTATTCCCCGTCCCCCGCATGATCCTCCAGTTCACCCACATCCTCCAACCTTGCGCATAAGGCTTCCTAGTCGACCTCGCAACTCGCCCGAGTGCGTAGCAGCGCGCAAAATCTCCGAACACATCTCCTTCCCATCCGCTCCGAGCTCCTGGGCCTGCCATAGGACGGTGGGGTGTTCTGCGGTCAGCCTGGTTTAGATGTCACTCTCTTTCCACCTCGTTATCCCGTCCGCCAGAACATTCTCCACGCCCCGCACGTGCTTTGCCTGGAAGATCCACCCTCCAATCCTCTCCAACGCCCCCGTAATCCTCTTCCCCCCCGACCTCTCCTCCCCCTTCCCCCCTCCGCAGTTAATTACCCACTGTACCGCCGATGAACTGTCCCCCCTCATCAGCATCGACTCTCCTTCCTTCGTTGGTCTATCCCTTCTGATCACTATCATCACGTAAGCCGTCTTCACCATTCCCATCAACTCCAGATCGATGATAGACAACTGATTCCGGCCCCCGCCCTTCCTGCTCGTAATCGTCCTCTTCCTCTCCTCCTCCGACAGACTGTATCTCCAGTACACCCCCGTTTCCAGGAGCAGCTCCCCAACGGCCTCGAACGACGCGTCTGAAAGCCATGTCCTTTTGTTGGACTGCTTCACGAATCCGAAGAACGGCGCAGCCAACCTTTCTCCCTCCCCAGCCATGCCCTCTTTCAGGCACCATCTCCACCACCCCACGTATTCCATGAACCCCTCCGTCAATCTCAACACCCTCGTGGCTTCCGCCTTCTTCCTACTCCTCCCCCACCGTCCATTTTTTCCTGCCCATTCAGATGCATCTTGCTCAGCTGCAGAAGCCGGCGCACGAAATACCTCCCTGGCCTGATCACGTACGCCACGTGCTGCAGTTTTCCGGCCAACACGAGAACCCCCCGTACCGTCGCCGATCCTCTGTGTCCAATTTAAACCACAGCACTTCCTGCTTTGGCGTCCGGTCCTTGACCTTCTTGTGCGACAGCAGGGGCTCCTCCCCCTCTCCCTCTCCCCCATGGCCTGAAAATGAATCGACGCTAGCGATTACGCCAGCGCTATGCACCCACGGTACCTCCACCGACACCGCGTCATCCATGAAGAAAACCACCCATGCGATGTCCTCCACTCCTCCCCCCCTCTACCGCCTTTACTGTGCCACTATCTGGCAACGATTCCACCTCGGCTCCCGTGTCAGCTGTGACCTAGAAATGCGCTGTAGTCACCACTCCTGCCGCCAGGATCGTCGCTGATTCCCGGGTCGTCTGTCGCTGCGCTTGGTTAATGGCACTGGCCAATACCCCCCACCACCCGGGGCTGCCCCTCCACCCGAACTGCTACCGCAGGTCGACAAACAGGTAATCCCCCAGGACGTACCCGAAGTTCACGGCCCCCGCTCCACTTGACGAAAGGCATTCTTCACGTTCATTTTCTGTATCAGTATCCTCCTATCCCTCCCGAATTTGTCCCTCAGCCCCAGGATCCCCCGCACGACCTGGAGCATCACGTCCGCCAAGTGACACTCCGGGATCTGGTCCCAATACGTCGTTTCGTTCACTGGCCGCCCCCCCTCTCGTCCCCCTTTTGGCTCGCCGCTGAAAGTCGCATCGTGGATGATCCTTTTCTTCCCTTTCTCTTCCACCGCTGCCACTGGGTTTACGCGCACGCCTCGCACCATCCTCGCCAATCTCGCTTTAACCAAATGCTCTCCATAACTTGACGTTGCCCACCGCCCTCTCCCACACCTCGATCGCGTGCCTGTCGGTGCTGATGTGGTTCCCGTACGCCAGCTCACGCGGGAGATCACCCCCTGGACCTACATCCACTGGCACGTCCACCCTCGAAATCTGCTCTAGCCGTTCGAATTGGTCTATGTTATGCTATTCCCCGAAAACTCTCGTTACCTGCTCCGCATCAATATCGGGTGCCAGCAATGCCCCTCCCAACCCCTACATCACCTTCGCCAGATCATCTTCCTCCCTTTGTAGCAACTTCCCCCTTGCCTCCGCCACCACCCGTAATAGCCGGTCCCGCTCTTCCGTCTCACGCCCTGTCCTCCTCTAAAACCCTAACGCCCCCTTCACCGTCGTGACTCTTCCCACTCTACTGCCCTCGCTTGTTGCATCCCCGATGCTTCTCCGGCCTTGCCGCGCATCTCCCCCTCCGCTCCGTACACGCCCCCCCCCCGCGCCCTACCTTTCTTGTTCCGCGTGCGACCCCGCCGCGCGCCTCCCCCCTCGATCTGAACACGACCCCGCCGCTACCTCCACCACTCGTTCCCTGTGCGCCCCCCTCGTGCGTCTCCCCTCTCGTTCCCTCCACGGCCCCGCCGTGCAACTCCCCCCTCGTTCCGTGCACCCGTCGCGCCTCTCCCCCCTCGTTCCGTGCACGGCCTCGTCGCGCCTCTCCTCTCTTGTTCCGTGCACGGTCCCGCCATACACTCTCCCCCTTTCTAGTACACGGCCCCGGTCCGCTCCTCGTTCGGCCCCGTCGCGTAACCCTTTCTATGTTTCGTGCGCGGCCCTGCCGCGGACCTGTCCCTCCTCCCCGTGCGTGGCCCCGTCGCTAACGTGCCGTCCCAATCGCATTATATCCCCGTTGCCCCCCACTTCCCCTTCGCTCCCGTACGCCCCCCCCCCCCTATCTCGCATACGCCCCCCCTTTTCTTGAGCGTCCCCGGTACCGCACGCTACCCCCCCCCCCTCGCCTTGCACCACCCCTTCAATGGGCCCCCCTTCTTCCCCCCCCTCCGTCCTCACCCCCCTTCCCGCCCCCGCTGCTTCACCGCCCCTGAGTTAGCAAACCTGATGGACCCGGCCGCCGGCCCCCCTGCGATGGTCGTCTCCCCCCGCGATTACCTCCACTTTGCGCGTGCGCCTCCCCCCTCCTCCGCGTCTCTCCGGCTGGCTCCGCGCATCCGCAGAGCCCGCGTCCTCATTCGCGCCTCCTTCTCTTCCCATCCCCCCCCTTTTCCCCACCCCCCGACGACGGCTTCTCCTCCCCCCCCTTCTCGTCGCGTCCCCTCTTCTCCCCCACGTGCGCGAAATTTACAGTCCCCCCATTTGTCCATGAACGGGCAATGCCCATCCTCCTTGAAGAAAAAACACTCCCTGCTGGCCCCCGTGTCTTGTCGCCCCCCCCCCCCCCCCCCCCCCCCTCCCCCCCCCCCCCCCCCCTATTCTTCCCCCCACACCCGTCTCCTCCCCGGCGGTTGCTCTCCGCGTACCCTCGCCCTTCCTCACCTCGACGGTTGCTCTCACCAAAGCCCCCCCCACCCCTCCCCCTTCTTCCACCCGTACTCGGCCATGATGTCTATAGCGGCGCCAACTGCGACCACGTCGGCGTCTCCCGAAAGGTCGGTTCCGGCAACGGACCTGCCTCTTTGGCTGTCGGCCACGTAGATCCCCTCCGTTTGAGTTTCATGGCCGTCATCCGCAGCGTCTCTCCCAGCCTCATGAAGTCCGCATTGAAGCGCCTCGTGACTCCTCCTTGAAGGCCTCTGTCTCCACCACTCTCTTTTTCGTCACGTAAAAATGGTTGATCCTTTCCTTCACCTCTTGAAATTGTCGCCCCCACTGCATCTCCACCCGACGCGACGCCTCCCTTGACATCCGCGTGTTGTCGTCCGTCGCCACCGTTGTCTTATACATGATGACGCCCATCGTAGCCTCCACCCTGTCTGGCAGCGATGTCCCACCCTTGCTTCTGTGCCTCCCCGACAGCTCCGTCCTCGCGCACAATGTCAGATCGAGGTCGGCGAAGCTCATCAGGTCCCTCTCGCCTTTTCTGGTCATGAAAAACAGTCCCGGGCACAGAGATGACAATGCTCGTTCCTTCATGGAACCCCACGGCGGTAACCCGTCATCATCCAGAATCACCCCCCACATGATCATCCCCATGTCTGTCACACGCGTCCATGATGCTGGCTCAGGCTCCTTGAAAAAACTGCTATGTTCCGTATCGCCATCTAGCCTCCCGACCACCCCCCCACCGCCTGAATTCGCCCCCCCCCCCCCCCCCCCCCCCCCCCCCCCCCCCCCCCCCCCCCCCCCCCTAATACCCCCCGTCGTTTCTCCTCCCACTCCTCGGCTCATCGACTCATCCCCCTTTTCTCCCTTCCGGCTCCCCGCCTGCGTCTCCCCACCCCGCTGACCATGGTCCACCCCTCGTTTCCAGCTCCAACGTTTTTCCTTCCCAGCTTGACTCTCGTTGGTCTCCACTTCTTCATTTCGTCCAACAACCGTCCTTCTCTGTCGCTGCTCTCTGGGGACCTCTATCCCCTGCTTCCGACCTTCCTAACTCCGTAATCCGGTTATCCTGGCGCCCTCTCTGCTCATTTTGCGATCTCGGGCCGAATTGTCCCCGATTCCTCCAGGCTTCCGTCTCATATGAAACCCCCCAGCACTTCGATGGTTGTCCCATGCTGCTCTGGGGCTCCCGCTGGTTGTCCATGTCGTGGTCTCTGTGCCCTGCTCGCTCTGAAGGCGCGCCTGCGAGTTCATGCATGCCACATTGGTTCGTCCGCGTACACCTAAAGCATGCATCCTCCTGCCTACTTCTCTTTCCACCTCTTGTTCAAACAAGCGCTTCTCTGCCGCCATCTTACTTCTCTCCGTCGTCCCCCGTTCTTCGCTCTCACCCGTATTTTTTTTCCCGACTCTCCTCTCCCCGATGGTCCCCGTTGCTGACCTCCGCCGAATTTTCTCCACGGCCGCTCTCTTCTTCTGCCACGCCTGCCGCTCCCCCCCCTCCTCTGCCTTTCGCCTTTCTGGCTTCAGCCTCCTTGGCTAGCTCTCCGTTTCACGCTTGCACCACTTCCGCCAGCTCCGCTCTCATTTTTTTGATCTTCCCGTCATTTCGCATTTCCCTCTCTTGCAACGATGACGCGTCTTCATATTCGTCGGTGATGCTCTTGGGCATGATTGTGATCGAAGACCAATATACTATATCTCTACTCCCGGCCGGTCGATCCTCCTAACTGCTGCTCCTGCTGCTGCTGCTGCTGTACTGCTGCTGTTACCACTGCTGTACCGATGCCTCTGGGTATGCTTGCTCTGAATCTACGTGCATGTGATATGAGTGGAGTACTCATGGTCTATAGATATAGATAATACAAGGTTCCCCTCCAGGAGGTGCCGTATTAATAGGGGAGTGGCGCAAGAGCGAAGTAATACTCGTATGAAACCCTGCACACTTATGTACCTACGGTAATAGCAGCAGTGTTTTCTCGAACATACTTTGCTTTAATCCCAAGTATTCGGAGTAGCGGTGAAATGTTGAGGTATGAACGCACGCCACACGCAAGCGCGCCCAAACTCTTTAATTTGGGCTAAAACACACAAGTAACATGTACTACGGTTAGTACATCATACTGTACGTTCAGAAAAGCAAGGTGTGGACGAAAGTATTATTACTGCTGTAGTACTGTTGTAGTCCTGGTACAAAAAAAAAGTCAAAAGTGAAATAAATAAAAAAACGTGGATGGTGCGAGTCGAACCTCGGAAATGAACATGTTACAGTATAAAGGTATACCCTAGAACAGTGCTCTTACAACTGTCATGTCGTGTTTTTTACGCAATCTACAACACTTTACACGATCTCCTACAGCAGTAGAGTAGCTGGTACAGGTACGACTGCATATTCAGCAGTACTGCTGTAAAATGCAACGCGAGGAACGTACGTGTACTGATCCCCTTTCAGCTGGCTCTAGGATCTATCGGTCGGCAATGTAGGACACACTGCAATCAGAACTACTGTACTGCTGTAAGTATGTTTTGTACGAACGCTGTTGTACGAATGAGCCGCAGTACGATCATCCATACGCGCAAGGTGTGCCCACTGTTGCTGCTGGGCAGCAGGGTTGGTTGTGGTGCTGTAGGAAGCTGGAGGTAAGCACGCTCTGGGCACTGCTGTGTGGGTATTGTTCTCTAGGCCGTGGTGCGTGCTCCGTGCAACAACCCAAAAAAATGTATAGGGATATTATACGTCATCCTGGGTACAACATACGGACAAAACAATATATGGCAGGCGATGGAATGCGGACAGCAGGCTCCGACAAACGCAACCAACCACAGCAACACTGCTGCATATGGCTGTATCAAACACGCACGGCGTGTGGGCGGCAGCGTTGGAACGATGGGATCTGTGCATGTTGTCTGTTGTGTACCTGGTATATGCCTGAGCTACGTGCTCACAGCTCATGAGAGCCGGGGGGAGAAAACAGAGCGCATGTACCGATACGTACGTACAAAATAGGGCCTCTTACTGAAACCAGGGAAATCGTCTATTCACTCCCGCCGGAATTGTTTTTTGAGCGCCTGCCACGCGCTTCAGAGTGCACGGATCGCGCCGAGATCTAGACGAATGTGTCCGGCAGGGTTTCCCGTGTCCGTGTACTTACTCAGCTCATGAGAGCCGGGGGGAGAAAACAGAGCGCATGTACCGATACGTACGTACAAAATAAGGCCTCTTACTGAAACCAGGGAAATCGTCTATTCACCCCCGCCGGAATTGTTTTTTGAGCGCCTGCCACGTGCTTCAGAGTGCACGGATCGCGCCGAGACCTAGACCAATGTGTCCGGCAGGGTTTCCCGTGTCCGTGTACTTACTGTTTTGCCTAAAATTGCTCGTGGGAAGAGAAAAGTTGGCAAAAGGACGAAATTTTGACTAATATACGTATACCAGGTGCATATGTTGCAAGCTTGTAGTCTCACGAATGCGAGAATAATCCGAAAAATGGATTAACCCGGCGGATATTCCGTTAGTCGAGAGTAACGTTCTTTTAGGAATGTTCCCTAGGGCGGATAGCCCGTTAGACGAGAGCAATGTTCCTTAACGAAGATAGGACTACGAAGTGAGAAGTTCTTATAATAGCAGAAAAACGATCGGTAGCCATAGGAAAGTTCTGTAGGCGTACAATACATAAGAGGAATTTAGGAGAGCTTGTGGCGTGGGGTGGGACGAGTATATCTGGGCGTCGAGTCCCTCCCCCCTACCTCTCACTTCTCTGCCAGAGCACCTCCTCAGCTCTCGCCATCAATAAGAAGATCTAAATCAGAAGAATTGAAGCACTGCTGTCCAGCTGCCAGAACCACCTGCGTCCCTTACCCTTACCACTACCCTCGGTCACTGCTTCACATCTGGCGTCGTCGGTAGGACTTCGGATGTCTCGATAGAGGCACACCGCGTAAGGCGGCTCTTCGCACCCGACTGTGACCCGTCAATCACCTTCGTTCTGGCCCGCGCCGCCACCGAGGGTGTTTCTTCCGAGTTCATCGGGGTCGCCCATACCCTTTTACTCGAGCCACGGTATTTTCACTCGAACGCCGGCCGCCGCTACGTGTGGAACCCAACCGAGCCTCGACCCGCTCCCCCGACACCCCCAACCACTCGCCCCACGACGGACACGCCATCGCCGGCGACATCGTCCCTTTCCACCTCGACAGCGCCCCCCACGACGGCAGCGCCCCCCTCCTCACCAGCGCGCAGCCTGATGACGAGAGCCAACACGGAGCCCACGACGGAGGCGGAACGTCGTGGTGTCCCACGCCCAAGCCCTACGCGCTCACGGTGACCACTACCTCAACTGAAATGGTACGGACCACAGTATGAGGACCTGCATCCTGAACCCGGTACTCAGACAGTTGAACGATGGTGGACACGCTTACCGCCAATGGCAACGAAGGATGCTCTACTACCGCCGTGGATAATACGAGCGCAACCTGGAGCAGAGCTCCAACCGCTACGACAACAACAACCGTCGAGGCAACTACAACAACAACTGTAGCGGAAACTACAACAGCAACCGCTCCAACCAGAACCACTCCCGCAACTACCGTGGCAACAACGGGCGCCCCGACAAGTGACGCTATAACAACGGCCGGTCTTACGACAACGGCAACCGACAGTCGCCAGGGCAACAATTCCAATAACAACGCATCGAGCCTGCCCCCTCGTCTTCAGCGTTGACGGTGCATACCCCTGCGACCAACAGTTCCGAACCTGCCGCCCCCGTGAACATACGGATGGGCAGCAACAACTCGGGTACCCACCCGAATCAGCCGGGCACCTTCCGCACGAACTGACAAGCCGATGGTGGAGCAACTGCCGCATCTCCACCAACAGCATCTACTGCGAGCACCCGAGGCTCCCAGGACGCACGAGTAAATCATGTGCATCACGCCTCCCCGACCCCTGCCCCCCAATGCCCCCCCCCTACCCCAGCCCATTTCCCAGCCACTTGTTCAAGCACTGATCATCTTAGTGATTGCCTTGAGGTGTGGGCGGGAGGAGTCCAAGACGCCGTGCCCCACCAGGATGCTCCACTCGACGTCTTCTGGTGGTGAGCAACGCTGCTTGCCTACTATTGCCGAGACCCCAGGCATTGCTACCCTGGGAAACGTCTCGACGATTACGGCCACCAGCGGTTCCGGTTCAGACGAAACTACTGTTTCGTCTACCGGGCCATCGCCTCCTGAGCCTGCCTCAAATTGGCCGCTCCATACGCGCTTGTTCCGGCATGCGCGCATTTCTTGTGACAGCGTTGAACCCGCGAACGACGGGCTTCCTCCAGCTGCCACGGTGTTGACACCACCGCTGCCCCTGAGCTCGAGGGACAGTTCCGTTTTAAATATGGAAGACTCGCGACCAACGTCGACCAGGGTCTTCCCTGAGCCCCCTGACCCGTCCTCCTCGCCTGCTTCGCGCAACGCGTGGACACGGACCCCAGGTGTGGAATCCCCTAGCGAGTATGCCCCTGTTCTGTTCTCCAAACGTTGCACGATAGGGCGCTTGAGGGTCGCCCCGCCCGGCGTATACGCCCCGGCGAGGACCGCCCCGGTACCTCGGCTTTGCCGAGGAAGTCCCCCGCGAACACGGTCAGCACCGCTAGATCGTTGCCGACTCAACCCCCGTCGACGCCAGGCGGCGATGGGAATGACTATCGTCGCCCCCCACCCCCAACTAAAAAGACACCATCAACTGCACACATCACCGCAGAGCCCACATCATCTTTCCACTTCTTCCGGGACTCCTCTTCGGTCTTTTCGCAGTGGTACGTGGGCGACATCGAACACGATGGCGTCACATACAACTGCGCTGAGCAGATGATGATGGCACAGAAGGCCGAGCTCTTCGGGGACATCATATCTGATCGCCGCATCAAAGCGACCCGCGACCCGGCCGACCAAAAACACTTGGGCGAACCGTTTTCGAATTCGACGAACTGGTCTGGGAGCGACACCGCTACGCCATCGTCCTCAACATTAACTTCTCCAAGTTCCGCCAACACCCGGAGCTACGGCAGCAGCTAATAGCTACGGGCGACAAGCACATCGCCGAGGCAAGCCCACACGACCTCATCTGGGGCATAGGCTTCAAGGCCGACCACCCGGGCGCCTGCGACCCGACGCGTTGGCGTGGTCGGAATCTGCTGGGCAGGATACTGATGGACGTTCGAGAAAGCCTCGGCGCCAATCGCTCCGACCAACCTCCATTTCCTCCCCATCTTCACGACCCGGAGCCAACACCCGCCTCCAACCAACTCCACCCGGGTCTTCCCCACCGCCGACGGCATCCAAGAACCAAGCCCGACCCCTCCATGGCAACCACCTAACTCACCACTTGGGCCACTCCTACCGCCGTCTACCCTCGACGCCTACCCGAGCAGCCACTTTGCCCAAGTGTCCCACCATCAACACCGCAGCCCACAACCACCTCCCTACCCGCCGCCCGCCGATACCGGAACACGGACCATGCCTTACAAGCGGCATATTTACCGTCGACGACGCGTCGTTTACGACGAAGGTACTCGTGCAGAGCGGCCCCACCGCCACTACGCGCCGCGAACTCGTGGCACTGCTCGATACCGGGTCGCCCCAGTCGTTTATCACCGTAACCGCGGTGGAACAACTGAAAGCTTCCCAGGCAGCCACCGATGAGTGTGAACGGCACAGTTCCCCCCGTTCATGGGGAGGTTTCGGCACCTCAGCCCCCCTCTCCACCTCCGTTTCCATCCGCGCATCCAGTCTATGCGCTTCCAGACCCCCGCCGCTGCCCCTGCAGTATGGGCCTGCGTAGTTCCTGCACGAACCATGCAGCATCCCATCCTTCTGGGACGAGACAGCTGGATGCGCTTCGAGCAACGCTCGTATACCACGCTCCAGCAACAGCCCCCCCCCCCCCCCCCACCAACCTCCCCGGCGAACCCGCGGTGAGCTCTCCTTAAACCACCATGACCCCAACGGAGCGTCAGCATTCATTCCCGACGATCGTTCCACTGACGACGTCTACTACCTCCGACTCGCCGGCAACAAAGCTATTTCGCTTTCCTCTGCTCCCAAGCTCGTCAAGGTCAACCTGGTGCGTCAGTCAGGCGCTCCAGCATTCACCGGGAACTACATGGTGAACATCGAACCCCCTTTCCGACACGGGAATTTTCGTCTCCGACGGGTACCAAACGGTCGCACTATCTGGATCTACCGATCTCGAGCCGGGCGACCTCCTCGGAACTTCCTGCTCCCCACTAGTACAGGTACCACTTACCACCTTTGGACACCCTCCCTTGGCCCCTCCCCATCCCCCTCCAATTCTGGATGTACATGCCTTCCACGACAACATCCCCGTGGCCGACCAGAGCCCATCGACAGACGACCCCTCCACCACACCAAAAGCTCCGTGCCCACAGCTCCTTGCACGCCTCAACGCCGATCAACGGGAAAGCTTCATAGACCTCTGGCAACGCCTGCCGTTGCACCTACGCAACGTCGACTTCGGCCGTCACGGTTCTGGATGGACCCCATCGGTGATCAACAACCTGGGCGACGTCCTCTGCGAATTCCAGGGCCCCTTCAACCACCAAGACTGACGTCGGCTCGTGCTCGCTCATGCCGTTCAAGATAACCGCACCCCCGGACAGCGCACTGGCTCGAGTTCCTTTCAGCGTACACCCGCACGCTGGAGTACCGGAAGGGCACGGCAAACGGCAACGACGACTTCTTCTCCCGCTTCCCCAACCAGCCACCGACGCCGACCGCACCGGACGCAACTGCCTCACCGGTCCCGACACCGTCGGCATCTACCTCATCCGTCCCTGCGGCTTCGCGCCGAACGACCCTTCTGCCCCGGGTACCGGCTTGGGTGGGCTCGTGTCCCCCCCTTCCAGACACATCCCAACCGTCCAGCCGCTCCCCTTCACCGACGACGACTTCCTTGACTTCCGCCTACTGGGACTACGTATGGAGCACCCCATCCTTTCCCCCGCAACCCACACCTTCGTCGGGCCTATTGAGACCCGCGACTCCACGACCGGACAGCTTGCCGGTGTCGAGAATGCCGCCGTGAACACCGAAGCTCCTCCAGGCTCGGCTTCCAGGCCGTCCGTCGTCTCTCCGCCGTCCACCATTGGCGCCACGACACCAGCCCTTCCAGGTCTGATATCTTCTCAGACCCGCCATCGCGTCGCCGCTGCCGCGGGAACCCCTCGGTCTACAGCCGACTATCGGTTTGGACGCCGACCGCCACCCGTCGTACACAAACGATCTGCACCCGCCTTCCATGCGACCCCGCCCCGGCCGGGGCCCAGCCAAGACTTCCTCACACGACGACGCCTCCAGCCACAGCCCCCGCGCCACCCGCACCATCGACGCCACCCAAGCCATTGGCACGCTCTACACAAAGAGCTACCCCTTCAACAACGCCCTCTCCGCCGGGACCAACACCATCGTCAGTGCCCCTTCCGGAGCCCGTCGTCGAACCCGATGACGACTCCTACCTCCTCGCCTGCGTCGAGCACTACACCTACAAAGACTGGGCGCGAGAACAACGCGCAGAACCCCTATGCTGCGCCACCATCCGCTTCCTGTCGTTGGACTCCCCCGCCCCCACGCCGCACGACCTCCTAGATTTCATCCCCTCGGCCTGGCTCCCACAACTTTCGGACGTCCTCATTCTTGCCTCCAAAAGCAAGCTGCACCGTACCGACGACGAAACTACCCTCCTGGTCCAACGAC